>OY997274.1:102898737-104209792 GCA_963921465.1 Triticum timopheevii
AAAACCAATACAGCTCCTGGCCCAGATGGCTTACCAGTAATCTTTTAGAAACATTTTTGGGAGATGGTTAAAGAGATGGTCAAAAGAATGCTTGATAGCCCGCATGCTGAGGAGTTGCAACTTAGAAGACTTAATTATGGGGTGGTTACTCTGATTCCTAAAACGAAAGATGCTGCAACTATCAAGCAATATCGGCCAATATGTTTATATTATGTTTGTTAGAAAATTGTGACTAAAGTACTGACAAATAGGCTTGAGAGAGTTGCAGATAAGGTGGTGAGTAAGAGTCAGACGGCATTTATGAAAAACGGAAATATTTTAGATGGGGTGGTCACTATCCATGAGGTGTTTCATGAGCTTAGGAGGACTAAACAAGAGGGGGTCATACTAAAGCTAGACTTTGAAAAAGCATATGACAGGGTGAATTGGGATTTTCTACAAGAGGTTTTGCTTAAAAAGGGTTTTCTTTAGTGAGAAGTGGAGAGGTTGGATTAAACAAGTGGTAGAAGGAGGTGCAGTGAGTATCAATATTAATGGAGAGGTTGGCCCATATTTTAAGAGCTACAAAGGATTTTTGCAGGGTGATCTCACCTCTTCTTTTGAATTTGGTGGTGGTCACAGAAAAGGGGGTCACTCAAGTGTACGGCATTCTTTGTCCGTCCAGATCGCGGTACATGTTTGGACTGCTCTGGATTGTAGAGGAACGAATTTCAGGCTACTTTAGATGGGGTGGGCTGCACCCATTCTCGGTACGTACAAGGTGGGCACCCATTCTCGGTTAAGATGGGAAATCCTATAGGGGTAGAAATGCTACATGAAAAAAATCCGCTCTTGCTGTATTAGGAATTGAAAGTAAGTCAACTCCTTCCTCTTAGAGCAACTTGTCGCAGCTGTGACTACTCTTTCTATTTGAATTGAATGTCAGCGAATCACTTGTTTCACTAATGTGACTAGTCTTGACTGCAGGTTTTTTCTTTCTATAGAGAAGTGACTGCGCTAGAGATGCTTATTAAAGGTTTGCTTGGTGGCTTCCTTGCTTGACAGGCTTTCCTTGTTGATTGGCTTGGTCTGCTAGTTCCCGGAAATCACTTCCTCTAAGTCTTAAATAGCAGAATCTACTCTTTCTTCAAAGAATGTAGCATGCCTAAGAAATGATTTCTCTAACGAGTCAAATCCGTTGTGAAATAAGGAAATGCGCGGATCGCTTCTTCTACCCTTCTCTTATTCGCATTTCCTGCTTACTATTGAAAGAAAAGCTGTTACTGCTGCATATCCCCTTTTTCCTCTAATTCGAGCGAGTAAAGGCGCAGCTTCCTCATCTTTGCTTTATAGTTTGATATAATATAGAATTGGATTTTGCTTTCCTTTAAGGAGCTCTAGCTATCTTGCTGATCCACCAGTTCATACTATTAATGAAAGCTCTTTCACCCTGCCCGCGGGTAATCCCTTACTGAGCCTACTCAAGCAATCTCCCATTAGCCGCTCTTTACTTTATAGTCAAGCGATTGTAAACTCCTTATTTAGGCTAGCAACTTTGCTGATTAACAAGATTATCGCATTGGAGCTGTGACAGTTATGTAAACTACTTCTCTAGCAAGTAATGAATCTGAGGTCAAAGCCAATGAGTACGCCGGATGTTGCATTTTCGCAGTGAGGGAAGGTTGGCTTGACAGGCTTCGTTCTGGATGTTGTAATCTCTTCTCATGGTCTTTGTTCGCTTTATTATCCCAATGCTATCTTCTGCGAATAACAAAACAAGGATTTCATGTGGGCTCTTTCCTTGCTAAGGAGAGTAGCTCATGAGCGAGTGAGTAGCCGGGTAGGCAATATAAGTATAGTTGCTTTAGAAGTTCCTGTGATGGACTAAAAAACTCAACTCAAGAAGAAATCTGCCCCATTTGCCCGCAGATCATCTTAGTGAGCAGTCCCTTCTACTCTTATTGGAGCTAAAGAAAGCAGTTTATGTTTCAGAAATCATAGTGCTCGTTGCCAATCCATAACCAGATCGCTTACTAATCGCTTAACTCTTTGTTCATAACATTATACGTGTATCACTGGGATCGATCCGTTGTCAAAGAATTTCCTATGCCAAAGAGGGATTCGAGATTTCACCGCAGACTGGACCTACCTCCTGGGTCGGGCACTTAAATTTTCCTTATTCGATTCATAGGTCAATCCGGAATCAAGCGTAAAGGAAGTACAGTACACTTATTTGGATTCGTCGTGAAACAAAGCTATTGTCTGGTTTCTGGTCCTGGGTGGATTATTTCTTATCATATTGTGAGGCGGATCATAAGATTGCAAATTAGGCGGATCATAAGTAGATGCTATTTTACAAGGGTGGGCTTTAGCTGAGAATCAAAAGTACGATTCCCCAGAAACACATTCCCTTTCAAGCTGAGCTGAGACGTATCCGACACCTTTACTTGGTCCAGTGCTGCCTCCGGCACTTCTTTCTCTTTCTTGTGCGAACAAACTAGAACCTGCCAGCCCAGCCCTATCTTCCGAATCAGAATGGACTAGTGATTTTGATCTATTGCCAGAGCCCTATTCTTATGATGGAAAGATCCGTGCTCACATAGCTGTCAGAAAGTTTTACTTGCATCTATTTCAACTAGACGTGAGGTCTCTCCACGGCAACAACGAGGAGGAGGAGATCCACATTTAGAGGGCGAGGGGTTCGAAACTCGGGGAGGTCACATATGGTTGTGGAAGAAGAGCTTGTACGGGCTCCGAGGTCAAAGAAATTCGACAAGTTCTTGGTCGATCGATACCTTTCCATCCCGGGGCAGATCTCCAGATCCGATACGAGTGTAGATACTTTACTCCCTTCTTCCTCAGTGAGTAACGTATAATGTCTAGAACAAAGGAAGTGAGTCTAGCTCCACTCCGAGGGACAAGACGGAAATCTTCTACCGATGCCAACTGCAAGGCGTGCTTTCCTATGAACCGATTCTTAGACTACAGATCTCATCCCAACGATCTACTTGTACGAAAGAAAGAGAGATGATCTACTTGCAGCTACTGTTTGTTACCGCTGAACATCTGCTACCAATACCAAGAAATACCAATACGGACTTCTTGTTCCAATCGAAACGAGCAAACCTGGGGAAGATAGCAAGATTAGCAGAACGGGAACCCCCCATGGGGAAGGGCTCTGAGACGCACCACAGAGCCCGTAGCAGCTACTTTTAAGGTTTATCGCCCATCGGCCCAGAAATCCATAGAAAGATGATTGAGATTACTGAATGGCATCGATCTGAAGTTCATAGAATCTCTAGCGTCTCTTTGTTCGTAACAAATGAGTAACTTAACTACTAATGTGACGAATAGTGCCAGGCGTAGTGTATCACTGGAATTCGATCAGTCTGTTGGAAAGGGATCACTCTCTGATTCTGCTTCAAGTCCTGTGCGTGCCTGTTTCGAAGAATGCTATTCGCTCTAGTGTCCTGTGCCTGTTTCGAAGAATGCTATTCGCTCTAGTGGAAAAAGTAGCGATTTATGGCCATGATCCCGATCCGAACCCTCAAATGATGACGAACGGCTGACTTCACGTAGAACCCGTTATGCCAATATGGATTCCACATCTGCTACAAGAAAATCGTCTTGAAAGATTGCAAATCAAGCATTCGTCCTTAGCTCAAGGATTGGATTACCGCAGTTCCTGAAAGATATCGTGCCAACAGAAAGATCTCGTTCCCGTAGATTCCGTTCGTTCCAGCAATCGTGCCGGAACTCACTGATCCATTCAAAGGATTTCTTTACCCGATGGCCAAAGGACCGATATCTTCTTCTCACGCCTAGCAAAGATCGAGTTCTGTTCTCACTTCACTTAATGAGCCTATTTCTCTGTTTTTATACCCGTTTAGTTTAGATAGATGGGCTCTAAGGGAGAAGTGGCGCACTTTCTCGAGCTATCTAAGCATCCAGGGAAGTGATTCCACAAGCTAGAGAGATTCTCCTCTTTTCTTTTTCAGAGTTGAGCTCAGGCTAAGGCCAAGCATGGATCAATGTTTGTCAAATCATTCTCTGTTGAGTTGAGTCCTCGCCGAAGGTGCCGTGCCGTATAGTACTTCTCCGGTTATAGGTGATAGGTGCATGGCTTCCGCTCATAAAGAATGAGTGAGACCGGCGCTCAATCAATCAGCCACCAGTAGAGGATAAAGGAAAAAGGGGTTCATCAATGAGAGGCGCATGAGATTCTGTATTGGCCAACTCTTTCTAACTATCACTAGGCCGGATACTCCGATTCTCTGTGGACGATTTCCTTCTCTCTCGTTCAATGCCCTTTGGTCTCGAGGATCACCATTTGGTGGGGTTGGGGTCACACCCGAAGTCGTATTGGAGAATTGAGCGGAACTACTTCCATGTGCACTCTTTTCTCGGGTCAGGAAGCCCTGTTTTTGAAGCAGGAAGACCTCTTCGTCATCATTATTGGGGTATGGGCCCTAAATCATTGGAAAAGACGGTTTTATTTAGGGAATTGACACGATATCGCCTCCTTCTGTACTAACAAGGGAATGGATGAGTTCACTTAAGAAGCAGGCCTGGCCGGTACTAAAACAGAGAAGTCAGCTCAGGTTTCATCTCATCTAAGCAGCAGCCAAGCGATGATTCTGGAATCGTGCCATGCTTGACAGTTGGACTTCTCGCCATACATAGAAATGAACTGCTGATGAGCTAGCTATCCCCGATATGATCTGGTACTAGACTTCACACATGTTGCCATCGTATAATCGGAGAATCAACGCTGCTGTCTACCTTCGGAAAGCAAAATAGATGATTTTCGATACTAGGATGACTACTCCCGAGGCCTGTTTTAACTAAAGAATTTACAGGTGGCCCGGTCGGTAAACTATTCCCGAGAGAGGAGAAGCAGAAACATCAATCTGTATTTTCGTATCATATTCCAGCAGCTCCAATGCCTTAGAGCGGGATCTTATCTTCCTAGAAAGAAATGAGTGTTGCACACGGATAGCCAGCTACTCCTTATGAATGGGATGCATGCATATTTCAATTCATGAACTGAAGCTCGTAGAAATCCTTCCTATCCGCCTAGTTACCTATCCGGACTTGTTTCGTAGAAATCCTACCTTGCTTTTAGGCGGAGAAAGACTATTTTTTAGTTTCTTCGGTGCAAAAGTGCCGTAGGCAAGTCCGTTTCATATAGCTGCAAAAGTTAGCAAGTCCTTTTTCCCTAAGGAAACTCGATTTCCAATGAAAAAAGTGCGGATCACTATGGGTCAAAAGTAGTGTTTTTCTAGTTTACCTCAAAAATGCATGTTTTGAGAGCAATATTTTTCGATCAAGTCCTAATCACTTAGCTGTAAAAGTAGGCTTTTTTCATCTCCCGAAACCCAGGCCCTCTCCCCAAAACTCCACACCAAGCCTTTAGATACGCAAATATGAGCTTGCCTTGGCTTTATTGCCCTTATCGGATGGAAGTTACGGATGAGAAATGACGTATCTTACGTATCGAATCTCAAGTAACGGATGAGAATTGACGTATTCAAAGTGGAAAGAACGAATATCGATTCTCGTGGATGAACGGAGGAAATGGGAACTTGGTCTTTGCACTCTTCTTTCGGGGGGGTTATCCCATGACATGAAAAAGACCAATCAAAAACTTCTGCAAGTTAATCCCTACTATCAATGTCATGCAGGAAACTGACACACCAAATGATGCCACAGAAGAGATTGCAGTACAAGAAGAAGAAGAAATCCCACAGGATCAGGACTCCCCTCCAAATGAGTATCTCATGCATATTTCGGCTCATGCAGTTTCAGGGTAGGTCACTGCTGGCACATTTTCAGTCAAGGTCACTGTTGGTGGACAAACAGGCATTGCCCTTATTGATACCGGCAGTTCAAGTACATTCATTGATTTGTATTTAGTAGTTACAACCACTTGCCATATCCAAAAGAAAAAATCGGCTAAAATAGCTGTGGCTGGGGGAGGCCAACTTACATCTGGGGCAATCATAGCAGACACTGCATTCTGCTTCTTGGTTTTCCAAAGGTCCGGAGGAGCAGAAGAGTTTCTAGTCGAGAAGGGTCGGGCATTAGCAAATCCTTCAATCCCAACTCTTGAAAAGAAGAAACCAATTTTAAGGCATCTCCTCCCCTCGGTGCATATTATCATATAGAAAGAAACGTTGCTATTCCGTTGCGTCTTAGACATTTCACTGATGCGGGGCGGGGAATCGAGTCTATTCAGGAGTGCATTTCCCTAGCGGACGAGGTGATTGATGCAAGATCTTGTCAAATTGATTGATTTAGCTGGCGACAAAAAAGAGCACGAAATGCTACTCGAAAACGCGTATAGTAAGTAGTCTTCGTCGATGGGACAAACGCTCCAGTGTATGCGTTACGAGGCAACTAGCATTTTGTCATGGAAGTTCGTGAAAGAATGTTCTTGTTTTTCGTTGGAAAAACCGACACCGACGTCAAGATCAGTCTCCTTTCCTTTCTCTTTAGTTTGGGAGCAGAGCTTAAAAAGATGGGGGGTCACGATGGATCCTTTTTTTATCCCTGATTCCATGGACGGAATGATTGTGGAATTTAACCCTTCGTCGTCATACCCAAACTCGGTCAATGGGCCGGCTTTTAGCGTTGAAAGTGTGAGTTCGAACTACATGGAGTTGGAGGAATCAATAAATTCCCCTCCTCCCCCTAATCCAAACCCTTATTCTCAGATTCCGGATTTAGTTGCCGCAAATGCAAATATGGATTACTTTCACTTCTCTCAAATGCAGATGTTTTACCAAATGCAAATGTTTTATCAAATGCATATGTTTTATCAAATGCATTTTAATTATTTGAGCAGCCAGCCGCTTTTGCCTATGGTACCTATGTATGTTCATTTTTTGATGTCTTTTTATATGCGGTTTTGGTATTTTCCCTTCTAAGCAAACTCTTTTGCGCCATTTGATCTTTAATTGAACTATTTCAGGCTCCGTATTGAATTGAAAAACTATTTCAGGCTCCGTATTGTATTTATAAACTCTTTCAGGCTCCGTATTGTATTTATAAACTCTTTCAGGCTCCGTATTGAATTGAAAAACTCTTTCTGGCTCCGTATTGAAAACTCGAATTGGATTTTGTGTCGGCTGGCCGGCAGGACCGCCAGCCCGCAGATGTAGGGAGGTCTCCTCTTGAACTGAGAAATCAAAGTCGCGATCTGATAGGTATCTATCCGGACCATGCATCTGGAAAGCGCCGGTTCGATTCCGGCTCGTGACATGAAGAAGAAGTCCCAAACAGGGATCAGATGAGTTTGCACAGCGTTACTTTGTTGACGGAAAATCTAATTGTTCTTCCGGTTCAATGAAGACTATGCTTACTTTCCTTTCTCTTACCGGTCTGTGTTCTATCATGGACCTGTATTCCGTTCCTCGAATCGAGACTTTCTTTTGGTATGATTTTGATACGAGTTTTCTATCAAAACTCTATGCCATCAATCACTATCCCCGGGGATAGAATCCAGCTCCCGGCGTACCTGATAACTACGCTCATATACGTCAATTCATGGAAGATGCTCAGGGGAACGAATCCATATAGGAAACCCCTCTAGGGGAAGGGACAACTGGTTAGTTTGTGTTAACATATCAAGGGATACCAATCATTGCCAGGTATGGTGGGAAAAAAAGCAACCTATTGTATTTTCCTTACTCCAGTGGGCTTTAACTAGACCTGTTTACTTAGCTTGATCTTTGTGCTCTCGGCATAGGTAGGATGTATCTCTGGATTATCCATGGTATGCTTCCATTGTTGCACCTTAGCCCGGTATAGTAGAAGGCGATCCATGCTATTCATGAGTTGATAAGCTCCATTCCATCGATAGGGATCAACCCAGCTGCATAGCTTTAAGATCCTAAGCTACACCACAGCTAAATCAACCAACGTCAGGGATTCTAGCTCAAGATCAGGAAAGAGCTTCGTTCCCTCCCGCCTGCTGGCTAGAGTTATACCATCCACTCTTGCTGCTGACTGTGAAGTAGCGTAAAACCCTCTATCGCGTCTGTTTGTTTGCCGTTGTACGAAAGTCTATCGATTCAAGAATTTGCAAATCCCTTGGGTTCTTTGCCGAGGTTAGCCTAGCATTGGAAGCCCTGGTGGATAGCCTTGCTTTGAAGATGAGGATTATGATGTAATCACTACAAACAATATGGTAGCAACCACTTTCCATTTCACCAGAAAATTACAGTACTGCTTTAACATTCTTTAAAGAGAATTTGGAGAACCAACCCTTTCCCCAGATACGAATAAAGGAGACTGCTTTCTGTATAATTGTGCTTATGCAGCTAGAAACCCATTTTATGTTTCTGTCATTTTCCCAAATGCTCGCAGCATGTAGTAACAACAACCAACTTGGTTGGTATTATATGCAGAGATTACCTCATCAGCTAGATGCCTCAGCTAGTGCTTATCAGCTAATAAGCTACTTCGAAAAGACCAGATACTGGAGAACATGGTGGAGGAAGCAGCAAGTGATTTCTTCAAGACGGCGCTCTTCATTGTTGCAGCTGGATCCAATGACATATTTTGGAGTATCTTTCGCCTTCAGTACCGTTCTTTGGACGAGAGAAGCCTAATCCTTCAGACTTTCTGGACGTGTTGGTTTCCAATCTGTCATTTTATCAGAAGGTTCCGCCAATTTATCACTACTGTAGTTTAGTGTCGCTTGCTCTTGTTTGCTGCAGACCTCTATTTTCTTTCCATCGATTAAGAGGCTAAATGAACAGGGTGCTCGAAAGTTTGTTGTGTCCGACGTCGGGCAACTCGGTTGTATACCGTACGTTCGTGCTCTGGAGACACGTACGATATCGTGACGGAGATCATTCTGCACTACCGTCAATACGGTACGCTTTTCTTCCTCGCTGCTTCCCGCAAATGATGTGCTTCAGACTTCTGAACACGAAATGGCAATACTTAGAATCCAATTCTTGCTTTGTATTAACACCTCTGGACGTTACCTGAGCTGACTGTGCATATGAAGAACCCCAGTGGTAAACGAAACTTTTGTTCATTGACTACATTGCCTGGTTTTGATAATGCGCAGGACCCGTGCAGCGGCGGCTGCTTCCCTCCGTTCCTCTGCTTTGGCGCAGCCAAACTCCTGACTCTTCCTCGTCAATTTCATTGCCTTAATGGCAGTTATCCCTTTCTTCGATAAATGGAGCCGTGTGACAGCGCAGGTAGTCGCATAGTTTCATTCCCTGGATGGCTAATGCTTAACACTGGTCAGATACCATAAGTTATGGTAGTGCTCGCTCGGCAAATTCTATCAGTTCAGCAGCGTCCTTAGTAGGAGCGGAAGGGATGTAGCGAGGAGCCGAAACCTACCATTACGGAACCGTGGAAAAAGCCGAAACCTAGGGTATTCCCTGATCTGAACTTCAATAACAACCATTGCCTTACGTACCATTGGCTGGGAAAGGAAGGTGCCGTTTGCCGCAAGTAGATCTAGCTGATTGACTCGTTCATAGTCGAAAACTAATGCATCGAACCCTTTGCCGATCAAAAGATTAGGAACCGTCCTCCTTTTACCGGATACCCTTGCCGAAGAAGGGCTGTAAATATCTCGTACGTATGTTTCCTAGGATCTACTACATGAAAATGAAAAAGTATTGGCTTGAGTTCTTTCGCGATAGGCCCTTGCAAGAAAATGCTTTGAAGATGAGGATTCGGTGGGGATGACATTATCGCCATACGCTATTGGATTTCTCCCGGGCTTTGCCTTTGCCGAAACTGTTCCGTTGACATCCTTTGCCGTAGAACTTATCTTCTTGGAAAACGGAGGATATTACCTTTGATTTTGTTAGAGGAGGTAGGAAGCCGAGCATTGGGAACTAGCCGTTATAGGGTTTCGGAAAAAAGGGTTGATAACTCCCTTTGCTTTGTCAATTAAGAAAAATAGAATGTGCTTACCTTCGTGATATTCCCTTTTCTTTGATCCTTTCGGTTTTGAACTGCGCTTTGCCCGTACTAGGTCTTGAAACTTAGCTTCAACCTCTCTGTAGGAATGAAGGTTCTTTTCATGCAATTTCTCGTATGATAATGAATCGAGTTTCGAAACACGGTTGTTGTAGGGAGTTATTTCTTTCTTAAAGGAAGGCTCTCTGCTCCATTGGGTGACGATTCAATGGTTCTATTCATCCTATTCCTAGGTCGATCCGTTAACTTGGGTTTTGTTTACCAGTTGGTTAGGTCAACTTGTGGCATAGCTGTATTGGACGCGATACGGTGAACGAGTCCCTTTTTGCTTTCCGATACTTTCTTGAAGGAATAGCATCTGAGTACAATAGTGTAGAGTTCCCCGCACTAAACATTGCAAAGAGTCTAAAAGAGGTGAAAGAGCTATAAAGAACTAAGGAAGAAGCCATTTGTAGCACTAAGAGGAAGATGTCTCACAACCAGCCTACGGATAATACATGCCGATATAGGAATGAAGCATGCATAAACTCGTAAGTCAATAGTGAATTTGGTTGCATCGAAGGCGGATAAATTCAATAATGAGGGCCGCCCGCAGATGATAGCAATTCGTCTTCACTAAGAGCTAACGACTAGAAATCTAGCAAATAGGACGCTTTGTCAATTGAATTAGTAAGTTATCCTGGTCTAGAGGGTGTTCTTCCTCCCCACTCTAGAGGCTAAACCAGTTAGAAAAGCGTCCCCCGGGAGTTTCGCAGTAGTAGATGATGTTCCTGGTACTAGTAGTCCATAGAACTAAGATTTGCATGCATGGTGGGTAACAGCATTGTATCTATCTTTTGCAGTCTGTAAATACGTATCCCAAAGTTGTAGATTCTGCTTCTTAAGGGCTGGGTGTCAAAGTCCTCAGTAGGTGGTTTGGTCCTTCAAATGCCTATCTGTTGTAGTAGTCCCCAAAGGCGGAGCTTTATTAGTTGTAGGTGGACGGACCTCAAGTCCTTTCCTTTCTCTAACGCTAATACCGCGGCCTGTCATGATTGCTGTCAAAGATGAAGGTCATACTGTAGTCATAAGATTGCGTGTCGTGTCGTTATTCTGTATCGTGTACAGATTCTCATATGTGTTGTCATTCCAGTACAGCTAATCCGTGAACAGCTAACCATCGTACTGTCAAAATGGGATAGGTTCGATCTATGGTCATGGAAGGCCTCCTAAAAAGATCTACTAAATTCATCGAGTTGTTCCAAAGAATCAAAGCGCCCAGTTATTAAGAAAATCCCTTGTCGGCTTTCCGTGAAATATTCGTTTGGCCGAGGACTTCCATAGCTGTTCCTATTTCAACTAGGTAGGCCTTCGGTATTCATGCTTCCTTCTATCAAGAGCATTGTGGCAGTATGAAATCCTTCCTCAGCCTTGTTTCTAATTTTCACCGGGCATATCCGATTTTTGGACACTTGCTGCATCCCTTTTCTTGCTGCATTAGCTTAACCGTTCGCTTCTTTCCATTGCTTCAACGCTTGTTTCAAGCAATAGTCAAGAGTTACTAAAGTAGTTTGTCCTATTCAAAGCTATAATCAGTGACTAATATGCACACAACAATAAAGACTGTTGTTTTTTCTAGTGAGAAATCGAGTACTGTTTTTACACAGCTATAGCGTCTGAGAATTTGACAGAAAAGCAAGGTTCAAAGCCCACGGAGCGGTAGGTCGACATTCCTTCTTCTTTCCAAGCTTCTGGTGGTATCTATACCTTTCGAGACCAAGCCCTGCTACAATTCATTGCTGGAAGAGACTGCTAGATTTCTTTTTCATAGTTCGCTTCAGGGTTGTAGATAATGCTCTATCAAAGAGCGCCAGCGTACGTGCTCGAAAGCGTTAGTCAACTAGCTACTTGTCCTTGCTTTTATCTAGTGTGCCCCTTCATTCAATCTCTAACTCAATGTCTACCCACATACCTTTCCTTTCTGAATCAGGAATAGCCGACTCAGGGTAAATGCTTTTCCCAGCTCAAAGGCGATGACTAGTAGATCCGGGGGTACCTAGAAAGCGAACAAATGTTCCCATGGTCATGATTGTTGACTAAACAGCCCTTTCTCTGATTCCCCTTGCCGACTTTGAACGAACTCATGCTTGAATGAGAACAAGCGATTTGCGACTTTGGTCCATGAATTATAAGATCATGAACAACCGATTATGCGACATCTCTCTTAGCTTATAGAAAGAGCGGAAATACTACAACCGATATTGCGACATCTAATCCAAACAGCGTATCAGCGACAACCCTATTCTTTCTTTCCTTCCTTGCTTATTTATTCTATTATTCAGCTTGTTGTTGCAAATAAGTAAAGTAGTTTGAAGTTCTCTCATATGCATTTGCATTTCATTTAGTGTTGAATATCCAAGAAAAATGAAGGCTGGCAACGCGCCCTCCCTTCTGCTACCAATCAAAGCGTGGAACTAAATCTCCTATTTTTCCAAGTGAAAGCCGGGCTGACGAATAACCAACCCGCAATGAATAAGGAAGGTATAGTAATGCTATGAATAACCCAGTATCGAATACTGGTAATAATATAAGCAGAAGAGCGTTCTCCCGTGCTTCCAGACATGCTGAGCTCTACCAATTTTTGTACATTCAAAAAGGGGAATTGATTCCTTCTCTAGATAGGGCGGGAAAACTAGACTATATAAGAGTTTATACATAAACGCACATATAGTAAGTATTTGGATCTTCCTGCGAGACTGTTCTTTTCGCTGGAGAAAGAGAACACTTCTTTTCTTTTTTTTTTGATTCAACAAATGCAAGTTCGTCTTCGTCTGATTTGTCAATGGGAAAACGAAATCATGGGTGGAGGAAGAGGCTGTGATCGATAAAGGGGATGATGATGACTTCCATCTTTCTATGGATTTTCTCTCATTATAAATCGAAAGATCAGGTCAAAGCCTTCCAAACCATCCACTGGATTTTCATGTTCGTAAGGGAGGAATATGTGTGTGTTTTATATAAATAAAGGACTTTCGATTTAGCGTTGTCATTTTCACGAGTTTTTAGATAATCCAATTTTATGTGAGATTACTTTCATTTTTACTGAATCACTTGAATCAGTTAAAGGAGACGAGGCTTCTGGCCCAGCCAGAGGGGCTGTAGAGGAGAGTTTTGACTGCGGGAGAGGCAGGTCCAGGTAACGGGGAGAATCCGCTAGGCTGAGGTTGAGTGGCTCACTTCCTTGAGAATATAGAATCTATAACTAAGAAATGAGAATTGTTGACCCATATGATCTCAGGCTCATAAAGAGGATGAAACTGATAATTTCATTCACACTTTGAAATTGAGCTCGTCAGTGATCTTTTCCAAGGTGTCTAGAGAAACCTGCTTTGAACATGACATTCGTACCCAAGGAAAGTTTTGGCAGGCATTACTCTGATCTTGAAGCCCTTGCTAGGAGCTAGTCGGTACGGCTCACTACTAAAGAAGGTTCTGGCATGCTTCGACTTAGCCCTGTGATCCGCTAATTCATCTCTTGATCTGGTATTCCGCAAAGGAGGTGGATAGGGTCAGCCTTTTCTTCATGGATATGTTGATCTATCAGACCTATCTATAGTGGAATACTAGATTCTTTGCTACTTCCTGGATTATCCCTGTGTTTGCTGTTTCCAGATCCTGCCTTCTTGTCCTTTGCGCTCAAGTCTATGGCCAGTACTGCCCGGGGCAATATTAGCAGTTTTCTGAGGGTTCCATCGCCTCTTGGTTGGTTTTTCTCCGCAAGCAGAGCAAGCTAGTTCACATCCGATTATCCTTACCGCACTAACCATTGCTGGCGAGGTAGCCTTGCCCTAACGTCATAGAGAAGACGTGCCGCAGCTGCCTTTCTAAGACCTGGTACAAGTGATGACCTTGCTGATAAGGGTCGAATGCGTAGTTCATTCGCATGTCTTTCGAAAGAATTGACAGTTGATGACGGAACGAACTGTTCGACCTTGATTTCTTGGCTTTGATGTTGTTATCACAATCAGGTTGCCATAACACGCATTGCTATGTTGAGACAACATGATCTTGAATCAGGATTGGATTGCCTTATCTTATTAGTAGGAAGAGGTGAAGTTCCCTTTTCTTTTCCCTGGGAAACGGTACCTGCATTCCCGTGAGCTTTTCCTATCCCATTGCTCTCTATTCTCTAATTCCCTTAATCAAACAAAGTTTATATACCCTCAGATTTGGGGATCCTTCTTTTCTGCACTTCCCCTTTTCTCTACTTCCCATTGGAGTGTACGGGGCCATTTTGAGATATGGGATAGGTCCGTTTTCATCAACCAGCAGGAGGAAAGCTAGCACATTTACCTTAATCCATTGCACTACCGAGAAGTTTGATGACTTCTCACCTTCATAACATACTTACCAAACCTAGTAAGGGATTTTGTACCTTAATCTAGTGAAAGGTGCACATCCGATCCCTAATCTAGCTCTCTGTGCAGAAACCCATTGGCAAAGAAACGGGTTGATTCTTCGGTTCAAGTGATGGTGGGGGATCAAGAAGAGTGGCTATGTGGGGTTTGAACTTGGACACAGGATTAGCTTAATTTGGATAGTTCATTTTATCACTCCACTGGGCCCTTGGCCTTTCTCCCTATGTGGATGGATGATAAGAAAAATGCCAATCGAACCAAGTAAGGGCTCCGCGTGAAGCATATTATGTAGATCTAGCTGACAATAATAACTGAGATCCTATACAAATAACGCATTAGCGACCCCTTGGATAGACAATTCATGCTACTCGACTCACCATCACTCTTTAGAGACATTCGACGAAAAGCAAGCTTACCAATAAGAAACAGCTGGCATGGCAGTATCTTCTATATCTTCTATAATGAATATAATGTGCACACCTGGCTTTAACCAGATAAAATCTAGTACAGCGGGAAGGATGTCATATTTCTGGTCCACTACTTAGACTCTACGAGGGCTTTAGGTGAGGAACTACTTATCTCCCGAGGCACCCTTCTCCTGAGTCCTACCCAGCTCAAGTTTAAGAATGCGCACAGCCCCAAGGATAGGTAGAGGGGGATCTTGTTCTGTTCAGTGCCGCCTCTTCCTCGGCCATTCAAGAAAGGGATTTGCTTCTTCTTACAGGTCCTTGAGAAAAAGAAGAAAGATAGGAAAAGAATTAGGGCGTTGCCGAAGGCAATGGTCCAGCTTGTGTGAATGGATTTCATTGTTTTTTTAGATTCCACTATTTGTTCGATAGCAAGCAAACTCTCCCAATTTAGGACCTTCAGTGATCTTACAACGAACATTGTAAATGACAATCAACGAATTCTGGCGAAATAGAAGATCTACGGGTCACCATAGTCTTCTGATACACAAATAGGATTCCGCACTCTTAAACAAGAGGTTGCCACTTAGCATAAGGAAAGGGAAGAGTAAGGCCAGCATTGACTAGAGCTACTGATATCTCGGGACACTATGTGAAATAGCTACGATATGCTTGCTATTCTGGGAAGATAAGTCATGCCTTAGGAAACTAGTCATGTTATGATCGAATTGGAATGTGCGGGCTTTGTGACTACCACTGATTGGAGGATCAAGAAGCCTACTAGTTCACTCTTCCTGCGATATCTGATCAATCGCTCCTGCCGGTTGTACAGATTCTATCACTGGCTTTAGGTTATTCCTTCTCGGACCTGACGTCTCCATCACTACTAATAAGGAAGGCCACTTTCTTTTGTATCGGGCCTTCAAAACGCAACGCAGTAGAAACAGATAGCTGAGTAGAGAGTGCGGCCGAAGCATCCATAGCTTAGCGATTATGTTCTTATAGATAAGGATTAGACGGATGTAGACAACCAAGAAATCTAAGGTGAACCAATAGAAATAGAGTCTGGTGGAAGCGGTCATCCCGTGGGGAGAGACTCAAGAATATGATAATATGATGACTCCGCTGCGCTGCTCTGCTGACTAGCCGTTTCCTCTTCTAAGTAAATAACCAGCTTCAGTTCATGCTCCTTGCTGGCATAACCATATTAAGCTGCATTGGATAAACAATCGAAACTCCGTAATTGTTAATAGTAGGGTAGCGAAGTAGCCGGGGTTGCACGCGTCATCAGAATTCTAGTATAAGGAAGCGACGGGAAGGGAAAGGTGATTACAAAATACGGATACGTAAGGGTTGTGTTTATTGACTATCACATGAAAATGGGAAGAATTTATCACACATGGTATCAGAGCTGATACCTTCACCCAAACCGTAGACGCCGGCGGTGAAGAAGGAGATGAGGGCGCCTGCTTTGATTAGGCTTACTGTAAGTTTGTTTGAAGCTCCGGAGTCTAGTCTACCAATGGGTGCTATGGTGTGTCCTCCCCTCTAAGGTCTCGCTTGGATAATCGACTCTTACGACCCACACAGGAGAGGGTTTTTCCCAACCGTTCATGCCTCTCGGCTATGAAATAAAAGAGTGGGCTCTTTGAAGCTAGGTATTAAGCACAGGAAGGTATGGGAATATAGCGAGCACTTTCTTAAACCGAGATGTGAGACTACTAAAGAGGCAGGTAAAGTGGGAAGTGGGATTCATGATGCAAGCTTATGAAGAAAAAAAGAGATCTCATTAATGCTTCTAAAAATAGTTCTAGCAATCCCTCGCCATCTGAGCCAGAACGAATCCCAGTCAAATCTCTAAATGCTTTTGGCATTCTTTTCCCTCGCATTTCCCTAATTCTTTTATTAATATGGGAATGGGAGCAAATGAGGAGGCATCGAGTCGAAGAAATGAATTGCTCTTTGGCTAGTGGAAATGGGGTTCTTGTCATCAACGAAGTAACTGCTCTATTTGGAGAGTGGAGCCAGCCTCAAAGCCGCCTTGGTTCTATAGTAATCTCTCAGCGTTTGAGTTGACTAATCCGATGGTACTTGAAGAAGAGTGAAACGACGAGATTTCCTTATAGGAGGAGAAAGGGATTCCTGTTGCTTTTGGGTGGGTCCAATCAAGGTACGAAAAAACTCTTTTCCCACGGCTCACTAATACGATCCTATCTTACCATTCTTCTATCCTTCTTCATCACGGGACAGAAGCATAACGCTGATCTATGGACGAAGGAAGGTATCAGAAAATTCATTATGACCTAGACCTAAACCAAGCTGATATTGAACAGAGGAGGAGTTCTTGTTACTACTTCTCGCTGGCACCAAAAGAAGTTTCGCCTGATTCGGACCTTTTGTGGTGGTCTGCCGAGGACAGCACCTAAAAACAACCCTTGTGCCATGGAATATTCCCTTTTACGATTGGAGAACCTGGCTTTGATGACATTCCTGAGGAAGGTATTTCCCCTACTAGGCTCGTTGCTTCGCTTATTAAAGATCAGAGAAGCGAATGCCTCTCGTAATTGATTGAAAAGTGCTCGCCTCTAGTTCCGGCAGATGCCTGCCATGTACCATCCGTGGAGGAAGTAGTGGGTTATTGGAAGTATAGGATTATTTCTCAAGTGTCACCAAGGATACACCCCACTTACTAAATAGGCCTGTGGATGCGGCATCTGGCTCTATGCGATGAAAGCAATGGGAAATGAGATTCTGGGTTTGATTACTGGTACAAACAAGTTCAAAGCTAGCGAGAGCATAAAGAACGGTAGATTCCATTCAACTGGTAGGTCAAGCCCTTACCCATAACACTTATTCAAAATGGGCTATCCGAAAGAGGAGATCAATAATTCCACTATCAATATGGGTAGGCTGCTATATCTAGAAAGAGAAGATGAAAGGTTTTGGATTATTAGCAAAGGTACTTATCTTATTACTCAGCTAGGCACTTACAAACCTATTTATTTACAAGTTCCACATGGGTCTGGTCAGGAAGACTCGGAATCATTCTCACGGCCACCCCACACGGGAGCGGCTTCTCCGCCAATCGATCATCACTTGCATACAAAAAAAGCCCCTTTTCCAATGGAAACCTGGGGAAATACAGTTGCTCAATTCATTCGATTTCGAAATAGCGTATAAAGTGATTCTTGCAATTTCACTGCAGGCAGCGTAGCAATTCTCGCGGGAATCTCGGTCTTGTTTGGGCCGATTCCTTAACGAGAGCCTAGTCGAAAGCGCCCATAAAAAGAGTAAATCGTTTTCGGTATGGGTACGCTGGCCCCTACGAGGGGCGGTAAGCAAGGTAGAGACCAGGGAGCAGGACCGCGAAGGGTCTTCCCATCTCTTCTTGTTATTGTCTTTGTCCGAGATGCCCGGTTCACCAAATGAGAATTCAAATCGAGATTGTGTGAAGTAAAGATCTTTTTCTTGAAAGCAGATTTCTCCCTTCAAAATATCATCCATCTAATTTGTTAAAGTATGGAATTCTCACCCAGAGCTGCGGAACTCACGACTCTATTAGAAAGTAGAATGACCAACTTTTACACGAATTTTCAAGTGGATGAGATCGGTCGAGTGGTCTCAGTTGGAGATGGGATTGCACGTGTTTATGGATTGAACGAGATTCAAGCAGGAGAAATGGTGGAATTTGCCAGCGGTGTGAAAGGAATCGCCTTAAATCTTGAGAATGAGAATGTAGGTATTGTTGTCTTTGGTAGTGATACCGCTATTAAAGAAGGAGATCTTGTCAAGCGCACTGGATCTATTGTGGATGTTCCTGATCCTACTCTGGAAAGTGAAATACCCACATGAATAGCAGGTCGAATTCCGGCATGGAATAGATCCGCAGATAAGAAGATTTGTCCATCTGTAATGGAGATTACATTAGTAGGAATATAGGCGGAAACCACTCCAGTTGGGCATACTCTCTTCGCCTAAAAGAGAATTGCATTGAGTGGCTCTTTCTAAAAGGCGTGAATGCCAATCAAATAAACCCTATCCTTATGGAGAATAGAGATCCACCCACCCACCTTCTATATTCTCCCATCCCCGAGGGAAGACCACGCACGGCCGAGAAAGAAGTGTCTCGTATTCAGCAGCTCGCCTAAGTCCTAACGTTAGTGGAAAGAGTAAGATAAGAAAGCTTAAGCGTGGTAGCCCACAGACCAAATATGAGAAGTTATGTTTTTAAAGCTTATTATTGAGTCTAATACTATCCTTTTGAAATTCTTGGTCCTCAGATCTGATACCATAACCAGCATCTACATGCTCATGCTGCAAACTATCACATAGGTCCTATTTCAGGTTCATTTACTTTCTCAAATAAGTAACTTTGTCTAATGTTCCCTGAACGAGTAGTTAAAACAACCACCCCCTGATCCGAAAGGAATGGGTGTTCCTGAGGCTTATTCAAAGGGCTTTCTAGTGAGTTAATGGGGAATGAGGGTATCACCCATAACCAGTTTGAAGATGCAAAAATTCTGTTCTTGTCAAGGAGGGGGATTAGCTACACAACCAAGGAAGGCCTTTTTAGATTATTAATATTCTGACTGCTTTTCACTCTTGTCTAGATCTTGCTTTTGCTTAGAGGGCAGGCCGCAGGACAAAGCAAGAGCTTGAATGTGAGGGGCGCTGCGAATGTTTGCTTCGAAGGAGCCTGTGAGCCAGCGATAATTAGACCCGTTAGTTAGTAGGGACAACTTGAAGTAGGGACAACTTGAATACTCCGCCTGTGTCTAATCATCCACTCGACCAGCCAATGAAACGAATTGAGATGAAAGTGATCGAAAGTTATCTCCCGTAGAAGGAGCTATGTTTGCGAAGGATCGAAGAGAGCGTTGAGGGCGCTAGCAACAGCGTGTTTGTTTCAACACAAGAAGTGCCGATCCAAGCTTTAAGAACTCAATCGTCCGTCCGACCGAATCACTCGTTTATGGCTCTGATTCCAAGTCAGGGTTTAAAACAGCGGTGACCCAGCTAGTTGAAAAGTTTTTACTTGGAACACCAGACATGAGAGCCAGCTACAGAGACAGCTAATGATATCAAAGTTGACGAAACAAGAGAGTTTCATTCAATTCTTTTCAGAGTGTACGCCTATGATCAATAGTTCCTTATGTAAAGGATCTTTCCCTTCTCATATTCTATTCGAGAGTTCTCAGTATTTAGCAAAGCTGTTCCTATCTAACGGAGGGCTATTGGATCAAATGAAAAAACATTGTTGAGAAATAGTAGCCACCCGAAGTAGAGGGAATCCAACCTTGCCCAGTCGATGCTCAAGTGGCCCAAAGAAGCAATCTGAAAAGGGAAGAGCTTGTTCTGAAGGAACCGCACTCAAAGGGAATGTTTACTTTATCAAATCATTCTTACTCCTTGGTTACCCCTGATGAAACGAGCCTATTCATTTGACCATTCACTAGTTTGTAAACTGCGCCTACTTCATGCACAGAACTCCGCTCTACTGGAGGCTTGGCATGCTCGAAAAGAAAAAAAGCGGAGTCAATCTTTTCAAATTCCTTGCGAACAATACCGAAGACTTGCGGCGTGTAGTTGCTTGCGTGAGATTTCTCAAGATTGTAGAAAGGGGTTTTTAAAACAGGTTCCTTCCGTCTGAGAGGCTTTGCAATCCAACTCAGTCTCCTTTGTGTGCGCGCACACGCAAGCCAAGTTTCACTTTTAATACCCCTGCCTTCCCGACCACGGATAGGCTGCGGGGCTTTGCACTTCGGCCCCATTGTGTGAATACCACATCAAGGTGACAGGATTCGAACCTATGGCCCTCTGTACCCAAAACAGATGCGCTGACCAGACTGCGCTACACCTCGTCCCCCCCTCAGAACATATGGATCTACCCGATCGATAAAGAAAAGAACCGCAGCGCTGTCGCCCACCCCGCTTTGGGCACGGGGAGGCGAGAACCACCGCTTTTAGGAAAGAAGCCTACAATTTGATTCTCGTCTCGTTTCACTTGCATTTTATTTCGTTCAGTCTCGTTCTGAGAGTGGAATCGAACCACTCACTCCGTTTGGATTTCGAGTCCAAAGGGCCCAGCCAGCGAAAGAGGATTTACAGTCCCACGCAGCCTGCCAGAACCTTTTTCTTGCTTGATTTTTATACGATTTTTTGAGCAACTAGCGCGAAAGCCGTTGCGCGTTAGCGCATCCGTTTTCTTGCTTGATTTTTATACGATTTTCTGAAGTGATCTGTCCAACTAAGTAGAAAAGGACACTAGAGTGTGGCTACACGTGGTATAGGGCTGCTCGTCCCGCCTGGTGTTGAGAAATGACATCCAATCTTTCGGTACCTATCATATATTCTAGGTGGATAAACTTATTTTTGATCAGCATCAATGGGAGATCTGATGTTTTAGAATGACCTTCCCCCGATCAGAGAAGGGGCTTGGTCTGGAACGGATTGAGACGGAAAGCGGTAATCAATCGCCGCGTGGTGGAACGCTTGTTGGAGAAGGGTAAGCGCCTCCATGTCGTAGGGGTGGGTAGGCCAATAGAAGACTAGGGAACTTAGCCTAGCCACTCAGTTCTGCCCCGAGCCAAGTCTATTTAGTGTCAGCGAACACATACCACTATCTATATATAGGTTTTTCTTTTTCGTAGAGGTTGTCGCTTAGGTCCTTGGACCCTTCCTTCATGAAGCTTGAGGAAGCACTCACTTTTCTATCCACGGCATTCTTGGTTCTGCACTTAGTCTTGAACCTGTGTTGGTTTGGGACGTCAATCTCATTCGTCAGCGGTGTGTGCCGCGTACTATGATTGCTTTCTTCTTGCTGTCAAATCCCAGTCTATCTTTCACTGAGCTTCCTTCGCTTGGAATTCAAAGTCCAAAAAAAAAGAAAGAAAGCGTACTGTGAGGTATGAATGATCAAATGTCTACGGGTGTCATTGAATATCATGGGGTACGAACTTCTAAGGTCATGGCGTAGGGTATTGGATAGGCTGGTCCGCTGGTCGAAGTCATTGCAGGGTGTGCTACGGACAGCTATTGTTCCTGGGCATTTCCTTTCTCTCGTCATCACGCCAACATACGCAAGGCTTGCCTTCACAGGGCCCCACCTTGACTTGCCATCATGGCTACACTCTTTTCATCAAAGCAACTCTTCTTAAGAAGACCCCTTGGTCCCCACAACGAAGTTCCTCCATAGAGAACCCAACTGCACAGCACCATCGCAAAGGTTTCTTCGTAACTCGATTAGTCTCACTCAAGAGAACTCATCTACACGGAAGGTCTTTTAAGTGCCAGTTGTACCCGCACAGAAGTTCTGCGCCCTCAACTACACCAGGATGCCCCCTGCAGTAGCATCACAACTTTTCTCACCATGGACAGCTAGCCAGTCTTCTTGCATCAGCCACACCTAATTACAAATGACCTTGGCCTCTCCATGCTCGTCATTTACATTTAAACTGCACACCCCCTTGTTGAGGTCTTACTCCAAAGGTACGGCCTCTAGCACATGACCATTCCTCACTCAAGTCATCGACATCCTCGTCGATGTACGTGTTGAAAGAAGAAATTCCACTATCTCTCAAACGAAATGAGGTTTTTGAACTCCTATATAACAGAGTTTCATTGATGCCAAAGGGGGTTTTCCTCAAACGATTGGAACCAGAATAAAATAAAAAAAAGAATGAAAGAGTCAATCTATCTTAGTCAAGGCGCTCGCTCTGCCACAAAGGGAGGCACTGGCAAAATCTAAATAGAAAAGAGATGTTTCCAATTAAACCATAGATGTCCACTTCATACTTATAGTATTCTATTTCGGCTTGCTTGGGTTCATTCAAGGCATCTTCATATCTATTAAAGAAATCAATCAGCTCCTAATTAGGTCCCCCAAGGCCGAAGTGACGTTTTTATTTCTCTTCCTCCGGTCAGAAAAAAAAAGATTTCTAGGACCGGATGCATAACAAGAAAAGACAGAATAGTAGTGGTGCCTGCGCGCAAACAATCTTAGAACTGAGCTCTTGTAAAGGTGGGCGTTCCTACGCTCAAAGCCCATATCTCAGATGCATGCCCATTGGAATAGCCCATCACCAGGATGAAATTATCCATTTAGCGCAGTTCCCCTTTCCTCTCTTCTTATATAAACTTCACATCCTAAACACCAAAAGGAAGGGAGAAGCGAACTCGACCTGGTGGTTTTTTATCATTTCATTGACCTTCGAACCGCTCTTGCCCTCCCCTTTCACTTTCTTTCCTAAATGTGTGACTGATACCAATCCCTATGTTGTACACTCTTCCACTAACTAGAGAGAACCATGCCTGAAGTAGAAAGAACCAATTACAAGTGTTCATAGTGGTCTAAGAAAATCAACCCTGACCGTGAAGGTTCCTAGTGTTGATACCAGTTGTTGGAGATAATGGAAGGAAGCAACAAAACAGAGAGAGGATCCAGTGTAATCTTAACTACATCTCAGCTCTTATACAAAAGCTTATGTTACAATACATGGTACCAGTCCAATTTATAGAAAATAGCAAACCGACACAAAGTCATTATCGACTCAAGTAACAACTATTTCGATTTTGTTCACAGCTCATTCCTAGCTAAGACATAACGGCGGGTAGGCAAACAACTTGATTCAGGTCAATACAATACTCTTCTTCGAACTTGCAAGCTTGGGACACAAGCGTAAACTGAAAAAGAAGTAAGACCAGGTACACTGCTAAACATAAGTATAAAGAGGTGGAAGGCTGGCTGTGCTTGTGCTCACCTACAGGTCTGTCCCAGCATACAGTATCGAAAAAGACTGTCTCTTATTTTTGATTTGTCTGAATCAGCGTATATTAACTAATACTACTTTATCCAGTCAATAATGAATTGAAAGGTCGTCTTTAATTCAAAAGTGCATAAGCAAGCAAGGAACGGAAGGCATGCTAACTACACTACTAGAGTCAAGAAAAAAAACGACACTACAAACCAAACTACTTGAGTAAGAATCAAAGCTTATTGAAGATGCTAGAAAATCTATGAACAAGTACCAGGTTAGTAATTCAATTGTGATATCTTCTGCAGCGTTTTCTCTCTGTTGCTATTCTCAGCACTTTGGAAAGTATCTATGCAAAGGAATTAGTATTAAGAATAGCTTGGTTTGGTGCAAATGTAATATAAAAAAGGCATTCCCCTATATGCTGTTAGATGTACTGCAAAAAGGTCAAGTTAAAGAAATATTAGGAAAATTGTTTCGGCTGTCTGTGCTATCATTTTTCTGGAAGCTTTTAAGCCTGTTGTCCAGATGCTGCTGCCTAAAAGTAGTTCTTTTAAATTGTTTTCTTGTGGTCTTGTTCTCTGTATTGTTTTTGGAAACAAAGTACTCTGTATTGTTCATGTGCTGAACTTCATAGTTGGAGGTAGCACAGCAGCAGCAGCTACTCTCACCAGGTGCCTTTCGCCAAGGATACCGTCAACCGATTAAACCTTTGCTAATGGTGGAATTGCCAAACCTTTGCCCATGCCGAAAAAGAAGCCAAGTCCGATTCAATAATTACCTTTCTTTTGTCTCTATCTTTGGACTGAATCAGAATCAGAAGAAAAGCAAGGCTATCCTTCGTTGCACACCTAATGGAAAGCACTGGCTAGATTTCCGATGAAGGAAGCCGTCTACTAACCGGAATACTACAGCAGAGGACAAAACTAGGGACTTCGAAAACGAGGATAGTTTGCCAGGTAGGGATACCGTTGTTCGAATTGAAAAAAGATACCTTTCCCCAGAGAGATAGGATTCGAAAACAAACCATTCATGAAACTCATGCAGGAGCATGCGGTGGTCACATTAATGGACATGCGCTAGCTAAGAGAACTTCTTAAGTTAGGGTACTATTCTATTGGCTGGCTTACTATGGGGAAGGGGAGAAGGCAAGCCGCGTATGGATTGATCCCTAATTCAGTTCTTTTTTCGTGGTTTTCTTTCCATCTCACAACTTCCATTTCTTGAGCCAACCTTGCCCGCTGGAGGTATGATTCCGATCTTTGAATCGAATTGGATTTTTTGTCTTAAAGTGAGGGCGATGAGTGGGGAAGGAAGCTGACGATTTTATTAGTGTGTAAGGTGGCCCCGAGAGCTGAACCAAAGCCGGCCGTTTCGAGACCAGGGAGCTTTAACAGTTTCTACTTAAACTATGTGTTCAGCTATGTGTTCAGATTATGCTATTTTATTAGTCGCTTTCGGTCTCGATTCGCCCTTACCTCGGAGGGATCAACTACTTCGCTTAGGCAAAAGATTGAAAAAGTCTGTATCTGTCTACATGTGCCTCCGTCTATGTTACCCCTTCCCCGGAAAGGAGATTATACGTTTAGTAAAAAAACGAGAATAAAAAATCAAAAAGAAAGAAGAGAAAGAACTGGGAGTTGGCGCCTACATAACAGGTAGCTTGCTTACCAAGCCGTCCTGGCAAGCTCCTACAGTTCTCTTATTACTCTTGACTTGACTTATTAATAAGAAAACTACTCACTAACAAAATGAAAGACGATCTAGAATCTACCCAAGAAGATAGAGAGTCCCACATACGAGAAAAGGTCACAAATGGAGTTGAACCAAGTAACATTGCAAAGGCATAATGATAGTAGGGTCGGGATATCCCCGCCCTCCGAACCGGACGTGAGGGTCTCCCCTCATCCGGCTCTCCGCAGGGGAATCTCCACTCACTGCTTCCCCTAATATCCTCCCTTTACCACATCATGGGGGTTTACAGGAGATCCCAGAGACTCGCTCGGAAAGGCTGCTATACCAAACATTATTACTTAACTACAAAGAAAGAAAAGACTATAGTAGTCACTAGACTGACTATAGTAGTCCGTCCGGCTGCTCTTGCTTAAATCATTACTCTTCATTCTCCCGTGCTCTAGCAATTGCGCTCCCTAGACCACTACCATTTAGTTAGGTAGGGACAATCAATCCATAGTTACGGGAATAACGGAATGCATGGGGATACAAAAAAATTGAAAAATGCAGATTTTCTATGAAATCCTTTCTTTCCATAGATGTATCTGGTCTGAGACGGTACAGTACTCTACGAGAGGAATGCAATGGGATGGATGGTAGAGGGCTGCCTGCGCCCAAAAGCGATGATTCACTTGTCCCCTTGTCTATAGGGACCTTGTGGCATACAACCGCCACGACTCCTGCGTTATAGCCGCCCCTTTCTCTCTTTCTTTTGACTGCCTCGTGGACGGACGAAAGAAGGGAAGTTACAGAAGGGGGCAGTGAAGGCTCGCCAAGTAGACAGCAAGCCCCCACCCCGTCAGTCCTGTGTTGCCGTAGCGTGCCCTACTTCAATAAGGTATTACCTCGCCGATTTTAAAGGGGATGGGATTGGATTCATTCACTTGCATTCCTGCTAGCACTACAAAAAGCTCCGGTCTTAACGCCCCTACGGAAGCTGTGCAGCCTTTCCTCGGGTTCGTAGAGTCGGGTTTCCCGTTTACCCACAACGGAGGAGCCGCCCCCACCAACCAAAGCAGGTAGGCGGCCACGGTTCATAACACACTCTTCGCACAACAGATCCACTTTGAAGTTGACTTATTCGCTCGGCCAATCGTCGGAATGTGTACGAGATACCATAAGGGCCCAATATCTCAATAGCACCCTTGTCTAAAGCTTCGAATGAGACTGAATATCCGAAACGCAGGAACGATCTGACTAGAAAGTCATTCAAAACTTGATCGAAGAACCAGCGTTTATTGAAGAAGCTATAGAGTCGATTACAAAAAGTACTAGTTTGAAAGGCTCGTTGGAATTGATCTGCTACGAGATTTACATTATACGCTAGAGAAGCACCTGAAGTACTAAACAGAATAGGTATTAGTTTTGTAATGGTTGGGGCAGCAAACTCGGATTCGGCAAGAATCTCATTTTTTGGTAGTACGAAGGGGGAATTGGCCCAAAAATTGGATAGGGGTAAAGACGCAGCCGGGTGCCGGCGGCTTATTCAAGTGCCCCCCGAACCGCGCGAAATGGTCGCCTATTACACGGCTCACAAACTCTGCCTGGGGTGGGGCTACCTATTATTCGTAGGCGGTACGTACGGCGCACGCAGGGCCTCGGTTTGCTGCGTGGACTGTCTATGCATTTCCTACAGAGTGTAATGGAACCCAGCTCAGCTCCGCCGGGCCAAAAGAAAAGAACAGAACAGCCGGAGGCGAAGAGTAGAGTATAGCCAAGGGGCTTTCGTCGTCCGTAAAGGACCTAACGGAAGACCGTGCTCCGAAGTGTGCACTTCGAGTTTTGTTTTAAGAACACTTGGCCTTACCCCTTCATTTTGAGCCATGTCTAGGTAGAATCGGCAAGATTGAACCGAGGCCCGCCCGGGCACCGCCGGGGGACAACCAGACCAACCAGTAGGCTTTCTTTCCGAAGTTTCCTCCCGGGGCCCTTAAATCATTGAATTCATAGGCATAGGGGCGTCCCAGGCAGTGGTTCATTCAATGAGAAAGAAAGACAGGAGGGCAGGATTCGTCGTGTCGGGCTAATTCATTCTGGGAAAAAAGGGGGAAGGGAGTCACCTGAGCTATGCGAAGGGAAGGAAGTCGTGGGCTGAGCCGGAGGTCACTTTTCCCGATCCATCCCGAAGGGTTTTTTCCCTCTCTCGCCCCATCATCGTACCCAGTCCTGCTATCGGCTCAGCCCTATCTATTCATCTCTTTTTTTTACATGGAGATTTTTTGGATCTCTCTTGTTCATAGATCTTGAAAGCGGATCAATAGAAATTTCTCAAAGGATCTATCTATAGAAAGATCTAGATCTCTATCATCATCTATCTCTATATCTAGATATGGAAGAACCCTCGAAGCCTGTCCCCGACGACGATGCCCCCTGGGCGAAAGGAAAGGGGCCGCCATTCTCTTTCTTTCCTCAATCGTTCCGATCATTTCTCTCATTCCCTTTTGTTTGTTTTTTCGGGTTGGTTCGTTTCCTCCTCCTATCTACGCAATTCTCTGTCTTCGTTCGTGATCATCTTAGGCGAAAGGATAGGTATAAATTTTGTGGAGGGGCGGCTGTGAAAGGGCGATTCCCCCTTTTCCATTGAAGTAGGGAAGGGGGTGATTGATCTTTTTTTGAATCAGGCCTTACTGACCAAGTGGTGGTATAAGCTTCATTGCGGATGAAAAGAAGTCCTTGTGAGCGGAGCTACAAAAGGAAGTTCAAGCTCAAGAAATCCTCTCAATAGGGATTGGGCAAGCAAGCTGTTTGTTTATTTGATCTTACCCGGTTGTGAGACGGGACGTGAAGTCAACCAAGTACATGTGTGTTCATAGTGTCCCCGGCACCTTCCTCCTAGCTGAGTATGGATGCTGAAGTTAGCTGGAGTGTGGGGCGAGTGCGTGGTAGATGGAACTCCTATTTACCGCATTTCTTCTTGCACTTCCAACTTGAAGAGGAAGAAGCATCTCTCTTTGCATCTTCAATAGATAGGAAAAAGGATCTTGACCTGAAGCCTTCGACCAAAGAAAGGGAGACTTGGTGAAGTCAGAGGTGGTTTTCCTTCCCTAGATTCATGGAAGGACTTTTTGAAGTTTGAGTGAGGAAGGAAAGCGGGAAAGGTCCGATACAAAGGAAAGGGTTGCGAGGCTTAACGATTTAGAATATAGCTGTTGAGGTGGCACCTGTTCCCCCGGGGCAGGGGTATATGCCCGTAGCTTTCTTCTGTCACTTCTTTCAGATCAATGAAGTGGAAAAGTAATAGAGTAAGGGACCCTTGTTTACAAAGAAAGCTGTCACTCCAAGAACTCGAAGTCAAGCATCTTCGGGAATATCCAGATTAGTCTTCAACTAGAGAAAGGATAGGAATCTCCTTTGCTGAGTTTTCTTCTCCAGCGGATGTAGCGGTAAAAGATTCTATTCTTTCCGCGGTCTAGTTACGTCTTTCCTCTCCCTATCTAAAGAGCTCTATTAACATAGACCCTCTCCTGACTCTCTATCATTTTAAGAAAGCAGCAAATCCTTCTCTCTATTCTACTATCCGATCTCGTCTGTTGAAAATCGATCTGAAATATGGTCATATCTTCGTTATCCCAATAGTAAACCTTCTTACTTCTCTTCGCATCTCGAAAGACGCAAAAGATCTGTTATTAGCTTATTTATAAGCTGTCGAAGGTCCGTAAAAGCCTTGATTTGTGGCTTACGGCTTACTTGCCTTTTTCCTTAAAGCCTATATAGACAGACATAGACTGAGGGCATTCTGGGCATCCATGCTCCTGGCAATGGCAAGATCCGAGATGTCAGTTGCTTGTCTTCAAGCCTCAACCTTATTCTGACTCCTACTAGGGCAATCAGGTTTAAGTTAAGCCCGAACAGCTTAGTTTTCCACTTCTCTTCCGACACAAGCTTCTTTGCCAAGCCTTCCCCATCAACTGGAAATCCAGTAAGAAAGGCAAGGGGCGCAACGGCAAGGCAATCTCAAATCATAATGGGAGTTTTATTTAGGTTTATTTAGATAGATTCGCCTTTGGGGTTTTTACAGAATCGGTTCTTCAAGAAGGAGCTCTTAGTACGGTGGATGCATCGAATGCAAGCTGTAAGGAAGAATAATTCTCTTAGCAGACAAGAATGAAATTCAATTAGTCCCACACTTCCCGCAGGAATCGAAGAGTACGCAAGCACATTCATTTAATGGGAAAGCTTTCCTTGGCTAGGCCCCTATGAAGAAAGATGCCAATTCCCAAAAGCAGTAACAATAGCAATAGCAGTAGGAGTAGCATTAGGAATTAAGACCGTCAGGCCTCATTCATCAAAGTAGCAGTCCTTAGGGGCTGAAAAAGAGCCCAGATTCCCCGCAACAAGCTTGGAAAGGAAGAAGACACGAAGGGAGGAGTTCCGCTTAGCCTTTGCTCCTCTTTGATAGAAGTAGCTCTTTTGTTTGCCAGAATGGCTTGTTAGCAAGAAAATGCCTTCTTAGGAAGTGAAGAAGAATACGCCTGCTTGAGAATGCCCTCTTGTTGTTCTCGAAAGATGGAGGGGGGCAGATTTCACTAAGGAAAGGAACTGAACTAATGGACGAGGAGGAAGAGAATATAGAAAAATTGCCGACATTCAAGCATACTATAGATGTTCCAGAACTGCTAAAGGGAAGTTCTAGTAGAAAGGACAACTAAGCGAAAGGCCTTCTTAGAAAGGCAGAGTGACAGGTAATGCCCTATTTCCTAACAGTGAAATCTAAGATCAGACAAGAAAGAAGCTAAAGGCTAGGCAAAGAAGACGAGGGAGAAATCGTAGGTGAAAACGTTGGGTTACCAACTCGGGTGGGTTCTCACACCAAAGTTCCTTTGTTTCGGGCAAGCCCAATTACAAACAAAAGAGAAGGTCGGTCCCGTACTCAAACCAAATCAGAAGGGCGGTACTCACTCGGATGGAAGAATCCCAGGTCGGTCCCATACCCGAACAAAGGCTAGACCGAAGGTCCCGTCCCACGGGTTAGGTGCTTAGCTGAAGGTGGAAGGCGAAGCCAAGGCAAGAGCAAGGGTTGAAAGACAATATAGAAGAATTCCATCTCCCCTATTTGTTCCATTCTCAATGGTTGGTCAAGTTGAGATGAACTACGGGAATCTATATATGGACTTCAAGGTCAATCAACCCATGCAAGGAAACTCGACGGAATTTGTTTTTTGATGGATTCAAGCAAAGAATGAGAAGTATGGCTTGGCTAGGGAAGCAGTAGTAGTGGCAGAGGTCGAGCTTTGAGATGAGAAGAGGGCTGAGTCGTCTAGCTTTTATTCAAAAATCACGTATCACCGATCAGCCTATTCGAGAGGAGCTGCTTGCCTTGCCCACTTCAATAAGGAAGACTCCATCCATCTAACCCATATCCATTGGAACCAGAAGCGAGTGGTAAAGTCACCCTTTGGCTAAAAAAACGATTTGTATGCGTGGCGCAACACACACCTCTGCAAAAGAAGAGAAAGAACGGAAAGAAGCAGGCCCACAAGACGACAAGTGGATTGAATATCCTTTGCTTTCGTCACCGGTGCCATTGAATCCGCATTTAGAAGAAAGAGCTCCGGGACTGAATTGCTTTGAGTGGGGCTTGCCCATTAATTAGATCACCTGAGTAAGCCAAGAAAGACGAAAGCGATGGATGTATGTGACAAAGAGAACTTATGAACATGAAAGCCAGCCTGTTCCCTAAATATTTTAGGAAGCGAAGAAGACAGAAAAAAGTTCGGTAATCTTCTCCCTTTGGTAGGCATTTACCCAAGGCACTGATATTATGAGTCTCTCGATTATACGTGAAATAGGGAGTTCAAGGTCTTATTCGTCTTTCTTGGCCTATGTGAATATGAGCCAATTCCGGAAAGTGAATAATTCACTATTGAAAGTGCAAGTCGACGTTCCTGATATGAAAGTGAAAGTGGAGTGAAATCTGGATATGAAGGTTCAAGTCCAGTTCCAATCTGGATATCAAAGTGTTGTTCAATCGTCGAAAGTGATCTCTCTTTTGTTGTTCTCTTTTAGTCCGCTTTTCTTTTTTCTTTCTTTGGAGTCGGGTTCTTAAGACAGGACTGGAAATCGGGTTTTATGAATATCTCTCTTCCGGAGAAGTAAGTTTGTTCGAGATCGAAAGAGTGCCCTCGAGAGACTAGACTGATAGTAAAAGTAGTGCGCCTTCAGTTGAGGAGAACTGTTCACAAGCAGTGGTTATGAGCTCTTTCTTGTGGAGGTTCAGAATAGGTAATTCCTTCACTTCAGTTGCACTAGTGGATTGAATAACCTTTTCTTTAGTTCTAACAAAGTGCATGTGTTGTTGGTTAATAAAAACACGAGTTTCGATAGGCTGGAGGAAAGATACTATAAGTAGGACAAAGAAAGACCCTATAAGAGACCGGAACTCAATACGATTCAACCAATCCAAATTGCTTTGCTAAAGATACCCGTTCCGCTGTTCCTTTACCGGCAACAACTATTGAATAACAACCTTCGCTTTGCTTTCGCATCGGATCTCGGCATTAGCAAATCTAAAAATAGAGTAGATCCCGGGGCGTACCTAATGGTTTCATTGATTTGAATGGATTGATCCGTTGTACCGTTGTAGGAATCCTCATCCGATGTACGAATCCCGTGGAGGAAGTGGGGAAACAAATCCAATTATTTGATTTTGATAGGAGCAGTGCCGGTATTGAGGGTTTCTCTATCTCTTCACTCATGAAGTTAATACAAGTGAGGATTGATTTCAGTTATTCATATAAGAAATAAGAGGAATAAATAATCTCGGGGAAGACAGGCTTTCTCGCTCTCGGCACATCTTCGCTAGGGATTCTTCTCTACCTTCTTGCGTTGAGATGCCATCAACTCTTTCCTGGGGAATCAGGTCAATACAATACTCTTGGAAAAGCAAGCTATAGCAGATCCTTGAGTATAGAGAAAAAGGAATGGAGTTTCATTAGCTCTCTGCGCACATCCAGTATAATACCTTTGCGAGCCCCTACGGAAAGGGGTGCCGTGTTCTCTTTACAATGGGGGTGATCCTGGTTTCCAAAAGCTGCTGGTTGGTTGTATCTTTTTCTATTGGCAATCCCCAATCCGTTGCTTGTTCGTTACGAACAAAAGAAGCCGATACCAGTTCTGGTGTTTATCCAGCGGAGGCTCGTATCTCTTCCATGTGAGACCAGCGACCTCAGATCATCCCGGACTTATGTGCTGGAATAGCTTCGTTATGAGTTGAAGCAGCCTCAGCTACTATTCCTACTAAGGAGGAGTCGCCTTTTTCAATTCCCTCCCTTTTGCAATCCCATGTTGATGTAAGGAAGCTGCTTTAGAGTATTGGCAAAAAAAACATTACATGCAGGTCCAGATCTCCTTGCGTTCGTTGGTGGTTGACTACCGGGAAAGGGCAGAATAGCAACAGTGAGGAAGCATACCACCCAAAGCAAGACGTGAAAACCTTCTTCGTATCCAAAAGCCCCTTTTAGTCTGTCTGGCCTTAGTATTTATGATACATAATCGCATCTTCTCCCCCTTTCTCGTATCTCCACGGAAGTAAGTACTGGTATGATCGGAACTAGTATTTAGATATATGTGACCCTCTAGCGGTTTGACTCCGTTGATGGTATACGGAACTTCCTTCCTGCGAAAGGTCGAGTTCGTAAATCAAGCTTGTAGAAAAAGCGAGTACCGGTATTTGATGGTGATGGTGAGGATGACTAACCTCGCTCTTGCAACCATGAATATTTTCTAGATACTACGGGCATATACCTTCTTCCGAAGGGTCCCCGTCCTATCTTTTTCGCCTTCCGCTCTGGAATCGACTATTGGTGGGTTGTAACGTGAACCTATGGATCTCAATGAACAGCTTCGATACCACAAAAGGATGGGCAAGAAAGACAGCAGGTGTTGAGCCAAAGCCCTAGTTCATACACAATCATAATGTTGGTCAACCATCCGAACCGGGATTCCTGTTATTCATACGAAGGAACAAGAAAAGAAGAAGTATGGGATAAATGGTTTTTGAGTTGGGCATGATGAAAGCGGGTACAATGGCATTACTTAGAAGCTATTATGTCCTGTCTTGGCTTTAGCAATAAGCTTGTGCGACTGATGACTCCCTCCATCCCTGGCATCGCCAAGACTAATGGATAAGGTTTTGTCGCATCTTAATCGAACCGCATGCGGAGCTCAGCTCCTAAGAAAATAATAAGAAATATCTAGTTTTGTTTCATAAGTGGCGAGCCAAGGAATAAGAATACCGCCCCCTGATCTGTATTTCAAAAGCGGATTCAGCGCTGCAAGAAATAGAATTATGCATAGATTGACTTGTAAAGAAAGACGAACCGAACAGTGCTAAGCAAAACTCTCTTATTTCTATGCTCGATTCAATCTCTACTCATCTGCTTTTAGTTCTACTTTATGTATACGAAGTCCGAGCTTTTCGAGCTGCTCAGTTCTCGCTATGTCATTTCTTGGTTTTTAGTGCATTCACTCAATTCTCTATGAAGTCCATGGACATGTTGTGGTTCATTGCAGAGAACAGCCATCACATGGATCAAGCTATAAGGAATCACCCGCGAGCGAGGGCAAGTCTCAATTACGGTAGGAATGGAATACACCAATCATAACTCTGGTCTGGTCCCTAGTTCCCTAAGTAGTTAGTGAAACTTCCAGCTGGACTGACTGGATTTAGAGCTTAATGCTCCTATCTTTGAACTAGAATCTTAGCGCTTATTTCATGAAGATAGCTACTTTAATTGATACAAGAATGCCTACTTTGGACCAATAGGATCTACTCCTACTTGAATGCCAATCCAATCTCTTTCCCAATAAGAATTCCTAATCCCTAAATCCAAGCAAGGCATGATTGTTAGTCAGGATAACCAGCTTACGTACCGCATTAAGAAGTACCGACTATGCTTTTTTCCATACTTTTCTTGCAGTACTTCAGTAAAGCTACCCCATTTTAATAAGATAGGGATTCGAGATATCAGCATTTTCACAGGTCCTTGTCAAGCTGCAGCAGAATCAGATTCGAGTATAGCATCATTCAGTTGGAGTTCTGAAATAATCTGGATCCCCTTTGCTATTTTAGCAATCTCTGCTGCTCAGTTTCATCCCTTTCTGAGGTAGAAAACCCATCCATATATGTACGAGTGAGAGATGTCTTCCGTCCCGGAGAACCGTCTTCTCTCCCTCCTTAGGAAAAGGAGATCTAGGTAGAGGAGGTAGAAAATAATAGATACCGTCTATTCTATTAACTAGTCATCAAAAAGCAACCTATATCGAGGTCAAGTTTGATAGGGTGAAGTGGACTATTAGATCCCCGGCTTACCATTAGAAAGAAAGCTTAGCCGCCGACGTCAATGTGTTAAGCACATAGGATATATTCGGCGAAAGTCAGTAAGAAGTAGAGTGAATTCTGAAACTCCAGCATTTAGGCCCGGATAGAATGGGTCCTCAAGCTTAGAATCATTTGGCCTAACCTTTAAGAAAAGTCAGCATCTTTTCATCCGGGTCGTACTAAAGGCAGGTAGACCGAACACACGGCACCTGTCCCAATGACTGGTACACTGACGGTGGCTTATTGGTTCCTTCCTCCCTTCCATCCTCAAGTCTTACTTTCCTTGATGCCTTAGTTTACTTGATGCCCGATTCATTCCTCCCTATATTCAATCTCTCGTGCCATATTCTTTTTTCACGTTTGACATTACTTCCCTTTCCTATCTTTTTACTTTTCTAAGGATAGCCGAGTAGATATACTCGAATGGGATGAATCGAGCACGAGAAATCACTAGGCACAGGGGAGCCGTAAGGAAGAGGAGTAATATCGTTCTAAAGTTCACGAATTCGATTCATTTTGGAATCGATAAGTGAACACGGAATCTCGTCTTGTTCCCCTTGGTTCCGAGTCGATTTCGCTTGTCGAAATCATTCAATCCATAAGTTTTTGTTTTTTCGATCGGAATTTGGGTCAGCTGAACACTTATTTTCTCTTTCAAAAGTGGTGATGGTGTGGGTAAATTCCATCGATATCTTGTTTCCCCTTTCCGAGGCAAATATCGGGGAAATCAGTGATTCATTGTTAGAAAGAGGGCTGAGCTATAAAATCTATAAAATGGAGCTTGATCGGTAGCTTCGGCCTCCCAGACCCAAATTAAGTTACCAACATGGAATTACATTTGAAACCTGACTTCCTGTTTGTCATTGGAAAGAACGGAAGAGCATTGTATTCCTCCTAGGAAATAATACAACAGGTAAAAATAAGAACGGAGAAGATTCGTTGATACGGAGCTGGTCCATTTTACAAGCGATCCCCTATTCTGCATCCCGAAGATCATACGGCCCAGAGCCAGAGCGATCATTACAGATATATAGGGACAGCAAGAATCAGTAAATACCGGGGATACCTTACTAAGCATTTCCTAGATCTTGAGTTAGGCGTAGCTACTTCCTCCCCCCATGTTCTCCTGATTCCCCATCCTTCCGCTGAAGCTAAACCAGTATCAGTTGATGGCGAGCATAGTAGAGGCGGCTTTATCGTAAAAAAAGCAACCGGCTTTCGAGTAAAAAATAACTTATAGAAGCACTTGAGCGTGGTTTCGGCCTATAGCCGGAGGGAATGTTTTTCAAAATCGACCCGATTTTGGGCATTCGTAGAGGGGAAAGACAGCCATGCGATAAGAGAGGGAGAGGTCTGTATTCCCAAAGTAGCCATTCAAGGAGACAAGTTCTACCATTGTACCTTGACCTGTGGAACTGGAGAAGCTCCTTTATTGCTATAGTTCTTGTTGAACCTTTTCTAAAGTCAACAATTTCTGCAATCAGGGAGGAGGCATCGCCTTACTTGCTATACCTTAAACCTCATCAAGAAAGTAAGCCCAGCGAAACCGCAATCCCAATCAAATAAAAGATCAGATGGGCTGATCCCTGAGATCGATCGCTGTTGATTTTCTAGTTTTTTAGCTGACTCGGGACCTTCCATAGAAAACCGAGTACGAGCAACGGTCGGGTCTGCTGCCCCTTCCTTCTCAGCGTACAGCTGCAGATTGGATAAATGGTTTCTCTCCGAATGTATGCTACAAGAAATGGGCTGAACCGATCTACAGGGAATGCAATAGCGAAAAGAATTCCACTCTATCTCATATTTTTGTATCCTTTTCAAGGGCCAACCCTGGGCCAAGGTGAGCGCATCCGGGCCTATTGCTCTTGACCTCTTCAGTTGTGCAGGCACAAATATGAACTGGTCTAAGTTTGTTCTTGACGATCCCCACAAGCTTCTCTTATCTACTTGAATGCAAATCAGAAAAGAGGAAGTCGCAATGCATTTTATTTTTAGAAAGAATAAAAGACACGTGGATGGTATCGATCAAGAGACATGGCTAAAGGATGGAAGTGAATTAGAATCAGACGGTCGTCGAACGAATTCCCAATAAATGGAAGATCTACGTGCAACGAATTTCGTATAAAAAGTAAAGTAGGCGATTTCACCGAGAGGCCTATTGAACTAGCTCCCATGCATGGATCTGCATTGTGTGCTTTCGCCGGGGTGAGAGTGAAAAAGAAATGTACCAAGAGTTCCGTATGAATTAGGTTTGCCTTTCCAAAGAAATGAGATAAGGAGCAGTAAGGCCTCGCAGAGCGTCAACACCGAGACATTGTAGAGCAACGTCTTGCAACTATGTACAAAGCCTCCATTCCCCTGGGTGTCGTGTTTGAAAGCACAGTCTTTGTCATAAACCGATTACCCTCCGCTCCAAATGGCTCTACCAAGGATCCCACAAAGTTCCCGAAACCAAGTTTCTCAGAAAAGGCCTGGTATCCATCTACTCACAATAATTTGAATGTAGAACTGAAGAAGCACAATTTCCTTCTTCGAGAGGAATCCAACCGAAGAGAAGCGAGCATCATAATAGCTTGATAAAAAGATATTTAGTATAAGAGGACGTTCGCGTCAATTATCACGCCTCTGACTGCTGAGGACGAGGTTCGGGTTAATGATATTGTGAAAGGTGTCATTAAACCGGGTCTGCCTCTGTTAGTTACGAGGTATATGCCATGGATCTCATCTATTCCCCTTAAACAAGGGATAATGTGGGTTCCGACCTGGAATCTGGACCCCCAATTAGAGTGTGTTTAAAGAGATTGGAGGAACTCTTCCTCGGTCTCCGTATCCAAAGATACTGGTAATTAGAGCTTCAAGTGTTCGGTTCTACTCTCCGTTTTATTCATAGTAAGGGAGAGCAGTTCAGTCCACTTGCTCTTTGGCCGCATCGGTTGAGGTTTGCTCTGTTCAGTTCAGTTAAAGAAGAGATGGTATCTTGCTTGTTTCAATTATCCGGGCTCGCCATCAATAGATACTGGTTTCTCTTCCGCTTTGGCCCAATTGACCCACTTATCTTACAAAGGGCGAAGCCACTAACAAATACTTATAGAGGGATTGTACCAACCTTAGCTAGGGAGATAAAGGCCCTGCTCAATGTAAAAAAAGGATCTGGAAAAGAAGATAGGAATGGGGCACCAAGGAAGGATTGTAGGTAGGGATGCCCTTAGATCTGTTCTCAATAGCTCGTGATAAGGCAAGAAAGCGAGTAGATACCCTGCCCTCGCATTAAAGCATCGATCTAGTCCTCTATTAGATATGAATTTCCCGTTGGAAATCGAGGTACATACTCAAAAAATCCCTGGTTTTTGCCTTCGGTTAGCAACTCGTCTAAGTTTAAGATCGTATTCCATCTTCGTAAGGACATAGAAAGGGGTTTCGGTAGTGACTGTCCTATCAATAGACCGAATGGTCATCAGTTGCCCTCACGGCCTAACGCCGTTTTTGAGCTCCATCACATGCTTAAGAAGGACTTGCCGCGGAGCCAAGGCCTATTTATGAGCCAGACCTAGAAGATCACTGCTTTCGTGCTGGTCATTCTAATCACAATGAGAACTTCTCCCAAAGAGGGTTCTTATTTCATTTCAGTAAGTAGTCGATTGAAACGGTTTCTAACCTAAGGAATGTGTTATTATAACCAAATATATCATCCAAGAGCCGATCTCTTTTTCATTAAGTATCATTAACCGACCGCTTGCTTACGAGCTTGGTAGCCGCCTTGGAGCCGAGGCAGACGGAGGAACCTCTCGAACCTGGAATCCACTTTCCACTTGTCCTCCATATGCTCGGGTCTGCTGTTTGACCAGTATCTAATGCTATTTCTTACTTCGACCAGACGGGCACTTTCGCATTACGCAGTGAGATCGCCTACTCCTCTCGAGGTCTATACCTTTCCTAGTGCCTACCTGAGTCGAATGACTAATAACTAGTCTTCCTTAGGATAAGAGTAGTTCAGTTGTGGATAAACGCCAAGCATCTCACTCATGAGTTTTGAGAAGAAGATGAGTTCTTGAAGATATTCATTCCTACTGGGATTACGATCTTTATGTCAAGCTAAGAGTAACCATAGTCTCAACAAATAGATAGTCTCCTTGACCAATTGCGTGGTGCCACCATTATCTCCAAAATGGACCTCGGGATACCACCAGATCAGGATGGAAGAGAAGGATGTGTATAAGACTGCATTCAAGACCCACCAAGGCCATTTCGAATACAAGGTCATGCCATTTGGTCTGACCAACGCACCGGCCACGTTCAACAATTTGATGAACATGGTATTCAATCCACTGCTGAGAAGGTTTGTACTCGTATTCTTCGACGATATCCTGGTGTACAGTGAAGGGTTAGAATCACATGGTGACCACCTCAGGCTAATGCTCCCCCTTCTACTTTATTTGAGTTAGGCAGAGATTGACATCTGTGGTTTACCATTTCAACCAGAGATTGACATCTCCATCGTAACCTTGGCAGTACGAAAGAAAGGTAGTCCATGATGGGTTTGAATACAGACATCTTGAACTGTAAGTAAGGATCAACTTTTTATAAGCTAGAGCTGCTCCTTCTATCACATCGGATTCTAGTAAGGAGATGGGCCTTCTCGTCTGATCTCTGCATCAACAGGAATGCGGGAAAAGCTTCTTCTCGCCCCAGAGTCCCTAGCAGCCTTAAGCCCATAAGCTACTTCCTTTAGTTGAACTGGTTGCTATATAGGTCAATTGAATCTTAGCCAGTTTCTTCTTACTCCTTTTGTTTTCATTCCCGGCCAACCGTGCCATGAAGAGTCGAGCAAGAGCAATCGCAGCTTTATCTCTGCCTTTGCAGCTCTCATTCCTGCCTTATAAAAGCTTCAATCTACAAAAGTAGAACTACTGATGACAGGTCTGGCCTACAACTGACTTGCTTGAAGACTTACTGGCTGAAGAGCAAAGAGATATCTATTTGACAGTAAATTCCTCTTAGAATAGCCTACCGCTCTTTATAGGTTTAGTAATGCTACCTTGAGCCCAACGAGTGTAATACCTGGAGCGAGTAATAGAGAGGACAGAAGATATAGACTTTTTCTTTCCTTTCTGGCTTGACCATGAGGCCATGACTATTCTAATCTTACAGGAAGCAACCGCTGTACCCCGCCTTCTAGCTCTTAGACTTTGAGAAAGGAGCGAGCTAATCCTTGTTCCGTTAGTTTACTTTCCATTTTAAGTCTTGTAAGTTAGTTATGTCTTTCAAGGGGTATCACCATCCCCCGCACCTCTTATTGGTGGAAGTGCGATTGGCTTTCTTATTCGTCTAAGTAAGGTGCATTGGCTTCCTGCTTGACCTGAACCGAAGCAAGTCCTTCTTTTATTTAATGATTGGCTCTCATAGCGCTTAGTGTAATAAGGGCCATCTACTTTTGCTATCATTCTAAGCCTTCGAGCCTACGCTTGCTTTACGCGAGCAATGAGGATGCGCGTTACGTTACTAAGGCTTTAGGCTTGAGCTCTTGGAGTTGCTTGTTTGCTTGTTGGGAGTCTGCTGCCCCCCTGTCTTTGTTAGCGATCGAACCATCTCCACTAGGATCCGGATCTGTCTTATTGACCGGCTTTTAGACTTTGAACTGGCAAGTGGCAAGGTACGGTTGGACGTGCCCGCGAAACCATATTCGAATGTACAATAGTAGTCCCGAGGATTGTATGAGCAAGGTCCGAACAGTTTCTATTAGTAGCAACATGAGGAGCCCCGAAGGGAGAATAAGAAAGATTAACCGACGCCGCGTTTTCAGAAGAAGCAATTGGATAAGAATCATACGCTGTGAATGAGCAGACGAATCGACTGAGGGCTTACACACAAGAACAGAACCTAACTCTACTTCTTTTTCCTCCTCTCCCGTCGTTATCTCATTTCTCCTTTTAGTAGCTCCGGACAAAACTTTCTTTTTATTAGCTCTATCGCTCAGAGCACAAATCGTTGAAAAACTCACTGCTCAAGAGACTTCTTACCCTTCTCTGATCGGGGGAAGGTCATTCTAAAAACATCAGATCTCCCATTGATGCTGATCAAAATCCACTTATTTTCCACCTTTCTTATATGAAAGGAACCCAAACTTTAGAAAGGATACGTCAACGTACGTTCTCACCTCGGAGGAAAGCTTAGAAGGATTCTTTCAGAGCGTATATAAGCCCTGACCGAAGAGCATGGGATTGCTATTGCTCTAGAAAGCGAAAAGTGCTTCCGAATTTATCACTAATAAGGTTTCGATCATTCCTGTCATAACATAATAAGTATCTTTCTATAGAGAGTCCGTAGCTCTCTTAAACCTTTCGATAGAAGCCCGCATACCCTCTCTTCTATCCCACCTATCCACATGGGGTATCAGTGGCCTCGGGATCTCTATGAACTGAGATCCCTACACAAAACACCAGAATCAATAAAGACAACATATTTCCTGTCTTTAGAGTCCTTCTTTTCCACTTTAGTGGGAAAGGGGCAATAGTTAGTTAGAGATGAAAGGTGCGCCTAGCTTTTTGTCTCTTTTACCGCTGGAAGTTCTCCAAAAGTATGAAAGGCCGGAGGGCTTTGTACCAACCATTCTAGTGTGGTTGGATTCTGTTCAACAGCCCAAGGACTTTCCGCACATTTTTGGTTCTTTCCACTGCTTGAAGTGATTGCGACAACTACGAAGAAACGACGAATCCCAACTACGGATATATAAGAACCGAAACTGCTCAGAGCATTCCATCCGGCGTAAGCATCTGGATAATCTGGAATGCGACGTGGCATACCCGAAAGCCCTAAGAAATGCATGGGAAAGAAGGTCAGATTAACCCCGAAAAAAGTGATCCAAAAATGGATTTGGCCTAAAGTTTCAGGATATGTCCGACCAAAGATTTTACCCACCCAATAGTAAAATCCAGCAAATAAAGCAAAAACGGCTCCCATAGAAAGTACATAATGGAAATGTGCAACCACATAATAAGTATCATGTAGAGCAATGTCTAGCACAGAGTTTGCTAGAACTATTCCAGTGAGCCCTCCTATGGTGAACAAAAAGATGAACCCTACAGCAAATAACATGGGTGTTTTGTATTGTATCGAACCTCCCCACATGGTAGCGATCCAACTAAAGATTTTGATTCCTGTGGGCACAGCTATGATCATGGTAGCTGCGGTGAAGTAGGCACGTGTATCAACGTCTAAGCCCACAGTAAACATATGATGAGCCCAAACTAGAAATCCAAGAACACCTATACTTATCATGGCATAAACCATGCCTAGATACCCGAAGACCGGTTTTCTTGAAAAGGTCGATACGATATGACTAATAATACCAAATCCAGGCAGAATGAGAATATACACCTCTGGATGACCGAAGAACCAAAAGAGATGCTGGTATAATATTGGGTCTCCCCCTCCTGCAAGATCAAAAAAGGTTGTATTAAAGTTTCGATCGGTTAATAACATTGTAATTGCCCCCGCCAGTACCGGAAGTGATAATAAAAGTAGGAATGCTGTCACTAGAACGGACCACACAAAAAGTGGTAATCTATGCATAGTCATTCCAGGTCCACGCATGTTGAAGATAGTTGTTATAAAATTGATAGAACCTAAAATTGATGAAATACCTGATAGATGAAGACTAAAAATTGCTAAATCAACTGCTCCTCCAGAATGGCTGGTAATACCACTTAAGGGCGGATAGACTGTCCACCCAGTGCCGCTGCCCACTTCTACTAAGGCTGAGCTTAATAGGAGCAAGAGACTTGGTGGCAACAACCAGAATGATATATTATTTAATCGTGGAAATGCCATGTCAGGTGCACCTATCAGAATCGGAACAAACCAATTACCAAATCCACCTATCATCGCCGGCATAACCATAAAAAAGATCATTAAAAAAGCATGAGCCGTTATTAAAACATTATAAAGTTGATGATTCCCACCAAGAATTTGATCGCCGGGTCGGGCTAATTCCATACGAATCAGTACGGAGAAGCATGTGCCCATCACTCCTGCAATGGCACCGAAGATGAAATAGAGAGTCCCAATATCCTTGTGGTTAGTAGAGAAGAGCCATCGAACCATATTTGTCATTTTTATTTGAGAAATGCAAACTTTCCTTATCAAAGAGGGGCCGGGGGGTTGGAAGAGAAAAGAAAGAGGGGCCCGCCCGGGGGCTGGAAGAGAAAAGAATCAGAATTACTGAGCTACCCCGCTCTTTTTTTTCTAATTCCCTTCTAAGATCCTCCGACTTAAACAAGTCGAGAGCATGCTCGTGCTCAGCTCTTTCGAGACTTGCCTTGCTCTTGGGGATTTCTTCCCATCGGATCCTCTGTTCCACTTCCAGGCACCTCCTTGCGGAGCTTTCCGCCTCAAGGAGATCTCGGTTGTGGGAAACAGCATCTCTAAAGAAAACAGATCCTCCCTCATTCTCCCGTAGATCTTGATAAGACGCTTGGAGAACAGTGAAAGAATCAGTTGCGTGAATATGGTCCAGATAGGAACGAAGCGCTTCATCGACCAAGTAGGGCTCGATCGGTAGATAAGGCCCTATTCTTTGATAAAGCGCCACAAATTCCTGAATGACATCTTGTCGCATACTAGACAGCTTTTCTTCCATTAGGAAGAGCTTAAGCCGTCCAGGTATGTCCTCCAGAGGGGTATTGTGATTAAGCTCGTTCTGAATGAACGTAACCCATCCAGGATCCTGCTCGTAAAGGCTCAGATAGAAGTTTAGCCCTGCTAAATGAGCTAGAGCTTGGGGATCCTGAATCTCTGGAGGAAGAGTAATAATGAAGGAGGCTCCGAAAAGATTGCAAATTGGGAGAAGAATAATCGAAATAAAACGCACTAAAAAGAAAAATAGACAAATAGAAAATAATAAAAAATCGTATATATAAGGAAACTTAATACAAAAGTGCAAATAGAAAGCAGTAAACCTGCTAGTGGAGAAGAGCCATCGAACCATATTTGTCATTTTTTATTTGAGAAATGCAAACTTTCCTTATCAAAGAGGGGCCGGGGGGCTGGAAGAGAAGAACTTGAATACTAAACGCTGGAAGAGAAGAACCTTAATACTAAACCAAGTTTCGGGAACTTCTTGGTGACTTGATTGGTTCCCTTCCCCCAATTTGCAAAGGATGATTCCTGTGAAGGTGATCTCGATCACCATTCTATGATATTTCTGGATGCTTTTGAGAAGCTTTTCCTTTTACCTAATGCCGGCTACCGACAACTTACTTCATGCTATTACTAACACTTATGACTGAGCCGCACTTGCTTTCCAAAAGAAATGGAAACTATCATGCCTGAGACTAGCCAATAGAAGAAAGAGCCACAAGCAAGCCATAGCAGCATCCTTTTTCTTCGCTTTCTTCAACAATGCGAATCTACCTCACTCCTCATCATAACTCAAATACAAATTCGAGTTCCAAATTGATATTTCCTCACGTAAGCAATAAAATGTGAAACCAATATTCATCATGAAACTTCAGACACTGATGATTGTGAGGTTCTGGAAGAGAGACGACGTAGGCTGAAAAAAAGTAAACAGAAAACCACCCCTTAAACTCATTTGCTCAACATTCTTTCCACAGCAACTAGAAAAGTGGAGAAAATCCAATAAGGGGAGGTCCCGGTGAATACAAATCAATTGGAAACCGAACCCCGCATTCATGTCTCTAACAAGGCTGTCTAAGCTAAGCGGCCATGGACCCATGGACCCGGGGAATCTGAACCATTAGGTAGAGTTTCAGCTGAAAGAAAACCAGGTCAATCTTCCGATCGCGAGTCTTTACAAGCTTGAAACAACTTAAGCACAGGCGGGAGTCGCCCCTTTTAAAGTCAGTATTTATGCGGCGCTGAACTAACGAGCGGATACCTAACCTTCGAAGGAGAAGAAAAGACGGATGTATCTTTCATTCATATCGATCAGATGTGCTTTGCTCAGGACTCCCATTTTACCATTGCTTAAGCCATATTACATAAAGCATAGTGAGTGATACGCAATGCTGGTACCACCATGTTTTTTTCCTCACTCTGTGTAGCCACACTCGTTTGTCCATTTCTACTTATTATTTATGTTAAATAGTATCCGTTGGTTGTAGAAACACTGGCGTTCAGGGATTGCAAAATCCATAATATCAAGAAGCGGTAGGAACCTGGCTAACTTCGATGCGGATAACGCGCTGTAGAAGAAAGTGGATCAACCAAAGTAGACCTTGATCGAAAGGCACCACAAGGCGAACCAATAGAGTGTGGTGTAAGCGGTGAAGCAGAATAGGAATTGGAACTGCTTGAACTAGAAAGGGCTTCCGCTACCGCGCTACCTCGGGAGCTCCGGAAACGGTATACTCGCTTCACTCATCTGTAATGGTATCCTTGAAAGCTAGCTAAAGTGGGTTCTAGACAAAGTTCTCCTAAGCAGGGCGGAAGGAAAAACAAGAGCAGTATAGCTCTACATTACGCTTCGGGGGCCTCGTCTTACTCACTCACCTTCTACTAATCGGACCGTGACAAAACAACCAGCCCAGCAATAGGCAAGGACTGGCTGAAATCCCTTTCCGCATCGTCCTTCTCTATTGGGGGCTCCCAACACCTCAGCCACACATCTTTTTCGTTCGCTCCCCATTTTATTCTCTAAGGAACCCTCTCCTTAATGAGCGTAGATTGATAGAGATGGCTTTTGTACCGGTCAATCTTTATATCCTTTCTGGCATAGTTTTGTAAAAGATCGGCAGGTGATCCGTCCTTTCTCCTCTGCCGTGGTTCATGCATTCTTCCTTTTTGGAAAGCGGATAGGGATCGGGTGAATTAGAGAATAGACAGACGTCCGTTGGCATTTCAGCCTTTCTTCTCCTTTCAGGGCCTATCCGAAAGAGAATCCAGTACCTCTTGGTCCTAAATATCAGAATAGGACGCGCAACAACGGAACAACAAGAGCAAGACCGCTCCAAACTAAATCACAGTAGAAGTTATGGCCACTCAGGCTGGACCAAAACAGCAAGCGGAAGGTCTCCGAAAGTCCTACATTAGCACCAAGCCATCCCCCAAGGGAGGGTATAACGGAGTGTGGTAAAATCCAGTTGCTAACGCTCCCGGCTGTGGGTTCTTCACAATTAGCAGGGCTTCTATTCTAGTACAGAGATCACCACTTGTTATGCCAGGGTCTCCTTTTTCGAGTTGGTTACTGTCTTGTTGAGCAACGTTTTCCCGGCAATCTCCGCTTATTAGGGTGGCCTCTAACAGGTCGGGAGAGTACTAAAAATCTGGCTCATACGCCTCGCAAGATTGAACATCTGCGAAAGTCGTCTCGAAGCTCTGACTCTCGAGAGAAAGTCTTGCCTACCAGTGACTTATTTTACGGAATAAGAATGCCTACTGTACTAGCTTCTTTCTTGACTCCATTAACTCAGTTTACAGAAAGGAATCCGTCCAGTCCAGTAAGAAGGAATAGAGAAGAAGAAAGTCACTCATCAACTCCTACTTTGGTTATTGAGACTTGCCCGCGTATCTGACCTATGTGTACCTATTCCCTAGCCTAAGTAGCTTACCCACTGTCCTAATAACTGTCTGTCAATCCGGCAGCTTGCCCTACTGCCTATCGACGCTACTGTCCTAAGTCTCCTACTCATATACCCAAGGTCAAAGACTTTGCAGGGCAACAAACTGATTTCGGAATTGCTTAACTGCTGAGAGCTAATATCGGGGAGTAGTAAGCCAGCCCACCACAAGATGAATGAGTGCTCCTCTCCTATGCCGACTTACTAGCCAGGTTGAGCCTTTGAGCCATAAGAGGAGGGAGAATCTGGTTGATTTTCCAGGGAATGATTATATGGATTTCAAGGAGGATATTGTTACCTTCATCAGATTGATTGATAACTGGTCGTCGATTGACAACTACTGCTTTTTCCAGTGAGAAAGGAAGGAGGAAGGGGATCTCAACAAGCCATGGATATATAGCCTACAGCCGAGTCCACAAAGAAGACGGTTTCAAAGCTCGAAGAGCATATTTGTGAGGCTGATCCCTAAGTGCAGAGTTTCATGTGACGAACAACGAAACTCCATTTCTTCAAACACAACCCTGTGCCACCGACAAATGTTTGACTTTGACTGTGTTTTTTTTGGGCTATGAAGATTCTACTTATACCCAATGATGGAACATTTTGAAAATATGTTCAACGGGGTCTTAAGAAAGGCAAATTTCAGGCCTGTAGTTTTTAAGATCATCTCGCTAATCGAAAGATGAAGGATAGCGAACACTAGATGGCTAGTGGCCTTATGCAAACAAAGAAGAGGGATGCCTAACCAATTGATCCTAAAAGATCTTATTTGAGATAGGTCAGATTGGACTTAGTGGCCAACGTTAGGGATGGTAGAGTCAATATGGGATGTGGAATTCCAGGAAACGTTCTTATCCGCGCTCACTGATAATGTGAACCTGGTCCTTAGTTTCCTCCAACTGATTCCTGTTTTTTTGAGCCTTTTTCAGTAAGTCCTTAATAGCGAAAAATGCTTTGACTCTAAGGGTTACCTTGGTACCTTTATTCGGATATGCTTCTTTTCGGACAGGAGGGGCAGATTGACATTCAGGCAATGGCACATGGATTCTATTGAGAAGGGCTGGCTGCTCTCGACGACGGGGTGGGGGAATGAGATGCTGGGAGATGGGAGTTATTGGTGGATTGAGAGGGGAGCAGATGCGTGGGCTAGTTCAATCTTTTTGCTCCTGCCTTCCTAGCCTTATGGACAGGAGTCCTCTGGCCTAGTCCTGAAACTCTTCCCGCAGCCTTCCTTGCCCTTATTGCCCGGCATACCTCGGAAGGCATACCCTGGAACCAATTCATTCATCTGCCCTCTTCGCGATAAAGCTTTGCCTTACTTTGCTTGCTGGCTCTAAGCCCACCTCCTTTACTACACTACACCCTCTCACCGCCCCTATTCAGCCCGAAAGGCTTCTAACTTCCCCGAAACCTTACTTATTCAGGGCAAGATTCGGAACTTAGGGTCACTGCCTTTCATCCGCCTTTCTCTCATATGCTTAGAACCTATCCATAGAAATGGAATTCAAAACTTCGGAATAGTTTCGAGGAGAGCCGAGAGGACACGTTCAAGGAGTAGTGTAAAGTAGCAGACAGAGGGGCGCTCCCGCTTAGGCATTAGGCATTAGGCACGAGAAAGGACATCGTTCTCGGCCGTCCCTTCCTTCCCGGAAAAAGGCTCTCTTGCATCTTTTGCTTTCCCACCCGGCCTCTATTCTAGATTCACCGTCTTCGGATGCATCAGTTTATTATGCTTATGCCTAATCTTAATACTGGCTAGTTACTTCAATTACCTTACCCCACCGCCCCTCCTTTTAAGGAGGTTTCAGAGCACCCAGTCACAGCTCGTCACAAGAAAGGATTGATGGTCGAGTCCCCGTGCATGAAGTCAGTGGATTCGAGTGAACTGACCGTACTACAAATCGACATACTTGAGGAAGCTTCTTACTAAACCAAAGAAAGGGCAGCTCCAGTTGTGTTGTCGATTCCCTTCTCCCGAGAGCTTTCACACTCTGGGATGGGAGTCCCTTCCAAGACTTGACCAAAAGCTCCCCACAATTTCTTGATTTGAAGCAGTTCGGAGGCCTTCTTCTAGTTACGATTCGCCCTCGTCTGTCACTATAGATGTTCTAGCTTTAGTCTTTAGTGTCATTTCAAGTTATGCATTTGGAATGCTCCCCTTCCAAGCAAACTAAACTAACCTTGCTAAGTGCTAGCCAGGTGAAAGTGCTTTTCGCTAGTAGTTTTGGTGTTCTCTTCCCTTTAATCCAATTGAATCAATCGATCGGAAGAACAAGAACAAGAAGGCACTGTACTTTTCATAGGCCCTACTTCCGAGACCTCTATCTCTATTTATTTTCATTCTTCCCTTTGGTCAGATACTAGAATCTAGTATTTTTATTGGACATCCTCCTCACTATTGAAATTAGGGAAAACCGGATCAGTAAACTATTGCATCTAAGGGAACAGAGCAGCAGCCTAGGGATAAGCAGGAATTCAGGTTAGCTTTTCTGTTTTCCGAATCTTACCCACCTGAGAGTCCTAGTCTCGAAAGGGCGCCTTGGCCATCCAGCCTTATCGCAGAATTGATCCAAAAGTTGTGAGCCGATAGAAGTGGAAAGATAGCAGGTTTCAGAAAGGAAATATTCCAATGGTTAGATTACCTCCATCTCGGTCAACGATGGGGATTTGTGAAGGTATCAAACTTAAGCTATCTATAGAATGACAATTTTTGATGTAGCTTCACGTCTACCTATACCAAAGGGTTTCTATAGTATGCCGAACTAGTGACAGTACCAAATGGTCAATGCCTACCTCAAAGGTTTGCATCTATAGAGTTACGAATTGCCTACGGTGAGTGTTCCTTCTGCCCCAATGGTCTACCAAAACGGAAATGCCTTCCATAAGATGATGAAATCGTTTTTCTACCTTCTGCCTCTGAGGTTTCCCTTCTCTTCCAGCATTCTTGAAACCTGACAATCAAACTATTGCATATGGAGGACAAGTCAAAAGTAGATTCATTCCTTCGTTACGGCGGTTGAGGGTACCTGCCGTTCAGAGATGCTATCAGAGTAGGAAAGTTAGCCAAGTTATCCTGCCTAGTTTAGATAAAGCACCCCGATCATACCAGACGCAACCCGATCATTGTATACATAACATAGTGGAATTTGAGTAAATTCTCTCTGCCTTTCCCATTTCCAATTCAAAAACCACTAGGCATAGAAGGAAATCTTTCCCGGTAGAAGGTTCTCAGTAATCAGCAGTGGGAATAAGCCCTTCCAGTCTTTTTCGCCTAAGAAGGTTTTGGAGGAGGAACCTATGGGAACGGCAGTCCTGCATCGAGATTATTAGTTGCTTACCGCTGCACATTTTATCAAGATCAACCTGTGGGAATAGCCGTCCCTTCCTTACCAAAGAAAGAAAAAAGGAATGACGCGGTCTGGTTTACAAGTAAGAAAGAAATAGGATAAAGGTAAAGGTGACGTTTTAGCTCTTCGTTCCGCTCTTGGTTTACAGGCTTTGTTAACCGGACCGGAAAAGGGGGCATTTTCTGGGTAGGTTTCCCTATTAAGTCAGCACCGGATCAAGATTGGAGACCCACCACAAGCAGAGAACAAAAAGCCTAAGAGTGGTGACCAACCATCTGCAAAAGGAGTAACAGAGCAAAGCGGAGAAGAGAAGGGGGAAGAAAAAAGGTTCCTAACTCATTGGATAGCTTAATCTATTGGTCAGGGATCCCATCTTTACTTTATTTAGGTGCCTAGACTTTTCGGGGCATAGGGTAGATTTCACAGTCCTTTAAGTGAATACGCCTTCTCTTTATGTATAGAGCTCTTAAAGAATGGATCAGCTCCTAGCGAAAAAGTCCAAGGTCTGAATACCAAGAGCGGTCAAACACAGTGATCGGTCCCGGTCAATGGGTAGAAAAGCCCGCCCTATAATCTGAAGTAGTCTTCGACTAGGTATATAAAATGGATAAAAAGAAAGAAGGGGAGGAGAGGAGATAGATGCATTTCACTAGGCGTATATGATATTGGAAAGAATGGAATCGAGTAAGCTTAGGCCAACCGATAAGTCATCTTTGTGTAACTTCCCATATGCCTACTTCTAAGCTAAAGTAAGGAAATAGGGTGAGATAAGCAAGAATGAGCCGAACGAAGACGTAAGGTTTGTTTAGATGTAGTCTTTGTGCTTTTCAAGTTGCTTCTTGCGAAATCAACTAAGTTCGAAAAAGCCATGCCCAGGTTTCCGGGAGTTTAGATAAGATATGTCAGCTGTTGGAGGATCAATATTATCCGGGGGATCCATATATTATGAGGGAGTATAGAGAGGGGGTCTAGAGATAGTACAGTCTGTAGTGAACCTATTCATTAAATGGACTTTTCCCTTACCTCTCATCAGCTTCCCTTTCCCTCGCCGGTGCAGTGCCATCTGGATACCTCATAAATAAATCAAGCAGGCCGGCTAGTAAGCGATCCCGAGGGGCTATCTTCTCTCCCATGCTGGTGCCTTGCTTAACTCAAGTATAAAGTGGAAATGAAAGCCAAAATCCGGGGTGATAAAATTCCATTTGAATCTTGAGATCCAAGAAGAAGGATAGCTTCATGAGTTCGTTCTGACTCCTAGCTTAGCTGGAAAGCTTTTGCTTGTATCTGGCAGTGGGTGTAACATCCATCATACTCAAACAGAAGAAGGTTTGCTTATCTAGCTCCAAGGCAGTTATAATCATTTACAGAACCAGGGTTTGCACCTACTGAGGAGGAGAAAGGGCCGACGACCCATACTAGAACTCCAAGATAAGATCTTTCAGTCGATCAGACGGCCGAGGCCTTTAATAAGGTCCGGTTGTGCCAATGAGTTCTTCTAGTTATGAATCGCCGTAGGGAGGTAGCATTACATTTGTATTAGCAAAATAGAGCTCCTCATAGAAAAGAATGGCGAAGAAAGTGTTAGAGTACTTTCTTTCTGTTCAGTCCTGGAACTTATTCTTTTCCGATCGACCTATCAACAGTAGCGATCATACCCCGTCGAGCGAGTTAGGAGCTGCTCACAAAGAAGGCCGAAACCAGATGAGATGGCCGAAGCAGATACCAGAGAATAGGTTCCTTCACCGAAGTCTACTTTATTTTAGAATTCAAATTCAATTGATGCCGCACAGGCTGACCATTTTAAATAGGTGGAAACGGGAGACTGGAGAAGATGATCACACTTTGGAAGAGAGACAGTCGCGTACCTGCCCCGGGAGGGGGCTTTTGTTCGATACAATCACTGAACTCAACCGCTTAGACTGGAGATGGCACTTGAAAACTCGTACAGAAATCTATCAACTTGACTTAGAGGAAGAAGTGGCAGGGGGTAGGTCGGCTGTTTTAAGTCCGGATGGTTCCTCTTGTTGGCATGGCGTTGGTATGCCTCGCTATCCTTCAACTCTGGATCCGCCATCCTTCAAAACAACAACTACCAAAACACGAACTCAACGGCTTAGAACCGTAAACCATATACCTTCTCGGTAAAACACATCTCAAACAGATTATTATCGAAATGAATGGATTTTATCGCCTTAAGTAAGAGAAAAGGTTTGTGCTTTCGCCAGAAATTGACTACCTACCCATTGATTGGATTTCTTCTTCTCCTAGATCCAATAGAAGTTTCCAATGAGTCATTGCCAACTGCTTTAGCAGGAATGATCGAAAGCAGCAGGGGTTTAGTGATCAAGCTCTCACTTTAAAGTCCCTGCCAGCAATACCAATCCCATGCTCTTCGATGGTTCTTACGCTCTGAAAAGAATCCTTCTAAGCTTTCCTCCTAAAAAGAACCTACGTTCCATTATAGACATAGAATCTATCGTTGACCTACCCAAAGTCTTCTTTTGGTTCCTAGAACCATGCAGGAAAATCACTTGAGCAGTGACAGGTCAGCATCAATGGTTTTGAGATGAAAAAAATCAGTCAAACAACACTGGCAGATCGGCAATCCGATCGGGACCTTCGCACTTGACCATCGTAAAGGGATCGTTGTTGCTTGGTCGATCGATCCGTCCTTCCACCCCAAAGCTGGTAATCCAGATCAGAGTTCTTTGGATGGCATGTAATGGATTTCATTATGAAAAGGGTCATTTTTTTGATGTTGTAAACTTCATATCCAGAGAAATGGATGACTGGCTGAGGGACATATAGATTACTTCAGATCTCCACCTTCCTATGCTATGTATGCCAACCTTGATCTAATAAGTGGTCTTAATTAATATGCAAGATAGGATAATATTATAAAAATGGTTGGTTTTGTTCAATACTTAGGTAGGGCTGACTACGCCACCTCAGCAGCTGGGACTGGAATTGCTTACAATGCATCTGGCCACTGACTGAATTCGAAGTAGGGCCAGTGTATAAAGACCGGCTTATCTCTCTTAAGACTTAGTCCACTTTCTACTAGAATCAGATTTTCTAGTTTGCAAGCAGGTGTGCCAGCTGTAACAAAAACTTACGGCTTAGATGGATTTCTTTAGTCAGTCTATAACTCAGGCTTTTCTTTATAGGACTCCCACACAAGTAAGTAGCTAGCTAGCTGGTATTGCCAAAGCCAAAAACACTGCTGCATTCGAAAAGGCGAACCGCGCGGACCCGACTTCTTCCTTTTATGCTGAAACTAGGGCTCCCTCTGGGTAATTCTACCTATCCGTTTGGACCACGTACCTAGATAAAGTAAATCATTTCAATCTAAGTTGTCCTCAGCTACAGCAAAAACAGAAGAAAGCAACAAGTTCTCCGTTTCCTGTTCCCAAAGGGTGTGAATGGAATCAATAATTATATATATATAAAGTTGACGTAAGCTGTATGCATTCGGTGCCCTCAAGTAGGTACGACTATGGATCATTCTATTCCTTTCCTTTAGGTAGTCCTAAAAAGCAAAACGTAATGGTAGAGGATGAAGGAAACAAAGAATGAAGTCTGCACCTTTGACTACTGATGAACCGCCATTTCGTTCTTTTCTTCTTTGTTCGGCTTTCACAAGCAAGATACCTTGAAGCAGGTGACAGTCTATAGCCCAGGAGAGTACCATTGCTGACATGATACAATTGGCCTTCCTCTTCAGATTTATTTAGAACTTCAAGCGTTCAAGGCAAGGTTGTGCAATCTCTCGTACCTGCGAGAAAAGGGCTTATTTACTACTTTTTATCAATCAATGGTCCACCGGTCCCATCCAATGAGTGGTATCTGAGTATCATAGTATCATAAGAAAGTTCATTTGTACACCCGCTTATCTTTCTATAGAAACTTATCTCTAAATGATTTTTAGATAGGATGTTTCTGGAATTACCCCTGCTACGTAGAATGGGATAGTGTCAACGTCCTTCATTATAGTACCGAAGATGCTCGTAGGCTGGTCGATGGAAAGGATGGCTTTTATTCAAAGAGATGGAGATCCTGGTTTAGCAGCGGTTGCCCGTCCTTGGGTTTATGTCGAGCTTTTCGTATTAAGCACTGGGAGCAGAGAAATCCTAGGGTTGCTTTGTCTTCCTCTTCTGTTCTTAAATATAACTGAAAAGCATCCTGTTTCTTTAGTTGCCTCAAAGCTCAGGATCTCCCCATGTTTCTTCTGGAGATGTGTCAGTGGCTTTGCAATGATGCCGAAATGGCGAACAAAGCGCCTGTAATAGCCGGCCAAACCTAAGAAGCTGCGGACTTCTTTGACTGATTGCGGAGAAGACCTGTTGGCAATGTTCTTAATTTTGTGGGTTTCAGTGGCAACCCCATGCTGGCTGATAGTATGGCCCAAATAGGATAACTGGCGTTGAGCGAAAGAGCACTTTGAGCGTTTGACTTGCCATTGATCCCTTCTTAACAACTCAAGCACTGATTGCAAGTGGATTGTGTGATCTTCAAGAGAGGCACTGTAGACTAAAATGTCGTCAAATAACACCAGGGCGCATTTGCGCAGAAGGGGTTTGTTTGAGAGTGGCGTTCATGGCTCCCAAGAAGGTGGCTGGTGCTCCCGCGAGGCCGAAGGACATGACCTTGTACTCGTAGTGCCCTTCCAGAGTCTGGAAGGCTGTTTTGAATTCATCGCCAGCTGCCATACGAATCTGGTGATAACCAGCTCTGAGATCGGGTTTAGAAAACCATGAGGCACCAGACATCCAGGAGTTCTTCGACTATGGGCACTGGATACTTGCTGACGACAGTCATCGCATTTAGACAGCGATAATAAATACATAAACGCCAGGAGAAAAAAAAATATAAGATTTTTGGTCATAGAACCCCTGGTACCAATGTTTATAGAACTGTCCAGAATTGATAAAGAGAAGCAGCTTTGAAGTCATGGAGAACGAAAATAGGACCCTGGCTCGAGCCCATCTAGTGATTAAAGGTAAAGTGCTTCGGTACATTGGTGCAGGGGAATGCGTACCTACGCCTTTTAACTACCTTGGGGAGAGCGGACTCGCTGATGACCCTCCTTGGGAAACAAATGAAGTGGGTGGATTGGAGTTCGTCTCCGCCAATTAGAGATACGGTGCTGACCCAAGCTGAGTGAGTGAAGGCTCCGGCTTGACCTACTAGCTGTTTGCTATCAATAAATAACTAGCTGACAATATGCTATGCTTACTCTCCGAGCACTAAAGCTATCGAGAAGTGATGCAACAAAGGTTGTTGAAGGTAAAAACCGTCAAACAGAGAAATCTTAATCGTCAGAACAACGCTGAACCTAACTTGTACAAGAGTTGGTAAGAAAGTGCAAACGTTGAGTAAGAAATCGCCATAGGGCGGCACAAACAGAAAGAAAGGCTTCTGCCAATCGGAATAGGAATGCGAAATCCCAGTAAAAGGGTGTTCAGTCGAAGATAGGAGGATTCCTTTGATCCATACCGTCATCTGACGGACTTCCTGCTGACTTCGTCAATTGCTCTTTATCGCTTAATAGAAGGGAAATTTCATGAGATAGATGAAAAAATGAATATCAATCGAGAAAAAGCTTAAATAGACACAATTCGTAATAGATACAATTCGTAAGGAAGAAGTGATCAAAAGTACGAGGTCGGCATAGGAGATATGATGTGTCGGAGGCAGAAGGCACGGAGAAGTCAAGATCTTCCAAGATAAACCCATTCCGATGCCTATAAAATCAGGTGCACCGCGTCTATACTACAAAAGTGTGATAGGTTTCTTCGTATTTCTTCCGCCGACATCGCTTTCTTATTCCTAACACAATTGTTTAGCTAAGTTTGCTAACGAATCAGGGAGAATCAACAACGAACACCGCATTTTGAAAAGGAGACGTGATTTATTCCTACCGTCCTGAACACGTCTAGAAACAGCAACCTCGTACATAATACCATTTCGCATTACAGTATCCACTTTCAAGTCGGGGTGAAACTTACTAAGATGTTGGGTCATCAGAATACCATCGAATCGACTCATGTTATGCCTGGAATGGAATAAAAACATGAGTCAAATGCATCGTAGTCCCTCAATCGAACAGTCAACTAGTTCATATCTAACCTTATGTATTCTTTTCCCGCACCTTAGCTTCAAATAATTGAATGAATGAGTGCTATTTCAGAGTTCCAGTTTAGGTATTAGCTCGCTACAGTTTAGTCAGTAGTTCTGTCCCTTTGTTCGGTGAACTAGTTCTGGATATAAGCATTAGAATGAGAGTGGCTACGTATTCGGATTACTTGACTCGCTTTCCTGTTTCCGAATCCCTTCTTGCATACAATCCTAATTCACAATCCGATTCTTGCTCGATTCTATAATGAAAAACAGACCTTGTGCCATGGATTTGATGAAGCTTGAAAGGACTCCCCTTGTTCGAAGCCAAAGATAAGAAGCATACGGGTGACAACCCCAATCCTTATATATCAATCCAATTACCGGAGGAACGAAGAACTAAGTTTGCCTGACGCCCGAAAACAACTTGTTTGTTTTGGTGGAAGAGGAAGAAATAGAGAAAGATCGCCGCTTTTCATACGCTAATTCGTGATTCAAAGTAGAGCGAGTGAGGGAGCTATACCCGGGACTCAATCAACATATGCCAAGTGTTCCGTAATCTGTGGGCAGCACTCCGTAGGAATGTTATAGTCTAGGCATGTCGTAGTAGTCATTAGACAGAAAGAGGAGAAACTTAACATGTCTTATTCCGAATTCCTGCGGTTGTCATTATGTTCCAGCAAGGAAATAGTCATTCTTTCATTCTGAGCATTCGACTAACGGCACAGATTTCTAGTGCTATAACAGAAACTGCCCTTAACGCGCAAATGAAAGCCCTCACAACACTCTTTACCTGCAACTGCTCCCGCTTATGGTAGTAGATAAACAGGTGGTGGACATGTATCTGCAGCCTCTGCTGCTGGTAGATTGACTGTTTTATATGGACTGAAAAAAAACGGAGGGTAGTGCTTGAGAATGCTACTCTATTCCTGGAATTAGCCATCCCCTTCTTTGACTATTCGACCTGCTCCTCGAAGCAAGGAAGGGAATGAAGATGGCATCGAATGCCCTTTCCGCAAGAAGGATAGGAGTTGGCTTACCGCATCTACCTTCTCATCGCGGGATAAGGGCTGGGGCGTTAACTTAAGTACTAAAGCTGCTGGAGCGGCTGCCTTCGTTGATTCCCCACGAAGGAATCGGAATATCGCTACTTCCCCTTACTGCCCTAAGCGGGGGAGATGGATTAAAAACCTTGTGTGAAGGAAAGGCTGTCAAAGTCGTTGACCATTAATCCGGTTGAAGGACAAATGGACAGTGAATCAACGGAATCGAGTTGTTCTAAGGATTCGGATTCGGCAGTCGAGACATCTATATCTATGGAATTTCAAAAGAGAGAAAAGGATCCGAATCCGACCCGAGGACGAGCTCAAACCTTAGGGTTTGAAAAGAAGAAGTAAAGCTCTCGTTTACTTCAATCAAAAAAGGTAGGTCATAACACAGATTGAATTAGACCTTACTCAATCACTCATCGCTGGAAAAAGTAGAGCGATTTCCTCGCAAAAAAAGCACGAGCGAGATATTCTTCCTTAACAGGGATCTCAATTGCGGGAAGAAGTACAAAGGGCAAAGGCAGAAGTGGAAGGGTCAAACTCCTCTATCGGGGAAAGACAGGAAGGATAAAAGTGTAAAATCACTTGTTTGAAACATCTAAAAAATAGAAATGGCTATTAGAAGTTGTATTTTCGGTGGTCAAAGGGAAGGAATCAGAAAAGAGGGAAGCGCTCTCAAGGTAGAATCAGTTCCAGGCAAGTATGTCCATTGAAAGGAAAGAGTCCCTAAACAGACAGGTTTTCAGCAAATAAGACGGGTCTTGGTCTTCGGCAACAAAAGAAGCCGAAGCGAGAGCTCGATCAAAGAACCTTTATAGATCCTCATCATCCTCAGGTTCTGGATACACAGCGACAATATCTAAGATCCGTTATTAGACCCACTACTACTGGATCTTAAGTGTGATACCTTATTACACTAAGCCGATATGGGCCATGAGAGGGTTGGAGAGGGACTGGACTTCAAGCCGTGTAACCGTCCAGAACGGGTATTCTGAATGGTGAGCATCTACAACCGGACCCATATCAGTCCCAAACGCTCGGGCGGACTGCCCGGTCACTGTCTAGACGAGAAAATGCGACCGGTCTAACATTTAGGCAGGGGCAACCAAGCATCGGACATGGGCATGGCGGATCCGGACGAGCTCCGTTTTAGATTAGTTTTCATGTACATGTAATAATATGGATTTGATTTGATGATTCACAAATGGGGTATCCGATTGTGAAAACGAGTTTTAGTGTGTTGTCCGGTCACTGCTGGCGGACGATTGGGGGGAAATTTGCCAGTTACAGTTGTAGATGCTCTTATGCCATGTAAAGTTTTTTGTTTGGTCTTCTCTGCTTCAAGATCATGTTGTCTTCTACTGCTGGGTACATTGCTATACCGTAGGCTACACGACACATTGACTTGACCAAGACGGGTAGTAAGTACTCCGTCGCTACTCAGAGAGAGCACGCAGCTTGGTTAGAGCAGGTGGTCACGATTAGCAACAACTCTAAACGTTGCGTTGCGCTGGACAGGCTTCTGAAATGAGCGATTACAGACTAGGCTTGTCTCCGTTCCCCGCCCAGTGATTCCTGGTAATTTTGGTTCGCCGCTCAAAAGATAGAGCGAGGACCAAAACATAAAATTGTACCTAGCATGCTTTCTGTATAAGCACGCAAGGCCAGGGACCAAAGTTTAATTTCAAAGATTTGGCAAGGACCGAGCGAACGCGTACCCCCTCTATCACAAATTATGACGTCCACTCTCCCACTTGGAAAGATGGTAAACCAGCGCACCCACCATGTGCAATGTGGGCCACTAGCCTAGGCCACGGGTCTTCCTGATCACCCGTCGACCCCGTCCAGGTAAGTAGGGAACAACGTCGCACCTGCCTCTCCTCTTATAGCCGGCTCTCCTGCTCCATCCTCCTCGGCTGGGCGAGGTGGGACTAAAACAACCGAAGCGCAGCAGCCACTACCACGAGCGAGTGGAACGGGAGTCACGCTTTCTAGGTTCATGGGCTTGCGTTCTCTTTATCTGGGCCTCGTGGCAGGACGAGCGTTGGACTTGGCCCAGAGCGCCGTCGCAGTTTTGATTCTCCTCGTGTGTGTGTGTGTGTGTTTTCTCTTATACTTCTAGAGTAGTCTTCCCTTCTAAAAGGACGCTGACACATCTGTTGGATTGCAGTGCAAGAGTAAAAAAGACATAAATTGCTTGAAAGGGGGTGTTTGACGCTGCACCAAAAACACACGAAATTTGAGATTACGTGTTACTTAAAAGGATAAACCAGGAGAAGGAGAGAGAGAGAGAGAGAGAGAGAGAGAGAGTTTGCAATTAAATTCTCAAAATAAATTTCCAGTGAGGTCAAAACTCATGCTTGGAATTGCCGGAAGTCAGAGAGCCCTCGCAACATATTGTGCTTTGTTGCTGGAACTTTGGATGTCTTGTTCCATCATAGAACGATAATAAAAGCCGATTACCATATTTTCATATGGTTATAGATCGAACAAGGAAGCCCCAAATGTGTTGGATTTTTATTTCTAAGAAAACATAGACAATACATTGGTACAAATTTCCAAATAAAGTCTTACTACATGAGTGCACACATGGCAATGAATGAAGCCTGAGCGAACATAATGATCAAACCGCGCAGAGCTTAATTTGAGCACCATGCATCGGACGCAAAAATGTCACATTGTGCGGTGCATGAGTGTATGTCTGTGCAAGGCTGAACTCAAAATGTTGAAGAATCATACACATTGCCATCTTGGCCTCAAGAAGCGCAAATTGCTGGCCGATGCAGACCCGTGGCCCCCAACCGAATGGGAGGAATGCACCCGCATCCTTGGATGCCTTGGAGATCCCCTCGGCGAACCTCTCCGGATTGAACTCAAGCGCATCGTTGCCCCAAATTTCAAGATCGTGGTGGATGAACAACACGGGTAGTTCAATGAGGACGCCGGCTGGGTATGCGATGCCTCCGATCTTCATATCCTTGCATGTCTTTCGAATGAATGTGATGGCCGGTGGGTATAGCCGAAGAACCTCATATAGAATCATGGTCACCTGCATCGGTCGTAGATTGATACATAAGCTTTATAAGTCCAAATCACTTTCACAGTTTTATTGTTTCAATGAATCGAGCAGTTCCAACATTGCTCACCGTTTTGAGTCGACCAAAGCCCTCATACTCAGGTTTGTTCTTCCCAAATATGCCAAGGATCTCGTTCCTTGCACGGTATTGCCACTCCGGGTGCATACTTAGTACAATCATTGTCCACGTGAGTAATACTGATGTTGTCTCCGATCCTGCAAAATAAAATAGCTTGCATTCCTCTATGACCTCTTCAATTGTCATTCCCGGGATGGATTGACTATTTTCATTTGTGGCAGTCATGCTTGAATGGAGCATTAGACCGAGTAAGTCATCTTTGGTGCTTTCTCCTTCTTGCATTGCTTTCATTCTCTTCTCAATTAGAGTACGTAAAATGGATTCAATCTTTCTGTTAGTTTGATGCATCCTTCGATTGTTTCTTGTAGGCAATAATCTGAAAATTTACACGCTTATACATAATTAGTAAAAATAACTGGTTTGTGGTAAATACTTTGAAGTTTACATGGTACCATGTGCTAAATCACGTGTAACCAGGTATGATAATCTTCTTTAGGTTGGTCAAGAGGCGCTCGGCTTGCTCGGATTGCAGCTGGAAAATCTCCCTTCCTTCAAGGTAGCTACTCCCGAATGCAGGGCGAGAAATGACATCTCCAGTGAGGCTCTGAAGTTCTGGATAGACATCCAACTCGCATGAATTGTTAGGGTCAAGGGACGCATCCATTTACCAACAAGCTCTTCACAGCACGCAGAAAACGCAGGTAGCATGAGCTGCGAGAGATTTAGCCATAGCCCACACTTAATCACAATGAGTATTTACAAGCATATACACATAAAAGTCATATGTGCCTTATGTGACAAAATTACACGTACGCACCTTGAGCTTCTCGAGATGAAATGCGGGGTTGAGGATCCTCCTATGCTTGGCCCATTTCTCGCCCTCGTAGTCCGCCACACCTTTGGCAAGCAACATCGATAGCGCCGGGAACCTGAGCTTCTCGAAATGGCCGAACTTGTTGGACATCACCTCCTTGCCTAGGCTAGGGTCTACAATGGTTACCTTTGGGGTCGGGCCAAGCCACGACACACACGTCTTGCCATGCTTTAGGACGTCATGGAGGAACGGAGCGACATGGGGACTAATGTCGTGGCAACCCAGCAACATGGGCTTCGACCATGCCTCCCTGTTTCATCGGCCGGCCTTAATGATGTCGTCGGTGAGGAAGCGATACGGAGTTCCTCTGAGCCCCTGTGCATGCAGCGCCCGCCCCAACCGCCGCGGGCGCCACCACAACCAGTGTAGCAGCCGGGTGGCCTGCCACAGAAGCACAAGGCCTAGGATGCCGCGGATCACGGATCCCCATGGAATTGTGGCTAGGTTCATGGCCGCGCGCGGAAGCAATTGGTGTCTTGATTGAGAGTTGAGAGAAGACAAGTTTATGGCAGTGCAAGTGGAGCTTGGTTTTGATGGCTATCGTACAGTCGGGAGCCACAGTATATATAGAGATTCCTATGCCCATTTGTTTAAGTTATGTCTTGCCCTTTGATTCACGCACTGGCCCATAAATTAAACATGAGAGAGTGGTAGTACTATATTAGTCGTGCTTGTATTGACTTGGTGGGGAAGAAACTGCAGTGGAAATCCCATTGGTTGGGTGACACGGGGTGATCTGATTGGTTAGGTGAAGTGCATGGACGTGGCAATGCGCACAGCTCAAGCCGGGGTCATATCTGTTGACGATCTCTTACATTGGTGTACATTGGAGTATTAATTTAGTCCAACGAGCCAACAGCGATGACATGCCTGCGAGCTGCTCCATTCGTCTACACTGGTGTTCTTTGTTTCGTGATTTAACTGATACTAGATCCTTAGGATCGGGTAGATTAGAGATTTGACAGTAGTCTACCTTCTCCTTGGCTCGATGAGCTCGAGCTGGTGGCCATGGCGGAGGGTGACGATGGTGATGGCGAGTGGGCAGAGGCGGCGGCAGAGCTTCCCGTCAGCCTAGCGCTAACCCTAGATCGGATTGGGATGTCGGTGTGGTGTGTGGCGCACGGTGAACCTCGTGATCTGTGCGTCTGGCCCCCACCTCTCTTTATAGTGTTGGCGACAAAGGCCCACCAACCAAAAGAGGGTTGGGCGCCCCCGATCAGGGCGCATGCCAAGGGGCCCGTTGAGCCGTTGAGCTCAAACGGGTGCAGATCAATATAACACCCCCCCTTGATCTCAAATTTACTTTTATTTTTGTACTTTACAAGTTTCATCACCGGTTGGTACATAGAGCATGTTTCATCGTCACAACTCAATTGCCGATAGAATTAGACAGCTACAATATACCTGTCTGTTTTGAAACAAATTATGTTTCTTTTGGGCCTCTCATGATCCAGGAGTCATAGGCTTTCCCTTAAACCCATGCCGGCTAAGTGTTCCTTGAACACATGGGTGGTAAGCCTTTTGTAAGCGGATCCGCAAGCATATCCTTTGTCCTTATATGCTCAAGACTTGTAGTGTGATCCTGCATTTTATTTTTCACAATATAATACTTTATCTCTATTGTTTTGGCAGCATTATTACTCGACTTGTTGTTGTGAGCATATATAGAATACTGCGGGCTGGTTGTCAGAGTACATCTTTAGTGGTTTGTCAATATAATCTACCACTTTCAAGTCAGGTATAAATTTCTTTAACCATATTGCCTGCCTCGTGGCCTCAAAACATACTATAAATTCTGCATACATCATGACCGATGCAACTATTGACTGTTTCGAGCTTCTCCACGAAATAGCCCCTCCAACAAGAGTGAACACGTACCCTGACGTGGATTTCTATCATCTCTGTCTCCCACAAAATCTGCGTCTGGATACCCTCTTATTTCCAGGGAATCAGATCTCCTGTAGGTTAGCATGAGGTCCTTCGTACCTTGCGCATAACACAAGGCTTTCTTTACCATCTTCCAGTGCTATGTGCTTGGATTGTCTTGATATCTACCGAGTACCCCGGTGATAAAATCTAAGTCAGGGCGAGTGCACACTTGTGCATACTGTAAACTTCCAACAACCGAAGCATATGGTACTGCTTTCATTTGATCGATCTCGTACTGGTTCTTGGGACATTGGAATTCTGTTTCCCAAAATTGTCGCCCTTGACTATAGGAGCAGGTGTGGCTTTACTCTTATGCATATTATACTTTTTAAGAACCTTTTCTAAATATGTCTTCTATGATAGTCCTAAAACTCCACTTTTCCTATCTTGGTGAATTTCTATGTCCAAAACATATGATGCTTCACCAAGATCTATTATATCAAAATTTGAGTACAAGAATTTCTTGGTTTCTTGTAGCAGACTAACATCACTGCTAGCAAAGCAAGATATCATCCACATACAAAAAAGGATAGTGCAAATGCTTGTTTGCATATTCTCTAAAAAACTCAATTAGCTTTAGTGCAAGCAAAGATACCTCTTGTTAGGTGTATTTTGCATATTTGGAAGTGGGGGTGCTGGCCAACCCACGTGCATTCATCCTGTTGCACTGAACGTGATCTAGTGGTTCAGAATACGCCCGAGCATCGTATCACCAGAGAGGCGGTCAAAGTACTCGTGCAGTATCCATTGCAGCCAAAGGACTCGTGCTACACGTTGCATGGTCCGGCGACAATTCTTTATTTTTATTTTGAAGACGCATGGTCCGGCGACTTGATTGCAAATCCAGTGAATACTTCTGAACTAAAATTGAGGCGCCTCATAATGGCATCAGCGCATCTCCTGATATTAACCTGGTCATAGTGGGGAATAACTTAGACTAGTGTCATGCATATGACACTAGTGTAAGTTACTATCTTCATAGTGCAAAGTAACATAGTATCATAGATTGCTTCATTTATTATCTCATAGGCTCATTTTGCCTCGAAAAGCGCTATGTTACAGTAACATATTATGTTACCACAAGCACCTATTTCCTCATTAAATACTTGCCACATAAGCAAAATTGTCTTCGGACGTGTTAAGTTACTACATAAGTTACTCCCACTATGGCTCGATTTAGCTACATGTCATTCAGCTGATTTTTTGATTTTGGGTCAGTCGAATTTCTGGCTGTTGGATTTGTGCTATGAGATGTGTGCTTTAGTTTTTTCCTGTTCTGTATTTTCCGTTGTGTCTGGCCTAGTTGAAATCGACTGATCGCTGTTTCTGGTCAGTCGATTCTGTATATGGGCTCGCTGAGCCTGGCGGGTACCTGTTTTTGTCCGCCCGTTAACAGGCCTCTTGCCTAGCGCAGCGCCCACCTGCCCCGCCCAGCCCGCTTGGAATCGCTAGCGTCGGCCGCTCCCCTTCTTATCTGTTCACTGTCTCTGTTCAGTCACTTTCCCCTCGAGCTCTCAGTCTCTTCCGTTTCCTGTCGTATCCTCTTCCCGTGTAGAACTAGGGTTCGTCGCTCTCTGATCTATCTTTCTCCTCCCTCTGCTGGAATCTGTTGCTCGCTTCTCCTCTTTGATCTCTTTTCTTGCTATTTTGTGCTTTAGGTTTTGAAGTTATTTGAAGTTGTTTGTGTTTACAGGATTTGTAAGTGGGGATTTTTCTTGGTTTAAGGATTTACTTTGGCGAATCTACTCCTTTTTCAGGTAATTTCTCATTCCCTTTGAATCCCTCTATGTACCATTTTATGGTTTCTTGCTGTGGTGCTCCGTGTTGTTTGTTTCAGTGGTCATTTTAGATCTAATGTTCGCAGACTAGTGCATGGTACTTGTTGTCTAGTGGTAGGATTCTCTGTAATGTTTTAGGGTATCTTATTTCTGAATTGTTTTGTGTGTGTTTCTATTACCTTTAGATCTGTTCGTTCGACTCATTTAGTTGACCAGTGTAGTGTTCTTGTTGTTTAGTACTAGTTCTACTCTGTGCTAAGTATTCTTTTTTTTATATGATGCTCCAGGTTTGTTCTTTATTTTGTGTGGTTAGGTGTTTTACTTTTAGATCTGTGTTTCTTGGTGGTAGTAATAGTATTTGCTAGCGTTGTTTTGATTGGTTAGGGTAAGTTCAGATTTTGTTAGGTGCTTGTAGTAGTGCCATGGTAGTAGGAGTAGTATGGTAGGGTTCTTTTGGTTGGTTAGTGGTAGTTCAGACTTTCTGTGTATTAGGTGGTAGTAGGAGTAGTATGGTTAAGAATCTTTTGACTAGTTATGGTAAGTTTTATTTGCTAGGTTTATTTATTTATTAAGGGGTGAGATGAGGTTTGCAACCTCTGTTGAAAGATGAAAATTTGCTGTGTGTACACTTAATGTAATGCTCTCTTTTTAGGTTGTAGCTACTGATGTAGGTGTATTTTGAACCCCTGATAACCAAAGAATTTGTTATGTTTTTTTATCTGTTTAGGTTTGGTAGTTCAGTTTGTATGTATTAGCTTGGGTAGCTTGGGTACTCTGATATGTTTGAGCAAAGGTTAGGTTTGAGCCAATTATATATTTTTTACAGTGTGTTTATGGGTCTATTGTATTTTTGTGCTAGTTGTGATTTTTGAATTTTTCTAGTTATTCGAATGTTCTTATTTTTTGCACGTATCAAATTTCATTTATGTATGGTTCCCAATAGTTATCTGAAGAGTTTATGCAAGTTTAGTTGTTTAGGGACGCAATTTGTTTAGATTTAATCTTTTTTAGGGATCTTCTTCATTTTGAGATCTTTTATTGTAAGTTATGCATGTAGAATAACCCTATGTTTATTTTTTGTACAGGTATGGTTTGCCCTGTTTGTCGCTGTCCTGGTGCTCCATGCTTTCCATTTGTGCCAGCTGACGAAGTCCCTGAAGTTTTCGATCTTGTCCTTGATGAATTTTGCTTTAGGAGGATGGTGAGTTGTATTAATCTTATCCATTTATGTTCTTTATTTTTTGGTATCCCCTTGTAAGAAGTTGCAACTTCACTATGATATATGTGCAAATTCTTGTCTGGATACAAATCTTGTATAAAGTGTGTGCAAGTTCAGTATCATGAATATTCATATAGTGTGCACAAGTCTAGTATTTAGTTCTGTTGTTATCTATGTAGTGTGTGCAATTCTAGTATCTAGTGTGTGCAAATCAGCATGTAGTTTAAGTGCCTTTTGTATAAATCAATGCATTTACCTCCAGTCAATTCTAAATTACGATATCAGGAAGGCTAATATTAGTCATGCTGTTGTAAAATGTGTGCAACTTTTACTGTAATGAATGTGCAATATAATAATTTGTGTGCAAATTTAAGGATTAGTTCTTTTCCTGTAGTTATTATTGTGTATTTAGTATCATGAGGTTAGATTTCTTGCAAATGTAATCCATGGAGTTTAAATCCTTTTTTGTTGAAATCAATGTATATATAGTGTGTGCAAGTTAAGTATCATGAGGATCCAAGTTTTTTATTGAAAATTCGAGTTTTGTGTATTATGTTTGTTTGCTGTAGTTATTTTTGTGAATTGAGATAGCTATGTCCATGTATGTAACTCCATGTAGTTTGAATCCATTTTTTGTTCAAATTATGTATCTAACAGTAAACCCCAGTATTTTTTGCTGTTGTAAAATGTGTGCTAGTTCAGCATGATGAATTTGTATTTTTTTTGTGGATACAAATCTATTATATAGTGGGTGCAAGTTTAGTTTAAATTTATTGTTTGTCTAGTAGTGTGCAAGTTTAGTATCATGACGATGCAAGTTTTATTTTGAATATTTTAAGTTTTAAGTGTTAGGTTTTATTGTTGTAGTTATATCTTGTGAATTGAGTTAGCTACATCCAAGTATCTAACTCAAGTAATCCATGTAATTTAAATGCATTTTTATTCAAATTAATCTATCTACCAGTACACCCAAGTTTTTTTGCTGTTGTCAAATGTGTGCAAGTTCATTATAATGGATGTCTCATTTTTTAATGGATTCAAGTCTAGCATGTAGTGTGTGCAAGTTCAGTATAACAAAATTGTACATTTAGTAGTGTGCAAGTTTAGTATCATGATGATGCAAGTTTTATTTTGAATATTTTGAGTTTTTATGATACTCATTGAGTTGTATGATCAAAAGTCCAGTATGGTTCAGAGGTGTTTTTCCTTATTATATGTTGCTTCTGGAAAATGGTAGTAACTTTTAGTTTACTAATTATGCATATTTAGTTTATTTTTATGATCTTTTGATTTTATGCATTTAGGGAGGTGTTTTGTCCTTACTTGTAGTTAAACATTTATTTTGTTGCCGGTGAACAACGGCTGCAACTTCTGGTCTACTGAATGTGCAAATTTAGTTCCTTTATAGCTTTTGTAATTTTCTGCATTTAGGTAGGTTTTCTCTCCTTTCTTGTAGTTAATTTTTTTTTGGTAGTACAATCTAGTGAAGATGCTTATCTATTTTCCAAATGTATATGCATGATATTAGTATTGCAAGCGTAGTTATCTCACAATGACTAGTTCAGTATAATTATATGTTGCTTCTGGAAAATGGCTGCAACTTTTAGTTTACAAATCTGAAAAATTTGAGAAGACTAGTTCAGTATGATGAATTTGCATTTTTTTTGTGGATACAAATCTATTTTATAGTGGTGCAAGTTTAGTTTAAATTTATTGTTTGTATAGTAGTGTGCAAGTTTAGTATCATGACGATGCAAGTTTTATTTTGAATATTTTGAGTTTGAAGTGTTAGGTTTTATTGTTGTAGTTATATCTTGTGAATTGAGTTAGCTACATCCATGTATCTAACTCAAGTAATCCATGTAGTTTAAATGCATTTTTATTTAAATTAATGTATCTACCAGTACACCCAAGTGTTTTTGCTGTTGTCAAATGTGTGCAAGTTCATTACAATGAATGTGCAATTTTTTAATGGATTCAAGTCTAGCATGATGATGCAAGTTCAGTATAACAACATTGTACATTTAGTAGTGTGCAAGTTTAGTATCATGATGATGCAAGTTTTATCTTGAATATTTTGAGTTTTATGATACTCAAGAGTTGTATGATCAAAAGTCCAGTATGGTTCAGAGGTATTTTTCCTTATTATATGTTGCTTCTGGAAAATGGCTGCAACTTTTAGTCAGATTTAGTTTATTTTTATGATCTTTTGATTTTATGCATTTAGGGAGGTGTTTTGTCCTTTACTTATAGTTAAACATTTATTTTGTTGCTGGTGAACAACGGCTGCAACTTTTAGTCTACTGAATGTGCAAATTTAGTTCCTTTATAGCTTTTGTAATTTTCTGCATTTAGGTAGGTTTTCTCTCCTTTCTTGTAGTTAAACAATTTTTTGGTACTACAATCTAGTGAAGATGCTTATCTATTTTTCAAATGTATATGCATGCTATTAGTATTGCAAGCGTAGTTATCTCAGAATGCAAATTTAGATACCTATGCCGATTATTTTAAAACCATATCTGCAAGTTTAGTTTACTCAGTGTGCAAGAGTGAAGATGTTGTGGTTATATTTTTTTCATAAGTGTATGCATGCTTTTCATAAGTGTATGCATGCTTTTACTTTTTTTTATTTGTTGCTCTATGTGAACAACTACAAGCGTAGTTATCTAAGCATGCAAATTTACATACCTATGCAAATTATGTAAATCCATATCTGCAAGTTTAGTTCACTGAATGTGCTAATTTGGTTTCTTTAGGTTTTTTTTTTTATTTTCTGTTTTTAGGGAGGTGTTATGTCTTTTCCTGTTGTTTAACATTTTTTTTGTGGTACAACCGAGTGAAGATGCTGTGGTTATCTTTTTTTGCATAAATGTATGCATGCTTTTAGTATAATTTTATGCATGCTTTTAGTATAATTTTTTGCATGTTGCTATTCAAGAACCACTACAAGCTTAGTTATCTCAGTAAAGTAAATTTTAGATGTCAGTTAGATGTGTGATTTTGCAACTTTTATTTTTTATTGCTTGGCAATTCATTCATGGTGCAATATAACAGTTTTTGTTTTACCTACTTGTTTTACTATTTTTTAGGTGACAGTGTCAAGTGGACCCCATGTTTCCAAGCGCAAATTTGAAGCTAAGGGTTCCTCCGCTTCAAAAAAGTTGGTTGTTTCTAAGGTTTTTTCTTCTTCTTTACTTGTATGAGTTGTAGAGTATGCTAGTTGTTTGACAATTTTGCTTGCTTATTCCTCATGATGACGCAACTCTTTTATATCAGTCTATACTCATAAACTTTAAGGATGATTTTCCTATAGGATGATTTTTAGCAGAATCTGCGATCTGTGTATCAAACAGAGGACTAAACTTTGGGGAATCGAAGGAGATGTAAATTGCCAGCAATAAACCTGTGGGAAAGTTGTGCAGAAAGATCAGAAAACAAGAGGAGATCTGAGCCTTGTTTCTCCTTCCATGGCAGCGGCTGTGTTGGGGTGGAGCAAGAAAGACGAGGGGGCAAGGAGGAAGACCTAGTGAGCTGTACGTTTATTGGATCTTTAGCTTAGCGGGTTTTCATGCCTGTTTTCTTTCTGGGCTAGACAGATTGGGCTACACAGATATCAAAAGAAAAAAACAGAAAGTACTCAGCCTTCTGATGAATGGGCTAATCGACTGACCCCAGTTTTTGGTCAGTCACTTTTCTTGTGCATTTTGTTGTTTCAACTTTTGAATCAATCGACTGACCACTTTTTGGTGTCAGTCGGCTGATCTGTAGCCGCTCCCACTATGGCTAGCCTTATAGAAGGACCTGTGTGCAAGCCAGCAGGCTACAAGCCTATAGCCAAGCTTACTTACTCCGACTTTCCATGGCTGCCTCTGCCGCAGACGACGTTGCCGAGCTTGCGATCACCTCGCTTCACCTAGAGACGCGGTTCCGGCCGTTCCGTCTGAGGCGGTATGGTGGGTTCTGGCTGGTGGAGAAGTTCCTCAAGGGTGTTCCAGCCGTGTCCACTCGGTCTTCGAGACAAGGCCGTTGTATGTCCTCCTCGGCATGCAGCTTCCCCAAGTGCGGCACCACCTGCCTCAAGGTCCTCGCCTTCGCCACGCGCAACCGGGCTGAGCACACGCCCCATGACCTCCACCACCCGCTCCGCCGTTGCAACCCCCACGACGTGGTTCGGACATGGAGCTGGAGTTTGGGCGGTCACGGGAAGACGGTAGAGCAGGCGGCGCGCGTGTTGGCGGCGCTCCCTTCACCGCGCTTACTCGCCACACACCTGCCCTACTCTCTCCTGCCACGGCGCGTCACGGCGGAGGAGTCCGGCTCCCGGATCGTGTACATCTGCCGGGACCCAAAGGACGCATTCATTTCCTCGTGGTTCTTCACCAAGAAGGAGGCGGCGGCCACGGCTGCTCAAGCACAAGCCGGCGAGTACACGGACAAGCAGCAGACTGAGGTGGAGCTGTGCAGCCTCGAGAGCCTGAAGAACATGGCCGTGAACAAGATTGACAGCCATGGTCCGCTAGCTGGCGCACCAGTCCTTCTTCACGAAGGGTGTGGTTGGGGACTGGAGCAACCACATCACGCCGGCGATGGCGGAGCGGCTGGACAAGATCATCGAGGAAGCACCGCAAGGCTCAGGGTTCAGCTTCGCCGTCGCAGTCGTCCTCATGAATGTGCCGGCGACATGGATGCATGCATGATGTTGGCGTAAAGAAAACACATTGTACCCTTGATATATGTTGAGAACTTTGTGCGCTGTGCTTGATTTTCTGTAAGTCGATAATAAAGCATGTCGTCGTGGAGCCCGTGGCCCATTTTCGTCAGACACAACTTCCTGCAAACACAAGGGTGCCCAGTCCTTTGATTTTATACATCGGAATGACAGACAAGAAAAAGATAGAGGTGAAACAAATAGGGCAGCTATTGCTAATGAATTGGGAATCAGCTTCAGTCAGACAAATCAGTTTTTTTTTTTGTGAGGGATAGGCAAATCAGTGTTGGCAGCGATGGCATCAATCAATGAAACTCAAACTGCAGGGAAACAATTGTTGGCCAGTAAAAGTCAACTACTCCGATCCAAATTACAAGAAAAATACTGTACTGTAATATTTTTCACTAGTTCAGTACTGATATCACGAATATCTACAGGTGCAACCTACTACTACACTACATCACAGATGCTAATCTCGCTTGAAACCTTCAGGGTGGACGCGGCCGGGATAAGCGAGGATCGGCGGGGCGGGGCAGTGCATCTCCTCTTAGCTTCTCCCAGTCCCAGCTCCGTGTACGCGATGTTCTTGCCGGCAGCATTGGTCGTCGCGGGCGGGACGAGCGCGGGTCGGTGCGGCCGCGGCAGCGGAGCAGAGCGTTTCTTTCCAACCGCTTCCTTGGTAGCGTTTGACGACTTGATGGCGGCAGGGTCGTTTGAGATGGAAGAGATCAGCGCGGATCGGCATGGTGACGGAGAGGCAGATGACTTGTCGGGAATTCTCGCGCTCGCTACACCGGAAACCTTCATGGTGGACGAGGTCAGGATCTTCATCTTCCGCGGGACAAGGGGCCTCTCCGGAGCTTCTCCCAGGTCCAAGTACTCGATCTTCTTGCCGGCAGCATTGGTTGTGGCGATTCTGGCGAACGGGATGAGCGTGGGTCGGTGCGGCGGCGGCGGATTCGGAGCAGAGCGGTTGTTTGCTACCCCTTCCTTCGTAGCGTTGGCCCGGTTCATGGTGACAGCGCCGGTTGTTGACGTGGAGGAGATCAGCGCCGATTGGCGTGGCGACGGCGGAGCAAACGACTTCCTTGCAACTCTCTCCCTCGCCGCGTCGACGACCTTCCTCCGGCGCTCGAGATCACGACGGATCTGGTCGTGCATCGTCGAGGCCGAGTAGTGCGCCATGAGAGCGGGCGTGCTGATGGTTGGGGAGGAACGACAGGATCGAGGGCTCGATCGGCGAAGGAAGGTGCTGTGAGTTGCCGGGCAGCTAGGCTTATATCCAGCGGGAGGTCGCTGAGGTGGATTCGGACTTAAGGAGAGAAGCGTGCGTGAACCAGGAGCGAATTCTGCAGTGTTTCCGAGCCTTGTTAGGTGTAAAACTGCCACTCAAAAACGTTGGCATGCATACGCGCGCGTACACGATGCATACGTGCAGAGGCAGGAGGTCGCCGAGGTGGAGTCGGACTCGAGGAGAGATGCGTGCGTGCCAAGCACTTCATCTTGGAGCCTTCGGGTGTAAAATATAAAAGTTTATCCTCTCAGCCATCGAGCGCCGCTCTCTGCGACCCCCTGCCGGTTCTGTGCTGTGTACCTTGTTCTCTGCCATGCATGTGAGATGGCCGCTCTAGCTTGCTTGGGCACGAGCCGTGGCAGTGCTGGCTCTCGCCGCCAAGGTTCGGCCCCCGTGCTGCTTGCCGTGTAAGTGCCTGCTGGTGGAAGCAGAGCACGCCATTGCCGCTGGATGGTGTCGACGTGCCCCACGGCAATGTTCATTCTCTCACATGTATGTATGGATCATGTGGACGTGGCCGCCATACTCCGGCGCTCATGGGTCATGCATGGCAACCTCCAGCTAGCTAGAAGCAGAAGCTGTACGCGCAGCCGCAGTAGCAGCAACCTACGCAAGTGCCTCCTTCTCTCCACTGTTCTCTCCCTCTCTCTCGGTCTCTCCCCAGGCACCCTCCCTGGTCTCTCTTTCTTTCCGAGGATTCAGTTCAGCCATGAACTTGTTTGGATTTACAGGAAATGCAGGGACAACCCTTTTCCATGATCTAGGGCCTGTTTCAATTCTAGGTGAAATGCAGTCAAATTTATTGCCCAATTCATTGCACAGATGCAACACTTTTTTGGTTCAGAAAAAATGCAGTCATTTTTTATCTTAATCTTTTATGAAACTCAATTCATTGTTGAGATGCAACACTTTTTTGGTTCAGGAAATGCAATCAATTTTATTTTCTCCCAAAAAAATGCAGCCAATTTTATCTTCATCTTTTTATATGAAACTCTTGATGCATTAATCCCATGGACGCAAACACGGCGATTATTTTTGTTGGCTTCTATAATAGTTGTAGTTGCACACGTAGTTGTTCTCAGTTGGATACGGTTATTGAAAAGATGTAGACACGACGATACTATGTTGGTTAGATGACGTCTCGCACTAGCATTGCTTACTTAAGTTTAGTTAGACGCGTGACGTTGTACTCCTGCAAATTACAAGCATGTCGATTCTATAAGTAGTCCGCACGGGATACATAGGGGGGGGGGGGGGGGGGGAGTTGTACATCAACCGCTAGTATGGAAGATACCTGACCCAAAATTTATCAAACTTAATGTAGGGGAAACATTCTTTGCGGATGAGGGTGTTGGAGCATCAACGGCGATTATACGTGATGAGAGAGAGGTAACTTTATTGCAGCACAATGCATTTACATACGGTATACGTGATGAGAGAGGTAACTTTATTGCAGCACAATGCATTTGGAGATGTGGTTACAGTTGAAGCAATGGCAACATGGAACAGATTGGAATCTGTCAATTCTCTCGGATTTCATAGGGCCGAGGCGGAATCAAATTCTCTTCGGGTCATAAAGTTTTGTACCGGCCAAACACAGTGGTGGAATGGAGCAGCATCGATTTTCGGCAAGTGCACCGGTTTAGTTTCTTTAATTGGAAAGGTCTCTTTTAAACGTTGTTTTGGATTGGCCAATATGGTCACGTATGAGCTAACTAGATACTGTTTTTGTAATAAGAACTCGCTTCTTTAGACCGACGAACCCCGGATTTGTCTGGTCAATAAGCTGGTGGATGATGTAATTTTGATTTGATCCTAATAAAACTAGCCACAAAGGCCTTTTCTTAATAAATAAATAAAGAGTATTTTTGTAAGCAGCTAAGCTTAAGCCGAACAACTCCCTCGAAAAAAAGAGCAGTTTTCCTCGCAAAGAAAAAAAAAAGAAAAAAAAGAGCAGCTATGGAATTGGTGCGCGTCGCCCCTCTCCCCTGTCGCGCCGCGGAGACGCGCCGCGGCAGCCCTCACCGGCGTCACCGCGAAGCTCCAGCTCGCCTTCTACAACCTCTCGGGCCTCCTCGACTCGCTCTTCCCCTTCCCCCCTCCTCGCCGTCGCTCGCCTTCCTCTCCGAGACTCCGACCCGAACAACACCTCCTCCTCCTTCCCGCTCCCCTCCTGCGGCGGCGCGCTTCGACGGCCCGGGAGGGAACCTCGTGGTCGGCGCCTCCTCCCGCATCCCCTGACTCCCCGCCGGCTTCCGCGTCGACCGCGCCGACCTCGAGGTGCTCAGGTGAACTGGTGATTGTTTTGACACTCCCTGTCATTGTTGATTCTTCTGAATCATACTATATAACTTTTATAGCTGTGAGTAATCTATTACATTCTGTTCTTTAATCTGTTGGCTGCATGACAAATCAAGTAGTAATAAAACTGGCTATAGACTGATCCAACCTATTACTATTCATGTTAGATTCCATAACAAATTCTGTTTGCTAATAATCTAGCTCACTAGGATTGCAGATTTCTTCAAATAACTGAAAGCAGATGTGTTATGTTATTATGGACTTAAGCATCCAAACAAAAAGACAAAATGAAATACCATCTTAAGAAACTAGTTATTGGTACAAATCCAGAGAGTCTCCACATATGGCAAGGAAAGGCTTGCCTTTTCTGCAACATCACATAATATTATTCTTACATCAGCTAGATTTAACAATAGTAAATACAACACTGAACATTATTCCACAAGTGAAAGCAGAGTTTCGACCACATGGCTCATGCTCGGTCTTCTGCTCCTCTCCTCTTGCACACATGATATTGCTATCTTAAGCATTACTATCGCTTCCGAATGGTTGAATTCTCCATCCAGTCTGTGGTCGACAAACTCCAGAAGCCATGACTGGTCTTCGCCTGCTAGTTTCTCTTTAAGAATTTCAGTAGAGCATCTAACAGCCATTTCCACCTCCTCAGCGTCGACCATCCAACTAGAAACCCGAATCCCCTTCACTAACTCAAGAAGAACTACTCCATAGCTGTAAACATCGGCCTTGCCAGTGATTGGAAGGTTTAGAGCCCATTCCGGTGCAATATATCCTCTGGTCCCATGTACCCTTGACAACATCAGTGCTCTTGATCCTCGCTTTTGTAGCTTAACCAGTCCAAAATCTGCAATCTTGGGCTCAAAGTCTTTATCTAACAATATGTTCTCTGGTTTGACATCACAATGCACTATCCATTCAAGGCACTCATGGTGGAGATAGGCCAGTCCTTTTGCCACCCCAAGTGCAATATTATACCTTCGGTTCCATTGGAGCACAGGGATTATTCTTTGGTAATCAAACAGAGCTCTGTCTAAAGAACCATTCTCGATGAACTCAGAAACCAAGAGCTTGCACGTCTTCTCGACAGAAAACCCCCACATTCTGACCAGATTCATATGATAAATTCTGCCTATGACACTTAGCTCAGACCTGAACTCCTGCTCTCCATGGATCACATCGTTTAGCTTCTTCACTGCAACCGTCCTTTCATCATCAAGGACTCCTTTGTAAACTGCTCCTGACCCACCACTTCCTAGCTCTTCCTGGAAGCAATTGGTTGCTTTCAGTAACTCACTGTGACTAAATATTCGGAACTGGCTGGATATTATCATGTAACCTTCATCTGTAACCTCTGGTCCTATCTTCCATTTGTAAACTACCAAACAACCAGCGATGACTAAAGCTACTTCGATGAAAAGCAGCGTTAATGCTGAAGAAAGGAAGTAGCCAACCTTGAACTTGGAAATGGCACCCTTGAACATCCGCGATGAAGTGTCTGCTTCTTTCTCATGAATTTTGCATTCGTGGGTTACTGTAGAAGCCAATTCTGACGTAGACATCACTCCCTTGGGAACTTTCAGATAAATGTCATTGTAAGGGTCTGGGAAGTTCTTGCCGTTCAGAAGAGAGACCTTTGGATAACATTTGCCTTCTCCCTGTCGGTACGAAAAAGCTTGGCAATCAACATTGTCCGAGCATGCCTCTTTGCACTGCAAGAATGGCACCGAGTCTGCGTACTCCAAGTCATGCTGGTAAAAGTCAGTTTGTGCGAGCTTACTGAACGAAAAAGTGGCCATGTTGTTTGCCTCATGTCTTCTCCGGTCGTCCCAGCTGGCTGTTATGTTTGCCTTGCGCCTGCACCCTTTGCTCCAGTTGCTTGCATCAACCACCTCGAAGCCTTCGAGGCAAGAGCACTCGAGCTTTGGTATGTATTTGCAGAGACTGTTTTGGCCACAGAGTCCATGTATATCGCAGACTCGGCGGAGTGCCATCCAAGAGACTGACCAATCGCCGCTTGTTGCGTTTAGGCTGTACAGCCTAAGGTTGCCATCGTAATCCAGAGTCAACCTCCTCATGACCTTTTCACCAAGATCAGAAGCTTCAAATGTCGAGTTGTCACTCGAGAAAAACTGGCCTGTCTGTTGAAGAACAGCATAACGGCTACGGTTGTAAGCACTCCTCTGATTTACCCACAGTTTGTTGGCAGGGTCGGGCCAATATATGCTACTAATCTCGGGGCCATCGTAGATGAGTTTTAGCTGATTGTCACTGTCAAAGTACAACGTATAGAACCCTGTGTAGAGCAGACCCCTGGCAGATGCAGATACCAGCTGTACGTACCGGGTCATGGGCTGGGATGGCAGAAGCGTGTCGGTCGGTGAGTCGAAGCTCTTCCAAAGTTGCCGACCGTCCTGATCCACGACGACAAGGTTGCCGCTGTCGAGAAGCTCTGCTCGGCTTGCACGAGCGGCGTTCATGTTGGTGCTCCAGACGGCCGTGCCATCGTAGTCAAGCAGGGCCAAGCCCCCGTCCGTTTGGAAGGAGAGCCTAGATCCCCTACCGTTCACGGGCACATCGCGGTTAGCCGTCCAAGCGACGGTCTTCCCTGATGGGCCGGTGAACCAGATGGAGAAGGTGAAAGCGTTGGTGGCCACCCTATAGAACCCACAGGCGAAGGCACCGCTGGGCGATAAAAGGATGGTGGTGGTTGTGCTGTTGCTGCTGCTGTTGGTGGAGATGGAGGAACCTGGTCCAAGGTAGCTGATGCCATGATCCTTTGCAAGCGCAACGGAGATAAGCAAGAGAAGGAATGAGATGGATGTGCTGAAGATGTAGGCAACTCTCATGGTCATGGCATCCGTCCGGTTCTTCTTACTTTTCATGTATCCAGTGCGCAGGAGGAAGCATCTTGTGTCCTAGTAGTTATATACACCCAGGTTCACGTTGCATTCCTGCCCTAGTAGTTTGAAAAGGACTGAACGGCGCGAGGGACACGGCGAGCGCTGCTCACTGCAATCTGGCCGATGCTTATTATTTTGAAATCTATGTCAAAAACTATTTTAGTCTACACGATGACTTCTTACACTAGTAGGGCCACCGTGATTAATTGTAGTCGGCTGGTTGTTGGTGGTTGGGTGCGAGCATGGTTAATAGTGCTGGCTATATGAAACTGCCATGTCGTCATTCATACAATAGTGTGAGCTAAGCGCATCTACAGCCAGACACCTCAAACCATCCCTCAAACGCCCGTGGATGTGCCCGGTCAGTGACCGGGCAGGAGAGAGAAGGAAAAACGCGTATCATCCTATAGGCCCGGGCTGTCGCAAACTCTTATATCCATCTTAAATATGAGGAGGAAACGAGGGCTCGCAGACGCGCCCGGCCGCGCTCGGGCATTCCGCCACATAGGACGCGGCCCTACCCGACCACCTCTTTTTTTTATTTCTCTCTCTTCATCTTGACCAATCATGTGCAAGTGACCGGATATATGAGAAGAAAAATGAAAAGTGTGGCTGCACGGACGGATAAATAGGGGCTCAAAACGGACAGACCGGGCACATCCGCGTGCGTTTAAGGGGTCATATTTGCTATGTCCGGCTGTAAATGCTCTAAAGGTTGGTTATTACATTAGTACTTTGTTCTATCTTCTCTCTTTCTCTTTTTTAACATTTATTGTATTTGTCTAAGAATATACATATAGTTAAGCTTTTGCATAAGAGTTCATTTTCCTTACTTTTTTATATTTTTCTCCTCCATATAAACAAAAATGACATGTAAGCAGGTTGTAAGCGGATGCAGACGAGTAGCACACGGCGACCACACCCACCAAAAATCTAAGCCACTCATCGTTAGTTTTGAGATTTGTGCGGCTTTTTGTTAAATTAGCAGTGACTTCATAATACACGCGTTTGTGTATATGTCAATAGTAAAAGGCTGTTCATACTTATTTATTTGTGAAATGGACGCAACACATTTAATTCACACATTGACTAACGAAGTGGTGCAAGTTTTCAACGGAGAATTGATTGAAAATAAATGAATGTAAACTTGCCAGGCAACTTACAGTGGAAAGGTACCCCTAAAAAAGACTTGCAAGATAAAACGGTAAAAGGGTAAAATAAAAGATGCAGCTACGAAGACTTAAGCTAGTTCTTTTTGAATTATTTGAAGAATATTATGGTTTTCTCAGAAACCGCAGTTTTCAAAACTTTAAGGTGTTTGGGTTCAACAAATATCACAATTTTATAAACATATTGTCTCTAATACTAGTGTCAAAAACGTTCTTATATTATGGGACGGAGGGAGTATTTAAGAAATGATGTCCTGACCACTTTTTTTCTAAACCGTAGAAGAAAAAACTATGGTTTTTAAGTATTCATTGCCTACGCAATTGAATACCGATGTTCCAGTCCCAGTCGTCTGTTATGTTTGACTTCACCCTTTCGCTCCAGTTGCTTGGATCAACCACCTCAATCTACGTCGAGGGGGATAGGAAAGGGACTGGACGGCAAGTCATTTAAGATTTATATAACCCGTCAAGCACGTCGACCCGAATGTTACCGTATGAAGACGCACACGCCCAGGTAAGCAAAGACACGATCGAGGTCATGTTGTTTTCTACCGCTGGGTACACTGGTTTATACTGCTTGGACACACTGACTGACTGACCGTGTGGTGTGACCGGTACTGTACTCTGGTCCAGTCCGTGTAGCACGGCAATGCTGAGTTCAACTCCACGCATGACCCCACAAACGGACCTTTGGGGAAGGACAGATTGCGGTAGTATACGGCTTTTGGTGCGACCAACGGCCGACCGCATCCCAAACTGTCCGGTTTTTCGGACTTGAATTTACCCCCCCCCCCCCCCCCCCCCACACACACACACACCCAAAATCCCCCTAAAAACCAAATAAACATTGCAAATAACATAAAAACATTAATATAAACGTTCACCACATTAATATGAACGAAAGCGTTTAAAACATTAAAAAAAACTAGATAAGGCTTGTAGCCCCGTCTACTCGTTGTCGTCGTCGCCGGTGAGGTCGACGTATGGAGGTGGCTGCCAGAGGTGGGATGACAGCCCTTGCCAGACCGGAGGCGTCTGCTGTGCAGGCTGCGGTGGCGCCCGCACGACCTCTTCACGCGATGGGGATGGTGACCACTGGTCGACGTCCACCTCGGGCGTGCACGGAGGAGCTACGGGTTGTATCGCTGCTCTTATTGCAGTATCCTGAACGCGGAGACCGGCTGGGGCGCCTACTGCTCCGGCTGTGCCTCCAGCATGACGACATTGTTGGAAATATGCCCTAGAGGTTTGACGGGATGATGTGTTACGGAACGAGTAAAGAGACTTGCCTGTAACGAGATTGAACAAGGTATCGGGATACCGACGATCGAATCTCGGGCAAGTACTATACCGCTAGACAAAGGAAATTGAATACGGGATTGATCGAATCCTCGACATCGTGGTTCATCCGATGAGATCATCGTGGAACATGTGGGAGACAACATGGGTATCCAGAACCCGCTGTTGGTTATTGGCCGGAGAGTTGTCTCGGTCATGTCTACGTGTTCCGAACCCGTAGGGTCTACACACTTAAGGTTCGATGACGCTAGGGTTATAAAGGAAGTTTGTATGTGGTTATCGAATGTTGTTCGGAGTCCCGGATGAGATCCCGGACATCATGAGGATTTCCGGAATGGTCCGGAGGTAAAGATTTATATATGGAAAGTTATTGTTCGGGTTCCAGAGGATTCCGGAAGGGTCCGGAGGTCCGGGAAATGTTCCACCACGTCCAATACAGCAGCATGGGCTGTAAGGGGGCGCCCTAGCCTTACTGGGCCAGGGGCACCAGCCCCCCCCCCAAGGCCCATGCGCATGGGAGAGGGGAAACCCTAAAGGGGAGGGCCTCCACTTGACTTGGGAGGCACTCCTCCCCCCTTGGCCGCCGCCCCCAACCCTAGATGGGATCTAGGGGGGGGCGGCCCCCCTCTCTCCCCACCTATAAATAGTGGAGGGGTGGGAGGGCAGCCACACCCCAAGTTCTGGCGCAGCCCTCCCCCTCTCCCAAGTCCTCCTCCTCTCCCGCGGTGCTTGGCGAAGCCCTGCAGGATTGCCACGCTCCTCCACCATCACCACGCCGTCGTGTTGCTGCTAGATGGAGTCTTCCCCAACCTCTCCCTCTCTCCTTGCTGGATCAAGGCATGGGAGATGTCACCGGGCTGCATGTGTGTTGAACACGGAGGTGTCGTCCGTTCGGCACTAGGATCATCGATGATTTGGATCACGGCGAGTACGACTCCATCAACCCCGTTCACTTGAACGCTTCCGCTTAGCGATCTACAAGGGTATGTAGATGCACTCTCCTTCCCCTCGTTGTTAGATTACTCCATAGATTGATCTTGGTGATGCGTAGAATTTTTTTGATTTCTGCTACGTTCCCCAACAGTGGCATCATGAGCTAGGTCTATGCGTAGTTTCTACGCACGAGTAGAACACAAGTTGTTGTGGGCGTTGATTTTGTTCAATATGCTTACCGTTACTAGTCCAATCTTGTTTCGACGGTATTGTGGGATGAAGCGGTCCGGACCGACCTTACACGTACACTTACGTGAGACAGGTTCCACCGACTGACATGCACTTGTTGCATAAGGTGGCTAGCGGGTGCTAGCCTCTCCCACTTTAGTTGGATCGGATTCGATGAAAAGGGTCCTTATGAAAGGTAAATAGCAATTGGCATATCACGTTGTGGTTTTTGCGTAGGTAAGAAATGTTCTTGCTAGAAACCCATAGCAGCCACGTAAAACATGCAAACAACAATTAGAGGACGTCTAACTTGTTTTTGCAGGGTATGCTATGTGATGTGATATGGCCAAAAGTATGTGATGAATGATATATGTGATGTATGAGATTGATCATGTTCTTCTAATAGGAATCACGACTTGCATGTCGATGAGTATGACAACCGGCAGGAGCCATAGGAGTTGTCTTAATTTATTGTATGACATGTGTGTCATTGAACAACACCATGTAATTACTTTACTTTATTGCTAAGCCGTTAGCCATAGTAGTAGAAGTAATAGTTGGCGAGACAACTTTATGGAGACACGATGATGGAGATCATGATGATGGAGATCATGGTGTCATGCCGGTGACGATGATGATCATGGAGCCCTGAAGATGGAGATCAAAAGGAGCAAAATGATATTGGCCATATCATGTCACTTTTTGATTGCATGTGATGTTTACCATGTTTATGCATCTTATTTGCTTAGAACGACGGTAGTAAATAAGATGATCCCTCATTAAAATTTCAAGAAAGTGTTCCCCCTAACTGTGCATCGTTGCGAAAGTTTGTTGTTTCGAAGCATCATGTGATGATCGGGTGTGATAGATTCTAACGTTCACATACAACGGGTGTAAGCCAGATTTACATACGCGAAACACTTAAGTTAACTTGACGAGCCTAGCATGTACAGACATGACCTCGAAATACAAGAGACCGAAAGGTCGAGCATGAGTCGTATGGTAGATACGATCAACATGAAGATGTTCACCGATGATGACTAGTCTGTCTCACGTGATGATCGGACACGGCCTAGTTGACTCGGATCATGTAATCACTTAGATGACTAGAGGGATGTCTATCTGAGTGGAAGTTCATAAGATGAACTTAATTATCCTGAACATAGTCAAAAGGTTTTTGCAAATTATGTCGTAGCTCGCGCTTAGTTCTACTGTTTTAGATATGTTTCTAGAGAAAATTTAGTTGAAAGTTGATAGTAGCAATTATGCGGACTGGGTCCGTAAACTGAGGATTGTCCTCGTTGCTTCGTAGAAGGCTTATATCCTTAATGCACCGCTCGGTGTGCTGAACCTCGAACGTCGTCTGTGGATGTTGCGAACATTTGACATACACGTTTTGATAACTACGTGATAGTTCAGTTAAACGGTTTAGAGTCGAGGCACCAAAGACGATTTCGAAACGTCGCGGAACATATGAGATGTTTCGAGGGCCGAAATTGGGATTTCAGGCCCGTGCCCACGTCAAGAGGTATGAGACCTCCGACGAGTTTCTTAGCCTACAAACTAAGGGAGAAAACCTCAATCGTTGAGCTTGTGCTCAGATTGTCTGAGTATAACAATCACTTGAATCGAGTGGGAGTTGATCTTCCAGATGAGATAGTGATGTTTCTCCAAAGTCATTGCCACCAAGCTACTAGAGCTTCGTGATGAACTATAACATATCAGGGATAGATATGATGATCCTTGAAGTATTCGTGATGTTTGACACCGCGAAAGTAGAAGTCAAGTAGGAGCATCAATTGTTGATGGTTAGTAAAACCACTAGTTTCAAGAAGGGCAAGGGCAAGAAGGGATGCTTCGTGAAACGGCAAAACAGTTGCTGCTCTAGTGAAAACCCAAGGTTGAACCCAAACCCGATACTAAGTGCTTCTGTGATGAGAGGAACAGACACTAAAGCAGAACCACCCTAGATACTTGGTAGATAAGAAGGCAGGCAAAGTCGACGGAAGTATATTGGATATACATTAAGTTAATGTGTACTTTACTAGTACTCCTAGTAGCACCAGGGTATTGGATACCGGTTCGGTTGCTAAGTATTAGTAACTCGAGATAAAAGCTACGGAATAAAAGGAGACTAGCTAAAGGTGAGCTGATGATATGTGTTGGAAGTGTTTCCAAGGTTGATATGATCAAGCATCGCACGCTCCCTCTACCATCGAGATTGGTGTTAAACCTAAATAATTGTTATTTGGTGTTTGCGTTGAGCATAGACATGATTGGATTATGTCTATCGCAATACGGTTATTCATTTAAGGAGAATAATGGTTACTTTGTTTATTTGAATAATACCTTCAATGGTCTTGCACCTAAAATGAATGGTTTATTGAATCTCGATCATAGTGACACACATGTTCATGCCAAAAGATATAAGATAGTAATGATAGTACCACCTACTTGTGGCACTGCTATGTAAGTCATATTGGTGTAAAACGCATGAAGAAGCTCCATGTTGATGGATCTTTGGACTTACTCGTTTTTGAAAAGTTTGAGACATGCGAACCATGTCTATTGGTGTATAGGCATGAAGAAACTCCATGCAAATGGACCATTTGGACTCACTTGATTTTGAATCACTTGAGACATGCAAATCATACCACATGGGCAAGATGACTGAAAGCCTCGTTTTCAGTAAAATGGAACAAGAAAGCAACTTGTTGGAAGTAATACATTTTGATGTGTGCAGTCCAATGAGTGCTGAGGCACGCAGTGGATATCGTTATGTTCTTACTTCATGGATGATTTGAGTAGATACTAAGTATATTTACTTGATGAAACACAAGTCTGAATTATTGAATGGTTCAAGTAATTTCAGAGTGAAGTTGAAGATCATCGTGACAAGAGGATAAAATGTCTATGATATGATCATAGAGATGAGTATCTAAGTTACGGGCTTTGGCACGCAATTAAGACATTGTGGAAATTGTTTCACAATTAATACCGCCTGGAACACCATAGTGTGATGGTGTGTCCGAACATCATAGTTGCACCCTATTGGATATGGTGAGTACCATGATGTCTCTTATCGAATTACCACTATCGTTCATGGGTTAGGCATTAGAGACAACCGCACTCACTTTAATAGGGCACCACGTAACTCCGTTGAGACGACACCGGATGAACTATGGTTTGGAGAAACCTAAGTTGTCGTTTCTTAAAAGTTTGGGGCTGCGACGCTTATGTGAAAAAGTTTCAGGTTGATAAGCTCGAACCCAAAGCGGATAAAATGCATCTTCATAGGACACCCAAAACAGTTGGGTATACCTCCTAATTCAGATCCGAAAGCAATAGGGATTGTTTCTTGAATCGGGTCCTTTCTCGAGGAAAAGTTTGTCTCGAAAATTGAGTGGGAGGATGGTGGAGACTTGATGAGGTTATTGAACCATCACTTCAACTAGTGTGTAGCAGGGCACAGGAAGTTGTTCCTGTGGCGCCTACACCAATTGAAGTAGAAGCTTATGATAGTGATCATGAAGTTTCGGATCAAGTCATTACCGTACCTCGTAGGGTGACAAGGATGCGTACTACTTCAGAGTGGTACAGTAATCCTGTCTTGAAGGTCATGTTGCTAGACAACAATGAACCTACGAGCTATGGAGAAGCGATGGTGGGCCCATATTCCGACAAATGGTTAGAAGCCATGAAATTCGAGATAGGATCCATGTATCAAAACAAAGCATGGACTTTGGTGGACTTGCCCGATGATCGGCAAGCCATTGAGATAAATGGATCTTTAAGAAGAAGACGGACGTGGACGGTAATGTCACCGTCTATGAAGCTTGACTTGTGGCGAAGAGTTTTTTCACAAGTTCAAGGAGTTGACTACGATGAGATTTTCTCATCCGTAGCTATGCTTAAGTCCGTCGGAATCATGTTAGCATTAGCTGCATTTATGAAATCTGGCAGATGGATGTCAAAACGAGTTTCCTTACCAGTTTTCATAAGGAAAGGTTGTATGTGATACAATCAGAAATGTTTTGTCGATCCTAAGGATGCTAAAAGGTATGCTAGCTCCAGCGATCCTTCCATGGACTGGAGTAAGCATCTCGGAGTTGGAGTATACACTTTGATAAGATGATCAAAGATTTTGGGTTTACAAAGTTTATGAGAAACTTGTATTTCCAAAGAAGTGAGTGGGAGCCCTATAAAATTTCTTATGAGTATATGTTGTTGACATATTGTTGATCAGAAATGATGTAGAGTTTCTGGAAAGCATATAGGGTTATTTGAAAAGTGTTTTTCAAGGGAAAACCTGAATTAAGCTACTTGAACATTGAGCATCAAGATCTATAAGGATAGATCAAAAACGCTTAATGGTACTTTCAAATGAGCATATACCTTGACATGATCTTGAAGGTGTTCAAGATGGATCAGTCGAAGAAGGAGTTCTTGCCTGAGATGTAAGGTATGAAGTTAAGACTTAAAGCTCGACCACGGCAGAAAAGAGAGAAAGGACGAAGGTCGTCCCCTATACTTTAGACATAGGCTCTACAGTATGCTATGCTGTGTACCGCACCTCATGTGTGCTTTGCTACATATCTGGCAAGAGGGTACAAAGGTGATCAAAGAGTGGATCACCAGATAGCGGTCAAAATTATCCTTAGAGGAATAAGGATATGTTTCTCGGTTATGGAGGTGATAAAGAGTTCGACGTAAAGAGTTGCATTGATGCAAGGTTTAACACCTATCCGAATGACTCTGAGTAGCAAACCGGATACGTATAATGGAGTGACCATTTGGAATAGCTCCAAGTGGAGTGTGGAAGCAGCATTTACAATATGACCTAGAGATTTTGCGAAGTACATACGGATCTGAATGTTGCAGACCCGTTGACTAAAACCTTTCTCACAAGCAAAACATGATCAAACCCCAGAACTCATTGAGTCTTGATCACATAATGATGTGAACTAGTTTAGTGACACTAGTAAACTCTTTGGATGTTGGTCACATGGCGATGTGACCTGTGAGGGTTAATCACATGGCTATGTAAACTAGATTATTGACTCTAGTGCAAGTGGGAGACTGTTGGAAATATGCCCTAGAGGCAATAATAAATTAGTTATTATTATTATATTTCCTTGTTCATGATAATCGTTTATTATCCATGCTATAATTGTATTGATAGGAAACTCAGATACATGTGTGGGTACATAGACAACACCATGTCCCTAGTAAGCCTCTAGTTGACTAGCTCGTTGATCAATAGATGGTTACGGTTTCCTGACCATGGACATTGGATGTCGTTGATAACGGGATCACATCATTAGGAGAATGATGTGATGGACAAGACCCAATCCTAAGCCTAGCACAAAGATCGTGTAGTTCGTATGCTAAAGCTTTTCTAATGTCAAGTATCTTTTCCTTAGACCATGAGATTGTGCAACTCCCGGATGCCGTAGGAATGCTTTGGGTGTACCAAACGTCACAACGTAACTGGGTGACAATAAAGGTGCACTACAGGTATCTCCAAAAGTGTCTGTTGGGTTGGCACGAATCGAGACTGGGATTTGTCACTCCGTGTGACGGAGAGGTATTTCTGGGCCCACTCGGTAGGACATCATCATAATGTGCACAATGTGACCAAGGGGTTGATCATGGGATGATGTGTTACGGAATGAGTAAAGAGACTTGCCGGTAACGAGATTGAACAACGTATCGGGATACCGACGATCGAATCTCGAGCAAGTACTATACCGCTAGACAAAGGGAATTGGATACGGGATTGATCGAATCCTCGACATCGTGGTTCATCCGATGAAATCATCGTGGAACATGTGGGAGCCAACATGGGTATCCAGATCCCGCTGTTGGTCATTGGCCGGAGAGTTGTCTCGGTCATGTCTACGTGTCTCCCGAACCCGTAGGGTCTACACACTTAAGGTTCGATGACGCTAAGGTTATAAAGGAAGTTTGTATATGGTTACCGAATGTTGTTCGGAGTCCCGGATGAGATCCCGGACGTCACGAGGAGTTCCAGAATGGTCCGGAGGTAAAGATTTATACATGGAAAGTTGTTGTTCGGGTTCCGGGAAAAGTTCGGTTTTTTCCGGTATTGTACCGGGAAGCTTCCGGAAGGTTTCGGAGGCGTCCGGAGGTCCGGGAAATGTTCCACCACGTCTAATACAGCAGCATGGGCTGTAAGGGGGCGTGCTAGCCTTAATGGGCCAGGGGCACCAGCCCCCCAAGGTCCATGCGCATGTGAGAGGGGAAACCCTAAAGGGGAGGGCCTCCACTTGAGTTGGGAGGCACTCCTCCCCCCCTTGGCCGCCGCCCCCAACCCTAGATGGGATCTAGGGGGGCCGGCCCCCCTCTCTCCCCACCTATAAATAGTGGAGGGGTGGGAGGGCAGCCGCACCCCAAGTTCTGGCGCAGCCCTCCCCCTCTCCCAAGTCATCTTCCTCTTCCGCGGTGCTTGGCGAAGCCCTGCAGGATTGCCACGCTCCTCCACCATCACCACGCCGTCGTGTTGCTGCTGGACAGAGTCTTCCCCAACCTCTCCCTCTCTCCTTGCTGGATCAAGGCATGGGAGACGTCATCGGGCTGCATGTGTGTTGAACATGGAGGTGCCGTCCGCTCGGCACTAGGATCATCAGTGATTTGGATCACGGCGAGTACGACTCCATCAACCCCGTTCACTTGAACGCTTCCGCTTAGCGATCTACAAGGGTATGTAGATGCACTCTCCTTCCCCTCGTTGCTAGATTACTCCATAGATTGATCTTGGTGATGCGTAGAAATTTTTTGATTTCTGCTACGTTCCCAAACCCGTAGGGTACCGCGACGACCTCGAGGTGCTCAGGCTCCTGTCTCTGCCCAGGAGCTGGAGCAAGGGAAGGAGCTTGACCCCGCGCAGTACTTGGTTGGGGATGGAGGCGCCGAGGCTCCTGCGCTGGCGAACTGGTGATCGTTTTCACACTTCCTGTCATTGCTGATTCTGTTGAATCATATAACTTTGATTACATTATGTTCCTTAATCTGCTGGCTGCATGATAATTGGTAAATCAAGTAAAAAAAACTGCCTATAGAATGATCCCTACTTTCAGATTTCGTATATTTTTGTTTGCTATCAATCTAGCTTCACTAGGATCAAAGATTTCTTCAAATAACTAAGTAGATGTATTTTCTTATATGGACCTAAGAATCCAAACAGTAAGAAAAAAATGAAATACTCCATCCTAAGAAACTAGTTATTGATACAAATCCGGAGAGTCGTGCATATGGCAGGGATAAGGCTTGCAGCAACTTTTCTGCAGCATCACAGAGTATTATTCTCATATCAGATAGATGTAACAATAGTAAATACAATACTGACCCCCCTAGAAAAATGGAGTAAATACAATACTGAACATTACTCTACAAGTGAAAGCAAAGTTTCGACCACGTGGCTCATGCTCGGTCTTCTGCTCCTGTCCTCTTGCACACATGATATTGCAAGCTTAAGCATTACTGTAGCTTCTGAATGGTTGAATTCTCCATCCAGTCTGTGGTCAACAAACTCCAGAAGTCTGTTTATTTGACATGTGTAATTAAAAGAAGTTGCCATCCATGTATGAACAAAGTTACCCAGTATTTTAATTGAAGTTGCCACATAAGTTGCATTAAAAACAGTCAAACTTATTTTACATGGCAGTTGTTGCCACATGAAATATCTGTCACAAAACAGTATGTAGCCCACGTGTGAAGCATAGCTACTGACAAAACATAGCATGTGATAAAAAAATGTGCAAACAAGAAGGAACACTCACACATTTCTTTAGTGTGAGCTTGAAATCACCATGCGCGGCAAAATGCTTCCTCAGAATTTTATGGTGGAAGTCACCATCCCATATTTTGCAGGTCACACTGTACTGCATGATCGTTTTGTCAGGACAAATATCCATATGCCTGTTGATGAAGTCAATCCCACACGCAACTACATTCTTCGACATTTTACCAAGTGGCCTCACAGACTTGGCAAGATCACCCAGGTCAACGTACGTCGCATCACATTGTATGATTTTGGTTCTGTCCAAACATGAGCTGTATGAACATGATATAACATGAAAGAATCATGTCTACTAATTAAATAAAAAATAAAACATAAACAAAGCATGGCTGGAATAGCAAAGGAAAAAAATAAAGAAAAGCAAGTGAGGGGTTATGTGGTGTGGACGTTACGCTTTCAGCTCCTTCATGTACTTGCTATTGGACCTCGCGTTTCCAAAACGCTTGACAATATCATACAGATGGTTCTGCTCCTTTGTGGCCTTGACTTTGGGCTCATAGTCATCTGCGGGGGGGGGGGGGGGGGGGGTGTGAACTACCCTATGCTGCCTCACAGATCCAGGGGTGGCACTTCTAATGGTATCCTCGGATACCGACTCAGCAGGCACGTTAGAATTTGATTGCTCCTGACCCCATGAGGACATCCTCTTCAATGCTTCCTCCTCAATCCTGCCGTAAGCATCATCAAGTGACGCCGAAATCTCCTCAGGGGTGGCTGCAAGGATCAAACAATGGGTTAGGATACTTGGAAACAAACAAGGTATTGTGAAAAAAGGATGCAAAATATGAAATGTAGGTGCAAAAATAGTGAGTTGCCATGTGGAGACAACTCCAGTTGCCTTGTATAGTGCACTGTAGTTGCCATGTGGCAACAACTGCAGTTGCCAAGTACATTGAACTGAAGTTTCCATGTTGCAACAACTCCAGTTGCCATGTGCTTGGCGAATGGAATTGCAACATGGCGACAACTGTAGGTGCCATGTTGCAGCAACTCCAGTTGCCATGTGCATCAGATGAGATTTGCCATCACTAGTGACAAACCAAAAAAAAGCTTGTGACAAACTTTAGACTAAAAAAATGTAGAAAACAAAATGATAAACACAAAAAAAATGTACCTTGCACTATCGGCTCTGCAAACTTCACAGCCTTCCTGCCATCGGCCATTGGCTGCACCATCATTGGGGCCATGCCTGCCGGGAAAGCAAAGGCAACTGGTGTAGGATCTTGCACCACTGGTTCATCTTGACTGCGATCGATGCCAAGGCTACAGCTCGGTGGGGTGAAGGCCATTGGGTGCCTCTCCTCCCTACCAGCCGGATCGCGAACAAGTTGCTTGGCAGAATCCAGGGATGATAGATCGACAAACATTTCTGCCTCATCTGCTGCAGTATCATCAGGCTTATTAGTAGGGCGGGGCGTGCTGCCAGCGGTATCATTCACAACTTTCTTGCCAATCTTCTTGTTTGGGATTTACGGGACACCAATGTTGACTGGGAGCTTCGAAGTGCGCAGCTTTAAGCTGGGGTTCTCCACGGTGATGAAAGACGCAATCTGCTCCGGACGTTCACCTCCGTCAGTCGTGCCCGGCTTGCTATGTGCGTCAGTTGCACTCCGGACTTCCGTTTTCTCCATAACATTGCTTTTGGCAGGTGGTGGGAATAGTGTGGAAGCAGGCACATAACCAGAGTCATCTCTGCTGTTCCTAGCTACATCTAGTGCATTGGGTATGTCTGCAGGTTACTTGCGGGGGCTACGACGCCTAGGTGGAAGACCAGCTCACGCAACGGTCGCCGTAGTAACCTCTGGACCACCAGAAGCTGGAGCTGTTGTGCCATGAGTCTCACCTGTGGATGGTATCTCATTCTGAATTGTTGTCGCAACCCCTTCTTTTGTGGACGCATAAGTACCATCAGCCATGCGCTTGGAATCCGTATCAGATGAGCGGGAATTTTCCTTGCCTAGGTTGATCTCGGGAGTGTCCACTTCAACACTTGTTGATCTGGTGGCATGGGTCACAGCAGCATCCCTCATTGCCAATAGAGTGGGCAATATCTCAACAGTCCTGGCAGATACTGACTCATCACTCCTAGATGTACGGATGCCTGTTGTTGTAGCCTGCACATCTGCAACCGGTGGAGATGGTTGGCTGCTTGCATCAGAGCTAGTGGGAACAATGGACGGTGCAACAGCAGTTCTCTCAACCGGCGCCTCATGAGCATCTAAGTTGCCACTTGTCGACAACTTTGAATGAATGCGTTCGAGTGGGTCTCTAGGGTTCTGCTTGGTCACGCGTGTAGTAGTCTTCTTCACCCTGCAAGAAAGCACATGAAGAGTACAAAAATTTGAACAAAATAGTTGCCATGGTAGTCATCTTAAAAAATGAAAAAAGTGTGATGTGCCAGAGCTGCCATTCGAGAACAAGGTATGGATGAGCACACAAGACAAATGTAGGGGGTGGAAGCCAGTGGAGAGTTGCTAGTTGCCATATGAGTGGAAAAAGAATTCCCATGTGGCCTAGTTAGCAATTTCCATGCAGAACAAACAGGAGTTGCCATGCAGCAAAAAATAAATCATGAGAAAAAAGCAGTTTCCATGTGGGACTGATGGCAGTAGCCCATGTGGCAAGCTGAACAACTGCATTGGAAAGCAGACGGGTAGTTGCCGCATAAATGTATCAACTAAAAAAGTTCTGTATGATCTAGAATGCATCAATCAAAAACATAGCACTATGACAATGAAAAACAGGGAGAACCTACTTCTTGCTTGTCTTCCTCAAGTCTTCCAACACGACAGGATCCCCGGTGTTGGACGTCAACGTACGAGGAGATGACCTATTAGAAGTGGTGTCACTAGCAGTGGGAGCACCCTTGCTCAATCGAGCAGAAACACGGGTTCGCGTTGGTGCTTGTTTCTTCTTAACTGCTCGTCCACCAGCTGTCGCCTCGCTGCACATAGAAAAATGGCAAAAAGGGTACCAAGTGTGAGACACAAAAATCATGCCGCGCTTAGCAAACAATGAAAAGAGGGTCGGTCTGTTAAAAAGGAGAGACAAACAAAACACTAAATAGATGTCGAACCTCCTCCTAGCAGCTACGGGATCGGTCCTAGACCTCTTGCCAACAAAGCCCTGCCCAACATCCTCTGGAGCTCTGCCCCTCTTTGAGGGCGACACCCTCGTGTCTCCCGCAACTATTTGTTCAACTGCTTCCTCTGGTGGAGGAACATTTGGTGCGGCCTTATCCTTCTTACCACCTACATGAACTTCAACATGTTCATCATCGTCGGTTGCATGTTGCACATTCTCCATGTCATCGTCATGTCCTTGTCGAGACCAGTGTCTCCTTCTAGATCATCTTGCATGCCAAGGAGCTCTTGTGAGCTGTTGTAGTCGTACTGGCCACGACAACCAGTTGGTTGATGTGTCCGTTCTCCAATGAATGATGTGAACTGCCTCGCAACCGTGTCGCTGTCAGAGCCATTAAGTGCCATCCAACCCTCAACCAACCTCCCGAGCAAGCTGGTCATGCCGGAAGCAAACTGCCCAACTAGATGCTCAACAGGTGCCCTCGCCTGAGCACAAAAACAAAAACTAGCAATAACCAAAGATATTGGAGTCACGTGCGTAAGAACAAAAAAACCAAAACAACCATAAGATATATATCAAAAATGCAAAGAGAAAAACAATTTCAAAAAACAAAATAAACATCCTTGATTACCTCAGTAGGACAAGATGGAGCTGAATGCACATCCATCCACTTGCCAAAGTTTTGTGGCCCACCAAACACACTGTAGTCTATAGCATGCTTGGCCATCAGCTGGAAAACAACAAAAAACAACTAAGATGTAAGAGAGAAATAAGGTGCAGTGACTAACAGTTCATGCATTGCAAAAAAGAGGAAAAAAGGAGTTTCGACACGGATGGTGGAGTTGCCATATGGGGTCAGACATGGGTGCCATGTGCAGACAGCCATGGCTGCCAAGGTATTTATCTCTTGTTAGCCATAAATGATTGCCGTACGGGGATGTTTTCATATGTTATGCAACATCGAAATTGAAGAATGTCGTGCAAGAAAGAAGGCAGAACTAACCTGCAGTTTCCCATATTTCGTATCAGTTATCCTGTCTGCGGCAAGCACAGCCTTGACAGTAGCGTCCGTCAACACAGAGACAGCAAACTTATGTGCAGGCGGCAGGCCTCCTCTCCCAGTAAAGTCAACAATGGACAGATCAAGAGCATCGACGTACATGAGCTGGTATACACAATAAAAAAGGAAGCTGTGTCAGTTGCAATCATGCTATGGTGAAAAAAGAAGCTTATGTAGTTTCCTTGAGTCATCAAGTTGAAGAGAATGAAGAAAAGGATTTGCCATCTATCTATGTTAGTTGCCATCATGCTGTGTTGGCAGTTGCCATCTTGTTATGCTGGTAGTTGCCACCAGCTCAGCATCATAGTTGCCATGCAGATTGTATAAGAGAGAATGAATGTATGAAATGAACACTTTTTTGTGTTGTTGAAAAATGCTGGTATACACAATAAAAAAGAAAGCTATGTCAGTTGCAATCATGCTATGGTGAAAAAGAAGCTTATGTAGTTTCCTTGAGTCATCAAGTTGAAGAGAATGAAGAAAAATATTTGCCATCTATCTATGTTAGTTGCCATCATGCTTTGTTGACAGTTGCCATCTTGTTATGCTGGTAGCTGCCACCAGCTCAGCATCATGGTTGCCATGCAGATTGTATAAAAAAGATTGAATGTATGAAATGAACACTTATTTGTGTTGTTGAAAAATGCTATTGCCTTGTAGGCAGCAACTACAGATGTCATGGATCAAACAAAAGTCACTTTCACATGTCAAATGATTCACATAAAAAATGAAACAAAGGGTTTCCATGCACGATCTTGTACGGTTGCCATGCACGATCTTGTACGGTTCACACTTATCAACAACTGCGATGTTGATTTAGGAAAAACATTGAACCGTGATAAGAGTATTTGCAAAAGAGTAGGGAAAAAATACCATTAGGTGCAAGCGACAACCCTTCTGGTACATCTTGGAAGAGAATGCATCATGCAGGAAGTCCGCGATGAATTTACACCAATTCATGTTCTTAACGTCTTTCAGCTTCACCTGCACAATACAATTTCAGGACAAAAAAATCATGACGCATCAGCATTCAAATAAAAACATCAAAAAAACTAGCAGTGACTAGCTTCCAGATAACATCAAAATAAAAAAATTGAAGGGAAAAAAGAAGTAGAGAGAGAGAGAGAGCATTCACCAGGATGGGGAAGCACTTGTTGCTTGGGCGAAGAGATGTGGTAGGCGCAAAGACAGCTGAGATCAAGTACATGAGCAGCTTCATCTTAAATACCTCGCCATGGGTTTTCATGCCCTCCAGCGAAGTTGCCGTCACAGTCGTATTCGGCATGGATGACATCCTAGGAAACAAACGGGCGAACAAGGCTTCCTCAGTCTTATTATTCACCTCATACAGGACTTTGATTTCTCCACGGGGCACACCCAAAGTGCAGAACATAGATTCCTCATCCAAAGCCAGTCTTCCCCGTCCCAGAATCACGAATTCTCTGGAGGCAGGATCATAAATCTTACCGAGCCAGTCGCATACAGGGTTCACTAGGTTCTTGCACCGAACATCCATCAGAGCCTACATCCCCATCTCACCGGCAGCTCCCTTATGCTCATTAGTAAATCTATCGTTCAATATGGTCAGACGTTCTTGCAAAGCCCTATTGCGATGACGTTTCTTCTTCTGCATAACAGAAAAAGGATCATTTGTTGGCATGTTCAGTGTCATGAAATTTAGTTCTAACGGAAGATTGAAAACTCAATATGACATTAAAACATATGGGGGTGGAAAGTGACCTCATTGCCATCTTTTGCCCGACCAGTCGCGCGATTCTATTGCGGTACATCCATGAAGTCATCATCATCATCTTGATGGTCGCTGCGAGCCATTGTGCTACGATAAGAACAAAACACACGTTAGGGTGAAATGAAAACACAGCCGACGGATACGGAAAGAAATGCATAAAGTAACTTCACTCGATATCTTCGATGAACAAAAAATGAAAACTCAAATGGTTGGCCCAAAGTTTAAGCATTTTGAAGAGGGCAGTAATTGCTATGCGATGAACATGCACAAAAAGGCAAAAAATAATAATCAAAATGGAAAAGCAATTGCAGAAACATGGCAACTAGACGTGTATGTGCTTCTGAAGAAAGCAGTTGCCAGCTAGCAGAATCTTCTTGCCATATTGGCTCATTTGAAAGTGGCAAATGAGGCAGATCATAGGAACACCCACCCCCTAGGACTGTCCAACATGAAATGTGGCAACTAAACATATTGACTTCATAAAAAATGTGCAGATCGTAAGGCACTTTAAAAATGTTCAAGTTGCCATGTTAGCACAAGGCACTCCAAAAAAGGGCAGGCATCTTCCACTGCACAAAACAGATAATGTGGCAACTCACACCCTTGCCTCATATAAAAATGATTTGCCATGTATTCACAAGCAGCAAATGTACTAGGTTCAAGTTGCCATGTTAAACACAAGGCACTCCAAAAAAGGGCAGACAACTTCCACTGCACAACATGTAATGTGGCAACTCACATCCCGGCCTCATATAAAAATGATTTGCCATGTATTCACAAGCAGCAAATGTACTAGGTTCAAAGTTGCCATGTTAAACACAAGGCACTTGAAAAAAGGGCAGACAACTTCCACTGCACAACATGTAATTAATGTGGCAACTCACACCCTGGCCTCACATAAAAATGAGTTGCCATGTAATGCAGTAAAAAAAACGCAAACTGAGTCTATTGTACAGTGAATGTGCCATTGTCCTGCATGTGGCATGGCAACAACCATAGTGTGTTCACAAAATTAATTGCCACATGGAAAGCATATTCATGGCAAACTGACAAGGTTGATCAGGAAATTAGTCGCCATGTGTGATGACAGTGGCATGGCAACAGCCATAGTGTTCTCACAAAATTAGTTGCCACATGAAAAGCATATTCGTGGCAAGCTGACACGGTTGATCAGGAAATTAGTCGCCATCAGTGATGATAGTGGCATGGCAACAGCCATAGTGTGTTCACAAAATTAGTTGCCACATGGAAAGCATATTCGTGGCAACTGACACGGTTGATCAGGAAATTAGTTGCCATCAGTGATGATAGTTGTTAAAAATGCCATGGCTGCCGTTATCCTACATTTTGAAATGGACCTACCTAGATATAGGGTTCATTCGCAACTATCATACCTTGAAATTTAACAAACAAAAAACTGCCTACACTGATGGCCATAGCATTTCGAGGCAAATCATAACTAACATCTAGAAAAATTGCCCGCTCAATCGCAAGGCAAAAACCGGATTTAGATGCGGACAGGCCGAGCCACACTGGCATGACTGCCACTGCAGCGGCGATGAAACTGCGCAATGCCACCCTAAATGGCAAGCACGCGACTCCATCGCCGACGGGGACGCCGGAGCACCGTGAATCGGCCGGAATCTCGAGGAAACTCGAGCGGAAATTGACCACAGAGGGAGGGGGCGCAAATCGCAGTCAGGAATGTGAGCACGGGAGGGAACCTTACCTTCAATCTGCGGCTCTCCGGCGACGACGCTCCGGTCCGGCGAGCCCCACCAACGGCCGCGAATGCGGTCGACTCTTCCGCCGCCGCCGTCGCCTTCTCCTCTCGGTTTCTCCTCAATCGAATGCAATTGGTGTGGATGGGTGGGTTGGGGAGTAATGAATGGGGAGGGGAGTAACTGAACCGCGAGGGGAGAGCGAAGTGGCGAGACGTGGGAGACGGCAACCGAAGTCGGGCGTGGCGTGCGAGCGCGACGGCAGTTCCACCGCACGCCTCGACTTGCAACCGCTGACCTCGGAGGGAAAACGGCGTGCGGACGAACTCCCTTACACGCCACACACGCGACTTGTCCTACGTGGCACATAAAATCAACCTTTTCGTGCCAAGATTCGTGCAAAAGGCACTGGACGACGATCGAGGCGTGTTGGCGAGTTGGATAACGCCCACATGTGTGGGCGTTAGTGTTTCCGTTTTATATTGGTATATAGATATAGTTAATCTAACTTTCAAAGCGCAAACTTACCCAGTCATCTGTTTATGTTCACGAATAGGGTTGGCGTCTCAGCAAGGATGGTGCAACTCAATCAAAGTTTCAAAAAATAAAAAACACAACCCAAACAGCAGAAACGGATCAGACCCAGAGCCCACTTGATCAAAACCTACTCCAAATACATTATACCGCAACGTACTTAAGACTTCACATTGGCACAAGAAAAACATTCCACCTTTTATTCCACTTTCAACTGGGAGCAAACGGGATCCACTGCCCTAGAAAGCAACAACTCTCTTTAGTCTTCCTTACACTGCAAGGTACAGACAAGCTGAAACTGAAATTAATCCGACGTTTCCTCATGCAGCACCATCAATGGATCATGGATGGAACAGAAGGCCTGCGATTCTGTACAGTCCTGGATCAAGTCGACTCGTCGATCCTCCCGATGGTGTTTTGCCTTGCGTTTCGCAGAATGGTTTTGTCCGCGGTGATGAAGAAGCCGGCGACGCAGGCTGTCCAACAAACAGGGATATTGTTGTTCAGTAAACTCCCAATTTTGTGTCGCATGAGCATGACAAACAACAATGGTCTTGCTTTTGAGCTACAGACGACCTTCAAATCCAATAGTGGTAAAGCAATACGCATGATCCTTGAAGAAATGGCTTAAGCTTTTATCATCAATCTAACGTACGGTATCACCTTCTACCGTCTGAAGCTAGAACACCGATACTGCTCAAGTAATTAGGATGGCTGAATCATTCAGTAGCATGGTAGTACCTGTGGATATGATGAGCGCTTGCGCGGTGTAGTTCAGATTATGCTTAGCCCAAGGAAGGACACGGCAGGCAACGAACTGCACAAGATCAGATCTGGCAGAAGTCAGGATATATGCGAGCATGCACATAAGAATTCAGCACACAAATACGCACCGTGGGAACCGCGACCACGGTGCCAGCAATGGCGGCGTTCTTCCCTCCCAACAGGACAGCCTCTGCAACAAGATAACACGCGCAGGAAGCAAACATAAAGAGGCAGAAAGCACAAAATTAACAGCATTGGTTTCCAGATGGATCCGGGACGGTGGCGGAACTGAGAGAGGGTGGGAGATGGTGTTTTCTCTCCTAGGTACCTCGGATGGCGGCGCTGGATTCCTCCTCTTTGGGGGATCGGACGAAGAAGTTTCTGGCGGCCATGGCTCCTCGCTCCGTTTTCTTCCTCCCTGGCGGCGGCTTCTATCCCTTATAGCCTCTTCCGATTGAACGACGCGGTTGGTGACCCGAGCTGCCATGGCCGCCGGCAACTTATTAAATCAAATACGAAAGGGAACACTGGTGTCCTTATTGGCGATGGATGTTATTTGAATATACAGGAAAGCCAATTCAATACCAGGGGCGGCTACTGAAAAGGCTTGGCCCACATGGGCTGCTATCTAAACTTTTCACATTTAGGCTGGGCATAGTGGGGTAACATAAGTAGTACATGCACTTGGGACTCGCAAACATGCTTATGTGACAGGTAATTAAATAAAAGATTATAGTAAAATAGGTAGATACCGTAACATAAGAGATGGGCATAGTGGAGTAAATGTGATGCTACTATATGTCATGCATGGCAATAAATGAGATCACATATGATACTAATCTATGATATTATGCACTATAAAAATAGTAATATAGCCTTACAAACTTTTCTCACTGGTACAATGAAAGGTCAACTTTATTTAAAAATATTTTCAGAAATTTTCTGACTTTTTGTTGAATTGCTATTTTTTTCATATAGGGTATATATGTACTCCTTCCATAAACTAATATAAAAGCGTTTGGATCACTAAAGTTTACAGAGGGAGTACCTAGGAACCAAATATTCCCCTCCCATACTATGGCCGACTCTACTATGGCTAGGGCTCTTCACGGTACACACAACAAAACCATTCAGTCACGCAACATCACTCTAAGCATGAAGTCTGATTTAAACTTAAATAAAGTTGTAGTGCTCATAGAAAACGAAACGAATGCTCACCTTGAAATCCAGAAAGTCTATACACTGTCCCCTGGATTCCCCGTTGTTTTTAAGGCGTACCGAAACGGGAATCTCCTACGTGACAGCCGTCAGCCGGAAAGACCGCGATGGATGGGTTTAGGCAGCATGTGTATGGGGCCCAGTTGTCGGTGAGTGAAATATGTTAGCTCAAACAGTGACTTGGTCAGCGACCGAAGGAAGACGTTGAGCGGTGGTGGGAGCGTTCCCGGAAAGAGGAGCGAGGCAGGGTGTTAAACATCAGTTAGTGCTGCATAGCATTATAGCGTAGTGCTAGAATATAGAAGGTGAAGGGACCTTGCTCTTAATTATCCACCATGCTTTGAGCTATAACTGAACCTGTACGCTGATGTATATAAACAAATCAATGCTAGTGTATGTTATCACGGCAATGCAATCTTTCTGACTTGGTATTCAGAGCAAAAAGATCCTATCTCCACCGCAGCCATGGCTGGCACCAATTCTGCTCCCTCATCTGGCACCTCCGAAGCCCTCTCCTCCCTCAACGCTGGAAGCGTCGCCACTGGCTCCAGCTCTTCAGCCCCAATCTCTGTCACATCTCGGCAACCTCGTCACGATCCGTCTCACACGGGATAACTTCTTGTTGTGGAAGACCCAGGCTGTTCCTGCCCTCGCTGCAAACGGTCTGTACGGCTATGTGGAAGCACCCTCGCACACCATCACATAAGGAACTGGTGATGCAGCCGTTGAGGTGGCCAACCCGGAGTTCCTTCGCTAGTACCAGCAAGATCAGCTCGTGATGATCGATCTCCTAGGATCCATGACTGAGGATATACTCGGTCAGATGACGCACCAGACGACCTCCGTTGCTGTTTGGACTGCTCTACATGACATGTTTGCATCACAAAATCGAGTGCGTGTCATGCAACTGAGGTACCAGCTCTCTAATCTGAAGAAGAAGGACCTCTCTGCGTCTGAGTACTATCGCAAGATGAAGGGGTTCGCTAATGTGATGGCGTCCATTGGCAAGCCCCTATCTGAGGACGAGGTGCTTGGGTACATGCTCGCTGGGCTGGGCTCCGAGTTCGAGCCTCTCGTTGCGTCGATCACAACACATGATGACCCGGTGAGCCTCAGCAGCTTTTATGCATTTCTACTCAGCGCTGAATTCCGTCTTGAGCAGCAGAATTCGACCGGGGAGATCTATCCCTCCGCCAATGCTGCAGCACGCGGTAACAGTGCACGTGGCGGTCAACGTGGACAGGCTCGTGGTCGCGGCAATGGGCGCTCCAACCTGAAGTGTCAGGTGTGTGGCAAGTTTGGCCACGACGCGCTCCACTGCCGCAATCGCTTCAATCACGCGTTCCAGCCTGTGGAGCACCATGAGCGCTCCGGCAACGTCGCCAACACCGGCTCCTACTCCGTGGACATGGACTGGTACGCAGATACTGGGGCCACCGACCACCTAACGAGTGATCTCGACCGCCTCACTGTCCATGAGCGCTATGGTGGCAAGGACAAGGTGCATGTCGCAAATGGAGCAGGTTTGTCTATTTCACATGTTGGTCACTCCACTATTTCCGGCTCGTCCAAACCACTTTATCTTCGCCATATTTTGCATGTTCCTCATGTTAACAAACACTTGTTATCCGTGCACAAGTTAGCCTCTGATAATGATGCTTTTGCTGAATTTCATCCTCACTTGTTTTATCTAAAGGACCGAGCAACGAGGGAGGTTCTTCTTCGCGGTAGATGTCGTGGAGGTCTTTATCCGGTGCCAAGCTACAAGTTCTCGCCTACTCTATCTGGTCGTCGCGCCTTCTTGGGTGTCAAGCTCTCCATGGATCTTTGGAATCAAAGATTAGGCCACCCATCCAAAAGTGTCGTTGAGTCGGTTCTTAGGTCAAATAAATTTGCTTGTGCACCTTTGATCGAATCTAATGTTTGTGATGCATGCCAACAAGCTAAAGTTCATCAACTTCCTTTTCGAGATTCGAGTCATATTACTCATGCCCCGCTTGAAATTATTCATTCTGATGTTTGGGGCCCTGCTATTACCTCTGTTGGGGGCTTCAAATATTATGTGAGTTCTTTGGATGACTTTAGTCGTTTCATATGGATTTACCTTCTCAAGAGAAAATCCGATGTCGAGCAAGCATTTTATACCTTCCAAAAGCATGTTGAACGCATGCTTAATACTAAAATCAAAACTGCCCAATCCGATTGGGGTGGGGAGTACCGTCGCCTATCTAGGTATTTTCAGCGGGAAGGCATTACTCATCGCGTATCTTGCCCACACACCTCACAACAAAATGGCATCGCTGAACGCAAGGATCGCCATATCGTTGAAACCGGCATCGCACTCCTCGCTCACTCCTGTCTCCCGGTCCGTTTTCAGGATTAAGCCTTCATCATCGCTTGCTATTTAATTAATCGCATGCCAACTCGTGTTCTTCAAACCACTACGCCACTCACGTGTCTTCTTAATGAGAAACCAGATTATACTTTTCTCCGTGCTTTTGGATGTGCATGCTGGACGAACCTCCGGCCATATAATAATCGTAAACTTGATTTTCGATCCCGACAGTGCGTATTCTTGGGCTATAGCTCTATGCACAAAGGCTACAAGTGCCTTGATCGATCCACTGGCCGTATATACATCTCCCGATATGTTGTATTTGATGAACACATTTTTCCGTTTGCAGCCCCATCATCCACTACTCCCACCACCACACCCATCCTTCCTACACCTCCTTCACTTTTTCGTGTAGCCGAGCCGGCCGTAGTGGATGATCGCATGCAGAGATATGATTTAACCTTGCTTACTAATGCGCTGCCAAGTCCTTCTGATGTGCATGCAGGTTCCAGCGACTCCACGTCCTCTGGCTCTACGTCGCCATGCACGCCACGTCATCACCATGTAGACGGGCCGGCTCCAACGTCCCCCGTCCTTCCGAGCGAGTCGCGGACTCCAGCCTCGTCCACAGCTGAGCCTAGCACCTCTCCCGGCCCAGACATGAGTTCTCTTGGCGCGGCGTCCTTGACTTCTCCGACTTCGCCGAGCGTGCAGGAGCCTCCGGCTGCGCCAACTCTGGAGCAGCGGGCTGACGCTGCTCCTGCCACAGGGGCCACGCATCCGATGATGACACATCTCCGTCGGAACATCGTGAAGACGCTGGTGCCCACTGATGGCACCGTGCGCTATGATCCTCGACGTTGGGCCTTTCATGCCGAGCCACGCACATACCGTCACTCCAAGATGAACAATGGCGCCCCGCAATGGAGGCCGAGTTCTCTGCTCTTCAGCAGAACAAGACATGGACTTTGGTTCCTCGACCGTCCGGCAAAAATGTTATTGGATGCAAATGGGTTTTCAAGGTGAAGCACAAGTCTGACGGTTCTCTCGACAAGTTCAAAGCCCGCACGCGGCTTCACACAGCAGTACGGAATTGACTACTCTGACACCTTCTCACCCGTGGTTAAGCCTGTAACTGTGCGACTTGTGCTCTCTCTTGCAATTTCCCGTGGATGGCAGCTTCGACAGGTTGACATTAGCAATGCATTCCTTCATGGTATTCTCACTGACGAGGCTTATATGCAGCAGCCACCCGGCTTTCAAGATCCGTCTCGTCCAGATTATGTGTGCAAGTTGCATAAAGCTTTATATGGCCTAAAACAGTCCCCTCGTGCATGGTACGCCAGACTTAGTGAACGTCTTCAGCAGTTGGGTTTTCATCATTCAGCAGTTGGGTTTTCATCATTCAGCAGCAGACGCATCTCTGTTCATTTTTGCACACGGTGGTGTCACCATATACATGCTGGTTTATGTTGATGATATAGTCATTGTGAGTTCTTCATCATCGGCCATGACACGACTTCTTCAGAAGCTCTCCGCCACATTTCTTGTGAAAGATCTTGGCTCTCTTAACTATTTTCTTGGCATTGAGGTGCTTCGCAATTCTGGAGGAATCACTCTTACTCAGAAGAAGTATGCACTCGATCTTCTACAGCGTATAGACATGGCAAATTGCAAAGCATTCTCAACACCGATGTGCACTCATGAGAAGCTTACTCGGGAATCTGGTCATGGATTGTCCGAAGACGAAGCATTTCGCTACAGAAGCACGGTTGGCGCCCTCCAATACTTGATCTTAACACGGCCTGATCTCTCTTTTGCCGTCAATAAGGTGTGTCAGTACTTGTCCTGTCCCACTGATATTCATTAGGAAGCAGTGAAGAGAATTCTTCGGTATGTGAAAGGGACGGCGTCGACCGGCATAAATATTCGGCGCTCGCCTTCAACTTTATTGAGTGTGTGTTCACGGATGCGGATTGGGCTGGCTGTGGCGATGATAGGCGTTCTACCGGCGGGTTCGCAGTTTTCTTCAGTCCGAATATTATTTCATGGAGTGCACGTAAGCAACTGACCGTGTCGAGATCATCAACAGAAGCGGAATACAAAGCTTTGGCGAATGGTATGGCCGAAGCAACTTGGATACAGTCATTGCTAAAGGAACTACGTGTTCCTCAGCCTTGTGCGCATGTCTTGTGGTGTGACAACCTCGGCGCAACATATCTTACGAAGAATCCGGTATTTCATGCCCGCACGAAACACATCGAGGTTGATTTTCATTTTGTGAGAGAGAAGGTAGCCATGAGTGCTTTGGAAGTCAAATTTATTTCTTCAGCAGATCAAGTCGCTGATGCATTCACCAAGCATCTCACTAAGGATATGCTTGCTCGATTACGTTCCAATCTGAACCTTTACACATGTTAAGATTGTAGGGGAATGTTAAACATCAGTTAGTGCTGCCTAGCATTATAGCTTAGTGCTAGAATATAGAAGGTCAAGGGACCTTGCTCTTAATTATCCACCATGCTTTGAGCTGTAACTGAACCTGTACGCTGATGTGTATAAACAGATCAATGCTAGTGTATGTTATCACGGCAATGCAATCTTTCTGACTCAGGGGAGCGAGCAGAGGAGAGGAGGATGATGTATTCTTGATACTCGTTGCACAATCTCAGTGTCGTTCTTACTTGGACGGGAAGAAATTGGCTACAACATGGGTTGGCTTTGGCTTGTAATTTGGATTTTCCTGAGGGTGGTTGGGAGCAATACAACATAAGCGCCATTTTTCATCTAGATCATGTGAGTGAATCATCTGAGTTTCTCACGGCCAAGACCGATCTTTCTCAATGGACGTAAGGTGACAGGTGTGTCCATGTCTCCAGATGGGCATGGCAACGAGGGCAAAGGTTATCATTTTTCGACAACAGTTTTGCTAAATCACATCTAGATGAGAATTAAATATTGCATATCTAAGTTCTTTACCACGTGATCAACTGCTATTAGATGCGTGCAAAACTTTTGGTGCGCAAGGGTTGTCGTTGTCGTTCATGATTCAGACTCCTGCAACCTGACCATGATTTGCTTTTCCATTTGTTAGATCGGCTGTGTGTCGCCGTTTCATTCAGCGGAGCGGCATGGGCCGGAAAACCCAATGTCAAGGCGCCATCGTCCATTTGTTTATTCCGTGCAGCGGTATGATGCATAGGTGGACGTGTGCGTTTTGCGTTTCTTTCTTTTTATGTTTTTCAATTCTCATCAAATTTCTGAATATTTTAAGTTCTTCAACACTTTTTTAAATAACAATTTTTCTCTTCCAGTTACAGGTCCATTACCGATTTTTTGTTGCCTAAGTTGCAAGCTCTCACTCGATCTGTAACTGGTCCCGATCTATTTTTGTGTCATTTGCAAGTCTACTATCGACTTGCAACTGAGCATTTTTTTGTCTCAATTACAAGTCCACCTTTGAGTCATAAATGGGCCTCGACCTTTTACTTTGTCTCAGCTACAAGTTGAAACTGGACTCACAACTGGAGTCCAATCTATTTTTTGTCTAAATTGCAAGGCCACCCACAACTCGCAACTGATTGCTGACCCTTTTTATCCCGGTTCCAAGGCCATCCTTGACTCGCAACTGGTTCTGACTTTTTTTGTTCCAGTTGATTAGCAATTGGGCCCGAGTATTTTTTGCCATGTGCTTCTTGACCTATTTTTTGTTCTAAGTTGCAAGTTCACTGTCAATTCCCACTTGAGACCCTGGCATTATTTTCTTTTCATAGTTGCAAATCCACACTCTATGTGCAACTAGGCCAGAGTTTTTTTTTCTTTGTCCCAATTGCTAGTCCACCCTTGACTCGTACCTGGGACTATCATTTTCTTATTCCCGCTGACTTTTTTTGCCCTAGTTGAAAGCTCATCCTTGACTCGCAACTGGGCTCAACCATCTTTGTCCCAGTTGCAAGCCCACCCTTAACTCACAGCCAGATCCTTTTTTCCAGTTTCAAGTTCACCCTGAACCGACAACCGGGCCCGACCTTTCTTATTTGTCGATAGTTGCAAGTCCATATTCGACATGCAAATGGCCTTGACCTTTTTTCCCCTGTTTCAAACCCACGTTGACTTGCAACTAGGCCGACATTTGTTCGTCCCAGTTGCAAGTCCTTCCTCGACATGCCACCGGCGAAAACCTATTTTGCCCAAGTTGCAATACTGTGGCATGCAACTAGGCCTTAACCTTTTTCTTCTTAGTTGCAAGTTCACCCTCAACTCGCAATCGGGCTTGATTTTTTCTGTCCAAGTGGGAAGTCCACCCTCGACACGCAACCGGGCTTGATTTTTTTTTGTCCAAGTGGGAAGTCCACCCTCGACACACAACTAGGGGGTCCAGCTCCTTTATTTTTGTCCTAGTTGCAATCACCGGCAATGAACGAGCAGTCGAGCACCCTTGAGCACATTGTTAAAACATTCAACCAGGTTGCTCGTCATGTCGCCATATCGCCTACCTCCATCGTCTCGTTGAAATTCCTAGTTCGTTTTCCAGAAAATCGCCTGGTCTGTTCGTTTTACACCGGTCTTTAGTGCTTACAGAACCACCCGGGGCCTGATTTCTTTTTTCTTTTTGAACTACAGTTCGGTTGTCGGTCGGAGAAAACACACAATCAAAACAGACGGACAAAAGAAAACACAACACAAGTTTCTAAAAACACAAGAGGAACAATCAATTTGCCTATGACATCACTTAGATGTGACACCATCTAGATGGGCTATAGACATATTTTTTATAGACGCACATTCATATGTTAAGACTTATACATATGTCAATTATTTGTGAGATCATTACAATCAGTGCGAGGTTACTCAGTACACAATTACGATGTACTCCCAGTACAAAGTTGAGACACTTATTTTGGGACGAAGGGAGTATAAGAGCATTATAGACTTCTCATCTCATAAATAAGAAAGTAGTCTCAAATCATAAAAACCGAAAGAAAATAGAGTATTTCTGCAGTTCTAGGGACCCTATCGAATTGGTGCGCGTCGCCCCTCCTCCCCTGTCCCTCCCTCCCAGAGAAGCGCCGCGGCAACCCTCACCGGCGTCACCGCGAGCTCCAGCTCGCTTCCCGTGCCCGACCACTACGCGCTGGCCTTCTACTTCCTCCCGTCCCCGACCCTCCTCGCCCTCGCCCGCCTTCCTCTCCGAGACTCCGACCCGAACAGCACCTCCTCCTCCCCTCTCCCTTCATGCGGCGGCGCGCTTCGACGGCCGACCGGCGCCTCCTCCCGCATCCTCTCCCTCCCGGCTGGCTTCTGCGTCGAACGCGCAAACCTCGATGTGCTCAGGCTGCTGTCTCTGTACATGAGCTGGAGCAAGGGAAGGTGCTTGACCCCGTGCAGTACTTGGTTGGGGATGGAGGCTCAGTTCAACACCAACAATGAGTCCATTGGCAACAACAATGAGTGAACTGGTGATTGTTTTGACACCTCCCGTCATTGTTGATTCCTTCGAATCATATAGTAACTTTTATAGCTGTGAGTAATCTAATACTTTTGTTCTTTAATCTGTTGGCTGCATGATAAATCAGGTAATAAAACTGACTGTAAATTTATGCAACCTACCACTGTTCATGTTAGATTCGATACATTTCTGTTTGCTATCAATCTAGCTCACCAGGATCAAAGATTTCTTCTAATAGCTGAAAGCAGATGTGTTTTGTTATATGGAATTGAGCATCCAAACAGAAAGACAGAATGAAATACTACTTTCCAGTTAGTGCTCCATCTTAAGAAACTAGGTACGGACAAATCCGGAGAGCCGCTACATATGGTAGGGATAAGGCTTGCAGCAACTTTTCTGCAACATCACAGAATATTACTCTTACTTCAGCTAGATGTAACAACAGTAAATAATCTTCTTTTTTTTTGCGAGGAACAATAGTAAATACTCTCTCTGTAACTTAATACAAGACGTTTTTTGACACTGTCATAGACTGTAAAAACGTCTTATAAAAAGTTACAGAGGTAGAACAATACCGAATATTATTCCACAAGTGAAAGCAGAGTTTCGACCACATGGCTCATGCTCGGTCTTCTGCTCCTGTCCTCTTGCACACATGATATTGCTATCTTAAGCATTACTGTAGCTTCTGAATGGTTGAATTCTCCATCCAGTCTGTGGTCAACAAACTCCAGAAGCCATGACTGGTCTTCACCTGCTAGTTTTTCTTTAAGGATTTCAATAGAGCATATACCAGCCATTTCAACCTCCTCCTCGCCCTCAGCCACCCATCTGGAAAGACGAACCCCCTTCACTAACTCAAGAAGCACTACGCCGTAGCTGTAAACATCGGCCTTACCATTGATTGGAAGATTTAGAGCCCATTCTGGTGCAATGTAGCCTCTAGTCCCATGCACTTTTGACAACATTTGTGCGCTTGATCCTCGCTGTTGTAGCTTCATCAGTCCAAAATCTGCAATCTTGGGCTGAAACTCTCTATCTAACAATATGTTCTCTGGCTTGACATCACAGTGGACAATCCATTCAAGACACTCATGATGGAGATAGGCCAGTCCTTTTGCCACCCCAAGTGCAATATTGTACCTTTGGCCCCATTGTAGCACGTGAGAATCACTCTGGTGATCAAAAAGAACTGCGGCCAAGCAACCATTCTCAATGAACTCAGAAACCAAGAGCCTGTGCGTCTTCTCGACACAAAACCCCCAAATTCTGACCAGATTCATATGATAAATTCTGCCTATGACACTTATCTCGGACCTGAACTCCTGCTCTCCTTGGATCACATCGTTTAGCTTCTTCACTGCGACCTTCCTTTCATCACCGAGGACCCCCTTGTAAACTGCTCCTGATCCACCGCTTCCTAGCTCTTCTTGGAAGCAATTGGTTGCCTTCTGTAACTCCCTGTAGCTAAATATTCGGAACTGGCTGGAAATTATCGTGTAACCTTCATCTACAATCTCTGGTCTTCTCTCCCATTTGTGAACAACCCAACAGCCGGCGATGATTAATACCACTTCAATGAAAAGCAGTGTTAATGCAGAGGAAAGGAAGTAGCCAAACTTGAAGTTAGAAGGGCCATCTTGGAACATTAGCGATGAAGTGTTGGCCTCCTTTTGATGAACTTTGCACGCATGGGTCACTGTAGAAGCCAATTCTGACGAAGACAACACTCCCTTGGGAACTTTCAGATAAATGTCAGTGTGAGGGTTTGGAAAGTTCTTGCCATTAAAAAGATAGACCTTTGTGAAACATTTGCCTTCTCCCTGACGGTAACCAAAGGCTTGGCAATTAGCATTGTCCAAGCACAAATCTTTGCAGTTCCGAATTGTCACCCGCTCCCAATAGAGCAAGTCATACCCAATGAAATCAGCTCCCGCAACCTTTCTGAATGACAAATCCTTGATGACCCTGAGGTTTGACTTGCGCCTGCACCCTTTGCTCCAGTCGCTTGCATCGACCACCTCAAAGCCTCTGAGGCAAGAGCACTCGAGCTTGGGTATGTACTTGCAGAGGCTGTTTTTGCCGCAGAGTCCATGAATATTGCAGACTCCGCGGAACACCATCCAAGAGACCGACCAGCCGCCGGTTGTCGCGTTCAGGCTGTACAGCCTAAGGTTGCCATCATAATCCAGAGTCAGCCTCCTCATGACCCTATCACCAAGATCAGAAGCTTCAAACTTGAAGTTGTCGCTCGCGGCAAACCGGCCTGTCTGCTCAAGAACTCCATACTGGGTACTGTTGTAAGTAGTCCTGTGATTTACAAGCGGGGTGATGAAAGGGTCAGGCCAGTATACGCTACTGACCTCAGGGCCGTTGTAGATGAGCTTGAGCTGGTTGTCATTGTCAAAGTAGAATGCATACAACCCTGAGTAGAGCAAACCCCTGGCAGATGCAGACACCAGCTTTGTGTGCCGAGTCATCGGCTGCGACGGCAGAAGCGTGTCGGTGGGCGAGTCGAAGCTCCCCCAGAGGCGCCGGCCGTCCGCGTCCACGACGATGAGGTCGCCGCTGTCGAGGAGCTCGGCACGGCTGGCACGGGTCGCGGTCGTGTTGGTGCTCCAGACGGCCGCGCCATTGTAGTCGAGCAGTGCTAAGGCTCCGTCCTTCCGGAAGGCGAGCCTGGACCCCCTGCCGTTCACCGGTGCGTCGCGGTTGGCCGTCCACGCGACGGTCTTTGGCGCCGCCGAGCCGCGGAACCATATGGAGAAGGTGTAGGCGTTGGTGGCCACCCTGTAGAAGCCGCAGGCGAAGGCGCCGTTGGGCGACGCCAGGATGGTGGTGCCGTCCTCGATGGACACCGAGGTACCTCTGGCGAGGTAGGTGCCGCCATTGGTGTGACCCTTTGCGAGAGCAACGGGTATCATCATCAGGAGGAGTGAGATGGATGTGGTGAAGGTGTATGCACTTTTGGTGGCCGCCATCGCCATGGCAGTCGTCATCTAGTTCTAACTTTCTACTGGTGGATTCAGTGCTACAGCCATGTATATATCACGCTCATGAGTGTGCGAAGCTTTGAAAAAACAGAATGTGCTCACGTGTCAAGTTGCCAAGTTGCTGTAGTGGCATGTAGTACTAGTCGCATGCTATGGACCTGGACGGCAAGTCCTTTTAGTCCGTACAGGACGATGGACCCCGGATATTACCAGATGGAGTATAATAATGAGTGAAGATAAAGGGAGGGAGCGCGATGGTTCCAGGTTGAGTATGGAGCAAAGAGACGACAATGACGCACGATTTCTGGTTGACCGAGATTTGTCTTGATGAGAGAGGAAAACACGTGCTTCATCAGCTTAGATAGAGCCATAGAGGTGATGCCGTGATGGTCCTGTGATAATAAGGTATGCAGAGTTTTACGCTAGAACCGGGTAGCATTTCTTCTCTTGTGATCGCTAGCTGTTTTGCCCCGGTCGAAAACCTGGTGTCCAAGTTGCCAGCCCAGGAATGTGGTTTCCCATCAGATTCAGTACTGTAATCAAAATTGAGCCTGACGGCAAAGGACTACTATTCTTTGGTCATTCGCTGAGGCTGGCCATAGTGGGGTGACATAAGTAGTATCATGTATTTGGGACTTGCAAACATGCTTATGACAGGCAATTAAAGAAGAGATGGTTAAACCTCCTCCAATGCAAAGGTGCTTAGATGAGGTGCTTAGATGAGGTGCAAAGGTGCTTATGACACTGGAGCTATTGCCCTTGCCAAGGAGCCCAGGTTTCACAAGAAGACCAGGCACATCAAGCGTCGTTTCAACTCCATCCGTGAAAATGTTCAAGATGGAGACATAGAGATTTGCAAAGTGCACACGGATCTGAATGTCGCAGATCCGTTGACTAAACCTCTCTCGCGTGCAAAACATGATCAACACCAGAACTCTATGGGTGTTCGATTCATTACAATGTAACTAGATTGGTGACTCTAGTGCAAGTGGGAGACTGTTGGAAATATGCCCTAGAGGCAATAATAAAAGGATTATTATATTTCAATGTTCATGATAATTGTCTTTTGTTCATGCTATAACTGTATTATCCGGAAATCGTAATACACGTGTGAACACTTAGACCCAATGAGTCCCTAGTGAGCCTCTAGTTGACTAGCTCGTTATGATCAATAGATAGTCATGGTTTCCTGACTATGGACATAGGATGTCGTTGATAACGGGATCACATCATTAGGAGAATGATGTGATGGACAAGACCCAATCATAAGCATAGCATAAAAGATCGTATAGTTCGTTTGCTAGAAGCTTTGCCAATGTCAAGTATCTATTCCTTCGACCATGAGATCGTGTAACTCCCGGTTACCGTAGGAGTGCCTTGGGTGTATCAAACGTCACAACGTAACTGGGTGACTATAAAGGTGCATTACAGGTATCTCCGAAAGTATCTGTTGGGTTGACACGGATCGAGACTGGGATTTGTCACTCCGTATAACGGAGAGGTTTCTCTGGGCCCACTCGGTAATGCATCATCATAATGAGCTCAATGTGACCAAGGTGTTGGCCACGGGATCATGCATTACGGTACGAGTAAAGTGACTTGCCGGGTAACGAGACTGAACAAGGTATTGGGATACCGACGATCGAGTCTCGGGCAAGTAACGTACCGATTGACAAAGGGAATTGTATACAGGGTTTGATCGAATCCTCGACATCGTGGTTCAACCGATGAAATCATCGAGGAGCATGTGGGAGCCAACATGGATATCCAGACCCCGCTGTTGGTTATTGCCCGAGAGTCGTCTCGGTCATGTCTGCGTGTCTCCCGAACCCGTAGGGTCTACACACTTAAGGTTCGGTGACGCTAGGGTTAGTAGGAAGTCAAGTATGTGACTACCGAATGATGTTCGGAGTCCCGGATGAGATCCCGGACGTCACGAGGAGTTCCGGAATGGTCCGGAGGTAAAGATTCATATATGGGAAGTCCTGTTTCGGGCATCGGGACAAGTTTCGGGGTTATCGGTATTGTACCGGGACCACCGGAGGGGTCCCGGGGGCCCACCGGGTGGGGCCACCTGCCCCGGGGGGCCACATGGGCTGTAGGGGGTGCGCCTTGGCCTGCATGGGCCAAGGGCACCAGCCCCACATAGGCCCATGCGCCTAGGGTTCAAGGGGGCAAGAGTCCTAGGAGGGGAAGGCACCTCCTAGGTGCCTTGGGGGGGAGGGAAACCCCCCTTGGCCGCCGCCCCCCTAGGAGATTGGATCTCCTAGGGCCAGCCACCCCCCCCTTGGCCCTCCTATATATAGTGGGGGAGAGGAGGGACTTCATACCTTGAGTCCTTGGCCTTTGGTTGCCTCCTTCTCCCTCCCCAACACCTCTCCTCCTTCGTTGTGTGCTCGGCGAAGCCCTGTCGGAGTACTGCTTCTCCACCATCACCACGCCGTCGTGCTGCCGGTGGAGCTGTCTTCCTCAACCTCTCCTTCCCCCTTGCTGGATCAAGAAGGAGGAGACGTCGCTCGTCCCGTACGTGTGTTGAACACGGAGGTGCTGTCCGTTCAGCACTTGGCATCGGTGATCTGAATCACGTTCGAGTACGACTCCATCATCACCTTGCAAGCTTCCGCACGCGATCTACAAGTGGTATGTAGATGCAAGCTCTCTCCCATGACTCGTTGCTTAGATGAACTCATAGATGGATCTTGGTGAAGCCGTAGGAAAAATTTTAATTTTCTGCAACGTTCCCCAACAGTGGCATCATGAGCTAGGTCTATGCGTAGTTCTCTAATGCACGAGTAGAACACAATTTGTTGTGGGCGTTGATCTTGTCATCTTACTTGCCTCTACTAGTCTTTTCTTGCTCAACGGTATTGTGGGATGAAGCGGCCCGGACCAACCTTACACGTACGCTTACGTGAGACCGGTTCCACCGACTGACATGCACTAGTTGCATAAGGTGGCTGGCGGGTGTCTGTCTCTCCCACTTTAGTTGGAGCGGAATCGATGAACAAGGCCCTTATGAAGGGTAAATAGAAGTTGACAAAATCACGTTGTGGTGATTCGTAGGTAAGAAAACGTTCTTGCTAGAACCCAATCGCAGCCACGTAAAAGATGCAACAACAACTAGAGAACGTCTAACTTGTTTTTGCAGCGATTGATCATGTGATGTGATATGGCCAGAAGTTGTGATGAATGTTGAATTGTGATGTATGAGATCATGTTCTTGTAATAGGATTCACGACTTGCATGTCGATGAGTATGACAACCGGCAGGAGCCATAGGAGTTGTCTTTATTTTTTTGTATGACCTGCGTGTCATTGAAGAACGCCATGTAAACTACTTTACTTCATTACTAAACGCGTTAGTCATAGAAGTAGAAGTAGTCGTTGGCGTGACAACTTCATGAAGACACGATGATGGAGATCATGATGATGGAGATCATGGTGTCAAGCCGGTGACAAGATGATCATGGAGCCCCGAAGATGGAGATCAATGGAGCTTGATGATATTGGCCATATCATGTCACAACCATATAATTGCATGTGATGTTTATTATGTTTATGCATCTTGTTTACTTAGGACGACGGTAGTAAATAAGATGATCCCTTACAAAATTTCAAGAAGTGTTCTCCCCTAACTGTGCACCGTTGCTACAGTTCGTCGTTTCTAAGCACCACGTGATGATCGGGTGTGATGGATCCTTACGTTCACATACAACGGGTGTAAGACAGTTTTACACAGCGAAAACACTTAGGGTTAACTTGACGAGCCTAGCATGTGCAGACATGGCCTCGGAACACGGAGACCGAAAGGTCGAACACGAGTCGTATGGAAGATACGATCAACATAAAGATGTTCACCGACGATGACTAGTCCGTCTCACGTGATGATCGGACACGGGCTAGTCGACTCGGATCGTGTAACACTTAGATGACTAGAGGGATGTCTAATCTAAGTGGGAGTTCATAATTTTGATTAAGAACTTTATTATCATGAACTTAGTCTAAAACCTTTGCAAATATGTATTGTAGATCAATGGCCAACGCTCATGTCAACATGAACTTCAACGCGTTCCTAGAGAAAACCAAGCTGAAAGATGATGGCAGCAACTATACGGACTGGGTCCGAAACCTGAGGATCATCCTCATAGCTGCCAGGAAGCAATATGTCCTAGAAGGACCGCTAGGTGCCGCTCCCGTCCCAGAGAACCAAGACGTTATGAACGCTTGGCAAACTCGTGCTGATGATTACTCCCTCGTTCAGTGCGGCATGCTTTACAGCTTAGAACCGGGGCTCCAAAAGCGTTTTGAGCATCACGGAGCATATGAGATGTTCGAAGAGCTGAAACTAGTTTTCCAAGCTCATGCCCGGGTCGAGAGATATGATGTCTCCGACAAGTTCTACAGTTGTAAGATGGAGGAGAACAGTTCTGTCAGTGAACACATCCTGAAGATGTCTGGGTTGCACGCACGTATGACCCAGTTGAACATTAACCTCCCAGATGAGGCGGTCATTGACAGAATCCTCCAGTCGCTCCCACCAAGCTACAAGAGCTTTGTGATGAACTACAACATGCAGGGGATGGTAAAGACCATTCCTGAAGTGTTCTCGATGCTGAAGTCAGCAGAGGCTGAAATCAAGAAAGAACATCAAGTGTTGATGGTCAATAAGACCACCAAGTTCAAGAAGGGCAAGGGTAAGAAGAACTTCAAGAAGGACGGCAAAGATGTTGCCGCGCCCGGTAAGCCTGTTGCCGGGAAGAAGTCAAAGAATGGACCCAAGCCTGAGACTGAGTGCTTTTATTGCAAGGGGAAGGGGCACTGGAAGCGGAACTGCCCCAAATACTTAGCGGATAAGAAGGCCGGCAACACCAAAGGTATATTTGATATACATGTAATTGATGTGTACCTTACCAGTACTCGAAGTAACTCCTGGGTATTTGATACCGGTGCCGTTGCTCACATATGTAACTCACAGCAGGAGCTGCGGAATAAACGGAGACTGGCGAAGGACGAGGTGACGATGCGCGTCGGGAATGGCTCCAGGGTCGATGTGATCGCCGTCGGCACGCTGCCTCTACATTTACCTACGGGATTAGTTTTAAACCTCAATAATTGTTATTTAGTGCCAAGTTTGAGCATGAACATTGTATCTGGATCTCGTTTAATACGAGATGGCTACTCATTTAAGTCTGAGAATAATGGTTGTTCGATTTATATGAGAGATATGTTTTATGGTCATGCTCCGATGGTCAATGGTTTATTCTTGATGAATCTCGAGCGTAATATTACACATGTTCATAGTGTGGATGCCAAAAGATGTAAAGTTGATAACGATAGTCCCACATACTTGTGGCACTGCCGCCTTGGTCACATTGGTGTCAAGCGCATGAAGAAGCTCCATGCTGATGGACTTTTAGAGTCTCTTGATTATGAATCATTTGACACATGCGAACCTTGCCTCTTAGGCAAAATGACCAAGACTCCGTTCTCCGGAACAATGGAGCGAGCAACCAACTTGTTGGAAATCATACATACCGATGTGTGCGGTCCAATGAGCGTTGAGGCTCGCGGAGGATATCGTTATGTTCTCACTCTCACTGACGACTTGAGTAGATATGGGTATGTCTACTTAATGAAACACAAGTCTGAGACCTTTAAAAAGTTCAAGGAATTTCAGAGTGAGGTAGAGAATCAACATGACCGTAAGATAAAGTTCCTACGATCAGATCGTGGGGGCGAATACTTAAGTCACGAATTTGGTACACACTTAAGAAAATGTGGAATCGTTTCACAACTCACGCCGCCTGGAACACCTCAGCGAAACGGTGTGTCCGAACGTCGTAATCGCACTCTATTGGATATGGTGCGGTCTATGATGTCTCTTACCGATTTACCGCTATCATTTTGGGGATACGCTCTAGAGACAGCTACATTCACTTTAAATAGGGCACCGTCTAAATCCGTTGAGACGACACCGTATGAATTATGGTTTGGGAAGAAACCTAAGCTGTCGTTTCTAAAAGTTTGGGGATGCGATGCTTATGTCAAGAAACTTCAACCTGAAAAGCTCGAACCCAAGTCGGAAAAATGCGTATTCATAGGATACCCTAAGGAAACTGTCGGGTATACCTTCTACTTAAGATCCGAAGGCAAGATCTTTGTTGCCAAGAACGGATGCTTTCTGGAGAAAGAGTTTCTCTCGAAAGAAGTAAGTGGGAGGAAAGTAGAACTCGATGAAGTACTACCTCTCGAACGGGAAAGTGGTGCAGCGCAGGAAACCATTCCTGTAATGCCCACACCAACTGAAGAGGAAAATGTTGATGATGATCAAGGTACTTCAGATCTAGTTGCTACTGAATTTCGAAGGTCCACAAGGACACGTTCTGCACCAGAGTGGTACGGCAACCCTGTCATGGAAATCATGTTGCTGGACAACAATGAACCTTCGAACTATGAAGAAGCAATGGCGGGCCCGGATTCCAACAAATGGCTTGAGGCCATGAAATCCGAGATAGGATCCATGTATGAAAACAAAGTATGGACTTTGACAGACTTGCCCGATGATCGGCGAGCGATAGAAAATAAATGGATTTTTAAGAAGAAGACGGACGCGGATGGTAATGTTACCATCTATAAAGCTCGACTTGTCGCTAAGGGTTATCGACAAGTTCAAGGGATTGACTACGACGAGACATTCTCTCCCGTGGCGAAGCTTAAGTCCGTCCGAATCATGTTAGCAATTGCCGCATACTATGATTATGAGATATGGCAGATGGACGTCAAAACGGCATTCCTTAATGGACATCTTAAGGAAGAGCTGTATATGATGCAGCCGGAAGGTTTTGTCGTTCCTCAGAACGCTAACAAAGTATGCAAGCTCCAGCGATCCATTTATGGACTGGTGCAAGCATCTCGGAGTTGGAACATTCGCTTTGATGAGATGATCAAAGCGTTTGGGTTTACGCAGACTTATGGAGAAGCCTGCGTTTACAAGAAAGTGAGTGGGAGCTCTGTAGCATTTCTCCTATTATATGTAGATGACATACTCTTGATGGGAAATGATACGAAACTCCTGGACAGCATTAAGGCCTACTTGAACAAGTGTTTTTCAATGAAGGACCTTGGAGAAGCTGCTTATATATTAGGCATCAAGATCTATAGAGATAGATCGAGACGCCTCATAGGTCTTTCACAAAGCACATACCTTGATAAGATTTTGAAGAGGTTCAAAATGGATCAGTCCAAGAAGGGGTTCTTGCCTATGTTACAAGGTGTGAGATTGAGCTTGGCTCAGTCACCGACCACGGCAAAAGATAAAGAAGAGATGAGTGTCATCCCCTATGCTTCAGCCATAGGATCTATTATGTATGCCATGCTGTGTACCAGACCCGATGTAAACCTTGCCGTAAGTTTGGTTGCAAGATACCAAAGTAACCCCGGCAAGGAACACTGGACAGCGGTCAAGAATATCCTGAAGTACCTGAAAAGGACAAAGGACATGTTTCTCGTTTATGGAGGAGATGAAGAGCTCGTCGTAAAGGGTTACGTCGACGCTAGCTTCGACTCAGATCTGGATGACTCTAAGTCACAAACCGGATACGTGTATATGTTGAATGGTGGAGCAGTAAGCTGGTGCAGCTGCAAGCAGAGCGTCGTGGCGGGATCTACATGTGAAGCGGAGTACATGGCAGCCTCGGAGGCAGCGCATGAAGCGATTTGGATGAAGGAGTTCATCACCGACCTAGGAGTCATACCCAATGCGTCGGGGCCGATCAAACTCTTCTGTGACAACACTGGAGCTATTGCCCTTGCCAAGGAGCCCAGGTTTCACAAGAAGACCAGGCACATCAAGCGTCGTTTCAACTCCATCCGTGAAAATGTTCAAGATGGAGACATAGAGATTTGCAAAGTGCACACGGATCTGAATGTCGCAGATCCGTTGACTAAACCTCTCTCGCGTGCAAAACATGATCAACACCAGAACTCTATGGGTGTTCGATTCATTACAATGTAACTAGATTGGTGACTCTAGTGCAAGTGGGAGACTGTTGGAAATATGCCCTAGAGGCAATAATAAAAGGATTATTATATTTCAATGTTCATGATAATTGTCTTTTGTTCATGCTATAACTGTATTATCCGGAAATCGTAATACACGTGTGAACACTTAGACCCAATGAGTCCCTAGTGAGCCTCTAGTTGACTAGCTCGTTATGATCAATAGATAGTCATGGTTTCCTGACTATGGACATAGGATGTCGTTGATAACGGGATCACATCATTAGGAGAATGATGTGATGGACAAGACCCAATCATAAGCATAGCATAAAAGATCGTATAGTTCGTTTGCTAGAAGCTTTGCCAATGTCAAGTATCTATTCCTTCGACCATGAGATCGTGTAACTCCCGGTTACCGTAGGAGTGCCTTGGGTGTATCAAACGTCACAACGTAACTGGGTGACTATAAAGGTGCATTACAGGTATCTCCGAAAGTATCTGTTGGGTTGACACGGATCGAGACTGGGATTTGTCACTCCGTATAACGGAGAGGTTTCTCTGGGCCCACTCGGTAATGCATCATCATAATGAGCTCAATGTGACCAAGGTGTTGGCCACGGGATCATGCATTACGGTACGAGTAAAGTGACTTGCCGGGTAACGAGACTGAACAAGGTATTGGGATACCGACGATCGAGTCTCGGGCAAGTAACGTACCGATTGACAAAGGGAATTGTATACAGGGTTTGATCGAATCCTCGACATCGTGGTTCAACCGATGAAATCATCGAGGAGCATGTGGGAGCCAACATGGATATCCAGACCCCGCTGTTGGTTATTGCCCGAGAGTCGTCTCGGTCATGTCTGCGTGTCTCCCGAACCCGTAGGGTCTACACACTTAAGGTTCGGTGACGCTAGGGTTAGTAGGAAGTCAAGTATGTGACTACCGAATGATGTTCGGAGTCCCGGATGAGATCCCGGACGTCACGAGGAGTTCCGGAATGGTCCGGAGGTAAAGATTCATATATGGGAAGTCCTGTTTCGGGCATCGGGACAAGTTTCGGGGTTATCGGTATTGTACCGGGACCACCGGAGGGGTCCCGGGGGCCCACCGGGTGGGGCCACCTGCCCCGGGGGGCCACATGGGCTGTAGGGGGTGCGCCTTGGCCTGCATGGGCCAAGGGCACCAGCCCCACATAGGCCCATGCGCCTAGGGTTCAAGGGGGCAAGAGTCCTAGGAGGGGAAGGCACCTCCTAGGTGCCTTGGGGGGGAGGGAAACCCCCCTTGGCCGCCGCCCCCCTAGGAGATTGGATCTCCTAGGGCCGGCCACCCCCCCCTTGGCCCTCCTATATATAGTGGGGGAGAGGAGGGACTTCATACCTTGAGTCCTTGGCCTTTGGTTGCCTCCTTCTCCCTCCCCAACACCTCTCCTCCTTCGTTGTGTGCTCGGCGAAGCCCTGTCGGAGTACTGCTTCTCCACCATCACCACGCCGTCGTGCTGCCGGTGGAGCTGTCTTCCTCAACCTCTCCTTCCCCCTTGCTGGATCAAGAAGGAGGAGACGTCGCTCGTCCCGTACGTGTGTTGAACACGGAGGTGCTGTCCGTTCAGCACTTGGCATCGGTGATCTGAATCACGTTCGAGTACGACTCCATCATCACCTTGCAAGCTTCCGCACGCGATCTACAAGTGGTATGTAGATGCAAGCTCTCTCCCATGACTCGTTGCTTAGATGAACTCATAGATGGATCTTGGTGAAGCCGTAGGAAAAATTTTAATTTTCTGCAACGTTCCCCAACAGGCCATAGTGGGGTGACATAAGTAGTATCATGTATTTGGGACTTGCAAACATGCTTATGACAGGCAATTAAAGAAGAGATGGTTAAACCTCCTCCAATGCAAAGGTGCTTAGATGAGGTGCTAAGTATATTAAATGCCTTAGTATATTAGATGAGGTGCAAAGGTGCTAAGCTTTTGGGTGCTAAGCTTCATGCATTTAATTAGTTGTAGACTCAAAATTGTGCTTCCACCTAAGTACACGTGCTTAACACCGTTTCTTTTTGGGGTCACCATACTATTCTCTCTCTTCTTAACTAGCATGCCACATCATATTTTTTGCTCAGTTGATAACCTTAGCACCTGGCCACGGTGAAGCATTGGGAGGAGCCTTATAGTAGCATAGGTAGATACCGTAACATGATAAATGTGATGCTACTATGTGTCATGCATGACAATAAATGAGACCACTTATAATACTATGCACTATAGAGATAGTAACATAGTCTAATCTAAGTTACTCCCCACAAGTCTAAGTTACTAATGTATGATACTATGTGTAGGACCTTGAAGTATGTCTAGAGGGGGGTGATTAGACTATTTGACCAATTAAAAACTTAACATTTTCCCAATTTTAGACTTTGACAGATTTTAGCTATCTTTGCACAAGTCAAGCAATCTTCACACAATTCAAGAAAGCATGCAAAGAGTATATGAGCAGCGGAAATTAAAGCATGCAACTTACAAGAATGTAAAGGGAAGGGTTTGGAGGATTCAAACGCAATTGGAGACACGGATGTTTTTGTCGTGGTTCCGATAGGTGGTGCTATCGTACATCCACGTTGATGGAGACTTCAACCCACGAAGGATAACGGTTGCGCGAGTCCACGGAGGGCTCCACCCACGAAGGGTCCACGAAGAAGCAACCTTGTCTATCCCACCATGGCCGTCGCCCACGAAGGACTTGCCTCACTAGCGGTAGATTTTCACGAAGTAGGCGATCTCCTTGCCCTTACAAACTCCTTGGTTCAACTCCACAATCTTGTCGGAGGCTCCCAAGTGACACCTAGCCAATCTAGGAGACACCACTCTCCAAGAAGTAACAAATGATGCGTTGATGATGAAATCCTTGCTCTTGTGCTTCAAATGATAGTCTCCCCAATACTCAACTCTCTCTCATAGGATTTGGATCTGGTGGAAAGAAGATTTGAGTGGAAAGCAACTTGAGGAAGGCCAGAGATCAAGATTCATATGGAAAGAATGGAATATCTTGGCCTCAACACATGAGTAGGTGGTTCTCTCTCAAAACTGGTAAGTTGGAAGTGTAGGTTTGTTCTGATGGCTCTCTCTACGAATGAAGAGGAGGTGGAGGGGTATATATAGCCTCCACACAAAATCTAACTGTTACACACAATTTACCAAACTCTGTGGGACCGAATCAACAAACTCGGTCGGACCGATTCAGTAAACCTAGTGACCGTTAGTGATTTTCGGTGGGACTGATATGCAACTCGGTAGGACCGATATGGTTAGGGTTAGAGCATAACGTAATCTCGGTGAGACCGATTACACAAACTCGGTGAGACCGATTTTGGTAATTAGCTAACCAGAGAGTTGGTCAGGTAAACTCGGTGGGACCGATTCGCTCTTTTCGGTGAGACCGAAATGTTACGAAAGGGAAACAGAGAGTTTATATTGCAATCTCGGTGGGACCGATCGCTCACTTCGGTTAGACCGAAACGTTACGAAGGGAAACAGAGAGATTACAATCCCATCTCGGTGAGACCGAGATCCCTATCAGTGATACCGATTTGCCTAGGGTTTGTGGTAGTGGCTATGACAATTGAACTCGGTGGCGCCGAATATAAAGAATCGGTGGGACCGATTTTGACTTTAGGTTTAGGTCATATGTGGATGTGAGAAAGTAGTTGAGGGTTTTTGGAGCATATCACTAAGCACTTGAAGCAAGAGGCTCATTAAGCAACACCTCATCCCTCCTTGATAGTATTGGCTTTTCCTATAGACTCAATGTGATCTTGGATCACTAAAATGTAAAATGTAGAGTCTTGAGCTTTTGAGCTTGAGCCAATCCATTGTCTTTAATATTTTGAGGGATCCACTTTCATCATCCATGCCATGCCATTCATTGAGCTTTCCTGAAATATTTGTCTTGGAATAGCATTAGCTCAATGAGCTATATGTTGTTATGAATTACCAAAACCACCTAGGGATAGTTGCACTTTCAATCTCCCCCTTTTTGGTAATTGATGACAACATATAGATCAAAACTTCGACAAATGATAATAAGATTGAAAAACATCCTCGCTTTGAGAAGTATGTGATAAGCAAGAGCTCCCCCTAAATTTGTGCATAGTTTAAAATTTGCTTTGGACTGCAAATGCACAAGGAATTAGGCTCTTGGGTTACTCTTCCATGTCACATACATCTTGGTGGAGCGCTCAAAATAATAAAGATTGAATACATGCACTGATCACCAAGCAAAGTGAATGATCATATTGTTGGAAATATGCCCTAGAGGCAATAATAAAAGCATTATTATTATATTTCCTTGTTCATGATGATTGTCTTTATTCATGCTATAATTGTGTTATCCGGAAATCGTAATACATGTGTGAATAATAGACACCAACATGTCCCTAGTAAGCCTCTAGTTGACTAGCTCGTTGATCAACAGATAGTCATGATTTCCTGACTATGGACATTGGATGTCATTGATAACGAGATCACATCATTAGGAGAATGATGTGATGGACAAGACCCAATCCTAAACATAGCACAAGATCGTATAGTTCGTTTGCTAGAGTTTTCCAATGTCAAAGTATCTTTTCCTTAGACCATGAGATCGTGTAACTCCCGGATACCGTAGGAGTGCTTTGGGTGTGCCAAACGTCACAACGTAACTGGGTGACTATAAAGGTATACTACGGGTATCTCCGAAAGTGTCTGTTGGGTTGACATGAATCAAGACTGGGATTTGTCACTCCGTATGACGGAGAGGTATCACTGGGCCCACTCGGTAATGCATCATCATAATGAGCTCAAAGTGACCAAGTGTCTGGTCATGAGATCATGCATTACGGTACGAGTAAAGTGACTTGCCGGTAACGAGATTGAACGAGGTATTGGGATACCGACGATCGAATCTCGGGCAAGTAACATATCGATTGACAAAGGGAATTGTATACGGGGTTGATTGAATCCTCGACATCGTGGTTCATCCGATGAGATCATCGTGGAGCATGTGGGAGCCAACATGGGTATCCAGATCCCGCTGTTGGTTATTGACCGGAGAGCGATCTCGGTCATGTCTACATGTCTCCCGAACCCGTAGGGTCTACACACTTAAGGTTCGGTGACGCTAGGGTTGTAGGGATATGTATATGAAGTAACCCGAATGTTGTTCGGAGTCCCGGATGAGATTCCGGACGTCACGAGGAGTTCCGGAATGGTCCGGAGGTAAAGATTTATATATGGAAAGTCCTGTTTCGGGCATCGGGACAAGTTTCGGGGTTATCGGTATTGTACCGGGACCACCGGAAGGGTCCCGGGGGTCCACCGGGTGGGTCCACCTGTCCCGGGGGGCCACATGGGCTGTAGGGGGTGCGCCTTGGCCTACATGGGCCAAGGGCACCAGCCCCACTTAGGCCCATGCGCCCAGGGTTTGAGGGGGGAAGAGTCCTAGGAGGGGAAGGCACCTCCTAGGTGCCTTGGGGGGGGGAGGGAAACCCCCCTTGGCCGCCGCCCCCCTAGGAGATTGGATCTCCTAGGGCCGGCCACCCCCCTTGGCCCTCCTATATATAGTGGGGGAAAGGAGGGACTTCACACCTTGGCCTTTGGTTGCCTCCTTCTCCCTCTCCCACACCTCCTCCTCCTTCATAGCGCTTAGCGAAGCCCTGCTGGAGTACTGCAGCTCCATCAACACCACGCCGTCGTGCTGCTGCTGGTGCCATCTCCCTCAACCTCTCCTATCCCCTTGCTGGATCAAGAAGGAGGAGACGTTGCTGTTCCGTACGTGTGTTGAATGCGGAGGTGCCGTCCGTTCGGTACTAGGATCTCCGGTGACTTGGATCACGTCGTGTTCGACTACATCATCCCCGTTCTTTGAACGCTTCCGCTCGCGATCTACAAGGTACGTAGATGCATCCGATGACTCATTGCTAGATGAACTCCTAGATGGATCTTGGTGAAACGAGTAGGAAAATTTTTGTTTTCTGCAACGTTCCCCAACACATATAGGGATAAGTAAGATAATATCATCTAATAAGCATAAGTGTAGCTTATGATCAAACACATGATCATCAATGTCTCACAGATAATAGCATAGTATCTCAAGCAATCAAAAGCAAACAAAGTTTAACCAAGAAGACAAGAGAGAACAAAAGTAAACTCTCTTTCTCGAAGCCTATGATCTATACATTTTTCTCCCCCTTTGGCAACAAGTTACCAAAAAGTTCCTAGAAAATGCATAGTACTATATCGTCTCTCAGGCTTGGTCTTCAGTTGGTGGTGTAGAGATGGCTCCTTGGACGAAGACTTCAGTTGATGTGGATGGAGCTGGAGGAGTTGGTGCTGGAGCTGGTTGCACTGGAGCTGTAGCTGGTGCAGATGAAGTGGCTCTGGTGTCTGTCACTGGCACTGCAGCTGATCTCTGAGCTCGAGGCACTGTGGCAAATGCATCAGTAGTTGTCCTGCCCTTCCTCTCCTGCATGTCTTCCTGTAGCTGCTCCACAACTGACTGAATCTCAGTTATTTTGACATCTAAATCATAGAATTTTTGTTTCATGATTCTTTCCAGGCTCTTCTGGTTTTGAGTTAGGGTGGCCAACCCTTTCTCAATCCTCAGTGTTGATGCTATGAAGTAACCAAGCTGGTCCTGCTTGTTCTTCAAAAAGTACTCAGATGCCTCCTCTTGAGTTGGCATCTTGGCAGCCTTCTCTCTCTTTGCTTTCTTCTTCTTCTCTTGAGCTTGTACTGATGATGGTTCATTCTCATTCATCACAACTTGATTGTCCTCAAAGTCTGGATAGAGAGCAAAGTGTTCCTTATCTAACAGATATTTTCCTGTGCCCATCTTTGAGTTTATCAACTCCTGAATTTGTGGGGCATATCCACAACTCCTCTTGTGGTCTGCTGCTGTCCTCTTGATAGTCTCAACCATGAGGCTCATGACCTTGAATTTCTGTGGCACATCAAATATGTGTAGCAAGTTGATTGCATGCCCTCTGATCATGTTGTGGTCACCTGACTTGGGCAAAAGAGTGTGCCTTAAGATCCAGTTGATCGTTGGCAGCCCTGACAGAAGAAAATGGACCGACCCAAACGTGAAAGTCTCAAGAGCTTTGTCTGGGATCTCCTTGTACATATGTGACATAGTATTGTATCTCATCTTTTTCTTGGCATAAACGTCCAAGTCATCTTCACTCTCCTTTGGGGCATTGATTAGATTGGCCCACTCCTCAATGGTTGATTGGTATCTCGCATCTTCAGACATCCAAACTATCCTGCCATCTGGATAGAAATATGCTGTGGAGTAGAATTGCATAATGAGCTCATCATTCTAGTTGGTGAGCTTCTGCCCAACAAAATCTGTAACTCCACATGCACTGAAGCTGTCATACACTCCAGGATAATGTTCTTCATTCTCCTTTATGTAGGTCCAGTCGACCCACCTCATATCACACACTATAGGCTTCTTGTCCAACAAGATTGTCTTATAGAAATCCTGCTGTTCCTTTGTGTGGAACCTGTAATCAACAACAGTCCTTCTCCTGGTGGCATATGGATCTGACTCTCTCCATAGCCTCAACCCTGAGTCTCTCCTGATATTCATGTCCTCAGCCATAGGATGAGCATCATTGTGGTCTGGAATCTTGGGTTTGAGCTTCCTCAGGACTTGTCCTTCATCATCTTCCTCAGCAGCAACTTCAGGCACTGGGGCCTTGTTCTTCTCAGCAGCTGGTATACTCCTGGTATTCCTCTTTGGTGCATTCTTGGCCTTGGAGGCAGCTTTGGGTGCTTCTTTGGGCTTTGATGTTGCAGCCCCTGACCTTATAGCATCACCCATCATCTTTTGTGCCTTGGGTGCTGGTGCAGCAACCTCTTCTTCCTCCTCCTATTTCATAATGGAAGGTTGTCCAACAACTCTGGCCATGGTCTTTCTGACCCTTTCCTTCCTCTTCTTTCCTTCTGCAGCTGGCTCTATGGGATCAAGTTTTGCAGGTACTTGTGTTGATCCTCTGACCTTCAGCATGGGTGTCCTCTTGGCAGGGACCTTCCTATTAAGTCCAGGCTTTGTGGTCTTTGCTGAGCCATACTCCTTTTTGAGCACTACCTTCTTGGAAGTAGCCTCATCTTCAGCTGTCACATAGTCTTCATCCTCAGAGTTTGAGGTTCTCTTCCTTCTGGCTCTTGTGGCTGCTTTGGGCAAATTGCTAGGAGTGCTTCCGCTGCCATCATCTGAAGTGCTAGAGGGACTAGTGCCCTCACTCATGTGAATCTGCTCTTCTGACTTGTTCTGACTGTCACTTTGCTCTGACATGCTGAAAACACCGACTGCTGGCCCTGTGAATAGTTATAGATGAGATCGAGTGGATGAGCATCACAAAATGCAGAGATTTTTGCAAAAGAATGATTCAAAAACTTAGTTTCAGTTTTCCACAGAAAGCATCTCGGATCAACCGATTTTCAAACTCGGTGATACCGAAGCAGCTTTTGGAACCTAAACATGTGATCTCGGTCAGACCGAGTCACAGTTCGGTGGCACCAAGACTGCTAGGGTTTCACAAAGTTCCAAAATCGGTCACACCGATTAGCAATTCTCGGTCGGACCGAGAGTTACTAGTGCAATGGCGTTAGCCGAATCGGTGGGACCGAGTTTTTCAACTCGGTGAGTCTGAGATGGTTTCGGCGGAAACCTAACCCTAAATTTTCAAATCGCATCTACTCTAAGGATAGTTTTGACTGGATAGAGGTGTTTCAATCGTGGCAAGAATCATAATGAACACAATGTGCTGAGAATTAGACGAGGATAGCACTGTGATCGAGTTCATACCCTACTTCGGTGATGAACTCGCTACAGCGGCAACGGCGGAGATGAAATCTGTTGACGGCAGCGGAGACCAGCGACAGGAGGCGGCTGGCAACGAAGTCAATGATCCGGATACCTAGAAGGCAGAGCGAGCTATGCGTGGGCGAAGAGGTTTGGAGAAAGTTTCCAAATTTTTACCCATGAGTATATATAGCCTGACACTGTCGGTGTGACCGAGTGGAACAACTCGGTGGCACCGGGATGCATAACTGTTGACAGTTACAGCAACTCGGTGAGACCGAAAAGTTCAAATCGGTTCCACCAAGAATGAAAACCTAGATCGACTTAGTGATCTCGGTATGACCGAAAAGGAAGAATCGGTCAGACCGAAAATCACAAAGAAGTTTTGGAAGTTTAAGTATATGACGAATCGGGGACTCCGAGTGCTCCTCACACAGAGTGGTTCGAATCTGACTTGATCAAATTTTATGATGTAGCATGAATAGAGTTTGAGACGAGAAAAGCATAGATAGCTAGAGAAGGTTCCTAGGCATTCTTGTCCATCCACTTGGCCAAAGAAAAAAGAAACCAATCAATCAAATCAACAAGTGGATGTTCTCGAATGAGTAAAATATGCAACCAACATGCTCACACAATAAAATGGCAAATGAAATATGTGGCAAAACATGCATAACCAATTCTAGTATCTATCAAAAAATTGGCGATGACTAGGTCATCTATATATGAGTATATTGACTTAGGAGTCAAATGAGAATATTTGATCATAGGTCATACTCATCGTTTAAGCTCAAGTGGGGTTACCACTTTTACATAATGCATTGATGTGTTCATATCATTAGAGTTGCTTTGACTCAATTCTTAGAGTTAAGCTCCCCCTAGATGTGAGATCCCCCCTTAGAGGGATGAACTAACCTTGGGTTTTGTCGATGATGACTTCATGTAGGTGTTGAAGATGTGGATGCTCAATGTTGATGTAGATCATTTGGAGCAATCCTTTGGAGTGAGTTGCACTTTCAATACCTACATGGGTTAGTCCCACAAGGAACAAATAAGAATATCCATAGACATAGAGTGATGCACCCGCAAGATGATGTCCATGAAAATATTAGGTTACCTTGTCCCTTGCCTTACCAACATGAGGGTTTGTGACTCCTTGAACTAGTGCAAGATATGGAAGTTGATTGCACGTGTCCTTGCTATAATGATATGAGTGAAGAATATTGGCGGAGTCACCCTAAAGAACACTCTAGTTCTTCTTCTTCGGGATCCACATCATCTTGATGGGAATCCTTGGAGTTGTAGTTGTACTTGATGAAGTAGAACTTGACGTAGTCTTGGGAACCCACTTGACCAAGGCCTTGGGTGCTTCTTCAAATGCATCAATCTCCTCTTGAAGCTTGTCCTTGCCTTTGTTCTTGTGGTCTTGTGGTGGAAGATCATCTTGTGCTTGTGTTCCCTTGAAGGAAGTAGGATCATACTTCTCTTGTTGAGGAACAAACTTCGTCTTGGGGTATTGATCTTCTTCCCACTCAACTCCATTGGCATTGAACTTTCGTTCAAAACCAACACCTTGATTCTTCCAGTGCCTTCCTTCCTTGCGTACAATTTCCTCGAATTGCTTACTCCCTGCAAGGCTCTTGTATACACCTTTCTCTATAATTCCCTTCAATAAGCTATTTTCTTGCTCAAGTGTAACTTGGCTAAGAGAATCATTAGTGGAATCAAGAGAACTACTAGAAGCAACAATATTTGATTTAGCATTATTATTGTTACTATTAGAGGAAGAATCTTTCTTGTTCTTGTTATTAGACTTGACTTGAGGCATGTAAGTAGATAAGAGTAAACGCTTGGCAATGTAAGAAGAACTTTTCTTACGGAGATCATCATTGATTGCCTTTAAGAACTCATACTCTTGCTCAAGATCGAGCTTTTCAAAGCGTAACTTCTCATGAGCCCTTAAAAGTTCTCGATGATCTTCGAAGATAGTTTCATGAGCTAACTTAAGAGTGTTTAGTTCTTTAGTTAGACGCTCAATCTTCTCCTGATCATTGTCATTCGTTTTATCTTGATTAGCATGATTAATTGACGTTTCATCATAGTATTCATTACTAGAGTTGTCAATAAGTAAATTATCATCACCTAATAAGTCATCTTCATCACTATTAAAATCAACATACTCGGGGTGTGTTATCTTAGAACCTTTGGCCATGAAGCATCTTCCAATTCCTTCATTTGGTGAATCAAATATGTCGTAGGAGTTGGTTGACACAAGTGCTAGACCGGCAACACCTTCATCTTGAGTATGTTCGGAGTCGGAGTGATAGCTTCTCTCGGAGTGATGTTCAGAGTCGGATCCGGATACCCATTCACCAACATGAGCTTGATGTTTTCGTTTTGTGTAGCTCCTTGATGACTTGTCTTTCCTTTCCGAATCCTTGCTTCTCCGTGAGGGTCTTCGTTCATAATGATCATCTCTACTCCTTCTCTCTCTTGGTGGTGATTCTTCTCTTCTACTTCTTCTTTTTGGAGAATCTTCTCTTCTTTTGTAGGGTGTCGTACACTCATTGGAATAGTGTCCGGGTCTCCCACAATTGTAGCAATTGCGCTCTCGACTAGAAGATCTTTTGTCATTGTAAGACCTTGACTTAGAGCTTCTTTCTTTGCTTCTACTCTTGTAGAATTTGTTGAAGTTCTTCACCATTAATCTCAATTCTTCATTGAAGGTTTGTTTCTCACTTGATGATGTGGGGGCTTCACATGAGGCTTTGTAAGCACCACTTGACTTGTTGTGAAGTTCCTCCTTATCCTTGAGTGACATCTCATGAGCAACAATTCTTCCAATGACTCCCGTTGGCTTGAGATCTTTGTAATTTGGCATCATTTGGATCAATGTGCACACGGTATCATATTTTCCATCCAATGCTCTTAGGATCTTCTTGATGATGAATCTGTCGGTCATCTCTTCACTTCCTAAGCCGGCAATCTCATTTGTGATAAGAGCAAGCCTAGAGTACATTTCAGCGACACCTTCACCATCCTTCATTTTGAACTTGTCAAGCTGACTTTGGAGCACATCCAACTTGGATTCCTTGACGGAGTCGGTACCTTCATGCATATCAATCAAAGTATCTCAAATTTCCTTTGTATTCTCAAGACGGCTGATTTTGTTGAATTTTTCGGGGCACAAGCCATTGAAGAGGATATCACAAGCTTGATCGTTGTATTGCAGCATCTTCAATTCATCCGCACTTGCTTCACGGTTTGGCTCTCTCCCATCAAAGAATTCACCTTGCAAGCCAATACACACAATAGCCCAAACGGCGGGGTTATGTCCGAGAATATGCATTTTCATCTTATGCTTCCAACTAGCAAAATTAGTGACATCAAAGTAAGGACCTCTACGGTGATAATTTCCCTCGCTAGACGCCATACTCTCCTAGGTTGTGAAACCAAGGCTATGACCACCAAATGCTATGGAAATCAAAGCAAATGGAGACCAAAGCTCTGATACCACTTGTAGGACCTTGAAGTATGTCTAGAGGGGGGGGGGGGGTGATTAGACTACTTGACCAATTAAAAACTTAACCTTTTCCCAATTTTAGACTTTGGCAGATTTTAGCCATCTTTGCACAAGTCAAGCAATCTTCACACAATTCAAGCAAGCATGCAAAGAGTATATGAGCAGCGGAAATTAAAGCATGCAACTTGGAAGAATGTAAAGGGAAGGGTTTGGAGGATTCAAACGCAATTGGAGACATGGATGTTTTTGTCGTGGTTCCGATAGGTGGTGCTATCGTACATCCACGTTGATGGAGACTTCAACCCACGAAGGGTAACGGTTGCGCGAGTCCACGAAGGGCTCCACCTACGAAGGGTCCACGAAGAAGCAACCTTGTCTATCCCACCATGGTTGTCGCCCACGAAGGACTTGCCTCACTAGCGGTAGATCTTCACGAAGTAGGCGATCTCCTTGCCCTTACAAACTCCTTGGTTCAACTCCACAATCTTGTCGGAGTCTCCCAGGTGACACCTAGCCAATCTAGGAGACACCACTCTCCAATAAGTAACAAATGGTGCGTTGATGATGAACTCCTTGCTCTTGTACTTCAAATGATAGTCTCTCCAAAACTCAATACTCTCTCATAGGATTTGGATCTGGTGGAAAGAAGATTTGAGTGGAAAGCAACTTGGGGAAGGCTAGAGATCAAGATTCATATGGAAAGAATGGAATATCTTGGCCTCAACACATGAGTAGGTGGTTCTCTCTCAGAACTGGTAAGTTGGAAGTGTAGGTTTGTTTTGATGGCTCTCTCCACGAATGAAGAGGAGGTGGAGGGGTATATATAGCCTCCACACAAAATCTAACTGTTACACACAATTTACCAAACTCGGTGGGACCGAATCAACAAACTCGGTCGGACCGATTCAGTAAACCTAGTGACCGTTAGTGATTTTCGGTGGGACCGGCATGCAACTCGGTAGGACCGATATGGTTAGGGTTAGGGCATAACGTAATCTCGGTGAGACCGATTACACAAACTCGGTGAGACCGATTTTGGTAATTAGCTAACCAAAGAGTTGGTCAGGTAAACTCGGTGGGACCGATTCGCTCTTTTCGGTGAGACCGAAATGTTACGAAAGGGAAACAGAGAGTTTACATTGCAATCTTGATGGGACCGATCGCTCACTTCGGTTAGATCGAAACGTTACGAAGGGAAACAGAGAGATTACAATCCCATCTCGGTGAGACCGAGATCCCTATCGGTGATACCGATTTGCCTAGGGTTTGTGGCAGTGGCTATGACAATTGAACTCGCTGGCGCCGGATATAAAGAATCGGGGGGACCGATTTTGACTTTAGGTTTAGGTCATATGTGGATGTGAGAAAGTAGTTGAGGGTTTTTGAAGCATATCACTAAGCACTTGAAGCAAGAGGCTCATTAAGCAACACCTCATCCCTCCTTGATAGTATTGGCTTTTCCTATAGACTCAATGTGATCTTGGATCAATAAAATGTAAAATGTAGAGTCTTGAGTTTTTGAGCTTGAGCCAATTCGTTGTCTTTAATATTTTGAGGGATCCACTTTCATCATCCATGTCATGCCATTCATTGAGCTTTCTTGAAATATTTGTCTTGGAATAGCATTAGCTCAATGAGCTATATGTTGCTATGAATTACCAAAACCACTTAGGGATAGTTGCACTTTCACTATGCATGTTACTAGTCTAAGTAACTCCCCACTATGACCAGCCTGAGGAGCGTGAGACCGAGAGATGCAGCGATCTGGCAAGGATGGGTAGTCCGTTGGGTAAACGTTTCTCTCACCAGGCTGTTGAGAGATAGCCGCCGTGTCAACTTTGGCGACCGGGTCTGGGTACAGTGCAGTCTTGGATAGTTGGATTGGTGGTTCTTCGCGAGGCCGCGCTCGATCAAATAAATGATCAGGACGAGTAGCTGGTGCTCCCAGTACTAGCCTACTAAAAGAAAAAGAAAGGAAGAGAGATAGTTTTTTTTTTTGAGGGCGCCGTAGAATGTCAGCAAGGAAAGGAGGGGGTGTAATTAAGCCATAAGCATCTACGCCTAGACTCGCCCGCTCTTTTAACATAAAGATGCATCGTTGCATTAGCATCCCTCCCAATAAAGCTCAAGGTAAAACTAGAGAAACCAGCACTCATCTCCATGATGTCATGCATAATGCTTCCTCCTATCTCTGCTCTCTCGTAGTTGCCGGAGTGTCACAACTTTACAATGTGTTGGGCATCTGTCTCAATGTGTACATACTGGTGCTGGGTAGCTCTTTCCAGAGCCAGCCAAACCGCATCTCTTACAACCAAGGCTCCCATGACCTCCGCATTTGCTGCTCTTTCATATCGTAGGGCCTGAGCTCGGATCATCTGCCCTGTATTGTCTCTCCATATCAGTCCTGTAGCTCCTGATTGACTCTCTTCTGCGTAGGAAGCATCCACATTGATTTTCGTTTCAGCTACATCGATCTGATGGTCGCCAACTAGCTTTTGATTTTGGTGTCTTCATTCTGCCTTCTTTGCCCATCAAAAATAAATCATTTGCCGTGTCAATTGTCCAGGAAACCAAATCCATAACCGACCGCCCCTGGTTGCCATGCCTCCGAGCATTACGCTCAGTCCACGTCGCCCAGCAGCCACATAGAATGACACACGCATCTTCCTCTTTAATTATCTTCCCCTGGATAATGTCACTCGCCCAGAGGTGGTACTAATGTAAACGCCTCTCTACTCTAGTGCAGAGTGCTTGGGCGCTGAGCATGTAACGGACCGGCCCACTATGCTATGGTGGTCTGGAGTCTTGGCCCGCTAAATATCAAACGGCGAGGCTAATGTTTGCAAACTCAAGGCTGAAGACCCATGCTCTTCTCTTTTGGCTGATATGGTGTGTAGGGCGCTAGCTCCCCCCCCCCCCCCCCCCCCCCCGGTGTTCGTATTGGCCAGCCCATTTCCCGGTTTTTTTCTCTTTTCTTTTTTCCTTCCTTTTCTTTTTCTTTTTTCTTTTTTCTTGTTTATTTCTTTTTTGGCGAAGTTTTCCCTTTTTAAATTCGCGAACATTTTTTGTTCATCGATTTAAAAAAATGGTCATCAATGTAACAAGATGTTCATCGTATTCAAATCTGGTTCACTGGATTTAGAAAATGTTCGTCAAATTCAAAATTTGTTCATCGAATTCAAATTTTTCTCTCGTTCCTTTTCTATTTTGGAAACCCCTTACAAATTTGTTCATCGGATTTAAGAAATGATCGTCGAATTAAAATTTTGTTCATTAGATTTAAAATTGTTCATCAAATTTCAAAATGTGTTCATTGAATTACAAAACTGTTCATAAAATTCCAAATTTGTTCATAGTTTCAGAAAATGTTCATCAAATTCAAAATATGTTCATCCATTTTTTTGAAAAAATGTTCTTGGATAGAAATTGTTCATCAAGTTCAAAAAATGTTCTTTGAATTCAAATTTTGTTTACGGAATACAAAATAATGTTTGCGTTATTAAAAAATCATAAAAAATTGTTCATCAAAATAATAAAAAATGTTCTTTAAAATTCCAAAAATGTTCATTCTTTTGAAATTCCGAACATTTTTTGAAATCAAGATTTTTTTTCAGAATTCGGTGAACGTTTTTTAAATCCGTGAGCATTTATCATTTTCTAACAATTTTTTCAAATCATGAACAGTTTTTTAATTCACGAACATTCCACAATTTGCAACTCTTTTTGAAATACCGAATTATTTTAATAAGGGAAAAAGTTAAGAAAGAAAAAATAAAAAAAACAAGGGGCTTCCCGCTTTTCCGACCCACACATGGGCTGGGCCAAGAGGGGGGGGGGGGGGGGGGGGGGGCTCGCTGTTCCTACCTCTATACGTGGCCAAAGATCCCCTTGCCTAATGGTGGGGCGTCCCCGGGCGCACGCTCGGAGCCGTCCTCGAGCACATCGGGGGCGGCAATGAGCCGCGGTTGGAGTGCCCGGCGGCGCCCCCCCTCCTTCTCTCGCCGCCGCGGCAGCTCCTGGACGCCGAGGTGAATGGAGACGGCCACCTCGTCCTTGTCGGGCTCCCACTCCTCCGGGTCGCAGGCGCTCCTCCCCGTCAAGTCGGAGCCACGGGAGACGCCACTCGGGCGGCGCACTCGTGGCGGCGCCCTCGTCATCAACGAGGGCGGCCGTGGCCCCTCTGCTCCCTCCTCTCGCCTCATCAAGCCGAAGGCGGGGCCGGGGCTCGTCGCGGTCAAGAAGGAGCACGAGGCCATGACCGCCGACGATGAGAACGCCATCAAATGGGCGCGGGACGACTACGTCCGGCTGGAGATGGAGATCCAGCGCCGCGCCCTCGAGGAGATCGCCGCTCGGCGCCGCGGCCGCGACGAGGCCGGCGTCATCGTCCTCGAGGACAGCGACAACGAGGCGCCCGGGCCGTCCAACCCCTCACGCATCGGCGACGTAGCCAGGGGTGCAGCAAGGACGGCGACTGGCATGGGGACGTCAACGGCGACGACGGCAGCGACTACACTAAGTTTTACAGGCTCCTCGGCATGTAGAAGGCGGACGGCGACGGCGCAGCGTCTAATAGTGTTTTAAAATTATGTTTCAAATTGTGTACAAATATCAATGGAACACCTAAATTTCTCCAAATTTGTGTCGTGTTTGACCGAATGTTGGCTTTTTTTTTAAACGGCGTCTGGGGCGAGCTTGGGGCGGCGGTCAGGAAACTGACCACCCTCACGCCGATTTTTCCAGCGGCGTGCCCCCAGCCGGCGCTATTTCAAGCCCCCGGGGGGAGAACGAGTGGAGATGCTCTAAACCACTGCAAATTGAGCAGCAGCATTAGTCTAGTAGACCAGTATTATCATCAGTTGTGTGTAAACATACTACACTTGGACATCACATGCTTATTATCATGCATGCTAGGAAGACTAGTGGGTGGACTCATCATGCTCAGCCGCTCTGGTGCCCTCGCTCGTCTGATTCGTCGTGAACGCAATGGGCCTCGTGGCGCTCCTCGTGTCGGCATTGGCACAGGGACGACGGCTCTCCGCCCTAAGGTCACTTGTGATCGAGCGTCCACCTGTGCTGGAACTGGAACCCCCAGTCGACGACGACGTGTAGGTCGACCTGTGCGGCGCCCTCGCGTACGTGGCCACCGGCATCTCCGGCGGCAGGTCTGGAAGCGGTGCTTCGAACTGTAGCACGCTCATGGCTTGTCGGATGGACGGCCGGAAGCCGTAGTCCGGGTGCACGCACCAGAGGCCCACGACCAGCGCGCGCTCCATCTCGCTCGCGTCCAGGTCGCCGTCGAGCCGCGCGTCCGCCGCGTCGACGAGGAGCGTGCCTCTCCCATACAGCTCCCAGACCCACCGCACGAGCATGACCCTCCCCTCATCCTCCTCCTCCAGCTGCGGTACGACGGGCCTCCGTCCGCAGGCGACCTCGAGGAGGACAACCCCGAAGCTGTAGACGTCGGTCTCGGCGCTGGCCCGGTTGGTCACCGCGCACTGCGGGTCCATGTACCCCCTGGTGCCGGCCAGCACCGTCGTGTGCCCGCTGCGGCAGTGGTCGACGAGGCGCGCGAGCCCGAAGTCGCCCAGCTTGGCGTTGAACGACGCGTCAAGCATCACGTTGCTGGGCTTGATGTCCCTGTGCACCACGCACTGCTCCCACTCCTGGTGCAGGTAGAGCAGCGCCGAGCCCATGCCGAGAATGATCCTGTACCTGGCTGGCCACGTGAGGACGCTCTTGGAAGCGTAGAGATGGTCGTCGAGGCTGCCGTTCGTCATGAGCTCGTAGACGAGCAGGAGCTCGTCGGCGTCGTGGCACCACCCGACGAGCTGGACTAGGTTGCGGTGCCTCAGCCGCCCGATGATGGTAACCTCCGCGACGTACTCCCTCCTCCCCTGACTCGACGTCTTGGAGACCCTTTTGATGGCCACGTGGAGCCCCTGCTCGTGCAGGTGCCCTCGGTAGACCGCCCCGAAGCCGCCCTCGCCGAGCTTCTCCTCGTCGGAGAACCCCTTGGTCGCCCGCGACAGCTCGCCGTAACCGAACCTCCGAGGGCCTGCCCCTTTCTCGAACTCGTTGTCCATGTCTACGTCGACAGGGATCTCCTCGGCATCTTCAGACGCCTCTTGCGTGTGCTTGCCCTTTCTTTTCAGATACTGGAGGTAGCCGAGCCATGCGGCCACGGCCAAGAAGACGAAGACACCGACGGATACCAGCCCCGCTATTAGATTTAGACCTGTCCTTTTCCTCTTCGAGGCTTTGTAATCTGCCGATAAACATACGGAGTGAGTAAACTTTATGTGCTAACCTTGTGGCATGAAAAAGTTTTGAACAGTGAACACAGGCAAATCCACTTACTGGTGACTGTGAGAGTGGACTCGAACGACCAAGAAAGGATCTGGTGCTGCTCGACCAAGTCCCCGATGGCCGCCGAGAATCCGACCGCCGCGTCCTGTGGCAGACCGGCGGCTCTCATGTCCACGCTGGCACTGACGGTGTAAGTCCTCTGCTCTGGCATGTGCAGAGTGGCCGAGAGCGTGGCGGCGCAGGCGTCGTACCTGACCGACGCTGACATGACCCCATTGATGCTCCCGTCCGGCAGCGCCGCGTACGCCATGGAGCTGATGCTGTTGACGTTGACGCCGAGGTGGTTCACGGTGTCGTTGGGGTCCCAGTTGACGTTCCTGAACGTGTCGAACTCCACACCGACGGTTGGCGGGAAGAAGGTGTTCGCCGGGTTGCCGCGGTTGTTGAACAGCGCCAGGAAGCCGCCGGAGGCGTCGCTCGGCAGACTCGCCGGGTAAGGCCCCACGAAGAACGCCATGCCATCACCCTGCTGCGGTGAGCGCAGGCATGTCATGGATATACATACTTAGTTACATTACAGGCTACAGAAAGGTGAGGGGCGAATTATGCTCGCCTGGCTCGTGGTGGCGTTGAGGGGCTTGACGGCGAAGGTGAAGTTGGTGCTGAAGCTGGCGACCTTGCCGGTGCTGTCGTCCCAGAGACGCACGGCCTGCCGGTGGCCGACGCGGCCGGTGCTCCAGCTCCTAGAGAGGTTCGTGAGGTCGATCCGGTCCCGGCCGAGGGCGGGGGCGGAGTCGTTCATGTACTTGAGGTCAGCGACGGCGAGAACGCCCGGGGCGGAGAAGTTATAGTCGAAGGTAAGCGAGGTGACTCGAGGAAGAAGGCAGCTGGATATGGCTAGGAGCACGTACGGGAAGCAGCTAAGGACTAGACAGCACTTGGCTCCCACCATGGCCATGGACGTTCTGCGCGCAGAGCTCAGCTGTTGTTGCTTAGGTATCGACGTTAAGCAATGCCCTCTCCCTCGTCCTCGTCCCATCCTCGTCGATTGTTCAGGCAGAGCTTTTAACTGGTTTTTCACGAGTGCCACATAATTGGCGTGTAGAGTAGCCTCGATGTCACGCCATTTCAGATGGATTGATTGGGCTTTCTCGGCTCCGTTGCCGGGAGACATTACCCAGAGGCAACCATCTTTGGGAGTCTCAGCCCGTACATTCGGTCTTTTCGGTTTGTTCGATCCGGTCTTTTCAGTATTTTAAAATTCAGTTTTCTATAATTGAAGACCGGAATAATTTCGGTCTTTTCGGTTATTCACTATTCGGTCTTCGGTCGTCCCAACCAAATAGACAAAATTATTATGTTATTTCCAGTACAGTTGTATACAATACAAACTACATAGAGTACAAAGGTATATATGTGTACAAAGCTGTGTGCACAGAGACAACAAATGTTGTATATAGGCGCATGTGTACATAAGAAAAATTCAAACAAGTAACACTTGTATGCAATATACATGGACTACAGTACACCACATGAAAAATCTTAAAATAGAAAATCAGCACCATATATAATCACCACTTCACCAGCAACAAGATTCATGCATTGATACTCACTAGCAAAAGGGCCCGTGCATTGCAACGGAAGAAAAAAACACATGCTCGTTAACCAATAAGCATTGATGGTCCCTCACTCCCCACGTCCACATCCTCTGTTTTAACATGACATCCAAACCATGCCCCCACTCATCTTCCTTTTCCGCATGTTACAGAACTCGATGTTTGTGCCATTGGCTTGCCCTCGTATTTAAGGAGAGTGAGGTTAAATGGTGAAACAGAAAATCATGGTTGCTGGCCCACTCAAATGAACACCACAGGTTGCAGGTTGATCAAACTACTTTCAGACTATCGTTTCACAAATTTAAAAATCTGCATTCATAGTTGTACATAACAATCCAACATATTGGGCGATGGGAAGGTGTGTCCTGGTGAGAGACTATTGGACAAGAGACGTGCAGCCGCGCAGTCACAATTGCAGTTCGATCACAATCCCTCTAATCATGAACGGCAGCCATAATGGTGGAACGTCCTCAACTCTAGAAGTGATTTTCTGTTTTTAGATGATTACAACTGTGATGTATATTGAGAATATAGCAACTTCTGTCAAGGAAATAATTTTAGAAAATCATGCACTTCCACTTAGCTTCGAGCAGCATTTTCTTCCTGTTCCTGCTAGCTACACATCGCCTCGTATGTGTTTACATTGTGTTTCTTTATATGAAGGCAATCAGGTGTTGCTCCCATTGACTAAGGAGAGTGTTCAGTACATTAAAATCCAGTACAGTAAAGGTAAAAATAGAAAGAAAATTAAGAACTCTGATTCAGGAAGATTATTTACAGAGTATAGTTTTGCTTGCTCGCAACTTGCTGCATTTGGAAGAAATTCCGAGATAGCTTGTTCTCTGCGTTACTTTGCAAGGCATCGACGCTATCCGTTCAACAAATTATCTCCCCCCAACAAAGTAGTGCATCCCTATTATCCTACCATGAATTTTAAATCTGTGGAGAGCCGCATGATTGTTTAGTACTCCAAAAGAATTAAATGCGCCATGGTAATTCAAATTTTGATACATGCTTTTGCATACATAATGACGACTATGCTCCATTATATCCATTGAAGTAGTGGCAAACTCATTACTGTAGCCTGTTAAAAAAAGGGGGCAATGAATTCTTGGCTCAAGTGTAGGATCAGGAAAATGAGACTGACAGTAGGCAAGATGAATATGTGTTGCATCATCAGTTTACTCACACTATGAGAAAAAATATTCATAGCTTTTGGCATACAAACGTGCATATGTTTCTCACCACGACTGAACTAATGGGAATGATGAACTGATAAACCCTGAATAAAACATGCAGTCGATCCAGCATACAACTTCAAATCTGTAGGAGTTCCAGTCCATGAATTCATTTCTACTGGAAAAACATGTTTTGCATCTCATGTTTCCTGATCAAATAGACATGATAAATCCGAAAGAAATCATCGAATCCCCAAATTCAAATCAGAAGGAATGACTTGCTCTGCCTCCCTAGAGAATGCACGACTGCATTGTTCAGATAAAAGCCAGCCACTTGATGACAAAGTTAACTACAAATCAACTCACTGTAAGTCCATTATTATAACCATGGAGGAGTCAAACTTAGCACTATAAACTACAATATCATGATGTGAAATGTTAGTATCCACTTCTTATTTCAAAAAAGGTATGCGACATGTGTATTTTCCATCAACATCGACATCTGAAGGACCCTAGGAAAATTACCTGATCGCAAACATCATGCTTCAAATATCAAATCTTAGAGAAGAACATTACCTGATCAGAATGCCCATATGTCCATAATTTATGGGAAAGAAAAGAAATAAAATTTACAGTAGCAAGGATAGCTGCAATGGTCATGTTCGGGAAGTAGGAGGTTGTCGTTGTAGCAGCAGCAGAACCTTGGTACAATGAAGATGATGTTGCCGGTGTTGACCTGACCATCCGTAAGAAATGTCGCACTGCATAGATGTTCAATATTTATTGTTTGCTAATTATTAAATAAGCCAAATCTGACCAAATGTGTTGATCTTCGAGGAGAAAATTCAAGGACCCAAATATGCAATGCTAATACCTGGCAGCTGTCAAAAACGACATCCTAGTTCTAAAATTAGTAGCAGTGCTTTCCTTCTAAACCAACTGTGCCTATTTAAATCAGCCATGAGAAAGCTTAGGGTCCTAAACAACATTATCAATCATGGAGAATCAGAATCAAGAACATTACCATAGTACTGGAGTTCTCTTCCTCCCTTGAAATTAACAAAAAGAATATATATTAAAAAAAATCCTTGGGTTCGATACATGGAGGGCAGTATCAACGTACTTGCAGTTCTCACTCATATTTCCAAACTACATCAGAAATTTCACAAGGCGCGTAGAGCTGTTCTAGTGAAAAAACAAACAAAAAGCTTCTATGGGAGATAACAAAAAGAGAAACATTGAAGTAACAATGAATGACAGGCTGAAATGCAAAAGAATGAATTAGAATTGTAATTTACAGTCCCTAGCAACTGCAACAAACTGTAGTTTTGCAAGTAAGTACATCTACCCTCTTACATAAATATACATCTATCCTAGATAAATATTTTCTGAACCTATCCCTTTTTCCCTGAAGCCAAGAATCAAAACAACATTACGTAGGTCTTTCTAAACTGACACCATACGTGTTAGCAAAGACAGGACTGCATGTGAAAGCATATACCTATAAGTTCTGAGCGGCAAGTATTATATGTGAAAATTGGAATAAATTCGGCTATTGTGTTGATTTTTTTTTCAGAAATTGAACTGTTAAAGGAAAAAATATCTCATCTCTTGATCTTTAAAGCCTTTTCGACTATGGTCATGTTCAATAAACATTGAATATTTAACATAACTTGTATTCTATCTCAAAAAAGAATTGAACAATAGATCTATTACTCGTTCTTACAACAAAACTGACTGCCATACAAAATAACAGGCTACAACACATCTTGTGACAGAAGCTAGATAGTAGAAATCGTACATCTTTTTCAAGGCAATGGCCGTTGTTGGCTTGGAGCTCCTGAACCTGTTGTTCGCAAGAGTCCAGCTCAAATATCAGCCTCTTGTTATCGTCACACACTCACAGTAGTCGATCTCCCCTGAAATCCTCCTCACGGGACAGAGTATGTTTAGTTGAGAAAAGTGCAATAATAAGTATTGGGCGAGTATGTTTAGTTGCAGTAGAAAGATCGAGCCTAGGAGCATCTATTTTGTGTGTCGTTGTGTATTGCAGCTGTATAAAATTGACCAATTTTGGGCCTGAGCTACATAGTGGTCTTGCTGGCTGGCTGTGGCGCGCAGCTGGGACATCGCTGGGTAGCGAGATTGCAGCAACCTACACCACGTGGAGACGGTGGAAGGGAGGGATTGTTGCTGCGCGCCGCGGTATGAACCGACGCCGGACGCCATCACCCGAGCAATCACACGGGCAGCCCCCTACCATCTGTCCTCTTGTTATCGTCACACACTCATAGTAGTCGATCTCCCCTGAAATCCTCCTCCTTCCCTTCGCCTTCTCTCTCCTTCGCCCCACTGCCCATGCTCGTCTTCTTATCCTTCACATCTCTCTCCCCTGCACCTCACTTTCTCTCAATCCCTCTCTCTCGATCGCCGCCTATCTACAGGAGCTTGCCACCGCCATCGGATCCCGGCCCCACCGCTAGGCCACACCGCTTACCAGAGATCATGCCGCAGCCGCCACCCGGTTCCCCCCTGCCTCGTGCGCTGTGGAGTGGAAGGGAGAGGGTTGCGAGCAGGGGAAGCTTCGAGCAGCAGCACACGGGATCAGCGTCGCCTGGGGTCACCTGGTGGAGGCTCGAGGGTGTCTAGCGGCGGCGGCGCTCAGGGTCCAGGGGAGCGCGGCGGGCGAGGCCCTTGGGATGGCGATGGGGAATTTCAGCAGTGGGGAGGAGTCCCGGCAGCGCCATGGTAGTAGGGGTGGGGGGAGCCGCCAACGGCCACGGCGTCGGTGGCGGCGCGCGGCGACGGGGGAGACGGGGGGTGGCCGGCGGAAGGCGGCGATGCGCTAGAGCCTGGAGGTTGAGATGAGATCGGGAGGCAGTTTTTTTTTCTTTTTCTTTTATCTCATACCGGTTCGGTTAACTTTTATATGGACTGCGGGTTGAATACTCTAAACTATAGGGGCTATTTTGCAAAAACACCGACGACGTACGACCAGAAGCAATTGCTGCTTTATTAGTAGGTAAAGATAAAGATTTATATTTGACATCAAAAAGTAAGAAGATCAAGTAACATCAGCCGATGGAATCGACAAGCAACAAACACCATCACCGCTTAGTACTTGAACATGAAATAAATCAAGTTCAGTACATGATCTCAATCAGCAGCAAACAACAAACATTAAGGTCTCATACTCTCACTCTCGGTTCTCAGTTCTCAAGTCTCAGGTCACAAATCACAAGCACAAGATGATAGCTAAAACATCATACATTCAACATGATTTTAGTTCAGCCATGAGTAGACGTTGACGTCACATTGTTGGTCGACTTGCACACTTGTTTGACTTGGCCATGGAAGAAGCAACAACACCACCATTGACCTTGCGCTTTCCCTTCACCTTGTCACCAAATTCTTCAATCAACTCTGACACAAGTCAAGTATTCAATCAAATTTCATAATCTGCTAGCTACGGTGATATGCATATTAATAATTGTGAAAATAACCCATACTGGGTTTCCAAGCTGAGCACCTAGAAGGCTAGAACAACGAATATGCTTGATGCTTCTCTTGGACAAGTGTGATATGTTGTAGAATAAGAAATAAGTTTCTTATGGAAATGGCAAACTGGTGTGCATTCGATTAAGGAAAGAACAATGCTTCTCAATCAAACAGCAAACCAGCGACATGCAAATAGCAGCATCAGGGGTAGTCCCAAGGAAACATGAGCGCATCTAGAAAGACAGTATCATTGGTAGGGGTTGATAAAAAAAAGGAACGGGTGGTGCTAAGAAACATACCTAGTTAAACAACCAGTTGGTCTTATTATCTAAAGGGAAATGTTTCCACCCGGTGCGCCGGCCGAAACGTTGCGCCGGACGCACGCGGGGTGTTACACATGGTGGGGCCAGGCACCGCTTTTAATTTTCTTCTCCCGATCCCCTTATCTCTTCCAGCTTTCATGCCGCAGCACACATGGTTCGCTGTCCTCCACTCATTCCTTCTTCTTTCCTCTGTCTTCTTTTTAATCTTCCACGCCGGAGCACAAGTCAAGGGCGTTGCCGCTTTTTTTCACCGCTGACCAAGGCCGTCCTGAGCTGCGACCGGCGAAATAGAGGGGTGGCGGTGCTGTAGATTGGAGCAGGAGAACGGTGTTGTGGAGAGATGCGGGGACGCGGGGAGGAGCTGGAAGGTTCTGCAACCGGTGGAGCTGCAAGCTCAACTGGTAGGCTCGCGGCCACACCGGCGATTCCTCGAGATGTTGTAACCGGCGGAGCTGAAAGCTTCTACCTGTGTGCTAAAAAGCTACGACCGGCACGGCGAAAGCTGCAATCGGGCGGCCATGCCGACCACGCCAGCGACCACCGATGTTGCAACTGGCGGAGCTAAAAGCTTCTACCGGCGAGCTAAAAAGCTACGACCGGCGACAGCAAAAGCTGCATCATCAGGAGCTGCAACCGGGAGTGCACCATGGCCGGGGATGGCGTCTACTGGATGCTACGGGCAGCGACGCGCGGACACTGCAACGACCGGAATGAGATGCTGGAACCGTCTATTCAAAAAGCTTCCATGGCGAAAACGAAAGCTACTATGGGGCAGTTGCTACAACCCGGCGACGACCACGGCGACGACAGAGTGCTGCAACCCGCCAACAAAAAGCTGGAAGTGGCAATTGAGATTGCTACAACCAGAGGCGTGAGATGCTGGAACCGAGTCTGCCATTGCTGGAAGAACTCTGCCACTCCAGGCCACCATTCATTTTTGCTACAGCCATAGATGCGCCGAGCTACAACCGTCGTGCGTTTTGCTGGAACCAAGGACCACCGGCGCTGGAACCAAGGATCACCGGCGTTGGAACTGCCCGTTTTGCTGCTACCGCAGATGAAAAGAGCTACAAACGGAGGCTTGAGATGTTGGAAGCGACAAATGCTACAAGTAAGCGAGTGGTCTGTGATGGAGCTCGTTGCCGGCGTTGTGCTGCGGGGTCAACAGCCGCGGGGCGTGGCTAGCTCGTCGTCGGCGTTGTGCTGCGGGCTCGACGGCCGCGGGGCGTGGCTAGCTCGTCGCCGGCGTTGTGCTGCGGGGTCAACGGCCGCGGGGCACGGCTAGCTTGTCGCGCCGGATGGGTGCGCGGGATGCAACCATGGCTGGCTCACGAGAGAATCTACCATGGTCCAAGCAAAGCGGTGAGGGAGGGGGCAAAGGATAAGTAATGAACGGTTACAAATCATCCTATCGAACGCGTCTGGTGCGACCGGCCGAAATTTCGGCCGGTGCGCCGGCGCCTATCAGTGGCCTTATCTAAATTAGTAAAGTGCAAGCTGGAAGTTAACAATGCCATTTTAGAAATTCAAAAGCTAAAACATTATTTGAATTCTCGAACATTTTTAGATTTGTGAATTAAAAAATGCGAACATTTTTAAAATTCCCAGACCTTTTTTGAGTTTCAGAATGAATTTTCAAATATGAACAACTTTCAAATTCGTGAACAAAACTGGAAAATGGGAACATTTCTTTAAATTGGAGAACATTTTTTGAATTTGCGGACAAAATTTCAAAACATGAACTTTTTTAAAATTTCTGAACATTTGTTGAAAAAGAGAATAAAAAAGGCAAGAAAATAAAAAGAGAAACAGAAAAAGGAAAAACGAGAAAGAAAAGAAAAAATAAATCAAAACAAGAATAAAAAGAAATAGAAAAAAGAAACAAAAAAAAACCCCGGTTCAGAGAACCTTCTGCAAGGTTCCCAAAACTGATAAAACCAGACAAGTACCTGCTAGAAGGTTCCTGAAATTGAATGTAACAAATCACGCAACTGGGCCGGTCCAGTGCACTCGATCCCGCTTGGTCCCTGTGAGTTTGCTCGACATTATGACGCAACGACCGTCCAAACAGGGAATTACTAGGTCTTCAGCCTCGGCATTTGATTTTTAGCGGGCCAGCGGGGCCAGGACTCCAGACCACCATAGCATATTCGGCCGGTCCGTTACATGCTCAGCGCCAGTACGCTGAGTAGAGAGGCGTTTACATTAGTACCACCTCGGCTGTTTACGCTTAGCAGAAGCAGCTTAAAAGGGGTTTTCCACTGCTTTGAGGCACGACCTTACTTGAACAGGATCTGTTCTATAGGATCGTACCGCTGCATCCTTGACTAATAAGGAAGCAAGCACTTATGCTTGGTTGATGACATCTAACCTGTGTGCTAGAACGTGATTAACGGCTTAGATTAGTCTGACTGATCCCATGCCTGCAGAGGATCATTCTTGTTCAGCTCTAGCTGGCCAGGGTGGCTCTCGGGTTGTCCGACAGGCTCTCTACTCTTTTTGCCATTTTTACAGCCCAGTTTTTACGAAGACAAGAGATAGCCCTGTGAACACCAGCGTCAACAAGGTAGTTGGTTCAGGTACAAAACGTCCAACCAGCCAACACCACAACAGCCCGGGGGTAATCAGAATGGAACAGGTCCTCATCTTTGGATGCTTCGCTGGCTTAATCAGAGTGGAACTCGTCCAGTCGTCCGTGATCAATTAATTTGATGCAGCGGCCATTGGAAGAAGCAACCACATCTGCACCGAAAGAGACTGGTCAACGCAACGTTTACAGATAAGACTTTCTTTCTTTCTTGCCAGATCACAGCATTTCTCAGGCTAAATTTCCTTTCTCTACTGAAACTGATAACACACAACACAAGCACCGAAGCCACGCTCCTGTCAACTTTGGACACCAGGTTTTCGAGCGAAGCACAAGAGGAATGCTAGCTTCCGCTCGGTTCTGGTAGTATGAAAACTCTGCACACCTTAATTACTGATCACAGGACCATCACGGTATCACATCACTCACCTACGGCCCGGAATGGGGAGAAATGAGAGCCGTCAGGCTGATGAAGCTGAGCACGTGCTTCTCTCTCACTCAAGACAAGCAAGCCACGGTCAACCTTGCCGGCTCCTGCTCAATACCCGGAACCATCGCGTTCCTTACCTTTATCTTCACCTATTATTATACTCCATCTGGTACTAATATTCGGATCCGCGTACATATAGTTAATTACACGGAACTACCACACTTCAGCACGTTGTAACGAGTCAGTACCATTAGTCATTTTTTTTGCCATGCAGTACCAACTCTAAGCCTAAGTGTTGCATAACGGTCTAAGCCAGGTATAAACGTGTACTGACGGTGTATCTGACCGCTGGGACCCGTGTGGCTGGGGCTGACGTGGCATGCTCTTTTACAAAAAGAACCCTTACTTTTTATTTAATCACGCATATATCCTCTGTGTGTTAAAAAAGGGCCTTACCACAAAAAACATGTTTTTCTGGAAAAAATAGCCCGTGCGCGTACCGCCGGGGTTCGAGAACTCGGGACGTGCCGTTCGAAGAGGATGCTCGCTGCCGCTGCGCTACTACTCCTTTTGCGGTAATACGCACGCGTAAATATTTTTGTACTGGGCGCCACTCGGTTTTTTCTACAAAGTAGAAAATCGCGCACCCGTCCGCCGGAAATCTCGATCCCGCGCTCGTTTGCTTGCGCATCCTATGCTCAACGTACGCGTATACGTCTTTAAACTCCGTGCCGTTCCGGTTTTTATACAATACTAACAAAAATATTATATGACATTAAAAAAAGTTTGTCACGCCGTATAATTGAAAATATGTTCATTGCATAATATATTAAAAAGTTCATCGTATATATATTGAACATTTTATAATATACAATGTATGAAGAATAAACCTGCTGGTCTCTGCCTTGTTTTTGGTTGATGTTAAAAAAAATTAAAATTACTCTGAAAGGTAAATAAAGTGTTTGTGCATTTGAAGAAAAAAATGTTCAGAACATTTTTGGGAAATGTTGAACGCGTATTTAAAAATTGTAAATGTATTAAATGTTCGTCATGCATTATAAAATTTATTACGATTACACAATAATTTTTAGTACATGTTATCATTTTTTTAATAACTGTGCATTAAAAAATACAACAAATATATGCAGTAACTGTCAGTTGGGTATATAATTTGTTTAATTTTGTATTTCAAAAATATATTGATGATGCATAATAATTGTGCATGTGTGTGATCCTGAGTGAAGACACATAAAATTTTCTTACATTTGTGTTTTAATCCACATAAATTTTAGAAAAAAGTTCATGCTTGGCACTAAATAGTACTAACCCACATAAAAACTTGCCGTGCGTGGGTCTGGTGCTTTTCACTAAATAGTACTAACATATAATTCCAAAAAAACTGATAAAGAATGTGCTGGCCTAAAAAAAAATATGCTGGCCTCACTGGGCCGTGATTGGGCCGTCCTACAGCCCATGCTACGCTGGCTCGTCTACCTCGAGGGGATCTGGGACTCGGGGACAAGGCGCACAACGGCGGGGTTCGAATCCAGCGCCGGTTTCGCGTTCGGGCACCGGTGACCACGCCGCTGCGCGGACCTCAACCCTCGTCGCCTAACACCAGATCTGAGCGACGCCCACGCCGCCACCATCTCCAACCCGTGCGTCCCACCAGCGTCGCCGACCACCACTGCCCTGGCGAGCTAGCAAAGAGGAGAGGAAATAAAGGAGAAGGGATAGGGGCACCGGTGCTTTGGCGAGCCAGCGGCTGCTCCGGCCAGCCAGCGACTGGTCTCCGGCGAGGGGAGGCCGGCAAGGTCGAGGTGGCGGGGGACAGGGGAGGCGGCGGGGCTTTGAGCGATTAAATTTACAATAAGGGTGTTTTCTGCAAAAAAATATGCCAAGTTTGCTCCTGACACACGGGTCCCAGCGGTCAGATACACTGTCAATATGCGTTTATACATGGCTTAGACCGTTTTGCAACACTTAGGCTTAGAGCTGATACTGCATGGCAAAAAAATGACTAGTGGTACTGACTCATTACAATGTGCTGAAGTGTGGTAGTTCCGTGCAATTAACTCGCGTACATGCCATGAGAGATCGAGTACATGCTGCTACAGCAACTTGGCAACTTGACACGTGAGCCAAGGCCCTGTACACTCTTTTTTTTCTTCAAAGCTTCACACTCATGAGCGTGATATATACATGGCTGTAGCACTGAATCCACCAGTAGAAAGTTAGAACTAGATGACGACTGCCATGGCGATGGCGGCCACCAAAAGTGCATACACCTTCACCACATCCATCTCACTCCTCCTGATGATGATACCCGTTGCTCTCGCAAAGGGTCACACCAATGGCGGCACCTACCTCGCCAGAGGTACCTCGGTGTCCATCGAGGACGGCACCACCATCCTGGCGTCGCCCAACGGCGCCTTCGCCTGCGGCTTCTACAGGGTGGCCACCAACGCCTACACCTTCTCCATATGGTTCCGCGGCTCGGCGGCGCCAAAGACCGTCGCGTGGACGGCCAACCGCGACGCACCGGTGAACGGCAGGGGGTCCAGGCTCGCCTTCCGGAAGGACGGAGCCTTAGCACTGCTCGACTACAATGGCGCGGCCGTCTGGAGCACCAACACGACCGCGACCCGTGCCAGCCGTGCCGAGCTCCTCGACAGCGGCGACCTCATCGTCGTGGACGCGGACGGCCGGCGCCTCTGGGGGAGCTTCGACTCGCCCACCGACACGCTTCTGCCGTCGCAGCCGATGACTCGGCACACAAAGCTGGTGTCTGCATCTGCCAGGGGTTTGCTCTACTCAGGGTTGTATGCATTCTACTTTGACAATGACAACCAGCTCAAGCTCATCTACAACGGCCCTGAGGTCAGTAGCGTATACTGGCCTGACCCTTTCATCACCCCGCTTGTAAATCACAGGACTACTTACAACAGTACCCAGTATGGAGTTCTTGAGCAGACAGGCCGGTTTGCCGCGAGCGACAACTTCAAGTTTGAAGCTTCTGATCTTGGTGATAGGGTCATGAGGAGGCTGACTCTGGATTATGATGGCAACCTTAGGCTGTACAGCCTGAACGCGACAACCGGCGGCTGGTCGGTCTCTTGGATGGTGTTCCGCGGAGTCTGCAATATTCATGGACTCTGCGGCAAAAACAGCCTCTGCAAGTACATACCCAAGCTCGAGTGCTCTTGCCTCAGAGGCTTTGAGGTGGTCGATGCAAGCGACTGGAGCAAAGGGTGCAGGCGCAAGTCAAACCTCAGGGTCATCAAGGATTTGTCATTCAGAAAGGTTGCGGGAGCTGATTTCATTGGGTATGACTTGCTCTATTGGGAGCGGGTGACAATTCGGAACTGCAAAGATTTGTGCTTGGACAATGCTAATTGCCAAGCCTTTGGTTACCGTCAGGGAGAAGGCAAATGTTTCACAAAGGTCTATCTTTTTAATGGCAAGAACTTTCCAAACCCTCACACTGACATTTATCTGAAAGTTCCCAAGGGAGTGTTGTCTTCGTCAGAATTGGCTTCTACAGTGACCCATGCGTGCAAAGTTCATCAAAAGGAGGCCAACACTTCATCGCTAATGTTCCAAGATGGCCCTTCTAACTTCAAGTTTGGCTACTTCCTTTCCTCTGCATTAACACTGCTTTTCATTGAAGTGGTATTAATCATCGCCGGCTGTTGGGTTGTTCACAAATGGGAGAGAAGACCAGAGATTGTAGATGAAGGTTACACGATAATTTCCAGCCAGTTCCGAATATTTAGCTACAGGGAGTTACAGAAGGCAACCAATTGCTTCCAAGAAGAGCTAGGAAGCGGTGGATCAGGAGCAGTTTACAAGGGGGTCCTCGGTGATGAAAGGAAGGTCGCAGTGAAGAAGCTAAACGATGTGATCCAAGGAGAGCAGGAGTTCAGGTCCGAGATAAGTGTCATAGGCAGAATTTATCATATGAATCTGGTCAGAATTTGGGGGTTTTGTGTCGAGAAGACGCACAGGCTCTTGGTTTCTGAGTTCATTGAGAATGGTTGCTTGGCCGCAGTTCTTTTTGATCACCAGAGTGATTCTCACGTGCTACAATGGGGCCAAAGGTACAATATTGCACTTGGGGTGGCAAAAGGACTGGCCTATCTCCATCATGAGTGTCTTGAATGGATTGTCCACTGTGATGTCAAGCCAGAGAACATATTGTTAGATAGAGAGTTTCAGCCCAAGATTGCAGATTTTGGACTGATGAAGCTACAACAGCGAGGATCAAGCGCACAAATGTTGTCAAAAGTGCATGGGACTAGAGGCTACATTGCACCAGAATGGGCTCTAAATCTTCCAATCAATGGTAAGGCCGATGTTTACAGCTACGGCGTAGTGCTTCTTGAGTTAGTGAAGGGGGTTCGTCTTTCCAGATGGGTGGCTGAGGGCGAGGAGGAGGTTGAAATGGCTGGTATATGCTCTATTGAAATCCTTAAAGAAAAACTAGCAGGTGAAGACCAGTCATGGCTTCTGGAGTTTGTTGACCACAGACTGGATGGAGAATTCAACCATTCAGAAGCTACAGTAATGCTTAAGATAGCAATATCATGTGTGCAAGAGGACAGGAGCAGAAGACCGAGCATGAGCCATGTGGTCGAAACTCTGCTTTCACTTGTGGAATAATATTCGGTATTGTTCTACCTCTGTAACTTTTTATAAGACGTTTTTACAGTCTATGACAGTGTCAAAAAACGTCTTGTATTAAGTTACAGAGAGAGTATTTACTATTGTTCCTCGCAAAAAAAAAGAAGATTATTTACTGTTGTTACATCTAGCTGAAGTAAGAGTAATATTCTGTGATGTTGCAGAAAAGTTGCTGCAAGCCTTATCCCTACCATATGTAGCGGCTCTCCGGATTTGTCCGTACCTAGTTTCTTAAGATGGAGCACTAACTGGAAAGTAGTATTTCATTCTGTCTTTCTGTTTGGATGCTCAATTCCATATAACAAAACACATCTGCTTTCAGCTATTAGAAGAAATCTTTGATCCTGGTGAGCTAGATTGATAGCAAACAGAAATGTATCGAATCTAACATGAACAGTGGTAGGTTGCATAAATTTACAGTCAGTTTTATTACCTGATTTATCATGCAGCCAACAGATTAAAGAACAAAAGTATTAGATTACTCACAGCTATAAAAGTTACTATATGATTCGAAGGAATCAACAATGACGGGAGGTGTCAAAACAATCACCAGTTCACTCATTGTTGTTGCCAATGGACTCATTGTTGGTGTTGAACTGAGCCTCCATCCCCAACCAAGTACTGCACGGGGTCAAGCACCTTCCCTTGCTCCAGCTCATGTACAGAGACAGCAGCCTGAGCACATCGAGGTTTGCGCGTTCGACGCAGAAGCCAGCCGGGAGGGAGAGGATGCGGGAGGAGGCGCCGGTCGGCCGTCGAAGCGCGCCGCCGCATGAAGGGAGAGGGGAGGAGGAGGTGCTGTTCGGGTCGGAGTCTCGGAGAGGAAGGCGGGCGAGGGCGAGGAGGGTCGGGGACGGGAGGAAGTAGAAGGCCAGCGCGTAGTGGTCGGGCACGGGAAGCGAGCTGGAGCTCGCGGTGACGCCGGTGAGGGTTGCCGCGGCGCTTCTCTGGGAGGGAGGGACAGGGGAGGAGGGGCGACGCGCACCAATTCGATAGGGTCCCTAGAACTGCAGAAATACTCTATTTTCTTTCGGTTTTTATGATTTGAGACTACTTTCTTATTTATGAGATGAGAAGTCTATAATGCTCTTATACTCCCTTCGTCCCAAAATAAGTGTCTCAACTTTGTACTGGGAGTACATCGTAATTGTGTACTGAGTAACCTCGCACTGATTGTAATGATCTCACAAATAATTGACATATGTATAAGTCTTAACATATGAATGTGCGTCTATAAAAAATATGTCTATAGCCCATCTAGATGGTGTCACATCTAAGTGATGTCATAGGCAAATTGATTGTTCCTCTTGTGTTTTTAGAAACTTGTGTTGTGTTTTCTTTTGTCCGTCTGTTTTGATTGTGTGTTTTCTCCGACCGACAACCGAACTGTAGTTCAAAAAGAAAAAAGAAATCAGGCCCCGGGTGGTTCTGTAAGCACTAAAGACCGGTGTAAAACGAACAGACCAGGCGATTTTCTGGAAAACGAACTAGGAATTTCAACGAGACGATGGAGGTAGGCGATATGGCGACATGACGAGCAACCTGGTTGAATGTTTTAACAATGTGCTCAAGGGTGCTCGACTGCTCGTTCATTGCCGGTGATTGCAACTAGGACAAAAATAAAGGAGCTGGACCCCCTAGTTGTGTGTCGAGGGTGGACTTCCCACTTGGACAAAAAAAAATCAAGCCCGGTTGCGTGTCGAGGGTGGACTTCCCACTTGGACAGAAAAAATCAAGCCCGATTGCGAGTTGAGGGTGAACTTGCAACTAAGAAGAAAAAGGTTAAGGCCTAGTTGCATGCCACAGTATTGCAACTTGGGCAAAATAGGTTTTCGCCGGTGGCATGTCGAGGAAGGACTTGCAACTGGGACGAACAAATGTCGGCCTAGTTGCAAGTCAACGTGGGTTTGAAACAGGGGAAAAAAGGTCAAGGCCATTTGCATGTCGAATATGGACTTGCAACTATCGACAAATAAGAAAGGTCGGGCCCGGTTGTCGGTTCAGGGTGAACTTGAAACTGGAAAAAAGGATCTGGCTGTGAGTTAAGGGTGGGCTTGCAACTGGGACAAAGATGGTTGAGCCCAGTTGCGAGTCAAGGATGAGCTTTCAACTAGGGCAAAAAAAGTCAGCGGGAATAAGAAAATGATAGTCCCAGGTACGAGTCAAGGGTGGACTAGCAATTGGGACAAAGAAAAAAAAACTCTGGCCTAGTTGCACATAGAGTGTGGATTTGCAACTATGAAAAGAAAATAATGCCAGGGTCTCAAGTGGGAATTGACAGTGAACTTGCAACTTAGAACAAAAAATAGGTCAAGAAGCACATGGCAAAAAATACTCGGGCCCAATTGCTAATCAACTGGAACAAAAAAAGTCAGAACCAGTTGCGAGTCAAGGATGGCCTTGGAACCGGGATAAAAAGGGTCAGCAATCAGTTGCGAGTTGTGGGTGGCCTTGCAATTTAGACAAAAAATAGATTGGACTCCAGTTGTGAGTCCAGTTTCAACTTGTAGCTGAGACAAAGTAAAAGGTCGAGGCCCATTTATGACTCAAAGGTGGACTTGTAATTGAGACAAAAAAATGCTCAGTTGCAAGTCGATAGTAGACTTGCAAATGACACAAAAATAGATCGGGACCAGTTACAGATCGAGTGAGAGCTTGCAACTTAGGCAACAAAAAATCGGTAATGGACCTGTAACTGGAAGAGAAAAATTGTTATTTAAAAAAGTGTTGAAGAACTTAAAATATTCAGAAATTTGATGAGAATTGAAAAACATAAAAAGAAAGAAACGCAAAACGCACACGTCCACCTATGCATCATACCGCTGCACTGAATAAACAAATGGACGATGGCGCCTTGACATTGGGTTTTCCGGCCCATGCCGCTCCGCTGAATGAAACGGCGACACACAGCCGATCTAACAAATGGAAAAGCAAATCATGGTCAGGTTGCAGGAGTCTGAATCATGAACGACAACGACAACCCTTGCGCACCAAAAGTTTTGCACGCATCTAATAGCAGTTGATCACGTGGTAAAGAACTTAGATATGCAATATTTAATTCTCATCTAGATGTGATTTAGCAAAACTGTTGTCGAAAAATGATAACCTTTGCCCTCGTTGCCATGCCCATCTGGAGACATGGACACACCTGTCACCTTACGTCCATTGAGAAAGATCGGTCTTGGCCGTGAGAAACTCAGATGATTCACTCACATGATCTAGATGAAAAATGGCGCTTATGTTGTATTGCTCCCAACCACCCTCAGGAAAATCCAAATTACAAGCCAAAGCCAACCCATGTTGTAGCCAATTTCTTCCCGTCCAAGTAAGAACGACACTGAGATTGTGCAACGAGTATCAAGAATACATCATCCTCCTCTCCTCTGCTCGCTCCCCTGAGTCAGAAAGATTGCATTGCCGTGATAACATACACTAGCATTGATCTGTTTATACACATCAGCGTACAGGTTCAGTTACAGCTCAAAGCATGGTGGATAATTAAGAGCAAGGTCCCTTGACCTTCTATATTCTAGCACTAAGCTATAATGCTAGGCAGCACTAACTGATGTTTAACATTCCCCTACAATCTTAACATGTGTAAAGGTTCAGATTGGAACGTAATCGAGCAAGCATATCCTTAGTGAGATGCTTGGTGAATGCATCAGCGACTTGATCTGCTGAAGAAATAAATTTGACTTCCAAAGCACTCATGGCTACCTTCTCTCTCACAAAATGAAAATCAACCTCGATGTGTTTCGTGCGGGCATGAAATACCGGATTCTTCGTAAGATATGTTGCGCCGAGGTTGTCACACCACAAGACATGCGCACAAGGCTGAGGAACACGTAGTTCCTTTAGCAATGACTGTATCCAAGTTGCTTCGGCCATACCATTCGCCAAAGCTTTGTATTCCGCTTCTGTTGATGATCTCGACACGGTCAGTTGCTTACGTGCACTCCATGAAATAATATTCGGACTGAAGAAAACTGCGAACCCGCCGGTAGAACGCCTATCATCGCCACAGCCAGCCCAATCCGCATCCGTGAACACACACTCAATAAAGTTGAAGGCGAGCGCCGAATATTTATGCCGGTCGACGCCGTCCCTTTCACATACCGAAGAATTCTCTTCACTGCTTCCTAATGAATATCAGTGGGACAGGACAAGTACTGACACACCTTATTGACGGCAAAAGAGAGATCAGGCCGTGTTAAGATCAAGTATTGGAGGGCGCCAACCGTGCTTCTGTAGCGAAATGCTTCGTCTTCGGACAATCCATGACCAGATTCCCGAGTAAGCTTCTCATGAGTGCACATCGGTGTTGAGAATGCTTTGCAATTTGCCATGTCTATACGCTGTAGAAGATCGAGTGCATACTTCTTCTGAGTAAGAGTGATTCCTCCAGAATTGCGAAGCACCTCAATGCCAAGAAAATAGTTAAGAGAGCCAAGATCTTTCACAAGAAATGTGGCGGAGAGCTTCTGAAGAAGTCGTGTCATGGCCGATGATGAAGAACTCACAATGACTATATCATCAACATAAACCAGCATGTATATGGTGACACCACCGTGTGCAAAAATGAACAGAGATGCGTCTGCTGCTGAATGATGAAAACCCAACTGCTGAATGATGAAAACCCAACTGCTGAAGACGTTCACTAAGTCTGGCGTACCATGCACGAGGGGACTGTTTTAGGCCATATAAAGCTTTATGCAACTTGCACACATAATCTGGACGAGACGGATCTTGAAAGCCGGGTGGCTGCTGCATATAAGCCTCGTCAGTGAGAATACCATGAAGGAATGCATTGCTAATGTCAACCTGTCGAAGCTGCCATCCACGGGAAATTGCAAGAGAGAGCACAAGTCGCACAGTTACAGGCTTAACCACGGGTGAGAAGGTGTCAGAGTAGTCAATTCCGTACTGCTGTGTGAAGCCGCGTGCGGGCTTTGAACTTGTCGAGAGAACCGTCAGACTTGTGCTTCACCTTGAAAACCCATTTGCATCCAATAACATTTTTGCCGGACGGTCGAGGAACCAAAGTCCATGTCTTGTTCTGCTGAAGAGCAGAGAACTCGGCCTCCATTGCGGGGCGCCATTGTTCATCTTGGAGTGACGGTATGTGCGTGGCTCGGCATGAAAGGCCCAACGTCGAGGATCATAGCGCACGGTGCCATCAGTGGGCACCAGCGTCTTCACGATGTTCCGACGGAGATGTGTCATCATCGGATGCGTGGCCCCTGTGGCAGGAGCAGCGTCAGCCCGCTGCTCCAGAGTTGGCGCAGCCGGAGGCTCCTGCACGCTCGGCGAAGTCGGAGAAGTCAAGGACGCCGCGCCAAGAGAACTCATGTCTGGGCCGGGAGAGGTGCTAGGCTCAGCTGTGGACGAGGCTGGAGTCCGCGACTCGCTCGGAAGGACGGGGGACGTTGGAGCCGGCCCGTCTACATGGTGATGACGTGGCGTGCATGGCGACGTAGAGCCAGAGGACGTGGAGTCGCTGGAACCTGCATGCACATCAGAAGGACTTGGCAGCGCATTAGTAAGCAAGGTTAAATCATATCTCTGCATGCGATCATCCACTACGGCCGGCTCGGCTACACGAAAAAGTGAAGGAGGTGTAGGAAGGATGGGTGTGGTGGTGGGAGTAGTGGATGATGGGGCTGCAAACGGAAAAATGTGTTCATCAAATACAACATATCGGGAGATGTATATACGGCCAGTGGATCGATCAAGGCACTTGTAGCCTTTGTGCATAGAGCTATAGCCCAAGAATACGCACTGTCGGGATCGAAAATCAAGTTTACGATTATTATATGGCCGGAGGTTCGTCCAGCATGCACATCCAAAAGCACGGAGAAAAGTATAATCTGGTTTCTCATTAAGAAGACACGTGAGTGGCGTAGTGGTTTGAAGAACACGAGTTGGCATGCGATTAATTAAATAGCAAGCGATGATGAAGGCTTAATCCTGAAAACGGACCGGGAGACAGGAGTGAGCGAGGAGTGCGATGCCGGTTTCAACGATATGGCGATCCTTGCGTTCAGCGATGCCATTTTGTTGTGAGGTGTGTGGGCAAGATACGCGATGAGTAATGCCTTCCCGCTGAAAATACCTAGATAGGCGACGGTACTCCCCACCCCAATCGGATTGGGCAGTTTTGATTTTAGTATTAAGCATGCGTTCAACATGCTTTTGGAAGGTATAAAATGCTTGCTCGACATCGGATTTTCTCTTGAGAAGGTAAATCCATATGAAACGACTAAAGTCATCCAAAGAACTCACATAATATTTGAAGCCCCCAACAGAGGTAATAGCAGGGCCCCAAACATCAGAATGAATAATTTCAAGCGGGGCATGAGTAATATGACTCGAATCTCGAAAAGGAAGTTGATGAACTTTAGCTTGTTGGCATGCATCACAAACATTAGATTCGATCAAAGGTGCACAAGCAAATTTATTTGACCTAAGAACCGACTCAACGACACTTTTGGATGGGTGGCCTAATCTTTGATTCCAAAGATCCATGGAGAGCTTGACACCCAAGAAGGCGCGACGACCAGATAGAGTAGGCGAGAACTTGTAGCTTGGCACCGGATAAAGACCTCCACGACATCTACCGCGAAGAAGAACCTCCCTCGTTGCTCGGTCCTTTAGATAAAACAAGTGAGGATGAAATTCAGCAAAAGCATCATTATCAGAGGCTAACTTGTGCACGGATAACAAGTGTTTGTTAACATGAGGAACATGCAAAATATGGCGAAGATAAAGTGGTTTGGACGAGCCGGAAATAGTGGAGTGACCAACATGTGAAATAGACAAACCTGCTCCATTTGCGACATGCACCTTGTCCTTGCCACCATAGCGCTCATGGACAGTGAGGCGGTCGAGATCACTCGTTAGGTGGTCGGTGGCCCCAGTATCTGCGTACCAGTCCATGTCCACGGAGTAGGAGCCGGTGTTGGCGACGTTGCCGGAGCGCTCATGGTGCTCCACAGGCTGGAACGCGTGATTGAAGCGATTGCGGCAGTGGAGCGCGTCGTGGCCAAACTTGCCACACACCTGACACTTCAGGTTGGAGCGCCCATTGCCGCGACCACGAGCCTGTCCACGTTGACCGCCACGTGCACTGTTACCGCGTGCTGCAGCATTGGCGGAGGGATAGATCTCCCCGGTCGAATTCTGCTGCTCAAGACGGAATTCAGCGCTGAGTAGAAATGCATAAAAGCTGCTGAGGCTCACCGGGTCATCATGTGTTGTGATCGACGCAACGAGAGGCTCGAACTCGGAGCCCAGCCCAGCGAGCATGTACCCAAGCACCTCGTCCTCAGATAGGGGCTTGCCAATGGACGCCATCACATTAGCGAACCCCTTCATCTTGCGATAGTACTCAGACGCAGAGAGGTCCTTCTTCTTCAGATTAGAGAGCTGGTACCTCAGTTGCATGACACGCACTCGATTTTGTGATGCAAACATGTCATGTAGAGCAGTCCAAACAGCAACGGAGGTCGTCTGGTGCGTCATCTGACCGAGTATATCCTCAGTCATGGATCCTAGGAGATCGATCATCACGAGCTGATCTTGCTGGTACTAGCGAAGGAACTCCGGGTTGGCCACCTCAACGGCTGCATCACCAGTTCCTTATGTGATGGTGTGCGAGGGTGCTTCCACATAGCCGTACAGACCGTTTGCAGCGAGGGCAGGAACAGCCTGGGTCTTCCACAACAAGAAGTTATCCCGTGTGAGACGGATCGTGACGAGGTTGCCGAGATGTGACAGAGATTGGGGCTGAAGAGCTGGAGCCAGTGGCGACGCTTCCAGCGTTGAGGGAGGAGAGGGCTTCGGAGGTGCCAGATGAGGGAGCAGAATTGGTGCCAGCCATGGCTGCGGTGGAGATAGGATCTTTTTGCTCTGAATACCAAGTCAGAAAGATTGCATTGCCGTGATAACATACACTAGCATTGATTTGTTTATATACATCAGCGTACAGGTTCAGTTATAGCTCAAAGCATGGTGGATAATTAAGAGCAAGGTCCCTTCACCTTCTATATTCTAGCACTACGCTATAATGCTATGCAGCACTAACTGATGTTTAACACCCTGCCTCGCTCCTCTTTCCGGGAACGCTCCCACCACCGCTCAACGTCTTCCTTCGGTCGCTGACCAAGTCACTGTTTGAGCTAACATATTTCACTCACCGACAACTGGGCCCCATACACATGCTGCCTAAACCCATCCATCGCGGTCTTTCCGGCTGACGGCTGTCACGTAGGAGATTCCCGTTTCGGTACGCCTTAAAAACAACGGGGAATCCAGGGGACAGTGTATAGACTTTCTGGATTTCAAGGTGAGCATTCGTTTCGTTTTCTATGAGCACTACAACTTTATTTAAGTTTAAATCAGACTTCATGCTTAGAGTGATGTTGCGTGACTGAATGGTTTTGTTGTGTGTACCGTGAAGAGCCCTAGCCATAGTAGAGTCGGCCATAGTATGGGAGGGGAATATTTGGTTCCTAGGTACTCCCTCTGTAAACTTTAGTGATCCAAACGCTTTTATATTAGTTTATGGAAGGAGTACATATATACCCTATATGAAAAAAATAGCAATTCAACAAAAAGTCAGAAAATTTCTGAAAATATTTTTAAATAAAGTTGACCTTTCATTGTACCAGTGAGAAAAGTTTGTAAGGCTATATTACTATTTTTATAGTGCATAATATCATAGATTAGTATCATATGTGATCTCATTTATTGCCATGCATGACATATAGTAGCATCACATTTACTCCACTATGCCCATCTCTTATGTTACGGTATCTACCTATTTTACTATAATCTTTTATTTAATTACCTGTCACATAAGCATGTTTGCGAGTCCCAAGTGCATGTACTACTTATGTTACCCCACTATGCCCAGCCTAAATGTGAAAAGTTTAGATAGCAGCCCATGTGGGCCAAGCCTTTTCAGTAGCCGCCCCTGGTATTGAATTGGCTTTCCTGTATATTCAAATAACATCCATCGCCAATAAGGACACCAGTGTTCCCTTTCGTATTTGATTTAATAAGTTGCCGGCGGCCATGGCAGCTCGGGTCACCAACCGCGTCGTTCAATCGGAAGAGGCTATAAGGGATAGAAGCCGCCGCCAGGGAGGAAGAAAACGGAGCGAGGAGCCATGGCCGCCAGAAACTTCTTCGTCCGATCCCCCAAAGAGGAGGAATCCAGCGCCGCCATCCGAGGTACCTAGGAGAGAAAACACCATCTCCCACCCTCTCTCAGTTCCGCCACCGTCCCGGATCCATCTGGAAACCAATGCTGTTAATTTTGTGCTTTCTGCCTCTTTATGTTTGCTTCCTGCGCGTGTTATCTTGTTGCAGAGGCTGTCCTGTTGGGAGGGAAGAACGCCGCCATTGCTGGCACCGTGGTCGCGGTTCCCACGGTGCGTATTTGTGTGCTGAATTCTTATGTGCATGCTCGCATATATCCTGACTTCTGCCAGATCTGATCTTGTGCAGTTCGTTGCCTGCCGTGTCCTTCCTTGGGCTAAGCATAATCTGAACTACACCGCGCAAGCGCTCATCATATCCACAGGTACTACCATGCTACTGAATGATTCAGCCATCCTAATTACTTGAGCAGTATCGGTGTTCTAGCTTCAGACGGTAGAAGGTGATACCGTACGTTAGATTGATGATAAAAGCTTAAGCCATTTCTTCAAGGATCATGCGTATTGCTTTACCACTATTGGATTTGAAGGTCGTCTGTAGCTCAAAAGCAAGACCATTGTTGTTTGTCATGCTCATGCGACACAAAATTGGGAGTTTACTGAACAACAATATCCCTGTTTGTTGGACAGCCTGCGTCGCCGGCTTCTTCATCACCGCGGACAAAACCATTCTGCGAAACGCAAGGCAAAACACCATCGGGAGGATCGACGAGTCGACTTGATCCAGGACTGTACAGAATCGCAGGCCTTCTGTTCCATCCATGATCCATTGATGGTGCTGCATGAGGAAACGTCGGATTAATTTCAGTTTCAGCTTGTCTGTACCTTGCAGTGTAAGGAAGACTAAAGAGAGTTGTTGCTTTCTAGGGCAGTGGATCCCGTTTGCTCCCAGTTGAAAGTGGAATAAAAGGTGGAATGTTTTTCTTGTGCCAATGTGAAGTCTTAAGTACGTTGCGGTATAATGTATTTGGAGTAGGTTTTGATCAAGTGGGCTCTGGGTCTGATCCGTTTCTGCTGTTTGGGTTGTGTTTTTTATTTTTTGAAACTTTGATTGAGTTGCACCATCCTTGCTGAGACGCCAACCCTATTCGTGAACATAAACAGATGACTGGGTAAGTTTGCGCTTTGAAAGTTAGATTAACTATATCTATATACCAATATAAAACGGAAACACTAACGCCCACACATGTGGGCGTTATCCAACTCGCCAACACGCCTCGATCGTCGTCCAGTGCCTTTTGCACGAATCTTGGCACGAAAAGGTTGATTTTATGTGCCACGTAGGACAAGTCGCGTGTGTGGCGTGTAAGGGAGTTCGTCCGCACGCCGTTTTCCCTCCGAGGTCAGCGGTTGCAAGTCGAGGCGTGCGGTGGAACTGCCGTCGCGCTCGCACGCCACGCCCGACTTCGGTTGCCGTCTCCCACGTCTCGCCACTTCGCTCTCCCCTCGCGGTTCAGTTACTCCCCTCCCCATTCATTACTCCCCAACCCACCCATCCACACCAATTGCATTCGATTGAGGAGAAACCGAGAGGAGAAGGCGACGGCGGCGGCGGAAGAGTCGACCGCATTCGCGGCCGTTGGTGGGGCTCGCCGGACCGGAGCGTCGTCGCCGGAGAGCCGCAGATTGAAGGTAAGGTTCCCTCCCGTGCTCACATTCCTGACTGCGATTTGCGCCCCCTCCCTCTGTGGTCAATTTCCGCTCGAGTTTCCTCGAGATTCCGGCCGATTCACGGTGCTCCGGCGTCCCCGTCGGCGATGGAGTCGCGTGCTTGCCATTTAGGGTGGCATTGCGCAGTTTCATCGCCGCTGCAGTGGCAGTCATGCCAGTGTGGCTCGGCCTGTCCGCATCTAAATCCGGTTTTTGCCTTGCGATTGAGCGGGCAATTTTTCTAGATGTTAGTTATGATTTGCCTCGAAATGCTATGGCCATCAGTGTAGGCAGTTTTTTGTTTGTTAAATTTCAAGGTATGATAGTTGCGAATGAACCCTATATCTAGGTAGGTCCATTTCAAAATGTAGGATAACGGCAGCCATGGCATTTTTAACAACTATCATCACTGATGGCAACTAATTTCCTGATCAACCGTGTCAGTTGCCACGAATATGCTTTCCATGTGGCAACTAATTTTGTGAACACACTATGGCTGTTGCCATGCCACTATCATCACTGATGGCGACTAATTTCCTGATCAACCGTGTCAGCTTGCCACGAATATGCTTTTCATGTGGCAACTAATTTTGTGAGAACACTATGGCTGTTGCCATGCCACTGTCATCACAGATGGCGACTAATTTCCTGATCAACCTTGTCAGTTTGCCATGAATATGCTTTCCATGTGGCAATTAATTTTGTGAACACACTATGGTTGTTGCCATGCCACATGCAGGACAATGGCACATTCACTGTACAATAGACTCAGTTTGCGTTTTTTTTACTGCATTACATGGCAACTCATTTTTATGTGAGGCCAGGGTGTGAGTTGCCACATTAATTACATGTTGTGCAGTGGAAGTTGTCTGCCCTTTTTTCAAGTGCCTTGTGTTTAACATGGCAACTTTGAACCTAGTACATTTGCTGCTTGTGAATACATGGCAAATCATTTTTATATGAGGCCGGGATGTGAGTTGCCACATTACATGTTGTGCAGTGGAAGTTGTCTGCCCTTTTTTGGAGTGCCTTGTGTTTAACATGGCAACTTGAACCTAGTACATTTGCTGCTTGTGAATACATGGCAAATCATTTTTATATGAGGCAAGGGTGTGAGTTGCCACATTATCTGTTTTGTGCAGTGGAAGATGCCTGCCCTTTTTTGGAGTGCCTTGTGCTAACATGGCAACTTGAACATTTTTAAAGTGCCTTACGATCTGCACATTTTTTATGAAGTCAATATGTTTAGTTGCCACATTTCATGTTGGACAGTCCTAGGGGGTGGGTGTTCCTATGATCTGCCTCATTTGCCACTTTCAAATGAGCCAATATGGCAAGAAGATTCTGCTAGCTGGCAACTGCTTTCTTCAGAAGCACATACACGTCTAGTTGCCATGTTTCTGCAATTGCTTTTCCATTTTGATTATTATTTTTTGCCTTTTTGTGCATGTTCATCGCATAGCAATTACTGCCCTCTTCAAAATGCTTAAACTTTGGGCCAACCATTTGAGTTTTCATTTTTTGTTCATCGAAGATATCGAGTGAAGTTACTTTATGCATTTCTTTCCGTATCCGTCGGCTGTGTTTTCATTTCACCCTAACGTGTGTTTTGTTCTTATCGTAGCACAATGGCTCGCGGCGACCATCAAGATGATGATGATGACTTCATGGATGTACCGCAATAGAATCGCGCGACTGGTCGGGCAAAAGATGGCAATGAGGTCACTTTCCACCCCCATATGTTTTAATGTCATATTGAGTTTTCAATCTTCCGTTAGAACTAAATTTCATGACACTGAACATGCCAACAAATGATCCTTTTTCTGTTATGCAGAAGAAGAAACGTCATCGCAATAGGGCTTTGCAAGAACGTCTGACCATATTGAACGATAGATTTACTAATGAGCATAAGGGAGCTGCCGGTGAGATGGGGATGTAGGCTCTGATGGATGTTCGGTGCAAGAACCTAGTGAACCCTGTATGCGACTGGCTCGGTAAGATTTATGATCCTGCCTCCAGAGAATTCGTGATTCTGGGACGGGGAAGACTGGCTTTGGATGAGGAATCTATGTTCTGCACTTTGGGTGTGCCCCGTGGAGAAATCAAAGTCCTGTATGAGGTGAATAATAAGACTGAGGAAGCCTTGTTCGCCCGTTTGTTTCCTAGGATGTCATCCATGCCGAATACGACTGTGACGGCAACTTCGCTGGAGGGCATGAAAACCCATGGCGAGGTATTTAAGATGAAGCTGCTCATGTACTTGATCTCAGCTGTCTTTGCGCCTACCACATCTCTTCGCCCAAGCAACAAGTGCTTCCCCATCCTGGTGAATGCTCTCTCTCTCTCTCTACTTCTTTTTTCCCTTCAATTTTTTTATTTTGATGTTATCTGGAAGCTAGTCACTGCTAGTTTTTTTGATGTTTTTATTTGAATGCTGATGCGTCATGATTTTTTTGTCCTGAAATTGTATTGTGCAGGTGAAGCTGAAAGACGTTAAGAACATGAATTGGTGTAAATTCATCGCGGACTTCCTGCATGATGCATTCTCTTCCAAGATGTACCAGAAGGGTTGTCGCTTGCACCTAATGGTATTTTTTCCCTACTCTTTTGCAAATACTCTTATCACGGTTCAATGTTTTTCCTAAATCAACATCGCAGTTGTTGATAAGTGTGAACCGTACAAGATCGTGCATGGCAACCGTACAAGATCGTGCATGGAAACCCTTTGTTTCATTTTTTATGTGAATCATTTGACATGTGAAAGTGACTTTTGTTTGATCCATGACATCTGTAGTTGCTGCCTACAAGGCAATAGCATTTTTCAACAACACAAATAAGTGTTCATTTCATACATTCAATCTTTTTTATACAATCTGCATGGCAACCATGATGCTGAGCTGGTGGCAGCTACCAGCATAACAAGATGGCAACTGTCAACAAAGCATGATGGCAACTAACATAGATAGATGGCAAATATTTTTCTTCATTCTCTTCAACTTGATGACTCAAGGAAACTACATAAGCTTCTTTTTCACCATAGCATGATTGCAACTGACATAGCTTTCTTTTTTATTGTGTATACCAGCATTTTTCAACAACACAAAAAAGTGTTCATTTCATACATTCATTCTCTCTTATACAATCTGCATGGCAACTATGATGCTGAGCTGGTGGCAACTACCAGCATAACAAGATGGCAACTGCCAACACAGCATGATGGCAACTAACATAGATAGATGGCAAATCCTTTTCTTCATTCTCTTCAACTTGATGACTCAAGGAAACTACATAAGCTTCTTTTTTCACCATAGCATGATTGCAACTGACACAGCTTCCTTTTTTATTGTGTATACCAGCTCATGTACGTCGATGCTCTTGATCTGTCCATTGTTGACTTTACTGGGAGAGGAGGCCTGCCGCCTGCACATAAGTTTGCTGTCTCTGTGTTGACGGACGCTACTGTCAAGGCTGTGCTTGCCGCAGACAGGATAACTGATACGAAATATGGGAAACTGCAGGTTAGTTCTGCCTTCTTTCTTGCACGACATTCTTCAATTTCGATGTTGCATAACATATGAAAACATCCCCGTACGGCAATCATTTATGGCTAACAAGAGATAAATACCTTGGCAGCCATGGCTGTCTGCACATGGCACCCATGTCTGACCCCATATGGCAACTCCACCATCCGTGTCGAAACTCCTTTTTTCCTCTTTTTTGCAATGCATGAACTGTTAGTCACTGCACCTTATTTCTCTCTTACATCTTAGTTGTTTTTTGTTGTTTTCCAGCTGATGGCCAAGCATGCTATAGACTACAGTGTGTTTGGTGGGCCACAAAACTTTGGCAAGTGGATGGATGTGCATTCAGCTCCATCTTGTCCTACTGAGGTAATCAAGGATGTTTATTTTGTTTTTTGAAATTGTTTTTCTCTTTGCATTTTTGATATATATCTTATGGTTGTTTTGGTTTTTTTGTTCTTACGCACGTGACTCCAATATCTTTGGTTATTGCTAGTTTTTGTTTTTGTGCTCAGGCGAGGGCACCTGTTGAGCATCTAGTTGGGCAGTTTGCTTCCGGCATGACCAGCTTGCTCGGGAGGTTGGTTGAGGGTTGGATGGCACTTAATGGCTCTGACAGCGACACGGTTGCGAGGCAGTTCACATCATTCATTGGAGAACGGACACATCAACCAACTGGTTGTCGTGGCCAGTACGACTACAACAGCTCACAAGAGCTCCTTGGCATGCAAGATGATCTAGAAGGAGACACTGGTCTCGACAAGGACATGACGATGACATGGAGAATGTGCAACATGCAACCGACGATGATGAACATGTTGAAGTTCATGTAGGTGGTAAGAAGGATAAGGCCGCACCAAATGTTCCTCCACCAGAGGAAGCAGTTGAACAAATAGTTGCGGGAGACACGAGGGTGTCGCCCTCAAAGAGGGGCAGAGCTCCAGAGGATGTTGGGCAGGGCTTTGTTGGCAAGAGGTCTAGGACCGATCCCGTAGCTGCTAGGAGGAGGTTCGACATCTATTTAGTGTTTTGTTTGTCTCTCCTTTTTAACAGACCGACCCTCTTTTCATTGTTTGCTAAGCGCGGCATGATTTTTGTGTCTCACACTTGGTACCCTTTTTGCCATTTTTCTATGTGCAGCGAGGCGACAGCTGGTGGACGAGCAGTTAAGAAGAAACAAGCACCAACGCGAACCCGTGTTTCTGCTCGATTGAGCAAGGGTGCTCCCACTGCTAGTGACACCACTTCTAATAGGTCATCTCCTCGTACGTTGACGTCCAACACCGGGGATCCTGTCGTGTTGGAAGACTTGAGGAAGACAAGCAAGAAGTAGGTTCTCCCTGTTTTTCATTGTCATAGTGCTATGTTTTTGATTGATGCATTCTAGATCATACAGAACTTTTTTAGTTGATACATTTATGCGGCAACTACCCGTCTGCTTTCCAATGCAGTTGTTCAGCTTGCCACATGGGCTACTGCCATCAGTCCCACATGGAAACTGCTTTTTTCTCATGATTTATTTTTTGCTGCATGGCAACTCCTGTTTGTTCTGCATGGAAATTGCTAACTAGGCCACATGGGAATTCTTTTTCCACTCATATGGCAACTAGCAACTCTCCACTGGCTTCCACCCCCTACATTTGTCTTGTGTGCTCATCCATACCTTGTTCTCGAATGGCAGCTCTGGCACATCACACTTTTTTCATTTTTTAAGATGACTACCATGGCAACTATTTTGTTCAAATTTTTGTACTCTTCATGTGCTTTCTTGCAGGGTGAAGAAGACTACTACACGCGTGACCAAGCAGAACCCTAGAGACCCACTCGAACGCATTCATTCAAAGTTGTCGACAAGTGGCAACTTAGATGCTCATGAGGCGCCGGTTGAGAGAACTGCTGTTGCACCGTCCATTGTTCCCACTAGCTCTGATGCAAGCAGCCAACCATCTCCACCAGTTGCAGATGTGCAGGCTACAACAACAGGCATCCGTACATCTAGGAGTGATGAGTCAGTATCTGCCAGGACTGTTGAGATATTGCCCACTCTATTGGCAATGAGGGATGCTGCTGTGACCCATGCCACCAGATCAACAAGTGTTGAAGTGGACACTCCCGAGATCAACCTAGGCAAGGAAAATTCCCGCTCATCTGATACGGATTCCAAGCGCATGGCTGATGGTACTTATGCGTCCACAAAAGAAGGGGTTGCGACAACAATTCAGAATGAGATACCATCCACAGGTGAGACTCATGGCACAACAGCTCCAGCTTCTGGTGGTCCAGAGGTTACTACGGCGACCGTTGCGTGAGCTGGTCTTCCACCTAGGCGTCGTAGCCCCCGCAAGTAACCTGCAGACATACCCAATGCACTAGATGTAGCTAGGAACAGCAGAGATGACTCTGGTTATGTGCCTGCTTCCACACTATTCCCACCACCTGCCAAAAGCAATGTTATGGAGAAAACGGAAGTCCGGAGTGCAACTGACGCACATAGCAAGCCGGGCACGACTGACGGAGGTGAACGTCCGGAGCAGATTGCGTCTTTCATCACCGTGGAGAACCCCAGCTTAAAGCTGCGCACTTCGAAGCTCCCAGTCAACATTGGTGTCCCGTAAATCCCAAACAAGAAGATTGGCAAGAAAGTTGTGAATGATACCGCTGGCAGCACGCCCCGCCCTACTAATAAGCCTGATGATACTGCAGCAGATGAGGCAGAAATGTTTGTCGATCTATCATCCCTGGATTCTGCCAAGCAACTTGTTCGCGATCCGGCTGGTAGGGAGGAGAGGCACCCAATGGCCTTCACCCCACCGAGCTGTAGCCTTGGCATCGATCGCAGTCAAGATGAACCAGTGGTGCAAGATCCTACACCAGTTGCCTTTGCTTTCCCGGCAGGCATGGCCCCAATGATGGTGCAGCCAATGGCCGATGGCAGGAAGGCTGTGAAGTTTGCAGAGCCGATAGTGCAAGGTACATTTTTTTTGTGTTTATCATTTTGTTTTCTACATTTTTTTAGTCTAAAGTTTGTCACAAGCTTTTTTTTGGTTTGTCACTAGTGATGGCAAATCTCATCTGATGCACATGGCAACTGGAGTTGCTGCAACATGGCACCTACAGTTGTCGCCATGTTGCAATTCCATTCGCCAAGCACATGGCAACTGGAGTTGTTGCAACATGGAAACTTCAGTTCAATGTACTTGGCAACTGCAGTTGTTGCCACATGGCAACTACAGTGCACTATACAAGGCAACTGGAGTTGTCTCCACATGGCAACTCACTATTTTTGCACCTACATTTCATATTTTGCATCCTTTTTTCACAATACCTTGTTTGTTTCCAAGTATCCTAACCCATTGTTTGATCCTTGCAGCCACCCCTGAGGAGATTTCGGCGTCACTTGATGATGCTTACGGCAGGATTGAGGAGGAAGCATTGAAGAGGATGTCCTCATGGGGTCAGGAGCAATCAAATTCTAACGTGCCTGCTGAGTCGGTATCCGAGGATACCATTAGAAGTGCCACCCCTGGATCTGTGAGGCAGCATAGGGTAGTTCACACCCCCCCCCCCCCCCCCCCGCAGATGACTATGAGCCCAAAGTCAAGGCCACAAAGGAGCAGAACCATCTGTATGATATTGTCAAGCGTTTTGGAAACGCGAGGTCCAATAGCAAGTACATGAAGGAGCTGAAAGCGTAACGTCCACACCACATAACCCCTCACTTGCTTTTCTCTTATTTTTTTCCTTTGCTATTCCAGCCATGCTTTGTTTATGTTTTATTTTTTATTTAATTAGTAGACATGATTCTTTCATGTTATATCATGTTCATACAGCTCATGTTTGGACAGAACCAAAATCATACAATGTGATGCGACGTACGTTGACCTGGGTGATCTTGCCAAGTCTGTGAGGCCACTTGGTAAAATGTCGAAGAATGTAGTTGCGTGTGGGATTGACTTCATCAACAGGCATATGGATATTTGTCCTGACAAAACGATCATGCAGTACAGTGTGACCTGCAAAATATGGGATGGTGACTTCCACCATAAAATTCTGAGGAAGCATTTTGCCGCGCATGGTGATTTCAAGCTCACACTAAAGAAATGTGTGAGTGTTCCTTCTTGTTTGCACATTTTTTTATCACATGCTATGTTTTGTCAGTAGCTATGCTTCACACGTGGGCTACATACTGTTTTGTGACAGATATTTCATGTGGCAACAACTGCCATGTAAAATAAGTTTGACTGTTTTTAATGCAACTTATGTGGCAACTTCAATTAAAATACTGGGTAACTTTGTTCATACATGGATGGCAACTTCTTTTAATTACACATGTCAAATAAACATTCTCTGTGGGTGTATTTTTGGACACTTGCTACTTTGTCATTCATGTACCTCTTACTGCATCCGACAATATCTTTACATATCATTTTTCCAACTACATCATTGTGGTTTTTGATGTGAACTCTGCTTTTTCTTTTCCTTTATTTTACTTGCAGGTACTGTTTCCCATGTTCCAGGAGCTTGCACCACAGGACCCACATGACAAGTATGGTCACCACTACGCGATTTGCCTTGACCTGAAGAACCAATGATTTGAGGTGCTTGATTCAATGCGTTCAGAAGCTGATGCAGACCTTACTACACATGCTGAATTCTTCATCAATAACGTCAAAGAGACATGGAACCGTCACTACGAAAACTCAAAGGTCCGGACCAGTCATTTTCCAATCGAGTATGTCGCGACTACGAAGCAAGGAAACCGGTAATTACTATCTTTTTTCATGTGTCCTCCACACCAATCCTAAACCTTTTGTCACTTGTGCATCAAAGTTTATGATTTTTCTGTTCTCTTGAGTTGACATGATTCTTTTTCTTTTATAGGCATGATTGCAGTTTTCACATGTTGGAATACCTTGCAAAGTGGGAAGGCCGACGGGTCCTGTCGTCACAGCTGCAATGGTTGTTAAGCTCCGCAAAATGTACACATGGAACTAGTTGACGAATGAAGATTTCAACACGCGGGCCAGCGCACGAGAGTTGATAGAGGAAGCTGTCAAAAAAGCCAACAAGAAGTACAAGTGATCACATGGTGCTCCATACCGCACGCCTACCTTACATTTGTGGCTGAGGAATGTAAGGTATCAACTTGTTCTTTTAAAACTATGTCCATGTACTATGTTATGACTGCACCTCCCCCCCCCCCCCCCCGTAGTCTAGTATATAGTGGTGGAATGTGAGTGACATTGAATATTTTGTAATATATGTGTGGATGTGAACCTACTTAGGTGTGACAACAGCTACGTTTATGTTCAGTACTATTATGTGTTTGTGGTTGGTAGTACCAGTTGGATGTTTGAATGCGTCCATGATGCCTGAAAACATGGCAAATATAGTTGATCAAACACAGTTAGTGCGAGTAATCGTTATGTTTTTTGTTTTTTGGGGCAACTGCATGATATTTGACATGGCAACTGCAAGATATTTGACATGGCAACTGCATAACATATAACATGGCAAATGCAGTTTATTTAACATGGCAAATGCAGTTCATAAAACATGGCAACTGCAGTTTTGTCTCACATGGCAACTAGATATCATTCCACATGGCAACTGCATTTTCATTAGACATGGCAACTATAGGGGATTTCACATGGCAACTATGATTTCATGCTTATAATGTACCCAGTTGCCATTTTTCAATAGATCAGCATGTCAAAAAACAGAAACAAAATGCGTGTCTGAAAATGGAAAATCTACGCGATGGCAGATTCAGTAGAAATCACATGGCGGATTTGATGGAAGCTGCATGGCAGATTTAGCAGCACATACGTGGCATACATGCCATTTCTTTCAAATTCTGTTATCCACCAACAGTCATTCTCGAATTTTTAAAATTCTGACCATCTACCTTACAAAAATGTCACCAACACCTAAGTTACAATCCTCCATAGTTGCTTTACGGATTGCCCACCCCTTTCTTTGTTTTCTTGTGTTTTGCTTGAATTTCCAACCCCGATTTGTATCTTATCTCTTTTGCACCCCATTTTGATGGAACGGGGCGGGTTCCTGACCTGGGTTTGCATGCTTGCTGTTCCAGACCCTACCTCCGAGTTTTCAGATGATGGACCCGTGGATGAAGGCACACTTGAGGTGCGGGGAAACCTGTGTAAGGCTTCTTCAGCCTTCCTCTTTTTGATCTCATCAAGCTCTCTTTTCAAGGCTTTCCTGTGTTTTTCTGCCACCCTCGCTGTCTCATCACTCTTGCATGCTTCATCTATTAGTTCGGCATAGTTCTTAGTCAACACAACATGCCTCACGGCTTCCATGGTTGTCTCTGGTCTCTCATCATGCACAACCAAAGTTACATTTGATGTTTGTGGCCCCAACGCATCGTTAGCGTCCCAAGTCCATCGCCGCCTTATGAAATGGCGAGGCAATCACGTGAACACTTGCATGTCCATTACTTTCAGTATGTGACAGCACACAATCCCATCCCGTTCGAATTTGCATCATTGGCAGTAGTATTCGCCTTCGTTTATCGAGGCCTTCACAAAGTACTTTCTTCCCTTGTCTGAGTCTTCAAGTTCTGAATCCGACATGCCCAAGAGTGAACACACCTTGAACGTATGTTCGTCCACCTAGTAAGCCGTGTACATGCTGGAACGCTTTATTTCTTCCTGGAATCTGCATGGTTTTGTGCTTTGTTAAACTCTTATATGATGTTTGTAGCACCTTACGTTTATGTAGGCCGTAACATAGCAAAACGTATCTAAAATCAATGATGATATGGAAATCCTGATTTTTTTCCCACATCTGTTCTTGTGTTGTTTGTTTCCACATGGCAACTGCACGATATTTTTCACATGGCAAATGCATAACATTTGAATTGGCAAATGCATTTCATTTGACATGGCAAATGCAGTTTATAAAACATGGCAAACGCAGTTTTGGGTCACATGTCAACTACATATCATTTTCACATGGCAACTACAGTTCATTACACATGGCAACTACAGTTCAATTCACACGGCAAACTACAGTTGATTTCACATGGCAACTACAGATCATGCTTACACTGTACTCAATGGTTATTCTCAATAGATCAGCAAGTCAAAAAAAGCTGGCAACTGCTTTGCATTCTATATGGCACCAACTATCTTCATGCTTGTGCAAATAAGACGGTAACATAATCGACTTACTTGTTAAAAATCTTGTTGTTATATATCTTGCTCATCTGCCTCTCCATTGGCAAATATGTTAGCAATTAGGCTGCTTAAGTGCGGTGTTTGCTTCTTGTTGTAGCTCAGATCCCAGTATTTTCTGTTGCAAAGCTGTATATTACTTGGCAAACTGCAGCAATGAGTTGCCAGGGCTTACATACTGCTTCAAAACAGCATTGAACCCCTCGCTGTGCTGTGTAGTATGCAGAAATGGGAAGAAGCACTGCATGAAGTAGGCCGGCACACAGTACATTTGCTTCTCCCACAGGCTAGTAAGTGTCTCGTTATCTTGGACTTGATATGTTTCAATCATAGCTGTCCAGCTCGGTTGAAGCTCCTCCACCGTCAAGCTGTGGTCCACGCACAACTCGAATGCCTTGTGCAGCTCTGGACGGTCAGAAAGAAAGGTTCTAGCGTCTCCTCAGCCTTCTTAATAATATGCCACCTACAGTGCATGTGCACTGCCAACGGAAAGACCTCATCTATGCCTGCACGCATGCTAAAATCCTGGTCTGTTATTATGTTCATCGGAGCAAGTCCACCCATGCACTCCAAGAAGGTTTTGAACAGCCAAGTGTACCCATCCGTATCTTCGTTCCAAACGAGCCCACAACCGAACTGCAATGACTGATTGTGGTTATTTATTCCTATGAATGGAGCGCAGGGCATCTTATACATATTAGTAAGATATGTCGCGTCGAACGAAATGCAATCTCGGAAATGTTTGTAGGCTCTTCTTGCAGCACGATCCATCCAATACATGTTTCTGACGCGGTCCTCATCGTCCAATCTTATCCTGTAGAAGAAATCAAGATCTGCTTTTGCTTTCTCGTCGAAGTAGGCTATCGTGTCTCCTATGTCAGCTAACCTGCTCTCTCTATGGTACTTTGCCTTTAGGTTTGTGACGTCTGCCGGTATGTAGGGCATGCTACTCAGAGTTCCATTTTTGTTGTGGATCATGAATAGTATCTGGACCAGTCTTGATGGACCGACGTTACAATCATGTAGCAGCTTTATGAATTTCTTCTCGAGGGGGCTGAATCCTCTGTGGGCGCTCTGAAATTTTACAAGGTCAAACTTCTTTATGAGTTCGTGGTTGTGCTCGTAGAAATATTCAGTGACCACCCACCATGCTCCATCTACGTTTAGCTTACACCAGACAGGGCATTCCGTCTTGACAATGATACCTCTCTTTCGTTCTGGCACGAGAGGCACAACACCTTTACCCTTCTTGTTCTTCGTGCCTTGTAGCACCTCATCTCACTCTGCTGTACTCGTTAGTTTTTTTCATTCGGTGTTCACCGCAAACCCATGGAACATTGCATATCTCTGGTAGAATTCCTTGGAATCTTAAAACGAATCAAATCTCTGCCCAACATATCGTGGTTGAGGTACCATGATTTCTGATTGCCCATCTTCTTCATCCCCTTGTGCTTCATCATCAATTTCATCATTCACTTTAGTATCGGCGGTTGTTTCATCTGCTTGAGTGTTGCTTGTGCTGGTGTGCAAAGGTGTGCTTGTCGGCATTGCTGGAACGATTGCCATTTCCGACATTGATTCTGCATTGTTTGTGGCAGGACTATTGACTGGCTGGTGGAACACTTCTTCCGTGTGCTCAGAGGTTCCCGCAGTAGATGTCCCCGCGCCGCTGTTGATTTTAGTCGAAGGCCCTGCAAAAAAAACAGGTGCGTGTGTAAGCATTGTTTGAATGGCAGGTTTATCGCAACGGAATATAGTAACTGCATCTGATTTGTCTTCACATCATTCATACAGCAAGTCATGGCATCTGCATGTGGCCATGCATGGCAACTGCAGTTTTTCATTCATGGCAGCTGCTGATACGTCTCCAACGTATCTATAATTTTTGATGTATTCATGCCATGTTTATAATATTTTTACATGCTTTTGGTATGATTTGGTTAGAACTAACCCGGACTGACGCTGTTTTCAGCAGAACTACCGTGGTGTTGTTTTTGTGCAAAAATAAAAGTTCTCGGAATGCGCTGAAAATCAACAGAGATTTTTTCTAAAAAATATAAAAATACTGGAATAAAGAGTTACCGGAGAGGAGGCTCATGGGGCCCACGAGGGTGGAGGGCGCGCCCACCCCCCTGGGGCGCGCCCCCTACCTCGTGGACACCCCGTGGGTCCTCCTGACTTGCTCTCTACGCCAAACCCTCCTATAAATACCCAAACCTCCAAAAATAAACCTAGATCGGGAGTTCCGCCGACGCAAGCCTCTGTAGCCAGCAAAAACCAATCGGGACCCTGTTCCGGCACCCTGTCGGAGGGGGGATCCCTCACCGGTGGCCATCTTCATCATCCCGGCGCTCTCCATGACGAGGAGGGAGTAGTTCACCCTCGGGGTTGAGGGTATGTACTAGTAGCTATGTGTTTGATCTCTCTTTCTCTCTCTCGTGTTCTTGATTTGGCACGATCTTGATGTACCGCGAGCTTTGCTATTATAGTTGGATCTTATGGTGTTTCTCCCCCTCTACTCTCTTGTAATGGATTGAGTTTTCCCTTTGAAGTTCTTTGTGGTGGTTGAATAGATGAATCTGAGATTGTGTGATGCATATCGTATAATCATGCCCACGGATACTTGAGGTGACATTGGAGTATCCAGGTGACATTAGGGTTTTGGTTGATTTGTGTCTTAAGGTGTTATTCTAGTATGAACTCTAGGATAGATCGAACGGAAAGAATAGCTTCATGTTATTTTACTACGGACTCTTGAATAGATTGATCAGAAAGAATAACTTTGAGGTGGTTTCGTACCTACAATAATCTCTTCGTTTGTTTTCCGCTATTAGTGACTTTGGAGTGACTCTTTGTTGCATGTTGAGGGATTGTTATATGATCTAATTATGTTATTATTGTTGAGAGAACTTGCACTAGTGAAAGTATGAACCCTAGGCCTTGTTTCGAAGCATTGCAATACCGTTTGTGCTCACTTTTATCATTAGTTACCTTGCTGTTTTTATATTTTCAGATTACATAAACCTATATCTACCATCCATATTGCACTTGTATCACCATCTCTTCACCGAACTAGTGCACCTATACAATTTACCATTGTATTGGGTGTGTTGGGGACACAAGAGACTCTTTGTTATTTGGTTGCAAGGTTGTTTGAGAGAGACCATCTTCATCCTACGCCTCCCACGGATTGATAAACCTTAGGTCATCCACTTGAGGGAAATTTGCTACTGTCCTACAAACCTCTGCACTTGGAGGCCCAATAACGTCTACAAGAAGAAGGTTGTGTAGTAGAGATCTAGCTCTTTTCTGGCACCGTTGCCAATATCTAAAGATATACCTTCAAGCACTCACCTCCCCGCAACGGTGCCAGAAAAGAGCTAGATGTCTACTACACAACCTTCTTCTTGTAGACGTTGTTGGGCCTCCAAGTGCAGAGGTTTGTAGGACAGTAGCAAATTTCCCTCAAGTGGATGACCTAAGGTTTATCAATCCGTGGGAGGCATAGGATGAAGATGGTCTCTCTCAAACAACCCTACAACCAAATAACAAAGAGTCTCTTGTGTCCCCAAGACACCCAATACAATGGCAAATTGTATAGGTGCACTAGTTCGGCAAAGAGATGGTGATACAAGTGCAATATGGCTGGTAGATATAGGTATTTGTAATCTGAAAATATAAAAATAGCAAGGTAACTAATGATAAAAGTGAGCATAAACGGTATTGCAATGCTAGGAAACAAGGCCTAGGGTTCATACTTTCACTAGTGCAAGTTCTCTCAAAAATAATAACATAACTGGATCATATAACTGTTGGAAATATGCCCTAGAGGCAATAATAAAAGGATTATTATATTTCAATGTTCATGGTAATTGTCTTTTGTTCATGCTATAACTGTATTATCCGGAAATCGTAATACACGTGTGAACACTTAGACCCAATGAGTCCCTAGTGAGCCTCTAGTTGACTAGCTCGTTATGATCAATAGATAGTCATGGTTTCCTGACTATGGACATAGGATGTCGTTGATAACGGGATCACATCATTAGGAGAATGATGTGATGGACAAGACCCAATCATAAGCATAGCATAAAAGATCGTATAGTTCGTTTGCTAGAAGCTTTGCCAATGTCAAGTATCTATTCCTTCGACCATGAGATCGTGTAACTCCCGGTTACCGTAGGAGTGCCTTGGGTGTATCAAACGTCACAACGTAACTGGGTGACTATAAAGGTGCATTACAGGTATCTCCGAAAGTATCTGTTGGGTTGACACGGATCGAGACTGGGATTTGTCACTCCGTATAACGGAGAGGTATCTCTGGGCCCACTCGGTAATGCATCATCATAATGAGCTCAATGTGACCAAGGTGTTGGCCACGGGATCATGCATTACGGTACGAGTAAAGTGACTTGCCGGGTAACGAGACTGAACAAGGTATTGGGATACCGACGATCGAGTCTCGGGCAAGTAACGTACCGATTGACAAAGGGAATTGTATACAGGGTTTGATCGAATCCTCGACATCGTGGTTCAACCGATGAAATCATCGAGGAGCATGTGGGAGCCAACATGGATATCCAGACCCCGCTGTTGGTTATTGCCCGAGAGTCGTCTCGGTCATGTCTGCGTGTCTCCCGAACCCGTAGGGTCTACACACTTAAGGTTCGGTGACGCTAGGGTTAGTAGGAAGTCAAGTATGTGACTACCGAATGATGTTCGGAGTCCCGGATGAGATCCCGGACGTCACGAGGAGTTCCGGAATGGTCCGGAGGTAAAGATTTATATATGGGAAGTCCTGTTTCGGGCATCGGGACAAGTTTCGGGGTTATCGGTATTGTACCGGGACCACCGGAGGGGTCCCGGGGGCCCACCGGGTGGGGCCACCTGCCCCGGGGGGCCACATGGGCTGTAGGGGGTGCGCCTTGGCCTGCATGGGCCAAGGGCACCAGCCCCACATAGGCCCATGCGCCTAGGGTTCAAGGGGGCAAGAGTCCTAGGAGGGGAAGGCACCTCCTAGGTGCCTTGGGGGGGAGGGAAACCCCCCTTGGCCGCCGCCCCCCTAGGAGATTGGATCTCCTAGGGCCGGCCACCCCCCCCTTGGCCCTCCTATATATAGTGGGGGAGAGGAGGGACTTCATACCTTGAGTCCTTGGCCTTTGGTTGCCTCCTTCTCCCTCCCCAACACCTCTCCTCCTCCGTTGTGTGCTCGGCGAAGCCCTGTCGGAGTACTGCTTCTCCACCATCACCACGCCGTCGTGCTGCCGGTGGAGCTGTCTTCCTCAACCTCTCCTTCCCCCTTGCTGGATCAAGAAGGAGGAGACGTCGCTCGTCCCGTACGTGTGTTGAACACGGAGGTGCTGTCCGTTCAGCACTTGGCATCGGTGATCTGAATCACGTTCGAGTACGACTCCATCATCACCTTGCAAGCTTCCGCACGCGATCTACAAGTGGTATGTAGATGCAAGCTCTCTCCCATGACTCGTTGCTTAGATGAACTCATAGATGGATCTTGGTGAAGCCGTAGGAAAAATTTTAATTTTCTGCAACGTTCCCCAACAGTGGCATCATGAGCTAGGTCTATGCGTAGTTCTCTAATGCACGAGTAGAACACAATTTGTTGTGGGCGTTGATCTTGTCATCTTACTTGCCTCTACTAGTCTTTTCTTGCTCAACGGTATTGTGGGATGAAGCGGCCCGGACCAACCTTACACGTACGCTTACGTGAGACCGGTTCCACCGACTGACATGCACTAGTTGCATAAGGTGGCTGGCGGGTGTCTGTCTCTCCCACTTTAGTTGGAGCGGAATCGATGAACAAGGCCCTTATGAAGGGTAAATAGAAGTTGACAAAATCACGTTGTGGTGATTCGTAGGTAAGAAAACGTTCTTGCTAGAACCCAATCGCAGCCACGTAAAAGATGCAACAACAACTAGAGAACGTCTAACTTGTTTTTGCAGCGATTGATCATGTGATGTGATATGGCCAGAAGTTGTGATGAATGTTGAATTGTGATGTATGAGATCATGTTCTTGTAATAGGATTCACGACTTGCATGTCGATGAGTATGACAACCGGCAGGAGCCATAGGAGTTGTCTTTATTTTTTTGTATGACCTGCGTGTCATTGAAGAACGCCATGTAAACTACTTTACTTCATTACTAAACGCGTTAGTCATAGAAGTAGAAGTAGTCGTTGGCGTGACAACTTCATGAAGACACGATGATGGAGATCATGATGATGGAGATCATGGTGTCAAGCCGGTGACAAGATGATCATGGAGCCCCGAAGATGGAGATCAATGGAGCTTGATGATATTGGCCATATCATGTCACAACCATATAATTGCATGTGATGTTTATTATGTTTATGCATCTTGTTTACTTAGGACGACGGTAGTAAATAAGATGATCCCTTACAAAATTTCAAGAAGTGTTCTCCCCTAACTGTGCACCGTTGCTACAGTTCGTCGTTTCTAAGCACCACGTGATGATCGGGTGTGATGGATCCTTACGTTCACATACAACGGGTGTAAGACAGTTTTACACAGCGAAAACACTTAGGGTTAACTTGACGAGCCTAGCATGTGCAGACATGGCCTCGGAACACGGAGACCGAAAGGTCGAACACGAGTCGTATGGAAGATACGATCAACATAAAGATGTTCACCGACGATGACTAGTCCGTCTCACGTGATGATCGGACACGGGCTAGTCGACTCGGATCGTGTAACACTTAGATGACTAGAGGGATGTCTAATCTAAGTGGGAGTTCATAATTTTGATTAAGAACTTTATTATCATGAACTTAGTCTAAAACCTTTGCAAATATGTATTGTAGATCAATGGCCAACGCTCATGTCAACATGAACTTCAACGCGTTCCTAGAGAAAACCAAGCTGAAAGATGATGGCAGCAACTATACGGACTGGGTCCGAAACCTGAGGATCATCCTCATAGCTGCCAGGAAGCAATATGTCCTAGAAGGACCGCTAGGTGCCGCTCCCGTCCCAGAGAACCAAGACGTTATGAACGCTTGGCAAACTCGTGCTGATGATTACTCCCTCGTTCAGTGCGGCATGCTTTACAGCTTAGAACCGGGGCTCCAAAAGCATTTTGAGCATCACGGAGCATATGAGATGTTCGAAGAGCTGAAACTAGTTTTCCAAGCTCATGCCCGGGTCGAGAGATATGATGTCTCCGACAAGTTCTACAGTTGTAAGATGGAGGAGAACAGTTCTGTCAGTGAACACATCCTGAAGATGTCTGGGTTGCACGCACGTATGACCCAGTTGAACATTAACCTCCCAGATGAGGCGGTCATTGACAGAATCCTCCAGTCGCTCCCACCAAGCTACAAGAGCTTTGTGATGAACTACAACATGCAGGGGATGGTAAAGACCATTCCTGAAGTGTTCTCGATGCTGAAGTCAGCAGAGGCTGAAATCAAGAAAGAACATCAAGTGTTGATGGTCAATAAGACCACTAAGTTCAAGAAGGGCAAGGGTAAGAAGAACTTCAAGAAGGACGGCAAAGATGTTGCCGCGCCCGGTAAGCCTGTTGCCGGGAAGAAGTCAAAGAATGGACCCAAGCCTGAGACTGAGTGCTTTTATTGCAAGGGGAAGGGGCACTGGAAGCGGAACTGCCCCAAATACTTAGCGGATAAGAAGGCCGGCAACACCAAAGGTATATTTGATATACATGTAATTGATGTGTACCTTACCAGTACTCGAAGTAACTCCTGGGTATTTGATACCGGTGCCGTTGCTCACATATGTAACTCACAGCAGGAGCTGCGGAATAAACGGAGACTGGCGAAGGACGAGGTGACGATGCGCGTCGGGAATGGCTCCAGGGTCGATGTGATCGCCGTCGGCACGCTGCCTCTACATTTACCTACGGGATTAGTTTTAAACCTCAATAATTGTTGTTTAGTGCCAAGTTTGAGCATGAACATTGTATCTGGATCTCGTTTAATACGAGATGGCTACTCATTTAAGTCTGAGAATAATGGTTGTTCGATTTATATGAGAGATATGTTTTATGGTCATGCTCCGATGGTCAATGGTTTATTCTTGATGAATCTCGAGCGTAATATTACACATGTTCATAGTGTGGATGCCAAAAGATGTAAAGTTGATAACGATAGTCCCACATACTTGTGGCACTGCCGCCTTGGTCACATTGGTGTCAAGCGCATGAAGAAGCTCCATGCTGATGGACTTTTAGAGTCTCTTGATTATGAATCATTTGACACATGCGAACCTTGCCTCTTAGGCAAAATGACCAAGACTCCGTTCTCCGGAACAATGGAGCGAGCAACCAACTTGTTGGAAATCATACATACCGATGTGTGCGGTCCAATGAGCGTTGAGGCTCGCGGAGGATATCGTTATGTTCTCACTCTCACTAACGACTTGAGTAGATATGGGTATGTCTACTTAATGAAACACAAGTCTGAGACCTTTGAAAAGTTCAAGGAATTTCAGAGTGAGGTAGAGAATCAACATGACCGTAAGATAAAGTTCCTACGATCAGATCGTGGGGGCGAATACTTAAGTCACGAATTTGGTACACACTTAAGAAAATGTGGAATCGTTTCACAACTCACGCCGCCTGGAACACCTCAGCGAAACGGTGTGTCCGAACGTCGTAATCGCACTCTATTGGATATGGTGCGGTCTATGATGTCTCTTACCGATTTACCGCTATCATTTTGGGGATACGCTCTAGAGACAGCTACATTCACTTTAAATAGGGCACCGTCTAAATCCGTTGAGACGACACCGTATGAATTATGGTTTGGGAAGAAACCTAAGCTGTCGTTTCTAAAAGTTTGGGGATGCGATGCTTATGTCAAGAAACTTCAACCTGAAAAGCTCGAACCCAAGTCGGAAAAATGCGTATTCATAGGATACCCTAAGGAAACTGTCGGGTATACCTTCTACTTAAGATCCGAAGGCAAGATCTTTGTTGCCAAGAACGGATGCTTTCTGGAGAAAGAGTTTCTCTCGAAAGAAGTAAGTGGGAGGAAAGTAGAACTCGATGAAGTACTACCTCTCGAACGGGAAAGTGGTGCAGCGCAGGAAACCATTCCTGTAATGCCCACACCAACTGAAGAGGAAAATGTTGATGATGATCAAGGTACTTCAGATCTAGTTGCTACTGAATTTCGAAGGTCCACAAGGACACGTTCTGCACCAGAGTGGTACGGCAACCCTGTCATGGAAATCATGTTGCTGGACAACAATGAACCTTCGAACTATGAAGAAGCAATGGCGGGCCCGGATTCCAACAAATGGCTTGAGGCCATGAAATCCGAGATAGGATCCATGTATGAAAACAAAGTATGGACTTTGACAGACTTGCCCGATGATCGGCGAGCGATAGAAAATAAATGGATTTTTAAGAAGAAGACGGACGCGGATGGTAATGTTACCATCTATAAAGCTCGACTTGTCGCTAAGGGTTATCGACAAGTTCAAGGGATTGACTACGACGAGACATTCTCTCCCGTGGCGAAGCTTAAGTCCGTCCGAATCATGTTAGCAATTGCCGCATACTATGATTATGAGATATGGCAGATGGACGTCAAAACGGCATTCCTTAATGGACATCTTAAGGAAGAGCTGTATATGATGCAGCCGGAAGGTTTTGTCGTTCCTCAGAACGCTAACAAAGTATGCAAGCTCCAGCGATCCATTTATGGACTGGTGCAAGCATCTCGGAGTTGGAACATTCGCTTTGATGAGATGATCAAAGCGTTTGGGTTTACGCAGACTTATGGAGAAGCCTGCGTTTACAAGAAAGTGAGTGGGAGCTCTGTAGCATTTCTCCTATTATATGTAGATGACATACTCTTGATGGGAAATGATACGAAACTCCTGGACAGCATTAAGGCCTACTTGAACAAGTGTTTTTCAATGAAGGACCTTGGAGAAGCTGCTTATATATTAGGCATCAAGATCTATAGAGATAGATCGAGACGCCTCATAGGTCTTTCACAAAGCACATACCTTGATAAGATTTTGAAGAGGTTCAAAATGGATCAGTCCAAGAAGGGGTTCTTGCCTATGTTACAAGGTGTGAGATTGAGCTTGGCTCAGTCACCGACCACGGCAAAAGATAAAGAAGAGATGAGTGTCATCCCCTATGCTTCAGCCATAGGATCTATTATGTATGCCATGCTGTGTACCAGACCCGATGTAAACCTTGCCGTAAGTTTGGTTGCAAGATACCAAAGTAACCCCGGCAAGGAACACTGGACAGCGGTCAAGAATATCCTGAAGTACCTGAAAAGGACAAAGGACATGTTTCTCGTTTATGGAGGAGATGAAGAGCTCGTCGTAAAGGGTTACGTCGACGCTAGCTTCGACTCAGATCTGGATGACTCTAAGTCACAAACCGGATACGTGTATATGTTGAATGGTGGAGCAGTAAGCTGGTGCAGCTGCAAGCAGAGCGTCGTGGCGGGATCTACATGTGAAGCGGAGTACATGGCAGCCTCGGAGGCAGCGCATGAAGCGATTTGGATGAAGGAGTTCATCACCGACCTAGGAGTCATACCCAATGCGTCGGGGCCGATCAAACTCTTCTGTGACAACACTGGAGCTATTGCCCTTGCCAAGGAGCCCAGGTTTCACAAGAAGACCAGGCACATCAAGCGTCGTTTCAACTCCATCCGTGAAAATGTTCAAGATGGAGACATAGAGATTTGCAAAGTGCACACGGATCTGAATGTCGCAGATCCGTTGACTAAACCTCTCTCGCGTGCAAAACATGATCAACACCAGAACTCTATGGGTGTTCGATTCATCACAATGTAACTAGATTGGTGACTCTAGTGCAAGTGGGAGACTGTTGGAAATATGCCCTAGAGGCAATAATAAAAGGATTATTATATTTCAATGTTCATGATAATTGTCTTTTGTTCATGCTATAACTGTATTATCCGGAAATCGTAATACACGTGTGAACACTTAGACCCAATGAGTCCCTAGTGAGCCTCTAGTTGACTAGCTCGTTATGATCAATAGATAGTCATGGTTTCCTGACTATGGACATAGGATGTCGTTGATAACGGGATCACATCATTAGGAGAATGATGTGATGGACAAGACCCAATCATAAGCATAGCATAAAAGATCGTATAGTTCGTTTGCTAGAAGCTTTGCCAATGTCAAGTATCTATTCCTTCGACCATGAGATCGTGTAACTCCCGGTTACCGTAGGAGTGCCTTGGGTGTATCAAACGTCACAACGTAACTGGGTGACTATAAAGGTGCATTACAGGTATCTCCGAAAGTATCTGTTGGGTTGACACGGATCGAGACTGGGATTTGTCACTCCGTATAACGGAGAGGTATCTCTGGGCCCACTCGGTAATGCATCATCATAATGAGCTCAATGTGACCAAGGTGTTGGCCACGGGATCATGCATTACGGTACGAGTAAAGTGACTTGCCGGGTAACGAGACTGAACAAGGTATTGGGATACCGACGATCGAGTCTCGGGCAAGTAACGTACCGATTGACAAAGGGAATTGTATACAGGGTTTGATCAAATCCTCGACATCGTGGTTCAACCGATGAAATCATCGAGGAGCATGTGGGAGCCAACGTGGATATCCAGACCCCGCTGTTGGTTATTGCCCGAGAGTCGTCTCGGTCATGTCTGCGTGTCTCCCGAACCCGTAGGGTCTACACACTTAAGGTTCGGTGACGCTAGGGTTAGTAGGAAGTCAAGTATGTGACTACCGAATGATGTTCGGAGTCCCGGATGAGATCCCGGACGTCACGAGGAGTTCCGGAATGGTCCGGAGGTAAAGATTTATATATGGGAAGTCCTGTTTCGGGCATCGGGACAAGTTTCGGGGTTATCGGTATTGTACCGGGACCACCGGAGGGGTCCCGGGGGCCCACCGGGTGGGGCCACCTGCCCCGGGGGGCCACATGGGCTGTAGGGGGTGCGCCTTGGCCTGCATGGGCCAAGGGCACCAGCCCCACATAGGCCCATGCGCCTAGGGTTCAAGGGGGCAAGAGTCCTAGGAGGGGAAGGCACCTCCTAGGTGCCTTGGGGGGAGGGAAACCCCCCTTGGCCGCCGCCCCCCTAGGAGATTGGATCTCCTAGGGCCGGCCACCCCCCCCTTGGCCCTCCTATATATAGTGGGGGAGAGGAGGGACTTCATACCTTGAGTCCTTGGCCTTTGGTTGCCTCCTTCTCCCTCCCCAACACCTCTCCTCCTCCGTTGTGTGCTCGGCGAAGCCCTGTCGGAGTACTGCTTCTCCACCATCACCACGCCGTCGTGCTGCCGGTGGAGCTGTCTTCCTCAACCTCTCCTTCCCCCTTGCTGGATCAAGAAGGAGGAGACGTCGCTCGTCCCGTACGTGTGTTGAACACGGAGGTGCTGTCCGTTCAGCACTTGGCATCGGTGATCTGAATCACGTTCGAGTACGACTCCATCATCACCTTGCAAGCTTCCGCACGCGATCTACAAGTGGTATGTAGATGCAAGCTCTCTCCCATGACTCGTTGCTTAGATGAACTCATAGATGGATCTTGGTGAAGCCGTAGGAAAAATTTTAATTTTCTGCAACGTTCCCCAACAATAACTATCCCTCAACATGCAACAAAGAGTCACTCCAAGGCCACTAATAGTGGAGAACAAACAAAGAGATTATGGTAGGGTACGAAACCACCTCAAAGTTATCCTTTCTGTTCTATCTATTCAAGAGTCCGTAGTAGAATAACACCTTAAGACACAAATCAACCAAAACCCTAATGTCACCTAGATAGTCCATTGTCACCTCAAGTATCCGTGGGCATGATTATACGATATGCACCACACAATCTCAGATTCATCTATTCAACCAACACAAAGTACTTCAAAGAGTGCCCCAAAGTTTTTACCGGAGAGTCAAGATGAAAACGTGTGCCAACCCCTATGCATAAGTTCATGGAACCCACAAGTTGATCACCAAAACATACATCAAGTAGATCACGTGAATATCCCATTGTCACCACAGATAAGCATGGCAAGACATGCATCAAGTGTTCTCAAATCCTTAAATACTCAATCCGATAAGATAACTTCAAAGGGAAAACTCAATCCATTACAAGAGAGTAGAGGGGGAGAAACATCATAAGATCCAACTATAATAGCAAAGCTCGCAATACATCAAGATCATAACACCTCAAGAACACGAGAGAGAGAGATCAAACACATAGCTACTAGTACATACCCTCAGCCCCGAGGGTGAAATACTCCCTTCTCGTCATGGAGAGCGCCGGGATGATGAAGATGACCACCGGTGAGTGATCCCCCCTCCGACAGGGTGCCGGAATAGGGTCCCGATTGGCTTTTGGTGGCTACAGAGGCTTGCGGAGGTGGAACTCCCGATCTATTGTTCTCCTCGATGTTTTTAGGGTATATGGACATATATAGGCGAAAGGAGTCGGTCAGGGGAGCCACAAGGGGCCCACGAGGGTGGGGGCCCGCCCAGGGGGGTAGGGCACGCCTCCCTACCTCATGGCTTCCTCATTGCTTCCCTTACGTGCACTCCAAGTCTCCTGGATTGCTTCCGTTCCAAAAATAACCGCCCTGAAGGTTTCATTCCGTTTGGACTCCGTTTGATATTCCTTTTCTTCGAAACACTGAAATAGGCAAGAAAACATCAATTTGGGCTGGGCCTCTGGTTAATAGGTTAGTCCCAAAAATAATATAAAAGTGTATAATAAAGCCCATAAACATCCAAAATAGATAATATAATAGCATGAATGCTTCATAAATTATAGATACGTTGGAGATGTATCATGCACCACTCCCTGTGAAGACTTACTCATCTAATTGGCCAAAGAGGACTCATAGATCAGAAAGCATACATAGCTAGTATAAAATTAAACAAGATAGAAACTTCAAGAGAATGAAAATAGATAAATGAATAATTTGATCACAATTCATCGGATCCCAACAAACACACCGCAAAAGATTACACCAGATTGATCTTAGAGAAGATCATTGTATTGAAGAGAGAGAGAGAGAGAGAGAGAGAGAGAGAGAGAGATGGAGGAGCGAGAGAGACATCTAGCTACCGCTATGGACCCGTAGGTCATAAAGGAACTATTCACATATCATCATGGAGGCAACAAGGTTGATGAAGATGGCTCCTCAATGATTTTCGCCTCCGGTGAATCACCGGAAAAGGACTCCAGATGGGATCACTTTGGAACAGAGGCTTGCAACGGTGATAAAATTCTTTTGGGTTTGCTTCTGAGGGTTTCAGGAAATCACGGAATTTATAGGCTTGTAATTAGGTCAAAGGGAGCCACGAGGCTCCCACAAGCCTGCATGGTGCGGCCCCGGGGGCGCCGCCTGGGCTTGTGAGGCCCACAAACGACTTCTGGCTCCCTCCCAAAGCTTCTACTATTGCATATTTTCACAAAATTCCTCGTAAATTGTTGTCGTGTTTGGACCTTCCTATGGATGCATTCTCTGCAAAACCAAAAACATGCGAAAAAATAGGAACTGACACTGGACACTAAATTAACAGGTTAGTCTAGAAAAATAACATGAAATAACATATAAAGCATACAAAAGTGATAATATAATAACATTTCACAATAAAAATATAGATATGTTTGAGACGTATCAAAACCCACTCCGATGTGGACAATGACACACCCCGGCACTTGACCTACTATGCTTTGTTGGCACTTGTATGATGATGAGTCCAACCCATCCATGTTCATCATCGACCTCACGTCCACCAACGACGGACAAGTCAAGGACTTCGACAAGAAGGAGTAGTGCATGGGAGGCGGAAGAGCCTCGAGTCCCAAGTTGGCTGGTCCATGTCGCACTCTTCCTCGCCAGCGATCACACCTATACTTCAAAGATCTCATCTTTGATGAACATGGACACGGTCAATGCCGGAGGGAAACAACAAGGACTTGGAGGATGGGCACCACTATAAATTTAGACTAGGTTTAGGTACGATCACTTTTGTTTAATTAAATATGTCAAAAATGTAATAAATATGGCCCGGTTTACATGAAAAACATCTGGTTTGCATGTAATTTGTCTGGTTTGTTGTGTTGGGTTCTACGGTAGGGTGCGTCAACTGCAATTTAAAATTTCCTACTCGCAGAACAACCAAGAACATGCTACGAGAGATGGATCATAGTTCGTAACCACTAGACGCGCAGTGCCGTGCAGCGGAAGAAGAGTTGGGGCAGCGCGTTCGCGTGGATCGTCTCCTCCTCGTCCGATCTCCCTCGAATAACCGGTCTTCCGATCCCACGTACAAGTTCGCCGGAGCAGCGCAAGTGCACCGCCTCTAACGATATCCGCGCGTGCAGGAGGAACACCATGCAGCGGACTGCTAGGTCCGATCACACAGTCGGCAGCGAGTGGAGGTGGCTATTCGCAACTCATGCAAACCCTATTCGCAGCGCCAAAGTGATCAACCGCATGAGTGTGCTGCACCTCCACTTTATATAGGCGTCTGTCGCAGGCTCAACACTTGGGCCTCGAACGAACCCTAAAGCCCAAAGTCTACTCGGTCACGTTCCCAGTCCAGTTCAGATCACATCCGACCAGTGTCCTATGAACCGACCTCGTAGGTTCCTTCCCTTAAGCGCGCGATCCCTTAGGTTCAAGTCGGCTTGGTCACAGTTCGGACCACCTCCGACCTACACGGTTGGTAGCGGCCTCTAGCAAGGCATGCCGACCACCAAGCAGACTATGAAGCCGGTTAGGCGAACCTATACAACGTGTCACACTTCTGTTCCCTTTGCCTCACCATATATGTTATCGGGCTCAAGGCGAGTCTGTCATCCTTGTGGTAGCCCGACCTCTTTCTCGTTCCAGTGATGCCGACCACAATCCGGATTATCTCATAATCCTTGTCGCATGGCCATGCTTCTCTTGGTCGGATCACACGAGGGGCCCAGAGTATATCTCTCCTGATCGGAGGGGCAAATCCCATCTTGCTCGACCACGTCTCGCAGCATGGGTCTGGACAAGCCCGAAACCTACCTTTGTAACTACCCAGTCACAGAGTAGCGTTTGGTCAGCGCAAAGCAAGTCTGTCACCATCCCGAGTACATGCGTCAGCTCAGGTCTTAGGACATAGAACGTATGTTGTACTATAGACTCACAGATGACATATCGCTGCGTCTCATAGTTGGGTCTATCCGACTCGGACCTTATCTTGACTCGGATCCGACTACATCAAATCTGACCAGACCTTTCCAAGTCCATATTATCCAGTTAGCATCCAATGCTCCATGGCTAGTGAGACCAAGCCATCGACCGTGTCATATGCTAGTCTAGTCGGCTGCGCGTCCACACAGCCCTTTCGACTACGGACCTTTTAGGACAGTCATCATACAATGCATAGTCCCACAAACAAGTCACGTACTTGCTGATACACATCATTGATAATGTCCAAGGACTATCTTTATTCATAAACACATAGGAAATATCATCATACATGATTGCCTCTAGGGCATATCTCCAACAGTCTCTCACTTGCACTAGAGTCAATCAAATAGACATCAAATGCCCATAGCTCTAACGTGCCCCTCATGCTTGGGTTGTGGAAGCGGCTTAGTCAACGGATCTGCAACATTTGCATCCGTGTGAATCTTGCATAACTCTACATCACCATTCTTTACGATCTTCTGTATCAGGTGATATTTCTGGTCTATGTGTCTGACCTTGTGGAGATTCCTCGGCTCCTTGGCTTGTGCGATGGCACAAGAATTATCACAATAAAGGTCCAACGGTTTCACCGAGGCTGGGAAAATAACAAGATCATACAGAAAATGTCGGATCCAAACACCTTCCTTTGCAGCTTCACAAGCCGCAATGTATTCGGCTTCTGTGGTAGAATTGGCCACCGTATCCTACTTGGAACTCATCCAGTGCACTGCTCCTCCGTTCAGGACGTACACGAATCCGGACTGTGATCGACAATCATCTCTGTCGGTTTGGAAACTAGCATCGGCGTAACCCCTTATGACGAGCTCTTCCTCACCTCCATAAACTAGGAACATCTATTTAGTCCTTTTTAGGTACTTCAAAATAGTCTTTACCGCTGCCCAGTGGCTTTCACCTGGATTGGCCTGGTATCTACTTGTTAGGCTTATTGCAAAAGCAACATCAGGCCTTGTACATATCATGGCATACATGATGGATCCAATTGCCGAGGCATACGAAATCCTGCTCATCCTGCTTCGCTCATCAGATGTCGAAGGACTCTGAGTCTTGCTTAGCCTTATACCATGTGAGAGTGGCAAGAACCCTTTCTTCGCCTCATTCATGTTGAACCGCTTCAACACTCTATCTATGTATGTGCTCTGGCTTAAGCCGAGCAGCCTCCTTGATCTATCTCTATAGATCTTAATGCCTAAAATATAGACTGCCTCACCAAGGTCCTTCATCGAAAACTTGCCATTCAATGATTCCTTGACTGAGTTCAACATCGAAACATTATTTCCGATCAGTAATATGTCATCCACATATAAGATCGAAAACACTATCGAGCTCCCACTTAACTTCTTGTATAAACAAGAGTCCTCTTCGCTTTTGATGAAACCGAGACTAGTGGTGACCTCATCAAAACGAATGTTCCAACTCCGAGATGCTTGCTTCAACCCATAAATGGATCTCTTGAGCTTGCATACCTTACTAGTGCTAGTCGGATCGACAAAACCCTCGGGCTGTATCATATACACGTCCTCGGTTAAACTTCCATGAAGGAAAGCTGTTTTGACATCCATCTGCCATATCTCGTAATCGAAATATGCAGCCATAGCTAGTACGATCCTCACCGATTTCAGCATCGCTACCGGCGAGTAAGTTTCGTCGTAGTCAATTCCTTGAACTTGTCCATAACCTTTAGCGACAAGCCGAGCTTTGTGGATCTGAACATTTCCATCCACATCGGGTTTCTTCTTAAAGACCCATTTGCAACCAATGGCAGTTATGCCAGGTGGCCGATCAACCAAGTCCCAGACTTGATTCTCATCCATGGACTTTAACTCGGATCTCATGGCCTCCAGCCATGCCTCGAAATCTGGGCTCACCATCGCTTCCGCATATGTGGCTGGTTTATCTCTTACTAGCAACAATACATCACGCACTCTGCACAATCTTTCCGACCTTCGTGGTTCCGATGCCGCTTCCACTACAGGTTCCCTGACTGACTCCGGTATGATCTCATCACCAGTTGCGCCGTCCCCGAGTGGTCCTGGAATTTCTTTGAGTCAAACCGTCCTCCCACTGGCCTCCCAACTGAGAAACTCTTTCTCAAGGAAAACCCCATTCCGAGCAACAAACACTTTATTCTCTTCTCGGTTGTAGAAGCTATATCCCAAGGTTTCCCTCGGATATCCCACGAATATGCATTTATCTGACTTGGGTGTAAGCTTGTCTGACATAAGTCTCTTGACAAATGCTTCACAACCCCAAATCTTTAGAAAAGACAAACTAGGACTCTTCCCGGTCCACATCTCATGTGGTGTCTTGTCTACGGATTTTGATGGTACCCTATTAAGTGTGAAAGCTGCAGTTTCTAGAGCGTATCCCCAGAATGACAAGGGTAAATCCGATTTGCTCATCATAGACCGGACCATGTCCAACAAGGTCCTATTCCTCCGTTCCGACATGCTATTTCTCTGTGACGTACCCGGAGGTGTGAGCTGAGGAACTATACCTCAACTTTTCAGATAATCATCAAACTCCTGCCTCATGTACTCACCTCCACGATCTGATCGTAGAAGCTTTATTGTCTTGCCGAGCTGATTCTCAACCTCGTTCTGAAACTCTTTGAGCTTTTCAAAAGTTTCCGACTTGTGCCTCATCATATAGATACACTAGTGCAGAACCGGGCTTTAGTGCCGGTTCGTAACGGCCTTTAGTGCCGGTTTGCCAATCGGCACTAAAGAGTGGGGACTAAAGCCCCCCCCCCCCTTTAGTACCGGTTCGTCACGAACCAGCGCTAAACTGCCACCACGTGGCACGAGCCAGGCCCGGGGTGCGCGTAGGGCATTAGTACCGGTTGGTAACACCAACTGGTACTAAATATTTGGGGGGGGGGGTTGATTTATTTTCCATTCAATTTTTTTTGTTTGCTGTTATTTCACGATACTACAAATTGTACACGTTATGCATATATATAAATAGATTTTCTCATACGTAGAACCGCATATATACATATATATATATATATATATATATATATATATATATATATATATATATATATATATATATATATATATACACACACACAGACGGTCTATTCTGCTAATATTAGTAGAATAACTATTCTGCACACCACTTCGGCACTGCACGCTCAACAGAAGCGCACTGCATCATTTTGACGACGAGCACTGCAATAAAGACTAGTGAACTTTTCGTCGGAAAAAACTGCACGCGTTATTTTTTCGGTATTGTTTTCGCTCCAATTTTTTAACCATTTATCGGAATTAGGCGTGTAATATATCATTGAAAAGCTATGGATTAGGCGCAACTTCGACATGTTGAACACTTTTCGAGATTCCACACGGTTTAAGAGCAGTTTTGAAAATAGTGCGGCGGATGACGAGTGGCAGCGAGCGTTTTTTCGCGCTTTTTTCTAAACCACTTGTCGGAACGAAGCAAATGATACGTCGTTGGATAGATATCGTCGAGGCGCATCTTTTTCATATATAAATCTTTCTCTAATTCATTACGGTTTAAAAGCAGTTTCAAATTTACTAAATTGCGGAACTCTGTTTTTCAAATTTTTTGAAATTTTCGGTACTGTTTTTGCTCCAGTTTTCTAACTGTTTGTCGAAACGAGACATATGATACGCCGTTGGAAAGCTATGGACAAGGCGCAACTTTCATATGTTGAAATGGTTTTGAGATTCCTTACAATTTTTAGTGAATTTTGAAAATCGTGCGGCTGACTTCGAGAGGCAGCGGCTGTTTTTTCGTGAAATTTTTATGAACGGCTGGTCGGAATAATTCAAATCATACGCCGTTGGAAAGATATCGACGAGACGCAACTTTTTATGTAGAACACTCTCTCTAATTCATTACGGTTTAAGAGCAGTTTCGATTTTACCGAAAAGCGGACACTGTTTTTCGCGACACCCAAATGGACGTGAGTACTTCATCCGAATGAAAACCGCACTGCAACGAACGAAAAACCGCACTGCATCACACGGGTAAGAGAACTGCATGGTTTCTTTTATTCAAACACAATTTTTTCAAGAACGAGGAAGTAAAGTGCACTTCATATCGGGTGTAAATGAACCACAACACTATCAAGAAGTGAACCGCGTTACTTTTTTTCGCTTTCGTAACAATTTTTTTGCACTTACGGGATGAACAACATCATTCGGTCGACCGCACTGCTTTTGAATGAAAACCGCACCGCATCAAATGGGCAAGTGTACTTCATGGTTTCTTTTTGTTAGACGTAAATTTTTCAAGACGAGCGAGTGAAACGCACTTCACGTCGAACATAAGTGAACCGGACCGCATTAGTTTTCTGTCGTTTGCGTGACATTTTTTCTGCATTATCTGCACTTCACAACGGTAGCGAGTGACCCCCAACACTACCCAAAGTAAACTACATTACTTTTTTTATTTTGCCTTCTTTCCATTTTTACTTTGGGTCCAAGTAAACCACAACGCTCTTGAAAATGAGCCGCAAGCACTCTCAAAAGTGAACCCCACTACTCTATTTAAACTTCTTGAACGAACACACTATAAACTTTTGCAAACACATTTTCTAAAATGAAGTGTACTTCAAAGTCCTTCGGAGTGGACTTTTTTAAAGACCGGAGTGCACTGCATTTTTTTTCTCTATAGAGTTTTGGTTTTCCCGTAGTGCACTGCATATATATTTTTTGAGTTAATAATGAAATATACACTGCAGGGACGAGGTGACTTTAATTGCATTTTTTGTTTGCACGCTACATATTATACACAAGCATTCATCCACATCAACATCCACATCCATTTTCTACTTTCATTTCCTCTCTGCATCATTCTACAAGTACTGCAAGAGAATTTTTTCAGTGAACCACAGTGAGCGGCCCCAAGGAGCAGCACCAGTCGGCGACGGGCCTGAGGTAAACCACACAGAGAAAGGAAGAGGGATAGGAGGAGGAAGGGCACCATGGTTGAAACGCCATGCTGCAGTGGGCTACTCCAACCGCCATGCTGCAGTGGGCTACTCCAACCGCCATCTGCTCCTAGTCACGACACGAGCTACAGCGGGATGAACAACATCGGGGCGCAAGGCGCACTGCTCGCGGGAATCTGGCTGAGCTGCACATGCAAAATCAAGAGAAAAAGGGGAGGGAGAACTGGTATGAACCGCACCGCACGGCGAGGCGCACTGCACCATGCACCAGTCGTCGGGCGGGTGGATCCAGCGCCGCTGGATGAAGGAGGCGCGTGGTGGCGCTGGATGGCGCGATGGCGGGGTGGGCTCCGTGCGGCTAAGGGCGCCCTAGTTGTGGATGGTGCAGCGGGAGGGAGGTGGGGAGTCGTGGTGAATGGTGGGCGGGGCACCGGCAGCACCTAGTAGAGGACAACCGCCAGAGAGAGGGAGGCGACCGCGCGCCGTTCTCCTTGATGCGGATGTGGTCGGTTGGTGGCCGTTTTGCCAGATCTGGCCAGGGGTGGTGGAGGCGGGGCTCGCCGGATCCGGCCACCGGCCGGCCCTGGATGTGGGCGTTGAAGACGGGGATCGATGGATCCATCCGGATCCGGCGTGTGCGGCGTTGTACAGGGGCGGCGTCGGTGCGTGGTTGTGCGGGTCCCCGGCGGCGCAAGGTCGGATGGGGCGACAGCACGGGGGAGCAGGTGGGGCGAGGGCATGGGGGAGCAGGTGGGGCGACGGCGCGGGGGAAGCCGGTGGCGGGGAGGAGGAGGAGGTGGGGCGGCCCCGAGCGGGAGGAGGAGGAGGAGGCGGGGCCGCGACGGGCTGGATGAGGAGGCGGGCTAGAGCCGGGCGGGAGGAGGAGGCGAGGCGGCGCCGACCTGGAGGAGGAGGAGGCGGGGTGGCGCCGTCCTGGAGGAGGAGGGGGCGGGGCGGCGCCGGCCTGGAGGAGGAGGAGGTGGGGCGGCGCGGGCCGTGAGTTGGATCGGGGCGGGGGGCGCGGTGGTGGGTTGGTGGATTGGGGCTGGGGCGTGGGAGGAGGAAGGTGGAGGGGATCGGGGGAGGAGTGGGGGAGGTGGCCGGTGGGGTGGGTTCTTTTTTTTCTGTGCGGTTCAGATGCGCGTCAGATCGGTGTCGGTTAGGTGGGGGTGTTAGCAAAATAAGAAAGTGGTGTGCAGAATAAGACTCTTAAAGGTGTTATCATAATAGACCCATCATATATATATATATATATATATATATATATATATATATATATATATATCTCACAAACCAACACCATTAATTATTCACACATACACATCTATATACATATACACAATTTCTCCTACATATATATATGTTGCCTTTGGTGCCTCCGGAGCACGATGACAAGTGGTTCATAGGGGAGGTAGCGGGTAATAGTATTCTCCTTTGGAATTTATGACCTGGTCGAGCAAAAATCCGGCTATTTCCTCTTGAAGTGCTAGTATGTGGTCCGATGGTAGGAGCTTATCCCGCACCGATCTGAACTGTTCAGAAGGAGATCAATATATGCATGTGTGTTAGTTGTGTGAATAGATATCGATAATGGTGTGAACAGTGTTCTAACAAACGTACCCAGTCCTGTCTATCAAATCTGCTCCTTTCGCACGTCATCATGTGAATGTTCTCGCAAACGTAGTATGCATACAGATTATTCCCCGGCGCCTGCCTCAGGGCCTTTAAGAGAATGGAATTGAATCGGATAATGATTAATCAAGCATGATAATTAATTAATGATATTGAAACAAGAATTAAAGAGATGGTAGCTAACTAGTACTACTTAATTACTTACCTTGGGTCGATGCCAAAACAACTTTTTTGGCCACATGCCTGGAGTCACCTCGATGAACTTTGCCCATGCCCTGCCCGCCGGCAAAGAAAGTTAATAAAGGGGTTATTAAATAGTTCATTTCAGTAAATGACGAACTAATAATTAATAGGCCGAGATATAGTTAATAATGATTGAAATTACCTGTTGACTATCCCCTTCACGATGGTGTAGTCTTTATCTTCTTTAGTTAGTGAGTCCAGTAATTCAACTTTTCCTTCCTCAACTTTAATGTCTAACAAGACCTAGTGCCAACTGCATACGCACACATTTGCATGTCTTAATTAAGAGGGCATGTGCATAAAATTAATCAACTACCGTAAACCGTATACACTTAATTATTAACACCTAGCTAGCTAGTAAGCAAAAACAGAATTTGTAGTACAAGACAGTGTGACTCACGGGAAGTTGTAAGGAAGTAGTATATCTTCATTCCTATTGAGGCGCTTCAAGAACTCTAGCATGCTTTCCTCTACAGCATCTTGACAATGTTCAATCTGCCATATGTCCTGATTAATGGTATTTGGGTCAATGAACCCAACGCCATAGCGTCCAGTTTTTTTCATTTCATACATCTTCATCCTGCATATAATACCACAGAAAAAGAATATAGTGAGGATAATTACATGTAATGATTGATCAAAATTGTCACTACATAACTAGCTTGAGACTTAAATAACAGTAAGAAATCACTTACAGACAATAGCAACTGACGATAGACTTGTCGAGTGCGTCTTGATTGTATAACTGAAATAGTTCTGGATACTCAATGGTCAGAGCTTTCTCATGGTAATAATGCTCATGCTTGACATTCACCATGAGGGACTCTCCATTGGAAATCTTGGTAATGTTCATGTACCATTGATGCAATTGATAATTCTCGTTGGGAGGTCCTTGACCTTGTCTGGATGGACCAAAGGTTTGCCCCGGACATATTGCCATGCTATTTCTGATTCTTTAAGCGTAGGCATGGGCTCGATTTCGAGGAGTTGTCCAACAAAGATATTGAGCATTTGAGCCTGCATTATATGATCCTCTGTTATTACCACATCGCCATGCTGGGGAACGCTAACGGTTTGCCCACAATAATATTTGGCGCGCGTACTACTCCTCTCATGTGTTGTTGGCACAACAAGCGGGGGGATCACTTGCGCCGCCTGTTCTCCCAACTGGGGAACGGTTTTCCCGCATTTTTTGCCAGCTGCTTGTTGGCTCGAGCTTGAGCTCGCTTCCTTCTGTAGTCGTGCTCGATGTGCCTTCCTGATTTGGCGCTCATAGTCCGAGTCAACAGGCTTGGGAGCTGGTTCTCTAGCCTTACGAATGAAGTGGTGAATTACTTTCTCAGGCACTTTCTCCTTTGGCGGCGGAGCCGGTTTCGGTCCAAAATGGGCGTCCACTTGGGCTTGCACTATGGCTGTGTTTTGCTCCTTAGTCATGTCGTAAGGCCTCTGAGGAAGAGGAGCGAGGCTTGGACCATATTTATATCGCTTGTCTCCACCTGTACTTCCTGAACTACCTCGACTCGTACCGCTATGCACCAAAGCTGCGGAATGTCTCTTCTGCGATTGCTGAGACGACAGAGATGGCTGACATGGAGTTGGACCAGGAGAAGTGGCCTGACGATGTGCTGGACTTGAAGCAGGAGGTGTGGCCTGACATGGTGCAGGACTTGAAACCGGAGAAGTGGCATGACGCTGTGCCGGACTTGAAACCGGAGGAGTCAGCTCACGCGTTCGGGGACTTGGAGGAGGTGGCGGACTTCGAGGAGGAGTCGTCTCACGCGTTCGTGGACTTGAAGGAGCGGGAGTCTGCTTACTCGGTGGCGGACTTCAAGGAGGAGTCGGCAGACGATACGGTGTCGGTTAACTTCGAAAGATGATGCAATCCTTTCTCCATAGGATGATACCATGTATGGCCTCTCCCAATGTGCGCTCATCTTCACCTCCAGGAATGTCAAGCGTTAGCCCCGAATATGGGTCCACCACTTCATCAACCATGACACGAGCATAGCCCTCTGGAATCGGGATGCAATGGTAGGTTGCTTTGGGGGTAACTGGAAAAGCAACGCCGTCCGCCACCTTCATGGATATGTTCTTCATTTTGGAGTGTAGCTCACAGTTAGTGTTCTCTATGATGTCATCCACAGGGTATGTATCCAGCAGTTTGTCGCCCGGGGCAGAACCAACGCTGCTTCTCGGCATGGATGGCACGGTGCTATCCAATGCTGGACGATCATCCGCTTGCTGCTACCGCTGCTGAGACCCCCTTTCCTGGCTAAGTGAGTCGATCTGCTGTTGCTGCTACTGGAATTTGAGTGCCAGGTCTGCGTGCCTTGATTCTAGGCCTTGAAGGCGTTCTGTGTCCTACTTCCTCTGCTCCTCCTCCAAATTCCTCTTCTTCTCCTCCTCCATCTTCTTTCTTGCACGGGACCTGTAGTCGTCATTCCAGTCCGAAAAGCCCTCATACCAGGGAATAACGCCCATGCCTCGTGTTCTTCCCGGGTGTTCAGGATTTCCCAGAGCGCGCGTAAGCTCGTCGTTCTCTCTGTTGGGCGTTAACACCCCCGCTCGAGCTTCTTCTATTGCGTCAAGTATCTTTTGTTCGGCTCCTTTTAGACTTGCCTTCTTCGAAACTAGGCCTGTCTTCGAGTCCAACGCCCCCCATGCGCATAGAACCAAGTTCTGCACCTGGGGGGCCAGCTCCTAGTAATCGGAGTGACCCCTGCACCCTCCATCTCTTGCTCAGACTTATCCCGCTTAGGCAATCCCACCGCGTAGCCACCTGGACCCAGCCTATGGAACTGCGTCTTTCTTGCGGCATTTGCCTTGTTTTTCATCGACCGTTCCTTAGATAATTCTGAATCCTTGAAGGTCACGAAATCGTCCCAGTGTTCTCTTTGCTTCTCTAGTGTTCCCTTGAAATCTGGAGTCTTCCTTTCCTTAGCGAGTTAGTTGGCCCATACAGTTTTCTTGTGGGTGTTGAATGCAATTGCCATCTTCTTAAGAGTAGCGGCCTTGACTTTCTCCACATCTGCTTTAGTGAAATGATCTAGTAAGGTGAAATGTTCCATCAGAGATTTCACCAGGTCTTTTTTGGCTCTGTCGTTGACCCAAGTAACACCTGGACATTTAGTCTTTGGCTCTTTCCGTTCTTGAATGGAGATTGGGAGTTTGTCCTTCACAAGAACTCCGCACTGACGAGTCCACTTGTCCGCAACGTTCTTAGGCGTGAGGGGTTCGCTACTAAGTTTGGTGGATTCGATGTGGTACTTTACACCATCCTTCAACAATCTGCCCGGGCCTCGCTTTGTCTTGCTTTCTGTAGAAGCAGATTTGCTCGATCCGGAGGGCTGAAAGAAGAAAGGTCGATTCGTTAATATATCTTCAATAAAAAACATGTGATGATCACCAGGATGCATGCTTATATAAATATACCTCGCCGGTAGTCTTTGTTATTTGAAAATCAGCATTGTATGTGTCATCACAAACATTGTCTGTGTCATCATAATCATAGTTCATGACTTCATCAGCTCGGTCGTCGAGATCGAATATCTTTTCATCACCCTCTCTGGTATTGTTCAGATATTGGGTGCCGTCATCTTCATTCAGATCATCTAGCCTGTGAGGGCTGCGTATGATGTCGAACAATTCCTCTTCTCTCTCTCTGTCGGCATTGTCTGCCATAGCTTTTACTTTACTAATTAATACAGAAGAAATATAAAACAATTTAGTATTCAAATTACAATGCATGGATGCAATTAATCAATAAGGAAAAACTGAATCTCGAATACATTGTCTCGAATATATAATCTCGAATACATCATCGTCTTAATATATATAATCTCAAATACATCGTCTCGAATATTATATATCGAATACATCACTGGATAGGTACCTAATAAAGATCGAGTACTACAGAAGAATCTAGGGCGCCACTCGCGGTTCCTGGGGCGCGGGCGGTGCACACCTAAAGAGAAGGAACCATCACAGGATCACATCTCCAGTCATCTGCCCAAAGAACCCGCCAAGTAGTGGAGAACCTGACGTCGTCCATAGCAGCCATGTAGCGATGGACGTTCTTATCTTCCTCCCTGACACGGCGACGCACCACCTCCGGCAGGGCCGGCTACCTCTACACCGAATGTGGCCCACGCGAACGCCACCAAAGAAGATCAGGGTCGACGACGGGACCCGAGGTCGGGTTCCTCACCAAGCGGCGCGCCCCTCCAGGTAGCACCTCCCAGTGCCAGCCCGGCGGAGCCCAGTCCCGGACATGGGTCCCCTGAAGCAGGACGTCGTCGCGAACGGGTCGACGGCGAGGATGCGGGCCGGGCATATCTTCGAGAACAAATACTATATGCCCGCAAAAAGTAACATTTTTTAAATGATTGGATTGTGATAACTAAAATTCTATATATATGCAAATTCTAACAATTTGACATTAATCTAATTCATCTAACTAAAACTAATTCTAAAATTTCCTGATTATATAACTAACATTTCCATAACACTTCTAATATTTATATAACTAAAAAACAGAAAAATTGCTAACATTTCTATAAATATTTCTATAACTAAAAAACAGAAAACATTTATAACAATTCTATATAACTAACATTTCTAATATTTATATAACTAAAAAACAGAATAATTTCTAACATTTCTATAACTAAAAAACAGAAAAATTTATAACAAACAAACTAATGTGTGTGTGTGTAGTGTGTGTGTGTGTGGTGTGTGTGTGTGTGGACATGGCGGCCGGGGCGAGCTCACCGGCGAGGCGACGACGGGGCGGCGACGACGGGACGGGACGGCGACGACGGGGCGACGGGACGGTGCAGGGCGGCCGTGGCGCGCGACGGGACGGGCGGCGACGACGGGGCGGGGCGCCGGCGGGGCGCAGTGACGGGGACGACGGGGACGGGGACGGCCGGGGCGGCGACGTCGACGGGGGCGGCGACGAGGGGCGGGGACGGCCGGGGTCGGCGACGAGGGGCGGGGGCGGCGACGTCGACGGGGACGGCGTCGATCGGGGCAGGGTGGCGCGACGGAGGGAGGAAACAGAGGGAAGCTGAATTTTTTTTTCAAGTGTTGTATATATAGGATGGACCTTTAGTACCGGTTGGAGCCACCAACCGGTACTAAAGGTCTGTTTTGGCCAGGCCAAGCGGCGGGAAGCACACCCCCTTTAGTACCGGGTCGTAGCACCAACCAGTACTAAGGGGGGGGGGTCTTTAGTACCGTTTGGAGCCACGACCCGGTACTAAAGGGGGTGCACTGGCTCCAGGCGGTGCGCAAGTTTAGTCCCACCTCGCTAGTCGAGGGGCTACCGCACGGGTTTATAAGCCCTAGTGTGGTAGCTCTCTTGAGCTCCTCTCCTAAGCAGGCCTACTTGGCCTACCTGTCCTCTTCGCCCAGTGGGCCTACTGGGCCTTTGCGGGCCTGCATCCTGGCCCAACAAAAGGTTGTGTTCCTAGTCGTATGCAGGCCGCTTTGGCCTAGTAGGCGGGCTTTTTTATTTTCTTAATTTTTTCACTTTATTTATCTTTGTTTTATTTATTTTCGAGTTGTTTTTTGCTATATTTAGAGTTTCTTTGTGTATATTTTTGCTTTAGGTACAAAAAATTACAAACTTTCTGTTAGTGCCGGTAGTTTTCAAATTTGGATAGTTTAAATTTTGAATTATTTGAAATTTGTGTGATTCACTTGTTGGGGAACGTTGCAGAAAACAATAATTTTCCTACGGTTTCACCAAGATCCATCTATGAGTTCATCTAGCAACGAGTCATTAGATGCATCTACGTACCTTGTAGATCGCGAGCGGAAGCGTTCAAAGAACGGGGATGATGTAGTCGAACACGACGTGATCCAAATCACCGGAGATCCTAGCACCGAACGGACGACACCTCCGCGTTCAACACACGTACGGAACAGCCACGTCTCCTCCTTCTTGATCTAGCAAGGGAGGGAGGAGAGGTTGAGGGAGATTGCACCAGCAGCAGCACGACGACGTGGTGTTGATGGAGCTGCAGTACTCCGGCAGAGCTTCACTAAGCGCTATGGAGGAGGAGGAGGTGTTGGAGAGGGAGAAGGAGGCAACCAAAGGCCAAGGTCTGAAGTCCCTCCTCTCCCCCACTATATATAGGAGGGCCAAGGGGGGTGGCCGGCCCTAGGAGATCCAATCTCCTAGGGGGGGCGGCGGCCAAGGGGGGTTTCCCTCCCCCCCAAGGCACCTAGGAGGTGCCTTCCCCTCCTAGGACTCTTCCCCCCTCAAACCCTAGGCGCATGGGCCTATGTGGGGCTGGTGCCCTTGGCCCATGTAGGCCAAGGCGCACCCCCTACAGCCCATGTGCCCCCCCGGGACAGGTGGACCCACCCGGTGGACCCCCGGGACCCTTCCGGTGGTCCCGGTACAATACCGATAACCCCGAAACTTGTCCCGATGCCCGAAACAGGACTTCCCATATATAAATCTTTACCTCCGGACCATTCCGGAACTCCTCGTGACATCCGGGATCTCATCCGGGACTCCGAACAACATTCGGGTTACTGCATATACATATCCCTACAACCCTAGCGTAACCGAACCTTAAGTGTGTAGACCCTACGGGTTCGGGAGACATGTAGACATGACCGAGATCGCTCTCCGGTCAATAATCAACAGCGGGATCTGGATACCCATGTTGGCTCCCACATGCTCCACTATGATCTCATCGGATGAACCACGATGTCGAGGATTTAATCAACCCCGTATGCAATTCCCTTTGTCAATCGATATGTTACTTGCCCGAGATTCGATCGTCGGTATCCCAATACCTCGTTCAATCTTGTTACCGGCAAGTCACTTTACTCGTACCGTAATGCATGATCCCGTGACCAGACACTTGGTCACTTTGAGCTCATTATGATGATGCATTACCGAGTGGGCCCAGTGATATCTCTCCGTCATACGGAGTGACAAATCCCAGTCTCGATCTGTGTCAACCCAACAGACACTTTCGGAGATACTTGTAGTGCACCTTTATAGTCACCCAGTTACGTTGTGATGTTTGATACACCCAAAGCACTCCTACGGTATCCGGGAGTTACACGATCTCATGGTCAAAGGAAAAGATACTTGACATTAGAAAAGCTCTAGCAAACGAACTACATGATCTCACGCTATGCTTAAGATTGGGTCTTGTCCATCACATCATTATCCCAATGATGTGATCCCGTTATCAATGACATCCAATGTCCATAGCCAGGAAACCATGACTATCTATTGATCAACGAGCTAGTCAACTAGAGGCTTACTAGGGACATGTTGGTGTCTGTCATTCACACATGTATTATGATTTCCAGATAACACAATTATAGCATGAATAAAGACAATTATCATGAACAAAGAAATATAATAATAATGCCTTTATTATTGCCTCTAGGGCATATTTCCAACAGTCTCCCACTTGCACTAGAGTCAATAATCTAGTTACATTGTGATGAATCGAACACCCATGGAATTCTGGTGTTGATCATGTTTTGCTCTAGGGAGAGGTTTAGTCAACGGATCCGCTACATTCAGGTCCGTATGTATTTTACAAATCTCTATGTCTCCATCTTGAACATTTTCACGAATGGAGTTGAAGCGACGCTTGATGTGCCTTGTCTTCTTGTGAAACCTGGGCTCCTTGGCGAGTGCAATAGCTCCAGTGTTGTCACAGAAGAGCTTGATCGGCCCCGACGCATTGGGTATGACTCCTAGGTCGGTGATGAACTCCTTCACCCATATTGCTTCATGTGCTACCTCCGAGGCTGCCATGTACTCCGCTTCACATGTAGATCCCGCCACGACGCTCTGCTTGCAACAGCACCAGCTTACTGCCCCACCATTCAAAATATACACGTATCCGGTATGTGACTTAGAGTCATCCAGATCTGTGTCGAAGCTAGCGTCGACGTAACCCTTTATGACGAGCTCTTCGTCACCTCCATAAACGAGAAACATTTCCTTAGTCCTTTTCAGGTACTTCAGGATATTCTTGACCGCTGCCAAGTGTTCCTTGCCGGGATTACTTTGGTACCTTCCTACCAAACTTACAGCAAGGTTTACATCAGGTCTGGTACACAGCATGGCATACATAATAGAACCTATGGCCGAGGCATAGGGGATGACACTCATCTCTTCTATATCTTCTGCCGTGGTCGGACATTGAGCTGAGCTCAATTTCACACCTTGCAAAACAGGCAAGAACCCTTTCTTGGACTGATCCATTTTGAACTTCTTCAAAATCTTATCAAGATATGTGCTTTGTGAAAGACCTATGAGGCGTCTCGATCTATCCCTATAGATCTTGATGCCTAATATATAAGCAGCTTCTCCAAGGTCCTTCATTGAAAAACTCTTATTCAAGTAGGCCTTAATGCTGTCCAAAAGTTCTATATCATTTCCCATCAAAAGTATGTCATCTACATATAGTATGAGAAATGCTATAGAGCTCCCACTCACTTTCTTGTAAACACAGGCTTCTCCATAAGTCTGTGAGAACCCAAATGCTTTGATCATCTCATCAAAACAAATGTTCCAACTCCGAGATGCTTGCACCAGCCCATAAATCGAGCGTTGGAGCTTGCACACCTTGTCAGTATTCTTAGGATCGACAAAACCTTCCGGCTGCATCATATACAATTCTTCCTTAAGGAAACCATTAAGGAATGCCGTTTTGACGTCCATTTGCCAAATTTCATAATCATAAAATGCAGCAATTGCTAACATGATTCGGACGGACTTCAGCTTCGCTACCGGTGAGAAAGTCTCATCGTAGTCAACCCCTTGAACTTGTCGATAACCCTTAGCGACAAGCCGAGCTTTATAGATGGTCACATTACCATCCGCGTCTGTCTTCTTCTTAAAGATCCATTTATTTTCTATGGCTCGCCGTTCAACAGGCAAGTCAGTCAAAGTCCACACTTCGTTTTCATACATGGATCCTATCTCGGATTTCATGGCTTCTAGCCATTTGTCGAAATCCAGGCCCGCCATCGCTTCTTCATAGTTCGAAGGTTCACTGTTGTCTAACAACATGATTTCCAAGACAGAGTTGCCGTACCACTCTGGTGCGGAACGTGTCCTTGTGGACCTTCGAATTTCAGTAGGAGCTTGATCAGAAGTATCTTGATCATCATCATTAACTTCCTCTCTAGTCGGTGCAGGCACCTCAGGAACATTTTCTTGAGTTGCGCCATTTTCCGGTTCAAGAGGTAATACTTCATCAAGCTCTACTTTCCTCCCACTTACTTCTTTCGAGAGAAACTCTTTCTCCAGAAAGGACCCATTCTTGGCAACAAAGATCTTGCCTTCAGATCTGAGGTAGAAGATATACCCAACAATTTCTTTAGGGTATCCTATGAAGACGCATTTTTCCGATTTGGGTTCGAGCTTTTCAGGTTGAAGTTTCCTGACATAAGCATCGCATCCCCAAACTTTTAGAAACGACGGCTTAGGTTTCTTCCCAAACCATAATTCATATGGTGTCGTCTCAACGGATTTCGACGGTGCCCTATTTAAAGTGAATGCGGCAGTCTCTAAAGCATAGCCCCAAAAGGATAGTGGTAAATCGGCAAGAGACATCATAGATCGCACCATATCTAATAGAGTGCGATTACGACGTTCGGACACACCATTACGCTGAGGTGTTCCAGGCGGCGTGAGTTGTGAAACTATTCCACATTTTCTTAAGTGTGTACCAAACTCGTGACTCAAGTATTCTCCTCCACGATCTGATCGTAGAAACTTGATTTTCCTGTCACGTTGATTCTCAACTTCACTCTGAAATTCCTTGAACTTTTCAAAGGTCTCAGACTTGTGTTTCATTAAGTAGACATAACCATATCTACTCAAGTCATCAGTGAGGGTGAGAACATAACGATAGCCACCGCGAGCCTCAACACTCATTGGACCGCACACATCAGTATGTATGATTTCCAATAAGTTGGTTGCTCGCTCCATTGTTCCTGAGAATGGAGTCTTGGTCATTTTACCCATGAGGCATGGTTCGCACGTGTCAAATGATTCGTAATCAAGAGACTCTAAAAGTCCATCAACATGGAGCTTCTTCATGCGTTTGACACCTATGTGACCAAGGCGACAGTGCCACAAGTATGTGGGACTATCACTATCAATCTTACATCTTTTGGTACTTACACTATGAATATGTGTAGCATTACGCTCGAGATTCATAAAGAATAAACCATTCACCATCGGAGCATGACCATAAAACATATCTCTCATATAAATAGAACAACCATTATTCTCAGATTTAAATGAGTAGCCATCTCGAATTAAACGAGATCCTGATACAATGTTCATGCTCAAACTTGGCACAAAATAACAATTATTGAGGTTCAAAACTAATCCCGTAGGTAAATGTAGAGGTAGCGTGCCGACGGCGATCACATCGACCTTGGAACCATTCCCGACGCGCATCGTCACCTCGTCCTTCGCCAGTCTCCGTTTATTCCGCAGCTCTTGCTGTGTGTTACAAATATGAGCAACGACACCGGTATCAAATACCCAGGAGTTACTACTATTACTAGTAAGGTACACATCAATTACATGTATATCAAATATACCTTTGGTTTTGTCGGCCTTCTTGTCTGCTAAGTATTTGGGGCAGTTCCGCTTCCAGTGACCACTTTCCTTGCAATAAAAGCACTCAGTCTCGGGCTTGGGTCCATTCTTTGGCTTCTTCCCGCCAGCTTGCTTGCTGGGCGCGGCAACTACCTTGCCGTCCTTCTTGAAGTTCTTTTTACCCTTGCCCTTCTTGAACTTAGTGGTTTTATTGACCATCAACACTTGATGTTCCTTCTTGACTTCTACCTCTGCTGATTTCAGCATAGCAAATACTTCAGGAATGGTCTTCTCCATCCCCTGCATATTGAAGTTCATCACAAAGCTCTTGTAGCTTGGTGGAAGCGACTGGAGGATTTTGTCAATGACCGCATCATCCGGGAGATTAACTCCCAGCTGAGTCAAGCGGTTATGTAACCTAGACATAGTGAGTATGTGCTCACTGACAGAACTATTTTCCTCCATCTTACAGCTGAAGAATTTGTCGGAGACTTCATATCTCTCGACTCGGGCATGAGCTTGGAAAACCATTTTTAGCTCTTCGAACATCTCATATGCTCCATGTCTCTCAAAACGCTTTTGGAGCCCCGGCTCTAGGCTGTAAAGCATGCCGCACTGAACGAGGGAGTAGTCATCGGAACGTGCCTGCCAAGCGTTCATAACGTCTTGTTCTGCAGGGAGAACAGCTGCATCACCTAGCGGTGCTTGTAGGACATAATCTTTCTTGGCAGCTATGAGGATGATCCTTAGGTTCCGGACCCAGTCCGTATAGTTGCTGCCATCGTCTTTCAGCTTGGTTTTCTCTAGGAACGCGTTGAAGTTGAGGACTACGTTGGCCATTTGATCTACAAGACATATGGTAAAATATTTAGACTAAGTTCATGATAATTAACTTCATCTAATCAAATTATAATGAACTCCCACTCAGATTTGACATCCCTTTGGTCATCTAAGTGTTACATGATCCGAGTCGACTAGGCCGTGTCCGATCATCACGTGAGATGGACTAGTCATCGTCGGTGAACATTCTCATGTTGATCGTATCTTCCATACGACTCGTGTTCGACCTTTCGGTCTCCGTGTTCCGAGGCCATGTCTGTACATGCTAGGCTCGTCAAGTTAACCCTAAGTGTTTTCGCTGTGTAAAACTGTCTTACACCCGTTGTATGTGAACGTAAGAATCTATCACACCCAATCATCACGTGGTGCTTCGAAACGACGAACTGTAGCAACGGTGCACAGTTAGGGGAGAACACTTCTTGAAATTTTGTAAGGGATCATCTTATTTACTACCGTCGTCCTAAGTAAACAAGATGCATAAAACATAATAAACATCACATGCAATTATATAAAGTAGTGACATGATATGTGTTGGGGAACGTAGTAGAAATTCAAAAATTTTCCTACGTATCACCAAGATCTATCTATGGAGAGACCAGCAATGAGTAGAAAGAGAGTGCATCTACATACCCTTGTAGATCGCTAAGCGGAAGCGTTCAAGTGAACGGGGTTGATGGAGTCGTACTCGTCGTGATTCAAATCACCGATGATCAAGTGCCGAACGGACGGCACCTCCGCGTTCAACACACGTACAGCCCGGTGACGTCTCCCACGCCTTGATCCAGCAAGGAGAGAGGGAGAGGTTGAGGAAGACTCCATCCAGCAGCAGCACAACGGCGTGGTGGTGGTGGAGGAGCGTGGCAATCCTGCAGGGCTTCGCCAAGCACCGCGAGAGAGGAGGAGCACTTGGGAGAGGGAGGGCTGCGCCAGGGGCAAGGGTGAAGCTCCCATGCGCCTCCCCACTATATATAGGGGTGGAGGGGGCTGGTTTCTTGCCCTCCAAGTCCATTGGGGCGTTGTCAAAGGTGGGAGGAAAGAAATCCCATCATTTCCTTCCCCACCGATTGCTATCCCCCCTTTTTAGGGATCTTGATCTTATCCCTTTGGGATATGATCTTATTCCTTCTAAGGGGGGATCTTGGTGCGCCTTGACCAGGGGTGTGGGGCCTTTCCCCCACTACCCACGTTCATGTGGGTCCCCCCATGCAGGTGGGCCCCACTCCGGAACCTTCTAGAACCTTCCCGGTACAATACCGAAAAATCCCGAACATTTTCCGGTGGCCAAAATAGGACTTCCCATATATAAATCTTTACCTCCGGACCATTCCGGAACTCCTCGTGACGTCTGGGATCTCATCCGGGACTCCGAACAACATTCGGTAACCACATGCAAACTTCCTTTATAACCCTAGCGTCATCGAACCTTAAGTGTGTAGACCCTACGGGTTCGGGAGACATGTAGACATGACCGAGACGTTCTCCGGTCAATAACCAACAGCGGGATCTGGATACCCATGATGGCTCCCACATGTTCCACGATGATCTCATCGGATGAACCACGATGTCAAGGACTTAATCAATCCCGTATACAATTCCCTTTGTCTAGCGGTATTGTACTTGCCCGAGATTCGATCGTCGGTATCCTTATACCTTGTTCAATCTCGTTACCGGCAAGTCTCTTTACTCGTTCCGTAACACATCATCCCGTGATCAACTCCTTGGTCACATTGCGCATATGATGATGTCCTACCGAGTGGGCCCAGAGATACCTCTCCGTTTACACGGAGTGACAAATCCCAGTCTCGATTCGTGCCAACCCAACAGATACTTTCGGAGATACCTGTAATGCACCTTTATAGCCACCCAGTTACGTTGTGACGTTTGGTACACCCAAAGCATTCCTACGGTATCCGGGAGTTGCACAATCTCATGGTCTAAGGAAAAGATACTTGACATTAGAAAAGCTCTAGCAAACGAACTACACGATCTTTGTGCTATGCTTAGGATTGGGTCTTGTCCATCACATCATTCTCCTAATGATGTGATCCCGTTATCAACGACATCCAATGTCCATAGCCAGGAAACCATGACTATCTGTTGATCACAATGAGCTAGTCAACTAGAGGCTCACTAGGGACATATTGTGGTCTATGTATTCACACGTGTATTACGATTTCCGGATAATACAGTTATAGCATGAATAAAAGACAATTATCATGAACAAGGAAATATAATAATAATACTTTTATTATTGCCTCTAGGGCATATTTCCAACAGTCTCCCACTTGCACTAGAGTCAATAATCTAGTTCACATCGATATGTGATTAACACTCAAGGTCACATCCCCATGTGACTTACACCCAAAGAGTTTACTAGAGTCAATAATCTAGTTCACATTTACCATGTGATTAACACTCGATGAGTTATGGGTTTGATCATGTTATGCTTGTGAGAGAGGTTATAGTCAACGGGTCTGAACCTTTTAGATCCGTGTGTGCTTTACAAATCTCTATGTCATCTCCTAGATGTAGCTACCACACTCTATTTGGAGCTATTCCAAATAACTGTTCTACTTGGAGCTATACTAAAAGTTGCTCCATTATACGTATCCGGTATTTCTACTCAGAGCTATCCGGATAGGTGTTAAGCTTGCATCGACATAACTCTTTACGTCGAACTCTTTATCACCTCCATAATCGAGAAAATTCCTTAGTCCACTAGTTACTAAGGATAACTTTGACCGCTGTCTTGTGATCCATTCTTGGATCACTCTTGTACCCCTTGACTGACTCATGGCAAGGCACACTACAGGTGCGGTACACAGCATAGCATACTGTAGAGAGCCTATGATAAAAGCATAGGGGACGACCTTCGTCCTTTCTCTCTATTCTACCGTGGTCGAGATTTTAAGTCTTAACTTCATACCTTACATCTCAGGCAAGAATTCCTTCTTTGACTGATCCATCTTGAACACCTTCAAGATCATGTCAAGGTACGTGCTCATTTGAAAGTACCATTAAGTGTTTTGATCTATCCTTATAGATCTTGATGCTCAATGTTCAAGTAGCTTGATCCAGGTTTTCTATTGAAAACACCTTTCAAATAACCCTATATGCTTTCTAGAAATTCTACATCATTTCTGATCAACAATATGTCAAGAACATATACTCATCAGAAATTCTATAGTGCTCCCACTCACTTCTTTGGAAATACAAGTTTCTCATAAACTTTGTACAAACCCAAAATCTTTGATCATCTCATCAAAGTGTACATTCCAACTCCGAGACGCTTACTCCAGTCCTTAGAAGGATTGCTGGAGCTAGCATACCTTTTAGCATCCTTAGGATCGACAAAAACTTTCTGATTGTATCGCATACAACCTTTCCTTACGACTAGCAAGGAAACTCGTTTTGACATCCATCTGCCAGATTTCATAAATGCAGCTTGTGCTAACGTGATTCCGACGGACTTTAAGCATCGCTACGGATGAGAAAATCTCATCGTAGTCAACTCCTTGAACTTGTGAAAAACTCTTCGCCACAAGTCGAGCTTCATAGATGGTGACATTACCATCCACGTCCGTCTTCTTCTTAAAGATCCATTTATCTCAATGGCTTGCCGATCATCGGGCAAGTCCACCAAAGTCCATGCTTTGTTCTGATACATGGATCCTATCTCGGATTTCATGGCTTCTAACCATTTGTCGGAATTTGGGCCCACCATTGCTTCTCCATAGCTCGTAGGTTCATTGTTGTCTAGCAACATGACCTTCAAGACAGGATTACGTACCACTCTGAAGTAGTACGCATCCTTGTCATCCTACGAGGTACGGTAGTGACTTGATCTGAAACTTCATGATCACTATCATAAGCTTCCACTTCAATTGGTGTAGGTGCCACAGGAACAACTTCCTGTGCCCTGATACACACTGGTTGAAGTGATGGTTCAATAACCTCATCAAGTCTCCACCATCCTCCCACTCAACTCTTTCGAGAGAAACCTTTCCTCGAGAAAGGACCCGATTCAAGAAACAATCCATATTGCTTTCGGATCTGAATTAGGAGGTATACCCAACTGTTTTGAGTGTCCTATGAAGATGCATTTTATCCGCTTTGGGTTCGAGCTTGTCAATTCTGAAACTTTTTCACATAAGCGTCGCAGCCCCAAACCTTTAAGAAACGACAACTTAGGTTTCTCTAAACCATAATTCATACGGTGTCATCTCAACGGAATTACGTGGTGCCCTATTTAAAGTGAATGTGGTTGTCTCTAATGCCTGACCCATGAACGATAGTGGTAATTCGATAATAGACATCATGGTACGCACCATATCCAATAGGGTGCAACTATGATGTTCGGACACACCATCACACTATGGTGTTCCAGGCGGTATTAATTGTGAAACAATTTCCACAATGTCTTTGTTGCGTGCCAAATCTCGTAACTCAGATACTCATCTCTATGATCATATCATAGACATATTATCATCTTGTCACGATGATCTTCACTCTGAAATTACTTGAGCCATTCAATAATTCAGACTTGTGTTTCATCAAGTAAATATACTCAGTATCTACTCAAATCATCAGTGAAGTAAGAACATAATGATATTCACTGCATGCCTCAGCACTCACTGGACTGCACACATCAAAAATGTGTTGCTTCCAACAAGTTGCTATCTTGTTCCATTTTACTGAAACCGAGGCTTTTCAGTCATCTTGCCCATGTGGTATGATTTGCATGTCTCAAGTGATTCAAAATCAAGTGAGTTCCAACGGTCCATTTGCATGGAGTTTCTTCATGCATATACACCAATAGACATGGTTCGCATGTCTCAAACTTTTCAAAAATGAGTGAGCCCAAAGATCCATCAACATGGAGCTTCTTCATGCGTTTTACACCAATATGACTTACATGGCAGTGCCACAAGTAAGTGGTACTATCATTACTATCTTATATCTTTCGGCATGAAAATGTGTATCACTACGATCGAGATTCAATAAACCATTCAGGTTTAATACTAATCTTGATGGTAGAGGGAGCGTGCGATGTTTGATCACATCAAACTTGGAAACAATTCCAAAATATATCGTTAGCTCACCTTTAGCTAGTCTCCGTTTTTTTTCCGTAGCTATTATTTCGAGTTACTAACACTTAGCAACCGAACCGGTATCTTATACCTTGGTGCTACTAGGAGTACTAGTAAAGTACACATTAACATAATGTATATCCAATACTTCTATCGACTTTGCCAGCCTTCTCATCTACCAAGTATCTAGGGTAATTCTGCTCCAGTGGTTGTCCCCCTTATTACAGAAGCACTTAGTCTCGGGTTTGGGTTCAACCTTGGGTTTCTTCACTAGAGCAGCAACTGATTTGCCGTTTCATGAAGTATCCTTTCTTGCCCTTGCCCTTCTTGAAACTAGTGGTTTCATCAACAATTGATGCTCCTTCTTGATTTCTACTTTCGCGGTGTCAAACATCGTGAATACCTCAAGGATCATCATATCTATCCCTGATATGTTATAGTTCATCACAAAGCTCTAGCAGCTTGGTGGCAATGACTTTGGAGAACCATCACTATTTCATCTGGAAGATCAACTCCCACTCGATTCAAGCGATTGTTGTACTCAGACAATCTGAGCACAAGCACAACAATTGAGCTTTTCTCCGTTAGTTTGTAGGCTAAGAAAATCGTCGGAGGTCTTATACCTCTTGACGTGGGCACGAGCCTGAAATCCCAATTTCAGCCCTCGAAACATCTCATATGTTCCGTGACGTTTCGTAAACGTCTTTGGTGCCTCAACTCTAAACCGTTTAACTGAACTATCACGTAGTTATCAAAATGTGTATGTCTGATGTTCGCAACATCCACAAACGATGTTTGGGGTTCAGCACACTGAGCGGTGCATTAAGGACATAAGCTTTCTACTGTCCGCATAATCGCTACTGTCAACTTTCAACTATATTTTCTCTAGGAACATATCTAAACAGTAGAACTATAACGCGAGTTACGACATAATTTGCAAAATCCTTTTGACTATGTTCAGGATAATTAAGTTCATCTTATGAACTCCCACTCAGATAGACATCCCTCTGGTCATCTAAGTGATTACATGATCCGAGTCAACTAGGCCGTGTCCGATCATCACGTGAGACGGACTAGTCATCATCGGTGAACATCTTCATGTTGATCGTATCTACTATACGACTCATGCTCGACCTTTTGGTCTCCGTGTTCCGAGGCCATGTCTGTACATGCTAGGCTCGTCAAGTTAACCCTAAGTGTATTGCTGTGTAAATCTGTCTTACACCCGTTGTATGTGAACGTAAGAATCCATCACACCCGATCATCACGTGGTGCTTAGAAGCGACGAACTGTAGCAACGGTGCACAGTTAGGGGAGAACACTTCTTGAAATTTTGTAAGGGATCATCTTATTTACTACCATCGTCCTAAGTAAACAAGATGCATAAACATGATAAACATCACATGCAATCAAATAGTGACATAATATGGCCAATATCATTTTGCTCCTTTTGATCTCCATCTTCGGGGCTCCATGATCATCATCGTCACCGGCATGACACCATGATCATGATCTCCATCATCGTGTCTCCATGAAGTCGTCTCGCCAACTTATTACTTCTACTACTATGGCTACCGGTTAGCAATAAAGTAAAGTAATTACATGACGTTGTTCAATGACACGCAGGTCATACAATAAATTAAGACAACTCCTATGGCTCCTGCCGGTTGTCATACTCATCGACATGCAAGTCGTGAATCCTATTACAAGAACATGATCAATCTCATACATCACATATCATTCATCACATTCTTCTTGGCCATATCACATCACATAGCATACCCTGCAAAAACAAGTTAGATGTCCTTTAATTGTTGTTTGCATGTTTTACGTGGCTGCTTTGGGTTTCTAGCAAGAACGTTTCTTACCTACGCAAGACCACAACGTGATATGCCAATTGCTATTTACCCTTCATAAGGACCCTTTTCATCGAATCCGTTCCGACTAAAGTGGGAGAGACTGGCACCCGCTAGCCACCTTATGCACCAAGTGCATGTCAATCGGTGGAACCTGTCTCACGTAAGAGTACGTGTAAGGTCGGTCCGGGCCGCTTCATCCCACAATACCGTCGAAACAAGATTGGACTAGTAACGGTAAGCACATTGAACAAAATCAACGCCCACAACTACTTTGTGTTCTACTCGTGCAAAGAATCTACGCAATAGACCTAGCTCATGATGCCACTGTTGGGGAACGTAGTAGAAATTCAAAAAATTTCCTACGTATCACCAAGATCTATCTATGGAGAGACCAGCAATGAGTAGAAAGAGAGTGCATCTACATACCCTTGTAGATCGCTAAGCGGAAGCGTTCAAGTGAACGGGGTTGATGGAGTCGTACTCGTCGTGATTCAAATCACCGATGATCAAGTGCCGAACGGACGGCACCTCCGCGTTCAACACACGTACAGCCCGGTGACGTCTCCCACGCCTTGATCCAGCAAGGAGAGAGGGAGAGGTTGAGGAAGACTCCATCCAGCAGCAGCACAACGGCGTGGTGGTGGTGGAGGAGCGTGGCAATCCTGCAGGGCTTCGCCAAGCACCGCGAGAGAGGAGGAGCACTTGGGAGAGGGAGGGCTGCGCCAGGGGCAAGGGTGAAGCTCCCATGCGCCTCCCCACTATATATAGGGGTGGAGGGGGCTGGTTTCTTGCCCTCCAAGTCCATTGGGGCGTTGTCAAAGGTGGGAGGAAAGAAATCCCATCATTTCCTTCCCCACCGATTGCTATCCCCCCTTTTTAGGGATCTTGATCTTATCCCTTTGGGATATGATCTTATTCCTTCTAAGGGGGGATCTTGGTGCGCCTTGACCAGGGGTGTGGGGCCTTTCCCCCACTACCCACGTTCATGTGGGTCCCCCCATGCAGGTGGGCCCCACTCCGGAACCTTCTAGAACCTTCCCGGTACAATACCGAAAAATCCCGAACATTTTCCGGTGGCCAAAATAGGACTTCCCATATATAAATCTTTACCTCCGGACCATTCCGGAACTCCTCGTGACGTCTGGGATCTCATCCGGGACTCCGAACAACATTCGGTAACCACATGCAAACTTCCTTTATAACCCTAGCGTCATCGAACCTTAAGTGTGTAGACCCTACGGGTTCGGGAGACATGTAGACATGACCGAGACGTTCTCCGGTCAATAACCAACAGCGGGATCTGGATACCCATGATGGCTCCCACATGTTCCACGATGATCTCATCGGATGAACCACGATGTCAAGGACTTAATCAATCCCGTATACAATTCCCTTTGTCTAGCGGTATTGTACTTGCCCGAGATTCGATCGTCGGTATCCTTATACCTTGTTCAATCTCGTTACCGGCAAGTCTCTTTACTCGTTCCGTAACACATCATCCCGTGATCAACTCCTTGGTCACATTGCGCATATGATGATGTCCTACCGAGTGGGCCCAGAGATACCTCTCCGTTTACACGGAGTGACAAATCCCAGTCTCGATTCGTGCCAACCCAACAGATACTTTCGGAGATACCTGTAATGCACCTTTATAGCCACCCAGTTACGTTGTGACGTTTGGTACACCCAAAGCATTCCTACGGTATCCGGGAGTTGCACAATCTCATGGTCTAAGGAAAAGATACTTGACATTAGAAAAGCTCTAGCAAACGAACTACACGATCTTTGTGCTATGCTTAGGATTGGGTCTTGTCCATCACATCATTCTCCTAATGATGTGATCCCGTTATCAACGACATCCAATGTCCATAGCCAGGAAACCATGACTATCTGTTGATCACAATGAGCTAGTCAACTAGAGGCTCACTAGGGACATATTGTGGTCTATGTATTCACACGTGTATTACGATTTCCGGATAATACAGTTATAGCATGAATAAAAGACAATTATCATGAACAAGGAAATATAATAATAATACTTTTATTATTGCCTCTAGGGCATATTTCCAACAATATGGCCAATATCATATAGCTCCTTTGATCTTCATCTTCGGGGCTCCATGATCATCTTGTCACCGGCATGACACCATGATCTCCATCATCATGATCTCCATCATCGTGTCTTCATGAAGTTGTCACGCCAACGACTACTTCTACTTCTATGACTAACGCGTTTAGTAATAAAGTAAAGTAGTTTACATGGCGTTCTTCAATGACACGCAGGTCATACAAAAAAATAAAGACAACTCCTATGGCTCCTGCCGGTTGTCATACTCATCGACATGCAAGTCGTGATTCCTATTACAATAGCATGAACATCTCATACATGACATATAGATCATTCATCATTCATCACAACTTTGGCCATATCATATCACAAAGCACTTGCTGCAAAAACAAGTTAGACGTCCTCTAATTGTTGTTTGCAAGTTTTACGTGGCTGAAGTAGGGTTCTAGCAAGAACGTTTTCTTACCTACGTGAAACCACAACGTGATTTGTCAACTTCTATTTACCCTTCATAAGGACCCTTTTCATCGAATCCGCTTCAACTAAAGTAGGAGAGACAGACACCCGCCAGCCACCTTATGCAACTTGTGCATGTTAGTCGGTGGAACCGGTCTCACGTAAGCGTACGTGTAAGGTTGGTCCGGGCCGCTTCATCCCACAATACCGCTGAAGCAAGATAAGACTAGTAGCGGCAATAAAGTTGACAAATCTACGCCCACAACAAATTGTGTTCTACTCGTGCAAGAGAACTACGCATAGACCTAGCTCATGATGCCACTGTTGGGGAACGTTGCAGAAAACAAAAATTTTCCTACGGTTTCACCAAGATCCATCTATGAGTTCATCTAGCAACGAGTCATTAGATGCATCTACGTACCTTGTAGATCGCGAGCGGAAGCGTTCAAAGAACGGGGATGATGTAGTCGAACACGACGTGATCCAAATCACCGGAGATCCTAGCACCGAACGGACGGCACCTCTGCGTTCAACACACGTATGGAACAGCCACGTCACCTCCTTCTTGATCCAACAAGGGAGGGAGGAGAGGTTGAGGGAGATTGCACCAGCAGCAGCACGACGGCGTGGTGTTGATGGAGCTGCAGTACTCCGGTAGAGCTTCGCTAAGCGCTATGGAGGAGGAGGAGGTGTTGGAGAGGGAGAAGGAGGCAACCAAAGGCCAAGGTCTGAAGTCCCTCCTCTCCCCCACTATATATAGGAGGGCCAAGGGGGGTGGCCGGCCCTAGGAGATCCAATCTCCTAGGGGGGCGGCGGCCAAGGGGGGTTTCCCTCCCCCCCAAGGCACCTAGGAGGTGCCTTCCCCTCCTAGGACTCTTCCCCCCTCAAACCCTAGGCGCATGGGCCTATGTGGGGCTGGTGCCCTTGGCCCATGTAGGCCAAGGCACACCCCCTACAGCCCATGTGGCCCCCCGGGACAGGTGGACCCACCCGGTGGACCCCCGGGACCCTTCCGGTGGTCCCGGTACAATACCGATAACCCCGAAACTTGTCCCGATGCCCGAAACAGTACTTCCCATATATAAATCTTTACCTCCGGACCATTACGGAACTCCTCGTGACGTTCGGGATCTCATCCGGGACTCCAAACAACATTCGGGTTACTGCATATACATATCCCTACAACCCTAGCGTAACCGAACCTTAAGTGTGTAGACCCTACGGGTTCGGGAGACATGTAGACATGACCGAGATCGCTCTCCGGTCAATAACCAATAGCGGGATCTGGATACCCATGTTGGCTCCCACATGCTCCACGATGATCTCATCGGATGAACCACGATGTCGAGGGTTTAATCAACCCCGTATGCAATTCCCTTTGTCAATCGATATGTTACTTGCCCGAGATTCGATCGTCGGTATCCCAATACCTCGTTCAATCTTGTTACCGGCAAGTCACTTTACTCGTACCGTAATGCATGATCCCGTGACCAGACACTTGGTCACTTTGAGCTCATTATGATGATGCATTACCGAGTGGGCCCAGTGATATCTCTCCGTCATACGGAGTGACAAATCCCAGTCTCGATCTGTGTCAACCCAACAGACACTTTCGGAGATACCTGTAGTGCACCTGTATAGTCACCCAGTTACGTTGTGACGTTTGATACACCCAAAGCACTCCTACGGTATCCGGGAGTTACACGATCTCATGGTCAAAGGAAAAGATACTTGACATTAGAAAAGCTCTAGCAAACGAACTACACGATCTCACGCTATGCTTAAGATTGGGTCTTGTCCATCACATCATTATCCCAATGATGTGATCCCGTTATCAATGACATCCAATGTCCGTAGCCAGGAAACCATGACTATCTATTGATCAACGAGCTAGTCAACTAGAGGCTTACTAGGGACATGTTGGTGTCTGTCATTCACACATGTATTACGGTTTCCGGATAACACAATTATAGCATGAATAAAGACAATTATCATGAACAAAGAAATATAATAATAATGCCTTTATTATTGCCTCTAGGGCATATTTCCAACATCACTAGTTTGTGAATAACTTAACTTTGAAAAAAGTTTTATCAGTGATTCTTTTTTCTTTTGTTTAATATTAGTGTGGTTTATCATTATATTCAATTTGGTAATGCTTAGGTTATTTAAAAATGAAATGCCTTTGTAACAGTTCAGTTTTTGTCGGAAACCCTAATACTTCGAAAGAGATTGTCGATTCTGTACACGAAGTGCATCCAGTTTTTGCCGTAACCCTCTCTACTTTTTTGCACATGCTATTTGTATGAAATTATGATACCATGCCAACTTTGAACCTTTTCTGAGTTCATTTGAAATGCTTTTCAATTTCAGGGTCATTTAGCTGGAAAAAATCAGTAAATGCATGAAAAGAATTTGTTTGCACATAAAATTTCTTCGCGTTTCAAATGCCAAAACACATAACTACCCTAACTATTACAGACATTCCCTCCTGGGTGTGAAACACAGAAGAAAGTGATGATAGTGAAGCCGATCACATCCCAGATCCTTGGGTGTGAAACTTTTTCTTCGCGTGTGTCCCTTTGCGTCGTAGCCATGGAAAATCTTCATCATTTAACTGGATGCTCAGGTCAATATTCACTGTGAATGGAGCAATTTCATCAAACTTTTCATAATCTTCTGACATGTCTGTCTTGTCATCCACTCCCACGATGTTTCTTTTTCCTGAAAGAACTATGTGGCGCTTTGGCTCATCGTATGATCCATTCGCTTCCTTATCTTTTCTTTTTCTCGGCCTGGTAGACATGTCTTTCACATAAAAAACTTGCACCACATCATAGGCTAGGACGAATGGTTCGTCTGCATACGCAAGATTGTTGAGATCCACTGTTGTCATTCTGTACTGCGGGTCTTCCGTTACCCTGCCTCATGTCATATTGACCCATTTGCACCGAAACAAAGGGACCTTCAAATCACCTGATCCATAGTTAAGTTCCCATATGTCCTCTATGTAACCATAATATGTTTCCTTTCCCGTGTTGGTTGTTGCATCAAAGCGGACACCACTGTTTTGGTTGGTGTTCTTCTTATCTTGGGCGATCGTGTAAAATGTATTCCCATTTATCTGGTACCCTTTGAAAGTCATTATATTCGAAGATGGTAACTGGGACAGCGAGTACAGGTCATTTTGAATATCGTCATCATTCAGGGGACGTTTCTGCAACCAACCGGCGAAAGTCCTCGTTTGTTCGTCTGTAATCCATTCGTCAGACTTCTTCGGGTGTTTGGACTGTAGAAAATTCTTGTGTTCCTCCATATACGGAGCCACCAAGGCGGAATTCTGTAGAACTGTGTAGTGTGCTTCAGTGAGAGAATGCCCGTCCATACATATTATTTGATGCCCTCCTAGCATGCCTTTTCCTTCCAGTCTGCCCTTATGCCGCGATTCAGGAACACCAATCGGCTTAAGGTCAGGAATGAAGTCAATACAAAACTCAATGACCTCCTCATTTTCATGGCCCTTCGAGATGCTTCCTTCTGGCCTAGCACGGTTATGAACATATTCCTTCAAGACTCCCATGAACCTTTCAAAGGGGAACATATTGTGTAGAAATACAGGACCCATTACGTTAATCTCTTCGCAAAGGTGAACTAGGACGTGCGTCATGATGTTGAAGAAGGATGGTGGGAACACCAACTCGAAACTGATAAGACATTGCACCAAATCATTCTGTAACCTTGGTATGATTTCTGGATCGATTACCTTCTGAGAGATTGCATTGAGGAATGCACATAGCTTCACAATGGCTAATCGAACGTTTTCCGGTAGAAGCCCCCACAATGCAACTGGAAGGAGTTGCGTCATAATCACATGGCAATCATGAGACTTTAGGTTCTGGAACTTTTTCTCTGCCATATTTATTATTCCCTTTATATTCGACGAGAAGCCAGACGGTACCTTCATGCTGAGCAGGCATTCGAAGAAGATTTCCTTCTCTTCTTTGGTAAGAGCGTAGCTGGCCTGACCCTGATGTATGCCGTCTTTTCCGTGCATACGTTGCTGGTCCTCCCATGCCTCTGGTGTATCTTTTGTCTTCCCATACACGCCCAAAAAGCCAAGCAGGGTCATGCAAAGATTCTTCGTCACGTGCATCATGTCGATTGCGGAGCGGACCTCTAGGTCTTTCCAATATGGCAGGTCCCAAAATATAGATTTCTTCTTCCACATGGGTGCACGTCCGTCAGCGTCCTTCGGAACAGGTTTTCCGCCAGGACCCTTTCCAAAGATTACCTCCAAATCCTTGACCATATCATGTACATCAGCACCAGTACGGTGGCGAGGCTTCATCCGGTGATCCGCCTCACCTTTGAAATGCTTGCCTTTCTTTCTTACGGGATGCCTTGTCGGAAGAAATCGACGATGTCCCAGGTACACATTCTTCCTACAACTATCCAAATATATACTGTCGGTATCATCCAAACAGTGCGTGCATCCGCGATATCCCTTGTTTGTCTGTCCTGAAAGGTTACTGAGAGCAGGCCAATCATTGATGGTCACGAACAGCAATGCCTTTAGGTCAAATTCTTCCTGTCCGTGCTCATCCCACGCACGTACACCTGTTCCATTCCACAGCTGTAATAGTTCTTCAACTAATGGCCTTAGGTACACATCAATGTCGTTGCCGGGTTGCTTAGGGCCTTGGATGAGCACTGGCATCATAATGAACTTCCGCTTCATGCACAACCAAGGAGGAAGGTTATACAAACATAGAGTCACAGGCACGTGCTATGGTTGCTGCTCTGCTCCCCAAAAGGATTAATGCCATCTGCGCTTAGACCAAACCATACGTTCCTTGGGTCACCTGCAAACTCCTCCCAGTACTTTCTCTCAATTTTTCTCCACTGTGAACCGTCAGCGGGTACTCTCAACTTTCCGTCTTTCTTACGGTCTTCTGCGTGCCACCGCATCGCCTTCGCATGCTCTTTGTTTTGGAACAAACGTTTCAACCGTGGTATTATAGGAGCATACCACATCACCTTGGCAGGAATCTTCTTCCTGGGGCGCCCGCCCTCGACATCACCAGGGTCATCGCGACTGATCTTATAACGCAATGCACCGCATACCGGGCAAGCGTTCAAACCCTCGTACTCACCGCGGTAGAGGATGCAGTCATTAGGGCATGCATGTATCTTTTGCACCTCTAACCCTAGAGGGCAGACAGCCTTCTTTGCTTCATACGTACTCTCGGGCAATTCGTTGTCCTTTGGAAGCATACTCTTTATCATTACCAGTAACTTTCCAAATCCCTTATCAGATACACCATTCTCTGCCTTCCATTGCAGCAATTCAAGTGTGGTGCCCAACTTTTTTTTATCAGCTTCGCAATTCGGCTACAACAATTTCTTGTGATCCTCTAACATGCGCTACAACTTCGTCCTCTCCAGATCACTTGCGTAGTTTCTCTTTGCATCGGCAATGGCCCGACCTAGATCATCAGCGGGCTCATCTGATGCCTCTTCTTCAGCTTCTTCCCACATTGCCGGCTCAGCTTCTTCCCCCATTGTTGTATCATCGTATTCAGGGAACCCATGGCCAGGATAGCCGTCGTCGTCCTCTTCTTCTTCATTGTCTTCCATCATAACCCCTATTTCTCCGTGCTTGGTCCAAACATTATAGTGGGGCATGAAACCGGACTCAAATATGTGGACATTAATGGTTCTTGACGTAGAGTAATTGTGACCATTCTTACAGCCAGCACATGGACAAGGCATGAAACCATCCGCCCGCTTGTTTGCCTCAGCGGCAAGCAGAAAAGTATGCACACCATTAATGAACTCGGGAGAGCATCGGTCATCATACATCCATTGTCGGCTCATCTTCATTACACAACATCGAATAGACTAAATTAATACAAGTTCATACATAAAGTTCATACATAAAGTTCATATACAACACTTAATTAAATGCAACATACAAATAACTCTCTAGCTAAAGAATTTAAATGCAACAACAAATGCTATGAAGATCACAACTAAGGTAACAATTGATCCAATAGCATAATGATACCAAGCCACACTATCAATGGCATATTTTCTAATCTTTCTAATCTTCAACCTCATTTTCTCCATGTTGATCTTGTGATCATCGACGACATCGGCAACATGCAACTCCAATTCCATCTTCTCCCCCTCAATTCTTTTCAATTTTTCTTTCAAATACTCGTTTTCTCTTTCAACTAAATTTAACCTCTCGACAATAGGGTCGGTTGGAATTTCTGGTCACATACCTCCTAGATAAAAATATCTATGTCAACTTGATGGGCATAATTTGTCATAAACACGAAATGCAACAACTAGTTTTAAAAGAGAATATACCACATCCGAATCATAACAAGGACGAGGGCCGACGGGGACGGATATCAAAACCATGGCACTATGTATAACAAACAACGTACGGGTAAGATAATTATACGATTAACTATATATCCAAATCACACAAACATCAATTTGGTAATGTAAAACATTCATGAACAAGAGCCTCACCACAAGGTGGTGCCGGCGACGGGACGGTGCGGGTGATCGACGGTGGTTACGACGGAAATTTAGAAGGCACTAAGTAAACCACACCTACATATGCAAACTAAGTGTTATTTTTGACCTCAAATTGCATATAAATCAAATACTAGCAAATATAATTCCTCCCAAATTAATAACTATACAAAGCATTGCAAGAGCTAATCTAGTAATGAGAGTTGAAAGGACAAAGTTGCTAACCTTTTTGATCATTTGAATGGATGGGGGCCTTCAAATCTTGACAAATTTTGGGCAAAATGTGTGATGAGCTCGAGAGGAAGAGGGGAAGAACAAAGGAGGAGAGGGGAAAGGGGAAGAACAGAGCGAGCTCGGGTGGACGAAGGGTTTATGTAGGTCGACCTTTAGTACCGGTTCGTGCCACGAACCGGTACTAAAGGTCGACCTACATAAACCCTTCGTCCACCCGAGCTCGCTCTGTTCTTCCCCTTTCCCCTCTTTAGTATCGGTTTGTGCCACGAACCGGTACTAAAGGTGCTGGACGGGCCCCAGACCAACAACACCCTGCCACCACCCTCTTTAGTACCGGTTCGTGGCACGAACCGGTACTAAAGGTTCGCCACAAAACTGGTACTAATGAGAACGGCCGGCTAGCCATTGGAACCGGCACTAATGGACACATTAGTGCCGGCTCAAAATTGAACCGGCACTAATGTGTCTCATATTAGGTCCTTTTTCTACTAGTGATATATCCATATCTACTCAAGTCGTCGGTAAAAGTCACGAAGTACTGATAGCCACCTCTGGCAGTTGTGCTCATTGGACCACACACATCACTGTGTATAAGCTCCAATAGCTCGGACGCCCTCTCGCAACTCTTTGCGAAAGGAGACTTAGTCATCTTGCCGAGCAAGCATGATTCGCATGTCTCGAACGACTCAAAGTTGGACAAAGTTAGGAGCCCATCATCATGGAGCTTCTTCATGCGTTTTAGACTAATGTGTCCAAGCCGGCAATGCCAGAAGTATGTCGGATTTATCTCATTAGGCTTATGCCTATTGAAATTCACGTTATAGACCGGTTCCTGTTCTAGATTCAATATAAATAGCCCATCAACCATGGGTGCATAGCTGTGGAACATACCATTCAAAAATATCGAATAACCATTGTCCTTTAAATTGAATTCATAACCTTGACTCATCAAACATGAGGCAGAAATAATGTTCCGACTAAGTGCAAGAATGTAATAACAATTATTCAATTCCATAATGAATCCGGAAGGAAGCTGGAGCTGCATCGTGCCGACCTCCAACGCAGCAACTCTTGCTTTGTTGCCGACCCTGGTGTCAATCTCCCCTTGTGCCACATGCATAGTTCTTACCATCCCCTGCATCGAGTTGCAAATATGAACGACCGATCCGGTATCAAATACCCAAGAGCTACTAGGTATGTCAGCAAGGTAAATGTCTATAACATATGCAACAAGTGTACCTTTGCCTGAAGCGGCATTCCCGGCCTTCTTGCCATGCTCTGTAAGCCACTTGCTACAGTTCCTCTTCCAGTGATCGGTCTCCTTGTAGTGATAGCAAACGATCTTCGAGTCCGGTCCAGACTTTGGCGCAACGGTGGAGGTTACCGTCTCCGTGCCCTTTGCCTTAGCCTTTTTCTTGGACCAACTCTTCTTGAACTTAGCCGATTTCTGCAACATCAACACTTGTTGTGTGCCTTTCTTAATATCCCGCTCTGCCACCTTGAGCATCCCATGCAATTCAGTGAGATTCTTATCCATGCCATGCATATGATAGTTCGAGATGAACGTCCCATAGCTGGGCGGAAGAGAACCCAGAACAACATCAGTAGCCAGCTCATCCAAGAGCGGGAAGCCCAAATGATCCAAAGCTTGCACATATCCGATCATCTTTATCACATGTGGGCTCAGTGGATCACCTTCCTTCAGCTTGCAATCCATCAATGATCGCCTGGCATTGAACCTTTCGGTCCTAGCCTGTGTCTGAAACATGCTCTTGAGACTCTCGATCATATCGTAAGCCTCAACATTTTCGAAATGCTGTTGCAAATTGGGCTCCATACAAGCCAGCATCAGATAGCTGAGCTCCGTTGATTCATCAACGAGTTTCTGGTAGGCATTCTTAGTTGTGGCATTAGCATTATCGGCAGGTTCCTCTGGAAGTGGATCCTCTAGAACATGTTCCTTTTTATCATGCTTGAGAACAATTCTCAGATTTCTATACCAGGTGGTAAAGTTTGTTCCATTCAGTTTATCCTTTTCCAGAATTGATTTCAATGCAAAGTTGGGTTGAGCAGGTGGTGCCATTGATCTACAACAGAAAATATACAATCACTAAGCAACGTGTTTATGTGGAGTAATTCAAGCCTAAACAGAAATACTCCCACTGAAGTCAGCATCCCTCCGCAAACTCTCAGTGATTCACGAACTAACTAGTGCATGCGACTAGTGAGCTTTAGCATCACTGCTAGCCAACATACCTATCCGATAAGCAACTCCTTGCTAATCGTATCTCTATATGACTCCTATCGGTCGGGAAGGTATCTCATACCCCGGCTCCCAACCTTCTTTGCCACAAGGCCCAAAACCGTTTTGATAGCTATCGGTGTCAAAACCGGCGGATCTCGGGTAGGGGGTCCCGAACTATGCGTCTAGGCGGATGGTAACAGGAGACAAGGAACACAATGTTTTTACCCAGGTTCGGGCCCTCTCGGTGGAGGTAAAACCCTACTCCTGCTTGATTGATATTGATGATATGGGTATTACAAGAGTTGATCTACCACGAGATCAGAGAGGCTAAACCCTAGAATCTAGCCTATGGTATGATTGTTGTCTGTCCTATGGACTAAAACCCTCCGGTTTATATAGACACCGGAGAGGGCTAGGGTTACACAAAGTCGGTTACAATGGGAGGAGATCTTCATATCGTATCGCCAAGCTTGCCTTCCACGCCAAGAAAAGTCCCTATCCGGACACGGGACAAAATCTTCAATCTTGTATCTTCATAGTCCGGGAGTCCGGCCAAAGGTCATAGTCCGGCCATCCGGACACCCCCTAATCTAGGACTCCCTCAGTAGCCCCTGAACCTGGCTTCAATGACGACGAGTCCAGCGTGCAAATTGTCTTCGGCATTGCAAGGCGGGTTCCTCCTCCGAATACTTCATAGAAGATGTTGAACACAAGGATAGTGTCTGGATCTGCAAAAATAAGTTCCACGTACCACCGTAGAGAGAATAATTTCCGCACAAATCTAATCTGCTGACGTACTCCGCAGTGTGACATCATGCCATGGTCAAGCCTTTACTCGGATCGTTTTACTGTTCCACCTTAGCGTGTTTACCGAGGCGGTTTCCTTGGCACGTCTTGTCGAAGCAGAGATCGTGTCCCCTTATTCCAGGATTCTCATCAATACGGGCGTGGGTAACCCAACCGCGCCATTAATCGTGACGCTTGGGGGATAAGCGAGTTTTATTAGGCCGGTGGGGGCTCGTAGTTTCGGCCGCCCATATAAGGGGATAAGGATCTACCCTTTCCATTTACGCCTTCTTCCTCCTGTGCTTATCCGTCCCTGCGTACTCGAGCTCCAACGCCCAAGCCCGCTCTTCCCACCTCAACCTTCTCCAATCATGTCTGGAGCGGGAGGTAGATGGATGGCCTCCTCCGTTACGGAGGGGCAAATCAAAAAGTTGAGGAAGGTCGGATACTTGTCTGACGACATCGCGCACCGGCTTCCAGATGAGGGGCAACTCATCCCCACCCCCAGGCCCCATGAGAGGGTTGTATTTCTTCCCCATTTCCTCCGCGGACTGGGTTTTCCTCTTCACCCATTCGTTCGGGGGCTCATGTTCTACTACGTCCTGGACTTCCACGATCTGGCCCCGAACTTTATCCTCAACATCTCGGCGTTCATCATCGTGTGCGAAGCCTTCCTTCGCATCCAGCCCCATTTTGGCCTACGGCTGAAGATCTTCAGCGTCAAGCCGAAGGTCGTGGGCGGCCGCCAAGCGGAGTGCGGAGGCGCCATGGTGGGCAAGATAGCCAACGTTACATGGCGCGAGGGCGCCTTCGTAGAGACCATCAAAGGGTGGTAATCGGGGTGGTTCTATATCACCGAGCCGCGTAACCCTGAATGGGCAGCGGCCCCCGAATTCCGATCTGGCATCCCCACACGGCTCACATCTTGGAAAGAGACGGGCCTGTTGTGGGGTAATTCGGCAGAAGTGACCGGACTTCAAACCTGCATCAAGGACATGATCCGCAGGAAGATTAAACTTGTCACTGTAGTCCAGGTCATGCTCTTCCGCCGGATTCTCCCGTGCCAACGACGGGCTTTCAAATTGTGGGAGTTCGACCCGACCCGGCACCAGACTCTGTCCCGGCTCTTCGAAACAAAGCACGAGGACGCCTGGAAGGTGCTTTTTAAGAGCTCCAAGGTCTCCCCTCCCGTCACCGAGGACCAAGGATTCTGCGCCAAGCGCCAAGCCAGCGCGGTGAGCTTAATTTTCCCATTACAGGGTACGTCTTTTACATAGCTGGACTCTATGTGGGATCTAAACTCCCTTACCTTTAACAGGACTGGCTGGAGAAGTCCGGGCAGGTCAACTCCGGCCCCTTTGCCCGAAGACCCAGCGGATGCTCGCCTAACCAAGCTGCTGGTTCCGGCACCTCACGTGGTGCCAGAGAAGAAGGCCAAGACGAAGGCCACAGGGACTCGAAAGAGCTCCCGGCGCCTGGTGGTGTCAGATTCGTCGTCTGACAGCCCCGACGCACCCTCTGCCTCTAAAGACGAGGAGAAGGAAAAGGAAGGCCGCCCCAACTGGGGAGGCCGGAGGGTCCAAGAAGGGGAAGACCCTTCTGCCGGACTACGCCTCCGATGCCGAAGATGGCGGGGAGGAATGGCCATCCAGGGTCAAGCCCCTGGCAAAATCGTAAGTGCCCGGATTCCCGAATAACTTATGGCACTCCTCTATTATTTGGTATTGTCTGACGCTGCATTCAATCATGCAGTCCGCACAAGGCTCAGCTCGGCGCTTCATCGAGCGGCTCCCTGGATTCGTCGGATGTGAACAGAGTTTCACTTCCGACGGCTTCCTCCCCGCTCCCTGCGGATGACGCCGAGGTGGAGTCCCAGAAGGGACTAAACCAGGAGGAGGTGGTCCTGGAGGCGCTGCAAGGCGACCTCCCGGACTCCAGGCCCGAAGGGGGTAAAGCCCCGGAGGGATCTAAGTCCGGCTCTGGGCCGGGCACAGCTCCGGAACCATCAACGGTTCCAGGGTCCAACAGGCCGCGCCTTCGTAAGAAGGGCAAGTCTACGACGCCGGTGACCTTCGTCCAACCGGAGGCGCCGGACAATTTGCTGGAGGTGCTTAACGGCACCTCCATTGATGAGGAACACCGCACTGTTATGAGTGCGGTAATCCAGAAGGTTCAGTCTGCCAAGAGCGGGCTGACAGAAGCCTGCACAAGCCTGTTAACAGGCTTTGAGGTATGTATTCCAAACATATAAAAATGTTACCGCATAGACAGTAGCCCCTGATGCTCAGTTTGGCGTTCGGAAAGAAAAGCCGAGCTGAGGATCTAAAAAGATATACGCAGGAGTCTAACATAAATGTGTCAATATGGGAATGTAGGCTGCGCTGCTGACCTCTGCCGCGCTGACTGCGGAGGTCAATGCATTGAAGGGGAGTGTCGATCGGTCCGAGAACGAGCTCGGCCGTGCCAAGAAGCAGCTCGAGGACAAGGAAGGTATGTGATACCTTATTAAAGTAGTACCTTATAGAAAAGGATTTGGTTGCAAAAAATGACAGGAATAACGTGGGTATCGCAGGGGACACGTCCGAGGTGGCGATCCTGAAGGAAGTGATCTCCAAGGCCGAAAATAGTATGGCCTTGGAGCGTGCCGAGCGAGAGAAGCAGGAGGCGCGGGTGGCGGAGGTGCAACAAGAGCTCCAGGCTCTCATGGAAAAACATGAGAGTTTGGAGCGTGACTCGAAGACTCGAGAGTCCGAGCTCGCCGTGGCTCTTGAGAGTGCGAAAACCGCTAAGGCCGAAGCCCAGAAGGCCTTCCAAGAGATCGAGGCGATGAAGAAGATAGCGGCGGGTAAGGCGTTCTTTATGCAAAGCAAGAATATAAAAGTGAATTACCTATCACTTACCCGGATCCGGAGCTCTCCAGGAGCTTTCGCCGATCTTCCCCGTAGTGTGTCCGATGCTGCCATATTCTACCGGGCCGAGGAAGGAAGCTCGACGGAGAAGGTATTCTGGTCTCAGTATGCTGAGGCCGGACATTCGGTGCCCCTAAGCGACCAGCTAAAGCAGCTGGTCGAGCTCCACAAGGTGGCCGAACAGGCCATGAAGGGCCTCATAGTTCGGCTGTGGCCTAAGGAGGAGATGCCTGGGAGCTATTTCGGTCTGGTGCAGCGGCTGGTGGACGCCTGTCCATGGATTGAATTCATCAAGCACTCCGCCTGCATTGAGGGTGCCCGTCGGGCCCTTGCCCATGCTAAAGTGCACTGGGGCAAGCTAGACGCGGAGAAGCTTGTGACGGACCAGCCACCGCCGGGCAAGGAGTATCGCACGCCTAAGTTGTATTATAAGGGCGTCCTAAAGGGTGCCCACATTATAGCGGGTGAGTGCTCCAAAGATGTAATTTTTGAGTAGACTCGCATGTTGTTATCCTGTGCGCTGAAAACTTTGTTCGTGTGCGCTAAGCAACGCTTGTTAATTTAAAATATTACCTTCTGTGCGGTCGTTTATCAAATCTGAGAGATGCAAGTCATTGGATTCTACCCCCATGCCACAAGTGCTGGGGTGTTTGGGATAAACCTGAGCGCTCTTGTTCCCATTATTGGGTCCATCTAGGGAGGCGCTCAGCATAGTGAACCAGGCCGTCGGACTTATAATGCTTTATCACTCTCACTTAGCCATAGAATTCTATAATTTTAAATTTCGGCGAAGCCCCTAGTATTCGGAAGACCGAGTTCGGGGCGCTATCCACGCCTAGGCCAGATAAATCTGTCTCCTCGCTCTAAGCGGCATAAGTCTTTAAGGACTCGACAAACCTCGCGAACAGCGACCGGTCTCTCGCATTATCATGACGGTCAGTTTTAGCTTTCTCTACTGAGGTATTAACCCAGCTCAACTGGGACACAATCGCAGTAGTTCTCCCAGTGCTACCTTAGCCAACAATGCGGAACGTAAGGTACCAAAACATGGGAGCCGGGCAAACCCAACTATTGACCCAAGACATGATTCGGAGCCAATGCATATAGTGCTATATGTTCGGGGTGCCGCACTCATGAGAGTGTTCGGTCTTTGCACACCATATTATGGGGTACTTGAGCCCCTGGTGTATTGGCCGTACCAAAGTGTACGGTTGCATAATGTCATGACTGAACATATTTGTATAAAAAATACATGAATACAATAATAGATAAGAGCTATGTATTGTTTATTAAAAAGAGTTTCTATGAAAGCAGAATGATACAAATGGTGCGATAAGCAAGGGATGGGATTATTTGACATGTCCCCCTCCAGGGGCAAGCTGCGGGTCTTTAAGTAAAAACAGGTATTTAACTCGTTATAGGGACCACCTGGACATTCGACGCAGCTTGTTCTCGCCCTGGCTGTTGCATCGTGTGTTCGGCAAGTGTACTGCCGGACAGGTCCTCCGAATAATTGGGTCCTGAAAGTATATAAAAAAAGAAAACGGCGGAATAGGGAGCCCCTAAGTGCGGTTGAGCCGCATTCTGGGCATGCCGTAGTTGTGCCCCTCCCCTTATGCCCATGGTATTTTCAAAGCGTAATTATGTACGCGTGGTACCGATATCACCATCTGGCGAGGGCTGGGGTTGGGGCCGCACTGCTATGCTCGCTCGGATCGTGCCAGCCGACTTTGTTGGAGGTTGCTTCGGGCGCGCTTGACGTTGTCCGGATGTTTAACACCCGGATTGGGGGGCTGCCTTGAGAGGTTGCTCTGTACTTCCGCCGCCAAGGCCGCTGTGTGCTCCTCCGTTCGGAGAGATCGTTCGGTGTTTCCATTTACCGTAATGACTCCGCGAGGACCTGGCATCTTGAGCTTGAGATATGCGTAGTGCGGCACCGCATTAAATTTTGCAAATGCGGTTCGTCCGAGCAGGGCGTGATAGCCACTGCGAAATGGGACTATGTCAAAGATTAACTCTTTGCTTCGGAAATTATCCGGGGATCCGAAGACCACTTGGAGTGTAACCGAGCCTGTACAGCTGGCTTCTACACCTGGTATGACACCTTTAAAGGTTGTCTTTGGGGGTTTAATCCTGGACGGCTCTATACCCATTTTGCGCACTGTATCCTGATACAGCAGGTTCAGGCTGCTGTCGCCGTCCATGAGGACTATAGTGAGGTGAAATCCGTCAATGATTGGGTCTAGGACCAATGCGGCGAATCCGCCGTGGCGGATGCTAGTGGGGTGGTCCCTTCGATCAAAAGTGATCGGGCAGGAGGACCATGGGTTGAACTTTGGGGCGACTGGCTCCAACGCATAGACGTCCTTGAGGGCACGCTTCCGTTCCCTTTTGGGGATGTGCGTTGCGTATATCATGTTCACCGTCCGCACTTGCGGGGGGAAGCCCTTCTGTCCTCTGTTGTTTGGCGGCCGGGGCTCCTCCTCGTCATCGCTACGCAGCCCCTTGTCTCTGGTTTCGGCACTTAGCTTGCCTGCCTGCTTGAACACCCAACAATCCCTGTTAGTGTGGTTGGCTGGTTGTTCGGGGGTGCCGTGTATCTGGCACAAGCGATCGAGTATCCGGTCTAGGTTGGATGGGCCTGGAGGGTTTCTTTTGAATGGCTTCTTCCGCTGACCGGGTTTAGAGCCTCGGAATCCGGCATTGACTGCCGTATCCTCGGTATTGTCGCCATTAATGCGGCGCTTGTGCTTGTTGCGATGTGACCTGCCATTGTTGTCCTTGGTATCCGAATTGCCAGGGCTCTTGGTTATGTTATTGCTACGAGCTAGCCAGCTGTCTTCGCCCGCGCAAAAGCGGGTCATGAGTGTCGTGAGGGCTGCCATAGATTTCGGCTTTTCCTATCCTAGGTGTCGGGCAAGCCATTCGTCTCGGATGTTGTGCCTGAAGGCTGCAAGGGCCTCGGCGTCCGGACAGTCGACTATTTGATTTTTCTTGGTTAGGAACCGTGTCCAGAATTGTCTGGCCGATTCCTCTGGCTGCTGGATTATGTGGCTTAGGTCGTCGGCGTCTGGTGGTCGCACATAAGTGCCCTGGAAGTTATCGAGGAATGCGGATTCTAGGTCCTCCCAGCAACTAATTGACTATGCTGGCAGGCTATTAAGCCAATGTCGAGCTGGTCCTTTGAGCTTAAGCGGGAGGTATTTGATGGCATGTAGATCATCACCACGGGCCATGTGGATATGAAGGAGATAATCCTCGATCCATACCGCAGGATCAGTTGTGCCATCGTATGATTCGATGTTTACGGGTTTAAAGCCCTCGGGGATTTGATGATCCATTACTTCGTCTGTGAAGCATAGTGGGTGTGCGGAGCCCCTGTACTGAGCTATGTCACAATGCAGCTCGGATGAGCTTTGTCTGTTGTATTCGGCCTGGCCGTATTTGTCATATCCCGTGTGACGGTTATCGTCCCGTGATGTGCGGCGCCCACGCAATCCGTAGATCGATCTTGTTTGCCTTGCCTTATCCTCCAATATGTCTCGCAGGTCTGTTGCGTTTCCCCATGCTCTGGTATTTTTAGAGCGGTGCCAGGGTGCGGCTTGGTGTGAGGGCCGAAAGGCCTCTCTGTCGCGGCCACGGGGTGGCCGATCGGGCGCATCATACGCTGGTAATGTAGGTTTAGTTGCTTCCTCCTCTAGTTGGGGTAGCAGCCTGTGCTTTGGGTAACTCTTGGAGGGGCGTTCGAGTTTATACTCTTCGGCTGCCAGGACTTCGGTCCATCTGTCGGCTAGCAGGTCTTGGTCAGCTCTAAGCTGCTGCTGTTTTTTCTTGAGGCTGCTTGCCGTGGCCATAAGCCTGCGTTTGAAACGTTCTTGGTCGACGGGATCCTCTAGCACGACGAATTTGTCGTCGTCTAGGCTTGCCTCGTCTTTGGAGGGAGGCATATAATTATCGTCCTCGACCTCTTTGTCTTCCGCTCTCTCATGAGGGCTGGCTCCTTCGTCCTCCCGCACTGAATCCTGCTGGAGGGGGTTGTCTTCGGCACTGTCCGGGGTGTTGACGTCTCCGGTGCCGGATTCGCCATTCTTGCTTTGGCGGGATTTAGAGCGGCGCCGCTGACGTCGGCGCTTGGGTTGCTTCTTGAAGGGGTCATCCTCCGCTTTTTCATCTCCATCCCCTGCTTTGGGGGTGTCCACCATGTATATGTCATATGACGAGGTGGACTTCCAGTGCCCTATAGGTGCTGGTTCTTGGTCGTCTCCTTCATCGGCGTCCATACCGTCGATGTCTTCGGAGTCGAAGTCTAGCATGTCGGTTAGATCGTCGACAGTGGCTACAAAGTGGGTGGTGGGTGGGTTTCGAATTTCCTCGTCGTCCGTATCCCAACCCTGCTGACCATAGTCCGGCCAGGGCTCTCCTGACAAAGAGAGAGACTTTAGTGAATCCAGGATATCGCCAATGGGCGAGTGCTGAAAGATGTCCGCGACGGTGAACTCCATGATCGGAGCCCAATCGGGTTCGATCGGAAGGGGTGCGGAGTATTCGGAGTCCGGAACGGAGTCCGGCACCTCGGAGTCACGGGCCTTGCAAAGGACTAGGCTGGTATTCGGCTCTATCGCCGTAGAGATTGTGGCTCCCGGGGCGGCGTCAAACCGTCCGTCCCCGACCAGCGCAGTCGGCTCCGAGCTAATGGTCGGAGCGAACACCTGAGCGGCACTCTGGGCGCTGTCCGGCGGCAGAGCTAGATCATGCCCATCGAGACAGTGCGGCACGCTCGGCCGTGGCTCGAATCCGTCGAAGATCAAGTCCCCGCGGATGTCGGCCGTGTAGTTTAGGCTTCCAAACCTGACCTGATGGCCAGGGGCGTAGCTTCCGATCTGCTCCAGATGGCCAAGCGAGTTGGCCCGCAGTGTGAAGCTACCGAATACGAAGATCTGTCCGGGGAGAAAAGTCTCACCCTAGACCACGTCGTGGTTGAAGATCAAAGACGCCATCGGGCCTAAAGGTGACGACACAGAGGAACTCTCAATGAAAGCACCAATGTCGGTGTCAAAACCGGCGGATCTCGGGTAGGGGGTCCCGAACTGTGCGTCTAGGCGGATGGTAAGAGGAGACAAGGGACACGATGTTTTTACCCAGGTTCGGGCCCTCTCGGTGGATGTAAAACCCTACTCCTGCTTGATTGATATTGATGATATGGGTATTACAAGAGTTGATCTACCACGAGATCAGAGAGGCTAAACCCTAGAATCTAGCCTATGGTATGATTGTTGTCTGTCCTATGGACTAAAACCCTCCGGTTTATATAGACACCAGAGAGGGCTAGGGTTACACAAAGTCGGTTACAATGGGAGGAGATCTTCATATCGTATCGCCAAGCTTGCCTTCCACGCCAAGAAAAGTCCCTATCCGGACACGGGACGAAGTCTTCAATCTTGTATCTTCGTAGTCCGGGAGTCCGGCCAAAGGTCATAGTCCGGCCATCCGGACACCCCCTAATCCAGGACTCCCTCAATAGCCTTGTCAAGTTAACCTGATGCAGTGCATGTCCGTGTCCGACATGAACCCTTCAGTTCAAGGACACCCAGCAGCACCCCAATTTTATGAGCCCACTACTAGACGTACTTGACATGCGAAGGTGCAACATCGGGGATGGCAATTCGCTTGATATTCATGAGGGATCATTCTACCATTCTAACATGCATAGAAACAAAGAAGCATAACAATCACAAATATAACACATATTGTGAAATAGTATGGCTCCTTCATGGACGTTCTTCCAGGTCGGCTCCGACTCCGATGACCATCTACGAACTCCATCTTGTTTGTCACACCGGGACGTCAAGCCACCAACCTGATCTCTATTATCCAACTACTACAACTAGTAATGAATTTTACATAGAGTCACAAGTCGACACGCATGTCATTATACAATATAATGACAGCACTTTGTCTCCTGCCGGCTGACAAACATGACACGCAGGCCACGTATAAATTACACACATGCATCACATACACATGAGCCAGACTATTCACATCAAAACTGCAAAACAAAGTTATGCATAGAATTGCATTCTACCGGTTTGTGTGTCGAGTATGAAATACATGCAGCGCCCGACGTTTTCGGAAATCATAGATCACATTTGAACTCCGATCACGCCGAATTTTCTGATCTGACCGATCTTATCGATCATCGCGAGTCCGATTCGGGTTTACGTTTCACTGTTAACCCCGATGGCGGATACCGACCGGTAGGGGTAGGTCGTGTCATGACCTCATCGACTCCGATCATCAGAAAACATAACCTCTTCAATCCCCATGTGCAATTGATCTCATCAACCGTGCACATAGCCGATCTCATCAACGATAACAGATCTCATCTGCCGTCTCCACATATCTAATATGCATACGATCTGAATCCAAATCCTATAGCAGAGGCTCTGATACCACTGTTGGGTTCTACGGTAGGGTGCGTCGACTGCAATTTAAAATTTCCTACTCGCAGAACAACCAAGAACATGCTACGGGAGATGGATCACAGTTCGTTACCACTAGACGCGTAGTGCCGTGCAGCAGAAGAAGAGTTGGGGCAGCGCGTTCGCGTGGATCGTCTCCTCCTCATCCGATCTCCCTTGAACAATCGGTCGTCCGATCCCACGTACAAGTTCGCCGGAGTGGCGCAAGTGCACCGCCTCTAACGGTATCCGCGCGTGCAGGAGGAACACCGTGCGGCGGACTGCTAGGTCCGATCACACAGTTGGCAGCGAGTGGAGGTGGCTATTCGCAACTCATGCAAACCCTAGTCGCAGCGCCGAAGCGATCAACCGCATGAGTGTGCCACACCTCCACTTTATATAGGCGTCCGTCGCAGGCTCAACACTTGGGCCTCGCACGGACCCTAAAGCCCAAAGTCTACTCGGTCACGTTCCCAGTCCAGTATGGATCACATCCGACCAGTGTCCTACGAACCGACCTCGTAGGTTCCTTCCCTTAAGCGCGCGACCCCTTAGGTTCAAGTCGGCTTGGTCATAGTTCGGATCACCTCCGACCTACACGGTTGGTAGCGGCCTCTAGCAAGGCATGCGAACCACCAAGCAGACTATGAAGCTGGTTAGGCGAACCTATACAACGTGTCACACTTCTGTTCCCTTTGCCTCACCATATATGTTGTCGGGCTCAAGGCGAGTCTGTCATCCTTGTGGTAGCCCGACCTCTTTCTCGTTCCAGTGATGCCGACCACAATTCGGATTATCTCATAATCCTTGTCGCATGGCCATGCTTCTCTTGGTCGGATCACACGAGGGGCCCAGAGTATATCTCTCCTGATCGGGGGGGGGGGGCAAATCCCATCTTGCTCGACCACGTCCCGCAGCATGGGTCTGGACAAGCCCGAAACCTACCTTTGTAACTACCCAGTCACGAAGTAGCGTTTGGTCAGCCCAAAGCAAGTCTGTCACCATCCCGAGTACATGCGTTAGCTCGGGTCTTAGGACATAGAATGTATGTTGTACTAGCGACTCACAGATGACATATCGCTGCGTCTCATAGTTGGGTTTGTCCGACTCGGACCTTTTCTCAACTCGGATCCGACTACGTCGAATCCGACCAGACCTTTCCAAGTCCATATTATCCGGTTAGCATCCAATGCTCCATGGCTAGTGAGACCAAGCCATCGACCGTGTCATATGCTAGTCTAGTCGGCTGCGCGTCCACACAGCCCTTTCGACTAGGGACCTTTTAGGACAGTCATCATACAATGCATAGTCCCACAAACAAGTCACATACTTGCTGATACACATCATTGATAATGTCCAAGGACTATCTTTATTCATAAACACATAGGAAATATCATCATACATGATTGCCTCTAGGGCATATCTCCAACATGTTGAAATCCAGTTTGAAATAAATGCAGGCACGATTGGATCCCCGGCTCCTGCGTCACTGTCCGCAGACTGGTCCGGACTAGTACGTGGACGGATATGATGTCTGACTTTGGGGTCAGCGTTGGAGATGCCTTAACTGCCTTTAAATAAGCTATTAGCAGTAGAAGATAGGTTCCGCGGGACACTAGGCAATGTTCACTTCGTCGCGCATGCCGGGTCTTCGATGCTTCTTCACTGGTGACCGCTGTGGACCTAGGCCTCCATCGAATGAGTGCGACACTATTGCATATCTGCACTGCCATGGTGGTAGATCCAGTCTACCCCCCCCCCCCCCCCCCGGGTCGACCAAGGCCATGGACCATCTATCGTAGATCCGACCACACCATCAGACAAGGGCAAGGGGTGGCTGCTGTTTGGCAGGGCAATGTCGCTCACTCTAACCTCCATCGACATCGACGCCTCCCTAGGCAGACTCCCGTCACGATGAGCTCCCACATTTCCGTGGCAACTAGGTCGAGGTCAAACTATTCTCCAAAAATATCATACAGATAGAGTCCCACTCAAACTTACACTGTCAGGACCAATAATTACTTAAAACTAACTAGCCTACATTGTTGGGGCAACCACCACAATAACGGCCAACACAACATAGGTTCCTGGATTTCCCCATGAAAGGGAATTTTCTCGCCTTAAGTGTTTTGGTGTTGATGATAACACAATTTGTGGACTAACCATGTGCCTAAGCTACTCAGGTGTACTTATATGGCACAAAACGGGTGGGCACCCCTCCGGAGGAAAAAAAATGAATACGGTATTTCCGACGTGTTTTCCTTTAGTCGTAGGAAATCTGTACTATTAAGAGGGGGTCCGCATCGAAAGGTACGGGTGGTATCAAATCACGTACAAAGATACATATTGCACCCTCGTGTTTATCCATTTTGAGGAGAGAACCTCATTCCTAACCTTTGTAGAAAGCATACAGCGGTTGTACCACTCATAGGACTGGTTATACCGCTCCTCTATGGACGGTGCAACCTATGGCCGTGCCTAAGCGGTTGTCCCGCATACTAGTTCGGTTGTACCACTCGCGCGGTACTACCGATGCTAGTACCTGTCCAACCACCGCCCGAGGGGTGATTTCCTCGGGTTAGGAAGCGGTACCCAGGCGATGGCCGACTGGTTATGCCGGTTGTTGTAAAATAACCGGTTCCCTAAGCGATTCTGCCGTTGGGGACTTAGCGACCACCACCGTGAGCTGGCACGATGGTTAAACTGGCTCCTGTACCGCCCCAACCACCGCTCTGACACAATTCGCATGGGAGTAAGAAGCATTGTTTTTGTACTCACGATGAGGCGATCAAACACCTCTTCTTCCAATGCAATTTTGCGCGTGCTACTTGGCCAGCTATCCAAATAGCATGCAATTTGTATTCGTCCACAAGTGTTGGCAATATTTATGGTCACTGCCTTGACGGAATACCAAGTAAGCAAGATTTTTTTTTGAAAACACCAAATAAGCAACATGATAGTACAGGTGGGAGCGTTTGCCCTTTTATGGCCACTTTTGCTATGTAGAAATGATTTTGTCTTCAATGACAAAGTTTCTTCTTCATTATTTTCTCTTGTATGCACTGGCTTTGTATGCAAATCTATGCTACACCGTGTTGTTCAAAAAATGGTGTGTATGCGGTTGGAGAGAGGGACGTTGGAGGGTTTTACCCAACATGAGTGACAACATAATATGTAGCCCCCTCTTTCGACATAGTCATGGTGTTGGTTCTATACGACTTTATTGTTGTCATTGTGTCGTTTCATTAACTACTTTTTGGTTGGACTGCTTGCTTGTTGTTTGGGTGCGTGCGCATCCTTGCTACGTAGAGGCCGGATGGCTTTTATCATAATTTATATTCTCTCGACGCTACATTTGAGTTAATAAAAAAAGGCCTTTTACGGGAAAATTCTATCAGTTGTGACTCTGCAAGTCAAAAAGTCCCTGACTACCCCCTGACTGTATACAAACGGAGGTCATCATAGCCAATCACCAAATCAACTGATTAGCACTAGAAGAAAGACCGATGAGCACTCCGGCGAGCAAAAATGCTAGACATACAGGCTTTTACAGGTCTTTACAGGCTCCTTTCAAACTTTCTAAACACCCCCCTGATTTCAACGGGGGTGGGGCCTGTGCCTCTACTAATGACCAATTAAAAACCGCCACAACACCCTGTAAACCCCTCATCCCTGTAACCTCCTGTAGGTGTGGCAAAGCTCGCGAGCAAAAATGCTAGAGCGTCAGTACCCAGACTAGTAATTACCCGGCGCGCCTGTGTTTTCCACTCGAGAAAGCGACGACGGTTGTACAGTTGAACGACGGACGCAAAAAATCAAACTGGTAGGTAGCTAGGTGCCGTCCCGAGCCGAGCCCCCACCGCACCGCACGCAAACGATTCGGGGCCTCGCTCTGCCGAGCCGAGCCTGGGCGACGACCCCCCGTCTCTGTCCCACCAACCCCGCCGCAGGGCCCACTTCGCCGACTCTCCTCCTCCATCCACGCAGCACCGGCCACTCCCCGTGCGCCGTGCGCCGTGCGCCACGCCGACCCAGCAAGCGAAGCCTCGTTCGCTGGACCTGGGTCTCCGCCCCGCACCAGTCGAGACGATCAGACGAGTCGCACGCAGCCCACACCATCCACAGTACAGCGCTCACCAACCCAGCGCCGTGCTCCTACCGACCGCCCCGTGCCGCCGACGCCCGGGGCCCCGCCCGCCCCAGCCGCACAACCGTTCCACCCCCTCCCGCTTCCTCCCTCCTACCCGGCTCGTCTCCTCTCGCCGTCCGCCCCGCTGGCGGGCGCCCGGCAGCGCTATATAAGCCGCGCGTTGAGCCTCTCTCTTCCCGGCAACCTCGTCAATCCAATCACCCAGCCAACCACCTCTACAAGCGCAGCCCAGATCTCGGCCCCTTCCCTTCCTCGAACCAAGCATCCGCAATGGCGACCACGGCAGCCGACGCCACGGCCGCGGTGCCCAAGGAGCAGCAGCCCGCCAACGGCGCCGCGGCCGCCAGCACCGGCGGCGAGCAGGTCACGCGCCACTCCGAGGTCGGCCACAAGAGCCTGCTCCAGAGCGACGCCCTCTACCAGGTACTACCTGCTCTCCGACCGTCTCCGGCGAGCTGGCCAGATCTCGCGGTTTCTGATGTGGTTTGGTCGGATTGATCGTGCGCAGTACATCCTGGAGACGAGCGTGTACCCGCGCGAGCACGAGTGCATGAAGGAGCTCCGCGAGATCACCGCCAACCACCCATGGTACGGAGCTCTTTCTTTCTGATCTGCCTTCGTCTCGGCTCGGCCGGATCTGCCTGGTGTGACAACTTCTGATCTGGATCTCGTTTGCGTGCGTGCTTGCAGGAACCTGATGACGACGTCGGCGGACGAGGGCCAGTTCCTCAACATGCTGCTCAAGCTCATCGGCGCCAAGAAGACCATGGAGATCGGCGTCTACACCGGCTACTCCCTCCTCGCCACCGCGCTCGCCATCCCCGACGACGGCACCGTAAGCTCCTCCTCCATTCCAGATCTATTACCACTCCCAATTTAGCAAGAAACTGAAACCGAAATGGAAACGGGAAATGCAGATCTTGGCCATGGACATCAACCGCGAGAACTACGAGCTGGGGCTGCCGTGCATCGAGAAGGCCGGCGTGGCGCACAAGATCGACTTCCGCGAGGGCCCGGCGCTCCCGGTCCTGGACGCGCTGCTGGAGGACGAGGCCAACCACGGCACCTTCGACTTCGTCTTCGTGGACGCCGACAAGGACAACTACCTCAACTACCACGAGCGCCTCATGAAGCTCGTCAAGGTCGGCGGCCTCCTCGGCTACGACAACACCCTCTGGAACGGCTCCGTCGTGCTCCCCGCCGACGCCCCCATGCGCAAGTACATCCGCTACTACCGCGACTTCGTCCTCGAGCTCAACAAGGCCCTCGCCGCCGACCACCGCGTCGAGATCTGCCAGCTCCCCGTCGGCGACGGCATCACCCTCTGCCGCCGCGCCAAGTGAACCAGAGAACCCATCTCCGCGCTAGCTGATTCCCCCGCCGCTCCGCCATAGATGCCAAGAACAAGAATTAATTAATCACTCCCCATTTTGTCTTTCTTGCTCGCCTTCTGTACTCTATATCTATCTTCTGCAATTCGTATAAAGATTTCTCCAGACAAACGATTAATAGAATTACTCCCATGAGAACCTTTCTTGTTGTTTGCTTGCGACAATGGCGGCCGCCGCCGACGACGACGATCCACCTGCGCAGCTCGGAACGTTCCATTTCGTCCCCCTGCTCGCTCGCTTGGAAAACATGTCCAAATGCGGCGCCCCCGTCGAATCCGTTGAACAAATCATTTGCGATGTCCGGCAGGCACCATAAATTTGACCGAATTTTACCCATTTGGGCTGAAGATTTCCATCTTCCGACGGGGATGCACAGGGGTTCGTGGACGGCGACAGCCTTGTGTTGTTGCGCAGATATTTGCTGACATTTGTTTTTCTACAAGTAGGCGACTGACTGACTGGCAACGCGTCTGCGTGATGCATGTGGTCGTCTAGAGGTCGATCGATCGCTGGATGACAAGGCTTCCTCATATGTCAAAGTCTGGAGTAAGCGTAGGTTGGAAGGAGAAGTTTCCTCCAATGGAAGGGTCAAGGTTTGTTCGGTTGTTGAGCTGTTCATGTGAAGAGTTTATGGCTTGTTGGCTGGATGGCTGATGTTGCATCACATGGTCACCTAAATTATTGCTTTGATTTCACTTAAATAAGTTCAGATCTAACAACAACACGTAGTAGTAGTACATCTGTACATGTTATGGTACGTGTGCTTGGATTGAGGTGTAGTACTGAGCAATGGTGTTGGTGAAACCCATTATTTTAGGCTACCGTACGATAACACCATTCTCTGAGATCAACTTGTGCCTATCTACAATTTCCTTAACCAAATTTTAGTTAACACACTGGGATGTTGTCACACTCGGATGTAACAACGAAAAAGTACTCCCTTATACATGTTTTCGACGTTAGTATTCATTTGGACTAACTAGTGTTGACTTCATAATGAGATGCTACAACTTCTTTAGGAATGTCTCATCGATGTGTGAGGAATGCTCGGGTTTTTAGGAACGTCTTACCGTTGTTACCATGGTTAAGTCCGAGGTCACTCTATCGGGTTTGGCACGTGCAAAGCATATTACATCTTTTGATGCCACGAGAGCACTATCATTGTAACTCGATCGCGTCTTAGTGGTCGTGTTTGTACTTATTCGTAAACTCTCTTCTTAATTACTGAAATGAGACAAAGTTACTGCCTCCGTTTCGAAAAAAATTGCTACAACTTCCATCCATTTTCTTTGATTAGAAGGAGGCAAATCTGATAGGCATATCAGCCGCGAGAAATCTCCACCTTCACCTTTTGCACTGAGACGACGAGTACTCCCTCTGTTCACCAACGTATAGGGATGGAGTACTGTATTTCCGATTAGTATAAAGCTTCGTTTGTTCGTGGCCTTGTCTGAGGTAGATCGATTATTGCTTTGAGCTGAAAGAGTCAAAGGTTTGTTCGGTTGTTGAGCTGTTCACGTGAAGAGTTTAAGACTTGCTGGCTGTTGTGCTGTCATATCACATTGTTACCTCGATTATTGCTTTGACTTTAGTTAAACACGATCAGATTTTTTTTCCGAAAAGGAGGATGACCCCGGCCTCTGCATCTGGGAGATGCATACGGTCATTTTATTGATTATTCTTGAGGACCTTACAAAGTATAACAACAATATGCCTGAATCCGCCATCTTGGTAGCATCTGCCGCTACTCCTATCTAAATGATGAAGGGGTGCAAGCTGGGCCACATACCCACACCTCTCACCTAAGCCTAACATCTAAAGGCGGAGGCCCCGACCGAGCCATCTGCCGAGTCCGGGGCTCAAACCGGTCTGACGCACACACATGTGTCGTCACCGCCATCTTCCACTGGTCCATCTTCAGAGCAGATTGAGGCGCCAACCTTGGCAGGTCCTCCGCCATCGATGCCACCACGACGCCAAACGACGACCTCCACTTACGCGAGCCTTGGCAAGTCCTCCATCATTGACGCCACCATGACGCCAGCTGACGACCTCCACCTACACGACTCCATCTCCAAGCAACGGACATAAATCCATACTACGAAAGGGCCGCACCACCGCCGTCGCCCACCATCCACAAGCGCCACACAACCCAAGGTTCCCAAAGCGGCGCCTTCAAGAAGGGAACGACGCCATGAGCACCGCCGCCGCCCAACAGAGTTAGAACTTTCACCCGGGAAACCTAGGGAAAGGTGAAGTGAGGAGATCAGTCCATACCGACGCCTCCAAGGAGGGAAACGGCGCCCTCAGGCGTCGACGTCGGCACGGCCGGTCATGGCCGACCAGGGATTTCGCCCGAACTAGATCTCTGCCACCAGCAGCACCTCCTGTACAGAACCGGCGACCAAGAGGAAGCGCGGCTCGACCAGGCTGGCCCGCACGCCGAACAGGGAAGGAAGGGACGTGCCAGATCGCGCACACCGATCACCGCAGAAGCCGCCGCCGGCCGCCGACGACCACCGCATCCCGCCGCCCGCACGGCCGGGACATCGAATCCACCACCCGCACGGCTGTTAGCGGGCCATGCCTTGCCAGTGGAGCCGCCGCTCCAGATTCGGGGTTCCCCACACAGGGGCAGGGCAACTGAGGCCCTGCCGCCACCATCCTTGGCGCCCCGGGCTTGCCCGACGGCTGCCTCAGGCGGCGGCGAGGGAGGGAGGAGGGGAGGGGGTGAGGAGGAGGGGCGGCTAGGGTTGGGAGGAGGCGGCGGCCCTGAGGAGCTCGTCTCTAAACTTGTGCTTGGATCAGATGCAGCAACACATCGACGTTCTGGTACCTGTGCTTGGATTGAAGTGTACTGAGCAAGTGTTTTTTCTTTGAAAGAAACAATAGCGTTCTTCAGCATGTGCTACTGGACGAGAGTTGTCAGAAACTTGTCTGAACTATGTGATGATTGTTCACTCTTCTTCAATGAGGTGGTTGGCGTGCATCTCGCATCAAGCAAAGATACAGGTTCGCTCAACTGTTCTTGCTCTCAGCCATTGATCAAGGATCGGACGTCTCTCAGACTGTCGTGCGTGGATGTTCAACAACGTCCGACAACGACTTCTTCTTTTTTCAGTTTGCTTTTCAACTGCTCCCATAGTGTAATGGCTATAAAGCCCCATTTCCCTTTCATTCTTGATCATGTTTCTGTAACTGGGTTGGAACCCAAGCCGCTAAGGTGATCTACAGTACTCTACTTTCCCCACTAGATACTCCCTCCGTAAAGAAACATCAGAGCGTTTAGGTCACTGAGATCTAAATGCTCTTTTTTCTACGGAGGGAGTACTAATTAAGTTGAGCTAGATCAAGTGAGTTTCTGACAAGAGTGTTGATGAAACCCGCTATTTCAGGCTCCGTACGACAATCCCATTATCAAACAAATTTTTTCCCTGGTTGCAATTTGCTTAACCACATTCTAAAAGGAAAATTAAAAGCACAATACGACTTCTGTGCACATGCACATGTTCCTACAAAAGAAACCAGCCAACTCATGAGCTAGTACCATGTTATGTTCCATTGCTGCATACTAACATTTTGTATCTCTCCAACTTGCAGCGTAGGCACGATCTGGGATGACATGACGCATGTGGCATTCGATAGTAGGGTGGATTAGGTGATCTAACCGCGTTTGCTCCTCTCGAGTCAAACATACTGGACGTGCTATCCCACGCTAGTGCCGGCGTGAAAGCAAATCAACCCATGAAACTCCGTTCCTGCGGCTATTTTTTTTTTAGAAAAGGAGGATGACCCCCGGCCTCTGCATCTGGGCGATGCATACGGCCACTTTATTAATTATTCTCACAAGACCTTACAAAGTAATACAACAGTAAGACTAAAGCCGCCGTCTAAGCACCTCTATCCAGCTGATGAAGGGGCGCAGATAGCCTGGGCCTAATACCAAACAGACATCGCAGCCAAACCTAACATCTAAAGACTTGAGAACCCATCCAGGACGCCTGCCGGGCATGGGTCTCACCGGTCCGGCGTGCACTCAGATGCCGCCGCCGCCAACTGCCACCGCTCCCTCTTCAGAACTATATTGATGCATCAACCTTGCTCGGTCCAGCAATCGTCGACGCCACCACGGCGCCAAACGGCACCTCCTCCCTGCGCGCAAACAGCTGAGCACGTCGCGGTCGCCACTGATACACCTCAGCGCCATGCTGCCAGGTATCACCAGCCGACACAGCTTGAAGTCCTTGGAAGATCTGTCGTGCGTAGCACCTGCCGACCAGACATGACAAAGCGTAGCACCTGTCGGTCAGGCATGACTTGACATCACCCCCGAAGCTCCGTGCAAGACGAAGCCGCTCCACCTCCTGCCTCTGACATCCAGCGCTGCTCCGCAAACGATGCTCCCAAGAGAGAAACGACACTGCACTGCCGCCATCGTCCGATCTGGAACACCAGATCCTAGGGTTTCCCCCGGAGCAGCACGAGTGGGTCAACAATAGTTACACGACGATGCCTTCATCAATGTAACGGCGAGAACGCCGCCATCGCCTGCCGTCGGCTCGGTTTTCACCGGCAACCATGTCTCCCCTACTCGCAGCCGGGACAAGATGATGGATCACGAGATCTGATCACCAAGCCTCTGGTCGGCCATCTCGGGAAGAAGATGACCACCACGTCCAGCAGTCTCACCACGCCAGGCACGCGTCGCCGCCGGCACCCCCATGGTGCCTAGAGGCCGACAAGCCCCAACGAATCCCATGCCTCGCCAGCCGCCATGGCCCAGACCCCGGCACCACCAGATCCAGATCGGATCGGGGTCCAGGGCCCCAAGCCGCAACCGCCGCGGAGGCAGCACCACTGGACGGTGCCTAGCCCTCCAGTCCGCCGCCGAATCCTCGCCGGAGCTCCGCCGCGCCACGCCGCCAAGCCGCCGCCGGGAACTCGCGCCGCCGCCACCCAGCACGCCCTCCGCCGCGCCGCTAGGCCCCGCCCAGCCCAGCGTCGTCCCGCGCCGCGCCGTCCCGCGCCGGACGCCAACCGCAAGAAGAGGGGCAAGATCCCTGCCGCCACCAACGCCGGCCGGTCTTTGCCAGGTGGCGCTGTGCGGTGGCGGCGGGGGAAGAGAGATCGACGGGGGGACGAGGGGCGGCGGCTAGGGTTTCCCCCGAGGACGCTCGCGGGAGCGACTCGGGGGTCGCGGGAAGATCTTTTGGAATCCGTTCCTGCGGCTATGGCAGTTTAGGTTGGTGAATGGTTGGCGAGACGTTTCCATCTGGGAAGGTCTAACTGAGACACTAGCATCCATTGCTCCAACAATCAATTTCAATGAATAAAAAACAGTAAAAACATCCAATAGGAAACGCTAAGATCTAAGATCTCTGTTCCCAGTCTTCCAGCATTCACATCTCGGCCAAGGACCTTAAATATTGCCAAACTGATCTCACAAGTAACCGAACTTTAATTGTAGTGCAAGTTTGTAACTGTATAACATCCACCTTCTTGAACAGTCCAGACGTATAGTTTTGTAGAGTATGTTTAGGGCAACGTCGACCATCAGAATGGACACAGTATTCCTTCACAGACACGTATAAGGGAATCATTCATCTAACCGCATCCTCTAGAAGTTCGTCTAGGTCTGGCCTCCTTCAGTTCAAATGCATAGTGTAACGCCCCGGATTCGATGTGCCAGGTGTCCGCTAGTTCTTCGCCGCCGTTGCCATGTCATTTGCTTGCGTGTTGCATTTTATCATGTCATCATGTGCATTTCATCTTGCATACGTGTTCGTCTCATGCATCCGAGCATTTTCCCCGTTGTCCATTTTGCAATCCGACACTCCTATGTCCTCCGGCGTCCCCTTTTGCCTCTTTTCATGTGCGGGTGTTAAATGTTCTCGGAATGGGTTGAAACTTGGCGTGCGGTCTTATTATAGTGTAGACAGGCCGCCTGCCAATTTTCATTGCATTCGGAGTTCGTTTGACTGCCCAACCGTTATAGTTATAACCGCGATATAGTCGGTATATTCGTCAGACGTTTTCGGTCTCTGAAAACTGCTGCCGGGCTGCTTTTCTCTTCTCTCCTCTCAGCCCACGTGCAGCCCACCTAGCTCATCCTAAAAACCCCTCCGCTCCGGACCGTCAGATCACGATCCGATGCCCGAAAACAACCCCCCTAGACCCCAAACCCTAGCACCTACCCTATTTATACACCCTTCCTTCCCAAAAATGGGCTACCCTAGTCTTCCCCTACCCCTAGACCCCTTCTCCTCGGATCAGCCGCCGCCAGCCTCGTTTTCAGCACCGTCTCGCTTCCTCCTTGCCACCTGGTGCCGTCGCCAGCGCCATGCATCCAACCCCCGTGCGCCACCTCACCCCAGCAGCCTCCCGCAACCAACCAGGAGCGGCCACTTGGCGTCTCCACGTCGCCCCCGCCGCCCCAGCGCCGCCGCGGCCCGCCAAGCCCGCGGGAGGCCCGCCGCAGACCGATATGGGCCCGGCTCCCGCTCTCTCCGCCCCGCCGCCCGATCCCGAGCGGATCCCGCGCGGCTCCCCGCCGCCCGCGCCCAGCGCCTCTGCCGTCGGGCACCGGATCCCTCGCCGCCTCCTCGTCGCCGGTACGCGTCCGCGCCCGTCGAATCCCGCGCCGCTGCCTCGACCCCGCCGCCTTGGAGCTCGCCTTTGCCACCGCCCCGTCTCCGGTCACCGTCCGTACCCCCTGGAGACCGTCGCCCCTCGCCGACGCTTTCCCGCGGCCGGATCCGCCGCCTCCCGCCCGGAGCCGCCCGCTCCCTTCCTCGCCGACGCCGTCCCGCCTTCGCCGTCGCCTCGCCGCCGTCGTCACCTACCGCCGTCGCCGACATGACCTAGCTCGGGAGCGAGCAGAGGAGCCGCTCGCTCCCGTGTGCAGTTGACCTTGGCCCCGTGGGCCCCGTCCGGCCCGTCTTCCCCAAGCTGGCCCAGCTCCCCCTCGGCCCGCCTCCTCCCCGACCTGGGCTCGGCCCATGGTGAGCAGCCCCGCTATGCCCCGCCCAGTGCACGTTATAGCTATCCAGCGCTCACATGTATTTTTTCAAAAATCTGCTAAGTCCCGAAATTATTGACATTATCATGCCATGTTCATCGCTTCGTATCTCTGCATCCGTAGCTCCGTTTCATGCGTGTAATATGTCAAATTGTTCGTCTCAATGATTACTTCATTTCTTTCCATTGCATAATTTTCATTTGAGCTCATCTTGATGCCCTAAATGCTGTTGTAAGAGTGCATGTTGATGTTAATCTGCTGAAACTGTTATAACATGCTCATTTGTCATTTTTGCCATGTTTGATGTGTGCATCCTATGAGGTTGATGTCTACATGTGTTTTTATCTATGCTATGCCATCTTTTCAGTGGTGACATCCTTGTATTTTTGTGAGTTGTGTGCTGAGTGCATCGAGCTTGTTAAGTAGGGTACTTGCTGTTGCTATTTTCCTGACAGATTCTGTTATATTTTGTTGCTATGTTAACCTGCTTCTACTAGTTATTCTATGCATAATCTGGAGATGTTCACTAAGGATGTTTTGATCTACATGTCTTGCTCCATCTATTCATGCCCTTGGTTGCAATTATAGCATACTGTAGCTTGTTGTTATCTTGCTCCAAAGTTGCTAAATAATGTTGCTGTCAACCTGTTAACATGAAGTTCAGTTTTGGCCATGTGCTTTTCTAGTGATCCATGCACCCTATGAACTTGTTCTTGCCATGCTTAGCTTCACAAACATGTCTTCTTACTGTTGGTTGCCTTGCCATGCCATGTATTGCTCTGTAGTGAGTGGTTCAAGCTCACCAACATGCCTACTTATTGTTGTTTCTGCCATGTATGAATCTGTCATATAACTTGCCATGTTTACATGGGTGCCATCATATTTTCTGTGCCTTTTTGGCCCATGATCAGTAAGGGTCTTTTGTTCTATGCTATTAGTAGATTCATGCCAAGCCTTTGTTTGCCATGATAAGTTCCTGTAACATGTTGTTTGATAGCTCTAAACATTGCAACCTGATGTTATTTCCTGATAAGTCTGAAACTGTTATTATTTGCAATATCTCCATGTCTTTTTGAGCATGATCCATTGATTTCTGGAGATAGCTCAGTGTTCATGTTTTGTTATGCTTTACCAGTACTTCATACCCATGCCTTCTGTTATTACGTTGAGATGCTGTAGCTTATCGTTTTGATACTTGCAATATGCCTAGTTGCTGTTATGGACAAATTTTTGTTTTGACTTGTATAGAGTGTATGTGTTACACCGTTGCTCCGTTTTGAGTGTGCTCTATATGAAACTTGCTTGTTTTTGCATGTAGCTTCATATTATCATGTTGCATCCTTGTTTTGGTGTGTTTTCTTGATGTTTGGGTGCATTTTGCATCAATGCCATGATTAACTTGTTTTGCTCATATCTTCTAGGCCGTAGCTCCGAATCTAATGAACTCTATATGTAACTTGACTAGAATCTCGTGTAGATCATCTTGGTGCATCTTAACTTGATGTTTAACAACTTGAACATAATGTTTATTCAGATCTGGACCAATTTCGAAATTTGCATATGAGGACTTACCGAAATTGTTACATGTTGTTTCCGGCCTCATTTAAACTTGCCTTGATGTGTTGTTCTTGTTTGCATCATCTCTTACCATGAGTAGCTTCATGTAGCTTGGTCATGCATCATGCTTGTTGTGCATCATGCCTTGTTCATGTGTGGTGTGTTTACCATGTTGTGTACTTTTTCTTGATAGTTCCCGTTTCGTTGCGATCGTGAGGATTCGTTCGTCTACGTGGCTTCATCTTCTTCATGGACTCGTTCTTCTTCCTAGCGGGATTTCAGGCAAGATGACCGCTACCCTGGATCTCACTACTATCGTTGCTATGCTAGTTGCTTCGTTCTATCGCTATGCTGCGTTGCCTATCATTTGCTCTTCAAGCCTCCCAAATTGCCATGAACCTCTAACCTTTGACACCCTTCCTAGCAAACCGTTGTTTGGCTATGTTACCGCTTTGCTCAGCCCCTCTTATAGCGTTGCTAGCTGCAGGTGAAGTTGAAGATTGCTCCATGATGGACAGGGTTATGTTGGGATATCACAATATCTCTTATTTAATTAATGCATCTATATATTTGGTAAAGGGTGGAAGGCTCGGCCTTATGCCTGGTGTTTTGTTCCACTCTTGCCGTCCTAGTTTCCATCATACCGGTGTTATGTTCCCGGATTTTGCGTTCCTAACGCGGTCGGGTGATTTATGGGACCCCCCTGACAGTTCGCTTTGAATAAAACTTGTCCAGCAAGGCCCAACCTTGGTTTTACCATTTGCCTCACCACCACCTACCTTTCCCTTGGGAGTAATTAACCCAAGGGTCATCTTTATTATAGCCCCCCCGGGCCAATGCTTGTCTAAGTGTTGGTCCAAACTAGAGCACCGTGCGGGACCATCCCTTGGCAACTTGGGTTACGTCGGTACCTGTACGCTTAGCTTATCCGGTGTGTCCTGAGAACGAGATACGTGCGACTCCTATCGGGATTGTCGACACATCGGGCGGTCTTGCTGGTCCTGTTTTACCATTGTCGAAATGTCTTGTAAACCGGGATTCCGAGACTGATCGGGTCTTCCTGGGAGAAGGTATATCCTTCGTTGATCGCGAGAGCTTATCATGGGCTAAGTTGGGACACCCCTGCAGGGTATAAACTTTCGAGAGCCGTGCCCGCGGTTATGTGGCAGATGGGAATTTGTTAATGTCCGGTTGTAGATAAATTGACACCAGATCCGAATTAAAATGCATCAACCAAGTGTGTAGCCGTGATGGTCTCTTCTCGGCGGAGTCCGGGAAGTGAACACGGTTTCTGTGTTATGATTGACGTAAGTAGGAGTTCAGGATCACCTCTTGATCATTGCTAGCTTCACGACCGTTCCTTTGCTTCTCTTCTCGCTCTCATTTGCGTACGTTAGCCACCATATATGCTTAGTCGCTGCTGCAACCTCACCACTTTACCCCTTCCTTTCCCTTTAAGCTTTGCTAGTCTTGATACCCATGGTAATGTGATTGCTGAGTCCTCGTGGCTCACAGATTACTACAACAATAGTTGCAGGTACAGGTTATGCGATGATCTTGACGCGAGAGCGATGTTGCTTGTTTTGGAGTTTCTTCTTCTGCTTCTTCGATCAGGGGATAGGTTCCAGGTCGGCAGCCTGGGCTAGCAGGGTGGATATTGTTTGAGTTTCTATTTATGATTCATCCGTAGTCGGATGTTGTTCTTGTATGTTGTATTGTTGTTTTCATGTGACATTGTATGTATTGGATGTATCCCCACTATTATGTAATGTTGATGTAATGATATCCACCTTGCAAAAGCGTTTCAATATGCGGGTCTATCCTTGGTGGGACCTTCGAGTTCCTTTTGGATAGGGTCGCATATTGGGCGTGACACATAGGAATATGAGCAAATTAAATTGTGGTGTTCATAGCACCTGATCACAATCAAAAAGAGGCAGATGTTCATAGTTTTTACATGCGTCCGATCACAAAAATTCAGCCCACAATACGTTAAAAAACAAAATTTCAGCCCACAATACGTTAAAAAAACGAGAGGCGAAAACGGATTTGAAACGAGCGAAAGCGAGTACTGCCACGTTTCTTTTTAATAATTTTTAGCAGAAGCACAAATGAATATGGAATATCAAGGATGAACACCAATACAAAAACAATATGGTGCGGATACGGATATGCAACTAAAGTTTGCTGAAATTCAAAAACCATGGGAACCACACAGAAAACACAATGAAACCAACAACTTATTCAGTTATTCACCCATGAAGAAGCAATGTGGTGCGCTGACAGCGCGAATGGAAGATGGGAGTAGGAGGCGTGTAGTCAAAGTGACGAGTATCACATAAGTAGGGGACGGAAGTGGACTAAGAGCATTCGACGACGCAGCACTTTGGAATCACCGCCGCTTACCTACTAGCTCGGGATCAACGCCACCTTTTATGAAATGTTTTGTTCGTTTGAATACAAATCCAACGCGTAGAAATAAACAGTTCATACCTATGCTTATAAAGACGGATGAAAAGCGTGTGAGGTATGGTTGTGTAAGGTGGTAATAAATGGTTGTGCACTCATTTAATATGTCTGCAATTTCGTGGACAAAAGACTTGGTGGAAGTCTTTTAGTTTGTGGGATTTATTCTATGGGTGGTAACAGATGTGTTGAGGTAAAACAATGTACGAGAGAGGGTTGAAAGCTGACATGGCTACCGTAAAAAGGGAAAGTAGTGGCTGCACCCACCTTCGGTGCACCCACGCAAGAAAAGATAGCAAAACACTTCAAAAATTTCTGAAAATTTGTGGGAATGTTTAACAAATGTTATGGGTGTTTGCAAAGCTTGGTGGTCAAATAACATTCGAGGAGATGTACAAAAAAGACAAAATCACTGAAAATTAGTCAAAACGTAAAGACAAAATCACTGAAAATTAGTCAAAATGTGAGTTCTTGTACAGAGCTCCTCGAATGTTATTTGACCACCAAACTTTGCAAGCGCCCATAACATTTTTTGATACACATTTCACAAAGTTTCGGAATTTTTTGAAGTGTTTTGCTATGTTTTTTGTGTGGGTGCACCGAGCTGGGGTGTAGAAAAACCACACTCACGTAAAAATGTCGAGTGTACGTGGTAGGATTCGTACGACCATGTGCATGAAAGGGTTATATGAAAAAACATAATGAATAGCATCATTGGTGACTAGATTGATGGAAACATGATTAAGATTAGCAATAATAGAGATTACATAGTATTTGGTGGCCATTGTATGGCAGTTGACGACAGATGACATTAATGCCTTAGATTACATACAAATCAATCTAGACTTAACCTTGTGATCGGGTATAATTATTTTGGACTACTGATGTGGTAACATGGCCTAGATGTGCTGACTAGGTCTCGCAAGTGCAGTTTCCTTGGAGACGAGGATTTAAAGCGACCTCCACGCAGACGAACAATTCAACAAGGAGATTTAGTGCCAGCAGGGCGATGATGATGCAGTGGAACTTACTGTCTTCGGTAACATGAAATAGTTGGAAGAGGTCGGTGCATGCATTAACATGAAATAGGTGGTTGGGCGATGGTATTTGAGTTCAATCTCTGTGGTAAGGATAGACACTTTGCTCTCCGGGGGCAGAAGCGTGTGGACCAAACTTTTGATATACGAAACAGTGGAAAGCTCATACGATCTAAAAAAGAAGTGAATACATTGGGGCTACTTTAGTGTGTGCAGATCCAAAGACGCCTGCATGGTCAGGATTCCGATGAGCGTCGACGCCGAGTGCTCCTATGCAATTTTGAGCAGGGGACCTCCTTCCTTCAAAAAGTAGGGGACCTCCTATTTGACGACCCACATGGTGGAAATAGCCGAGACACACACCCTTTTGGGCTGGCCCATGTGTGGAGCGGGGCACCAGTTTTGTATTTTGTATTTTTTTGGTTTGTTAAATCAAATGTGGGATTTCCAAAAAAAATGTTCGTACATTTATAAAAAATGCCAAATTTTAATGAATTAAAATTTTTTCATGGATATAAAAAAACTGTACATAAATTTGAAAACAAATGTTCAAAATTTGATACAATGTTCATGAATTTTATTAAATGTTTGCCGATTCAAAAAATATTTATAAATTTCTAAAAATGAACATTCTGTATTCAATGAACAAATTTCGAATTTAATGAACTTTTTTGAATTTGATGATGAAAGTTTGAATTGGTGAACAATGTTTGAGTTTGATGAACATTTTGTAAAATATGATGAACATTTTTTGTACTCCCTCCGTTCCAAAATAAGTGTCTTAAGTTTAGTACAACTTTACACTAAAGTTAGTACAAAGTTGAGACACTTATTTTGCGACGAAGGGAGTATTTGATAAACAAATTTTGAATTCTATAAAAATTTTCTGAATTTGATGAACACAAATTGAATTCAATGAACATTTTTGAAATTGATGATTTTTTTCAAATTGAATGAACAAAAAATGTTCAGAAATTTGAAAAAAAAAGTTCATGAAATGAAAAATTAAAAGAAAAAGGAAAGAGGAAAGAAAAAATAAAAATAAGGAACAAAAAATAACAGGAAGAAAACAGAAAAAGGTCTCAAAACAGGAAGAGTGATCCTGTGCACCTCACTCGAGTGCAACAGGGTGTGCACGTTTGATCGACAACTGTTGACCTAAGCAGGGAAAAGGAATCCCGATAAGTAGGGGATCATTAGTTTTTCTTATAGGACTAGGTTGGGCTAAGAGTGTACATGAGCTAGGCTCGAGTGGGTTACATTGACAAAAGATAAAAGGGAACAGGAATTCCATTCTACACCTGCTCCAACGGAAAACATTGTTCAGTTTGTGCTTCCATTTTGGGTTCAATTTTATAATTTTTTGTTTCCCTTTTCATATTTATGCTATGTTTTCATTTTTTCTAAACCATGGAAAGCTTCCGCTCCAGTTTTCCTGAATAGAAACATCCGTATTTCGACGTCGATCCATACTCTATAGTTGAGAGTCACATCTTTTTTTTTTTGTTTAAAACAATCACATCTTAGTAAACTATTGTTTGGGTTATGTATCTACAAAACCTTAGCCTTCTGCCATCATGTAAGGTGACCGCAAGTTTTTTCGTTAAGACTTACATAAATTTGGACGACAATTATCCTTTTCATAATTAAACTGACATTATATATAATTTGATCTATTTAAACATCGCATACTATATACTTTTGAATATCGAATCTTTCAGCATGTCTAGTTAAAATATTGAATCGCATAATTCTAATATTTTTCTAAAAAAATATGGTAATAGTTCAGTAATCACACTCAGAAAAATTATGAAATTTAGTCATTCTTAAATAATTCAAATTTAAGTTCAGCAGATCTTCAAGTTATCTATGATACAACTTATATTATAGAATTTAGGTTTAACACATGAATTATTGAAAAGAAATCTGCCAAATATTAGTAAAACTTTTGGAAGATGATACATGTTTTCTGAATTCAACATATAAAGTTTAAATATTTCAAAACCGTAACCAACTGCATATAAATTCTTTAAATAGATTTTGGTTATCCATGTTCGATTACACTAGAATTCGATGAAATTTAAATGATTTTGCGGTTTTCCCACATTTATATGGTGTACTAATAAAATAATTAAATATGTGATCTTCGCAATAATCACCGCACCAACAAATAACTTATGAATGAGTTAGGCTCTAGAAATAATAATTAATGCATCTACTTGAAACAGTGTATTTTTCTTGTTTGTCTATTAAAATTAGCTTAGAAATATTTATCTACACATATTTATACTAAAGTTTTTTATTTTTATGTAAACTAATATTCACTATATATGTATTAAATATTTGTTTGATATATGTCTTCTATAATATTTAGGTATTAATATTAAAACTAATAATGCAATTATACTTTGTACAATAATACATACATGTTCGTAGTATGATTATAGTATTACCCATTAAAATACATTTTTTGAGCTAAACTGCAACTATATTTGTCGAAAACCATATCGGAGTTTTTCTAAGAAAATACTTTGTTATAAGAAATTTTACCCATGTAAGCAAACCAAAAGTACCACATTACTTCACAAATTAATTGATGCAATTTTATTGTAGTATTGTAGTCTGTTTATATATCCTTATTTTATTGTCTTTTGTGTCCTTATCAATTGTGATCTCATATTAACTTGGTAGAGTGTTCTGGAGTGTATAAACCTAACAAAAAACTTCATAGAGTTTTCCAAAGTGCTAGAATACCAAGTTTAGGTGTAATAACTAGATAAATATGTCTAACATGTTTGAGTTACCAACATGTCTTTTATTTCTCGAATCCTCTCCTCCACCACTCTATTACATTGTTGGTGCCATCTGGTCAAATATCCCCTTTTTGATCTTCCGATTTGGGATGGGTAGTGTTGGGGTGGTTTCTTTATTTTGTATCGGTATCATACCGTTCATAGCATGCATGAGTATCTAGCATTGAAAGCTATATATGTTGATGTTGTTCATTTGATTTTTTTTCATCATTTTATTTATACAGAAGAACTAGTGTAAGCTTGGAGATACCAGGAATTTGATTTCACACACGCGCGCGCGCACACACACACGCGCGCGTGCATACCATCAATTTTTTTTACGCTGACACTGTTCGCAAACACGCTATTGGCCATTGTAGTTCTCAATAGGATCAACATATAAAGCTAATTGAACTCCACAAAGCAACCTTATTATTCTAACACTTTTTATTTGTGTGGCGTTCTCTCTCAAGCTTAACTACAAATCTCGACAAAGTCTGAAATGAGTCGTTCGACTATAAAAACTGAGTATACTAATGGTTTGTAGTTAAGCTTGAGAGAGAACACCACACAAATAATTTCCCATGACCAGAACAGAGGCGCCCAAGAATTTCCCATCGTCTCGGCGAAAAATTGCCGTAGGCAAGTACTTCCCTTGCTCCATAGATAACGCTCCATCAACGTTTCCCTTTATATCACCCATGGTTGGGGGAATCCACGCAACCCCATGCATTGGCGGTTGGACTGTTCTAGATGCAGTCCTTACAACGTCCGCCTCACACTCCCCGACAAAGTTCAGAATGAACTTGCTCGTCGCAAATGGTGATTGAAATATATTCTCATGAATCACATCCCTGTGCGCTTGTTCATGCAAATCCTCGTCGACACACACTTCAACACAGTGTGCCATTCTGCATTCCAATAGTGAATGTCGCCAGGAGTCCTCACTCCATCCACATATCAGACAAATACTCTCCTCAACAATGCGTGATAGAGCCAAGCAAGAAGCGCACCAGTTCCCTTGTCCATGAGCTAGCACGTCGCCCCAGCCAATGCCATGTGTTATCGTTCCCAAACGAACAAGCTTTGAAGCCCTAGCTCCACGGGCACCCTCCTTTGTCCTCTCCGCGCCGTGTAGCCCCATAATCATGCCGGCAGCACTACGACGTACTCTCCCTTCTATGCGCTTCCGCTTTTCAGTCTCCTCCACACGCCCATGGTCTCACTCTCACCGGGTGCGCGACCTTGACACTCACAACTATAAACATTAGCTCTTCGCCCTCTACATCCACACCGCTTGATCTAACTGATGTTGATTCAACATTTTTCCTATTCCATCGATTTCCTTTGGTATGTACACCCTGAATTGGTTTGGCTTGCTCTGCTTTACTACTAATTACTCTAGCCAATTTATTGGTACATCTTATTTATAAAGGAGGCCCTCTATGCTCCGATTTTATTTAATTTTGTGTGTCACCACGTATTTATGCATCTTGCTTAGAAGTGAGCCCTCTTTTGCTCGTGATAGTCTTAGCAAATAAGACAATCACACCAATATTCAGGAGGCAATATCTAACTGTAGACATTAGCGCTCTGAAATTCCTGGCCCAAATTGCCATGATTGCCATGCTGAAAAACAATTTGCCATGGTTGTCAATAATTATAGTAGTCTCTTTTCATGAAATTTTGGTTTTTGCTCATCCAATATGATTCTCTGAAGCTCTTGATTTCTTTCATGATTTTATCTTTCATATTTGCAAGCTAGCATCACTATTTCTAAGTCTTGATAAAATTTTACCTCAATGAGATTAAACATGGAAGGAGAGCCCCAAGGATAAATGCATAGTAACATTTGTACTATGGGTGCCATAACATATGTTATGTGGCAAGTTATGAATATACCAATTTCTGGATATTTATCCTTGATATTATTTGAAAATATGGGTTTTACGCAAAATAATCTAGGGCTCAATAATTTACTACATCATCCATAGTTTGAGGCTAAGATTGAACCAACAATTACTGATCTAATAATGCACTTTGTTATTGTGAAATGATATTTGATATTGTTATCATTATGGTGTGTTTCTGTCATGTTTTTGGTTAGTTTACATTGTGAGTTATGTATGAAGGATTCCCACAAAAAAAGAGTTATGTATGAAGGAAAAGGGAATAACTTAGCTACAATGATTTCTGTCTACTATTTCTTTTTCATTTCTGTAAGCATGTACTTCCCAAATACAACACAATGGAAACATGCAACACTTGATGTGCAATACTCGAATACCACCCCACAATTCAAACCTGCAGCTCCTAGCACGCACTTCCTTAGTACATCACAAAAGAAATATGCAACTATGTGCCGCAAATTTGCTTGGTATATGTGATGATTCCATAAGAGGGTGTCTTTGATTTGAGAAGGAGGGTGCACTGTATAGATTGAGGGATCCTTTTCTAAGACCAAAGCTTGGTATTCCTTTTTTTTGTATTATGTTTTTCCCTCGTATGCTTTCCTCGGAATTATATCACGAGTGCCATAGTATGAATATGCTACTAATGTCTATTGGCCCATGGTTAAAGCCACCAGTTGTCGTTTATTTTCTGAAACTAGCAGCATTATGTGGGTTTCTGCATCTCTATGCATGATTGCAACAAAGTCTTTTTTTTGTGAAAATGATGTTATGGTCATTTCCTGGACAATATTATTGAGTATATTCTTATTTTAGAAGGACACTTTCTTAGCCTGCGCCTATGGTTAAGCATTCATTATTGTAGGGTGTCATAAACTTAGACAATGTTTATGCCCTCCTGAAAGTGCAACTATCCCTGGGTGATTTTAGTAATTCCTAACAACATATATCTCATTGAGCTAATGCTATTTCAAGATAAATATTTCAGGAAAGCACAATGATTGGCATGACATGGATGAGAAAATTGGATCCCTCAAAATGCTAAGGACAAAAGGATTGGCTCAAGCTCAAAGCACAAGACTCTACATTTTTTATTTTAGTGATCCAAGATCACATTGAGTCTATAGGAAAAGCCAATACTATCAAGGAGGGATGAGGTGTTACTTAATGAGGCTCTTGCTCAAAATGCTTAGTGATATGCTCCAAAGCCCTCAACTACTTTCTCATATCCACATATGACCTAAACCAAAAGTCAAACTCGGCCCCACCTATTCTTTCCATCCGGCGCCACCGAGTTCAGGTGTCATAGCCACTGCCACAAACCCTAGGCAAATCGGTCTCACCGATAGGGGTCTCGGTCTCACCGAGATGGGATTGTAATCTCTCTGTTTCCCTTCGTAAGTTTCGGTCAAACCGAGATGAGCGATCGGTCCCACCGAGATTGCAATGCAGACTCTCTGTTTCCCTTTCGTAACATTTCGGTCTCACCGAGATGAGCGAATCGGTCGCACCGAGTTTGCCTGACCGACCCTCTGTGTGTCCATTACCAAAATCGGTCCCACCGAGTTTGTGTAATCGGTCTCACCGAGATTACGTTATTCCCTAACCCTAACCCTATCGGTCCTACCGAGTTGCATGTCGGTCCCACCGAAAATCCTAATGGTCACATGATTTGCTAAATCGGTTCGACCGAGTTTCACGATTCGGTCGCACCGAGATTGGTAAGTTGTGTGTAACGGTTAGATTTTGTGTGGAGGCTATATATACCCCTCCACCCACTCTTCACTCATGGAGAGAGCCATCAGAACATGCCTACACTTCCAACCTACAGTTTCTAAGAGAGAACCACCTACACTTATGTTGAGACCAAGATATTCCATTCCTACCATATGAATCTTGATCTCTAGCCTTCCCCAAGTTGCTTTCCACTCAAATCTTCTTTCCACCAAATCCAAATCCTGTGTGAGAGAGTTGAGTGTTGGGGAGACTATTATTTGAAGCACAAGAGCAAGGAGTTCATCATCAACACACCATTTGATACTTCTTGGAGAGTGGTGTCTCCTAGATTGGCTAGGTGTCACTTGGGAGCCTCCGACAAGATTGTGGAGTTGAACCAAGGAGTTTGTAAGGGCAAGGAGATCGCCTACTTCGTGAAGATCTACCCTAGTGAGGCAAGTCCTTCGTGGGTGACGGCCATGGTGGGATAGACAAGGTTGCTTCTTCGTGGACCCTTCGTGGGTGGAGCGCTCCATGGACTCGCGCAGCCATTACCCTTCGTGGGATGAAGTCTCCATCAACATGGATGTATGATAGCACCACCTATCGGTACCACGACAAAAACATCCGTGTCTCCTATTGCGTTTGCACTCTCCAAACCCTTCCCTTTACATTCTTGCAAGTTGCATGCTTTACTTTCCGCTGCTCATATACTCTTTGCATGCTTGCTTGAATTGTGTTGAGATTGCTTGAATCGTGCTAAGTTGCTAAAAGCTGCCAAGAACTAAAATTGAGAAAAGGCTAGATTTTTATTTGGTCAAGTAGTCTAATCACCCCCCTCTAGACATACTTTCGATCCTACAAGTGGTATCAGAGCTTTGGTCTCCATTTGCTTTGATTTCCATAGCTTTTGGTAGTCATAGCCTTGGTTTCACAACCTAGGAGAGTATGGCATCTAGCTTGGGAAATTACCACCGTAGAGGTCCTTACTTTGATGGTACTAATTTTGCTAGTTGGAAGCATAAGATGAAAATGCATATTCTTGGACATAACCCCGCCGTTTGGGCTATTGTATGTATTGGCTTGCAAGGTGAATTCTTTGATGGGAGAGAACCGAACCGTGAAGCTACCGCGGAAGAGTTGAAGATGCTGCAATACAATGCTCAAGCTTGTGATATTGTCTTCAACGTATTGTGCCCCGAAGAATTCAACAAAATCAGCCGTCTTGAGAATGCAAAGGAAATTTGGGATACTTTGATTGATATGCACGAAGGTACCGACTCCGTCAAGGAACCCAAGTTGGATGTGCTTCAAAGTCAGCTTGACAAGTTCAAAATGAAGGATGGATAAGGTGTCGCTGAAATGTACTCTAGGCTTGCTCTTATCACAAATGAGATTGTCGGCTTAGGAAGTGAAGAGATTACCGACAAATTCATCATCAAGAAGATCCTAAGAGATTTGGACGGAAAATATGATACCGTGTGCACATTGATCCAAATGATGCCCAATTACAAAGATCTCAAGCCCACGGAAGTCATTGGAATAATTGTTGCTCATGAGATGTCACTCAAGGATAAGGAGGAGCTCCACAACAAGTCAAGTGGTGCTTACAAAGCCTCATGTGAAGCTCCCACATCATCAAGTGAGAAACAAACCTTCAATGAAGAATTGAGCCTAATGGTGAAGAACTTCAACAAGTTCTACAAGTGTAGAAGCAAGGAAAGAAGCTCCAAGTCAAGGTCCTACAATGACAAAAGATCTTCTAGTCGTGAGCGTAATTGCTACAATTGTGGAAGACTCGGACACTATTCCAATGAGTGTACGACACCCTGCAAAAGAAGAGAAGATTCTCCAAAAAGAAGAAATAGAAGAGAAGAATCACCATCAAGAGAGAGAAGTAGTAGAGATGATTGTTCTGAACAAAGAACATCCCGGAGAAGCAAGGATTCGGAAAGGAAGGACAAGTCATCAAGGAGCTACACAAAACGAAGACATCAAGCTCATGTTGGTGAATGGGTATCCAGCTCCGACTCCGACTCCGACAATCACTCCGAGAGAATCTATCACTCCGACTCCGAATATACTCAAGATGAAGGTGTTGCCTGTCTAGCACTTGTGTCAACAACTCCTACGACATATTTGATTCACCAAATGAAGGACTTGTAAGATGCTTCATGGCTAAAGGCCCAAAGGTATCACACCCCGAGTATGTTGATTTCAATAGTGACTAAGATGACTTGTTATGTGATGATGATTTACTTGTTGACAACTCGAGTGATGAATACTATGATGAAACGTCAATTAATCATGCTAATCAAGACAAAACGAATGACACTGATAAGGAGAAGATTGAGCTCCTAACTAAAAAACTAAACACTCTTAAGTTAGCTCATGAAACTATCTTAGGAGATCATCGAGAACTTTTAAGGACTCATGAGAAGTTACGCTTTGAAAAGCTCAACTTTGAGCAAGAACATGAGTTTTTAAAAGCAATCAATGATGATCTTCGCAAGAAAAGTTCTTCTTACATTGCCAAGCGTTTACTCTTATCTACTTACATGCCTCAAGTCAAGTCTAGTAATAAGAACAAGAAAGATTCTTCCTCTAGTAGTAACAATAATCATGCTAAATCCAATGTTGTTGCTTCTAGTAGTTCTCTTGATTCCACTAATGATTCTCTTAGCCAAGTTACACTTGAGCAAGAAAATAGTTTATTGAAGGGAATTATAGAGAAAGATGTTTACAAGAGCCTTGCCGGGAGTAAGCAGTTCGAGGAAATTGTACGCAAGCAAGGAAGGCACCGGAAGAACCAAGGTGTTGGTTTTGATCGAAAGTTCAATGCCAATGGAGTTGAGTGGGAAGAAGATCAATACCCCAATATGAAGTTTGTTCCTCAACAAGAGAAGTATGATCCTACTTCTTTCAAAGGGACACAAGCTCAAGATGATCTTCCACCACAAGACCACAAGCAAAAAGGCAAGTATAAGCTTCAAGAGGAGATTGATGCATTTGAAGAAGCTCCAAAGGCCTTGGTCAAGTGGGTTCCCAAGACTACATCAAGTTCTACTTCATCAAGTTTGACTACAACTCCAAGGATTCCCATCAAAATGATGTGGATCCCGAAGAAGAAGAACTAGAGAGTTCTTGAGGGTGACCTCGCCAACATACTTCACTTTTATCATTTTGGCAAGGACAAGTGCAATCAACTTTCACATCATGCACTAGTTCAAGGAGTCACAAACCCTCTTGTTGGTAAGACAAGGGACAAGGTAACCTAATGCTTTCATGGACATCTTGTGTGCGCATCACTCTATGTCTATGGATATCCTTGTTTGTTCCTTGTGGGACTAACCCGTGTAGGTATTGAAAGTGCAACTCACTCCAAAGGATTGCTCTAAACGATCTACATCAACATTGAGCATCCACATCTTAAACACCTACATGAAGTCATCATCGACAAAACCCAAGGTTAGTTCATCCCTCTTAGGGGGGATCTCACATCTAGGGGGAGCTTTACTCAAAGAATTGAACCAAAGCAACTCTAATGGTGTGAACACAACAATGCTTTATGTAAAAGTGGTAACCCCACTTGTGCTTTAACGATGAGTATGATCTATGATCAAATGTTCTCATTTGACTCCTAAGTCGATATACTCATATATAGATGACCTAGTCATCGTCAATTGCTTGATAGATGCTAGAAGTGATTGTGCATGCTTCGCCACATATTTCATTTGCCATTTTTTGTGAGCATGTTGGTTGCATATTTTACTCATTCGAGGACATCCACTTGTAGTTTTGATTGTTTGGTTTCTTTTATTTTTGCCAAGTGGATGGACAAGAATGCCTAAGAACCTTCTCTAGCTATCTATGCTTTTCTCGTCTCAAACTCTATTCATGCTACATCACAAAGTTTGATCAAGTCAGATTCGAACCACTCTATGTGAGGAGCACTTGGAGTCCCCGATTCGTCATAGACTTAAACTTCCAAAACCTCTTTGTGCGTTTCAGTCTGACCGATTCATCCATTTTGGTCATACCGAGATCACTAAGTTGATCTAGGTTTTCAATCTCGGTGCAACCGATCTGAACTTTTCGGTCACACCGAGTTGTAGTAATTGCTTGCAGTTATGCATCTCGGTGCCACCGAGTTGTTCAACTCGGTCACACCGACAGGGTTAGGCTATATATACCCCCGGGCCAAAATTTGGAAACTTTTTCGAACCTCTTCGCCCGCGCACTGCCTGCTCTGCCTCCTCGGGTCTCCGGATCGTCCTCCTCGTCGCCAGCGACCTCCAGCCGTTGGTCTCCGCCGCCGTCAACGAGATTCTGCCCCGCCGTTGTCACCATAGCAAATCCATCATCGAACTAGGGTATGGATTTGAACTTTGTGCTATTCCTAACTCCGATTCCTAGCACATTGCATTGCCATGAATCTTTCCATGTTTGAGATCTTCCTATCCAGCGAAATCACTCCATAGATTAGTTTTGGATTGAAAATTTAGGGTTAGGTTTCCGCCGAACTCATCTCGGACCGACCGAGTTGTAGAAATCGGTCTCACCGATTTGGCTCAGGCCATTGCACATGTGATTCTTGGTCTGACCGAGAATTGCAAATCGGTGACCGAGTTAAATTCTCTGTGAAACCCTAGCAGTCTCGGTGCCACCGAACTGTGACTCGCTCTGACCAAGTTCACTAGTTTAGGTTCCAAAAGCTGCTTCAGTATCACAGAGTTTACAAATCAGTAGCTCCGAAATGCTTTCTGTGGAAAACTAAAACGAAGTTTTTGACTCAATTTCTTTGCAGAAACCTCTGTGCTTTGTGATGCTCATCTACTCTACCTCATCTACATCTATTCACATGGTCTGCTGTTAGAGTTTTCATCATGTCAGGTCAGAGTGACAGTCAGAACAAGTCTGAGGAGCAAGTTCAGATGAGTGAGGGCACTAGTCCCTCTAGCAGCTATGATGATGGCAGCAGGAGCACACCCAACAATTTGCCCAAGGCAGCCACCTGGGCCAGAAAGAAGAAGACCTCAGATTCTGAAGATGAGGACTATGTGGCTGTTGAGGATGAGGCCACCTCAACGAAGAAGGTGCTGAAGAAGGAATATGGCACAACTGCATCCACTAATCCAGGAATGCAAAAGAAGGCACCTGCAAGGAGAATTCCAACTTCCAAACCTAGGAAGGTTGCCAGTGGTGAAACCATGAAGTTCACCATTGAGTCTGAAGATGAAGCTGCTGGCCAAGACAAGAAGAAGAAGAGAGTCAGAACTACCACTGCCAAAGTACTTGGCAAGCCCTCTATGAGGAGAGACTCTGAAGATGAAGAGGAAGAGGTTGCTGCACCAGCACCTAAAGCTCAAAAGATGATGGCAGATGCTATAAGGTCAGGGGCTGCTCCATCTAAGCCCAAAGATGCTCCCAAGGCTGCTGCTGCTCCTAAGCCCAACTTTGCACCTAAGAGGAACACTAGGAGTATTCCAGCTGCAGAGAAGAACAAGGCCCCAGTGCCTGAAGCTGCTGAAGAAGAAGATGAAGACTCACTTGTCTTGAGAAAGTTGAAGCCCAAGATCCCAGATCATAATGATGCTCACCCAATTGCAGAGGACATGAAGCTCAGGAAGGATGCAGGTTTGAGACAGTGGATACTTATTGACCCCTATGCTGTCAGGAGGAGAACTGTTGTGGACTACAGATCCCACACCAAGGAACGACAAGATTTCTATGAGACAGTGCTGCTTGACAAGAAGCCCATAGTATGTGATATGGGATGGGTTGACTGGGATTACATCAAGAAAAATGAAGAGCACTATCCAGGAGTTTATGACAGTTTCAAGTCTTGTGGAGTAGAAGACTTTGTTGGCCAGAAGCTCACAAAGTGGATTGATGAGCTTATTATGCAGTTTTACTCCACAGCTCACTTCTACCTAGATGGGAGGATAGTCTGGATGTCTGAGGGTACAAGGTACCAATCAACAGTTGAGGAATGGTCTGAGTTGATAAATGCTCCAAAGAAGAATGAGGATGACTTGGATATCTATGCCAAGAAGAAGAAAGACCACAACTCCATGGCTCACATGTAGAGAGAGATCCCAGATGCTGCACTTGAGACACATAAGTTTGGATCTGTACATTATCTGTTGTCAAGACTACCTACTATCAACTGGATATTAAGGCACACTTTGCTGCCCAAGTTAGGTGATCACAAGATGATCAGAGGCCATGCAATCAACTTGCTGCATATATTTGATGTGCCTCAAAAGTTCAAAGTCATGAGCCTGATTGTGGAAACAATCAAAAGGACTACTGCTGATCAGAAGAGGAGTTGTGGGTATGCCCCACAGATTCAGGAGCTTAAAACTCCAAGATGGGCACTAGCACATATCTCTTTGACAAGGAACACCTGCCCATCTACCCTGACTTCGAGGACAACACCATTGTGATGGATGAAAATGAACCATCTTCTGTGCAGGAACAAGATAAGAAAGAGAAGGCAAGGGTTGAGAAGGCTGCAAAGATGCCAACTGCTGAAGAGGCATCTCAGATTTTCCTGAAGAGCAAGCAAGATCAGCTTGGCTACTTGATTGCCTCCACCTTGAGGATTGAGAAGGGCTTGGCCGCCCTGACTCAAAACCAGGAGAGCTTGGAAAGAATCATAGAGCAGAAGTTTTATGCTCTTGATGTCAAAGTGACTGAGATCCAAACTGCAGTTGAGCAACTTCAGGAGGATGTGGAGGAGAAGAAGGGCAAGTCAACTACTGATGCTTTTGCTAGAGTGCACAGAGGACAGAGATTTGCTGCAGTGCCTGTTCCAGACACGAGAGCTACATCATCTGCACCAGCTACAGCTTCAGTGCCTCCAGCTCCAGCACCCACTCCACCAGCTCCAGCTACATCAACAGAAGACTTTGTCCGTGGAGCCATCTCTACACCATCACATGAAGACCAAGCCTAAGATTCGTTTAGCACTATGCATTTTCTATGAACTTTTTGGTAACTTGTTGCCAAAGGGGGAGAAAAATGTATAGATCATAGGCTTCAAGAGAGAGTGTTGCTTTTGTTCTCTCTTGTCTTTTTTGGTGGTTAAACTTTGTTATTTGTGTGCTTGATACTTTATGCCTTTTGTGAGATACTTCGATGATCATGTGTTTGATCATATGTTATGCTACATTAATGCTTGTTGGATGATATTATCTCTTATTTCCTCATATGATCATTCACTTTGCTTGGTGATGAGTGCATGTGCTTAATTATTATCAATTTGAGCACTCCACCAAGATGTATGTGACATGGAAGAGTGATTCATGATCCTAACTCATTGTGCATTTGCAGTCCAAAGAAAATTTTAAATAATGCACAAATTTAGGGGGAGCTCTTACTTTTCACATACTTCTCAAAGCGACAATGGTTTTCAATCTTATTATCATTTGTCGAAGCTTTGATCTATATGTTGTCATCAATTACCAAAAATGGGGAGATTGAAAGTGAAAGTATCCCTGGGTGGTTTTGGTAATTCCTAACAACATATATCTCATTGAGCTAATGCTATTTCAAGATAAATATTTCAAGAAAGCTCAATGATTGGCATGGCATGGTTAAGAAAATTGGATCCCTCAAAATGCTAAGGACAAAAGGATTGGCTCATGCTCAAAGCACAAGACTCTACATTTTCTATTTTAGTGATCCAAGATCACATTGAGTCTATAGGAAAAGCCAATACTATCAAGGAGGGATGAGGTGTTACTTAATGAGGCTCTTGCTCAAAATGCTTAGTGATATGCTCCAAAGCCCTCAACTACTTTCTCATATCCACATATGACCTAAACCAAAAGTCAAACTCGGCCCCACTGATTCTTTCCATCCGGAGGCACCGAGTTCAGATGTCATAGCCACTGCCACAAACCCTAGGCAAATCGGTCTCACCGATAGGGATCTCGGTCTCACCGAGATGGGATTGTAATCTCTCTGTTTCCTTTCGTAACGTTTCAGTCAAACCAAGATGAGCGATCGGTCCCACCGAGATTGCAATGCAAACTCTCTGTTTCCCTTTCGTAACGTTTCGGTCTCACCGAGATGAGCGAATTGGTCCCACCGAGTTTGCCTGACTAACCCTCGGTGTGTCCATTACCAAAATTGGTCCCACCGAGTTTGTGTAATCGGTGTCACCGAGATTACGTTATGCCCTAACCCTAACCATATCAGTCCTACCGAGTTGCATGTCGGTCCCACCGAAAATCCTAACGGTCACATGATTTGCTAAATCGGTCCGACCGAGTTTCATCATTCGGTCCCACCGAGATAGGTAACTTGTGTGTAATGGTTAGATTTTGTGTGGAGGCTATATATACCCCTCCACCCACTCTTCACTAGTGGAGGGAGCCATCAGAACATGCCTACATTTCCAACCTACATTTTTGAGAGAGAACCATCTACACTTGTGTTGAGACCAAGATATTCCATTCCTACCATATGAATCTTGATCTCTAGCCTTCCCCAAGTTGCTTTCCACTCAAATCTTATTTCCACCAAATCCAAATCCTGTGAGAGAGAGTTGAGTGTTGGGGAGACTATCATTTGAAGCACAAGAGCAAGGAGTTCATCATCAACACACCATTTGTTACTTCTTGGAGAGTGGTGTCTCCTAGATTGGCTAGGTGTCACTTGGGAGCCTCCGACAAGAAATGTGGAATGGTTGCAAAGAGCTTATGCATCTTTAGTCCAATAGAATCTAATATTATCTTCAAACTGAAGTGTTCTGTTGGAGTACTGCACAAAGCTACGCTTTATTTTGTTTCTGTAAGATAAACACCCATTTGTTCATAGACAACATAATACAAATTGAAGACGATTTGGAAACTCGGTGCAAATGAAGCTATTGTACACATACAAAGAAATCTATCAGAAGGATTGTGATGTTCAAGTGCAGTGAACGAAATCGTATGGAGATACATAAGGGAGCCACTATTTTTGTTCTCATCTGATGACGATGTGTAGCTTATTTGATTCACTTAGTTTATTTTGTTTTCTGCAATGTCATGGAGAGTCCAGGGATAACTTGTGCACGTGTGATTCCATCTAGTATGTGTGGTGCCCTTGTGTACCTGAAAGGCTGGAACATCTTCTCATAGTGCAACCTTTTACTTACTTTTTTCCCGCAATTTATTTACTTACCTTTGTTCTATCATAGGTGACTGCCATTATTAAAATTGGTTATGCTTCAAGATATCAATGCCGTTTTTCTTGTTCTTTCATCATGAACCACATGTGCTCCAAGATCATCTAAAATCGCATTTGGAGAAGGCAGTCATAGCCGGGTGCGGCGGACCACGCCCTTCCTTCTAGTTCCAATTAATCAACAGGGACTATGTGATATTTACCTTTCTGAAGAAGGAACCAGAGACACAAGAATAGGTGATATCTACCTTCGATCTATCACCTGATGATTAGCAAAAAATGTAGCAGCAACGTGGAACCTTACTCATCAGAATTTATTAGATCAAAAAATAGAAACAAGGAACTTGTTCGATGCAGTGCATTACTGCTGAGGACTATGATATTGAGACCAACTGCATCACCGCTGAGGACTAAGATATGAGACTTTAATTACACTAAGCTGAACCCACCAATATTAGTGTTTAGGACATTTTTCACTAGTGTCAAAAATGCTCTTATATTATGAGACAGAGGGAGTAGTACTTTCTCCTCCCCCAAAAAATAAGCCAACTGGGACAAATCCGTATCGAGGACAAAAGCTAGGCAAGCAACAATAGTAACCATGTTGTTTCTGCAATTACTATGCTTAACCAGTAGGGATACCAGACATTGCTCCACACAAAGAATCAAGCTAGCGGGAGTGTAAGCAGGAGCAGATTGAACGGCATCACTAAAGTTGGTTCAGAAATCAACTGAAAAATAATGCGTCCTAGGAAAGAGCCATTTCTTTCCTTGTGCTTTCTCACCCAGCAAGAAGACTTCTTAGTATAGCTGGTATTTTCTTTGCATTTATGCAAATTTTCAGTCCCTTGGTTAACAGGCAGAATGGACAGAGAATTTCAACCGCAGAAGACTGAATAGCTACAGCAAAAGCAAATAAAAACTTGCTAAGTGGCACTGCATCACTGAAATCCTGAGGATTATAACATAAAAAATAGACATTACAATAGTCTTATTGGGACTCCCAATATAGTAAAATGTTTACAAATGAGACACATAATCCTTAATAGTATCATGGACAAGAAAACCAGACTTTAGTATAATTTAGCCACATGAAACTAATTCGTCTGCAGTACGATATCTAAACAAAAAAATAACCATGTTCTTTGAAAATTGCAGTATGCTTAACATCTAGGGTTTCCCGGGTTTGCTCATTTGCTCCAAACAGAAAATCAAGCTAGCAGAAGCAAGGGTTGTAGGTAAAACTACTGCCCATCTACACCTGCTAATGAGTCTGAGAATAGTGGAACATAGGGTAGATACTTTGATGCCTTCTTTTCTCGATGATTAAAGATTTTATTGAATTTCTGATGCTACATATCGTTGTTGGAAATATGCCCTAGAGGCAATAATAAAAGGATTATTATATTTCAATGTTCATGATAATTGTCTTTTGTTCATGCTATAACTGTATTATCCGGAAATCGTAATACACGTGTGAACACTTAGACCCAATGAGTCCCTAGTGAGCCTCTAGTTGACTAGCTCGTTATGATCAATAGATAGTCATGGTTTCCTGACTATGGACATAGGATGTCGTTGATAACGGGATCACATCATTAGGAGAATGATGTGATGGACAAGACCCAATCATAAGCATAGCATAAAAGATCGTATAGTTCGTTTGCTAGAAGCTTTGCCAATGTCAAGTATCTATTCCTTCGACCATGAGATCGTGTAACTCCCGGTTACCGTAGGAGTGCCTTGGGTGTATCAAACGTCACAACGTAACTGGGTGACTATAAAGGTGCATTACAGGTATCTCCGAAAGTATCTGTTGGGTTGACACGGATCGAGACTGGGATTTGTCACTCCGTATAACGGAGAGGTATCTCTGGGCCCACTCGGTAATGCATCATCATAATGAGCTCAATGTGACCAAGGTGTTGGCCACGGGATCATGCATTACGGTACGAGTAAAGTGACTTGCCGGGTAACGAGACTGAACAAGGTATTGGGATACCGACGATCGAGTCTCGGGCAAGTAACGTACCGATTGACAAAGGGAATTGTATACAGGGTTTGATCGAATCCTCGACATCGTGGTTCAACCGATGAAATCATCGAGGAGCATGTGGGAGCCAACATGGATATCCAGACCCCGCTGTTGGTTATTGCCCGAGAGTCGTCTCGGTCATGTCTGCGTGTCTCCCGAACCCGTAGGGTCTACACACTTAAGGTTCGGTGACGCTAGGGTTAGTAGGAAGTCAAGTATGTGACTACCGAATGATGTTCGGAGTCCCGGATGAGATCCCGGACGTCACGAGGAGTTCCGGAATGGTCCGGAGGTAAAGATTTATATATGGGAAGTCCTGTTTCGGGCATCGGGACAAGTTTCGGGGTTATCGGTATTGTACCGGGACCACCGGAGGGGTCCCGGGGGCCCACCGGGTGGGGCCACCTGCCCCGGGGGGCCACATGGGCTGTAGGGGGTGCGCCTTGGCCTGCATGGGCCAAGGGCACCAGCCCCACATAGGCCCATGCGCCTAGGGTTCAAGGGGGCAAGAGTCCTAGGAGGGGAAGGCACCTCCTAGGTGCCTTGGGGGGGAGGGAAACCCCCCTTGGCCGCCGCCCCCCTAGGAGATTGGATCTCCTAGGGCCGGCCACCCCCCCCTTGGCCCTCCTATATATAGTGGGGGAGAGGAGGGACTTCACACCTTGAGTCCTTGGCCTTTGGTTGCCTCCTTCTCCCTCCCCAACACCTCTCCTCCTTCGTTGTGTGCTCGGCGAAGCCCTGTCGGAGTACTGCTTCTCCACCATCACCACGCCGTCGTGCTGCCGGTGGAGCTGTCTTCCTCAACCTCTCCTTCCCCCTTGCTGGATCAAGAAGGAGGAGACGTCGCTCGTCCCGTACGTGTGTTGAACACGGAGGTGCTGTCCGTTCAGCACTTGGCATCGGTGATCTGAATCACGTTCGAGTACGACTCCATCATCACCTTGCAAGCTTCCGCACGCGATCTACAAGTGGTATGTAGATGCAAGCTCTCTCCCATGACTCGTTGCTTAGATGAACTCATAGATGGATCTTGGTGAAGCCGTAGGAAAAATTTTAATTTTCTGCAACGTTCCCCAACAGTGGTATCAGAGCCAGGTTTATGCGTAGTTCTCTAATGCACGAGTAGAACACAATTTGTTGTGGGCGTTGATCTTGTCATCTTACTTGCCTCTACTAGTCTTTTCTTGCTCAACGGTATTGTGGGATGAAGCGGCCCGGACCAACCTTACACGTACGCTTACGTGAGACCGGTTCCACCGACTGACATGCACTAGTTGCATAAGGTGGCTGGCGGGTGTCTGTCTCTCCCACTTTAGTTGGAGCGGAATCGATGAACAAGGCCCTTATGAAGGGTAAATAGAAGTTGACAAAATCACGTTGTGGTGATTCGTAGGTAAGAAAACGTTCTTGCTAGAACCCAATCGCAGCCACGTAAAAGATGCAACAACAACTAGAGAACGTCTAACTTGTTTTTGCAGCGATTGATCATGTGATGTGATATGGCCAGAAGTTGTGATGAATGTTGAATTGTGATGTATGAGATCATGTTCTTGTAATAGGATTCACGACTTGCATGTCGATGAGTATGACAACCGGCAGGAGCCATAGGAGTTGTCTTTATTTTTTTTGTATGACCTGCGTGTCATTGAAGAACGCCATGTAAACTACTTTACTTCATTACTAAACGCGTTAGTCATAGAAGTAGAAGTAGTCGTTGGCGTGACAACTTCATGAAGACACGATGATGGAGATCATGATGATGGAGATCATGGTGTCAAGCCGGTGACAAGATGATCATGGAGCCCCGAAGATGGAGATCAATGGAGCTTGATGATATTGGCCATATCATGTCACAACCATATAATTGCATGTGATGTTTATTATGTTTATGCATCTTGTTTACTTAGGACGACGGTAGTAAATAAGATGATCCCTTACAAAATTTCAAGAAGTGTTCTCCCCTAACTGTGCACCGTTGCTACAGTTCGTCGTTTCTAAGCACCACGTGATGATCGGGTGTGATGGATCCTTACGTTCACATACAACGGGTGTAAGACAGTTTTACACAGCGAAAACACTTAGGGTTAACTTGACGAGCCTAGCATGTGCAGACATGGCCTCGGAACACGGAGACCGAAAGGTCGAACACGAGTCGTATGGAAGATACGATCAACATAAAGATGTTCACCGACGATGACTAGTCCGTCTCACGTGATGATCGGACACGGGCTAGTCGACTCGGATCGTGTAACACTTAGATGACTAGAGGGATGTCTAATCTAAGTGGGAGTTCATAATTTTGATTAAGAACTTTATTATCATGAACTTAGTCTAAAACCTTTGCAAATATGTATTGTAGATCAATGGCCAACGCTCATGTCAACATGAACTTCAACGCGTTCCTAGAGAAAACCAAGCTGAAAGATGATGGCAGCAACTATACGGACTGGGTCCGAAACCTGAGGATCATCCTCATAGCTGCCAGGAAGCAATATGTCCTAGAAGGACCGCTAGGTGCCGCTCCCGTCCCAGAGAACCAAGACGTTATGAACGCTTGGCAAACTCGTGCTGATGATTACTCCCTCGTTCAGTGCGGCATGCTTTACAGCTTAGAACCGGGGCTCCAAAAGCGTTTTGAGCATCACGGAGCATATGAGATGTTCGAAGAGCTGAAACTAGTTTTCCAAGCTCATGCCCGGGTCGAGAGATATGATGTCTCCGACAAGTTCTACAGTTGTAAGATGGAGGAGAACAGTTCTGTCAGTGAACACATCCTGAAGATGTCTGGGTTGCACGCACGTATGACCCAGTTGAACATTAACCTCCCAGATGAGGCGGTCATTGACAGAATCCTCCAGTCGCTCCCACCAAGCTACAAGAGCTTTGTGATGAACTACAACATGCAGGGGATGGTAAAGACCATTCCTGAAGTGTTCTCGATGCTGAAGTCAGCAGAGGCTGAAATCAAGAAAGAACATCAAGTGTTGATGGTCAATAAGACCACTAAGTTCAAGAAGGGCAAGGGTAAGAAGAACTTCAAGAAGGACGGCAAAGATGTTGCCGCGCCCGGTAAGCCTGTTGCCGGGAAGAAGTCAAAGAATGGACCCAAGCCTGAGACTGAGTGCTTTTATTGCAAGGGGAAGGGGCACTGGAAGCGGAACTGCCCCAAATACTTAGCGGATAAGAAGGCCGGCAACACCAAAGGTATATTTGATATACATGTAATTGATGTGTACCTTACCAGTACTCGAAGTAACTCCTGGGTATTTGATACCGGTGCCGTTGCTCACATATGTAACTCACAGCAGGAGCTGCGGAATAAACGGAGACTGGCGAAGGACGAGGTGACGATGCGCGTCGGGAATGGCTCCAGGGTCGATGTGATCGCCGTCGGCACGCTGCCTCTACATTTACCTACGGGATTAGTTTTAAACCTCAATAATTGTTGTTTAGTGCCAAGTTTGAGCATGAACATTGTATCTGGATCTCGTTTAATACGAGATGGCTACTCATTTAAGTCTGAGAATAATGGTTGTTCGATTTATATGAGAGATATGTTTTATGGTCATGCTCCGATGGTCAATGGTTTATTCTTGATGAATCTCGAGCGTAATATTACACATGTTCATAGTGTGGATGCCAAAAGATGTAAAGTTGATAACGATAGTCCCACATACTTGTGGCACTGCCGCCTTGGTCACATTGGTGTCAAGCGCATGAAGAAGCTCCATGCTGATGGACTTTTAGAGTCTCTTGATTATGAATCATTTGACACATGCGAACCTTGCCTCTTAGGCAAAATGACCAAGACTCCGTTCTCCGGAACAATGGAGCGAGCAACCAACTTGTTGGAAATCATACATACCGATGTGTGCGGTCCAATGAGCGTTGAGGCTCGCGGAGGATATCGTTATGTTCTCACTCTCACTGACGACTTGAGTAGATATGGGTATGTCTACTTAATGAAACACAAGTCTGAGACCTTTGAAAAGTTCAAGGAATTTCAGAGTGAGGTAGAGAATCAACATGACCGTAAGATAAAGTTCCTACGATCAGATCGTGGGGGCGAATACTTAAGTCACGAATTTGGTACACACTTAAGAAAATGTGGAATCGTTTCACAACTCACGCCGCCTGGAACACCTCAGCGAAACGGTGTGTCCGAACGTCGTAATCGCACTCTATTGGATATGGTGCGGTCTATGATGTCTCTTACCGATTTACCGCTATCATTTTGGGGATACGCTCTAGAGACAGCTACATTCACTTTAAATAGGGCACCGTCTAAATCCGTTGAGACGACACCGTATGAATTATGGTTTGGGAAGAAACCTAAGCTGTCGTTTCTAAAAGTTTGGGGATGCGATGCTTATGTCAAGAAACTTCAACCTGAAAAGCTCGAACCCAAGTCGGAAAAATGCGTATTCATAGGATACCCTAAGGAAACTGTCGGGTATACCTTCTACTTAAGATCCGAAGGCAAGATCTTTGTTGCCAAGAACGGATGCTTTCTGGAGAAAGAGTTTCTCTCGAAAGAAGTAAGTGGGAGGAAAGTAGAACTCGATGAAGTACTACCTCTCGAACGGGAAAGTGGTGCAGCGCAGGAAACCATTCCTGTAATGCCCACACCAACTGAAGAGGAAAATGTTGATGATGATCAAGGTACTTCAGATCTAGTTGCTACTGAATTTCGAAGGTCCACAAGGACACGTTCTGCACCAGAGTGGTACGGCAACCCTGTCATGGAAATCATGTTGCTGGACAACAATGAACCTTCGAACTATGAAGAAGCAATGGCGGGCCCGGATTCCAACAAATGGCTTGAGGCCATGAAATCCGAGATAGGATCCATGTATGAAAACAAAGTATGGACTTTGACAGACTTGCCCGATGATCGGCGAGCGATAGAAAATAAATGGATTTTTAAGAAGAAGACGGACGCGGATGGTAATGTTACCATCTATAAAGCTCGACTTGTCGCTAAGGGTTATCGACAAGTTCAAGGGATTGACTACGACGAGACATTCTCTCCCGTGGCGAAGCTTAAGTCCGTCCGAATCATGTTAGCAATTGCCGCATACTATGATTATGAGATATGGCAGATGGACGTCAAAACGGCATTCCTTAATGGACATCTTAAGGAAGAGCTGTATATGATGCAGCCGGAAGGTTTTGTCGTTCCTCAGAACGCTAACAAAGTATGCAAGCTCCAGCGATCCATTTATGGACTGGTGCAAGCATCTCGGAGTTGGAACATTCGCTTTGATGAGATGATCAAAGCGTTTGGGTTTACGCAGACTTATGGAGAAGCCTGCGTTTACAAGAAAGTGAGTGGGAGCTCTGTAGCATTTCTCCTATTATATGTAGATGACATACTCTTGATGGGAAATGATACGAAACTCCTGGACAGCATTAAGGCCTACTTGAACAAGTGTTTTTCAATGAAGGACCTTGGAGAAGCTGCTTATATATTAGGCATCAAGATCTATAGAGATAGATCGAGACGCCTCATAGGTCTTTCACAAAGCACATACCTTGATAAGATTTTGAAGAGGTTCAAAATGGATCAGTCCAAGAAGGGGTTCTTGCCTATGTTACAAGGTGTGAGATTGAGCTTGGCTCAGTCACCGACCACGGCAAAAGATAAAGAAGAGATGAGTGTCATCCCCTATGCTTCAGCCATAGGATCTATTATGTATGCCATGCTGTGTACCAGACCCGATGTAAACCTTGCCGTAAGTTTGGTTGCAAGATACCAAAGTAACCCCGGCAAGGAACACTGGACAGCGGTCAAGAATATCCTGAAGTACCTGAAAAGGACAAAGGACATGTTTCTCGTTTATGGAGGAGATGAAGAGCTCGTCGTAAAGGGTTACGTCGACGCTAGCTTCGACTCAGATCTGGATGACTCTAAGTCACAAACCGGATACGTGTATATGTTGAATGGTGGAGCAGTAAGCTGGTGCAGCTGCAAGCAGAGCGTCGTGGCGGGATCTACATGTGAAGCGGAGTACATGGCAGCCTCGGAGGCAGCGCATGAAGCGATTTGGATGAAGGAGTTCATCACCGACCTAGGAGTCATACCCAATGCGTCGGGGCCGATCAAACTCTTCTGTGACAACACTGGAGCTATTGCCCTTGCCAAGGAGCCCAGGTTTCACAAGAAGACCAGGCACATCAAGCGTCGTTTCAACTCCATCCGTGAAAATGTTCAAGATGGAGACATAGAGATTTGCAAAGTGCACACGGATCTGAATGTCGCAGATCCGTTGACTAAACCTCTCTCGCGTGCAAAACATGATCAACACCAGAACTCTATGGGTGTTCGATTCATCACAATGTAACTAGATTGGTGACTCTAGTGCAAGTGGGAGACTGTTGGAAATATGCCCTAGAGGCAATAATAAAAGGATTATTATATTTCAATGTTCATGATAATTGTCTTTTGTTCATGCTATAACTGTATTATCCGGAAATCGTAATACACGTGTGAACACTTAGACCCAATGAGTCCCTAGTGAGCCTCTAGTTGACTAGCTCGTTATGATCAATAGATAGTCATGGTTTCCTGACTATGGACATAGGATGTCGTTGATAACGGGATCACATCATTAGGAGAATGATGTGATGGACAAGACCCAATCATAAGCATAGCATAAAAGATCGTATAGTTCGTTTGCTAGAAGCTTTGCCAATGTCAAGTATCTATTCCTTCGACCATGAGATCGTGTAACTCCCGGTTACCGTAGGAGTGCCTTGGGTGTATCAAACGTCACAACGTAACTGGGTGACTATAAAGGTGCATTACAGGTATCTCCGAAAGTATCTGTTGGGTTGACACGGATCGAGACTGGGATTTGTCACTCCGTATAACGGAGAGGTATCTCTGGGCCCACTCGGTAATGCATCATCATAATGAGCTCAATGTGACCAAGGTGTTGGCCACGGGATCATGCATTACGGTACGAGTAAAGTGACTTGCCGGGTAACGAGACTGAACAAGGTATTGGGATACCGACGATCGAGTCTCGGGCAAGTAACGTACCGATTGACAAAGGGAATTGTATACAGGGTTTGATCGAATCCTCGACATCGTGGTTCAACCGATGAAATCATCGAGGAGCATGTGGGAGCCAACATGGATATCCAGACCCCGCTGTTGGTTATTGCCCGAGAGTCGTCTCGGTCATGTCTGCGTGTCTCCCGAACCCGTAGGGTCTACACACTTAAGGTTCGGTGACGCTAGGGTTAGTAGGAAGTCAAGTATGTGACTACCGAATGATGTTCGGAGTCCCGGATGAGATCCCGGACGTCACGAGGAGTTCCGGAATGGTCCGGAGGTAAAGATTTATATATGGGAAGTCCTGTTTCGGGCATCGGGACAAGTTTCGGGGTTATCGGTATTGTACCGGGACCACCGGAGGGGTCCCGGGGGCCCACCGGGTGGGGCCACCTGCCCCGGGGGGCCACATGGGCTGTAGGGGGTGCGCCTTGGCCTGCATGGGCCAAGGGCACCAGCCCCACATAGGCCCATGCGCCTAGGGTTCAAGGGGGCAAGAGTCCTAGGAGGGGAAGGCACCTCCTAGGTGCCTTGGGGGGGAGGGAAACCCCCCTTGGCCGCCGCCCCCCTAGGAGATTGGATCTCCTAGGGCCGGCCACCCCCCCTTGGCCCTCCTATATATAGTGGGGGAGAGGAGGGACTTCACACCTTGAGTCCTTGGCCTTTGGTTGCCTCCTTCTCCCTCCCCAACACCTCTCCTCCTTCGTTGTGTGCTCGGCGAAGCCCTGTCGGAGTACTGCTTCTCCACCATCACCACGCCGTCGTGCTGCCGGTGGAGCTGTCTTCCTCAACCTCTCCTTCCCCCTTGCTGGATCAAGAAGGAGGAGACGTCGCTCGTCCCGTACGTGTGTTGAACACGGAGGTGCTGTCCGTTCAGCACTTGGCATCGGTGATCTGAATCACGTTCGAGTACGACTCCATCATCACCTTGCAAGCTTCCGCACGCGATCTACAAGTGGTATGTAGATGCAAGCTCTCTCCCATGACTCGTTGCTTAGATGAACTCATAGATGGATCTTGGTGAAGCCGTAGGAAAAATTTTAATTTTCTGCAACGTTCCCCAACAATCGTATGATGCCAATGCATTAACATTACATGAATCCAGGAAAATGGTGCCACAGTCTGGATGAAAAGCAGCAACCTCGTACACCACAACCACCCCATTTATGTTCCGCAACTCATCATTGCTGACACTATGCTTCAAGACCCATTCTTTACTATCATAATCCTCCATGAACCAGACTGATGCTACCTTGGTATTCTCCTTTTTCTTCTTGACCCTGGGTGCCATAGAGTAGTGCAAGCACCCCTGTGATAAACCAATTCTACCACAAGTCAGACCGCCAGATGGCACACAGATAGTTTTCCACACCTTCCCATCCATGTTCAATGCTAGCAGCACAACATAGTCACTCATGTTAATGGGTAACAGCCAACCAAGCAAGTGCAACATACCATGAAAGAAGACACTTGTAGGGCCAAACTACAGGAGAAATTTATCAACCAAGAGGCTTTCTCTACGAATCCAAGCTCCAGATTTCGAAGAGTAGATGTTCACTCCTGTGATGCATCCCCCCCTGATAGGCCCCCTTAAAATGAAGAACATGGAAGTGTGATGAGACCGCTGGATCAAAATCTAAACGAGCAAAGATGGGATGGTCGTTTGGCACCTGTGAGTTAGGGGGCAGGGCGATCCACCTCTCGGTGGCCAGATTGCACACGATGTAACAAGATTCAAGTTCAACCGGCACATTCTCATCCATGGATGGAGAAGAAGGGTCCATGTAGCAGAGGGGTCAATAGCTCCTGTGCGACATCTTCGAGGTGCAATGGAAGGAGTGCAACGTAGTTGACGAAAATAACTATAGTACTACGTTTCAGAAGCCCAAATAGCCAAGGCCCACTCGAGCGATTAAACTGGTCGTCAACGGGAGTGAGGTTATGTTTAAGACATGTGGGTCCCACTTGGCAGTGCATCTAGTTATGGGCCCCACTTGGCAGTGCATCAGGTGAAACATGTCCCCGTGCCTGTCTGAACTATACCCCCTCCCACCCCCTCTTCTTCGTTCTCGGCGGTGAGCCGGCGCTGGCACCGGAGATTTTGTTCTTGGTGATAGCAGCACAGAGGAGCTTTCGTTCTCGGCGGCGATGGCGGCTGTGGTGAGTGAATCCAGAACCTTGTCCCGTTCCCCTCCGCGTCGAGGTAGCACTAGTACGCGTCGGTGCTATACAAACGGTTTTTAACCCCTTTCTGCGATGGTATTTGGAACTGTCGCCAAGTGAGTGTGGGCGATAGGGGGGTCCTTCCCACACGACCCTGAAATCGTCGGGGATAGGCCCTCCTAGGACATAGGCTGGGGCCATATGCGATCGGGCGAGGCATCGAAACCCAATCATTCCCGTTCGTATGTACATCCCACACGGTGAATCCCAGAAAAACATTTCTGTTCGTATGTATATCATACACGGTCAATCCAAGGAATACGTTTATGTTCTTATGTACATCCCACACAGTCAATCCAGGGAAAACGTTTTCGTTCATATGTACATCCTACACAGTTTTATGTATACGCTCATGTGTGAAAGGTGTAACTATCACACACGATTTGATGTAGAAAACTGTGTGGCATTGGGCTATCCATCACAAGCGCTTTTACTTCCAGAACCGTTTGCAAAGTTCCATGACCGTCTGCTCTCCTTTTATTTTTGCCTGGAATTTATTATTCGAATTGGAAATTTTGAAATATGAAACATGCAATTCAAATTGTCAGCACAATGATCCATCAACGAATCCATAAATAAAATTGCCAGTAAAATATGTTTAGTAATTATAGGATTATGCAGCAATTAACTATGATGAACCACAATATTTAATGGCGATAAAGATGAAGAGAGTAGTGTAAATCATTTTGACTGCCGACGGTGTTGAAGAAGCGGACTGCCCATAATGTGCCTTCCTACATGCCATAGGCACGAACCACTTTTGTCCAACCCCTTGTGATGATCGCCCGCCCATCTTTCACCGCCTTCAAGAAGACTTCTAGAGCATTATCATGGTAGCACAAATTATATACTTTAACCTTAGTTGCCTTCACAAAAAGCTTGTCGCCACTGCAAGAAGTTTGAAGAAGCAGAAACGGAAGCTCAAAACAGCGGAAGACATACTCAGAATGAGGTGGAGCAAAGCACTCAAGACCACGGACAAATATGGCAACAGCCATCAAACAAAGAGCTACCCGAAGCGCAAGCTGCTGCCCGAATTTGATGAGGAGGCCGTAGAACCCCCACAGTCAAAAAGCAAAGAGGCCGCCTGGCCGGATAGACGATCAGATGACAGGCCAAGAGCGGCACCGCACACAAGCCCGCACATGATCCTCGCAAAACAGATGGCCCGGTCAGGTCCATTTATGGGCCAAAGAAGAGGGCCCCAGGAAGGAACACAACACGCCGAGTGTTCGAAGACAACGGCACACCTAAATACAGGGGCGCCGCACACCCACTATGTTTCACCGATGAGGTACTGGATCATGAATTTCCAGCAGGGTTCAAGCCCGTAAACATAGAGGCATACGACGGAACAACAGACCCCGGAGTCTGGATTGAGGATTACATCCTGCACATACATATGGCTAGAGGAGACGATCTCCATGCCATAAAATATCTGCCCCTCAAGCTCAAAGGGCCAGCTCGGCATTGGATCAAAAGCCTCCCACAAAATACCATTGGAAGTTGGGAAGAGCTCGAGGACGCATTTAGAGCAAATTTTCAGGGGACTTATGTCCGCCCTCCGGATGCAGATGATTTAAGTCACATAACCCAACAGCCCGGAGAGTCAGCGCGCAAATTCTGGAACAGGTTCCTCACCAAAAAGAACCAAATAGTCGACTGTCCGGACGCCGAAGTCTTAGCAGCTTTTAAACATAACGTCCGAGATGAATGGCTCGCCAGACACCTCGGCCAGGAAAAGCCAAGAACAATGGCCGCGCTAACAAGAAACAATGGCCGCGCTAACAAGAAACAATGGCCGCGCTAAGGTTAAAGTATATAATCCCTACTGAGGGAGTCCTGGACTAGGGGGTGTCCGGATAGCCGGACTATCATCATCGGCCGGACTCCAAGACTATGAAGATACAAGATTGAAGACTTCGTCCCGTGTCCGGATGGGACTTTCCTTGGCGTGGAAGGCAAGCTTGGCAATACGGATATGTAGATCTCCTACCATTGTTACCGACTCTGTGTAACCCTAGCCCTTTCCGGTGTCTATATAAACCGGAGGGTTTTAGTCCGTAGGACGAACAACCATTACAACAATCATACCATAGGCTAGCTTCTAGGGTTTAGCCTCCTTGATCTCGTGGTAGATCCACTCTTGTACTACCCATATCATCAATATCAATCAAGCAGGAGTAGGGTTTTACCTCCATCGAGAGGGCCCGAACCTGGGTAAAAACATCGTGTCCCTTGTCTCCTATTACCATCCGCCTAGACGCACAGTTCGGGACCCCCTACCCGAGATCCGCCGGTTTTGACACCGACATTGGTGCTTTCATTGAGAGTTCCTCTGTGTTGTCACCGATAGGCTTGATGGCTCCTTCGATCATCAACAACGACGTAGTCCAGGGTGAGAATTTTCTCCCCGGACAGATCTTCGTGCCCGGCGGCTTTGCACTGCGGGCCAATTCGCTTGGCCATCTGGAGCAAATCGAAAGCTACGTCCCTGGCCATCAGGTCAGATTTGGAAGCCTAAACTTCACGGCTGACATCCGCGGAGACTTGATCTTCGATGGATTCGAGCCACAGTCGAACGCGCCACACTGTCATGATGGGCATGATTTAGCTCTGCCGCCAGATAGTGCCCTGGAGGCCGCACATGAGTCCGCTCCGACCCCTAGTTTGGAACCGAACGCGCAGATCGAGGACAGGTGGCTGGACACCGCCTCGGGACCTGCAATCTCTACAGCGATGGAGCCGAACACTGACCTTGTCCCTCATAAAGCTCGTGACTCCGAGGTGCCGGACTCCTCGCCGGACTCTGAACCTCCTGCGCCCTTACCAATCGAACCTGATTGGGCGCCGATCATAGAGTTCACCGCTGCGGACATCTTTCAGCACTCACCCTTTGGCGACATCCTGAATTCGCTAAAGCATCTCTCGTTATCAAGAGAGCCCTGGCCGGACTGCGGTCAGAACGGTTGGGATGCGGATGACGAAGAAATTCAAAACCCACCCACCACCCACTTTGTAGCCACTGTCGACGATTTAACCGACATGCTAGACTATGACTCCGAAGACATCGACGGTATGGACGACGACGCCGGAAACGACCAAGAACCAGCGCCTACCGAGCACTGGAAAGCCACCTCAACTCATGATGTATATATGGTGGACACCCCAAAAGGGAGCGATAACGAGGAACAACGGGACGCGGTGAAGGATAATTCCCCCGAAAAACAACCAAAACAGCGACGCAAGCGCCGCCCCAAGTCTCGCCCCGATAACAATAGCACCCATAATGACCCAGCCACAGAGCAGGGCAAACCAGTGGGCGACGAACATGCAACCAAGCAACCATCCGAACAGGATGAATCGGATAATCAAACCATCCCCGGCGAAAACAACAGTCCATACGATCTTACGCCGGACACAATACCGGAGCATAATAACCTTCGCAAAAAGCTTGTCGCCACTGCAAGAAGTTTGAAGAAGCAGAAATGGAAGCTCAAAACAGCGGAAGACATACTCAGAATGAGGTGGAGCAAAGTACTCAAGACCGCGGACAAATATGGCAACAGCCATCAAACAAAGACCTACCCGAAGCGCAAGCTGCTGCCCGAATTCGACGAGGAGGCCGTAGAACCCCCACAGTCAAAAAGCAAAGAGGCCGCCTGGCCAGATAGACGATCAGATGACAGGCCAAGAGCGGCACTGCACACAAGCCCGCACATGATCCTCGCAAAACAGATGGCCCGGTCAGGTCCATTTATGGGCCAAAGAAGAGGGCCCCAGGAAGCAACACAACATGCCGAGTGTTCGAAGACAATGGCACACCTAAATACAGGGGCGCCGCACACCCACTATGTTTCACCGATGAGGTACTGGATCATGAATTTCCAGCGGGGTTCAAGCCCGTAAACATAGAGGCATACGACGGAACAACAGACCCCGGAGTCTGGATTGAGGATTACATCCTGCACATACATATGGCTAGAGGAGACGATCTCCACGCCATAAAATATCTGCCCCTCAAGCTCAAAGGGCCAGCTCGGCATTGGATCAAAAGCCTCCCAGAAAATACCATTGGAAGTTGGGAAGAGCTCGAGAACACGTTTAGAGCAAATTTTCAGGGGACTTATGTCCGCCCTCCGGATGCAGACGATTTAAGTCACATAACCCAACAGCCTGGAGAGTCAGCGCGCAAATTCTGGAACAGGTTCCTCACCAAAAAGAACCAAATAGTCGACTGTCCGGACGCCAAAGCCTTAGCAGCTTTTAAACATAACGTCCGAGATGAATGGCTCGCCAGACACCTCGGCCAGGAAAAGCCAAGAACAATGGCCGCGCTAACAAGAAACAATGGCCGCGCTAATAAGAAACAATGGCCGCGCTAAGGTTAAAGTATATAATCCCTACTGAGGGAGTCCTGGACTAGGGGGTGTTCGGATAGCCGGACTATCATCATCGGCCGGACTCCAAGACTATGAAGATACAAGATTGAAGACTTCGTCCCGTGTCCGGATGGGACTTTCCTTGGCGTGGAAGGCAAGCTTGGCAATACGGATATGTAGATCTCCTACCATTGTTACCGACTCTGTGTAACCCTAGCCCTTTCCGGTGTCTATATAAACCGGAGGGTTTTAGTCCGTAGGACGAACAACCATTACAACAATCATACCATAGGCTAGCTTCTAGGGTTTAGCCTCCTTGATCTCGTGGTAGATCCACTCTTGTACTACCCATATCATCAATATAAATCAAGCAGGAGTAGGGTTTTACCTCCATCGAGAGGGCCCGAACCTGGGTAAAAACATCGTGTCCCTTGTCTCCTATTACCATCCGCCTAGACGCACAGTTCGGGACCCCCTACCCGAGATCCGCCGGTTTTGACACTGACATTGGTGCTTTCATTGAGAGTTCCTCTGTGTCGTCACCGATAGGCTTGATGGCTCCTTCGATCATCAACAACGACGTAGTCCAGGGTGAGAATTTTCTCCCCGGACAGATCTTCGTGCCCGTCGGCTTTGCACTGCGGGCCAATTCGCTTGGCCATCTGGAGCAAATCGAAAGCTACGTCCCTGGCCATCAGGTCAGATTTGGAAGCCTAAACTTCACGGCTGACATCCGTGGAGACTTGATCTTCGATGGATTCGAGCCACAGTCGAACGCGCCGCACTGTCATGATGGGCATGATTTAGCTCTGCCGCCAGATAGTGCCCTGGAGGCCGCACATGAGTCCGCTCCGACCCCTAGTTCGGAACCGACCGCGCAGATCGAGGACAGGTGGCTGGACACCGCCTCGGGACCTGCAATCTCTACGGCGATGGAGCTGAACACTGACCTTGTCCCTCGTAAAGCTCGTGACTCCGAGGTGCTGGACTCCTCGCCGGACTCCGAACCTCCTGCGCCCTTACCAATCGAACCTGATTGGGCGCCGATCATAGAGTTCACCGCTGCGGACATCTTTCAGCACTCACCCTTTGGCGACATCCTGAATTCGCTAAAGCATCTCTCGTTATCAAGAGAGCCCTGGCCGGACTGCGGTCAGAACGGTTGGGATGCGGATGACAAAGAAATTCAAAACCCACCCACCACCCACTTTGTAGCCACTGTCGACGATTTAACCGACATGCTAGACTACGACTCCGAAGACATCGACGGTATGGACAACGACGCCAGAAACGACCAAGAACCAGCGCCTACCGAGCACTGGAAAGCCACCTCAACTCATGATGTATATATGGTGGACACCCCAAAAGGGAGCGATAACGAGGAACAACGGGACGCGGCGAAGGATAATTCCCCCGAAAAACAACCAAAACAGCGACGCAAGCGCCGCCCCAAGTCCCGCCCCGATAACAATAGCACCCATAATGACCCAGCCACAGAGCAGGGCAAACCAGTGGGCGACGAACATGCAACCAAGCAACCATCCGAACAGGATGAATCGGATAATCAAACCATCCCCGGCGAAAACAACAGTCCAAACGATCTTACACCGGACACATCACCGGAGCATAATAACCTTCACAAAAAGCTTGTCGCCACTGCAAGAAGTTTGAAGAAGCAGAAACGGAAGCTCAAAACAGCGGAAGACATACTCAGAATGAGGTGGAGCAAAGTACTCAAGACTGCGGACAAATATGGCAACATCCATCAAACAAAGAGCTACCCGAAGCGCAAGCTGCTGCCCGAATTCGACGAGGAGGCCGTAGAACCCCCACAGTCAAAAAGCAAAGAGGCCGCCTGGCCGGATAGACGATCAGATGACAGGCCAAGAGCGGCACCGCACACAAGCCCGCACATGATCCTCGCAAAACAGATGGCCCGGTCAGGTCCATTTATGGGCCAAAGAAGAGGGCCCCAGGAAGCAACACAACACGCCGAGTGTTCGAAGACAACGGCACACCTAAATACAGGGGCGCCGCACACCCACTATGTTTCACCGATGAGGTACTGGATCATGAATTTCCAGCGGGGTTCAAGCCCGTAAACATAGAGGCATACGACGGAACAACAGACCCCGGAGTCTGGATTGAGGATTACATCCTGCACATACATATGGCTAGAGGAGACGATCTCCACACCATAAAATATCTGCCCCTCAAGCTCAAAGGGCCAGCTCGGCATTGGATCAAAAGCCTCCCAGAAAATACCATTAGAAGTTGGGAAGAGCTCAAGGAGGCGTTTAGAGCAAATTTTCAGTGGACTTATGTCCGCCCTCCGGATGCAGACGATTTAAGTCACATAACCCAACAGCCCGGAGAGTCAGCGCGCAAATTCTGGAACAGGTTCCTCACCAAAAAGAACCAAATAGTCGACTGTCCGGACGCTGAAGCCTTAGCAGCTTTTAAACATAACGTCCGAGATGAATGGCTCGCCAGACACCTCGGCCAGGAAAAGCCAAGAACAATGGCCGCGCTAACAAGAAACAATGGCCGCGCTAACAAGAAACAATGGCCGCGCTAAGGTTAAAGTATATAATCCCTACTGAGGGAGTCCTGGACTAGGGGGTGTCCGGATAGCCGGACTATCATCATCGGCCGGACTCCAAGACTATGAAGATACAAGATTGAAGACTTCGTCCCGTGTCCGGATGGGACTTTCCTTGGCGTGGAAGGCAAGCTTGGCAATACGGATATGTAGATCTCCTACCATTGTTACCGACTCTGTGTAACCCTAGCCCTTTCCGGTGTCTATATAAACCGGAGGGTTTTAGTCCGTAGGACGAACAACCATTACAACAATCATACCATAGGCTAGCTTCTAGGGTTTAGCCTCCTTGATCTCGTGGTAGATCCACTCTTGTACTACCCATATCATCAATATCAATCAAGCAGGAGTAGGGTTTTACCTCCATCGAGAGGGCCCGAACCTGGGTAAAAACATCGTGTCCCTTGTCTCCTATTACCATCCGCCTAGACGCACAGTTCGGGACCCCCTACCCGAGATCCGCCGGTTTTGACACCGACATTGGTGCTTTCATTGAGAGTTCCTCTGTGTCGTCACCGATAGGCTTGATGGCTCCTTCGATCATCAACAACGACGTAGTCCAGGGTGAGAATTTTCTCCCCGGACAGATCTTCGTGCCCTGCGGCTTTGCACTGCGGGCCAATTCGCTTGGCCATCTGGAGCAGATCGAAAGCTACGCCCCTGGCCATCAGGTCAGATTTGGAAGCCTAAACTTCATGGTTGACATCCGCGGAGACTTGATCTTTGATGGATTCGAGCCACAGTCGAATGCGCCGCACTGTCATGATGGGCATGATTTAGCTCTGCCGCCAGATAGTGCCCTGGAGGCCGCACATGAGTCCGCTCCGACCCCTAGTTCGGAACCGACCGCGCAGATCGAGGACAGGTGGCTGGACACCGCCTCGGGACCTGCAATCTCTACGGTGATGGAGCCGAACACTGACCTTGTCCCTCGTAAAGCTCGTGACTCCGAGGTGCCGGACTCCTCGCCGGACTCCGAACCTCCTGCGCCCTTACCAATCGAACCTGATTGGGCGCCGATCATAGAGTTCACCGCTGCGGACATCTTTCAGCACTCACCCTTTGGCGACATCCTGAATTCGCTAAAGCATCTCTCGTTATCAAGAGAGCCCTGGCCGGACTGCGGTCAGAACGGTTGGGATGCGGATGACGAATAAATTCAAAACCCACCCACCACCCACTTTGTAGCCACTGTCGACGATTTAACCGACATGCTAGACTACGACTCCGAAGACATCGACGGTATGGACGACGACGCCGGAAACGACCAAGAACCAGCGCCTACCGAGCACTGGAAAGCCACCTCAACTCATGATGTATATATGGTGGACACCCCAAAAGGGAGCGATAACGAGGAACAACGGGACGCGGCGAAGGATAATTCCCGCGAAAAACAACCAAAACAGCGACGCAAGCGCCGCCCCAAGTCCCGCCCCGATAACAACATCACCCATAATGACCCAGCCACAGAGCAGGGCAAACCAGTGGGCGACGAACGTGCAACCGAGCAACCATCCGAACAGGATGAATCGGATAATCAAACCATCCCCGGCGAAAACAACAGTTCAAACGATCTTACACCGGACACATCACCAGAGCATAATAACCTTCACAAAAAGCTTGTCGCCACTGCAAGAAGTTTGAAGAAGCAGAAATGGAAGCTCAAAACAGCGAAAGACATACTCAGAATGAGGTGGAGCAAAGTACTCAAGACCGTAGACAAATATGGCAACAGCCATCAAACAAAGAGCTACCCGAAGCGCAAGCTGCTGCCCGAATTCGACGAGGAGGCCGTAGAATCCCCACAGTCAAAAAGCAAAGAGGCCGCCTGGCCGGGTAGACGATCAGATGACAGGCCAAGAGTGGCACCGCACACAATCCCGCACATGATCCTCGCAAAACAGATGGCCCGGTCAGGTCCATTTATGGGCCAAAGAAGAGGGCCCCAAAGATGAGGTACTGGATCATGAATTTCCAGCGGGGTTCAAGCCCGTAAACATAGAGGCATACGATGGAACAACAGACCCCGGAGTCTGGATTGAGGATTACATCCTGCACATACATATGGCTAGAGGAGACGATCTCCACGCCATAAAATATCTGCCCCTCAAGCTCAAAGGGCCAGCTCGGCATTGGATCAAAAGCCTCCCAGAAAATACCATTGGAAGTTGGGAAGAGCTTGAGGACGTGTTTAGAGCAAATTTTCAGGGGACTTATGTGCGCCCTCCAGATGCAGACGATTTAAGTCACATAACCCAACAGCCCGGAGAGTCAGCGCGCAAATTCTGGAACAGGTTCCTCACCAAAAAGAACCAAATAGTCGACTGTCCGGACGCCGAAGCCTTAGCAGCTTTTAAACATAATGTCCGAGACGAATGGCTCACCAGACACCTTGGCCAGGAAAAGCCAAGAACAATGGCCGCGCTAACAAGCCTCATGGCTAGCAAGATGCAGCACCAGCGACCCGAGTACATCCGAGATCAGAGATGCAAATAGAAAATCACGGTGCAGAAAGGACCAGCACCAAAATAAAAAAAAGAGCCCAAAGAACACGGCGGTCAACACCGGATTTAAAAGCTCGCGGCCGAACAACAAAACACTGCCTCTTAAGGACAACAGTGACGAGCTATCCAACCTAAACAAATTTTGGATCGGATATGTCAAATCCACACTACCCCCGGGAAGCCTACAAACCACACCCACCGAGATTGTTGGGTCTTCAAACAGTTCGGCCGACTCAACGCCGAACACAAGGGGCTCGACGCGCCAAGCGAGGATGACGACGAACCCCACCAGCAGAGTGCCGGAAAATAAAAGACTTTCCCACAAGAAGTCAAAACCGTAAACTCACTTCATGTGATAATACGGAACAATAGTGCGGCACCCGCTAAAATACGTGTCGCACGGTCCACCCCAGCGGAACCCCGAGATTGGATGTCAAAACCAATTACTTTCGACCACCTGGATTATTCCAGAAGTATTCGAAACGCGGGATGGACTGCTCTGATATTGGATCCTATAATCGACGGACTACAATTTACACAAGTCCTAATGGATGGCGGCAGCGATTTAAACCTGCTATATTCGGACACAATCCGCAAGTTGGGGATAGACCCTACTAAAATTCGCCATGGCCGCACTTCCTTCAAAGGAGTGACGCCAGGCCCTTATGCCAAGTGCACGGGCTCCGCACTACTAGAAGTTGTGTTCAGATCACCCGACAACTTCCATCGCGAAAAGCTAATCTTTCATGTCGCTCCATTCACAAGTAGCCATCAAGCACTTTTGGGACGTGAAGCTTTTGTCTGCTTTAACGCAATACCGCACTACGCGTCTCTTACACTTAAAATGCCCGGTCCACGCGACATCATCTCATTAAAAGGTCGTTCAAGACCCCGGACCCGGCTAGGCGATTCCGACATAAATAAACTAGGGGCTCCCTAGCCGCACACCCCTTCACAAGGGGCTGTGCTTATGAGCAATAAAGAGCCAATAAAAGCTCAACTTTATTCATTCATTCATACTTCGTTTTTTAATACATTTTTTGCACGATTTCCTTTCAAACTAAGTTCCTCTCTTTTACAGATGAACATGCATATACACCCGTCCGGGATACGGCACAACGGAGACATAGGCGCAGACGTGCAGCAGGGACCCGTGGCAAGGATTCTTTTCAGATTAAGACCCTGCGTAAACCTTTCTTACTGTCTCTTGTTGATTCACATCCACCGGTTTTTCACCATAACCGACGAGGAGACTGGCGTTTTGGCATAGGCCGCGTCAGATGTACTCGGACACTAGGGGTTTAGGGCAGTGTTCTGCCCGTTATCATAAAGACCGAATACCTCAGGGAGTGTTCGGCGTCTCGAGTTAGGCCTTATATGCATCAGCTCCGAATCATGTCTTTGGTCAAATGTTGGGTTTGCCCGGCTCCTGTGTTTTGCTGCCTTACGTTCCGTATCATCGGCTAACACGGCACCAGGAGAACTACTGCGATTGTGCCGCGGTTCGGCCGGGCGAGCACCTCAGTAGAGAAAGCCGAAAACTGACTGTCATGATATAGCGAGAGACTGGTCAACCACTTGATCGACTACCGGAATGTTTAGAATTCCTCCGCTTTGACGAAGGACCATTTCCCGGTCAGGCACATACACGCCCCAAATCCGGAGAGCGTGGTGCCCCTAGGGGCTATATCGTAGCCCCACCTTCGAACTCCTATGGCTAAGTGAAAGTGATAAAGCATTATAGTCCGGTTGCCTTGTTTGCTACACTACCACCTCCTTCACAGGACCAAGACGTTGGATTAAGTGTGAAAATGCGCTATTTTGCAAACACCCCCGCACTATGTGCGTGGGGGCTGAAGCCGAAGACTGCCATCTTTCAGGTTATACACAAGTATACATTAACGGCCGCACAGGAGATATTTCAATACTTGAACGCACAATTATAAAAAGCGCTTATATTATGAATATCATTTTACAAACCATAAAGATCATTTGAACATGACATTTTTTGAGCACTGCGACTCTATTACACGAGCACCACGCAGAACTTCCCCAAAATAGTGCTCGGCGGGTAACCGGCTCTCGTCCGAACCCCGGGTTGCAACATCGGTGGCATCCATCTGCGTCCAGTATGTCTTCACACGGGCGAGGGCCATCCGTGCACCCTCTATGCAGGCCGACTGCTTCATCGCCTTGATATGCGGCACCGCCCCAAGGAATTGCTGCAATAAGCCAAAATAACTCTTCGGCTTGGGCCTATCCGGCCCGACATGAGGCACGATATCCGTCATGGCAAGTCCGGACAATCTATTCAGCTCAGCCCACTCTGCCAACCGATCGGTCAGCAGAAGTGAACGCTCTGGACTGTGGAATTGAGACCAAAAAAGCTCTTCCGTCTCGTGATCCTTTAGACTTCGCAAGTGCACAACAACATCTGCCGCACTCGCCCCTAAATCCATATAAGAATCCTCCGGACCCCACAGCTGGCCAAGCTGAGCATACTTCGGATCTGTGAACCTCCTGCGCAGCAGAAAGGGCTTGCCAGCCGCAATATCTCCGGCCTGGCGCAGCTCCTCCTTTATAGCCCTCATTGCAGAACGGGCATCTTTGACTTCGGCGGTGGCCTTCTTCAGGCTTTCTTGCTCCGCCAGGCGTTCTTTTTCAAGAACCTCATAGCGGTCGGTAGCATCTTTCAGCTTCACGGCCATTTCGGCCATCTCCTCCCTGCTTTGGCAGTGAGAAGCCCTTTCGGCTTCTAGCTCTTCGGCCGCCTTTGAGGCAGCCGCATCACTCCTCCTGGCCTGCTCCTTGGCTCGAGCAAGCTCCGCTCGGAGGCCCTCCACAGCAGCGGCACCATCTGCATCAAACACACATGTTGTCAGGAGTGAGCTTCGGCTCCCTCACTAGGTGACCACGGAGAAACAACCTACCTTGCGACTCGTCAAGTCGTTTATTGATCAGCGCGATGTCCGCATCCGCAACGTTGAGTTGCCGCCTTAGTTCGGCAACTCCATTAGTCCGGCTGGCCACCGGACTATCCGCCACCTATGTAGGAAAGGCGAGAATTAATACCTGAGATTATGATCCTCGGCACGATGTCGCTTTCGACAACATACCGAGTCTCAGGGGCTACTATCTATACAGGGCGCGCTTTATGTGCAAAACTATCAAAAGGTATGTCATTTTTACGTACCTCAAACCCCGCCAGCAAACTTCTGACGGCATCATGCAACCCGCCTTCAACGGATGAAATTCTTCCAATCACCATACTCATTAATGTACGGTGACCTTCTGAGATAGACGCCCTCTCAAGCAGATCCTTCAGCTCCTCCGGCCGTACACCAGTTGGTGCCGAACTCTCCGGCCCTGCCGGACTTGGGGATACCCTCCGTGATGACACCTTAGGGTCGTACGCCCCACCTGACGGTGCGGCAGATGGAGGCGTCTCGCTCTCCATCATCTCCGGACGAAGGTCCCCCGAAGACGAGCTCATCTGAGAAGGACAGAGATCCGAACTACAAGGTAAAAACTTCGGTTATCCTCAGAAGCATAAATAGGGATGTCCCTTATTACAAAACTCCCCTTTTTCTACTTACGGCTCGCTGGAGGGCTGATTCCTTAGGGGAGATAGTGCGGCCGGGGACTCCCCAGACGCAGGACCCTCTGGTGAAGATCCCTTCCCCCACTTCGAGGCCTTGGCCTCCGGGTTTTTAGAAGCGGTCCACTTCTCCCCTTGGAAGGAGGGATTCTCGATCCCCCCTTTCTTAAAAGCCTCCTTGGTAGAGGCGGCAGTTCCTCTGTTTTCCCCTTCGCCTTCCTCTGAAGGCGCAACCTCCAGCATCCTGACCAGCGCGGGATCCGGCGTGGTCTCCGGGAGGGGGGCCGGACACCGTATCAGTTTCGCTTGCGCTATCCACTCCTATTCAAGGGACAATTGGTTAAAACGCCAATTCAAGAAGGCGCAAACAAATGGTGCGTCCGGACATAGGGCTACTTACCTGAGCATCCGGGCGATTGCAGCTTAGGCCGGCATCCTCGGTCAATTCCGGACACACTTCTTGTGATGCGAAGAATGATTTATACATCTCCACGGGTGTCGTACCCATAAAGTCTTGAAGAGCTCGTGGCCCCTCTGGATTGAACTCCCACAGACGGAGGGGGTGACGCTTGCAGGGCAGGAGACGCCGAATCAGCATAACCTGCATCACTATGACCAGATTGATCTCCCTCTCTTGGAGATCTCGAATCCGGCCCTGCAATAGGGGTACGTCTTTTGACGGCCCCCAGTTGAGCCCTTGGTTGACCCATGACATCAGCCGTTGTGGAGGGCCCGAGCGAAAGATGGGCGGCGGCTTCTGCCTGCTGCCCCTGGGAGCGGTTATATAGAACCACTCCTGTTGCCACAAGCCGAGCTCCTCCTGGAAAGATCCCTCGGGCCATGGAGCATCGGCCCTCCTGCTTACAACCGCCCCGCCGCACTCAGCTTGACGCCCCTCGATCATCTTCGTCTCCATGTTGAAGGTTTTGAGCCACAAACCAAAGTCGGAGGTAGTGCGGAGGAAGGCCTCGCAGACGACAAAGAATGATGAGATGTGGAGGATGGACTCCAGAGCCAGGTCATGGAATTCCAACCCGTAGTAAAACATGAGCCCTCTCACAAAAGGATCCATCGGGAAGCCTAAACCCCGACGGAGGTGGGACACAAACACGACGCTCTTGCCGGGCTCAGGAGTAGGAATGACTTGCCCTTTGGCGGGCAACCTATGCAAAATCTCGCAGGTCAGGTACCTGGCTTCTCTCAACTTTAGCACGTCCTCTTCTGTGACGGAGGAGGGCATCCACCGGCCCTGTAGGTCGGAGCCGGACATTGCCGAATGTCCGAAGCGCTCGAATCTGGAGCTCTGGGTGTTGGAACTCGGGGCGAGGGGTAGATTCGATTGAGGATTGAAGAAAAGAAACAAGCCTTGGTCTCATTATAACGAGGGAGAATACCAAGAGCCGTCCCCGTGACCGTTTTGGAACTCACCTTCGATAGAGGGGGTGTGGCAACGGGCATGGTTGGGTTACCCACGTCCGTATTGATGAGAATCCCGAAATAAGGGGAACATGATCTCTGCCTCGACAAGACGTGCCAAGGAAACCGCTTCGCTAAATGCATTGAGGTGGTATAATAAAAACGATTCAAGTAAAGGCTTGGTGGTGGTGTGATGTCACGCCACAAAATACGTCAGCAGATTGAACTTGTGTACATATTATTCTCTCTATGATGGTATGTGGAATTTATTTTGCAGAGCCAGACACTATCCCGGTGTTCATAATCTTCTATGGATTAATTCGGAGGAGGAACCCGCCTTGCAATGCCGAACAATATGCGCGCTGGACTCATCGTCATTGAAGCTTGGTTCAGGGGCTACTGAGGGAGTCCTGGACTAGGGGTTGTCTGGATAGCCGGACTATCATCATCGACCGGACTCCAAGACTATGAAGATACAAGATTGAAGACTTCGTCTCGTGTCCGGATGGGACTTTCCTTGGCGTGGAAGGCAAGCTTGGAAATACGGATATGTAGATCTCCTACCATTGTAACCGACTCTGTGTAACCCTAGCCCTCTCCGATGTCTATATAAACCGGAGGGTTTTAGTCCGTAGGACGAACAACCATTACAACAATCATACCATAGGCTAGCTTCTAGGGTTTAGCCTCCTTGATCTCGTGGTAGATCCACTCTTGTACTACCCATATCATCAATATAAATCAAGCAGGAGTAGGGTTTTACCTCCATCGAGAGGGCCCGAACCTGGGTAAAAACATCGTGTCCCTTCTCTCCTGTTACCATCCGCCTAGACGCACAGTTCGGGACCCCCTACCCGAGATCCGCCGGTTTTGACACCGACACCTACTCACTCACATTGATATTTATTGATGGGCATCTCCATAGCCCGTTGATACGCCTAGTTGATGTGAGACTATCTTCCTCCATTTTGTCTTCTCCACAACCACCATATTCTATTCCACATATAGTGCTATGACCATGGCTCATGCTCATGTATTGCGTGAAAGTTGAAAAAGTTTGAGAATACTAAAGTATGAAACAATTGCTTGGCTGAAACCGGGGTTGTGCATGATTTAAATATTTTGTGTGATGAAGATAGAGCATAGTCAGACTACATGATTTTGTAGGGATAGCTTTCTTTGGCCATGTTATTTTGAGAAGACATAATTGCTTTGTTAGTATGCTTGAAGTATTATTGTTTTTATGTCAATATTAAACTTTTGTTTTGAATCTTATGGATCTGAATATTCTTGCCACAATAGAGAAGATTACATTTATAAATATGTTAGGTAGCATTCCACATAAAAAATTCTGTTTTTATCATTTACCTACTCAAGGACGAGCATGAATTAAGCTTGGGGATGCTTGATACGTCTCCGACGTTGATACGTCTCCAACGTATCTATAATTTATGAAGCATTCATGCTATATTGTTATCTGTTTTGAATGTTTATGGGCTTTATTATACACTTTTAGATTACTTCTAGGACTAACCTATTAATCGGAGGCTTAGCCCATATTGCTGTTTTATTGCCTGTTTCAGTATTTCGAAGAAAAGGAATATCAAACGGAGTCCAAATGGAATGAAACCTTTGGCAGCGTGATTTTTGGGAAGATTATGACCCAGGAGACTTGGAGTTGAAGTAAAGGGAGCATCGAGGAAGCCACGAGACAGGGGGCGCGCCAACCCCCTGGGCACGCCATACCCTCTTGTGGGCCCCTTGAGGCTCCCCCGACTGACTTCTTTCACCTATATAAGCCTACGTACCCTAAAAACATTGAATATCAAGATAGATCGGGAGTTCTGCCATCGCAAGCCTCTGTAGCCACCAAAAACCTCTCGGGAGCCTGTTCCGGCACCCTGACGGAGGGGGACCCATCACCGGTGGCCATCTTTATCATCCCGACGCTCTCCATGACGAGGAGGGAGTAGTTCACCCTCGGGGCTAAGGGTATGTACCAGTAGCTATGTGTTTGATCTCTCTCTCTCTCGTGTTCTCTCTATGGCACGATCTTGATGTATCGCGAGCTTTGCTATTATAGTTGGATCTTATGATGTTTCTCCCCCTCTACTCTCTTGTGATGAACTGAGTTTTCCTCTTGAAGTTATCTTGTTGGATTGAGTCTTTAAGGATTTGAGAACACTTGATGTATGTCTTGCCGTGTTTATCTGTGGTGACAATGGGATATCACGTGCCACTTGATGTATGTTTTGGTGATCAACTTGCGGGTTCCACCCATGAACCTATGCATAGGGGTTGGAACACGTTCTTCGTCTTGACTCTCCGGTACAAACTTTGGGGCACTATTTGAAGTACTTTGTGTTGGTTGAATAGATGAATCTGAGATTGTGTGATGCATATCGTATAATCATGCCCACGGATACTTGAGGTGACAATGGAGTATCTAGGTGACAATAGGGTTTTGGTTGATTTGTGTCCTAAGGTGTTATTCTAGTACAAACTCTTGAATAGATTGATCCAAAAGAATAACTTTGAGGTGGTTTCGTACCCTACCATAATCCCTTCGTTTGTTCTCCGCTATTAGTGGCTTTGGAGTGACTCTTTGTTGCATGTTGAGGGATTGTTATATGATCTATCTATGTTATTATTGTTGAGAGAACTTGCACTAGTGAAAGTATGAACCCTATGCCTTGTTTCCTACCATTGCAATACCGTTTACGCTCACTTTTATCATTAGTTACCTTGCTGTTTTTATATTTTCAGATTACAAAAACCTATATCTACTATCCATATTGCACTTGTATCACCATCTCTTCGTCGAACTAGTGCACCTATACAATTTACCATTGTATTGGGCGTGTTGGGGACACAAGAGACTCTTTGTTATTTGGTTGCAGGGTTGTTTGTGACAGACCATCTTCATCCTACGCCTCCCACGGATTGATAAACCTTGGGTCATCCACTTGAGGGAAATTTGCTGCTGTCCTACAAACCTGTGCACTTGCAGGCCCAACAACGTCTACAAGAAGAAGGTTGTGTAGTAGACATCAAGCTAATTTCTGGCGCCGTTGCCGGTGAGGTGAGTGCTTGAAGGTATATATTTAGATCTTGCAATCGAATCTTTTTGTTTCTTGTTTTATCACTAGTTTAGTTTATAAAATAAAACTACAAAAAAATGGAATTGAGTTTGTCTCATACGCTTCGTCTTTTTAATATCTTTCATGAGTATGATGGAAAGGAAAATTGTGCTCAGTTGCTAGAAGAAGAATGCATTAAAATGCTTGGTACTAAATCTTTGAATGATGAGCATGATTGCAATGTTGTTAGTATGAACTCTTTGAATATCCATAGTACTAATGATGATTGCACTAGTTATGATGAAAATGTCTCTTATAAGCATGTTGATTTTTGTGAGTAGATTGGGTTTGCAAGTACACGCCAAATAGGAAAAATAGATATTGCAAGAGGCATAAGTATTTCGAAACTAAAGGTTTGCAAGAAAGCCTAGATGTGAGTGTTGAAAATTTAAATTTCCTTTGCCGTACTTGTGAACTTTGCAATGAACGTGGTCATTTACATCTCCGATGCAAATTGTTTCATGATCGAATTGTGTCCAAAAATTGTGAAGATTTGATTTCCCTTGCACATTATAATAAACTTAGTTTGCTTTTGGGTTATGAAAAGTTCAAACGTTTAACTAAGCATATTCCAGAATCTAATCTTGACCATTTCCTTGATATTGATCTAGAAAAGATTTATATGTTTTGTGCGGAGAATTGCATTGAAAATCCTTATATTGCCAATTACCTAAAGAAAAGAAAGCAAATAGAAGATGATGAGAAAACTAGTGAAAGGGAAGAGACTTCCCAATATCCTCCTATTATTTCTTATGATGAATCAGGTAACGAGGAGGAGCTTTCTATTCAACCAATCTCGTCAATAAGGAGCTCAAAGAGGAAGGTTTAACCCACACATAATGTGAAGAAGAAAAAGAAAATAAGGAGCAACAAAGGTAGAAAGGTATCCCTCCAAAATGATGTTGCTCCTACTACTCATTGTGATGATGATAATTGCTATAATATTGGTGCTATCCATATTTTTAATGATGTGAGTGATTATGCTTATGATATGAAAGAGCCTAAGCTTGGGGAAGCTATGTTTGATGAGGATGAAATATTTGAGAATATATTTGCTGAAATTAATGTTTGTCCCAAGCTTGGGGATGCTATGTTTTATGAAGATGATATTTTTAGCATCCCAAGTTTTGATACGCAAAGTTGTTATGATGATAGCATGCCTCTTACCTATGATGATTATATTGATGAAAGTGGGTTTGGAAGAGTGTCAACTTTATTTAGTGATTCCACTATCTTGGGAGAGGTTTCAATCGATTATGATGAGAACGAAGTTGCTACTTATGATGATTATTGTGATGAAACTTATGCTATAAAAAGTAGTGATGATTATATTTATAAATCTTGTCATGATTATGATTACCCTTTTTCTGAACATTACTCTTTTAATGTGGAAACAATTTTTAGTGTTCAGGTCTTTTATGATACTCCCACTATTCCGAATGAGGAAAATTTTGCTTATGAGGAGAGTAGTAAATTTTCTATGCAAGTAGATCATGAAAAGAATGCTTTAGGTGCTGGTAATATTGTTGAATTCATTCATGATGCTACTGAAAATTATTATGAGGGAGGAACATATGCTTGTAGGAATTGCAATAGTATCAAGTTTCCTCTCTATGTGTTGAAAATCTTGAAGCTATGCTTGTTTTGCCTTCATATGCTAGTTGATTATTGTTCTCATGAGTTGTTTTCTCACAAAATCCCTATGCATATGAAGTGGGTTAGACTTAAATGTGCTAGTCATATGCTTCATGATGCTCTCTTTATGTTTCAATTCTTATCTTTTATGTGAGCATCATTGCCATCATCATGCCTAGCTAGAAATGCATTAAAGAAAAGTGCTTGTTGGGAGACAACCCAATATTTAAATTTACTGTTTTTGTGTGTTCAAATGATTATGCTACTGTAGTGATCATGTTTTATAGATTTTGTTTCAATAAAGTGCCAAGTAAGACCTTTAGGATAGCTTACGGTGATAGTTGTGTTGATCCTGCTGAAAATCAGAAACTTTTGCACCCAGTAAATTAGTTTTGTTAATTCACAGAAACGTGCTTCTGACCTGATTCTTTTTGCTCTGCATTTGTACACAAATTTCTTAGGACTTACTAATTTGGTAGGATGTTTGGAGTTCCAGAAGTATACGTTTGATACAGATTACTACAGACTGTTCTGTTTTTGACAGATTCTGTTTTCTATGTGTTGTTTGCTTATTTTGATGTATCTATGAGAAGTATCGGAGGGTATGGACCATAGATAAGTTGGAGTACAGTAGATATTACACCAATATGAATTTAGAATGAGTTCACTACAGTACCTAAGTGGTGGTTTTATTTTCTTATACTAATGGAGCTTACGAGTTTTCTGTTGAGTTTTGTGTTGTGAAGTTTTCAAGTTTTGGGTAAGGATTCGATGGACTATGGAATAAGGAGTGGCAAGAGCCTAAGCTTGAGGATTCCCAAGGAACCCCAAGGTAATATTCAAGGACAACCAAGAGCCTAAGCTTGGGGATGCCCCGGATGGCATCCCCTCTTTCGTCTTCGTTCATCGGTAACTTTACTTGGAGCTATATTTTTATTCACCACATGATATGTGTTTTGCTTGGAGCGTCATTTTATTTTGTTATTATTTGCTTTCTGTTATTTAGATTAATGTTTTGCATCTTTATTTTCAATAAAAATGTCAAGGATAGCCTTTACCATGCTTATTTTGCTAGTATACATGTTGCTGTTTGAAAACAGAAAGTGTACCGCTGTTGCAAAAATTCCCTAGAAAAGTCAGAGAATGATATAATGTTGAAACCTTTTGCATAATGAGCCCTGATAAATTTAATACAGTGGTAATTTTATTTCATAATTTTTGGAGTTAGGGAAGTATGATGAATCTTGCATCCTTGCAGACTGTACTTTTTTGGCAGATTGCTGTTATGTTTGCATTGTTTGCATATGTTTGCTTGTTTAATGATTCTATTTGAGGATAGGAGTATTAAATATTCAGAGGCATTTAGTATTCAATGTTGAATAATAATTTTAGTGATTTATTACAGTAGAAAACGATAAGGTTTTGCATTGATTTATACTAACCTATCTCACGAGTTCTTGTTGAGTTTGGTGTGGATGAAGCTTTTGATAAAAAGAGAAACCATGATATGAGAGGAATTAAGGAGACATAAAAGTTCAAACTTGGGGATGCCCAAGGCACTCCAAGATAATATTTCAAGAATTCTCAAGCATCTATGCTTGAGGATGCCCCGGTAGGCATCCCACCTTTCTTCTTCAACAACTATCGGTTAGTATCGGTCGAGCCGAAGTTTTTGCTTCTTCACATGAGTTGTGATATCCTTGCATTGTAATTTTATTGTTTTGCTTGCTTTTTGATTAGAGTACCAAGATCTGAAATTCTTTAATGGGAGAGAATCTTCACATAGTTACATAATTATTTAGCTACTCATTGATCTTCACTTATATCTTTTTGGAGTAGTTTGTCATTTACTCGTGTGCTTCACTTATATCCTATGAGTAAATTGTTGAATGAGTTGATTGCCATAAATCTGAAAATTATATATGTTTCATTTGCTTATCCCATGGGGAGTAATGACTTCACATCTAAGAAGTAGAGGTTGTAAATTTATTGAAGGTTAACAAGCATTGTATTGGTCATTTGAACAATTCATGAAAAAATATTGAAGGAAGAGAGATTCCACATATAAATATACTATCCTAGACATCTTTTATAATTGGGAGCACTCATTAAGTATGACATGCTAAAGAGTTGATGTTGGACAAGAAAGACAACGTAATGGGTTATGTTTTCGCACATCTCAGTTAAAGTATATTGTCATGGATCATTCAAACATGTTGAGCTTGCCTTTCCCCCTCATGATAGCCAAAATTCCTTGCACCAAGTAGAGATACTACTTGTGCTTCCAAATATCCTTAAACCCAGTTTTGCCATGAGAATCCACCATACCTACCTATGGATTGAGTAAGATCCTTCAAGTAAGTTGTCATCGGTGCAAGCAATAAAAAATTGCTCTTTAAATATGTATGATCTTTTGGTGTGAAGAAAATAGCTTTATACGATCTTGTTATGGAAGCAATAAAAGTGACGGACTGCATAATAAAGGTCCATATACAAGTGGCAATATAAAGTGACGTTCATTCGCATTAAGATTTTGTGCATCCAACCCTAAAAGCGCATGACAACCTCTGCTTCCCTCTACGAAGGGCCTATCTTTTACTTTATGTCTTTTACTTTATGCAAGAGTCAAGGTGATCTTCACCTTTCCATTTTTCATTTTATCCTTTGGCAAGCACCTCGTGTTGGAAAGATCCTCATATATATATATATATATATATATATATATATATATCCAATTGGATGTAAGTTAGCATGAACTATTATTGTTGACATTGCCCAAAGGTGAAAACGTTGGGAGGCAACACTATAAGCCCCTATATTTCTTAGTGTCCGGTTGAAACTCCATAACCATTAGTATTGCGTGAGTGTTAGCAATTATAGAAGACTATATGATAGTTGAGTATGTGGAGTTTGCTATTCCTGAAAATAAGATGAATTGCAATTGTTTGATGACTGAGAATGAAGTTTTCTAGTTTTCAAGAAAGTTTATGGTCTATACTTTAACATGCGAATTGCTTGTTACTTGTTCGTGAGAAGTTTTATGAGACGAACTATTGTTATGACATATAATCATACTAGAAAAGGTGATTGAAATTACCATTGATCAAACTTGTGCACCTTCTAGCATTCACACTTCATAAATTCTTTCTTTATCATTTACCTACTCGAGGACGAGCAGGAATTAAGCTTGGGGATGCTGATATGTCTCCAACATATCTATTATTTATGAAGCATTCATGCTATATTGTTATCTGTTTTGAATGTTTATGGGCTTTATTATACACTTTTATATTACTTTTGGGACTAACCTATTAACCGGAGGCCCAACCCATATTGCTGGTTTATTGCCTGTTTCAGTATTTCGAAGAAAAGGAATATCAAACGGAGTCCAAACAGAATGAAACCTTCGGCAGCGTGATTTTTGGGAAGATTATGACCCAGGAGACTTGGAGTTGAAGTAAGGGACAATTGCATTTTTACCCCTAGTTGATTCCTACCCACGGGTTTTGCCCTTACTTTTCGAGCTTGCTCAGTTTTGCCCTTACTTTTTCCATCGAGTTCCCTCGAATGCCCTTTGACCGTTTGACCAAAACTTTGAAAATTCATAACTAATTCAGACGAACTCAGAAAAATGCAAATAAGATATCAAAACGTTCAGATAAACATTACCTTTATGGGCATATCATTTGCATTCAGGACAAAAGCATCATTTAAACTACCTGAGATAATTAATGTTATTAACATTATTAAAAATAAATAGGTATAAACAACATTTTTTCATGAATAAAAATTACATGCAAATGTAGGTGATGTTTTCAGAATATTCTGATAACTTATTTCCATTTTTGTGAGTTTGTATCAATTTGTTATGAATGTTCTAATGACTTTGACCATTATTTGGAAACTTCATAACAAGTTGATACGAACTCAGAAAAATGCAAATAAAGTATCAGGATGTTCAGAAAACATCACCTACATTTGCATATAATTTTTATTCATGAAAAAATATTGTTTATACCTATTTATTTTTAATAATGTTAATAACATTAATTACCTCGGGTAGTTTAAACGATGCTTTTGTCTTGAATGCAAATGATATGCCCATAAAGGTAATGTTTATATGAACATTCTGATATCTTATTTGCATTTTTCTGAGTTCGTATGAATTAGTTATGAATTTTCAAAGTTTTGGTCAAACGGTGAAAGGGCATTCGAGGGACCTCGATGGAAAAAGTAAGGGCAAAACTGAGCAAGCTCGAAAAGTAAGGGCAAAACCCGTGGGTAGGAACCAACTAGGGGTAAAAATGCAATTGTCCCTTGAAGTAAAGGGAGCATCGAGGAAGCCACGAGATAGGGGGGCGCGCCCACCACCCCTGGGCGCACCCTACCCTCTCGTGGGCCCCTCGAGGCTCCCCCGACCAACTTCTTTCGCCTATATAAGCCTACGTACCCTAAAAACATCGAATATCAAGATAGATCGGGAGTTCCGCCGCCGCAAGCCTCTGTAGCCACCAAAAACCTCTCGTGAGCCTGTTCCGGCACCCTGCCGGAGGGGGAACCCATCACCGGTGGCCATCTTTATCATCCCGGCGCTCTCCATGATGAGGAGGGAGTAGTTCACCCTCGGGGCTGAGGGTATGTACTAGTAGCTATGTGCTTGATCTCTCTCTCTCTCGTGTTCTCTCTATGGCACAATCTTGATGTATCGCGACCTTTGCTATTATAGTTGGATCTTATGATGTTTCTCCCCCTGTACTCTCTTGTGATGAATTGAGTTTTCCTCTTGAAGTTATCTTGTCGGATTGAGTCTTTAAGGATTTGAGAACACTTGATGTATGTCTTGCCGTGTTTATCTATGGTGACAATGGGATATCACGTGCCACTTGATGTATGTTTTGGTGATCAACTTGCGGGTTCCGCCCATGAACCTATGCATAGGGGTTGGCACACGTTTTTCGTCTTGACTCTCCGGTAGAAACTTTGGGGAACTCTTTGAAGTACTTTGTGTTGGTTGAATAGATGAATCTAAGATTGTGTGATGCATATCGTATAATCATGCCCACGGATACTTGAGGTGACAATGGAGTATCTAGGTGACATTAGGGTTTTGGTTCATTTGTGTCTTAAGGTGTTATTCTAGTACGAACTCTTGAATAGATTGATCCGAAAGAATAACTTTGAGGTGGTTTTGTACCCTACCATAATCTCTTCATTTGTTTTCCGCTATTAGTGGCTTTGGAGTGACTCTTTGTTGCATGTTGAGGGATTGTTATATGATCTATCTATGTTATTATTGTTGAGAGAACTTGCACTAGTGAAAGTATGAACCCTATGCCTTGTTTCCTACCATTGCAATACCGTTTACGCTCACTTTTATCATTAGTTACCTTGCTGTTTTTATATTTTCAGATTACAAAAACCTATATCTACTATCCATATTGCACTTGTATCACCATCTCTTCGTCGAACTAGTGCACCTATACAATTTACCATTGTATTGGGTGTGTTGGGGACACAAGAGACTCTTTGTTATTTGGTTGCAGGGTTGTTTGAGAGAGACCATCTTCATCCTACGCCTCCCACGGATTGATAAACCTTAGGTCATCCACTTGAGGGAAATTTGCTGTTGTCCTACAAACCTGTGCACTTGCAGGCCCAATAACGTCTACAAGAAGAAGGTTGTGTAGTAGACATCAGACGTATCTATAATTTTTGATTGTTCCATGCTATTATATTGTCCATCTTGGATGTTTTATATGCATTTATATGATTTTTGGGACTAACCTATTAACCTAGAGCCCATTGCGAGTTTCTGTTTTTCCTTGTTTTTGAGTTTTACAGAAAAGGAATACCAAACGGAGTCCAATTGACCTGCCAATTTTTGTGGATTTTTTATGGACCAAAAGAAGCCCCCGAAGTAAAAGAGTTGTGCCAGAAGAGTCCCGAGCCATCCACGAGGGTGGAGGGCGCGCCCTACCCCCTGGGCGCACCCCCCTATCTCGTGGATGACGAAAATTCCTATAAATACGCAAAAACAAGGAGTTCCGCCGAAAATTCCTATAAATACGCAAACCCCCGAAAAGAAACCTAGATCGGGAGTTCCGCCGCCGCAAGCCTCTGTAGCCACCAAAAATCAATCGGGACCCTGTTTCAGCACCCTGTCGGAGGGGGGAATCATCACCGGTGGCCATCTTTGTCATCTCGACGCTCTCCATGACGAGGAGGGCGTAGTTCACCCTCGGGGCTGAGGGTATGTACCAATAGCTATGTGTTTGATCTCTCTCTCTCTCTCTCTCTCTCTCTCTCTGTCTCTCTCTTGTGTTCTTGATATGGCATGATCTTGATGTATCGCGAGCTTTGCTATTATAGTTGGATCTTATGATGCTTCTCCCCCTCTATCTTCTTGTAATGGATTGAGTTTTCCCTTTGAAGTTATCTTATCGAATTGAGTCTTTAAGGATTTGAGAACATTTGATGTATGCACTACAAAAAATAGACACATCCGTGACATTTTGGGCCGAACGAATTTTTTTCTGTCATACATATGACACTTCTATGACGATAATTGTGACAAAACCCGGTATCATCATAGATGTGGTGGGCTCCTACTTCTATGACAAAAAATCATGACAGAAAATGGGCTTTTCGTCCTGGGCGGGTCAGAGACGCAGCTACATGACATTCTTTGGGCCGTCCATGATGGAAAAAACCGTGGTAGAAGCGAGGGGAAGGAAAATTTCGGGGAGTTGCCAGTTATGGTGGGAGAGCGATGCGTGTTTCTATCGTATAGGTACGCACGTGTGTGCGAGGCGTTGGCTCTAACTGAACCCGAGTGAGGCGTTGGGCTCTAACTGAACCCGAGCGATTGCACTGCAGGCTACGCGTTACTGAACCCGAGCGATCGATCGATGGCTGTTAACTGAACCTGATGGAGCGATTCCTTCGCTACTGCTGCTAACCGAAGTCGATCGATTGGATGAACAGTGAGTGTTGCGGGGGGGGGGGGGGGGGTGGATGAACAGTGAGCGGTGGCGTTGCCTCTGGATGAACAGGAACCCGTGGTGTGGAGGGCTGGATGAACAGTAGACGGTGGAGGGGTGGCCATGGAGGGGTGGTTGAACAGGACCCCGTGGTGTGGAGGGCTGGATGAACAGTAGACGGTGGAGGGCTAGATGAACAGTAGACGGTGGAGGGGTGGTTGAATAGTAGCCGGTGGAGTAGCGCGCGGTGGAGGCTGGATGAACAGGAGCCCGTGGAGGCTGGAGGAGGTCGACGGTAACCCGTGGAGGCTGGAGGAGGTCGACGGTGGAGATGAACAATATCCCGTGGAGTCCTGTTTTGCGGTACGCCACACCCCTCCCGTTGAACAGGACCCCCGTTTCGACCGTAGCGCTCCAACACAAGTCCGTTTCGTCCGTTTTGCGGTACGCCACACCCCTCCCGATCAACAGGACCCCCGTTTCGACCGTAGGAGGTCCGTTTCCTCCGTTTTGCGGTACGCCACACCCCTCCAGATCAACAGGACCCTCACCGTATTTTCTTTCTTGCACCCTCGCCGTTGTACGTACGTGTACATGCTACGTGCGCGCCTCTACTACGACACGTGCGCGCCTCTACAGTACGTACGTACACATTCGCGACCAGAATGACAACGCTACGTACGCTTCGACCAGGTGGGTCCCGACTGTCAGGCACTTCCTTGCCTACGAAGATGTAGCTGGTGGGTCCCAGCAGTCAGGGGGGCGAATCGTTTTTTTTTGCCCGGACGCACTTCCTTGCGTGCGAAGATGTAGCTGGTGGGTCCCAGCAGTCAGGGGGGCGAATCGTTTTTTTGCCCGGACGCACTTCCTTGCGTGCGAAGATGTAGCTGGTGGGTCCCAGCAGTTAGGGGGGCGAATCATTTTTTTGCCCGGACGCACTTCCTTGCATGCGAAGATGTAGCTGGTGGGTCCCAGCAGTCAGGGGGCGAATCGTTTTTTTTTGCCTGGACGCACTTCCTTGCATGCGGAGATGTAGCTGGTGGGTCCCAGCAGTCAGGGGGCGAATTGTTTTTTTTGCCCGGACGCACTTCCTTGCGTGCGAAGATATAGCTGGTGGGTCCTAGCAGTCGAGGGGAAACTTTTTTCGTGAAATACGGTGGCCCGTCCGGTGGGTCCCCGCTGTCAGGTGGAGGAATCATTATTTTCCGCGTAATAAGGAGGCACTTCCTTGCTGCGGCCGTGGACCCAGCTGTCAGCCTCTCCACGTACAATCCACGTCCGATGGAAGTCGTTCCTTGACCACATTGACCACGCCGCGCCGAGAGCACCACGGCGGTGGACGATGGCGAGGCCTAGGAAGGGGACGTCCCGGAGCCGGGGAAGACGCAACAGTGGATGCCCACGCGAAGAGGAGTACGAGGGTTCACTGGTTCGGCTGCGGTGTGAGGCTGCTGTCGCCACAGAATAACAGGGGTGTGGGTGAGTAGAGGGATGGCCTGGCCAGCGGTGGGAGTAGTAGGGGGCGGTGAGGCCTCTGCGGCATCACAGCCGGCCACGGGAGGCAGGAGCACGTGGCACGACCGGCGCTGGTTTGGGCGGCTGGAGCAAGAAGACCATAGGTTGAAGAAGCACTACAACCGATGGATGAACATCGCACGGTAATAGGAGCTAGAATCGTTCATATTGACTAAGTTGACAAAGCCCTCCGTCCCCGTCAACTTGGTAGGCCCACAAGTCAACCTCCCAGTATGCTGGGTTCCAGCTGGCAGGGGGAGTATTCATTTTTTTTGCGTAATAAGGAGGCACTTCCTTGTGTGCGAAGATAGCTGGTGGGTCCGACAAGTCAGCAGGTGGCACATTTTTTTCGCGAAATACAGAGGCCCTTCCGGTGGGTCCCATATGTCAGGTGGAGGAATCATTATTTTGCGCGTAATAAGGAGGCATTTCCTTATGTGCGGCCGTGGACCCAGCTGTCAGCCTCTCCATGCACAGTCTACTTTCGATGGTGTCGTTCGTTGACCACGTTGACCACGCCGCGCCAAGTGCATCCAAGGTGGTGGACGACGGCGAGGCCCCGGACAGCAACGAGCCGGAGATGGGAAGACGCAAGAGTAGATTCGCAGATGGAGAGGTGTACGAGGGTTAACTGGTTCTAGTGCGGTGTGGTTCGGCAGTCGGTGGAGAAGAACAGGAGGTGTGGAGGGGTGGAGGGATGGCCTGGCCAAAGCAAAGCGTGCTAAGCAGAGGTGCTAGCAGCAGGAGGCGGGAGGTGGTCCCGGCGGCGTTGGCGGAAGAAGACGAGAGATTGAAGATGGATGCCGGCCATTGGATGTAAATCCAACGGCTAACATGTCAGAATCATTTGTTGACTAAATTGACAACGACTTGCGTTGGCATCGACCTATTGGCCCACATTTCAGCCCCCAAAAATGTGGCACGTATTCAACCCATTTTTTCAGAATTTACAGACTTTTTTTTTGCGCGGTAGAATTTACAGTCAATTTGATCTTTTTTTTGAATTACAGCCATTAGCTGGGATGGGTGAACAATTAATGTAGCGTCCATGCGGCCCATTTATTTTATTTCCTAAAAAATTACAGGCCATTTGCACTTTATCTAGATACACGATTTTGCTGGGCTGATTCTAATTATAATGTTGGGTTGGGCCAGCAATGTTATCAAAAAATAAAAAAGGGCTGAGCATTTTGTTATAGATATATTTAAATAATAAGTGATATTATTACATTCGTCCTTAAATCTTACCAAGCTTTTGTACACAATCACTAGGATTTTCGTGCCAAAACAATCCGGGATTTTATTTGTTAAGAAATTATTTTTATAAGTTAATAAGATGTGGGATATTGTGTTCTTACATATGTAAGCATCTGTTAAATATATGATGACAATAAAAATAATATATGATAACATATAAAATAATTTAAATATATAGAATATAGTTAGAAGGGAAACATAAGTTGTACCTGGCGTTCCTATTCTTATATAGAAAAATAGAACAGACCTCTGTGTTTTCTTCAAAAAATACATAAATTGGGCTGCCAAAAATAAAACCTCGGATGGGAGGTCCATAGGCCGGTCGATACATGACGACCCTAAGAAAATACAAAATGGCCCTCCCATCCGAAGTCGTGGGCTGTGCATGTTAAAAATGAAAGCCTAGACGGGGCAGCCCAAAACCACGTCCAACACTTGCCAAAACTTCGTCCCTCGTTTTCTCTATGTTTCGCACACTCGACATTGTGTGGGCATTTTGACTGTGCGTCATATGAAGATGTGCTATGCATGAATGTTGATCAGCATGATGTTAACTGGCTGGTAGTTCCATTTTCGACCATGAATAAAACTTCCAACATGATGTTAACCCTGTTTGAAAAGGCCGTGTTAATATAAATGCTCTGCCTCTGAAAGTTGCAGTTTCTTATCTGAAACTAAACTTGCAGTTTCTTATCTGAAACTGAAACTTGCAGTTTCTTCTCGTCTGCACTTTTATACTCCTATGAAACTACATTTTTTTAAGTGCTAAAAATAGATCTCTAGAATTCATAAAATTCTTCATATGCTCAATACTGCAAATCTGAAATTCAAAAGATATTCATATCTGAAAGTACTCTCAAAATACACAACACAAAACACAATTCACAACCTGCAAATACTGACAACCCTAAGATCCCCCTGACAATTCACAACCTGCCCGACTATTGGGCTGGGGGGAGGGGGGCAGCCCCCTCCTATTCCTCGGCGGCAGACAGCCGCCCCGTGAGACGATGTGAACGGCGAGGGAGACGATGGCGGGGAAGCGTCGTCGGGCCAACTGCTTTTCTCCTCTTGCAGTTGGGTTCGGTCGACGAAGACTCCACCGGCTCGCTCTGGCAGGACACCCTCACAAACGGCACCCTATAGATGCTCGATCCTTCAATCTCTGGTGGATGCTCCATCTGGGATCGATACTCCCACCACTGCTCCCTCACGATCGGATTCGGTGAATCTGTTTGCTCCATGGCCCAGAGGAGCATCTCTATGTACTCCAGCGCGACTCCCTCCGGTATCGCCGCCTTTTCACTCTGTTGCAGATATTTGGCCATGGATGTCGCCGTCGCCGCTAGTTGGTCCTTGTTGTCAAACCAAGACTGTATCTCCAACATCCTAGCTAGCTTCACAGGGTCCCGTCTGCGATCCTCACGTATCGGTTGTACTCCTCCATCGATCTACTTCTCCACAGCACCTTCACTCGCCGGCGGTGGTTTTTGAATGGAAGAGGAGAGGAGCAGCGCTGGTTTTGGATTAGAACGGGAGAGGAGCGACGCTTGTTTTGGACTGGAACAGGAGAGGAGGGGCGGTGGTTTTGAATTGGTAGAGGAGAGGAGCGGCGCTGGATTTAGATTGGAACAGGAGAGGAGCAGCGGTGGTTTAAGAGGAGAATTGCAAAAGAGCGGCGCTGGTCTTGGAAGTAGTTTTTTGTTGTTTTGCGTATTTTGGGTCAAAGTTTGACCACGTACTGTATGTGACAAGCAAAATGTGAATGCATGTCACCAAAAAATTTATCGTTTGGTCCGTATCTGAATGTACTTTCAAATTATATTATTTTTGCAACGTATAACATATATTTTATATGCGAAAATCATGGTCAATTATGACCCAAAATAAAAGGGATACTAGTTAATGTGGGGTCGCTTTCTTAATTGAAGGGTAAATTTATTTTGATTTTGATCCAGTCACAGCGCGCCGGCCCTCTCGCCCAATCCTAAATCACTGCCGCACGCTCCTCTCCCTCTTCTTCATTGCAAAACCACCTCCTCTCCTCTCCATCATCTCCATTCCAAAACCACCGTCTCGCCTCTCCCTCTTCTGATCTTCTCCATTGCAAAACCACCTCCTCTCCTCTCCATCATCTCCATTCCAAAACCACCCTCTCTCCTCTCCATCATCTCCATTCCAAAACCACCGTCTCGCCTCTCCCTCTTCTGATTTTCTCTCCATTGCAAAACCACCTCCTCTCCTCTCCATCATCTCCATTCCAAAACCACCTCCTCTTCTCTCCCTCTTCTCTATTGCAATACCACCGTCTCTCCTCCCATCTTCCAAAGCTAGCACCGGACCACTCAGAACGACATCTATGGAGAGGATGCAGCAGCGAATCAGGCAGTTCACCGGCGGCGACTAGGCAAAGTTAGCCAGGTTGAATGAGATCCTTAGTTGGTTTGACAATGAGTGGGAGATTTCAAGGACGGTGCGGGCCATGTGGCAATGTATGCGAAAGAGCAAGAAGGCGACGATGTACATGTACTCTCGGCGGCAGTCATGCCGCAGTCCTCCGAGTTCATCGAGTATCTCCTATGGGTGATGGAGCAGACAGATTCGCCCGAGGAGACAGTCAGGCGGAGGTGGTGGGCGTACAGGTCGAAGGTCGATCACCCAGAGGATAACGAATCGATCGAGTATGGTGTGCCGTTCATGAGGGTGCAGAGCCAGCCGGAGCCACAGGAGTATTCGTTCTCCCACCACAAGAGGAGGCCGGATGGCGCGACGTCGCTTCCCCGTCGTTCTCCATGGTTCCCTCGACGCTCGCCTCGTTTCAACGGCGGCGGTAGGGTTTAAGGTAAGCTTCGAACTAACCTAATCTTCCACCTGCTCATGCTTACAATCAGTGTGACAGCTAATGAAAATCATGCTTACAATCAGTCTCTAAGTACTACGCCAATCACCCTAAAATAGCTCTAGACATTTGGGTCAAAGTTGTGAGAAGTGTACAAATAAAGAAAAATAGATTGGTGCTTCTTTTAGAAAAGAGTACTCCCTAGTATTTGGTTAGAGGATTTGCTGAAGGAAATATGCCCTAGAGGCAATAATAAAGTTATTATTTATTTCCTCATATCATGATAAATGTTTATTATTCATGCTAGAATTGTATTAATCGGAAACATGATACATGTGTGAATACATAGACAAACATAGTGTCACTAGTATGCCTCTACTTGAAACTAGCTCATTGATCAAAGATGGTTATGTTTCCTAACCATAGGCATGTGTTGTCATTTGATTAATGGGATCACATCATTAGGAGAATGATGTGATTGACTTGACCTATTCTGTTAGCTTAGCACTTGATCGTTTATGTTGCTATTGCTTTCTTCATGACTTATACAAAGTTCCTGCAACTATGAGAGTGTGCAACTCCCGTTTACCGGAGGAACACTTTGTGTGCTACCAAACGTCACAACGTAACTGGGTGATTATAAAGGTGCTCTACAGGTGTCTCCAAAGGTACATGTTGAGTTGGCATAATTCGAGATTAGGTTTTGTCACTCCGATTGTCGGAGAGGTATCTCTGGGCCTTCTCAGTAATACTCATCACCTAAGCCTTGCAAGCATTGTAACTGATGAGTTAGTTATGAAATGATGTATTACAGAACGAGTAAAGAGACTTGCCGGTAACGAGATTGAACTAGGTATTGGATACCGACGATCGAATCTTGGGCAAGTAACATACCGATGACAAAGGGAACAACGTATGTTGTTATGCGGTTTGACCGATCAAGATCTTCGTAGAATATGTAGGAACCAATATGAACATCCAGGTTCCACTATTGGTTATTGACCGAGAATAGTTCTAGGTCATGTCTACATAGTTCTCGAACCCGTAGGGTCCGCACGCTTAACGTTACGATGATAGTTTTATTATGAGTTTATAAGTTTTGATGTACCGAAGGTTGTTCGGAGTCCCGGATGTGATCACGGACATGAGGAGGAGTCTCGAAATGGTCGAGACATAAAGATTGATATATTGGACGGATATATTTGGACACCGGAAAGGTTCCGGATGAGATTGGGACTATACCGGAGATCCGGGAGGTTACCGGAACCCCCCGGTAAGTATATGGGCCTTATTGGGCCTTAGTGGAAAGGAGGGAGAAGGAGCAAAGGAGGGGGCGCCCCCCAAGCCCAATCCGAATTGGGAGGGGGGCCGGCCCCCCTTTCCTTCTTCCCTCCCCTCACTTCCTTCCTTCTCCTACTCCTAATAGGAAAGGGAGGGGGCAAACCTACTTGGAGTAGGTTTCCCCCTCCTAGGGCGCGCCTCCCCCTTGGCCGGCCCCCTCATCCTCTCCCCCTTTATATACGGGGGAGGTGGACACCCCATAGACACACAAGTTGATCTACGGATCATTCCTTAGCCGTGTGCGGTGCCCCCTCCACCATATTCCACCTCGGTCATATCGTCGCGGAGTTTAGGCGAAGCCCTGCGCCGGTAGAACATCATCATCGTCACCACGCCGTCGTGCTGACGGAACTCATCCCCGACGCTTCATTGGATTGGAGCCCCGGGGACGTCATCGAGCTGGACATGTGCTGAACACGGAGGTGCCGTACGTTCGGTGCTTGGATCGGTCGAATTGTGAAGACGTACGACTACATCAACCGCGTTGTCATAACGCTTCCGCTTAACGGTCTACGAGGGTACGTAGACAACACTCTCCCCTCTCGTTGCTATGCCATCACCATGATCTTGCGTGTGCGTAGGAATTTTTTTGAAATTACTACGTTCCCCAACATTTGCTATCGAGAAAGATCCGTCCACAGAGAGCGCCACACATCCCACTGGTTGTGGTGGATGCCAATGCGTGCATGCAGCATGGTTGGTGTCGGTAATTTTTACTTGGCACACCTCGCACTCTGCATATATGTCGGTTCCATATGTACATTTGTGCAGTTCCACCAAAATGCAGCTGAATAACCCTGTTTGCACAGATAATGAAAAAGCGTGATTACATTATAGTGGCACTAGTTGATGAAACACACAAAATAAATAGAAGAAAATATTGCGATAGTATCATAGTATGCCATGGTGCGAGGGCGAGATGGGCCCTGCGACGCCTCATACGGTACGCCTCATACTGGACATCTTCCCAAGTCTCCCAGATACACCTTTTGCCAGTGATGAACATTAGTGTACAGCAGTAGTACAAGGAGGCGCCTTGAGACATTCAAATCTCTATTTTTGTACATATCAACTAAAATTAAGCACCCCAGTTTGCAGAAACGCTTAAACATTAACAATGGGACTAGTTGATGAAACATACTTTAACAAAGAGAAACACTTTCTTCATCTACATTGGAAATGAAATGATAGAGATGACACTCGCTCTATTTTAACTGTATTATTACTTCATTTTATCAGTGACACTAGGGTCGAGCAGGTGGCAAACGAGGTGTACCGAGCATTGCAAGGATGGAGGCAGGGGCTGCTTAGACTGGGATGCTGAAGCTGGCTCTTTCAGTCACCAACATGGATGATTCAATTCATGGGACCTTTTGGTGCAGTTCACCTAAAATGAAGCAATGTCCCGTGAGCTAGCAGCTTCTTCAAATTTTTTTTAAGAAAAGGGCTCCATCCCCGGTTCCATTTCCATCAGAAAACGAAACCCACAGAGCTTCTTCTTCATTAGTTGCAATAAAATTGAGCAACATCAAGGTTGGTTGTGAAGCTCCTGGAATGCTCAACTATAATTTGGATATCATTTGTGCAGTTCAACTAAGATCGAGCGTGAAATGTATATCTCTGTTTGCACAAAAAAGGTGGAAAGGAGGGTGACTAACAAGTGATGAAACATGCATCAAATGAAAAGAAGTATGTTCCTTATCTGAATGGCAATCCTACAAGGACAGTAGCAATTTCTAAAGCAGTGGCATCGCTAGATATTAGTGTGGGCATTAGGATTAACTATGACAACCGTTAAATACGACATTACTTTGGGCATGGGAGAGTAGGCGGACCAGGACAGTTGCATTTCTAACGAAAAGAACCAACTTATCTTAATGGGAAATTTTAGTAGGACATGTAAAGAAGTGCCATTGATTCATATTACTGGAGGCATTACATTGAAAACAACATTGGTTTAACGTGTCCTTACTTTTAACAGTGCGACTACTACATTTTACTAGTGGCATTACATAAGAGTGGCTCGGGGCAACAAACACCAGAACAGGATATCTGGGTTGGTCCCATTTTTGTTCGGTATAGCCACCTTATACTGTTGAGGCTAGCAAATCTAGTGCTGGACTTACTCTGTTGACTTGTCCCCTAGTCCCCACTTTCTTTCCTTTTTCAACCAATAGATCGGGTTTATATTGAGTTTGTACCGTGTTTCCCTTTATTTCCCTATTAGACCTAGAGACCAGTTGGATAGCTAGTCTCTGCTACTTTTCGCCCCCATTATTTCCTCTTTCGACCAAGTCCTAGATTCAGGTAACAAATCCTCCCCAACCCCCCACTCACTTTCTTCCTGGTTTGAACCTAGTAGTACTAGATTCGAGTGCATGAACTAGTTTTACCTCTTAAACGTAAAAAATTAAGTGGTTTTTGAACAGCCGATCGATCCTATCTACGAGGGGGCCTGAGAAATAGTAAAAGTAACAAATGCAGCGATGTCAGGAGCTCGAAAAGTAGAGCAAGGCCGGTTTCGAAGGAAGTTATACCTGATGGTCGCCGGGATGTCGCTAGGTGGGCGGCGGGAGGCCAGATCTGCCCACACTACGGCAGCGAGGAAGAAGGGGTCGGAGGCCCTCCCTCGCCAGTAGTGTTTGGGAGAGAACGGCAAGGCAAGCTGATCGGGACGCGCCCAACAGTGGGTAAGAGCCGTCACCAAGGACGACCATGTGAACATTGCACCTTCTCACCTTCCCCGGCAGAGAGGATCCGGCTGGATCTGTGACCAGCGGTGAGCAGAGAGAGAGAGTGTGGCCACCGCTGTCGTGTTTAGATCTGGAGAGGCTGAGACAGTGTGAAGAGATCAACACTGGCAAGCAAGCGCGGAGGCTCCTGCCTATATAGTGGAGTAGTACTTAGTTTTCTTTTGTATACTGGAGCCGGCCTGACCTTGTCAATGACTGTCGAGAAGTCTTCCTGCACGTGGCCTGGAGGCGCAGTTGTCGTCATTTTGATCTGAAGCGCCGAATTATAACATATAACACGAAAAAATGCCACATGACAAGAAATGATAACCTCACTGCCCAAAGGAGACAACAAGAATCCCAACGGACAAACTAGACGAGGAATAAAGCTCAAATTTAAGACAAACTCGTAGAAAAGGGGTCCGTCGATAGATGTCCTAATTAACATAGCCAGCTTGACCTAGATGGCAGCCGAGTAGTCACTGTTCGTGCATGTGCCCCCAATGACTAGCCCAACTCAGTTGTCGCTGTTTAACCCTTGCAGTGATCCGAAGCACATGACACATAATTTTGCGAGATGACAAGAAACCTTTTTTTAGATTTCTCACCACAATTACAACCATGTACAACACAACTTGCACGATATGTAGACGATAGCCAATCCAGGCGTGTCTACTGGAGTCTGGTCACATGCATGGACGAACTGATCTTCAGTGTCTTGCAGGGATCGTCCAGGCACCAACGTAGTACAACACTTCTCTAGTACTATCGCTCGTCTCCCTCTTCTATTAAGTCACCCGACTTGCAAGGCCGGGGAGTGTGGCTATGGTCAGTTCTTAATTGCCGTCCCACATGTGTGTGCGAACGCAATATGACGCGCGTTCCATTCGGAGAGAAGCTTGCCAGACCGACTGGCCGTCTGGGGTGCGACGTGAACACAACGGGCGTGCTGTATACTCCGTACATGTGTACCGCCGTTTTCTAGACGCTTTGCTCCGTGGAGCGGGTGCAATCCATGGATACAAAATTAGTACGTATACTATATACTATTTAAAAGTCGAGGGCGGGGCTTTTCCTGCTCGGTAGGCGGCAGGACAGTTCCGCCTAGTCGGATCGACAGAGACGCGAGAAGAAGAGGGAGTAGGCTGCTGCAAACGTAAGGCTGTGTGATTTGACAGTGAGTTACTACTGGACAGGTGGGGCCCCGTGATTTGACTTGCCATTATCATTTTAACTGCGGCGCTTCGACCGGCGTGAGTCTCCCGATTCCTGACCACCTCCATACAGGTGCCTCTCCCAATGCTCCACCATGTAGTAGTAGAGGCTGGCTCTTGCATGAGAGCCCACTTCTCCACTTTTTCCTTGTCTCTCTTTCCTCCACATATGCAAAAATGCCATGTAAAGTGCACTATTGTACTTACTTGCTCCTACAGGTGCTTAAGCATGCCACATAGGCATAAAGTCTGATGTGGCAAGTTAATCAAGCAGAGAGAGACTAGTTTGGTGACCCAAGGAAGAAACGGTGCTAAGCGCGTGTACCTAGGTGAAAAGACAATTTTGAGTCTATAGGTAATTAAATGAAGCAAAATTAGCAACACCATTTCATTGGAAGAGGTCACTCCTTGGCAAATGCAATAAATACTAGTACTCCCTGTGTCCCATTATATAAGAACGTTTTTGACACTACACTAGCTAGTGTCAAAAACGTTCTTATATTATGGGACGAAGGGAGTACGAAGGAAGAGATAGAGAGGAGTAAGAAAATACACTTATAGCCAACCTTATAGCCAACCTTGTTGTAGTATGAGTGACTAAGTGATGACTATGTATGACATGCCAACATCAGATAGCCTAACGCACCGTGTTAAATCTCCAAGGGCGCGACCACGCGAGCGACGCGACGGTCGTGGTAGGCACGACCATGATACGGGCTGCTGGCAGCCCTGGATCTGAGATCAAACGGTCGCATGCTAAGTTGCTGAAATTTGCAGAATAACCCTCCAGGATAGGATATTCACCCATAGGTCTAGAATCACGCCATGCAACCGTTCAATCTCAGATCTAAGGGCTCTCGGAAGCCCGTATCATGGGAGAATGGAAAGCCACTACCCTGCCATTCGCACGCTGGTAGTTCGCTCCTACTCGTCCCTGCACGTCCTTTAATACTATGGCGGTTCGCTCCTAGTCGTCCCGTCCATTCACATTACGGCAGTTCCACTAATCCTAACCCTCCTCCCAAATCCATGGCGTCCCAAATCTCCCCGATCGGCGGTGAGTACAAGGTTAGAACCATCACCGACGATGAGTTCAACGTCATCTACACCCGTACTTCCGCGATGGTGAAAGGATGCCTTTCTCGCTTCAAACGCATGTTCGAAAACTCACATGATGAGTGGGTCGCTGGGCTAGATGTTGAGTACACCACAGTTGTGGGACGAGAGAAGGATCTAAAGGACGAAGGGAGGAAGAAGCCCGCCGTGATCCAGGTTTGTGTACATAACGTTTGCTTGGTCTACCACATATGCCATGCTGATGTTGAGTGCCAGGATTTTAAGAACTTCCTCGAGGACAAAACAGTTAAATTCGTTACTGTAGACTTTAACAATGACAAAGAAGTCCTGCGTCGGATAGGCCTCGTTGTAGGCAACCCCTTCGACCTCCAGAAGAATCAGCTGGTGCCCTCTCGTCAGCCCTCAATGCTGACTCTGGCAGGAGCCATGGTTCATCCTTCATACCGCAAACTGGAGAAACCTCATTACACGTTTCATCGTCATGCATGGCAGTGGAATGTTCTAGATATAGACCACATCCACTACGCTGCAATGGATGGCTACCTTTGTTTCAATATCTACAAGGGTTGGATGAAGAGCAACAGCCAAGTTGGCGGTTCAAGTAAAGAAGTATCGGCCAAGAGGAAGAGGGACAAGGACGAAGTCGAGGACGTGGACGAGGACTCCGAGTAAGGTGGCAGTGTCGTTGCTCATGGCGGTTGTAAACTTCTAATGTAGTGTCTACCGGATTAGTTGCATAGTTTAATTTCAGGTGTGCTTAGTTTAATTTGAGGGGTGTGTTGTGCTGAGCCCCCAGCAGAACTATGTTATGTTTCTTCTCGTTACTTTAACTCTTCAGTATGTACATACTAGTACTAGTATTTCTTTAATAGAATTTAGCACCCCAATTAAACACGTACTAACTTTTTAAATAGTACTATATGCATATCTGGCGACGAGCGCTCTCTATATGTACCACCTTTTTTTAAAATTTCAATTTTTGCTCCATGGCGCAATCCATTGATAGTACTACTGTACAAAAGTATACATTTTTTAAAAAGCTAGCATAGTGTTCATCACACACACACACACCCACACACACACACACACACACACACACACATATATATATATATATATAGCCTGTTAAATTCTCAACCTAGAACAACGTGCATGCCATGTAGTAAACCGATCCGAAGGAAGTATAGTAAAAATGAGATGATTTTACCGAGCGATCGGCGGGGGAGCATGGCCTGTCATGCGGTCCCATGTGTCATGATGTACCAAGGAGATGCGCGTGTCCCTCTTGAGGCAGAAGCAATACTAGTACGTGGTTTGAGATGATGTCGAACCAAAGTGTGAAATAATGGTTGCTTCGTCCGTCTGGGAAGGTGCGGCATTGTGATTTGACGTCTCATTGCTCATTACTAATACTGGGCCGGTACGAGTGGGGTGCGTCCCCCCTGCTGTTCTGCACTGTTATTTGGTGCTTGACACGTCTACCCGGTTGCTATATGTCCCACATGTCGGCGACAGGAAGTACAGAATTCATGAAAGGGAGCGTCGATGGAGGAGTATACTACAGAATTCATGAAAGGGAGCGACTTAGTTTTGGAAAAATCTGTTTTTACGGAGTACGTACCCACTAGGGTTTATAGGGCTCATCTAAAAAACATTCGTTTTTCCGTTTGATAAGTCTCAATTCTACTATACTAGTAGTAGTACCACTACATGTTGGATTTCGAGGTGCGTTAGATCACTCGACGCAAGCAGTGTCAAGAGGAAAGTAACCAATGCATGTACAAGTTCATGGAAATTTAGTGGTCATTCATGCATTCGTTCTAATTAATGCCTCGGTAAACATAACTTCTTGAGAAAAACGAGCATACTGTGCAAACTACGAAATTAATTTGACCACTCACCGTCTACCTTGGTTGGAGAGATTTTGAAATTGAGCCATAAACTGGAAAGGCTCGATTACTATTTGTGGCCTTGTATTGATGCAAAATGTATTTTTTTATAGTGGCCTTGTATAAGTAAATGGAGGGAGTACTAACCAAAGTACGTACGTAGTAGGGACGAGGATTAAACGGAGGGAGTAGTAAAATTTTCTCCTAAGTGATGACTAACCTTATAGCTAACCTTGTTGTAGTATGAGTGACTAAGTGATGACTACGTATGACATGCCAACATCAGATAGCCTAACGCACCATGTTAAATCTCCAAGGGCGCGACCGCGCGTGCGACGGGACGGTCGTGGTAGGTGCGGCCATGATTCGGGGTGCTGGCAGCCCTTTGATCTGAGATCAAACGGTCGCATGCTAAGTTGCTAAAAATTTGCAGAATAACCCTCCCGCAGCGACACTGGCTACGTCAAGCTGACTTGGACTCTGCCGAGCTGGGACCTTCCCGCCGATGTGGACATGGAAGACGCATGGTATTATTTGACCCCCAACAATGTGCATGGGGACTCCAAGGAGGTTCACCTGGACATATGCATTACTAAGTTAAATGTTGATCATTAGTCTTCGCTCAATGTAATCCACTGTCTAAGCATGTGGAGACTTCCATGCATGATCTTGCTCTATTGGAGTATCGCGCATGAATAAAAGTGTATCCATTTATGGTTTAGTCTAGAATCTTTGATGTATGAATTTTTACTACAGTACCGGTGAAAGACTTATGATGAACCGTTTCCTGCAAAGCATAATAAGAGTTAATTCTTCACAAGTTTTGGATGCAGGTTGAATAGTTGAACGCTTTTGTTTGCAAAAGATACTTTTTTATCTATTTCACTCGGATGTTTCTGAGCTCTAGAGATGAAATAATATCCGAAGAAACCTATCGATACCTGTTACACATGAGATGACCCCCACATCCTTTGTCAAAATAAACAACACCCCGATCAATGCATTTCACTCTTCCGTGCAACGGACGGGCACCTTAGTTGCTCCTACAGGTGCTTAAGCTTGCCACATAGGCATAAAGTCTGATGTGGCAAGTTAATCAAGAAGAGAGAGACTAGTTTGGTGACCCAAGGTAGAAACGGTGCTAAGCGTGTGTACCTAGGTGAAAAGACAATTTTGAGTCTATAGCTAATTAAATGAAGCAAACTTAGCAACACCATTTCATTGGAAGAGGTCACTCCTTGGTAAATGCAATAAATACTAGTACTCCGTGTGTCCCATAATATAAGAACGTTTTTGGCACTACACCAGTGTCAAAAACGTTCTTATATTATGGACAGAGGGAGTACGAAGAAAGAGATAGAGAGGAGTAAAAAAACACACCTATAGCCAACCTTATAGCCAACCTTATTGTAGTATAGAGGAGTATGTATGACATGCTAACATCAGATAGCCTAACGCACCGTGTTAAATCTCCAAGGGAGCGACCGCGCGAGCGACGCGACGGTCGTGGTAGGCGCGGCCATAATACGGGCTGCTAGAAGCCCTTGGATCTGAGATCAAACGGTCGCATGCTAAGTTGCTGAAAATTTGCAGAATAACCCTCCAAGATAGGATATTCACCCATAGGTCTAGAATCACGCCATGCAACCGTTCAATTCCGATCCAAGGGCTCTCGGAAGCCCGTATCATGGGAGAATGGAAAGCCACTACCCTACCATTTGCATGCTGGCAGTTCGCTCCTACTCGACCCCGCACGTCCTTTAATACTACGGTGGTTCACTCCTAGTCATCCCGTCCATTCACATTACGGCAGTTCCACTAATCCTAACCCTCCTACAAATCCATGGCGTCCCAAATCTCCCCGATCGACGGTGAGTACAAGGTTAAAACCATCACCGGCGATGAGTTCAACGTCAACTACACCCGTTCTTCCGTGACAGTGAAAGGATGCCTTTCTCGCTTTAGACGCATGTTCGAAAACTCACATGATGAGTGGGTCGCTGGGCTAGATGTTGAGTACACCACAGTCGTGGGACAAGAGAAGGATCTAAAGGATGAAGAGAGGAAGAAGCCCGCCGTGATCCAGGTTTGCGTGCATGACTTATGCTTGGTCTACCACATATGCCATGCCGATGTTGAGTGCCAGGATTTTAAGGACTTCCTCGAGAGCAACCTAGTCAAATTCGTTATTGTAGACTTTGGTAACGACAAAGAAGTCCTGCGTCGGATAGGCCTCATTGTAGGCAACACCTTCGACCTCCAAAAGAATCGGCTGGTGTCCTCTCGTCAGCCTTCAATGCTCACCCTAGCAGGAGCCATGGTTCATCCTTTGTACGGTAAACTGGAGAAACCTCCATACACGTTTCATCGTCATGCATGGCAGCAGAATATACTAGATATATACCACATCCAGTACACTGCAATGGATGGCTACCTTTGTTTCAATATCTACAATGGTTGGATGAAGAGCAACAGCCAAGTTGGCGGTTCAAGCAAAGAAGTATCGGCCAAGAGGAAGAGGGACAAGGACGAAGTCGAGGACGTGGACGAGGACTCCGACTAAGGTGGCAATGTCGTTGCTCATGGTGGTTCTAATGCAGTGTCTACCGGAATAGTTGCAAAGTTTAATTGCAGGTGTGCTTAATTTAATTTGAGGGGTGTGTTGTGCTGAGCCCCCAGCAGAACTATGTTATGTTTCTTCTTGTTACTTTAACTCTTCAGTACGTATATACTAGTATTTCTTACATTTCATCTTTTAGTTGGTATAGTGATAACCCACAAGTATAGGGGATCGCAACAGTTTTCGAGGGTAGAGTATTCAACCCAAATTTGTTGATTCGACACAAGGGGAGCCAAAGAATATTCTCAAGTATTAGCAGCTAGGTTGTCAATTCAACCACACCTGGAAACTTAGTATCTACAGCAAAGTGTTTAGTAGCAAAGTAATATGATAGTGGTGGTAACGGCAACAAAAGTAAAGACAGCAAAAGTAATATTTTTGGTATTTTGTAATGATTGTAACAGTAGCAACGAAAAAGTAAATAAGCGAGAACCAGTATATGGAAAACTCGTAGGCACCGGATTAGTGATGGATAATTATGCCGGATGCGGTTCATCATGTAACAGTCATAACATAGAGTGACACAGAACTAGCTCCAATTCATCAATGTAATGTAGGCATGTATTCCGTATATAGTCATACGTGCTTATGGAAAAGAACTTGCATGACATCTCTTGTCCTACCCTCCCGTGGCAGCAGGGTCCTATTGGAAACTAAGGGATATTAAGGCCTCCTTTTAATGGAGAACCGGAACAAAGCATTAGCACGTAGTGAATACATGAACTCCTCAAACTATGGTCATCACCGGGAGCGGTCCCGATTATTTTCACTTCGGGGTTGCTGGATCATAACACATAGTAGGTGACTATAGACTTGCAAGATAGGATCAAGAACACACATATATTCATGAAAACATAATAGGTTCAGATCTGAAATCATGGCACTCGGGCCCTAGTGACAAGCATTAAGCATAGCAAAGTCATAGCAACATCAATCTCAGAACATAGTGGATACTAGGGATCAAACCCTAACAAAACTAACTCGATTACATGATAAATCTCATCCAACCCATCACCGTCCAGCAAGCCTACGATGGAATTACTCATGCACGATGGTGAGCATCATGAAATTGGTGATGGAGGATGGTTGATGATGACGATGGCGACAAATCCCCCTCTCCGGAGCCCCGAACGGACTCCAGATCAGCCCTCCCGATAGAGATTAGGGCTTGGCGGCGGCTCCGTATCGTAAAATGCGATGATTTCTTCTCTCTGATTTTTTCTCCCCGAAAGCCAATATATGGAGTTGGAGTTGGCGTCGGAGGGCCACCAGGGGTCCCACGAGGTAGGGAGGTGCGCCCAAGGGGGGCACCCCCCCACCCTCGTGAACAGGGTGTGGGCCCCCTGGCCTTCATCTTTGGCGAGGATTTTTTATTGTTTTTTCTAAGGTGTTTCGTGGAGTTTTAGGTCATTCCGAGAACTTTTGTTTTCTGCACATAAAATAACATCATGGGAATTCTGCTGAAAACAACGTCAGTCTGGGTTAGTTCCATTCAAATCATACAAGTTAGAGTCCAAAACAAGGGCAAAAGTGTTTGGAAAAGTAGATACGACGGAGACGTATCAACTCCCCCATGCTTAAACCCTTGCTTGTCCTCGAGCAATTCAGTTGACAAACTGAAAGAGAAAAAGAAAAACTTTTACAAACTCTGTTTGCTCTTGTTGTTGTAAACATGAAAAGCCAGCATTCAAGTTTCAGAAAATATTATGAACTAACCATACTAACAATAACACATAAGTCTCACAATTACTCATATCAATAGCATAATCAGCTAGCGAGCTATAATAACCAAACTCGGATGACAACACTTTCTCAAAATAATCATAACATGATATAACAAAATGGTATCTCGCTAGCCCTTTCTGAGACCGCAAAACATAAATGCAGAGCACCTTTAAAGATCAAGGACTGACTAAAGATTGTAATTCATGGTAAAAGAGATCCAGTCAAGTCATACTCAATATAAACTAATAGTAATGAATGCAAATGACAGTGTGCTCTCCAGCGGGTGCTTTTAATAAGAAGGATGATGACTCAACATAATCGTAAATGGATAGGCCCTTCGCAGAGGGAAGCAGGGATTTGTAGAGGTGCCAGAGCTCGGTTTTGAAATAGAGATAAATTATATTTTGAGCGGCATACTTTCATTTTCAACATAACAACTAAAAGATGACGATATCTTCCATGCTAAACAGATTATAGGCGGTTCCCAAACAGAATGGTAAAGTTTATACTCCCCCTCCTCCACAAGCATCAATCCATGGCTTGCTCGAAACAACGAGTGCCTCCAACATTCAACGGGTCCCAGGGGGAGTTTTGTTTGCAATTATTTTGATTTAGTTTGCATAAAGCATGGGACTGGGCATCCCGGTTACCAGCCATTTTCTCGTGAATGAGGAGCTGAGTCCACTCCTCTTGAGAATAACCCGCCTAACACGGAAGATAAGGGCAGCTCTAGTTGACATATGAGCTATTCGAGCATGCAAAACAGAATGTTTATTTGAAGGTTTAGAGTATGGCACATACAAATTTACTTGGAACGGCAGGTAAATACCGCATATAGGTAGGTATAGTGGACTCATATGGAACAACTTTGGGGTTTAAGGAGTTTGGATGCACAAGCAGTATTCCCGCTTAGTACAGGTGAAGGCTAGCAAAAGACTGGGAAGCGACCAACTAAGAGAGCGACAACAGTCGTAAACATGCATTAAAAGTAATTTACACCGAATACAAGCATGAGTAGGATATAATCTACCATGAACATAAATATCATCAAGGCTATGTTGACTTGATTCAACTACATGCGTGAACATGTGCCAAGTCGAGTCACTCAATTCATTTAAAGGAGGATACCATCCCATCATACCACATCATAATCATTCTAATAGCATGTTGGCGGGCAAGGTAAACCATTATAACTCATTGCTAACCAAGCATGGCACAAGCAACTATAATCTCTAAATGTCATTGCAAATATGTTCACTTCATAATAGCTGACTCAGGAACGATGAATCATCATATTTACAAAAACAAGAGAGGTCGAGTTCATACCAGCTTTTCTCATCCCAATAAATCCGTCATATATCATCATTCTTGCCTTTCACTTGCACAACCGAACGATGTGTATAATAATAAGAGGGCACGTGCATTGGACTAAGCTGGAATCTGCAAGCATTCAACTCAAGAGAGAAGACAAGTAATATGGGCTCTAAGTTAAATAAACAATCATGCAAATGAGAGCCACTAAGCATTTTCAATATGGTCTTCTCAACCCCCAAGAGAAAGAAAAGAAAATAAAACTATTTACACGGGAAAGCTCCCAACAAGGAAAAGAAGAACGGGAAATATTTTTGGGTTTTCTTTTTAATTACTATAGCAAAGAAATAAACTACTACTAATTTTTTGGTTTTTTCTTAAGATTTATTAAACACACAAGAAGAAAGCAGGAAAAAGAAAATAAACTAGCATGGATATTACAGTGAAAGAGTATGAGCACCGACATCTAGCAATGAGTGTGTGTGAACATGAATGTAATGTCGGTGGGAAATACGTGCTCCCCCAAGCTTAGGCTTTTGGCCTAAGTTGGTCTATTGCCAGGGATAGACTAGCGGATACCCGTAGGTGAAGCTGGGGTCATACTGCGATGCAGCGGCTATTGCCGCCTGGGCTGTAGCGTGGCTCGAGCAGCCTCCGCTCTCCTCTCGTACTCTTCTGCCTCCTCTCTGGTAATAATATATCTTCCTTTTGTCTGAGAATCAAAGAAGGCAGGAGCAGGAAGAGCAATATGGACTACATGACGTTTGTTAAAGATTAGTCGATACTGGAGAGGTGGTTCAATCCTCTCAACAAACTGGTGGGAAACCATAGAATCAAAATCTAAATAAGAAGGGGGTAACTCCATATCACCCACACGAATGTCTATCTCAAGAAAATTAGCTAACGGGTTGCATAAATTCCTCCAAAGAAATCTCCGTTATGTCTATTCTGATGCAACCTGCGAGCTACAATGGATCCCATATGATAAGATTGGTCTCCTAACACAGCACTCCTGAGAATGCTGAGATCAGGGACACACATGTGACATGCTTCATCCTTAGCATTTATGCTTCTACCTATGAAGAGAGCAAAATAATGTATAGCAGGAAAGTGAACGCTCCCTATAGTGGCTTGTGTTATATCTCTAGATTCCCCCACAGTTATTCTAGCAAGAAAGTCACTATATTCAGATTTAGGGGGATCCCTGACATTACCCCAAGATGGAAGTTTGCAAGCAGAAGTGAAATCCTCTAAGTCCATGGTATAAGATTTGTCATAAAGGTCAAACATGACCGAAGGAGAATTACGCGAAGACGAAAACTCAAACCTCCTCACAAATGAACTTGTGAGATCATGATACTGGGGGCATTTGTCAGCTTCAAAGTCCTCAAGACCGGCGTTACGCAAATATGCGCTAAATTCTTCTTTGATTCCCACTTGATTCATAAAATTTTCCGAAGGCCATTCACAGGGCCTCACAGGAGCGTCTCTTGGTGGTTCCTCGTCAGCATCACGTATTGCAAGCCTGGGACCTTGCTTCCTTGAAGGACCACCTTGGAACATCCTCCTAAACATATTGTTTCCTCTGATTTTTTTTTGAAATTTTTAGTAACTTCAAATAAAAGTGAACCAACTTCAATAAAATTGATAGCAACAACTCCCATAAGTGCCTAGAGCCTATATAAAGCATTGGAACTACTTGGAACCGTATAAATTTGACATGCAAGCTCAAGAACATGGTCACCTCTGCAGCACAAATTTGCAATGAATAAAGCACTAGAACAAAAACTAATTGGACCAATGGAGGAGTCACATACCAAGGAACGATCTCCCCAAGCAGTTTTGCGAGAGGTGATTTGAGCAAGGAGATCGAAAATCACAGCAACGGGGGCTGGAACTCGTGCTTGAGTTGGTTTTCGGGTTTGTCTGAGGCAGATGAAGAAGATGGGTGCAGGGATAAGTGGAGGAGGGCCACCGTAGGCCCACGAGGCAGGGGGCGCGCCCAGGGGGGTAGGGCGCGCCCTCCACCCTCGTGACCAGGTGGCAGCTCCCCCCGTGGTAATTTTCGCATAGTAAATTCTCAAATATTCCCGAAAAAATCATATTAATTTGGCATGGCATTCTGAGGACTTTTATTTTCGGGATATTTTTATATTGCACGGATAAGTGAGGAGACAGACAGAAAAATACTATTTTACTTTATTTCTACTAAATAACAGAAAATATAAAGAGGGTACAGAAGGTTGTGCTTCTAGTTTCATCCATCTCATGATCATCAAAATGAACCCACTAACAAGGTTGATCAAGTCTTGTTAACAAACTTATTCCGAATAACCACGGAACCGGAGATATTTCGAATAACACTAAGTTACCTCAACGGGGATATGAAAATCCCCAACAATAAGAATATCATACTTTTTCTTGACAGTAGGGAGAGGAAATTCAAAACCTCCAAATATAATCGATGGAATTTTTCCAATAGAGTTGATACTATAAACTTGAGGTTGTTTCCTCGGAAAATGTACCGTCTGCTCATTGCCATTAACATGAAAAGTGACATTGCCTTTGTTGCAATCAATAACAGCCCCTGCAGTGTTAAGGAAAGGTCTTCCAAGAATAATAGACATACTATCATCCTCGGGAATATCAAGAATAACAAAGTCCGTCAAAATAGTAATGTTAGCAACTACAACAGGCATATCCTCACAAATACCGACAGGCATAGCAGTTGATTTATCAGCCATTTTCAAAGATATTTCAGTAGGTGTCAACTTATTCAAGTCAAGTCTACGATATAAAGATAGAGGCATAACACTGACACCGGCTCCAAGATCACATAAAGCAATTTTAATATAATTTCTCTTAATGGAGCATGGTATAGTAGGCACTCCTGGATCTCCAAGTTTCTTTGGTATTCCACCCTTAAAAGTATAATTAGCAAGCATGGTGGAAATTTCAGCTTCCGGTATCTTTCTTTTATTAGTAATGATATCCTTCATATACTTAGCATAAGGATTTGTTTTGAGCACATCAGTTAATCGCATACACAAAAAGATGGGTCTAATCATTTCAGCAAAGCGCTCAAAATCCTCATCATCCTTTTTCTTGGATGGTTTCGGAGGAAAAGGCATGGGTTTCTGAACCCATGGTTCCCTTTCTTTACCATGTTTCCTAGCAACGAAGTCTCTTTTATCATAATGTTGATTCTTTGATTGTGGGTTCTCAAGATCAACAGCGGTTTCAACTTCTACATCATTATCATTACTAGGTTGAGCATCAACATGAACATTATCATTAACATTATCACTAGGTTCATGTTCATCACCTGATTGTGTTTCAGCATCAGAAATAGAGATATCATTCGGATTCTTAGGTGGTTCAGCAATAGGTTCACTAGAAGTTTGCAAAGTCCTATCATTTTTCTTTTTCTTCCTTTTAGAAGAACTAGGTACATCAGTATTATTTCTCTGAGAATCTTGCTTGATTCTCTTAGGGTGGCCTTCAGGATACAAAGTTTCCTTAGTCATTCTACCAGTTCTAGTAGCCACTCTAACAGCATAATCATTTTTCTTACTATTCATTTCATCAAGCACTTCTTTCTGAGCTTTAAGTACTTATTCTACTTGAGTGGTAACCATAGAAGCATGTTTACTAACAAGTTTAAGTTCACCTCTAATATCAGCCATATAATCAACCAAGCATTTAATCATAAAGGTATTCTATTTTAATTGTCTACCAAAATAAGCATTAAAGTCATCTTTCTTAAACATAAAGTCATCAAACTCATCCAAGCACTGACTAGCAATTTTAGTAGGAGGGACTTCAGCTTTATCATATCTATAGAGAGAATTTACCTTTACTACCTGTGTCGGGATATCGGGAGGTTCTTCAGTGAAGAAGTAATTGAGATCATATACTTCTTCAATAGGCGGTAAATTAAGACCGTGTATTTCTTCAATAGGAGGTAAATTCTTAACATCTTTAGCTTTAATACCTTTTTCTTTCATAGATTTCTTTGCCTCTTGCATATCTTCGGGACTGAGAAATAGAACACCTCTCTTCTTCGGAGTTGGTTTAGGAATAGGCTCAGTAATTGGCTCTGGAGCTGGCTCAGGAGGTGGCTCGGGAGGTGCCCAATTATTTTCATTTGTCAACATATTATTCAATAGAATTTCAGCTTCATCCGGTGTTCTTTCTTTGAAAAGAGAACCAGCACAACTATCCAGGTAATCTCTGGAAGCATCAGTTAGTCCATTATAAAAGATATCAAGTATTTCAGGTTTCTTAAGAGGATGACCAGGCAAAGCATTAAGTAACTTGAGAAGCCTCCCCCCAAGCTTGTGGGAGACTCTCTTCTTCAATTTGCACAAAGTTGTATATTTCCCTCAAAGCAACTTTTTTCTTATGAGCAGGGAAATATTTAGCAGAGAAGTAATAAATCATATCCTGGGGACTTTGCACACAACCAGGATCAAGAGAATTAAACAATATCTTAGCATCACCCTTTAATGAGAACGGAAATATTTTGAGTAAATAAAGGTAGCGAGATCTCTCATTATTAGTAAACAGGGCAGCTATATCATTTAACTTAGTAAGATGTGCCACAACAGTTTCAGATTCATAGCCATAAAAAGGATCAGATTCAACCAAAGTAATTATATCTGTATCAATAGAAAAATCATAATAATCCTTATCGGGAACACAAATAGGTGAAGTCCCAAAAGCAGGGTCGGGTGTCATTCTATCTCTAAAAGATTCTTTACTCCATTTAACTAGCAACCTCTTAAGTTCATATCTATCCTGGCAAGCAAAAATAGCTGCAGAAGATTCAGCATCAAAAAGATAACCCTCAGGAATAGCAGGCATATTCTCATCATCACTATCATCATCGTATTCAGGTTCAATAATTTCTCTTTCTCTAGACCTAGCAATTTGCTTATCAAGAAATTCACCAAGGGGCACAGTAGTATCAAGCATAGAAGTAGTTTCATCATAAGTATCATGCATAGCAGAAGTGGCATCATCAATAACATGCGACATATCAGAATTCATAGCAGTAGCAAGTTTAGGTGTCGCTAGCTTACTCATAACAGAAGGAGAATCTAGTGCAAGGCTAGATGGCAGTTCCTTACCTCCCCTCGTAGTTGAGGGAAAAATAGTAGTTCGATCGTCTTTCAAGTTGTTCATAATGTCCAGCAGATATAAATCCCAAGTGACTCAAAGAATAGAGCTATGCTCCCCGGCAACGGCGCCAGAAAAAGGTCTTGATAACCCACAAGTATAGGGGATCGCAACAGTTTTCGAGGGTAGAGTATTCAACCCAAATTTGTTGATTCGACACAACGGGAGCCAAACAATATTCTCAAGTATTAGCAGCTGAGTTGTCAATTCAACCACACCTGGAAACTTAGTATCTGCAGCAAAGTGTTTAGTAGCAAAGTAATATGATAGTGGTGGTAACGGTAACAAAAGTAAAGACAGCAAAAGTAATGTTTTTGGTATTTTGTAATGATTGTAACAGTAGCAACGGAAAAGTAAATAAGCGAGAACCAGTATATGGAAAACTCGTAGGCACCGGATTAGTGATGGATAATTATGCCGGATGCGGTTCGTCATGTAACAGTCATAACATAGGGTGACACAGAACTAGCTCCAATTCATCAATGTAATGTAGGCATGTATTCCGTATATAGTCATACGTGCTTATGGAAAAGAACTTGCATGACATCTCTTGTCCTACCCTCCCGTGGCAGCGGGGTCCTATTGGAAACTAAGGGATATTAAGGCCTCCTTTTAATAGAGAACCAGAACAAAGCATTAGCACATAGTGAATACATGAACTCCTCAAACTATGGTCATCACCGGGAGTGGTCCCGATTATTGTCACTTCGGGGTTGCCGGATCATAACACATAGTAGGTGACTATAGACTTGCAAGATAGGATCAAGAACACACATATATTCATGAAAACATAATAGGTTCAGATCTGAAATCATGGCACTCGGGCCCTAGTGACAAGCATTAAGCATAGCAAAGTCATAGCAACATCAATCTCAAAACATAGTGGATACTAGGGATCAAACCCTAACAAAACTAACTTGATTAGATGATAAATCTCATCCAACCCATCACCGTCCAGCAAGCCTACGATGGAATTACTCATGCACGGCGGTGAGCATCATGAAATTGGTGATGGAGGATGGTTGATGATGACGACGGCGACGAATCCCCCTCTCCGGAGCCCCAAACGGACTCCAGATCAGCCCTCCCGAGAGAGATTAGGGCTTGGCGGCAGCTCCGTATCATAAAACACGATGATTTCTTCTCTCTGATTTTTTTCTCCCCGAAAGCCAATATATGGAGTTGGAGTTGGCGTCGGAGGGCCACCAGGGGGCCCACGATGTAGGGGGGCGCGCCCGGGGGGGCGCGCCCCCCACCCTCGTGAACAGGGTGTGGGCCCTCTGGCCTTGATCTTTGGCGATGATTTTTTATTATTTTTTCTAAGGTGTTCTGTGGAGTTTCAGGTCATTCCGAGAACTTTTGTTTTCTGCACATAAAACAACCTCATGGCAATTCTGCTGAAAACAGCGTCAGTCCGGGTTAGTTCCATTCAAATCATAAAGTTTGAGTCCAAAACAAGGGCAAAAGTGTTTCGAAAAGTAGATATGATGGAGATGTATAATATAGTACTACCACTCGTTTATTTACATTATATACGTACAATATATATGGCCGACATCATATAGCCAGCAGTTTAGTTGTCAAAGAATTTCAGGGTGCTTAGTTTTGTCAAAGAATTCCAGGGTGCTTAGTTTTATTTGAGGGGTGGGTTGTGCTGGACTCCATTATTGTGACTAGCCTTTTTAATAGTACTATATGCTTAATTTAGCGATGAGCGCTCTCTATATGTACGACCTTTTTTTTTAATTTCAAGCTTTGCTCCATGGCGCAATCCATCGATACTACTGTTGTACAAAAGTATACATTTTTTAAAAGGCTAGAGGGCGGGGCAGTCTAGCTTGGTCGGTTTCACGAGAGGCGAGGGCCTTTGTGATTTGACGGCTCATTACTGCTGGAAGGCGGGGCCTTGTGATTTGACTGCTCATATAAATGCGCCGACGACTTGATCGAGGAGGAGCAAAGAACCGTGCGGTATACTCAAGTTTTCCACTGGAGTAGTACTGCGACGGAGGAGCACGAAACACGGCAGCCCAGTGCCATATGGCGATAAAAAATGATCTAATTTGCTACTCATCTCATTGTTAGCATTGTTCTATTCGTTCCCTCAAAAAACAAAAACCATTGCTCTATTCATGCCTCGCAGAGAACATGACACGTGCGGCGAAACACCCGAAGCAAAAGATGAAACACAGCAGCAAAAGAAGAAGGAAGATTATCACCCCAAATGATCTAATTCGCCACGGAGTTGTAACTGCTTCTTCTTCGCCTCCACGACCTCCATCTCCTTGCGCGTCTCCTACGCCATCTTCTTCATTCTGTCCATGACGCGGGATTTCTCGACGCGAGCCTTCATCATCTATTTCACGGCCACATTACGTACCTTAACAGCAGCCGGGTGCTCGATGTGGAGCTTCGCCAACTCCTCCTTCTGTTCCATGACGAGGGCCTGCAGCATCTTCATCGAGGAACTACTATTCTCATGCAGCTTCTTCTAGCCAGCGTTCTTCTCCTTCAACAGGTCGATCTCGTGGCAGAGCTTCGCCTTGTCCTCCTGAAGTCGCAGGATTTCGCCGGTCGCCTTCTTCTCCGAGGACATGCTCTTCTTTAGCAGCATCACCAAGCCGGCGGTCAACTCCCCCTGCTGATTGAGCTCAGCGGGCATGTCGTCGAGGCTCTCCTTTAGCAACTCCGTCAAGCCTTGGATGAACTCCTTCTGCTTATTGAGGTGCTTATTGAGCTGATCGGGCATGCCGTCGAGGGATAACGACTCCAGCTCCGCCAACTCGGCATGTTCGCCTGCGCGGCTAGGGCGCTCCTCGGAGCCATCGCCTGCCCGTGAGAGATCTTTCGAGGTCTTTGCGTGGCGGCAGGCCCTCTCTTTTTTTTCCGCAGCCTTGGTTGCCGCTCCCTTGTTACGAGTAGTTCTCGACCTAGAGCTCTGCTCACCGGCCATGGCAACGACGGACGAAGAAGAAGCACTTATGAGGAGGAAAGGTAGAGTAATTTTCGGTTAGGTAGTTCCCCTTTTTATAACCTAAGTACTAGCACTAGTAGTACTAATACCTGCATAGTGGGAACACGTTCAAGTTTGGTACGTACTAGTAGGTGTGAGCAGACTTTCAAATGTGATGGGAACAAGGTAAAGATTAATTGATGGTTCTAGTTTCGAGGCCCGAAACGGCTCCCGATGAGTTTAGCGGAACATAAATTTCAAGTACTACACTTCTCAAATGCGTAAATATTATGTTACGGTCAAAATTGGCACAAAATACGAAGGAGACCAATGGAAGTACTACTAGCAACCCACGATTTAACTACTCGCATGCGCGCAGTGGAGTAATAATGTCTTTCTTCCGCCCTCACGTCCACTCAATTTGCATGCGCTGTATTAATTGACCACCAATGAAGTGAACGACTTTACACGCGTCAAATTATCACATGGGGTGGATCTTGGTACAAAATTGCGTCCGCCCGTGTACCCGCGTGTGCGTGCGAGGGAATGAGTGCATGCGTGGCGTGCGTGCACATCTTCGCTTCGTGCATGTACCGCCAGTATGGCTCAGGGAGGACGAGTACATTCTTCTGGAACCAGTAGCACGCCACTGTGATCAATCCACGCATGGAGGTCACGACAACGCCTCCACATGTGCCATGTGGCTTCATGAACTGTAAGAGAGACACTGTGTAGCGTGCCATTGGTATTCAAATTTATGTGTTTTGCACATACTCGAAGTACTAGTAATGTACACGTGCATTGCACGCATCCGATTTTGCAACCAAATTATGAATAAATACCACACTATAGCATGTAAGCTCTAAGTCATATATGCGTGATGTAGCCCTTCGTTTAATTCTTATAGTTCATCTCATTCAAAATCAAATTAGTTTTTATAAAAAAGCTAAGAACGCGTGAATAGGAAAAACATGGGATTGTAGTGGAATGTCGTCTTGAATCCTACAGGATTGTATGAGTGTTTGATTGTGCATAGAAAAAACGCAGAATTCTTTCAAAGAGGTTTGAGTGGATGGGATGTTTCCTATGAAATCTAGTGCAAATGAATCATATGGAAACATTCCTATGGTTTACAATCCTACGAATCAAACAACCAAGATAGGAAAAATTCCTAATGATTAGAATCCTCCAAAATTCCTTTAAGAATCCTTTGATCAAAGAAGCCCTTAATCTATTTTATGATTCATGGAATTGTGCGGTGTAAAGCATAAAGTAAAAACAAATAATGGCACTTCAACTAGAAAAAAAAAGTTTGGGCAGTTATGATTCGGAAGATTCTAGAACAAAAGAGAACCACTGTTGTTTTGAGGTTTGTGCATTATGCTTAAGTTCAACCATGGAGTCTGCTAGATTGTACATGTGGCCGAGTGGAGGGAGACTATGAAGGAATGCACAAGTGCGAGGGGCCGAGTGGAGGGAGACTATGAAGGAATGCACAAGTGCGAGATTGATATTTAGAGAGAGGGGGCGAACACGTGCGTTGTTGCATGCAGTGGCAGAGCCATGAAAAATAAATGAGCTAGGGGCCAAGCATTGCTAATCCTTTACGAGGAGGGTCAATTCATGAAATTAAACCTTTTTTAGCAGCAATTGTCTAATGATCACATTCATATTAGCCTCGATATATAGTGATGTTAGGGGGGCAGGGCCCTTACTGCCCCCTGTCTTCGCCATTGTGCACGCGCCTGAGAGATGAAGCGGAAGGCATGGATCATGAGAGGGGGACATTGGATATATAGTTAATGTGGGTGTATTAGCTATTTATGTTAATCCTATATAGAGAGGTATAGATTGATCGATGTGGACGTGGGAAAGAGGGTGAGACCTCACTGGATATATCGATTGATTGGTTTGTGTGGAAAACTATGAAATACCTAGCTATATACACACATACATAGAGGAACATCGATCGTTGCGTATGCACACGTGAGAGATAAAGAATGCCCGGTATGATGGAGAGGGGGATGTGTGTGGGTGTGTGCCTTCATGGGAGACCAACCTAAAGAAAAAGATTGCATGCGTGCGATAGATAATGCCAACTGGTAGTGTGTGTGCATGCATGCACGAGAGAAAGTTAGTGGTACATTTATAAAGAGAAGACTACTGTGTGGGTGTAAAAGAATAGGTGAGGTCATAATCAATGTAAAGTTGAATTCAAATATTTGAATAAGAGATCCTGATGTTTGAAACCCATGCATGCATGAATATAACGGAGATCTGCGCGGTGTGGTTTGGAAACGAGCATGTTGTAATGTATACATATTGAACAAGGTCAGACTGATTTGAATTTGAGATACCGATGACAGATATCATTTGCCCACGTCGCATCCGTGCATGGACACACTATTCTAATTGGAGATGATGGGCGGCTTTCGCATCACATATCTATATCTATACCCCTATATATATTATATTATATATTTTTTATATTGTGTGCGGGTAACTTTAACTTTCAAAGATGGTCGTTGGATGAGGCGAATCCGATGGTCCAAAGATGGCAAGTTTGAGCACTATTGGCCGTTGGATATCATCTAGATTCCACCAGATTTCGCCACATGTATAATCTAGAAGACTCCATGGTTAAACTTAAGCATAATGCACAAACATAAAAAATACAAGCACTTCTTATTTGTTCTAGAATCTTCCGTATCAGAATTGCCCAAATGTTTTTCTACATGATTTGCCATTATTTGTTTTTACTTTATGTCTTACAACGCACAATTCCATGAATCTTAAAATAGATTAGCTTTCTTATAAAAACTAGATGATTTTGAATGAAATGAACTATAAGAATTAAACGAACATCTACATCATGCATATATGACTCAAAGCTTGCATGCTATAATGTGGTATTTATACATAATTTGGTTGCCAAATCTCATGTGTGCAATGCACGTGTACCTTACTCTAGTCTAAATGGTGTTTTGTGTGTGTGTTGTGCGTGTTGAGGTGCAAATTGTCTATTTTTTTCGGTACACGTTAAGCTTGTGCTTCCGAAATTTCAAGGCACGCCTTGTTATGCCGAAAATTGAAGCTAGCGTCTCTGTCTATCGTGCTGCGAAACTCCCGCCTCTTCAACCCGCGCCTTGTTAGCCCAAAATATTTAAGATATATCTTTGTCTCGTTGTGCTCCGACAACTCCCTCCATCTCAACCCACGCCTTGCTATTCCGAAATTACAACGAGCGCGAAAACTCCCACCTCCTGTGAAATCCCGACACGTGAAATGCTCGTGGTACCCCTGAACTGAAAGAACCGCCTCAAATCGGTGGGGGGTACTTTCGTAACTTACCCCACATTTCGGACAAGCGCGTCTCTAAGCCATGATTCCCCACTGCCATCCCATCCGCCCACCCATTCGTACACCGAGGCCGTGAAAACCCGCGACGAAACCCCACACCCTGCTCCGTCCGCCACCCAGCTGGAGCCTCTTCCCCGACGACGTCGTCCATAGCAACACCTCGACGTCCCTCATCCACCGTACCGGATGAGGATCCGTCGTCGATCTCATCGTCCCGCCAGTTCAGCCACCCCGTCCTCCACCTCCAAGGAGTTGCCCCGATGTTCCCCTCGTCTTTTGCGCCACCTCCATTCCCACAGCACCGTCTTCACCTGCACCACCGGAAGAGCATCATCATCACCATTTCCTCAGATGAAGCTGCGGCCTAATCGGCGCCACAAAAGAGGTTGTACACTAATCGCCGCATTTTCTTCTTGATTCGATCTCACGGTGCTGTCGGTGCTCGGCCCCGAGCCGACACGGCGCGGCTCCATCCACGGCGGCGTTGCCGGCCACTTCCTCCACGGCGTCGCTCCCTCAGCCGCGACGTCCACATCAGTACGAGCTGCTGCTGCTTTAGCCCTCGCTCGCGCTGCTGCTCTGCTCTTGCTCTTGGTCCCCTACCTGGTCTGCTCTTGCTATTGCTCTTGCTCGCGCTGCTGCTCCCGCTCTTGCTCTTGCTTGCGATGCTGCTCCGATTTGTCTACACTTCAGTCGACTGAATCAGCTTTTGGGTCAGTAGATTTCCAAGGGGTGGGCTCGCCGGGGTGAAGGAAGAACCAGCCGCAGCGGGGAGGGGGGTTCGCCGGAGAGGTACCCCACTATCTATCTTAGGGTTCAGGATGGGGGTGGTGGTCGCCGGCAGTGGAGGGGCGTTGGCGGGGCGGTGGCGTGGGGATCGTCGGAGAAAAAGCTTGGCACGGGGGGCCTAGAGGGATGGCCGGGGTGGCGGCGGACCGGCGGTGGGGAGTATTTTCGGGGCGGGCGGGGCGGCGCACCGCCGGCCGCAGGCGGCGGGGGGCTGTTGTTTGGCCAGTGGTGGCTGGCGGCTCAGGGGCGTGGAGGTTGAAGATGAACCGCAGGCCCTTGATTTCGTATCCAACGGCTGCAAAATTGACTGACCAGAGATGAAAAAGTCAGTCGACCGACGTGTAGCCTCACCTTGCTAGTGCGTTCAGTTTCGACAGCAAAATTCAGTTTCGACATTTAGGTTCAGTTTTGACAGTTAAGTTCAGTTTCGACAGTTAAGTTCAGTTTCGACAGTTAAGTTCAGAGATGAGCGACTGATGTATTTTACATCTAGCACTTTGTGGTTATGTATTTTACGTCATGTATTGGAGATGCTATTAGAATTCCACTCAGGTTAATGTTGTTCGTTGTCTCTCTTGTCCTGCTTCAGCCTCAGCGTCTGATGACCCACAAGTATAGGGGATCTATCATAGTCCTTTCGATAAGTAAGAGTGTCTAACCCAACAAGGAGCAGAAGGAAATGATAAGCGGTTTTCAGCAAGGTATTCTCTGCAAGTACTAAAATAAGTGGTAACAGATAGTTTTGTGATAAGATAAATTGTAACGAGCAACAAGTAACAAAAGTAAATAAAGTGCAGCAAGGTGGCCCAATCCTTTTTGTAGCAAAGGACAAGCCTGGACAAACTCTTATAATAGGAAAAGCGCTCCCGAGGACACATGGGAATATCGTCAAGCTAGTTTTCATCACGCTCATATGATTCGCGTTCGGTACTTTGATAATTTGATATGTGGGTGGACCGGTGCTTGGGTACTGCCCTTACTTGGACAAGCATCCCACTTATGATTAACCTCTATTGCAAGCATCCGCAACTACAACAAAAGTATTAAGGTAAACCTAACCATAGCATGAAACATATGGATCCAAATCAGCCCCTTACGAAGCAATGCATAAACTAGGGTTTAAGCTTCTGTCACTCTAGCAACCCATCATCTACTTATTACTTCCCAATGACTTCCTCTAGGCCCAAATAATGGTGAAGTGTTATGTAGTCGACATTCACATAACACCACTAGAGGTTAGACAACATACATCTTATCAAAATATCGAACGAATACCAAATTCACATGACTACTAATAGCAAGACATCTCCCTTGTCCTCAGGAACAAACGTAACTACTCACAAAGCATATTCATGTTCATAATCAGAGGGGTAATAATATGCATAAAGGATCTAAACATATGATCTTCCACCAAATAAACCAAATAGCATCAACTACAAGGAGTAATCAACACTACTAGCAACCTACTAGCACCAATCCCGGACTTGGAGACAAGAATTGGATACGAGAGATAAACTAGGTTTGGAGATGAGATGGTGCTGGTGAAGATTTTGATGGAGATTGCCCTCTCCCGATGAGAGGAGCATTGGTGATGACGATGGTGATGATTTCCCCCTCCCGGAGGGAAGTGTCCCCAGCAGAACAGCTCTGCCGGAGCCCTAGATTGGTTCCGCCAAGGTTCCGCCTCGTGAAGGCGGAGTCTCGTCCCGAAAGGTTGCCTTCTATTTTTTCTCATCGAAAGACTTAATATAGGAGAAGATGGGCGTCAGAGAGCCACCAGGGGGCCCACGAGGTAGGGGGCGCGCCCAGGGGGGCGCCCCCACCCTCTTGAGTAGGGTGTGGGCCCCCTGGCCTTCATATTTGGCGATGATTTTTCTTTATTTATTTGAAGGTATTCCGTGGAGTTTCAGGACTTTTGGAGTTGCGCAGAATAGGCCTCCAATATTTGCTCCTTTTCCAGCCCAGAACTCCAGCTGCCGGCATTCTCCCTCTTCATGTAAACCTTGTAAAATAAGAGAGAATAGCCATAAGTATTGTGACATAACGTGAAATAACAGCCCATAATGCAATAAATATTGATATAGAAGCATGATGCAAAATGGGTGTATCAACTCCCCCAAGCTTAGACCTCGCTTGTCCTCAAGCGAAAAGCCGATAACAATAAATATGTCCTCATGTTTAGAGGTAGAGGCGTCGATAAAAATAAAATACGGACATGAAGGCATCATGATTATTTCCATAATAGCAACATAAATAGATTTTGTCATATGATTACTCATGTTCAAGTGATGATCTTTTCACAAAGTCAAAGTATGAATCAAAAACCTTATTGAGCACCAACAATTATAATCTCAGTCACTGAAGCAATTGCAATTTATCATAACATTGGAAAGAGTCTATGTCAGAGCTTAAAAGCAAGTCCACATACTCAACTATCACTTAGTCCTTCATAATTGCTAACACTCACGCAATACTTGTGGTTACGGAGTTTTAATCAGACACAGAGAAAGATAGGGGCTTATAGTTTTGCCCCACAACCTTTTACCTCAAGGGTAATGTCAACAATAATAATTCATGCTCCCCCACATCCAATTAGATATATATGTCATGTTCTTTCCAACATGCTGAGCTTGCCAAAGGATAAAATGAAAAAGGAAAGGTGAAGATCACCGTGACTCTTGCATAAGATAGAGGATAATAATAAAAGATAGGCCCTTCACAGAGGGAAGCAGAGGTTGTCATGCGCGTTTAGGGTTGATGCACAAAATCTTAATGCAAAAGAACGTCACTTTATATTGCCCCTTGTATGTGGACCTTTATTATGCAGTCTGTCGCTTTTATTGCGTCCACAACAAGTTCATACAAAGTTTATTTTCTCCGCACTAATAAGTCATGCATATTTAGAGAGCAATTTTTATTGCTTGCACCGATGACAACTTACTTGAAGGATCTTACTCAATCCATAGGTAGATATGGTGGACTCTCATGGCAAAACTGGTTTAAGGGTATTTGGAAGCACAAGTAGTATTTCTACTTGGTGCTGAGAATTTGGCTAGCATGAGGGGGAAAGGAAAGCTCAACATGTTAGAGGAACCATGACAACATACTTTGTCTCAGATATAAGAAAACATAACTTATTATGTTGTCTTCCTTGTCCAACATCAACTCTTTAGCATGTCATATTTTAATGAGTGCTCCCAATCATAAAAGATGTCAATGATAATATATCTATATGTGAAACCTCTCTTTCCTTATTACTTCCTATTAATTGCAACGATGACCAAAGCTATATTTGCCAACTCCCAACAACTTTTAATCATCATACTCTTTCTATGTGAAGTCATTACTTTCACTAAGATCAATATGAACTCTTTGATTCTTTTTATTCTTTTTCTTCTAATCACCCAAGATCATGGCAAAATAGTCAAGCCCTTTACTCAACACTAATATTTATTATATAGCTCACGGACTCGATTACAAAGAAGGATCATAAAGCAAAACTCAAAACTAGATCATGCCATGACTTTATTCTACTAAATCAAGATACTACTAAAAGGATCGAACTAAGAAAAACGGAAATGATAGGAGTTGTGATGGTGGTACGATACCAGGGCACCTCCCCCAAGCTTGGCAGTTGCCAAGGGGAGTGCCCATACCCATGTGATTATTTCCTCGGAGGTGATGGAGGTGTTGCATTTTTCTTCTCCAACTTGCGTCTGAGGCTAAAATTTTCCTCCCTTAGATCCTCATTCTCGAGCTCAAGTTTCATTATCTTTTTGCATAGTGCTGCCTTGATGTCCTGCGAAAAACGAGGTGGGATAGATTGGACCTTAGGAAGGCTTGACTTCTTGAACTCCACATGCATATCACCAGGTTGAGGTAGGGGATAGTCCTCTTCGTCGGAACTCGTTTCCTCCTTCCTCTTTGGATCATAGTCTTCTTCTTCCTCCGTGGTCCAGCCATAATGCTCCGCATCCCCATATACTTTTGGATTTGCAATATAATCAGCCATGTAGCTCTCTCCCTCCAAATCTTGGGAATACATCTTGCTCTAATCTGCAGCAGCAACAGCTCGAAATGAAAACAGAGGATATTTGCGTGATACGAGAGTTAAAACCTTCGGGAGTATATATAATGAATTTTTACCGACCAAAATATGTATTGTGCAAGGAAACGGAGTCCGGAGGGCACACGAGGTGCTCATGAGGTAGGGGGTGCGCCCAAGGGGGTAGGGCGCGCCCTCCACCCTCGTGGAGGCTTCGTGTCCTCCCCGGACTGCTACTTATTTTTCTATTTTTTCTAAATATTCCAAAACGGAGAAATATTGCCTTAAAAATTGTTTTGGAGTCGGTTTACTTACTGTACCACATATCTATTCCTTTTTGGAGTCTGGAACATTCTGGAAAGTGTCCTCTATGTATTCCTCCGGGGTTACGGTTTCAATAATATTAGTTTCAACACTTATAGGATTGCCTGAGATATAGTGTTTGATCCTTTGACCATTTACCACCTTCGGATTTGTGCCTGCGAAGTTGTTGATTTTTATGGCACCGGAACAATAGACCTCCTCGATAACGTAAGGACCTTCCCATTTAGAGAGAAGTTTTCCTGCAAAAAATCTTAAACGAGAGTTGTATAGCAATACATAATCACGTATAGTAAACTCACGCTTTTGTATCCTTTTATCATGCCATCTTTTAACTTTCTCTTTAACCAACTTGGCATTTTCATAAGCTTGGGTTCTCCATTCATCAAGTGAGCTAATATCAAATAACCTCTTCTCACAGGCAAGTTTGAAATCATAGTTGAGCTCTTTAATAGCCCAGCATGCCTTATGTTCTAGTTCGAGAGGCAAGTGACAAGCTTTTCCATAAACCATCTTATACGGAGACATACCCATAGGATTTTTGTATGCAGTTCTATAGGCCCACAATGCGTCATTCAGTTTCTTGGACCAATTCTTTCTAGACCTATTGACAGTCTTTTGCAAAATTAATTTGAGCTCTCTATTGCTCAATTCTGCTTGACCACTAGACCGCGGGTGATATGGAGATGCAATTCTATGATTAATGTAGTATTTAGCAAGCATCTTACGGAAAGCACAATGAATAAAGTGTGAACCACCATCAGTCATTAAATATCTAGGGACTCCAAACCTCGGAAAAATAACTTCCTTAAGCATTTTAATAGAAGTGTTATGATCAACACTACTAGTTGGAATAGCTTCTACCCACTTAGTAACGTAATCAATAGCAACTAAAATATGTGTGTATCCATTAGAGGCAGGAAAAGGTCCCATATAATCAAAGCCCCAAACATCAAATGGTTCAATAACAAGTGAATAATTCATAGGCATTTCTTGACTTCTACTAATATTACCAATTCCTTGACATTCATCGCAAGACAAAACAAACTTACGGGCATCCTTGAAGAGAGTAGGCCAATAAAAACCGGATTGCAGTACCTTATGTGCAGTTCTATCTCCAGCGTGGTGTCCTCCATAAGCTTCGGAGTGGCACTTGCGTAGGATCTGTTCCTGTTCATGCTCAGGTGCACAACGTCTAATAACACCATCTACTCCTTCTTTATAAAGATGTGGGTCATCCCAAAAGTAATGTCGCAAATCATAGAAAAACTTTTTCTTTTGTTGGTATGTGAAGCTAGGTGGTATAAATTTAGCAACAAGATAATTAGCATAATCAGCATACCATGAAGTGCTACGAGAAGTACTTATGACATTTAATTGTTCATCAGGAAAGCTATCATCAATAGGTAGCGGGTCATCAAGAACATTCTATAACCTAGATAAGTTGTCTGCAACGGGGTTCTCAGCTCCTTTTCTATCAACAATATGCAAATCAAATTCTTGCAGCAAGAGAACCCACCTAATAAGTCTAGGTTTTGCATCTTTCTTTTCCATAAGATATTTAATAGCAGCATGATCTGTGTGAATAGTTACTTTAGAATGAACAATATAGGGTCTGAATTTATCACAAGCAAATACAACTGCTAAAAGTTCCTTTTCGGTAGTAGCATAATTTCTTTGAGCATTGTGTAGAGTCTTACTAGCATAATGGATAACATTTAATTTCTTATCAACTCTTTGCCCTAGAACAGCACCTACATCATAATCACTAGCATCACACATAATTTCAAAGGGTAAATTCCGATCAGGTGGCTGAACAACAGGTGCAGAGGCTAATGCTTTCTTAAGTATTTCAAATGCTTCTACACAATCATCATCAAAGACAAATGGTACATCTTTTTGTAATAAATTAGTCAGAGGCCGAGAGATTTTTGAGAAGTCCTTAATGAACCTCCTATAAAATCCGGCATGACCAAGGAAACTTCTTATACCTTTGATGTCCTTGGGACATGGCATCTTTTCAATAGCATCAACCTTGGCTTTATCAACTTCATTACCTCTTTCAGAAACTTTGTGCCCCAAGACAATACCTTCATTAACCATAAAGTGGCACTTTTCCCAATTCAAGACAAGATTAGTTTCTTCACATCTCTGCAAAACTCGAGCAAGATTGCTCAAGCAATCATCAAAAGAGGAACCATAGACGGAGAAGTCGTCCATGAAAACCTCACAAATCTTTTCGCAGAAGTCAGAGAATATAGCCATCATGCATCTTTGAAAGGTAGCAGGTGCATTACATAAACCGAAAGGCATATGCCTATAAGCAAAAGTACCAAAAGGGCATGTAAAAGTAGTCTTTGATTGATCTTTAGCCGACACAGGTATTTGAGAAAAACCAGAATAACCATCTAGAAAGCAATAATGTGTGTGTTTGCATAATCTTTCTAGCATTTGATCAATAAAAGGTAAGGGGTAATGATCTTTCTTAGTAGACTTATTTAATTTGCAGAAATCAATTACCATTCTATAACCTGTGATAATTCTTTGCGGAATCAATTCATCTTTATCATTAGGGACAATAGTAATACCTCCCTTCTTAGGGACACAATGGACAGGACTTACCCACTGACTATCAGCAACGGGATAAATTATACCTGCCTCCAGAAGCTTGAGTATTTCTTTTCTTACCACTTCTTTCATTTTAGGATTCAAACGTCGTTGAGGATCATGAACTGGTTTAGCATCCGCTTCCAAATTTATTTTATGTTGACATAGAGTGGGACTAATGCCCTTAAGATCATCTAGAGTATATCCAATAGCGGCACGGTGCTTTTTCAGAGTTTTCAATAATCTTTCTTCTTGATGCTCTGAAAGGTTAGCACTAATAATGACATGATATATTTTATTTTAATCAAGATAAGCATATTTAAGATTATCAGGCAATGGTTTAAGCTCAAACACGGGATCTCCCTTGGGTGGAGGAGGATCCCCTAGGATTTCAACAGGCAAATTGTGTTGTAGAATAGTGTTGGGGATATTACCACTAGGTGTAAACCGGCCTGCCTGGGCCGGGTTAACTTCATTAGTGGTATAAGCAGATGAAGGCCCAAGGCCTGTAGTCGGCTTAGAACCTGTAGCCGAAAACCGGCTTGATGTATAACTTGTATTGTAAGTTAGGAATAGAGAGATACCAACCGGGATACGAGTATGAACCGGTTGGGACTCTGTGGACCGACGGGCGTCACCCGTGTATATAAGGGGACGACCCGGCGGCGGTTCAAGGGAGACAACGACAACTCGAGCCTAGGCGAAGCTTGTTTGCTCCCTAGCCATCGAGATCACATCAATTCCATCACAACTAGACGTAGGCTTTTACCTTCATCGAAGGGGCCGAACTAGTATAAACCCTCGTGTCCTTGTGTCCGCTTTAACCCCTTCAAGTAAACCCGTAGCGATGGCTCCACGACTAAGTCCTTTCACTAGGACATCTACCGTGACAAATCCACGACAGTTGGCGCCCACCGTGGGGCTATTGCACGATGGTTTGACGATCTTGGAGGGCAAGCTCAAAGGACTCTAAGGCTATGCTGTGGGCTGGATGACTAAGAGTCGTCGTGGCAAGATCTACATCGACGACGCAGGATGGGGTCCCGAGGCCGATTCGGTTGAGTACGGGTACCGGGTCCCCTTTGGTGGCATACACGTTTTCATCGGCAAGATCGGTGAGCCTGGACCTGAGCCGGACATCTGCACCGACCTCATCGAGACGGCTCAGCGTGCGAGATCTACCCAGGCTAAACCGGCCGTGAAGCGTGTCTTCATTGGAGTCATCCACGGAGAAGAGCGTGAGGACGGATCAGAACACGGTAGCGAGATCGTCGTCTATTCCGGTGACGAGTCCTCAACCGGAGAGACCGAATCGCTATACCAGTTGCAAGACGATCAGGTTAGGGGTTGTTCCGATGGCGACAGTATTTCGGACCCCCCAAGCCAGGTCAACCGGGTTGGAATATTCATGGCCGGCACACAGGTGGCGAATCACTCTTCGACCGCCGCAGCAATGCTCTCCGGATCAGCAGCGGCAGCGGCAGCAGGAGCAGGAGGCCTTGTGCGCCCGCCGGTTCAAGTTCTATCTGATCTGTTTGATGCACTAGCCGCGCTTATGGCAGAGGACAATCCGGCGGATCAGGAGGCCCATAATGCAGAGATTGCAAAGGTGAGAGAGCAGATCGTGTAAGCCAAAGCGGATCTAGCAGCAGAAAAAGATAGGATGGCCGCAGAGCGGGCCGCTTTGGATGCCCAGGCTTATAAGCTCATGCTTGACCAAAATGCATCACAGGAGGTCTTAAAGCGGAAGCACAGATCACGCCTGCCGTTAGGGTTTGACCCCCGAAATCTCTTTCACACTCCAGGAGCTGGACCCAGTAATCCGCCGCAGTACTTGGAGGCAAACCGGATCGAGGCACCAGGGCCAGGAGTGACGGTCCAACCCCGCCTGATGGAACCTCCTCAACAGAACATTGTGGTCCCTCCGCCGGTCCAGACGCCCCCGGGTCATTATTCTAATCCTATGGACAACCTTGTTGCAGCCGCCGCGCGATTAGAGGCTATCCCGGTCGAAGGGGACTCTCCGCAAGCGATAGAGACGCGCCGGGTTAAGGAGCTCCTCCGGACCGCGCTGATTCAGCTAGAAGCATATTCGTACAGCCATGATCGGATTCACTCCACGCCCCGTCCAAGCCGGAGTTATAGCAGGTGCATGGATGAACCAGCCATATCGAGCAATGCGCGAGGCCGTGAAGCGGCCCATGGCAATAACCCAGCAGGTGGAGTTTGCGATGCGCAGGATGTGGTGGACCGGGCCCGGGCACGAAGGAGGCCGAGTTAGCAGCACAGAATGATGCGGGTCAACTTACACCGGTTCGCCCTACCACCTTCGCCGGACCAGGGGTCGCATCCGCTTTGGGAGTGCCTTGTTTAATCCCCGCTTTACGCAATGTGCGTCTGCCCAAAGATTTCAAGGGTCCGCGCAAGGTGCCGAATTACACCGCTGATTTATCTCTTGAAGCGTGGGTAGAAAGTTATGAGATGGCCATGGAGATGCTAGACGTGGATGAGACCGCATGTGCAAAATACTTCACCATGATGCTTGAAGGCATGGCTCGTACTTGGTTGAAGAGCCTACCGCCCAATTCTATCAGCTCATGGGCCTAGTTGCGGGCCCGGTTTATCCAGAATTTCAAGGATACATGTAAGCAGCCCAAGTCCATAGTAGACCTGGCGGCTTGTGTCCAGGAGGACGGAGAATCAACGACCCATTGGGTGCACCGCGTTTCGGAAGTTTTGCACTCGTCTGACAGGATCAATGCTGACTCTGCGATCTTAACCCTGGAAGGCAATTGCCGGTTTAAGCCTTTAAAATTGAAATTGGGACGTATGAAGCGTTTCTGTAATGACATGGGAACTCTCATGGCCGCTTTAGTGAAGTATGCTGATTCGGACAATACCAAGGATCCCGAGACTGACGATGATGAAGCAGGGAAGGGAAAGAAGAATAACAACTCCAAGGGGCAACAGTACAAACCGGCGGGTCATGGAAACGGAGGCAAGCGCAAGGCGGATGGTAGCATGGACTTTTTGGCCAACACTAATGCACAGGACAGGGGGCAGCGGCGCAGAGGTAAAGCGGCAAATCGTAATGGGGCTCCCAATCCTAACGCAAACCGTTTGAATTATTTGTTGAATCAGCCTTGCCCAAAGCACGGGACGAAGGAGGCGCCGGCTAACCACCTTTGGAAGGATTGTTATATTATGCAGGAGTTTAAAAACTCTAATGCCTTCCGGTATGACCACGGGTCAGGTGGCGGTTCAGGATCCGGTTTCCATGGGCCGGGTCACGATGGAGCTTCCGGTTCAGGTCTCAATCAGGGCGGTCACAACAACCAGAATAATCAGAACGGCCAGCAGCAGCAGCAGCAGCAGCAGCAGCAGCAGCAGTCGGGTTATCAGAGCCAGCCAAAGCAGTTGAACAATAGGCAATATCATGTTTTCACAACTAGCTTGGATAAACGCGACCGAAAACTCCACAAGGGAGCGGTGAATTCTGTTGAACCGGCCTTACCACGTTACTTACGCTGGTCAGAGCAGCCTATCGTGTGGAGCAGAGAGGATCATCCGCCCCGGGTTGACAATCCGGGCCAACTGGCATTAGTGGTAGACCCTCAGGTGGGGGGTTATAAGTTCACCAAGGTACTCATGGATGGAGGGAGCAGTATTAACATACTATACTATGAGACATTCCGCCGCATGGGTCTAACAGACAAGGATCTCAGACCGTCTAATACGGTGTTCCATGGTGTAGTGCCAGGCAAATCTGCATATCCTGTTGGCAAGATATCCCTAGATGTGGCTTTTGGGGACGAGCACGATTCCCGGTCGGAAAAATTAACCTTTGAGGTGGTGAAGATCCGAAGCCCGTATCACGCCTTGTTTGGGCGGCCGGCTTATGCCAAGTTCATGGCACGGCCTTGTTATATCTACTTGCAGCTCAAGATGCCGGGTTACAAGGGGACGATAACGGTTCATGGGAGCCGTAGGGTCGCTTTGGAATGTGAGGAAGGTGATGCGGCTTATGCAGAGTCGGTCTGTGCCACGGAGGAGCTGAAGTATTATAAGGACAATGTTGATCCGGCGGATATGACCCCTTTGAAGAAGCCAACTACAGAGCATGATTCGGATCTGAAGTTCAAATCGGCAGCTGAGACCAAGCTTGTTGACTTCGTGCCCAGCGATTCGTCCAAGCAGTTCACTGTCAGTGCCAACCTGGATCCAAAATAGGAAAGCGCGCTCATCGAGTTCATCCGTGAGAATCGGGACATTTTTGCATGGAAACCATCCGACATGCGAGGTGTACCGAGGGAACTCGCTGAGCACACTCTTAATGTGGATCCTAAGTATAAACCGGTGAAACAATTCCTCCGCCGGTTTAACGAAGAAAGGCGCAAAGCCATTGGAGAGGAAGTGGCTAGGCTTTTAGCAGCTGGTTTTATCATTGAGGTGTTCCATCCAGAGTGGCTTGCTAATCCGGTGCTGGTTCTTAAGAAAAACGGCACTTGGCGTATGTGTGTGGATTACACGGATCTTAACAAGGCTTGTCCAGCGGATCCCTTTGCCCTCCCCCGCATTGACCAGATCATTGATGCCACGGCGGGTTGTGAGCGTTTGAGTTTTTTGGATGCATACTCTGGATATCATCAGATCAAAATGGCGGTTAAGGACCAGGAGAAGACAGCGTTTATTACTCCCTTTGGAGCCTTCTGCTATGTATCTATGCCTTTCGGGCTCAAGAGTGCCCAAGCCACCTATCAACGGTGTGTACAGAATTGCCTGCATAAACAGATCGGCCGCAATGTGCACGCCTATGTGGATGATATTGTAGTAAAGTCAAGGCAGAAGGAGACGCTGGTGGATGATTTGAAGGAAACCTTTGACAACTTGCGAGTTTACAAGATGATGCTTAATCCGGCCAAGTGTGTTTTTGGTGTTCCGGCAGGCAAGTTACTGGGTTTCCTGGTGTCTAACAGAGGAATTGAGGCTAATCCGGAGAAGATTACGGCTATTACCTCCCTGGCTAAACCAAAGTGCATCAATGATGTTCAGCGTTTGGCGGGCCGAATCGCCGCACTGAGCCGGTTTATCAGCCGCCTCGGAGAGAAGGCCATCCCTTTGTACCAAATGCTGAGGAAGACAGACCATTTCGTCTAGAGTCCGGCTGCTGACGAAGCATTTGAGGACTTGAAGCGGCAATTAGCCAATCCGCCTGTTCCTGCAGCTCCGGTTGACAAGGAGCCACTATTATTATACGTAGCAGCCAATGCTCGGGCAGTTAGCGTGGCTATTGTGGTGGAACGCAAGGAGGCAGGCAAGGAGTATCTGGTTCAGCGGCCGGTTTATTATATCAGCGAGGTGCTTATTGAATCCAAGCAAAGGTATCCGCATTGGCAGAAGCTGGTTTATGGTGTCTTCATGGCCAGCCGGAAGTTGAAGCAGTATTTTCAAGGGCACCCCATCACAGTGGTCAGTTTAGCCCCCTTGGGTGATATCATACAGAACCGGGAGGCGACTGGCCGGATTGCCAAGTGGGCTATAGAGCTTGGGCCACACGGACTGAAGTATGTACCTCGGACGGCGGTGAAGTCTCAAGCACTTGTTGATTTCATCAATGACTGGACGGAGTTACAAGCACCAGAGGAGAAGCCGGATCACACATATTGGACTATTCATTTTGATGGATCCAGGCAACTGGAAGGCTCGGGGGCTGGAGTCGTATTAACTTCCCCACAAGGTGATAAGTTTTGTTATGTTCTCCGCTTAATGTTCCCTTGTACTAATAATGCAGCTGAGTACGAAGCCTTGCTCCATGGTCTTCGGATAGCTAAAGAGATGAACTTAAGCCGGGTTAAGTGCTTCGGTGACTCGGACCTCGTGGCTCAACAGGTGTCTGGCACTTGGGATTCTAAGGACCCGCTCATGGCTGCATATCGTCGGGAAGTGGATAATATTGCGGGTTGCTTCAAGGGTTATCAAGTGGATCATGTGGACCGTCGGAAGAATGAAGCGGCGGACGCTTTAAGCCGGTTGGGTTCTTAGCGCAAACCGGTCCCGCCTAATGTCTTTCTGGACGTGTTGCACAACCCGTCAGTCCAGCTCCCAGGGGGAGCGGATTTGGCTATTCCTGATCCGGAGGCTCAATTGGTGGCAGCACTTAATGCTATTCCGGATTGGACAGTTCCTTATCTTATGTACATGAACCGGGGGGAGTTACCAGAGGATGAGATTCTAGCCAGGCAGATAATCTGGCGATCCAAGTCTATGACAATTGTCAATGGTGAATTGCATCATTGCAGTGTATCAGGGGCGTTTCAACGTTGTGTTTCTCCTGAGGAAGGCTGTGAAATCTTAAGAGAAATCCATGAAGGGGATTGTGGACACCATGCTGGTTCAAAGTCTCTGGTGGCAAAGGCCTTTCGTCACGGGTTTTACTGGTTGACAGCGCATGCTGATGCGGAGGACTTGGTTAAACGGTGTGATGGATGTCAGAAATTTTCAAGGCGTGCTCATGTGCCGGCTCAAGAATTGAGGATGATCCCAATAACGTGGCTGTTTGCAACTTGGGGGCTGGATATGGTCGGACCTTTTAAAAGCTCCAAGGATAAGAAAACCCACCTTTTGGTAGCAGTTGACAAATTTACCAAGTGGGTTGAAGCGGAGCCTGTCAGCAAGTGTGATGCAGCAACAGCGGTGCAGTTCATCAAAAAGGTGATTTTCCGGTTTGGCTTTCCACACAGTATCATTACTGACAATGGTACCAATTTATCCAAGGGTGCTATGAAGGAGTTCTGTGAACGTGAGCACATCCGACTTGACGTGTCGTCAGTGGCACACCCCCAGTCCAATGGACAATCAGAACGAGCTAATCAAGAGATCTTGCGAGGCATCAAACCCCGGCTTATGGTCCCACTGCAAAGGACACCAGGATGTTGGGTTGAAGAGCTACCATCTGTGCTATGGAGTATCAATACTACGCCAAACCGATCCACAGGATACACACCATTTTTCATGGTCTACGGAGCAGAGGCAGTTCTCCCTAGTGATATCCGGCACGATTCGCCTCGTGTGGCAGCTTATGTTGAAGCGGACAATGAGACAGCACGGCAAGACGCTTTGGACCTATTGGACGAGGAGCGTGATATAGCGGCTGCCCGTTCGGCGATTTACCAACAAGATCTTCGTCGCTATCACAGTCGCCGGGTTAGAACCAGAACTTTTCAAGAAGGAGATTTGGTGCTTCGACTCATCCAAGACCAGACAGATATGCACAAGTTATCCCCACCTTGGGAGGGACCTTTCGTGGTCAGCAAGAATCTGCACAACGGGTCGTACTATCTGATTGATATTCGAGAGAATCAAGACTCACGCACATCAGAGGAGGAGACCAACAGGCCGTGGAACATAGCTCATCTTCGGCCTTACTACACTTGAGCCATCGGCTCTATCTATGTACATATCATGACAGTGTATATATTATCTTTGATATAATAAAACCGGAGCCTCAGCTAAAGCGGGGTCTCTGTCTTTCTTATCATGCGTGGTTACATGGAGTGGCTCTGTTTTTTAAAGCGGCCTCCGGTTTACCCCTTGACATTTGCTTTTTATATATCACTAGGGGCCTTGGTCGTGTCCGAACCAACGCGACACCTTTTGATAGGCGACAGCCACCAGATCACTTGGGGACATGGTCAAGTCTGGACCAGTCACGCCTCTTGATCGGCCTAAGGCCACAAAATCACTTGGGGGCTTGGTCGAACCCGAACCATTGCCACGCCTCTTAATTTGGCATATATGCCACGAATCATTTGGGGACCTGGCTGACTTGAATCATTGTCACTCCTATTGGGGGCTTGGTCCTGTCCGACCATGGTAACACCATCTGATCAGCTCAGTATAGCATATTTTTGCAAACGGTTCTTATCATTGCCTTTGCTTCCATGTTATTTTCATGGCTTGTTTGTTCTTTGTTTTTGTTGGATTTCTTTTATGTCAACAAACACCTTTTTTCCGGTTCAGCCGATGGATTTGATTCCCCTTTAATCTGAAGAAGTATGTCCGGTTTACCTTTTCCTGTTAACATCATGGAGTAACAAGGGGGCTTGTATTGATTCAGTACAGTTTATACGGGAGCTGTTTTCTCCCCCCTTATTGACGGTAATGGTTTATAAAACCTTCGCTTCAAGCTTGGCTAAGCCAGCTTCATGCCCAGACATGGCAGATATTTTGTATCACCTATTTGTTACATTACAGATTCACATATCAAGATCATAAACCGGCTGGCGGTATAAACCGCCACCGAAGTTCAAATTTTTCTGATTGCAGGAAATATGAATTGAAGTTTTTTCAAACAAAAGCTTCAGTACTTATGCACGAAGGCATATTCAAGGCAGAAGTATTAACTATCCTATTACAAGGCAACACGGTGCCCAAATAAGATCATTGTTCTTTTGGAAAGATGCCAAAGACAGCTATCCAAACCGGCTTCCGATTCAAGCCTGCTCCTCATCATCCGCCGCTTCAGCTTCCTCGTCTCTACCCATTGGCTGGAAATCAACAGTGGTCCAGTCGATTCCCATTAAAGCTTGGAAAACAGCCTCTTCATGGATCAGGGAAGACGGTTCAATATCAGGAGCGTAAGTATGCTTACGGATTGGAGGAATCAGATTCTCCTCTTCAAGAGTTGGGGCAGGCACTCGCTTGTTCTGATTGTTGTATTGCGCTTGATAATGTGTCAAGTCTGCCTCTTCAGCTAATTGACAAGCCAGTGGTCGCACTGCACGGTTTATTACCCTCAGATCATCTTCGTTAAATTCAGAGCCATCTTCCTTCAGGCTGGGATAGCCTTGAGCTGCTTCCACATGCCTTTGCCCGGATCAAGGCGTTAATAGCTCCGGTTCAAGCAGCGGATTTTTTCAGCTCCTCAATCCGGGCCGGAAGCATCGACAACCTGTTAAGAGTATCCTGGATTAAAGAAGGTGCCGGATTGTTATGAGAGGCTGTGGTGATGATCCGCTGGGCTCCGGTATATAATTGTTCCACTAAGGTGTAGGGAGCCTTCAGTTTCTTCCGCACATCGTTTCCTAAGTGCCCGATGCGTGTTCCTACAATAATATAGGGACGGTCTCAAACCGGATTTATGCTGCAGCAGGTTCAAGTTATCACAGAAGTTAAAAGGAGCTTACCAAAGATCGCAGCGGTCATCGAGTGTATTTGCCGCTTTATGGCCGTAAGTTCATCCACCACCGGTTTAAGGGCAGCTTCAGCATTTTCCGCTCTTTTGGTTAAAGCGGCCTTCTCAGTGGCCCAATCAGCCCGCTCTTTCTTGAAGCCTTGCTTCAGCTGTTCAGTGATGCTCAAGGCGCTGGTTAGTTCTTCCCTTGCCTTGTCTGTTTCAGCCTGTTGGGTTTTCAAGACCTCCTGCAAATCGGCAATCCGGTCCTCCTTGATTCTCACCTCAGCCTGCATACAGACAATGTTTAGCTTTAAACAAGCGGTCCAAGATATCGAAGTATCAACCACATAACAAAGTTATACGCCTGATACTTGGGGGCTAATGCACCTTCAATTTTTATATATTACTAGATTGCAAAGTCCCAAGCTTAATACAGGTATTCAACTTGGCACTTGGGGGCTAATGGCTATTTGATCAAATTATGCTTTCTATCGGAGACCCGGTTTAATTATGCTAAGTTAAGCCGGCCCTTGGGGGCTATACTGATGGATTTCAAAGTGTTGAGGATTGTGTTCAAGTCCCGGTTTGACGAAAGTTACAAACCGACCCTTGGGGGCTAGGAAGATTGACACAATGGCAGTAAGTACAGAAGTAAGTTACCTCAAATTTATCCCTCATCATCTTCACCAGACCAGCTTCACAGTCACGGCTAGTATAAAGCCAGTTAAAATAGCCGGAATGAAGATCTTGGGCACTCAGAGCAGCATATGTCTCCAGTTCAACATCCCATTTTCCTTTGTTCAGAGCAGAAAAATCTTCTTCTACGGTATGCTTGGTTAAGGTGACAGGATTCCCGGGTTCAAAGCGGCCTACACCGGTAATCACAACATCATCATCTTTGGACTCGCCGGTTTGTGTTGGTGCGGTCGGTTTGTCAGCAGGATTGTGGGATTTCTCAATCCGGGCGGAGCTGACAGGCGGGTCGGTAGAGACTGAAGTGTTAATAGGCCTCTCTTCAGGAATAGCATCATCTTGCAAAGGAGGATCATTGGGAATATCTTCAGGAGCAAACTCTTCAAGATCTAGCACTTTGTCATGTTCTGGGGCTACATCTTCTTCAGCCGCTTTATCCAAGCGGGCCTTCTTGCTTGGTTTCGGTTTGGCCCTGAAAGAAAAACAAAGAGTCAAGGAAAAGCATAAGCCGTTACACAGTATAATGGAAGCATATGTTCAGTTTAGCTTACCCAACAACTATTTTCAATGGTGGCAGCTGGGTGGCCGAGGATTCACCAGAAGATGAATGAGAGGTAACCTGATAATCGGAGTCGGATGGATTAAGAGGTTGACGGAAGAAACCCGCTTTAGGATTTAAATCAATAAAAAGGTCGGAGACCTCGGAGCGGCGTTTTCGAACCGGACTGTTTGGTAAACCGGCGGAGGTAACTACCTGGCCACTGTGCCGGGTTGTGCGGCGAGCTTCATGTTGCTGAGTCTTCATAAAAAATTTGGGATCCAAATAAGCAAGAGGATGAGAAATTTTAACTTTCCGGTTTGCCTGGCGAAATTTTGGCAAAGGCAAGATTTCTGAATCGGAAGAGAGAATAGTTACCTCAACGAATTCCGCATTGCTGGCTTCAGCGTCGTCCTGACAAGCATCATCATCAATAAGGCGTGTAAAAAGTAAGCCAAGTGAATCAAGTTCTACCTCAAGGTTCATATTACCCACATCATCATCAATAGCTGGATCAGATGAAGCGGTGGTTTTTCTCTTGTGAGCTGGTTTCTTGATAACCTTGGTCTTGGGCCGGGTTGACCGCCCTGCCTTCTCCGTTTTGTCTTGAGGAAGCTTCTTGCTCCAAAACGGATTATCACCCTGGATCAGCAGTAATCAAATGTCAGACAGATAAAGCAGTAACAGGTTCAACAATAAAGCAACTAAAATCTTAACGCTGGCGGTTTGTTGGTGGTGCAGTAAGGAAGCAGACCGGTTTGAGCGCAGAGGTGCTCCGGTTCATTCAACATCTTCTTTACAGAATATGTGACTTCATCGTCGGAGAGTTGGATTTTAATGTGTCAGAGTGGGTCATCGACGCTACCAGTATACTTGCACATCAAACCGGGGCGCCGGCTCAGAGGCAGTACGCTCCATGATATCCAACAGCGTGCAAGGTCTATTCCTGTTAAACCATTGGCCATAAAGGCTCGGAGCTTGGACAGTTGCGGAGCATATTTAATCCTCTCCTTGGCGCTTAGTCTTTGTGGAAAAGGGTGAGTGTTGCTGAGCCGTTCCGGACGGAAGCCAAGCAAGGGATTTTCATTCTCAGGGGAGGTATCCTTGCAATAAAACCAAGTTGCATTCCACTCCTTGGGGTGAGTATGGAGTTTGACATGGGGATAAGTGATTTCTTTCCTCTTCTGAATGGCCATACCGCCCAATTTAGTATTGGGACCATCGGTGAATTCAGTGCGACGGTTCAGATGGAAGAGGTCTCTAAACAACTCGACTGAAGGCTCCTCTTGAAGATATACCTCAGAAAGTACTTGAAAGTGACATAGATTGGTGACAGAATTGGGGCCAATATCCTGTGGACGGAGCTGAAAATTGGCTAACACGTCCCGATAAAACTTAGAACCGGGCGGTTTGAAGCCCCGGGCCAAGTGATCTGCAAAGACCATAACTTCACCCTCTTGAGGTGTGGGAGGACATTCATTTCCAGGAACCCTCCAGTGGATCGTATCTTTGTTATCTAAAGCGCCGATCAGGACTAGATCATCCAACTGAGATTCAGTAACGCGAGAGGGAACCCAATTGCACTCATATACTTGTTTGGCCATGATGAGATCTACAAGAAATAGATGATCCGGTTCAAGAATATGTTGGATAAAAGAAGGTGTTGATCTAAGCAATGGTAAACCGGAGGCAACACCAATAAACCGGTCTTCTACAATGCGGCATCATAAGGATTCTGGCGGTTCAACCAGGGGACTAATGGTATATACCGGTTTAGAAGTTTTTTCTCTATGGTAAAGTTAAACCGCCTGACCTAAGCATCGGAAGCAATTTAAGTTGTGGACAACAAGTATACAGAAACAGGTTTCACAAGATCCTATTATAGCCGCGGATCTACAGCAAGCTCGCAAAAACAGAAATATTCCGAAGAGTAAGGTAGAACGGAAGTGAACCATTGAGCAGGTATATGCGTGAGATCTATGGACTTAGATGAGAAATTACAGGCGGATGTTTAAAGATTACTACTGAATACAGCGGGGGTTCATAGATTCATTCAAGAGTCGAAGTACAAGTATGAGCAAGTGACGAACACAGCACGAACATGTAACCCTAAGAACAGATCTAGGTCAAGAAGAGGAGAAAGCTTACTGGAAACAGAGAAGATGCGGAAGGATACCGCAATGCTCTGGTGCGTTCAGGTTGATGCAGCGGCCCAAGACGAAGCAGAGGTCGACGGCGGCGGCGGAGCTCCAAGGCTGGCGACGCGAGGAAGACGAAGAAGAAGAGACGAGGGGAAAGAAAGGAGATGACCCTTCGGTCTTATTTATAAGGCAACAGAGTTAGGTCAAGCGCGCGGATCCATGAGCTATTATTAAAGGAGGGCGTTATAAAGGGTAAAATTCATGATGACGCCATACCGGTTTACAGCAACCAGAAATGATGACGACACGGCGGTTTACCAATTACCCGAAGATGTCCAAGACACCAGATTTTGTGAAGGATTGACATGAACCGGATCAAATAAATCTGGGGCCTAATGTTGGGGATATTACCACTAGGCGTAAACCGGCCTGCCTGGGCCGGGTTAACTTCATTAGTGGTATAAGAAGATGAAGGCCCAAGGCATGTAATCGGTTTAGAACCTGTAGCCGAAAACCGGCTTGATGTATAACTTGTATTGTAAGTTAGGAATAGAGAGATACCAACCGGGATACGAGTATGAAACGGTTGGGACTCTGTGGACCGACGGGCGTCACCCGTGTATATAAGGGGACGACCCGGCGGCGGTTCAAGGGAGACAACGACAACTCGAGCCTAGGCGAAGCTTGTTTGCTCCCTAGCCATCGAGATCACATCAATTCCATCACAACTAGACGTAGGCTTTTACCTTCATCGAAGGGGCCGAACTAGTATAAACCCTCGTGTCCTTGTGTCCGCTTTAACCCCTTCAAGTAAACCCGTAGCGATGGCTCCACAACTAAGTCCTTTCACTAGGACATCTGCCGTGACAAATCCACGACAAATAGGTTCCTGTTCAAAGAATACTTCATCTATTTCCCTTCTTTCATTCATGAACATATCATTTTCATGGTCTAGCAAATAGTGTTCTAAAGGATCACTAGGAGGTACGGCAATAGAAGCAAGACCAATAATTTCATCCTTACTAGGCAATTCTTCCTCACGATGTTGTTTACTAAATTTAGAGAAATTAAACTCATGAACCATATCATCCAAGCCAATAGTAACAACATTCTTTTTGCAGTCTTCTTAGCATTAACATTATTCAAGAAGGGTCTACCAAATATAACCGGACAAAAGCTATCTTGTGGAGAACCAAGAACAAGAAAATCAGCGGGGTATTTAGTTTTCCCACACAAGACTTCAACATCTCTAACAATTCCTATTGGAGATATAATATCTCTATTGGCAAGTTTAATTGTAACATCAATATCTTCTAACTCAACAGGTGCAATATAATGCATAATTTCTTTGTATAAGTCAATGGGTATAACACTAGCACTAGAACCCATATCACATAAGCCGTGATAACAATAATCTCCTATTTTAACAGAAATAACAGGCACACTACCACAGGTCTATGTTTATCTCTATCACAGGGTTTAGCAATTCTAGTAGTTTCACCAGAGAATTGAATAACATGCCCATCAATATTATCAGACAAGAGATCTTTAACAATAGCAATATTGGGTTCTACTTTGAATTGCTCAGGAGGTGTATACGTTCTAATATTGCTTTTATGGACAATAGTTGAAGCTCTAGCATGATCCTTCATTCTAACAGGGAAAGGTGGTTTCTCAACATAAGAAGTGGGAACAATAGGATCATTGTAAGTGACAGTCTTTTCTTCAACTTTAATAGGTGCAGCTACTTTTACTTCTATGGGAGGATGATATTTAAACCACTTCTCCTTGGGGAGATCAACATAAGTAGCAAAAGATTCACAGAAAGAAGCTACTATCTCAGAGTCAAGTCCATATTTAGTGCTAAACTTACGGAAAATATCGGTATCTATAAAAGATTTAACACAATCAAACTTAGGTGTCATGCCTGACTCCTTACCTTCATCGAGGTCCCAATATTCAGAGTTGCGTTTAATTCTATCCAATAAATTCCATCTAAATTCAATAGGCTTCATCATAAAAGAGCCAGCACAAAAAAGTATCGAGCATGGTGCGATTGTTATCAGAAAGCCGAGCATAAAAACTTTGCATAATTACTTCTCTTGCGAGCTCATGATTGGGGCATGAATATAACATTGATTTAAGCCTCCCCCAAGCTTGAGCGATGCTTTCTCCTTCGCGAGGCCAAAAATTATGTATATAATTGCGATCACGATGAACAAGATGCATAGGGTAATACTTTTGATGAAATTCCAATTTCAATCTTTTATAGTTCCATGATCTCATATCATCACATAGCCTATACCATGTCAATGCATCTCCCTTCAAAGATAAAGGGAAGGCCTTCTTCTTAACAACATCATCGGGTATACCTGCAAGCTTAAATAGTCCACAAACATCATCCACATAGCATAGATGTTCATCAGGATGCTTTGTTCCATCTCCTGTAAAAGTGTTAGCTAGCAGTTTTTCCATCAAACCCAAAGGAATTTCAAAAGGAGTTTCATTTTCAATAGGTTCAGTAGGTTCAGTAGGTTGAGGAGCAACTCTTTGCTCTACTGGACGGGGTGAAGATACCCCGAACAAGCCCCTCGGACAATTACTTTCCATAGTAACAAGTGACAGAAAATTTCAGCACACTAAATAAATTTTTCCTTACCAAATTCCACCTACCAAAGGCGCTTCACTCCCCGGCAACGGCGCCAGAAAAGAGTCTTGATGACCCACAAGTATAGGGGATCTATCGTAGTCCTTTTGATAAGTAAGAGTGTCAAACCCAACGAGGAGCAGAAGGAAATGATAAGCGGTTTTCAGCAAGGTATTCTCTGCAAGTACTGAAATAAGTGGTAACAGATAGTTTTGTGATAAGATAAATTGTAATGAGCAACAAGTAACAAAAGTAAATAAAGTGCAGCAAGGTGGCCCAATCCTTTTTGTAGCAAAGGACAAGCCTGGACAAACTCTTATAATAGGAAAAGCGCTCCCGAAGACACATGGGAATATCGTCAAGCTATTTTTCCACACGCTCATATGATTCGCGTTCGGTACTTTGATAATTTGATATGTGGGTGGACCGGTGCTTGGGTACTGCCCTTACTTGGACAAGCATCCCACTTATGATTAACCTCTATTGCAAGCATCCGCAACTACAACAAAAGTATTAAGGTAAACCTAACCATAGCATGAAACATATGGATCCAAATCAGCCCCTTACGAAGCAACGCATAAAGTAGGGTTTAAGCTTCTGTCACTCTAGCAACCCATCATCTACTTATTACTTCCCAATGCCTTCCTCTAGGCCCAAATAATGGTGAAGTGTTATGTAGTCGACGTTCACATAACACCACTAGAGGTTAGACAACATACATCTTATCAAAATATCAAACGAATACCAAATTCACATGACTACTAATAGCAAGACTTCTCCCTTGTCCTCAGGAACAAATGTAACTACTCACAAAGCATATTCATGTTCATAATCAGAGGGGTAATAATATGCATAAAGGATCTGAACATATGATTTTCCACCAAATAAACCAACTAGCATCAACTACAAGGAGTATTCAACACTACTAGCAACCTACTAGTACCAATCCCGGACTTGGAGACAAGAATTGGATACAAGAGATAAACTAGGGTTTGGAGATGAGATGGTGCTGGTGAAGATGTTGATGGAGATTGCCCTCCCCCGATGAGAGGAGCGTTGGTGATGACGATGGTGATGATTTCCCCCTCTCGGAGGGAAGTGTCCCCGGCAGAACAGCTCTGCCGGAGCCCTAGATTGGTTCCGCCAAGGTTCTGCCTCGTGGCGGCGGAGTCTCGTCCCGAAAGGTTGCCTTCTATTTTTTCTCATCGAAAGACTTCATATAGGAGAAGATGGGCGTCGGAGAGCCACCAGGGGGCCCACGAGGTAGGGGCCGCGCCCCCCACCCTCGTGAGCAGGGTGTGGCCCCCTGGCCTTCATCTTTGGCGACGATTTTTCTTTATTTATTTTAAGGTATTCCATGGAGTTTCAGGACTTTTGGAGTTGCGCAGAATAGGCCTCCAATATTTTCTCCTTTTCCAGCCCAGAACTCCAGCTGCTGGCATTCTCCCTCTTCATGTAAACCTTGTAAAATAAGAGAGAATAGCCATAAGTATTGTGACAACGTGAAATAATAGCCCATAATGCAATAAATATTGATATAAAAGCATGATGCAAAATGGACGTATCAGCGTCGTACAACTCACTGGAGCTGCTCCAACGACGAAACCCTCCATCACAGCGGAGCAGTACCTCGGGCTCCATCTCCAGACGCCTAAGATCTTCTTCCCCCCCTCCGACAGCAAAGTCAGCCGAAGCATCCTCACCGGCCAACCCAATCACGCTGAGATCGACATGGCTTCGCCAAAGAGGTTGTACACTTGTTGCATCTCTTTTTTACTCTACATGTTATATATATTGTCCACTGAGCACTCACAGTAACGCAAAATACGATTATTTTATCCTACTATATCACAAGCAGTGAGGTACCAGGCAACTTAGCTATCCGTGATGGACTCTCTTGAACGCCATCATTATTTATCTCTACGCGTTTGAGCTATGCATTTGTCGATGGTCTTGGGAGTTGAGCTAGTATGGCAGTGGCCTGGGTCCAAAGTAATAGAAGTAGCACAAAAACATTTTTTTAGTGTAGGATTTTCCTTGCTCAAGCCTGCCTACTAGAATCGCCAGTGCTTGAAAGGAAAAGTGAAAGAAAAACATAGGAATTGGAAAGTTTCCTATGGTACTACTTTTCACGAATTTGGTGCAAAGGAATGGAGCAAAGGAAAACAGTAGGATTTGTTCCTTTAGTGTCTCCTTGAAAGAAAAACCGTAGGAATTCTAATTTCCACTTCTCCTCCTTTTCATATTCCTATTCATCAAGCACAAGACTAAGAGATAGTAGCATAATAGCATTATAACCGTACATTTTCTTGTGGTTTGACTTAATCTCACCATGCTTTTTTGCATCCTGTGATCTTCCAATTGTTGTGAATCAAACACCCAGATTGGCAGAAATCCTGTGCTTTTAAATTCTCTGTTTTGCACGTGCATCCCTATCCTATTCTTGTCTATTTCCTATCCCTGCATTGTTAGAATCCTCAAATTCAAACAAGCCCCTACTCAATTACTTCTGTTACAGATATGTGTCAAAGAAAACCTTGTGTGGTTTGTCCTGCTCCTGCGGCGCTGTGTTCCACCCCATCTCAGCTGCTCCAACTACGGAAGGGTTCACCACAGCAGGGATCTGCTCTCCAGACTGTTTTTCACCGCCTCAGATCTTCTTCCCCGCCGCCGGCAGCCACGACAACTGCATTACCATCATCAACTGAGCAGATGACCTTGAGGACTACACGGGTCCGCAAGAGAGGTCGCACTCTTCCGTGTCTGCTTACGTTATGTGTCGCTTAATATGATGACATGCTACATTATCGTCGTGTTCACCTATTAAACTCTAAGTCAGGTCCAAACTAATGCTGAAACTTGAGTTTTTAAATGGTTGTGGGGTACATATTGGGGCAGCAATCAGTACTATCTGTCTACTATCTGGTTAATCTCCGGTGTCTACTATGAGTTTCATGTTGGGTGCGAACAAACATTAAAGGAGCCATTATCTATATTTTTAACTAAAGCTATTATCTGCCTGCTATCATTGGTTTTGGGTCTATCCACAGTTTGCTACCATCACTCTGGATTTGTGCATGCACTCCTTACATAATCTCACTATGTTTTATTCCTATGCATGCCAGTTATTGTACACAATGGAACTGATCATGTAGAGCAAAAGAGACGAGCTTTGTGTGGCAATAAAATTTCATGCAGACGTCGTTCCATGGTGGGCGCAAAGGCAGCCCCCCTCCACCCATTTCGGATCGTAGTCAAGAGGAAGATAACTATTCTGAGGGGGATTCAGAAGGAGAAGACCACTCCTATTTACCCCATGAGGTCTTCGGTCTAACTTGGCATGCTGATGTTGGTAATATCATGCATATGGTGCCTTGCATTGCTTACTGTATACATTAAAGATTTCATCTGCTTAGTTTAGACATGCTTTGTGTCAATGCCATCTGTTTAGTTTCTTTATCATATATGTGAATCATGCAATGCCATCTTGTCTAGCCAGGCATCATATATGTGAATTTTGCAATGCCACCCTGGTTAGCCAGTCATCTTATATGTGAATTATATCATGTCATTAATTTTTTATTATGTGTTAAATTTGGCAACAATTTTAGTACAGTCAATAACTCTTCCTGTGCATCAGCCATTCGGCACGGTCATGGAAAAATCTGGAGTGGAAACAAGGTCTTCAGAGCAGACAATGCTATCTGACGAAGCGCATGTCTTGCTGGTTACCGATAGCTCCTCAGAGGAGGATTCAGAGACAGATGACCAGTCATATTTCCCCCACGAGGTGCATGCCCTAACTTGGCAGGGTTATGTTACTCATATCGCGCGTATGGTATCTTGCATTGCTATGTCATTTGGTTAGTTTAGACATGCTTTGTGTGAATGCCACCTGTTTAGTATCTAATTACCATATATGTGAATTATGCAATGCCATCTTGTCGCAAGACATTATATATGTGAATTATGCAATGTTATCTTGTTGCAAGGCATTATGTATGTGAATTATGCAATGCCATGTTGTTTAGGCAAGCGTCATATATGTGAATTATATCATGCCGTCCTTTTTTTGTATTTCTCATTGCTTTTGTCGACAATGTTTGTATATTCAACTGCTCTTCCTATGCATCAACCATTTGAATTGGTGATGGAGATCTGGAGTGAAAACAAGGTCTTTAGAGCAGACAATGCTACCTACTGAAGCAGATATCTTGCTGGTTACAGATAGCTCTTCAGAGGAGGATTCAGAGGCAGATGACCAGTCCTATTATCCCCCTGAGGTGTATGCTCAAACTCGGCAGGGTTATATTACTCATATAATGCATATGTTGTATTGCAATGCTTAGTTTTTACATCATATACACAATATTGAATGCCATCTACTTAGTTAACACATCATATATGTTTACATAGGCAGCATGTATCTGAATTATGGCATGCCAACCCCTTTTCTAAAGACATAATATAGTTATATCATCTCATCATGTTTACATAGTCATCATATTTTAAATTATGTCATTCTATCCGTGAATTATATCATGCCATCATGTTTCCATCGACGACATGTTTGTGATTTATGGCATGCCAACCACTTTAATAGACACATCGTATAGTTATATCATGTCATCATGTTTACATAGTCATCATATTTTGAAGTATGTCATTCTATCCTGTTTAGTTAGCCATCATACATGTGAAATTGTGTCATGCTATCCTGTTTAATTAGCCATCATATATGTGAAATTATGTCCTGCTATTCTGTTTGCTTAGACAACATAAATGTGAATTATTCCATGCCCTGTTTTCTTCCCTACTATCCATTGCACCTATCTATCTTACAATCTCTATACATTCAATTACTTTTCTTGTTTATCAGCCATTTCAATTGGAGGGAGTGATGGCAGTATCTGTGGGAGTAAAAACATGGTCTTTAGAAAAGATCATGCTACCTGTCGATGCAGATAGAACCATGGTTGTACTTGCCCAAGAATCAGCCCCACCACACATAACCCACACTCATGCAGATTGTACCCCTACCCAGTTGGACAGAGAACCAGCTACACCCCTTCTAACCCCAACCCCAGCAGATAGACACCCAGTTCCCGTTGACACAGCACCGTCTCCACCACAGAGCACCCAAACACGAGCAGTTAGTAAGGCAACTGCAGTGCCCAAATCACAAGGTCCACCACTCCGAACCCGAAGTCAACGCTTAAAGCAGAAGAAGAAATGTTCTCAGGTCAGGTTCCGTAGCTATGGTTCATACTACTTTGCTCTTGTATCACTGTATTTACTGATACCAACCAATTTCAAATTTGAAGGATGCAATTGAAACTCCAATGGCGCAACAGGTATGTTTTAAACCTGTTTCTTCAACGTGTTTGGCTGTTTGCTGTTGTAACTTGCTCTATGTTGATTTCAGTTTCAATTGAATAAACAGTTATGTTCTCATGCCATGCACATTACAAGTGTTGTTATTGCTGTCTAGTTTCCCACACTTATATTATGTCTATGCTGCTTTGTCTTAAATAGATATGATTCGAACTGTATCTATCTTGATTTGGCAACATAAACTAGAATGATATAGACCATACAGTGACCATACTACATAGATATATGTTTGTTTCATGCTGTTATCCTGTCCACCTTACTACTGAATTGGTTTACCAAAATGAGTTTCATATACTACATTGTAAACCTGAGATGTGTTTGTTTGTTTCTCTTTTAGAACGCGGTTAAAATATTGGAGAAGAGTACCCTGTTATGCAATGGTAAAGGAAGTAATGCAGATAAGGTTCAAGATAGTGAGACATCCCTGTTGGTCTCCAAGAAAGCTGATAAAAACTATATTGAGGACACTGAGACAACCCCAAAGTCCTGTCTTGATGTAGTGTTCGAGTTACTGGCTACCACTGCTGGCACCAGCTCTTCGAACTCGTTGCCTGAATCAATTCAGCTTCTTGAGTCTCAACTTCAAGTTGAAAGACATCGATCAGATGTTATGCGATAGGAAGCCGAAGGACTGAGGAAGTCCCTGCAGAATTCAGATGCATACTTTCTGGTGCAACAGTAAGCGCTGGAGGACTTAAGCACCAAACAAGAGAAAGTTAATAAGCTTGCTAAGCATCTTGCCAGCATTATGTGTACCCAGGATATTGTTTCTTGAGATCTTCTGAAGTGGTTTCAGTTCTGGACTTGTTTTGCTGCGGCATTTATATGCTGCTATGTTCCCTATATTTGCACTGGTGGCGAACTTTGATGCCCAGTGGATGTAATATGTGGAATAGCCGTGATAGCCTAGTGTAAGTTGCTTGCTTATTTATTTCCTTGTTGTCTTGTTTATTTGTTTGCTTGTAGTCAGTGCAGTTCTTTTCCTGCGGTTTGCTAGTGGGTGCAATAACCTATTTTTTAAAACTAGGCCACAATAACTGTGGGCTAATATTTACTATAGGGACACTGGACCTATGGGCCGTAGAAACAGTGGGCCTTCTACCGGCCGTATAAACAGTGGGCCTTCTACGGGCCGTAGAAACAATGGGCCTTCTACGGGCCGCAGAAACAATGGGCCTTCTACGGGTCATATCATCAATGGGCCCTTACGGGCAGTATGATCGATTGGCCAAACATGGGCGAATAACAGGTTGCATTATGGCCGTAAACGGGCTAGAGTTGGAATCGTCCGTTCATGGGCCGACCATAACGGGCCATCGTTAATAGGCCGTATTTCATGACGCTATGAAAACGGCCCAACGTGTTAACGGACCACAAACGGGCCGACTGTAACCACGGGCTGAATTTGGCCCATAAGCAGAAAATGACAGTAACGGGCCGTAAGTAAACGAATGCTGGAAATGAGCCCAAGAATAAATGGGCTCTAAGAAGGCCGAAAGATAACATGGGATGGAAACGGCCCAACAGAATAACGGGCCCTTAATGGGTATAAAGTAATACATTGTTCATTACGGGCCAGTTTCACCATGGGCCGTTAATGGGTGTAAAGTAATACATTGTTCATTATGGGCCAATTTCAGCACGGGCCGTTAATAGGCCAAGAGTTACATAGGGCCTCATATGGGCCGAAAGACGTCATCGGCCATACATGGGCCAGAAGTGAAAACGGGCTGGAATCATATTGGGTGGCCCAGATGACGCTACTGGGCCTAATTCGGATAGGGCGTAATGGGCCTTGGGTTAGCGGGCTGTAAATGGGCTATATGCGAACAGGACGTTAACAGGCTTTACATGGGCCAGCCCGCCACCTTTTGACCAAGTCAAATGGTCCGGCCTTTTCACAGGAATGGGCCTCTGTTGGGCCGTGCCACGTGTCGATGTATCATAGGCGCCTTCTGTCCAATGAGTGGATGACATCTGACCCAACGGTGAGCCGACACGTGTTTCCTCTAGCCAATGATGATTTTACACGTGGAAAATCCCCATTGGTCGGGGCTGTTAATGGGTTATCGGATCCAAAACCCGACCTGATAGCTTAAAGGCGTTCCGTTACGGTGGATGCTAACCCTTGACGAAAGCAGTTCTGTGACGCGTGATTTATCGTCATGGAAGTGGACACTTCCGTGATGATAATTTTGGTAATGTCATGGAACACTCCTACGACAGCACAGGTATGACTATCTTGATTCTGTCATAAATTTGTCATGGATGTACATGCATGACAAAAAACGCGACCTACTGTGACAAACACATATCATCACGGAAGTGTATTTTTTCTTGTAGTGATGTCTTGCATGTGCTTATTTGTGGTGATAATGGGATATTCACGTGATCTACTTGATGTATGTTTTGGTGATCAACTTGCGGGTTCAGTGACCTTGTGAACTTATGCATAGGGGTTGGCACACGTTGTCGTCTTGACTCTCTGGTAGAAACTTTGGGGCACTCTTTGAAGTTCTTTGTGTTGGTTGAATAGATGAATCTAAGATTGTGTGATGCATATCGTATAATCATGCCCACGGATACTTGTGGTGACAATGGAGTATCTAGGTGACATTAGGGTTTTGGTTGATGTGTGTCTTAAGGTGTTATTATAGTATGAACTCTAGGATAGATCGAACGGAAAGAATAGCTTTGTGTTATTTTACTACGAACTCTTGAATAGATCGATCAAAAAGGATAACTTTTAGGTGGTTTCGTACCCTACAATAATCTCTTCGTTTGTTCTCTGCTATTAGTGAATTTGGAGTGACTCTTTGTTGCATGTTGAGGGATTGTTATATGATCCAATTATGTTATCATTGTTGAGAGAACTTGCACTAGTGAAAGTATGAACCCTAGGCCTTGTTTTGAAGCATTGCAATATCGTTTGTGCTCACTTTTATCATTAGTTACCTTGCTGTTTTTATATTTTCAGATTACAAAAACCTATATCTACCATCCATATTGCACTTGTATCACCATCTCTTCGCCAAACTAGTGCACCTATATAATTTGCCATTGTATTGGGTGTGTTGGGGACACAAGAGACTCTTTGTTATTTGGTTGCAGGGTTGTTTGAGAGAGACCATCTTCATCCTACGCCTCCCACGGATTGATAAACCTTAGGTCATTCACTTGAGGGAAATTTGCTACTGTCCTACAAACCTCCGCACTTGGAGGCCCAACAACGTCTACAAGAAGAAGGTTGCATAGTAGACATCATGTACCTATAGGCAACCAGTAAATGGTTGAAGTTAAAATGCAATTGCACAAATGATGTGAATTCTATAATACATGGGATGCAGCTAACCTCGACGCCAAACAACAGCATCGGCCGTTATGACCCTGCGTATGTACATGGACATGCATGTTAAGTACAACAGGGTTAGCATCCACTAAAAATAGCAAATGGGCAGCATCTCTAGTGATATCCTGAGTCATGTATTGTAAGTTTGTTGCTGGTATTGGTGAAATTGAGCTGGACACGGTAATATTTGAACATCACACAGTGTGCAATACTAAAATAAACAAGGCATGAACATGCTTAATACATCAACCGTACAAATCATAGCCATTGCAAGTGGTATTTGTAAGATTTAGCTGGTCAGATCTTACTTGTTAAGTCCTGGGGGGTAGTCGCTGGGGGACTTCATCTGGGCCAGAGCCTGCACCATGTCGTCGTCGGTGGCGGAGGCTAGGTGTTCCTCCGGCTCAACATGCATAACGGCCATCATGCCATGGACCGCCATCAGCTCCTGGCGGTGAGGATTTGGAGGCATGAGGATGTTTCGCAGACGCCATTTAAGCAATCAGGCCGGGGCCGTGATAGAGATCGGTGGGTTACCTGACTGGATCTAAGCAGAACGTAGATGTGGTTGAAGCTGTGGTTGCGGCGGCGGCGGTTTGAGATGCCGGTAGGGGGGGCGTGAGGGGGGGATACTGAGGGTGGGGATGTGGTTGGAGGAATAAATTCTGAAATCGCGCGCCTAATAAAAATTTCTCTACGAAACTTGAAACTTGGGCAGGGGAAACACACAACACAGACGAAGCACGTAAAATACTCATGTGAGAGAAAAAAGAAAGTTGGCAGATCCTGTCTCCAAAAAAATGTACACGTGTACTTGATTTTTTTTGGTCAATGGTAGTATGCCTGGTTTATTAGGAAACATCGCACAGGTAACTGACTTATTGATCATTAACGCAAAAAAAGGAAGACGGGTACAGCATAGAAACCGTGTGTTTTGTGATCTTCTAATGATTAACACAAAAAACGCACACGGGCACACATGCTAATCAACGCTCAAAGCCCTCAAAGGATGCTTTTACCGACATTGTACGTTAATACTACAAACTTAAAGTACTACTGGTAATTTGCTCTAATACTACAATCTTAAACTACTTCTCACGTGCTGCCATCGGGGCATGCTGGCCAGACGCTGGCATTCTCCTTCCCGACCTTGTAGGCGGCAGCCCACCATGCTTCGATCTCCGCCAAGCTCTCCTCACCATGGCCGCGGCCTCTTTTTTCTTGCGGCAGCGGGACTCTCTTTTCTTGTCTGCTTTCTGCCTTTTCTGCTCCTTCTGTGCGGCTTTGACCGCCTCTAGATCCACCACCCATTCGGCCATGGCAGCCTCAAAGTCCGCCCATGTAACTGGCTGGCCGCTGGCGGCGATGAACTCGGCCCGACGAGATGCCATCGCTTCCTTACCATATGTGCGCTCGCAGGCGGTGAGGAACGCGGTGCGGCGGGATGCCATTGCTTCCTTACCAGTTACTATGCACCGCGCTGCCATGGACGACGCCTGGAGAGAGCTCTGGGACGGAGGGGCCGGGCAGCCGTACAGTGCGTTGGTATTCAAGAGCTCAACGACAAACGACAAGAGAAATTTGGCTTCCCTTATACTTTTTCTTATTCATTATCGCACACGGTTCATCTCCGTCGCTTCCGGAAACAGTGTGCACTGAGCCTATTGTGTGTTGCGTTATGGTTGGCGAGAACCCCAGCCACGCGGATCGCGGGTGTGCACTGTAGGATGCGCCGCAATCCAACGGCAATCCACGTCCCTCATGTCACACCCGTGCACCTGTAGCTGGATTGGATTTATATGCGCTAAATGCCTGAAAATGCACATAATCCCCTAAATATGGTAAATGAGCCCGGAAAAATGCCAGATTTGAACACAGTGATTTGCAGGGTGTATGTTCGTCATAGAAAAAAACTCCATGGCAAAGAACAAAGAAAATTTGGGTTCCCCTTCAATCTTGGTGATTTCCCTCTCGAAAGCATGGATCTTTTTTGGTGATGGTTCGATTTATGAAGGGTGTGCAAGATGACATAAGCCAAACCTTCTCTAATTTTTACCAGTGCGTGGTGAGGTCATACCATGGCACATCATGCCAGGCACATCATGTCGTGTTTTTCGAGCATTTATTTCATTTTTTCTATAGTTGAAAACCCGATAAACAAACGTTTATGATTGACTATTGTCACACATTTCATCGAAATATCTATCCCTTCCTTGTAAAAGGCATGAGAATTTACTAAATGGCACGAGCATGGTTTTCCAGGCCGTTCTTGTGCACCCTTTCATGCACCGATTGTTTGAACTTGAATTATGTGCATTAATGCCTAGGAAATGCACATAATCCCCTAAATATGGCAAATGAACCCGAAAAAGTGTCAAATTTGAACACGGTGATTTGAAGGTTGTATGTTCATCATAGAAAAAAAACTCATGGACAAAGGACAAAGGAAATTTGGACCCCCCCTTCAATCTTGGTGATTTCCCCCTCAAAACCATGAAACTTCCACGGTGATGGTTCGATTTATGAAAGGCGTGCATCACGACATAAGGAAAACATTTTCCAATTTTTACCAGGGTATGGTGATGCCATACCATGGCACCACGCTAGGCGTCATATTTTCCAATCATGTGTTTCATTTTTTGTATAGTTGTTAACCCAGTAAACTACGTGTTTATGGTTGACTATTGCCACACATTTCCTTGAAATATCTACCAATTCCTTGTAAAAGGCATGAGAATGTACTAAATAACACAAGCATGGTTTTCCAGACCATTCTTGTGCACCTTTTCATGCACCGATTGTTCAAATTTAATTATGTCCATTAATGCCTAGAAAATGCACATAATCCCATAAATATGGTAAATGAGCCCAGAAAAATGTCAAACTTGAACATGTTGCATTTGAGGCGGTATGTTGATCGTTGGAAAAAAACTGAATGACAAACTAGGACGGAGATTTGGATTCCCCTTCAATCTTGGGGATTTCCCTCTCGAAAGCATGGAACTTCCTCGATGATGGTTCAATTTATGAAGGGCGTGCATGACGACATAAGCCAAACCTTCTCAAATTTTGACCAGGGCGTGGTGAGGTCATACCATGGCACCATGCCAGGCGTCATGTTTTTTAAGCATTTATTTCATTTTTCTTTAGTTGAAAACCCAACAAACAAACATTTTTGGTTGACTATTGCCACACATTTCATCGAAATATCTGTCCATTCCTTGTAGAAGGCATGAGAATTTACTAAATGGCACGAGCATGGTTTTCCAGGCCGTTCTTGTGCACCCTTTCATGCACCGATTGTTTGAACTTGAATTATGTGCATTAATGCCTAGGAAATGCACATAATCCCCTAAATATGGCAAATGAACCCGGAAAAGTGTCAAATTTGAACACGGTGATTTGAAGGTTGTATGTTCATCATAGAAAAAAAACTCATGGACAAAGGACAAAGGAAATTTGGACCCCCCTTCAATCTTGGTGATTTCCCCATCAAAACCATGAAACTTCCTCGGTGATGGTTCGATTTATGAAAGGCGTGCATCACAACATAAGGAAAACATTCTCCAATTTTTACCGATAGTTTGAACTTGAATTATGTGCATTAATGCCTAGGAAATGCACATAATCCCCTAAATATAGCAAATGAACCCGGAAAAGTGCCAAATTTGAACACGGTGATTTGAAGGTTGTATGTTCATCATAGAAAAAAACTCGTGGACAAAGGACAACGAAAATTTGGACCCCCCCCTTCAATCTTGGTGATTTCCCCCTCGAAACCATGAAACTTCCTCGGTGACGGTTTTTTTTATGAAAGGCGTGCATGACGACATTTTTACCAGGGCTCGGTGAGGCTATACCATGGCACCACACCAGGTGTCATGTTTTCCAAGCATGTATTTCATTTTTGTATAGTTGTTAAACCAGTAAACGACACGTTTATGGTTGACTATTACCACACATTTCCTTGAAATATCTGCCCATTCCTTGTAAAAGGCATGAGAATGTACTAAATAGCACGAGCATGGTTTTCCAGACCATTCTTGTGCACCTTTTCATGCACCGATTGTTCGAATTTGAATTATGTGCATAATTAATGCCTAGAAATATGCACATAATCCCCTAAATATGGTTAATGAGTTCAGAAAAATGTCAAATTTGAACACGTTGCATTTGAGGCGGTATGTTGATCATTGGAAAAAAACTGAATGACAAACTAGGACAGAAATTTGGATTCCCCTTCAATCTTGGTGATTTCCCTCTCGAAAGCATTGAACTTCCTCGGTGATGGTTCGATTTATGAAGGGCGTGCATGACGACATAAATCAAACCTTCTCAGCTTTTAACAAGGGCAAGGTGAGGCCATACCATGGAACCATGCCATGTGTCATGTTTTTCAAGCACATATTTCATTGTTCTATAGTTGATAACCCAGTAAATTACGCATTTGTGGTTGAATATTACCATGCATTCCATTGAAATATCTGCCCATTCCTTGTAAAAGGCTTGAGAAATTACTAAATACCATGAGTATGGTTTTTCCAAACCGTTCTTGTGCACCTTTTCAAGCACCAATTGTTTGAATTTGAATTATGTGCACTAATGCCTACAAAATGCACATGATCCCTTAAATATCGTAAATGAACCCGGAAAAGTGTCAAATTTGAACACGGTGATTAGCAGGGTTTATGTTCATCATAGAAAAAACTCATGGATGAAGGACAAAGGAAATTTGGATTCCCATTCAATCTCGGTGATTTACTATCGCACACGATTCATCTCCGTCGCCTCTGCAAACAGTGTGTGTTCACTCACACATGCAAAAGGAAAAAAGAAAACCCTCGCCCACTTCGTCCCCACTCAGTCGCCGCGGACTCCTCCCCAACTCTGCATCCTAAACTCGACAACTATTGGCGGCGGGCGTAGGTCGCGCCCCCAACATCACTGGATTTCGCCCCTACCGCTTTCCGCCGCCTATCTGCACCGACATTTTAGACTTTGGTCGACTGGGTTTTTTTGCGGGATTGGGCCGGGGATTTTTGTCATGGAGAAGGTAATCAGCTTAATTAGCGAAATATTCACTCATCTCTTATCGCAGTCTGTCCGTCGGTGTTAATCAACCGGCAGAAATCACCGTGGAATCATTTTTGTTCTAGCTGATGCGTGGGTGTTCATTCATGTGTCCATAGTGCGAGCACAAATCGGGCAACCGTGGTCCTGGCCAGTCGAAAACAAAGTTCTATCTCGCCATTCTAGATGACTTCAGGGAGCACTCGGTATGTTCAATCTCAACCTACCACGGTAGGCATGGCCTAAATTTGTGAACATATACCGTCTGTTGCTACATTATCTATATATTTGCATCTAATCTTTCTTACATTATCTATTTTTAATTCTATATTTTTGTACTTTGCTTTCATCTATATATTGATCTGTTCTATCAGTTACTCCCATATTTGCATCTTGCTCTGTTATTTCAATATATCTAATATATGATCTTAATTTTCATTTCAAGAAGTACATCCCTTGCTTTGCAAGAACAGGAGTAGAAGGAAATCTTGGGCTTTACTTTGTTGATGACTCCCAGGATGTCATATTGACAACGCAACATGGATTTACAATGCGGTTAGCGTAAACCTTGATAAAGATGGTCACTCCTATTTTAATGCGGACCTTTGGAGAAAATGTCTATGTGTTATGAACTGAAAGCTGGCAATAAAATTCTAGTGCGTGCATCACAGCCTGGTCTAACTAACATGGATGTTTACTTCCCCAACGTCATCAGTCGATAAGTCTGATCGAGGTTAGTGTCCTTTCAACTTTCTCCATGCTGTCATATTACTATTTAAGCAACCAATTGATCACTATTTAAGTAACCAATTGTGATATCATATTCTGACTCCGTTCCTAGGCAGTAACAAATTATATTTACCAATTTATGCGCACTATATATTCTTCTGCCATGTTCTAAATAAATAATACCTTTCCACCTTTTAAGCAGGATATGTTGGATGCATAGTGAATGATCTTTATGTTACTAAGCGTACCAAATTTCACTGGAAGGACTTGAAGCATGTTATAAACTTTGTTGATAATCTGGCAGAGATAGCACATTGTATGAACGCTGGATTTTGGATGGGATTAATTAGACCTATGGTGCACACAGTGAACAAGACCAATTGTGTGCACAAAACGATGGTAAAAAGTCTTATTTTAATGTTGATGCTCATAAACTATATATATCTTCAACGATATGTTACAATTGGTTTTTTTCTACATGTCAACAGAAATTGCCCCCTGTAGGAGTTCCTGGATCGATTTCCCAGCGTGGTCGAATTACACTTGTGCCTGCTAATAACGCCAAAGTGATTGCAAGGTACTGCATTTCCCGCAGAAATGGAACCATTCAAATTAACAAGTTCTCGCTTCTCATGGCAATGCATCCATATTGGAAAATTGGAGACAATGTTCTACTCATGCTCTACCAAGGCACATGAGGGCTCTTCCTTTTCATTGACGAGATGCCGAGTCGCTGTGATCAAGCTGCTTCCAGTGGATAGTTGCGGTTGTTGGCCCTCGGCCTCTTAAAATGTGCTAGTTGTTACTATATATGTTAAGTATGTAGATATGGACCATATGGTTGTTGGCCCTTAGCCTCTTAAAATGTGATAGTTGTTACTATGTTAAGTATGTAGATATGGACCATAGATGTCAAAACCGTGTTACGAAGATCCTCCATTTGTAGAATAGTGTAACCACTATATATATGTTACTCAAATGCTGTTATCCAAGTTCATAAATTTTCATGGAAAGAATTAATATCATACACAGTCCATTGAGTTTAAGCGTGTGCCCGATGTCCAGAAGGCATTTGCATATTAACTGTCCATATTGCAAATTCACACACATGTTAACATAAGGAAACATATATGTAACATACTAATCATCGTACACGACTACTCGCAGACGCATCATGTGCGATACTCGTAGCCACCGCAAGCAACTAGTTTTATTTTTCAAAGTTTTTTGTACACACAGAATCGCACACGAAGTAACTGTATTGACCATCTGTGTTGTAATTTTTCATCGCAAACAGTTCATCCGAGTCGGCTGTTTGCCACGTATCATGATACGTCTCTGTCGTATCTATAATTTTTGATTGTTCCATGCCAATATTATTCAACTTTTATATACTTTTGGCAACTTTTTATACTATTTTTTGGGACTAACATATTGATCCAGTCTCAGTGCCAGTTCCTGTCTGTTGCATGTTTTTTGTTTCGTAGAAACCCAATATCAAACGGAGTCCAAACGGGATAAAAACAGACGGATAATTATTTTGAAATATTTGTGATTTTTGGGAAGTAAAATCAACGCGAGACGGTGCCCGAGGGGGCCAGGAGATAGGGGCGCGCCCCAGGGAGGCAGGCGCGCCCTGGACTCTCCTGGGCCCCCCGTAAGGTGGTTGACGCTCTTCTTTTGCCGCAAGAAAGCTAATTTTTTGAGAAAGATCTGGGCGAAAGATTCACCCCAATTGGAGTTACGGATCTCCGGATATAAAAGAAATGGTGAAGGGGCAGAATCCCAGAATGCAGAAACAGAGAGATAGATCCAATCTCGGAGGGGCTCTCGCCCCTCCCATGCCATGGGAGCCAAGGACCAGAGGGGAAACCCTTCTCCCATCTAGGGATAAGGTCAAGGAAGAAGAAGAAGAAGAAGAGGGGCTCTCTCCCCCTTGGTTTCGGTGGCGCCGGAACGCCGCCGGGGGCCATCATCATCACCGCGATCTTCACCAACACCTCCATCATCTTCACCAACATCTCCATCACCTTCCCCCATCTATATTCAGCGGTCCACTCTCCCGCAATCTGCTGTACCCTCTACTTGAACATGGTGCTTTATGCTTCATATTATTTTCCAATGATGTGTTGCCATCCTATGATGTCTGAGTAGATTTCCGTTGTCCTATCGGTGATTGATGAATTGCTATGATTGGTTTGAGTTGCATGTTTTATTATTGGTGCTGTCCTATTGTGCCCTCCGTGTCACGCAAGCGTGAGGGATTCCCGCTGTAGGGTTTGCTACATGTTTATGATTTGCTTATGGTGGGTGGCGTGAGTGACAGAAGCACAGACCCGAGTAAGTAGGTTGTTTGCGTATGGGATAAAGGGGACTTGATACTTTAATGCTATGGTTGGGTTTTACCTTAATGAATCTTTAGTATATGCGGATGCTTGCTAGAGTTCCAATCATAAGTGCATATGATCCAAGTAGAGAAAGTATGTTAGCTTATGCCTCTCCCTCAAATAGAATTGCAATAGTGATTACCGGTCTAGTAACGTAGTCAATTTCTTAGGGACAATTCCACAACTCCTACCACCACTTTTCCACACTCGCTATATTTACTTTATTGCATCTTTATCTAAACAGCCCCTAGTTTATATTTATGTGCTCTTTATTATCTTGCAAACCTATCCAACAACACCTACAAAGTACTTCTAGTTTCATACTTGTTCTAGGTAAAGCGAACGTCAAGCGTGCGTAGAGTCGTATCAGTGGCCGATAGGACTTGAGAGAGTATTTGTTCTACCTTTAGCTCCTCGTTGGGTTCGACACTCTTACTTATTGAAAGAGGCTACAACTATCCCGTATACTTGCGGGTTAAAATATCACACACATCTTGTTTACACGACTCGTTTGTGTTCTTTTGGCTCATCGCAAACAGTTCATCCATGTGAACTGTATGCCTCATATCACACACATCTTGTTAAGTTGAACCATTTCGGTTGTGTTCCCTAATAAAAAACAGTTCGTCTAAGTGAACCGTATGCCATATATCGCACACACATTGATATGGCTGCCCGTTTCTGTTGTTCTACCTCATCGCAAACAGTTCGAATGGATTAACCGTGTGTCCTGCATCGCACACACATTGATATGGATGCCCGTTTCTGTTGCTCTGCCTTATCGCAAACAATTTGCATTGAATGGATTAACCGTGTGCCCTGCATCGCACACACAACTAAAATCTGAACCGTGTTTGATGGCTCCGCCATCGCAAATGTTTTGCACCTTTTTTGACGGGTTTTTTACACCACCGTTTGTGAATATTGCATCACACACAGTTTCGGCAAAGGGTCTCTGATCATAGTGTCGCGTTAGCAGTATCCTACAGTAGTGTAGATCTCACCGCATCGCCTCTGTTTCCCTCTGTTTTTGGTGTTTTTGGTCGATTTGATCTAGATTTTGGTGGATGGGAGGGGGTTGACGCAATGGAACCGCCAGAGACAACAACATCAACTAGGTAATCCCTTAATGTGCATCCTTTCCAAGCTATGCGATTTGTGCCTCGTCTACTTCCACTAGCTCACCTCATACTGCCCCGCCATTGACAAACAGGGGGGATGGTGCTCGGACGTTCGAATTCACTGTGGAATTCCTTCCTTCTAAGGCGAAGCTAGGTGATGGTAGCATGCGGGGCATAGAGAGAGATACAATTGTGAAGTGGGAGATTGATTTTGCAGAGATTGATCCACAAGAACTACAGAGCATGGAAGAGAAGGCCGTGAAGAATGTGGTGGAAAAAATTGGGGAGAGCATTTTTTGGGGTTCAGATCAAGAGGTAGAATTCTTACGGTTTTATAATTGGAAAGGAGAGTATTTGAGAATTGAGGATGGTGAAGAGATGGTTGATGAAATCGATCGACAAGATGGCTGGACAACCAAACAAACTATGTTTCATGCAGAGCTTGTTGATCTGAAATTAGATTCTAAGGTTGGATATGTGCCCTCAAAGTTAGCTTCATAGATGGTAGATGATGATTGGGTTTCAGAGAGGCAGATAATGCCCATGTGTACAGGTGAAGTGACAGTATTACCTGAGGGGGGTGATGCAGAAGAGGGTTCTGATGGTGTTGCAAGGGTTGTTTCTGTTGATTGGAATTTAGTAGAATTAAATGTCCCAATTGATTTAGTCATTTCACCAATGGATGACACTGAGATGGCCAATTTTTTGGCATTCCAATAGTTGATGAAGATAAGGAGGAGAAGGATGGTGAATCTAGTATGCCTACTGATACTGATGCTAACAGAGATAGAACTGAAGATGTGGATGGACAGCTAATGGAAGATGCTGCAGATGATGTAGATGATGCACGATGATGAGTTGGTAAATGTGTATGACAAGGAAAACCCTATTATTGCAGTGGGGAAGTTGTTCCCAAACATGGATGAGTATAGGATGTGTTTCAAGACTTATGCAGTCAAACATGAGTTTTATGCCAAGACTAAGTGGACTGATAGAAAGAAGTTTTATGCAAGATGTAGAGGTTTCGATGGAAGTGTCAAGCCTTGCAAGTGGTACATATCTGCTAGACGCCAACCTGATGGAAGTACCATTAGGGTGAATCAAATCCCACACCAACATACTTGTATTACAAGTTCATAAAGAGTATCAACCATGACATCACAGCTTTGGATTGCATAAAAGATCACTCCTATTTAGCCAAGAAACCAAACACTACTGCAAATAAACTTAAAGTATACTTGGAAAAGCAATACCCCATTAAGGTGAAGTATAACACGGTGTGGAAGGCAAACAAAGGGCAATGAAACAATTATATGGTGACTGGGTAAATTCTTTTAGGATGCTTTATAATTTCAAAGCAGAGGTGGAGAAGAGGTCACATGGCAGTGTTGTGGAGATAGATACTAAGGTAACAGAGGATGGAAGAGTCCTTTTATCTAAGTTTTTTACGACTTTAAAGCCTTGCATTGATGGCTTCAAGGCAGGGTGTCATCAATATTTGAGCATAGACTCATCAGTTTTGACTGGCAAGTGGAACGGTCAATTGGCAGTTTGCAATGCTTTGGATGGACACAACTGGATGTTCCCTATTGCTATTATCTTATTTCAGTCAGAGACAGAGGTCTCGTGGACATGGTTCATGATGCAGTTGAAAAGATGCATAGGGCCAGTGTCACCTTTGGCAGCCCACACAGATGCATGCAAAGGGCTAGAAAACGCAGTGAAGAATGTTTCCCCCATTGTGAGCAGAAGGAGTGCTTCAGCCATATGTGGATGAATTTGATCAAAAAATTCAGAGAGGAAGAATTTGGTCGCATGTGGCCAGCAGCAAGATCTTACACTAAACAGACACATTCATATCATCTTGGTAAAATAATGATAGCATGCCATGAGTTTGGTCCATGGGTGAACACCTACCATTCTCTATTATGGTATATGTCAAGATTTAACACTGCCATCAAGTGTGATCATATCAACAACAACTTGGCAGAAAGTTTTAACAACAAGGTGAAGCAGTTAAATTTTTTTGCCTGTGCATGATACGTCTCCAACTTATCTATAATTTTTGATTGTTCCATGCTGTTATATTATCATTCTTGGATGTTTATAATCATTTTATAGTCATTTTATATCATTTTTGGTACTAACCTATTGACATAGTGCCAAGTCCCAGTGGCTGTTTTTTGCATGTTTTTTACATCGCAGGAAATCAATATCAAACGTTGTCCAAACACCGTGAAACTTTTTGGAGAATTTTTATGGACCAGAACACCCAGGATGCGCCAGAGCAGCACCTGGGGGTGCCCCAAGGGGGCACAACCCACCAGGGCGCGCCTGGGCCCCCAGGCGCACCCAGGTGGGTTGTGCCCACCTCGGTGGCCTCCCGCACCCCCTCTTCGCCCTATAAATTCACAAATATTCCAAAACCCTTCGGGGAAGCCCTAGATCAGTAGTTCCGCCGCTGCAAGGCCTCTGTATCCACGAGATCCAATCTAGACCCTTTTCCGGCACCCTGCCGGAGGGGGGAATCATCTCCGGTGGCCATCTTCATCATCCCGGCGTCCACCACGATGAGGAGGGAGTAGTCCACCCTCGGGGCTGAGGGTTTGTACTAGTAGCTATGTGTTTAATCTCTCTCTCTCTCTCATGTTCTTGAGATGTCACGATCTTGATGTATCGCGGGCTTTGTTAATATAGTCGGATCACATGCTGTTTTCCCCTCTCTATCTTGTTGTGATGAATTGAGTTTTTCCCTTTGAGATTTCATTGTTATCGGATTGAATAGTTTTATGGATTTGAGAACACTTGATATATGTCTTGCAATTTAATACTTGTGGTGACAATGAGGTATCATATTGATTCACTTGATATATGTTTTGGCACTCAACTCGCGGATTCCTGAGGTTTCATTGGGGTAATCTATGCATAGGGGTTGATGCACGTTCTTGTCTTTGTTTCTCCGGTAGAAATCTTGGGGCACTCTTTGAAGTTCTTTGTGTTGGATTGAGTATTATGAATATGAATTTTCTTTGGTATTATTTTAGTACGAACTCTAGGATAGATCAAACAGAAAGAATAGTTTTGTGTTATTTTAGTACGAACTCTTGAATAGATCGAACAGAAACAATAGCTTTGAGGTGGTTTCGTACCCTACAAACAATTTCCTCTTATGTTCTCCGCTATATAGGAACTTTGGAGTGATTCTTCATCGCACTTTGAGGGATGGTTATATGATCCAATTATATTAGCACTGTTGAGAGATTGCACTAGCAAAAGTACGGACCCTAGGCCTTGTTTTCAAGCATTGCCATACCGTTTTTGTGCCCCTTTACTATTTGCTACCTTGCTGTTTTTATTTATTCAGATTATAAAAATATATTTCTACCATCAATATTACACTTTTATCACCATCTCTTCGCCGAACTAGTGCACCTATACAATTTGCCAGTGTATTGGGTGTGTTGGGGACACAAGAGATTTCTTGTATTTGGTGGTAGGGTTGTTCGAGAGAGACCATCCTCATCCTACACCTCCCATGGATTGATAAACCTTAGGTCATCCACTAGAGGGAAAATTGCTACTGTCCTACAGAACTCTGCGCTTGGAGGCCCAACACGAGTCTACAAGAATAAAGTTGCATAGTAGACATCAATGACATGGTTGCCAAATCAGGATCAGGATCATGCCCTTGTGGGAATTGAGAAGAAGGATTGGCGATTGTCTACAAGGGGATAAGCTTCTTGTAGTGGTACAACAGGAGCAGAAATCTTACACATTTATCTGTTGAAAAAATCTTCTCTGTGGGGTGCTCAAGTTAGAGATACCAAAACTGGTAGAAAGCATGTTTTTAACACTAAAATGCATGATTGCACTTGTTTGGAGTGGCAGCACACTGGGAAACCATGTGATCATGACATACTTTTCTTGGCCTCCCGATCGTAGATAAACATGCACCCATATTTGCACGAATACTACTCAGTAGCAAGATTCAAGGCTGCATATGCAACTCCAATTCTAGCACTTATAGATCAGTCTCAGTGGCCTGAAGTGGAAACTGAATTTTTCATGTGTCCTCCCCTAACAAAAAGAAAGGCTGGCAGGCCTAAAGAGAGTAGATTCAAGGCATGGATTGAGAAAGGTGGGAGTAGTAAAAAGGGCAAAGGAAAGAAGGATGCAAAGCCAAAAAGGTCCCAAAAAGGTAACAAAAATAAATGCAAGTTGTGCCAGGAACTTGGGCACCGAGTTGGATCTCCCAAATGTTGTTACACTCCTGAATGGCCAAAGTATGTTGGCATATGTTTGTATTGTTTACTATTTTGTTGCATTTTTCAATTACTAACTAGTTGACATGCTTTATCTTTTTAGGAGGAAGCATGCAGGTGAGCCCCTTGTTGTTGAAGAGTGCTGGCCAAAGAAACAGGCAAGAGGCAATGGCTGTAGAAGAAAGAGAAGTTTTGGTGAAAAAATACAACCAGACTTGGATGGTGTGGTGCAAAATGACCAAGACTTGGATGTGTTGCTTCAAGATGAGCAAGATTTTGATGTTCTGGTGCCAACTGAAGATATGGGTACCTCTGAAGATATTCCAGCTGATGTTGTGCAAGCTAAGCCTATGTTCGAAGTTGAGTTGCCAACTGAAGATATTCCAGCTGATGTGATGCCAACTGAGCCTATATTGGAACTTGTGTTGCCAACTGGTGATATTGGGTCTGATGATACTGCAACTATTGTGGTGTGAAATGAAGTTGTTGTTCCAGGTAGTCCAGTGAAGAAAATCAAGAGCTTGAGTGAACTGGGTGTTGTACAACCAAAAACAAGCATTGGTAAAAAGAAGAAGAAATCAAGTGGTAGGAACAAGCAGAAGTGAAAATTTGCTGAAACTTGTGTATTGCTACTATGCTGTAGTAATAAAACCTTGCCTGAATTTGTGTAATGGTATTTTTACTTTGATATGATGTGTATTTGTGTAATACTATTCAAGTTTGAGACATAATTCAAATTTGAGCCAAAATTCAAACTTGAGCCAAAATACAAATTTGAGCCAAAATTCAAATTAGAGCCAAAATTCAAATTTGAAGTTATTTGGTCTGTGCTATTGGTGTTACAATGATTTCTGGACTATTATGCATGTTAGTTGATTAATCAGAGCACTTTTATTATGTGAAACTCTAGACATGAAAATTGTGCTCCACATGAGCTCCAAAACCCCTCCAAAGCTAGGGAAAACAGACCCATTTGTAAGCAAGTTTTTTTGACCTTCTCTAAATGAGCCAAAAAAGGAAACTTGACATCTAGTGTGTGTATATAATAGTCCTTCTTGATATTGGATCGTTTCGATCAAGTATGACATGTTTAACACTAAACCCTAGCTCACTTCTCTTCAAAACCCTACAACCTCGTTCTTGATAGCCATCTTTTGTGAAGGTTTTTTCATGAAAATATCCTAGTCCAAGATTATTATTTTTCCTAGGTACTTAGTCACATAGATGATCAGCACAAGTTTTATATATTTTTTATTTTTCTTGAATTAGTTATGCTCAACTCTAACCGTTGAAAACCTCTCAAAACCCCTCAAACTCCCCTCAAAACCCCGCACTCCTCTGGGCCATTAGATCGTTGTGAATGGACTGTCTGGATCATGCACTAGGGCTACGTCAGTGATCCGCGGGCTGCACTCTGATTGGCTGATTCAAAGATGCTAAATATTATAACACGCACCATTCTGGACCATTGGATGGATGTGAACATAAGCAACGGCCGGGATCAGGAGCCACGTCACAGATCCGCGGGCTGTGCTTTTATTGGTTGGTTGTTTTAGCCCATTTCTTTATGTTGTATAAGACTGAGCAGGCCTGCCATGTGTTGTTGGGCTTAATTAAAGCGGCCCACCCATTGGACCGATGAACACCATGCTGCATTTGAGGCCTGAAATGCATGCACGCGCGTGCAGCCTTGCCGCGGCCGCCCTCATGGCGTTCGACGTTGCATGCATGGCATCGAGCACGCCCACCAACACCCTTGTCGCATTATGGCTATTTACCCATTCTAGATGGGTCTAGATGCCCGACCATCGCTGGCCGCTGCATGCATGACATCGAGCTCATCTCTCGACGCGTTTTTAATTGCTGGAGTGCTACGCGGGTCGTTGGCATTACTACCACAATGCATGCGCGTGTACACACGGGTTGGCTTGGGTGACTCGATGCCACATTGCCCGTTTCCCATGCCATTACGTGGGAGAGGAAAACAAAACGTTAAAACGATGCACCTCGGCTATTTAAGCACACCCAAGCCTACATCTTCCTCTACATCTTCCTCTCACTCTCCTTCATCTCCCATCTTCACCACAAGCCGTCCGAGCCATCCCAAGATCCACTCGGAGCTAGCAAGCAAGATGCAGTTCACCGGGGCTACCTACCGTGTGCCGCCCACCTTCCCCGAGACGCTCTACCCTGCCAGAGTCCGGGTGGAGAACACCCTACGGGTGTGGGCGATCTCGAGGTGGAGGGGGGCAAGGGGGCTGACCGAGTTCTTCCTCTCCACCAGCTACCGCCACCTCCCGAGGGGCTCTCTGGCCATGTTCCGTGTCGAAGAGGTCAGTAGCAATGGCCATCCTATCGGGCTCATCATGAGGTTCACCAACCCCTTCGACGCCTACTACCTCCTCGATCGTGTTTTTTGGTGTGGATGCGAGTTCATCGCATTCACCATGTACAACACCTTCACCGACTTCGATAGTACCATCCCCGCCGATGAGCGCATGCACACCCTCCCATACCCCACCGATGTCGACGAGTGAAGGAGTTGTCCATGGAGGAGAGGATTTGGCCATGGAGGAGTTGGCCTTGGAGCAAGCTAGCAAGCTGGTGGTGTTTTATTATTGTCGTGTTGGGTTGAACTATGAACTATCTATATAAGTTGTAATGGTACTATGTATGTCATGCTACCCTTATATCTATATTAGTTGTAATGTGGTACTATATATGTACCTCATCCAATTCTACTACTTATGCTACTATATTGTGATGTGTTCGATGGTTTTTTTCTATCTAGTTGATATTGGTTAGTTGATATATATCGTGCTTGATGTTCTATCTAGTTGATCTATGTGTTACTATTGAAAGTTAGATTCCACTATGGACATGTGTGCATGCATGTATCTAGTTGATCTATGTTCTATCTAGTTGATCTATGTTCTATCTAGTTGTTCTATTTAGTTTGCAAATAAAGTTTCATATCTTGGTGTGTTGCATGTGTGCCCGTGTGCATGCATGTATCTAGGCCCTGACTAATAGGGTCACCCTAACTAGTAGGTGTAGGGTGCAAATTTTTGTGCAACCATGGACATACAACTAATTTAGTTCATGCAAATAATTATTGGATTAACTCAAATGCACAAAAGAAATATTTTTGTGCTCCTAAAAATATTGGTTTTAATTTTACCTTGGCCAATATTTTCAAAGAAAAACAGGAACATTTTCTTCGACCTATTTGAAGCAAATTTTAACTTGATCATTTCCAAAAATGATTTCTAAGGCATTCACATATCCCCATTTAATTTGGGTTTCATGGAACCGTAGACATGTAGTTGAAGCATTTTTTCTAAACATTTGTGCCTCTATGCTATAAAACTGGGTTGCTTCCCCTACGCGGGTGGGCTTGTCTCTATTTGGGCCTCGTTATTTTTTCACAGCCCAACATCTATTCGGCAGCAAGATTTTTTTACTAGAAACTGAATTTGGAGGGTGTGCACTCTGTTAACTGAAGAACAAGAACAGAGCATCAACACTGAACATTTCTGCTTCGATTTAGCTACATGAACTTGGCATGGTGCATAGATCGCATCCTCTGGCCTGACAAACCTAAATGCCCCCTCTAATGACGGATGAACAAGTAAAACAAAAATAGAGCAATGACACAACAATACAACCCCCCTGCCATGATATTTGCTTGCTTCTGCATATCGATTATCTCCATTTGATTTTTCTTGATCTTCTTCAGTTCCTCGGTTAGTTCAGACTCCAAGTGCAGTTGAACATTGCGTGCATACCTCGCCATCGGCATGACTCTGCCCACCCCTCTGTCCGAGCTCGAACCTCCCAAATTCTCCATCTGTGGCACCCCCTCCAAATTGAGCTCCCAGGTTGTGGCACTGCTCGAATCAATGTAGCCCTCAAACTGAATCCTCTCAACATAATCATCCATCCACTCGAAATGTGTGCATTTCTTCAGGATCTGAAAACAACAACATGAACCCTAAATTCCAAATTCAAGGGGGGAAAACAAAATATGGAGAAATCAGAGCAAACGGTAGTGAAAGAATGGGCTAAGAACTGAGATCTAACTTTGCCATCCCTTCTTGCCATTGTTTTGCTCAAGCACGTCACAAATTCCCGCCCAAGATTTCCATTCTCATCAGTCCTATTGACCCACCATTTCAGAGTCTCTAGGCGTGGGCAGTCAGGGCACCTTGTGAGCGGCACTGGACCATATATACTAACGCTATTTTGAGTGCATGGCGGAGGAGGCGGACATCTGCAGTAGCTCGCCGAAGAAGAGGAAGAATGGGGAAAGGGGAAGCAATGGGCGGCAGTGGGCGGACGGGCATGGGCGGTCGTCTCTTCTAGCTGCGAAGAGGTGGGTCCCGCACTTACTAGACTAGTGGTGGGTCCCGCCCATACGTGGATAAGTTGTGGGTCCAGCCCATACGCCGGCGGGCGGACAGGCACAGGCGGTCGTCTCTTCTAGCTGCAAACAGGTGGGTCCCGCGCTTACTTGACAAGTGGTGGGTCCCGTGCTTACATGGATAAGTTGTGGGTCCAACCCATAACAGCTAATGAGGGCATCAGTTCAGCTTAAGATCCATGTCGTGTCTGGGCTATTTGCTCGCTCAAAAGTGTCGCCACACGGCCATTTTCGTCAACAACATCGCACTCCGTCCAATTCCCATGAAAGATGCCGCACAGGAGCTATTGACCCGTAGAAGAGGCAGAGGAGGAGGCCATTGCACGTGTCCAGGACGTACAAGTCCTTGTTGGGTGGCAAGAAAGGGAGGGACATGTCGATCGCCAGGGCTGCACCGATGGAGAAGTTTGCGAACCGAAAGTAATGGACGCAGGGGCCTACCCTGTCGTAGGTGCTGTAGAGGAATCCCGCGAGAGTGTGGGGTAGCTTATCGCGGTTGGTGGGGTCGCCGATGAGGTCGCGCCAGGATGGGGAAACGCACTTGAAGCGGTGGACGGACCTGGCGGGGAGGCGGGAGAGGATCTTCACGATGAGGTCGTCCGTCAGGAGGGCCGCCGCCTCCGCTGGACAGTTGGTCATGCTTGCCTCTATGACGACCGATGAACCCTAGGAAAGGGGATCGATCGCACGGAGGGAATAGGGAGTAGGTGAGGAGAGTAGGAGGGAGGTAGACGAAGGGGAACGAGAGAGAGACTTCCAGTGTTATCTCATTTCATACCCAGGTCAATCGTACACGATAGGTTAAGTACTCCACTCCAGGCCACAGGCGGCCCAATACATTCCAGGCTACGGCCCATTCACGTGTAACCCAATCACGTCTCCTCACCTATTACGTGTCCACAGATACACTTGTATTAGGTGTGGCAGTTGGCCCTCCTTGACTGGCAGCGTCGTCATCCCAGCAAGGTGTCGTCAGGTAGCGATGGCGCAGCACATTGTAGTCCTCCCAGGTGGCCGATTCTATGGAAAGAGATGTCCACTAGATGCGCACTTGTTCCACTTAGTTGTTGCCCTTTTTGACCATCCGTCGATCCAGGATGGCGATCGGTTGAAGGAGAGCCGCTGTGAGGTCTGGCGCGCGCGACAACTCGAAGAATACCGGCGAGTAGTCTGGTGTGAATGGCTTCAGCTGTGACACATGAAAAATAGGGTGTATATGGCTGTCATCCGGCAGTTGCAGCTTGTACGCCATGGCGCCAATGTGTTGCAGTATCTTGAACGTCCCAAAGAACTTGTAGGCGAGCTTGGGGCAGGGGCGATTGGCCACCGACGACTGTGTGTACGGCTGAAGCTTGAGTAACACTTGATCTCCTTCCGCGAACGAGCGTTCCGTCCTGTTCTTGTCCTCCTTCTGCTTGACTCAATTCTGGGCGCACGCCAGCTACGCCCATAGAGCGTCCGTGTGCATGGCCCAGTCCAGTTCTGAGCCTGCCTCCTCTGGCAAATGGGCGGCGATTGTCGGACCCCCAAAATTGGGTTCCTTCCTATGCAAGGCTTGAAATAGAGAGGTGTTCAGCGAGGAATGGTAGGTGGTATTGTACCAAAATTCCACCGTCGGCAAGCACCGGCGCCACTTGGCGCAGTGCAAGTACATCTCAAGGCATTGGTGGACGTGCTCGCTTTGCCCATCTGTCTGCGGGTGGTACGCTGTGGAGTAGCTCAGCTTGGTGCCCGCGGCGTCGAGGATGGCGTGCCACATGTTGCTGGTGAATATGGGGTCGCGATCGGAGACGACGAGTGAGGAATGCCGTGAATCTTGATGATGTTGTCCCAAAAGGTGCATGCCACGGTGGTGGCTGTGGAGGGGTGATGAAGAGGCACGAAGTTTGCATACTTGGTGAAGCGGTCGACGATGACCATGATGACCTCGTAGCCCTCGAACGCCGGTAACCCCTCAACGAAGTCCATGGTGAGGTCGTGCCACGGCTCGAGGGCATGGGAAGTGGTTGTAGCAATCCTGGCGTCTCGATGTGTTCGTGCTTGGCGTGTTGACACACCTCACACTGCCGCACGAACTCTTCCACTGCTTGCTTGAGCCCATGCCAGGTGGAGTGCTTCTTGACACGCTGATAGATGGATGTCACGCCCGAGTGTCCCCCCATCGCACTAGTGTGAAATGCTTTGATGACCTTTGTTTGGAGAGCTGAATTCACGCCGATCCAGAGCTTGTCGTGGAGGCGGATGACGCCTTGCCGGAGCTCGTACCCTTGTTCATCTGGACTGGAGATGGCCAAGCGTTGGCGGAGGTCTTTAGCATCTGCATCTGTCTCATAGGAGTTGGCCACTTCTTGTAGCCATTGGGGCTGGCATGTCGATAGAGCGGCGAGGTCGAGGAGATGACCGACGTGCGAGAGCGCATCGGCTGCATCGTTCTCGATACCGTGCCGGTACTTGAAGGAGAACTGTAGTCCGACAAGCTTGGACATGGCCTTGCGCTGCAGCTCCATGTCCAATTGTTGATCGCCCAAGATGCATAAACTCTTGTGGTCGGTGACGGTGACAAATGGAGCGCTTTGAAGATAGGGTCAGCACTTCTCGACTGCAATGATGCCGGCGAGAACTCCTTCTCATAAATGGAGAGGAGCTGGTTCCGCACCCCCAATGCCTTGCCGAGATAAGCGACGGGGTGCCCTTCCTGGACCAGCATGGCCCCCACGCCCGTGTCGCACGCATCCGTTTTGATGGAGAATGGCCGCGAGAAGTCTGACAGAGCGAGGACGGGGGTGTTGACCATGGCCTCCTTGAGCAAGTCGAATGCCGCTTGTGCTTGTGATGACCAGGCAAATCCTTTCTTGGTGATGAGCTGAGTCACTGGCTTGGCGATGATTCCGTAACGGGGCACGAATTTGCGATAATACCCCGTGAGCCCGAGCAAGCCAGCAGCTCTGTGGCATTGGTTGGGGTAGGCCAGTCACGCATGGCACTCGTCTTGCTGCGATCGGTAGCCACCCCTTGCTTGGAGATCACATGACCTGGGTATTCTATGCGGGGCTGGGCAAATGAGCACCTGGACTCCTTGGCACATAGTTGATGTTGCCGGAGGATGGAGAAGACAGTGCGAAGATGCTCCACATGCTTCTGCAGAGAACAACTGAACACCAAGATATCGTCAAGAAACGTAATGACAAACTTACGGCCCAGGCCAGAGAAGATTGAATTTATCAAACACTGAAAAGTAGGTGGTCCATTGGTGACGCTGAAGGGCATTACTCTGAACTAGAAGTGTCCGTGGTATGTTTTGAATGTTATTTTCTCCTCATCACACTCTCTCATCCGGATTTGATGATAGCCAGCTCGTAGATCAATCTTGGAAAAGAATGTGGCGCCCGCGAGTTCATCCGAAAGTTCGTCAATGGTCGACAGAGGAAATTTGTTTTTGATGGTAACCGTGTTGAGGCGGCGGTAATCCATGTAAAACCTCCAGGTGTCATCTTTCTTCTTCACTAGTAGTATCGGGGTAGCAAACGGGCTCATGCTATGTGTGATCACCCTTGTGTGTAGCATCTCTGAAACTTGCCATTCAATCTCATCCTTATGTAGTGGTGAGTAACGGTAGGGTCTGCAGTTCACTGGTACTGCTCCGGGTTCCAGATTGGTGGTGTGATCATATTGCCCGTGCGAAGAAGTGTTGTTTGTTCCTCAAAGATATCCCGAAATTCTGTCAGCACTTGCTGGAAAACCGGGGGAATTGGGTCATCTACATGGTGTGAAGACTGAGTATGCATGTCCAGAAGAGTAGCACCCCAAATCTCGTTCGCCTCGTGCATCTACCACAATTATGTTGCATCCAATGCTATGATGGTTGGTGTCTCATTTGATCTGACACCGGTGAGATGCACCAGTGTTCCTTCACTAGCAAACTGAATTATCTTAAGGTTCCAATCGCACTGCATCTGACTACGTTTTGCAAGCCAGTCCACTCCCAGAACTGCGTCATAGACCCCGAGTTACATGACACGCATGTCTGTACTGAACTTGTGTCCTTGTGCAGTCCATTGTAGCTGAGGAGCCATTTCAGTGCACTGCAGCTGCTGTCCATTAGCCACTCTGACGGCTACTTTGGGTATGAGCTTGGTCGCCACGGCGATGCGTTTGATGAAGGAGGCATTGACAAAACTGTGGGTACTCCCAGAATCAACCAGCAACAACATTGTCTGGTCGCCCACGGTTGCGCGAAGTCTGATAGTTTCCGCAGATTTAGTACCTTCCACAGTGTTGGCTGACAATAAGCAGCAGGCCGGCTCTGTGGCCGCCGGCTCATCCAGTAGTTCCAGGGCGCGCACCACGTCAACGAATAGAACTCTCCATACTCCCATACCTCAATTCTCAAGAGCTGAGCAGAGCGCTTGCATTGGTGATCCCTGGAGTACTTCTCCCCACATCGAAAACATAGGCCATGTTGGCGTCTGTAATCCCGTAATTGTTTTTTTAACCTTGAAGACTGCAGGGCTTACACCCCACAGCATTTTATTAATAAATAACAGGAAGTAACAACAAAGTTCCTCAAGAGGGGTAACAAAAGAAAGAGAAAGAGAAAAGACTATACAGTACTGAAAGAAATAAACAAAGCTACAAACTAAGAAAGAAAAGAAGTTACAATGGGAGAGGATGTTCAAGGAGGCAGAAAATCAATCCATTTTAGTAGATCATCCTTATATTTGGCCTTGATCCTGTGTGAGAGTAGAGTAATATCATGAATGAACCCATTTCTCCACTGCCTAAAAGTTGGATGGACATGTCTGAAAGCCTTGTCATTTCGCACTTTCCAGATATTCCACCAGGCCAGAAAAACCACCTCTGCAAAAAATGGCTTATCAAATTCCTTCCTTGCATGTAAGGCAATTTGTACCATATCTTTGTTATTCAACCAGAACACTTGTAGAAAGTTCCAGATCCTCATACTGAAATTGCACTGGAAGAATAGGTGAGTCCTATCCTCAAGTACTCCAGTAGGGCAGAGGACACAACTAGGTCCATCATTAATTTTCCAATGTCTTCGCTGGATCATATCCTTAGTGTTTACTCTATCCATAATAACCAACCATGCAAACATTTTAACTGTCATTGTACAACAGCTCTTCCAAACCCAGCTCAGTATTGGATTGGCAATGACAGGCTGGTGTACAAACTCATAGTACTTCTTTGCAGAATACTCACCCTTTTTCCCATGTCTCCAAGTCCACATGTCATCACAATAATTGTCCAATTGCCTACCAGACAACAAAGTTGCAAGCTGATTGAACTCCCTAAAAGCCAGTTCAGACAAAGGCAAAGAACATTTGTTGCAAATTTCCTGCCTGTATCACTTCCTTAACAGAAAGGTTCTTCTGAAGGCAAAAAGAATGAAGCCTTGGAAACCTTTCTTGCAGAGGGATACAAGATTGGCCAATCTCCCAATGATCAGACCAAAAAAGCACAGAATCTCCTTTGCCAATAGATACAGATGTTACAGCTCGATATTTGTCCACTAACTTGCAGATGTCCCTCCACCAAAAAGAGCCACATAGAATAGTGTCATGTGGAACTCTTTGATAGTAGTATGAATCCCACACCAGACTGACCCAAGGCACATCAGCTTTGTTATAGAATTTATTCAGGGACTTAAGTAACAGAGCATCATTTTGCAATCCCAAATTCAGAATTCCAAGTCCACCCTTCATCTTGGGCCTGCAGACAAGGGGCCAAGCAGCCAAAGAATGACCCTTTTCCTGACCATATTTCCTCCAGAGGCACTGCCTTTGAATCCTTTCTAGCTGTTTTAGAATGCCCTGTGGTAAAGATAGACTGCAAAGAAAGAATATGGGCAATGATGATATCACTGAATTTACCAACTGCAGTCTACTACCTTGAGGTAAAAACCAGGAACTAGCAGTTAGCCTCCTTTCCATGCAATCCACCAAAGGGAGCAAGTCAACAATTTTTGGTCTAGTGGTTCCAACAGGCAGTCCCAAATAAGTGAAAGGCATAGAGCCTAACTGACAGCCAAAAAAGCAGCAAGTGCAGAAGCAACTGAGTCTTCCACATTGATGGGGTACATTGAAGACTTATGAAAGTTGATTTGTAACCCAGTTGCCAATGAAAAGGAATGTAGCACTGTTTTAAGAGCCTCCAACTGTGCTAGGTCAGCATTAACAAACAGCAAGGTGTCATCAGCATACTGAACCACAGGATAAAAAGGATCATGTGTTGGCAATGGCAAAACAAGCTGCCCCTAAGCAGAAGATCATTGATCATGGTTTGTAAGAGGTCAGCAGCAATAACAAAAAGCAAAGGAGAGATAGGATCTCCTTGCTTAACACCACATTTGCACTTGAAATGCTTTCCAGGCACACCATTTAACAGGATTGAGGATGTTGCAGAAGTTAACTATTGTTGAATCCATGTGATCCATTTGTTATCAAATCCCTTTGCCACAAGAATTCTCAAGATTGCCTCATGCTGAATTGAGTCAAAAGCTTTTTCAAAATCAAGCTTAAGCAAAATAATTGGCTTCCTGGACTGATTGCATTGGTGAATATATTCAAAAGTCCATGCAATACAATCCTGAATTGTCCTTGAATGAATCCATACTGATTCTTATGCACACATTTGGTGATTTCCTCCTGAAACCTATTGGCAGCCATTTTTGTCAGAAACTTTAGTCCTACACTTGTCAAAGAGATAGGCCTAAAATCTCCCACACCCTCAGGTGATTGCTTTTTTGGATTAAAGTTATAAAAGCTTCATTGAGATTTTCCAAAATCACAGTTCCAGCATGAAACTCATTGACCAACTGAATAAAGTCAGATGATATAATTGGCCAGCGTCTCTTCATAAACAGACCATTGAAACCATCTGGCCCAGGTGCTTTATCAATTGGCATTTCTTTTATGACCTTTTCAATCCCATTCAGATGAAAAGGTTTTGTGAGCACCTCAAGACCTTGAATTCTTGGAATTAAAGATAGGATGTCATTCCCCAATACAATTGGTTTAAGGGTTCCCATTCTTCCCTTGAAAGTTACCAAAAATTCCTTAGCAATCTCCCCATGATCTGAAGAAACTGTCGCATCAGACAAGTATAGGCTAGCAATAGAATTTTTTCTATATCTCTCTGTTGCCATGGCCTGGAAGAACTTTGAGTTTTCTTCTCCCACCTTGATATATCTGATTGTGCACCTTTTTCTCCAGTATAAAAACTGCAAATGCAAAAGGTGCTCATGATGCAACTTACATAACTTCCTGAAGTTTTTCTCTGGTATGGACAGAGGCCTCCAATCCTCTAAATCATCCAGCCATAGAATTACCCAATTGCACTTTTCAATTAATGATTTAATGTGTGAAAGCCCCTTCTGCCATTTCTTTAAAGCAAACCTCAAGGATTTCAATTTGTCCATAATACTGCAGAAATATGATGCTTATGTGAAGGCTTGTTCCAGACCTCCCTCACACAATCCATGAAACCAGGCTGATGCACCCAATAGTTTTTCAAACCTGAAAATATGGGCTTTAGGAATTGAGGTGCTGATAGAGATAACACAAGGAACATGATCAGACGTTGTTCTCGCAAGAGGAGCCACTTGTGTCATGGGATAATGATTTATCCAGCTAGCCGAAGTAAAAAACCAGTCTAGTTGTTCCAGAAGTGGGATATCCTGCATGTTAGACCAGGTGAATCTTCTACCTTTTAGTGGAAGCTCAAGCAGTCCTAAATGACCAATGATCTCGTTAAAGATAAAAATATCATTAACATCCCCTCCTGGTAAATTTCTATTTTCCATGGATCTAATGAAATTGAAGTCTCCCACTACCAACCAATTTTGTTCAGGTTCCACTTGCAGATTATACAACCAGTTAACAAAATCGTCCCTCATCTCACCCTGGCAGGGCCCATACACATTAACTAAGAACCACTGTTCGTTATTATGCACCGAGGTAAAACTGATGACAATTCCAAAGGGCTTAACTTCAATTAAAACACCCTTAAAAACATCAGAATGCCAAACTGTCAGAATCCCACCTGAGGCCCCTCTCGAGGGTGATTCAATAAACTGATCAAAGCCCATAGGACATATTGCCTTAACTAAAGAACGGGAGCAATCAGTTAACTTAGTTTCTTGCAAGCAGGCAATTGCACACTGACTTTCAGAAATTTTCTCTCTGACAGAACATTGTCATGGTTCAGAGTTTAGGCCACGAACATTCCAGCAAAGAACCTTCCAATTACGCCTAGATCTTTGATTCATAGTATAACCAGAAACAAAATATCAGCCATTGCATGACATATAATGCCACACAAACCACGCCATAATAGGCAAAAGTCGATCCAGACCAGAGTCCAGTGCATAAAGTTCAGAAATAACATAACAACAGCGAATTTAACAGGCTCGCTACACCTATAGAAAGAGATAAGCGGCAATATTTAAACACCACTGGAGGAGGAATCATCCTTGGAATTAGCCATAAGCTTCTCCTTGGACAGAAGGTTAGGGTCGATCTCCAGCTCCGCTCCGATTGCTTGCAGAACATTGATAGGCGTGGGCGGAGGAGCATCTTCAGAGGTGTTGGCATTATCACCAGCATCGTCAGGCTTGGACTGGGCCATCTCTTGGATGGGCTTGGACCTTGGACGCCTCTTGGTGGGCTGAAAAGAAAGCTGCTCAAAACTGACGGGTTTAAACCCATCAAGTTTTGCCGCGCTTCTTGTACATCTTCTAATAGAAGTATCCACCAAAGGGGCCACTGGTTTCTTTCTTCTTGTCTGCTTCTTGTCCTTGACCTGCGCAGAAGCAAAGACCACAAAAGAAGAAGAGATCTCCTCCAGGCCTCCAGGCACTACATTTTCTGATTGCAATTCACCAGACACATCCATATCCACTCCTACATTGACATTATCAGTGAAAACTTCTTCAGCAGAACTTCCAAAAAGAGCTCTGGCAACAGGGCGCTTAGCCACAAAAGGCCTCCACAGAACCAAGCTGATAGGCAAACTCGGAACCAAAGAAGAGCTCCTTTGTGAATCATCAAAGGCAATGGTCCATGTGCGCTTGGAGTATGTCACTATCCCAAGTGGCTTGAAGAAGATTGGTCTCAGCACCTTCTTGACAACAAACTCAGGCAGAAGGTTCTCAAAAGATCTCTTCCAGATCATCTCTGGAGGTAGAGGTGGCCCAGCCACAATCCTTGCCATACCAATTATTAACTGATGCTGTTGAACAACAGGAGGATGATATGGAACAATTGCTAAAGGATTGTCCTCAACAGGCTGCTGCACATTACCTTGTAACTAGTGTTCTTATTGCAACTCATTATGATCCTCCAACAGAATTTCCACATGTTGTTCCACAGACACAGAGCCCTCCGGCTGATCAATTACAATTGAAATCTGATCCTGTTCTGGCAGTGCAGGTTGGGGCTGTTGTGGGAGCTCCTCGTCATTGTCTCCCCAATTTGCATGCCCCCATCCATCCCCAGCAGCGTCATTGTCCTGATCCACTGGAGGAGCAACTGGCGCGTCATTCCAGCCTAGCATCGGATATGGTGGAAGAACAAACATCAAGTTATCGTGCAAAAGGTTTCCAGGCAACGGGTGCAGATTTCCATCCAGAGGCATTGGATCTTCATCATTGGGCATCTGATCAGCAAAATCAGCGCCCAACACATAACAAGCAGCAGTCCATGAAACTTGAGCTCCCCCCATTCAGCATAGTCTCCAAAAACCACATCACGTGGCACTAGAGGTGTGTCAGGAAAACTTGCCTCTACTAGAGTCCGAACCAAATAAGGATCTTCACTGTCCCAAGAGTGAAATTTCCCAAAGGTGCCAACCGCCTGAGATATGATCTCTGTGTTGCGATAGTCAAGAGGAATTCCAATAAACATAATCCAACCCTTACGGAACCCATGACTCCCCTTAAAGTTTTCCCCTTCATCATGCTTTAGAAATCTCACAAAACGATCGTTGCCCAGAGGGAAAGGTGGGTGCTGAATCAACAAGTATCTAACAGATGGATCCCTGACTTGAAATAAACCTACGCCATGAAACCAGGGCTGAGCAGAGCGAACCATAGTACCTCTGTCTTGAAGGAACTGCACAACCTCTTCTCTGACATGTCCGATTGGACCCTCCCGAGTAGGCATAACCTCAGCCACCATGTACTCCTCATGACGGCGAGGAGGGCGAGCCGCCGGCGTGATGAAGGTGCGGGGAAGTCGCCTGTCACCTCCATCAATGATGTGATGGCCAGCCGGAACGAAGCACTGTGGATCAAGCTCATAGTTCGCCATTGTTGGTAGCTTGGAGGAAGGGACGGGATTTTCGTTGGAAGGAATAGGGAAAGATTGGTGCAAAGTGGGCGGCGATGATGTGATGGGGCAAGCTATCCCAATAACTCCGGCACTATTCCCTTGACCGTCAGGATTTCCCGAGATATGCGTGTTTTGTTGCAGAGAAATTTTCCTCCAAACCAATCCATTGGAGCGCGCGAAATCATTACAGTCCCTGGTAAAATGACCCGTGCGTGAGCAAGCCGAGTAGACCGCTCGCATTCCACAAGAGGCTGCAAGGTGGCCCCTGAGAGAACAGGCAGTACAAGTTAAAACCCGGTCCACCATGTCATTGACCATGGCGTCAAACTGCTACGCTGCTTCTTGTGAAGACGGTATTTCCAGAGGAGGCTCTGGTGGGCTTGTGTTAGCAGAGGCATTTGGCAAGATAGAAACTGGGGTATTTTGTGCCGAGACTGGCCCATTAACCAAAGACCCAGCAAAAGGCCCAACAGATAATTCAGGTGACACTGGACCAGGGATGTGGGCTTCCAACGAAGAAGGGCTAGAATCCTGGCTTCCATTTTGAACTGGAGAGATTCCCGCCTCCACAAATTGTGCAGAGAGATTACCAGAAACCACGGGCCGCGGATCCACCGTTACCAAATCAAGTGGGGGCGGCGCGATCGACCGGTGCAACTCCGGCAATGGCTGAACAGTACCAAACACGATCGGTGGCCGAGCTACCGTCCAATGCAAGTCGAGGGGAGGCGCTTGTCTAATAACAACACGCTCATGAGCATAAAGATAATAACCCCCATCCATGATAGTATCAATGCAATTTTGAGTAGCAGGATATCTATAACACTTGCAAGCAGAGTACTGCTCAAAAGTGGCAAAGGTCAATTTCTTTCGAACTGTGGAAGCTGACTTAAGGGAAGATCTAACCGGAGGCCTATGCATCGCCAAAAGACACATAGATGATCGACGTTTAGTAGGACTAATCAGAATCCACTCCGCATCACATTCCTTACGCCAGATCTTAAGTTCCCGAACCCAATTAGGCCCTCCATTGCCCCAGAGATTGAAATAACATTTGAACAGATCGCAAGAAAAATAGCGCAGATCCATAATAATGAAACCAACCTGCTTGCATGAAACTTGGAAAGAAAAAACCTTGTCTTTGACGAGAAGAACCCGTAGGTCAATGGCCGATCCCCCAATTGCAGCCTCCAAAGCCGCCGCCACCGAGTCCTTCGACAACCGGAATGTATGGCGGCTAAAGGACACAACCAGTGTGAAAGCCGTTCGTCCCATTGGGTGGATCGTATGACCAGTGGATTTGAAAACCTCATCAGAAAAAGCTCTACCCTTGGAGAAATCCAAGCCAAGGGTAGATCCACCAGAAGAACCCATAAGAGATGGGTATTGCCTTGATCAAGAGGAGACGCCGGAGAAGATGATTGGAAGAGATCCACAGATTAGTGGATGAGGATGGAGATTGCCGGTGGTGAGGTCAGCGCCGGGGTGGAAGGTGGGAGCGCCATACTTGACTAGCTCAGAGTTCACATAATCCCGTAATTGTTGCTCTCTGCCAAAGTCATCTGTGGCTGGTTTGGCTGCTGCAATCGGTCGGCGAAGAGGCGCCACGGGCCCTATGGATGGTGCTGGTGGCGGTCTTCCTGGAGGTGGTGCGGCATAGGGCAGTGGTGATTTTCTGCCCAGATGCGCCGGCCGTGACTTGGAACGCTGATTTTCAAGCTCCTCTTCCTAAACCCTTGCAAAAACGGTGGCCCTCGTGATTCTATTGGGTGCTTGAATGCATACCGCTGCTCGGAGCTCATCCTTCAGGCCTAATAGAAATTGAGTAACAAAGAAACTGGGATGAGAGTCGCATCCAGTGCGAGCAAATTGTACATGTAAACTTTGACTGCCGGTCTGCCTCAATTGCAAGAGATTGTGCATCATGGACTTGAATTCCTATGGTCCAAACTCCTCCTCGAGAGCACGCCTGAAATATCTCAGTTGAGAACTGGATGTTGTTGTCGAAACGCCCGGAGCCAGAGCGCGGTATGACCCTCTACATAAAGCGCTGCGGTGGCCACCCAATTGTGCTCTGGCACGCGAGAGAGCTCGAAATAAGCTAAACAGCAATCGAGCCAGAGGTGGGGGCCCTCACCGTCGAGGCGGGGAAAATGGTGTTTCGATGGTCTGATGCCATGATCCTCCTGTGGCTATTGCAGGTGGGTGTGCTCTGGCGGAACGGCCAGTGGCTCTAACCTGGGAAGCAGGGGCGGGCCCTCGTTGACCAGACGCACAGGCCGCGGTCCTCCGGTGAGCGCGTACCACATGGGCAACACACCCGGAGGTGGGGGTGCATGGGGCCTCGGTGGTGGGGCGGGTGCGGGTTGCTGCAGTCCTTCCATGGGCGGCGGCGTGTGGAGCACGGCGGTGGAAGGGTTGTCGATGCCGGTCCTGGCGACAGAGCCGACGAGGTCGAGGGAGATGCCACCTTGCGCACGTTGTCGACCTCGGGTTGAGTGATCCCGATCTGTTCCGACAGGCTCTGCGGCTCCTGAGACACTTGCTAATTGAACTCGGTTTGCACCTCCACGCGTTTGTCTGCCTCCACCTTCTCCTCGTCGATGCGAGAGAGGAGCTTCTCCATGATAGCCGTGAGGTTGGACGTCTGCGTGTCCATGGCGGCCAAAAGTTGGCGCGGCTGAACAGATGGCTTAGAAGGCGTCGTTGCTCCCGCTCCGAACAAATCGAACCCTGCATAGGATTTTGGGCGAAAGCGCCGAAGCAAATTCACACCTGATGCGATTAGTCAAGAGTGGGTGCGCCGGCGCGGATCTGGTGGTGGGGACGAAATTTTGTAGCTCTAGATACCAATTGTGACGACCGATGAAACCTAGGAAAGGGGATCGATCGCACGGAGGGAATAGGGAGTAGGTGAGGAGAGAAGGAGGGAGGTAGACGAAGGGGAACGAGAGAGAGAGAGACTTCCAGTGTTATCTCATTTCATACCCAGGTCAATTGTACACGGTAGGTTAAGTACTCCACTCCAGGCCACGTGCAGCCCAATACATTCCAGGCTACGACCCACTGACGTGTAACCCAATCACCTCTCCTCACCTATTACATGTCCATTGATACAAGTTCTAGAGCTCTTCCTCTCCATGGCGCCCCTTAAAATAACAAGGGGTGAAGAGAAATCAATCTAGGGAAGAAGGACAAATTGATGAGGATTGGCTGACGCAATGGGCGAGAAACAAAGGGTCAAAAAACACGTTAAAAACCCAATTTTAAGGCATACAAAAGTCAAGCTATGTTGCATAACTAACAAGATCCCAAAATGATCTTTAAATCACTAAAGCAGTGATCTAAAAGATCTTATATTAATTTACAGAGGGAGTAGTATTTGTTCAATGGTGGCTCAACTAATAAAGTACTCCCTCTGTCCCAAAATAAGTGTCTCAACTTTGTACTAACTTTATTATAAAATTGTATTAAGTTTGTGACACTTATTTTGGGACCGAGGGAATAAGACATATCAAACAATAATATATAGCATAAACGATACGTACAAAAGATGATACCAAATCAAAGGATTTATAGATCTAAGCCTCCCATGAGTACATCTTAAATTGTAGAAGAAGGTAAATCTTCAATTGTTTGAAATGCAAATCGGTGCATCTTCAATGGATGTAATACGAGGAACATTATCGATTTATATTGAGATAAAGGACATGTGTCTGTGGATCCGGCGGTTTGAACTTGAATTTTTTTTTTTTGCATTGTCTTGTTTCTTTTATTCATTTTGCGTTCGTGTAAAATTAGATAGAAACAAAATTTACTAAATCGGTTTCAAATTTACAGAACTTCAGAATCTACAAAACAACTAAGGAAAAGAAACAACTTCGAATTTCAATCAAGGTTGCTAGCAAGAGAAGTTGGGATTGAGATGAGCAGTATGGATACATTTGCTTTGCGTGCGAGCCGCTGAGCTCGAATCGGACTGGGCGAACGAAGAATGGGGCGGCCAGGCGGGGCACGGCGACGACCAGGCAGGCGGCAGCGGCGGTAGGTTAGGGTTCTTTTCTTTCTCACCAGAGGACTCGCGCAGGCACAGGCGCAGCCGCACTGTCTCACTGTTTTTCTTTTATTCTCTTTCGTTGTGTTTTATTGGGCCGAGTCTCAGGCCCAGCTAGGGTTTGAAGTCGGCTGCGCCCAAGGCCGAATTATTTTTCTTAGATTTTTTAGGGCATTTTTTCCCTAGATATAGGGGCTAAGAAATTTTCAGACGCCTGGGCTGCCTGGGGCCAGCTCTGCCGTTGGATGGTGAAGTAGCTCGCTATCTCTCCGTGCGCGTCAGGAGAAATACCTTGGTTTGTCGAAAAAGGGATAAGTATATTTTTCGTCCTCGAACTCTTCCGGGAGTTTAGAAATCGTCCCTCAACTCCAAACCAGATAGTTTTCGTCCCTCAACTATTAAAACCGGATAGTTTCGCCCCTCGTGCCGCTTCCGGCGGTTTTAGTACGCAGTGAACTGTAACTTGGTGAACAGTAAAATCAGACAAAATAGAAAAAAATCTGAAATTTTACAGCATCGAAGATACTCTGGTGCGCAAGACCCGTGCAAAATTTCGTGGTGTTTCGACATTCGAGCAGCTCGCGGCAAACAAAAAACTGTAAATATATACGTCGGTGAACAGTAAATTCAAAAAAACAGCAAACAAATCAAAACAGTATGATTTTTTTGGCATCAAAGAGGCTTGGGTGTGCAACGTGCGTGCAAATTTTCATGGTGTTTGGGCGTTGTACGAACTCGTGGCAAAAAAACAAATTTGGCTCAAATTTATTTTTTTGAAAAAGTGCCCTATTTTGTTTTTTTGCTAGAGCTCCTCGTATGTCATTTGATCACGAAATTTTGTATGCATCTTACGTACCTGAGTATCTTTGCTGCCAAAAAGTTTCATAATTTTTTTATTTTTTTGCTATTTTTTTGAATAACTGTTCACCGACATAAATATTTACAGTTTTTGGTGTCACGAGCTGCTCGAATGTTGAAACACCACGAAATTTTGCACGGGTCTTGCGCACCAGATTATCTTCGATGCTCTAAAATTTCAGAATTTTTTGCTATTTTTGTTTATTTTACTGTTCACAAAGTTACTGTTCACCGCGTACTAAAACCGTCCTACGCAGCATGAGGGACGAAAACTATCCGGTTTTGATAGTTGAGGAACGAAAACTATCCCATTTGGAGTTGAGGGACGATTTCTAAACTCTCGGAAGAGTTCGAGGACGAAAAATATACTTATCCCATAGAGAAAAGAGGAGAAATACCTTGGTCCCCTAAAGAAACTCAAATGATAATGCCCATACTTGTGGAGTGCTTCAAATTCGAGGGTTGTGCCTCGATATTGGTGTGCCGGAGGTATCGGAGTCATACTTGGAAGCGATTCGGACTCCGACAAAGCCCCTGGTTTGTGTCCAATTTATGGGAAAATGGACGCGCAAACATGTCCGCTGACAATTATGGGTCCATGTTGGATTGCAAAGTGCGTCTGGACAAATCGGTCCGGGTATTTGCGGATGTTTTGAGGGTCGTCGTTGGAGATGCCCTTACATTATTTATTGTAACATGTACAAAGCAACATATGCACAAACATTGTCAACACATCAATCTGTATCAAGAACAACACAAATTCTTTAATTTTCACTTTTGTTTCAATGGTAATTCCCATGGAGTGATGGATCACTAGCAGGGGTATTTTGTTCGTGGAGCATTATGTTTGTTAGTTGTAAAAGAGATATACATCAAATTAATGTTGAACTGCTGAAAAATATGTTGTATCTCTTCTGATTTGTATTTGCCTATTCGTAGGTGAATATACTTTTTTAAAAAGTGAGATGCTTCGCTTTTACGAAAACCAAGAAATGTAGAATGCTTGCAAAGAGCTTATGCGTCTTTAGTCTAGTGGAATCTAATATTATCTTCAAACTGACGTGTTCTGTTAGAGTACTGCACAAAGCTACACTTTATTTCGTTTTCTCAAGATAAGCACTCATTTTGTAGTACACAAGATAACACGAATTGAAGATGAATATGGAAACTTGATGCAAATGAACACATACAAACAAATCTATAGAAGGATTGTGATGTTCAAGTGAGTGAACGAAATCCTGTGGAGATACATATTTAGCCTCTATTTTGTTTTCCCATCTGATGATGATGTGTAGCTTATTCGACTCGCTTAGTCTATTTTGTTTTCTGCAATGTCATGGAGGTTGGAGGGTCCAGGGTTACACTTGTGCACGTGTGATTCCATCTAATATGTGTAGTGCCCGTGTGCACCTGGATTGCTGGAAAATCTTGCTAATTTTTTTAAAATAATACATTTTTTTATTAAATCTCAGAAATATTATGTCATAATTATATTTTTTTAAATAATACCCAGTAGGCCTATTGCTGGCGGATTGGATCCAGTCGGCCTGCTGCTGGCCGATTGGACCAGATCCATTCAGCCCACTGCTGGCCGATTGGTCCCAATCGGCCCATTGCTGACCGATTGGCGCCTAGTCTGCTTCCTCTAGGCTGACTGGTGCATGCACCCATTTATCTGTTGAATAGGTATTTGAAAAATGTTGAAGAAGTATTTTTTTATCATGCATGTAAAAATGTTAATCAAGCATTTGAAAAAAATGTTGAACAAGTATTTGAAAAATGTTGAACAAGTATCCGAAAAATGTTGAAAAAATATTTGAAAACTGTTGAATAGGTATTTGAAAAATGTTAAAGAAGTATTTAAAAAATGTTGATCATGTATATAAAAATGTTAATCAAGCATTTGCAAAAAATGTTGAACAATTATTTTAAAAAATATTGATCATGTATATAGAAATATTGAACAAGTATTTATAAAAATGTTGATCATGTATATAAAAATATGGAACAAGTATTTGAAAAAATGTTCAACAATTATTTAAAAAAATGAATAAGTATTTGAAAAATTGTTTAACATCTGTATAATATACATGACAAATACGTGTTCAACATTTTTATATACATGATCAATAGTTTTTCAAATACTTGTTTAACATTTTTTTCAAATACTTGTTTAACATTTTTTGCAAATGCTTGATTAATATTTTTTATACATGATCAACATTTTTTAAAATACTTTTCAACATTTTTCAAATACCTATTCAACAGTTTCAAATATTTTTTCAACATTTTTTAAATACTTGTTCACTATTGTTTTTTCTAATGCTTGATTAACATTTTTATATGCATGATCAACATTTTTTTAAATACTCCTTCAACATTTTTCAAATCCTCATTCAACAGATAAATGGGTGCATGCACCTGTCGGCCTAGAGGAAGCAGACTGGGCGCCAATTGGCCAGCAGTGCGCCGACTGGGGGCAATCGGCCATCAGTGGGCAACTGCATCCACTCGGCCGGCAGTGGGCCGACTGGGTTCCAATCGGCCAGCAGTAAGCCGACTGGGTATTATTTATGAAAAATATAATTATGTCGTAATATTTCTGAAATTTAATAAAAAATTTGTATTATTTTAAAAAAATAGCGAAAAATCTTCCCGTAGTGCAACCTTTTATGCCTGGTTTGGTGGTAGGGGATCCGCCCGGGATCCCTGTCGTTTCAGAAATAATGCAGCCTAGGAAAGAGCCATTTCTTTCTTTGTGTTTGCTCACCCAGCAATAAGACTTCTTAGTAAAGCTGATATTTTCTTTGCCTTGATGCAAATTTTCAGTCCCTCGGTTAACATGCAGAACAAACACAGGATTTCAAATGCAGAAGGCTAAATAGCTACAGCAAAAGCAGATAAAATCTCGCTAAGTGGCACTCCATCACCGAAATCCTAAGGATTATATAACCTAAAAAACAGACAGTACAGTAGTCTGATTGGAACTCTCAATACACTAAAATGTTTAGAAATGAGACGCACTAATATTGGGATTTAGGACAAATAAACATAATCATTAATAGTATCATGGACAAGAAAACCAGACTTCAGAATAATTTAGCCACATGAAACTAGTTCATCTGCAGTATGATATCTAGACAAACAAAAAAAATAGTAACCATGTTCTTTGAAAATTGCAGTATGCTTAACATCTAAGGTTTCCGGGGATTGCTCCAAACAGAAAATCAAGCTAGCAGGAACAAGGGCTGTAGGTAAAACTACTGCCCATCTGCACCTGCTAATGAGTCTGAGAAAAGTGGAACATAGGGTAGATAATTCGATGCCTTCTTTTCGCGAAGATTAAGGATTTGATGGAATTTCTGATGCTGCATATCGTATGATGCCAATGCATTAACATCACATGCTTCCAGAAAAATGGTGTCGCAGTCTGGATGAAAAGCAGCCACCTTGTACTCCACCTCCACCCCATTTATGTTCCGCAACTCATCATTGCTGACACTATGCTTCAAGACCCATTGTTTACTATCATAATCCTCTATGAACCAGACTGATGCTACCTTGGTATTCTCCTTTTTCTTCTTGACCCTGGGTGCCGTAAAGTAGTGCAAGCACCCCTGTGATAAACCAATTCTACCACAAGTCAGACCACCAGATGGCACACGGATAGTTTTCCACACCTTCCCCTCCATGTCCAACGCTAGCAGCACAGCATCGTCCCTCATGTTATTGGGTAACAGCCAACCAAGCAAGTGCAGCATACCATGAAAGAAGACACTTGTAGCGCCAAACTGCAGGAGAAATTTATAAACCAAGAGGCTTTCTCTACGAATCCAAGCTCCAGATTTAGAAGAGTAGATGTTCACTCCTGTGATGCATCCCCCCTGACGGGCCACCCTAAACTGAAGAACGTGGAAGTGTGACGAGACCGCTGGATCAAAGGCCAAACGAGCAAAGATGGGACGGTCGTTTGGCACCTCTGAGTTAGGGGGCAGGGCGGCCCACCTCTCGGTGGCCGGATTGCACACGATGTAATGGGATTCAAGTTCAACCGGCGCATTCTCATCTGTGGATGGAGAAGAAGGGGCCATGTAGCAGAGGCAGAGGAGGAGGCCATTGCACGTGTCCAGGACGTACAAGTCCTTGTTGGGTGGCAAGAAAGGGAGGGACATGTCGACCGGCAGGGCTGCGCCGATGGAGAAGTCTGCGAACCGTAAGTAATGGACGCGGGGGCCTACCCTGTCGTAGATGCTGTAGAGGAAGCCCGCGAGAGTGTGGGGCAGTTTCTTGCGGTTGGCGGGGTCGGCGATGAGGTCGCGCCAGGACGTGGAGACGCACTTGAAGCGGTGGACGGACCTGGCGGGGAGGCGGGAGAGGATCTCCACGATGAGGTCGTCCGTCAGGAGGGCGGCCGCCTCCGCCGGACCGTCGGTCATGCTTGCCTCCCGCTTCTTCCTAGAGCTCTTCCTCCATGGCGCACCTTAAAAGAACAAGGGGTCAAGAGAAATCAATATAGGGAAGAAGGACAAATTGATGGGGATTGGCTGACGCACCGGGCGAGACACTAAAGGTCAAAAAACACCTTAAAAAACCAATTATAAGGCATACAAAAGTCAAGCTAAGTTGCATAACTAACAAGATCCCAAAAACAATATTCAAAAGTACTCATGCTGTAAACCAATATTAGGTCTTTTAGATCACTAAAGTAGTGATCTAAAAGATCTTATATTAGTTTACAGAGGGAGTAGTATTTGTTCAATGGTGGCTCAACTAATAAAGTAAGACATATCAAACAATAATATACAGCATAAATGATACATACAGAAGATGATACCAAATCAAAGGATTTATAGATCTGAGCCTCCCATGAGTACATCTTAAATTGTAGAAGAAGGTAAATCTTTAATGGTTTGAAATGCAAATCAGTGCATCTTCAATGGATGTAATACGAGGAACATTATCAATTTATATTGAGATAAAGGACATGTGTCCGTGGATCCGGCGGTTTGAAGTTGAAAAAAAAATTGCCATTGTCTTGTTTCTTTTATTCATTTTGCCTCCGTGTAAAATTAGATAGATAGAAACAAAATTTACTAAATCGGTTTCAAATTTAGAAAACTTCAGAATCTACAAAACAGCTAGGGGAAAGAAATAACCTTGAATTCCAATCAAGGTATCAGACAGTGGCATTTGCTAGCAAGAGAAGTTGGGATTGCGATGAGCAGTATGGATACCTTTGCTTTGCGTGCGAGCCGCTGAGCTCGAATCGTACTGGGCGCCGACCGCCGGGGTTAATCCTCTCCTCGAGACCTGGGATGGACGAACGGGGCGGTCGTCGCCTCGCCGGCGCTGCAGAGGAAGCAGTCAACCAAGATTCCAAGAAGGAGATGGAAGGGGGGGACTGGACTGCCCGATGCCGCACTGGGCTGGTTGGCCGGGAGGGGCGAACGAAGAATGGGGCGGCCGGGCGGGGCACGGCGACGACCAGGCTCGCGGCAGGGTAGGGTTCAGGCGCAGCCGCAAGGTCGCACTGTTTTTTCTTCTTCTCTTTCGCTGTGTTTTATTGGGCCGAGTCTCAGGCCCAGCTAGGGCTGGAAGTCGGCTGCGCCAAGGTCGAATTATTTTTCCTACATTTTCTTAGGGCATTTCCCCCTACATAGGGCTGAGAAATTTTCTGATGCCCCAGGCCATTGCCTGGGCGGCCTGGGGCCAGCTCTGCCGTTGGATGGGGAAGTAGCTCGCTGTCTCTCCGTGTACGTCTACCTTTGGTACCCCTCAAAAAAAGGAGAAATACCTTGGTTTGTCTAAAAAGAGAGAGGAGAAATACTTGGTCCCCTAAAAAACCTCAAATGATAACGCCCATACATGTGGAGCGCTTCAAATTCGCGGGTTGTGCCTCGGTTTTGGTGTGCCGGAGGTGTCGGAGTCATACTTGGCGATGATTCGGACTCCCACAGAGCCCCTGATTTGCGTTCGATTTGCTGAGAAACGGACGCGCAAACACATCCGCTGACAATTATGGGTCCGCGTTGGATTGAAAAGTGCATCTGGACAAATCAGTCCGGGCATTTTGCAGATGTTTTTTTTCGGAACACAATACAGACGCAAGCACTCATACATACACACATACACTCATCCCTATGAACGCACACACGCACATCCTACCCCTATGAGCAACTCCGAGAAACTGAGCCGGTCGTCGTTGGAGATGCCCTTACCTTACATTATTTATTCTTTGTAACATGTACAAGGCAACATATGCACAAACACTGTCAACACATCAATCTGTATCAAGAACAACACAATTTCTTTAATTTTCACTTTTATTTCAATGGTAATTTCCATGGAGCGATGGATCACGGTATATAGCAGGGGTATTTTGTTCATGAGCTTTATATTTGTTAGTTGTAAAAGAGATACATCGGGTTAATGTTGAACTGCTGAAAAATATGTTGTATCTCTTCCGATTTGTATTTGTCTATTCGCAGGTGAATATGCTTGCAAAGAGCTTATGCGTCTTTAGTCTAGTGGAATCTAATATTGGCTTCAAACTGATGTGTTCTGTTAGAGTGCTGCACAAAGCTACACTTTATTTCGTTTTCTCAAGATAAGCACTCATTTCGTAGTATACAAGATAAAACGAATTGAAGATGAATATGGAAACTCGGTGCAAATGAATCTATTGTACACATACAAACAAATCTATCTCAGATGTATATGGAAACTCGGGAGCCTCTATTTTGTTTTCCCATCTGATGATGATGTGTAGCTTATTTGACTCCCTTGGTCTATTTTGTTTTCTGCAACGTCATGGAGGTTGGAGAGTCCAGTGTTACACTTGTGCACGTGTGATTCCATCTAATATGTGTAGTGCCCGTGTGCACATTGAATGCTGGAAAATCTTCGCGTAGTGCAACCTTTTAGGCCTAGTTTGGTAGTAAGGGATCCGCCCGGGATCCCTGTCGTTTCAGAAATAATGCAGCATAGGAAAGGGAACAAAATTATATGAGACCAGGTCTCATATAAAGCACGTGAGACCCGTCCTGATGGATGACACGTGGCATTCACAAATCACAAAGTATCTAATCTGTCCTCCCCTGATTTCAGGTGGGGGTGGGGTAAATGCTTTGTGATTTGTGAATGTCACGTGTCACAAAGTATCAAATCACAAAGGATCATAGAATTCTTTTCCATAGGAAAGAGCCATTTCTTTCTTTGTGTTTGCTCACCCAGCAATAAGAATTCTTAGTGCAGCTGGTATTTTCTTTGCATTGATGCAATTCTTCAGTCCCTTAACAGGCAGAATAAACAGAGGATTTCAAATGCAGAAGACTGAATAGCAACAACAAAAGCAGATAAAAACTCGCTAAGTGGCACTGCATCACCGAAATCCTGAGGATTATAACATAAAAAACAGACGGTACAATAGTCTGATTGGAACTCTCAATACACTAAAATGTTTATAAATGAGACGCACTAATATTGGGATTTAGGACACATAATCCTTAGAAAAATTTTAGCCACATGAAACTAATTCATCTGCAGTACGATATCTAGACAAACAAAAAAAAATAGTAACCATGTTATTCGCAAATTGCAGTATGCTTAACATCTAATGTTTCTGGGGATTGCTCCAAACATAAAATCAAGCTAGCACTAGCAGGAGCAAGGGCTGTAGGTAAAACTACTGCCCGTCTGCACCTGCTAATGAGCCCGAGAAAAGTGGAACATAGGGTAGATAATTCGATGCCCTCTTTTTCCGAAGATTAAGGATTTGATGAAATTTCTGATGCTTCATATCGTATGATGCCAATGCATCAACATCACGTGCTTCCAGGAAAATGGTGTCGCAGTCTGGATGAAAAGCAGCCACCTTGTACTCCACATCCAACTCCACCCCATTTATGTTCCGCAACTCATCATTGCTGACACTATGCTTCAAGACCCATTTTTTACTATCATAATCCTCCATGAACCAGACTGATGCTACCTTGTTGTTCTCCTTTTTCTTCTTGATCCTGGGTATCGAAAAGTAGTGCAAGCACCCCTGTGATAAACCAATTCTACCATAAGCCAAACCATCGGACGGGACACGGTTAGAGCATTACTAGTAGAACCCTCAAACCCTCAAATCTAAAAAGCACTTTTAAGGGTTGAGTTGTGCCACTTTTTGACACTTTTAAGGGTTGAAAAACAGTGGCAAATACTAGAACCCTCAAACCCAACCCGTAAACTGCTTTAAGGATTGGATTTGAGGGTTCTAGTCTTTGCCTCGACCCCAACCTTTAAATCTATCATTTGACATCTCACAATTCATGACAACAAGAACACAATCGACTTCCAAACAAACTATCAAATGACAATCATTGATGCACGGTTTAATAGTTTACATCACAAAATCATCATCTCCCTCCTCTCATCGGCACCATCACCAAAAGTTCCACCTCGGCGCCATCTCCTAGACCACAAGCGGGCTCCATCAAGCATCTCCATCGCCACCAATGGAGTCGTACACACCGCCATCACCACAACTACTCATCGGAGTGTCACCTCGAAAAGTAGAGGACCCAACACGAAACATCCTCTTCCTCTCCGCGATGTCCTCCTTGTAGTCCTTCCACCATTGCAATTGGTCTTGATCCATGTCCTTCTTGGACATCATCATGTGCTCTTTCTCCTCCACCATGAGTTCTTTCCATACCTTTGCCTCTTTGAGCTTGATCATCCTCTCCTCCAACTCGGCCTTGCGCTTTGCTTCTTCATGCTTTTCTTCAACTTGTGCAAGCTTGACCTCTTTCTTCTTCTCGGTGATAAGAAGCTTCGTCTCCAATGTCTTCGTTGTCAATTCCTCTCTTGCCTTCATCATGTGGTCCATCTTCTCCCTTAGGCTTGACGCCTCTTCTTCCATCTTCACCCTTAGCTTGCCCTTCTTGTTTCCCTCGGGCTTGCCCACGTTCCTCTCCTCCTCATCTTCACTATCATCCATCCTTAGCATTGCCGACTTCTTGGGTGCGGTCTCTTGATCCCTCAACTTCCACTTGTCAAAGGTTTGAAGAATTGACCAAACATGCTTAAATGGGAACGCCTTGCCCTTGGAAGCGGCCATCTCCTTGTACCTCATGCCGGCAATTGTCTCCTATCAACCACACATAAATCACATAAGAACCACCAATAGCATAGTGCACACACATAATCAAAATAGTGAAGAAATATGTACTCACATAGTCACTCTCCACGGTTCCACTAGGTGGTGCATCTATCACTTGGTCCATGGCCGCACTCCAACGAGAACAAGCGGGCTTGATCAATTCCCACCGGCCTTGAAGCGACCGGAAAGAGCGATGGATGAACCCACTATTCTTCGGCTTGATCTTACAATAGACGTCCTCGATCCTTTGCCAATACCGTTTACCGGTTTGATCGGTGCCGGTGGTTGCATCCATTCCCACACTTGCCCAAGCACGAACCAAGAGGACATCTTCCGCCTCGGTGTAGTTTGTCGACCGCGCGTGTGGGCGGGAAGCGGCGGTGAATGCCTCCTCCCCTATCTCGGCCACCTCCTCCTCGTCATCCCCCACCTCCTCCTATTCTTCCTCCTTCTCCTCCAAGTCGTCACCAACCCTAAAGGGGTCTAGAGGCGGAGCTCCAAGGTCCACCTCCGCGTTTTGGAGGAGGTCCATGAACGAGGATGGGTTTGCCATTTCCTCGAACACCTTGTGCGCGGCGGGAGGAGGTTGGGCGACGGCGGCCGCCGCCGGCTTCTTCCGCGCCGCGGGCTTCTTCCGCGGCTTCGAGGCCGCCCCTCGCGGCCCAAGGGAGGCCGCCTTCTGCCGGCTCTTCTTGATAGCCGGGGCGGGGGCGGGGGCGGGTGCCGGCGCGGGCGAGGTGGGCGGGGCGGTGACGGGGGCGGGCGCCGGGGCGGGGGCGGCAGGAGGTGGTGCGAGGCCCGCCCGCCGCCGCTTGGCCCCGACGTGGGTCGCCGCCACCACGTCGGCGACGGCCGGTTGGGCGGGGGCGGGGGCGGGGGCGGGTGCGGGCGCCGGGGCGGCCGACGCGGGCGGGACGGGCGGGGCGGGAGCGGCGGCCGCGGCGGGCGGGGGCGCGGCGGCTGAGGGGCCTTCCATGGCCGGCGACGAGGAGGAGGGCGGCGGGACACGGGCGGGAGGGGAGCGGTTGCCTCCCGCGCGAACGAGGAGCCAGCGACGAAGAGGAGTGCGGGTTGGGGGGAGATTTCCCCCTCAACCCCTACTTCTACAGATTGCAAATTGGTTTGAGGGTTGGACCTCTAATTTTTTTTTACGGGTTTGAGGGTTTACAGGTTCTAGTCTACGGCGTTTTTCCGGCGAAAACTATAAAAAAGCGGTTATTTTTAAGGGTTTGAGGGTTTGAGGGCACTACTAGTAATGCTCTTAGTCTTCCACACCTTCCCCTCCATGTCCACTGCTAGTAGCACAGAATCGTCGTTCACGTTAAGGGGGCACAGCCAACCAAGCAAGTGCAGCATTCCATGAAAGAAGACACTTGTAGCGCCACATTTCAGAAGAAAATTCTCAACCAAGAGGCTTTCTCTATGAATCCAAGCTCCAGATTTCGAAGAGTAGATGCTCACTCCTGTGATGCATCCTCCCAGACGGGCCCCCTTAAACTGAAGAACGTGGAAATGTGACGAGACTGCTGGATCAAAAGCCAAACGAGCCAGGGTGAGAGGTTCGTCTGGCGCCAGTGAGCCAGGCGGCAGGGCGACCCACCTCCGGGTGGCCGGGTTGCACACGACGAAATGGGCATCGAGTTCAACCGGCGCATTCTCATCCGTTGATGGAGAAGAAGGGGCCATGGAGCAGAGGCAGAGGAGGAGCCCATTGCAAGTGTCCAGGATGTGCAGGTCCTTGTTGGGTGGCAAGAAAGGGAGGGACATGTCGACCGGCGGGGCTGCACCGACGGAGAAGTCGGCGAACCCAAAGTAATTGAAGCGGGGGCCTACGCTGTCGTAGGTGCCGTAGAGGAAGCCGGCGAGGGTGTGGCGCAGCTTCTTGCAGTTGGCTGGGTCGGCGATGAGGTCGCGCCAGGACGGGGAGACGCACTTGAAGCGGTGGACGGACCTGGCGGGGAGGCGGGAGAGGATCTCCAAGATGAGGTCGTCTGTCAGGAAGGCGGCCGCCACCGCCGGAGCGTCCGTCGTGCTCGCCTCTTTCTTCTTCCTAGAGATCTTTCTCTCCATGGCGCCGCTTGAAAAAACAAGGGGTCGAGAGAAATCAATCTAGGGAAGAAGGAAAAATTGATGGGGAAGTAGCTCGCGATCTCTCCGTGCGCGTGAGGAGAAATACCTTGGTTTGAGGCGGCGGCGTAGGCTGCGATTGTATGTGTAGACGCGGCGGCGGCGGCGGCGCTTCTCGGCGGCGTAGGGGATCGGAAAGAAAATGGGGATTTTTTTTTTTGAGGAATAAAAGAAAAAAAATGTTAGGCGTAGCAGTGGGGGGTAGTGGATGATGTTGGGCCGCAACTAGATTAGCAACGAAATACTGGGCCGCAACTATATTATGATGGGAATATATTATGCCGTCAGCGAAGTAGGGTGAAACAATTTGAAGCTAGATGGCTCCAAGAAGAGGCCGTAGCTAAACCTGGGAATGGTTTGGTCTCAAACCATAGTTTTAATTTGGTTTATTCATTGGGGTGCTTAAGTTTGGTTGTAATGGGCTGAGGCCCTGTTTCAATTTGGATTGGTCTGGGCTTTAGTAATTAGTAGACTGGTTTGGTTTGGTCTGGAAAAGGCTATTGTGCATATTGCGTGGGAAAAGGCTAAATTGGTATGTGTTGGACCATATCTAGCGTCTCGTACTCGCAAAACGCATGTTGACCTGCTTTTATCTGGGATCATGATATTTTGAAATGACCTAAAAAGAATTAATAAGCTGAAGAAGGAATTGGAGAACCTACGATGTGGCCCTCTATCTATTGAATCTCGATCACGGCAAAAGGAAATTATTGTCCTCATGAAAAAATTGTTGGACTAAGAAGATATTATTTGGCTGCATAGGGGAAGAGCTAATTTTCTTATGCATGGGAGCATAACAAATCTTTTTTTCATAATGCGGCTACAACAAGGAATAAAAGAAAGCAAGTTAAATTTTTTTTTTTGATGATGCTGGAGTCTGGCGTCAAGGTATGGAGTTGAAGAACCACATTTCAGGTTATTTTTCCAACCTTTTATCCTCTGAAGTTCTCGAACTAAATCAGGATGTCTTATCTCTCATTCGAAGGTGAGTTTCACACGAGATGAACAACACACTTCTAGCCCCTTATTATGTTGAGGATGTTTGTAAGACTCTTTTTGATATTGGAGATTTAAAGGCCCCGGACCCTGACGGACTTTATGCTATTTTCTATAAGAGACTTTGGTTCATGTTAGGGGAAGATCTAGTTGAAAAGTCCTTCAAGCGACGAATTTTTGTACCATCCCACCAAGGTGGAACGATACAACTGTTGTTATGATCCCAAAGGTCGACATAACGTGACACAATTCAGACCCATCAATTTGTGTAATGTGTTGTATAAGGTCATTTCAAAGACGGTGGTTGCACACTTGAAAGTTATATTACCAAAGGTAATTAGCCCGATTCAAAGTGCTTTTGTGCCAGGGAGGATGATTACAGATATTTTTTTAGTGGCCTATGAATATTTCCAGAAAATTAAGAACAAGAAGGATGTAAAAGAAGGTTTGTTTGCTATCAAGTTTGACATGCATAAAAGCTTATGATCAAGTTAAATGGATTGTGCTGAAGCTTGGATTCCATGTTAATTGGGTTAATTTGGTTATGCAATGTATATCTACTGTTGGATACAAGGTTTGATTTAATTTAGAATAGATTGAGTGTTTTAAACCCACAAGAGGATTAAGTTAGGGAGATCCATTATCTCCATATTTGTTTTTGTTGCGTACTGAGGGGTTGACTGTTGTTTTAACTCATGTAGAAGATGTATGTTCCTAAGGGTCAAGGTGGGATCGGATTTCGTGCTATCCGTTGTTTTAACCTAGCAATGTTGGCTAAACAGACTTCGTTAGCTTGAAGTAATCATCATAGGCCCTAACAGACTAGTAGATGCATTCGTTCATGCATTTGAACTAATGTCACCGCATACGAAACCGGCGTTGGAAATACATATTGAATAGCGAATCAAGGCAAAGTAGTCATCATATAGATTCATATGGCCACATGCCCTTTGTGGATGCAAAAATTGATGCCTCTTTGTTGAACCCTTGTAGTTGAGAATATGCCCTCATGCTTTCCCCGTTTATTTTCAAGAATCACCTTCGTCATCGTCGTTTCATCCTCATCTTCCTCATCATTTGATGAATACGAATACATGAAGGAATAGAAGCACACCTTGCTTGAATTAATCATGTTTGCTTCAAAGCAAACCAACGAGAAGGTAAAAAAATCGTTATGCCATTTGACCACACTTGTCGGGCGTGGTGTCGACAATGAACATGTCTGTAGTGGCAGAGGGTACCTGGTTGACAAATGGACCTGGATATAGATGCGTAGGCCAAGTTAGGCATGCGCATAGATTTGGGTGGAGCAGCGGAGATCTGGCAAGACCTAGGCGGCATTTGCGGTACGATGGCTATCTCTTGGAGCGTGGATGCAGGGCACAAGGCGAGAGACAAATTGAAAATAGGGATGAACTCCAAATATAGTAAGTTGTTTATTTATTGTTACAAAATTGTCACATATTGTTACAAAATTGTTATATACATTTAGTATATCATGAAGTCGTCTCCGGTACAACTTATATTTTAAAATTTTGGTTTACTAATGAACCATTTGAAACAATTTTTTTGTCAAACATTAACATAATTTTTAAAGATAATTCATACTTTCTGAATTAAAGAAATACATTTTATTTATTTTAAAATAATAAATAATTGTCTTTTTTTCTCTAAATATATACTATATATTAACACATTTTTATTTTAAATTTTAATTTGATATAATTGAATTCAAGTTGTAAATTTATCATATTTATACATATCCATGGTAAAACAATAATCAAATAAGACGTATAATAAAATTACTTTAAATGACTTTTTTACGTGAAATAATCCAGTATGTCATTGCTGACATATAGTAAACTTAATTATAAATAATTGCTCACACATATTTATACGAAAACATTTTTACTTCATTTTATCTCATATTCATTAATGTATGTCATATTTTTTTGATATACTATCTTAAATATTATTTAGATAAACTATTAGAGTTAATGATGTATTCTTACTCTCCACAATAATATAGATATTGTTTTGCATGATTATAATATTTATTCATGTAAATACATTCGTTGTGCTAAACTACAACTATATTTGTCACAAAACATGTTTTTAGTACAGTGGGCATTGTTTAAGAAAGTATTTTGTTATATTAGATTTTACCTTATTCTAAGCAAAGCAAAAGTACCACATTGCTTACAAATTAATTTATGCATTTCTATTGTTTTATTATAGTGTGTTTATGTGTCCTCATCATAGTATTTATGTCTTCTTATCCATAGTGATCTTATATATCTACAAAACTTAGTAGGGTGTTCTAGAGTATCTAAACCTAACAAATACCTTCATAGAGTTTTCCAATGTGCAAGAGTACCAAGTTTAGGTGTAAACAAATAAGTATGTTTAAAATGTTTGAGTTGCCAACAAGTAGTTTGTTTCTCGAATCTTCTCCACCACTATCTCACATTGTTATCTTTAGTCAAATTTCCCCTTTTTGTTTTTTAGATTCAAGATGAGGTACGGTGGGGTCTTTTCTTTTTTACTTCGTACCAATATGATACCATTCATAACATGCCCGAATGGCTAGAATTTAAAGACTTGTATGTTGATGTTGTTCATTTGAAAAAAAAATCATCATTTTTTCTACAAAGGAATTAGTGTAAGTTTAAGAATTTAATTTCACACACACGCGCGCGCGCACACACACACAAATATATATATATATATATATATATATATATATATATATATATATATATATATATATATATATATATATATATATATATATGACAATAAAAATGGGTGTAACTACACCCGGTAGTAGGAAAAAATTGTCCTATATATAATATGTAAGAATATTTTAGGTAGTATCTACCATACCGTAGTGTATGTATGCATAGTATGTAATATGTAAGAATATTTAGGTAGTATATATATTATTTTTTAGGTAATATGTAGTATATTTTTAGCATACTTCTTTTTACATACAAATGTGTACGTATTTTCATAAATATGATAAAAACATGGACTCACATTCAATTTTTTCACATAACTCACTTTGGAGTATCTTATAGAGAAATGATAAAGTAGTATATATACTATTTTATAGTAGTATATGGGAAATGGGTGTAGTATAATTTTTAGTATGTTCATATACTATATATAAGATACTCCAAAGCGAGTTATGTATAAAAATTGCATGTGATATATATATATATATATATATATATATATATATATATATATATATATATATATATATATATATACGGTCTATTCTGCTGATATTAGCAGAATAACTATTCTGCACACCACTTCGGCACTGCACGCTAAACAGAAGCGCACTGCATCATTTTGACGACGAGCACCGCAATAGAGACTAGTGAACTTCGTGTCAAAAAAATTGCATGCAGTGTTTTTCTGGTACTGTTTTTGCTCTAGTTTTTTAACCGTTTAACAGAACGAGGCGTATAATATACCGTTGGAAAGCTATGGATTAGGCGCAACTTCGCCATGTTGAACACTTTTCGAGATTCCTTGCGGTTTAAGAGCAGTTTCAAAAACGGCGCGGCGGACGACGAGTGACAGCGAGCGTATTTTCGCGATTTCTTCTAAACCGCTCGTCGGAACGAAGCAAATGATATGCCGTTGGATAGATATCATCGAGGCGCATCTTTTTCATATATAAATCTTTCTCTAATTCGTTACGGTTGAAGAGCAGTTTCAAATTACTAAATCGCGGAACTCTGTTTTTCAATTTTTTTGAAATTTTCAGTACTGTTTTCGCTCCAGTTTTCTAACCATTTGTCGAAACGAGACGTATGATACACCATTGGAAAGCTATGGACAAGGCGCAACTGTCGTATATTGAAATGTTTTTGAGATTCCTTACAGTTTTTAGTTAATTTTGAAAATTGTGCGACTAACATCGAGAGGCAGCGGCTGTTTTTTCGCAAAATTTTTTTGAACGGCTGGTCAGAATGATTCAACTCAAACGCCGTTGGAAAGATATCGACGAGACACAACTTTTTCATGTAGAACACTCTCTCTAATTCCTTACGGTTTAAGAGCAGTTTCGATTTTACCGAAAAACGGACACTGTTCTTCGCGAGACCAAAATCGTCGTATGTACTGCATCGGACAGAGGAACGCATTGCTTCAGACAAAATACCGCACTGCATCAGATGGGCAAGTGCACTGCATGGTCTATTTTTGTTTAGACGTATTTTTTTCTCGGACGAGGAAAGAAGAACGCACTGCTTCAGACGAAATACCGCACTTCATCGGACAGACAAGTGCACTGCATGATTTATTTTTTATGGGATGTAAATTTTCCCAAACGATGTGGAGTGCACTCCATGTCAAGCGTTTGTGAACCGCAATACTATGAAAAGTGAACCTCAAGACTACCGTAAACGTGTCGTACTGCATCATACAGAAAACCGCACTTATTTAGACTAAAAACCACACTTCATTGGACAGACAATGTGCACTGCATGATTTCTCCCTCGGTCATATGGAGAAGTGAATCGCATTACCTTTTTTTCATTTTGGTAACAATTTTTCTTGCACTTACAAGATGAACAACATCAGATACTTGAGCGCACTGCTTCAGTCAGAAAACCGCACTGCATCGAATGGTGCGAGCCGCAATACTTTTTTTGTCGTCTGCCTATTTTTTTTCTTACACTTCACATTGAGTGTAATTGAAATCGCACGAATCGTAAAACTCCTGAAAGTGAGCTGCAATATTTTTTTGCTAGTGAACTTTGAAACTTTTTTTCCAATCATCCCACAAGCAAAAGAAAATGCATCACAAAAAGAAGTGAACCTTTCATGTTAACTTCTTTTTCAAACTTTCTCGTGTCCTTACTCAAACTTTATTTGTAGACCAAAGTGCACTGCAGTGTTGCATCTTTTTAAATGCGTTTTGTTTGAAATCTGAAGTCCTTTGTAGTGGAAATTTTTCAAGACCAAAGTGCACCACATTTTCTTCCTGGTTTTTTACTGCACTATGGTAACTGAGAAAAAACTTGAATTTTTTTTGAACAAGAGAACTGCATTTTTTTCAGTTTCCATATCTGCAGACAACTCAAATCTAGACTGCACGGTGCCAGACGGGTGTGCTGCTTACACTCACGCAGTGCCCTGCACGGCCAAAATCAACAACAAAAAAACTGAAAATAACACACACAAAATTTATGAGCTCCAAGCCCGGCGAGCTGCTGCTCGTCCTTGATCTCATGGCGACAGAGGACACAAGTGCTCAGGGCGGCGGCCTTGCTGGAAGGCAACAGTCCAAAAAAATCCGATGGTATGGCTCTTCATACTGCACCTTGTTGGGGAACGTAGTAATTTCAAAAAATTTCCTACGCACACGCAAGATCATGGTGATGGCATAGCAACGAGAGGGGAGAGTGTTCGTCCACGTACCCTCGTAGACCGTAAGCGGAAGCATTAGAACAACGCGGTTGATGTAGTCGTACGTCTTCACGATCGACCGAGCCAAGCACCGAACGTACGGAGCCTCCGAGTTCAGCACATGTTCAGCTCGATGACAACCTCCGGCCCTCCGATCCAGCAAAGGCTCCGGAGATGAGTTCCGTCAGCATGACGGCGTGGTGACGATGATGATGTTCTACCGGCGCAGGGCTTCGCCTAAACTCCGCGACGATATGACCGAGGTGGAATATGGTGGAAGGGGGCACCGCACACGGCTAAGGAACGATCCGTAGATCAACTTGTGTGTCTATGGGGTGCCCCCCGCCCCCGTATATAAAGGAGGGAGGGAGGAGGGGGCCAGCCTAAGGGGAGGCGCGCCCTAGGAGGGGGAAACCTACTCCAAGTAGGTTTCCCCCCTCCTTTTCCTAATCCAAGAGGGAGGGGAAAGGAAGGAGTAGGAGAGGGGAAGGCAAGGGGGGCGCCGCCCCCCCCCCCCTTCCTTGTCCTATTCTGACTCAAGGGGAGGGGGCGCGCCACTTGCCCTGGCCGGACCCTCTCTTTCTCCACTAGGGCCCATCAAGGCCCATTACTTCCCGGGGGGTTCCGGTAACCCTCCGGTACTCCGGTTTTCTCCGAAAACTCCCGGAACCTTTCCGGTGTCCGAATATAGTCGTCCAATATATCAATCTTTATGTCTTGACCATTTCGAGACTCCTCGTCATGTCTTTGATCACATACGGGACTCCGAACAAACTTCGGTACATCAAAACTTATAAACTCATAATAAAACTGTCATCGAAACGTTAAGCGTGCGGACCCTACGGGTTCGAGAACTATGTAGACATGACCTAAAACCATTCTCGGTCAATAACCAATAGCGGGACCTGGATGCCCATATTGGTTCCTACATATTCTACGAAGATCATTATCGGTCAAACCGCATAACAACATAATTTGTTCCCTTTGTCATCGGTATGTTACTTGCCCGAGATTTGATCGTCGGTATCAAATACCTAGTTCAATCTCGTTACCGGCAAGTCTCTTTACTCGTTCTATAATACGTCATCTCATAACTAACTCATTAGTTATATGCTTGCAAGGCTTAGGTGATGAGTATTACCGAGAGGGCCCAGAGATACCTCTTCGACAATCGGAGTGACAAATCCTAATCTCGAATTATGCCAACCCAACATGTACCTTTGGAAACACCTGTAGAGCACCTTTATAATCACCCAGTTACGTTGTGACGTTTGGTAGCACACAAAGTGCTCTTCCGGTAAACGGGAGTTGCACAATCTCATAGTTGTAGGAACTTTGTATAAGTCATGAAGAAAGCAATAGCAGTACACTAAACGATCAAGTGCTAGGCTAACAGAATGGGTCATGTCAATCACATCATTCTTCTAATGATGTGATCCCATTAATCAAATGACAACACATGTCTATGGTCAGGAAACATAACCATCTTTGATTAATGAGCTAGTCAAGTAGAGGCATACTAGTGACTATGTGTTTGTCTATGTATTCACACATGTATCATGTTTCCGGTTAATACAATTCTAGCATGAATAATAAACATTTATCATGATATGAGGAAATAAATAATAACTTTATTATTGCCTCTAGGGCATATTTCCTTCAGTCTCCCACTTGCACTAGAGTCAATAATCTAGATTACATAGTAATGATTCTAACACCCATGGAGTCTTGGTGCTGATCATGTTTTGCTCGTGAGAGAGGCTTAGTTAACGGGTCTGCAACATTCAGATCCGTATGTATCTTGCAAATCTCTATGTCTCCCACTTGGACTTGGTCCCGAATGGAATTGAAGTGTCTCTTGATGTGCTTGGTCCTCTTGTGAAATCTGGATTCCTTTGCCAAGGCAATTGCACCAGTATTGTCACAGAAGATCTTCATTGGTCCCGATGCGCTAGGTATGACTCCTAGATCGGAAATGAACTCCTTCATCCAGACTCCTTCATTCGCTGCTTCAGAAGCAGCTATGTACTCCGCTTCACATGTAGATCCCGCCACGACGCTTTGTTTAGAACTGCACCAACTTACAGCTCCACCGTTTAATATAAACACGTATCCGGTTTGCGATTTAGAATCGTCCGGATTAGTGTCAAAGCTTGCATCGACGTAACCATTTACGACTAGCTCTTTGTCACCTCCATATACGAGAAACATATCCTTAGTCCTTTTCAGGTATTTCAGGATGTTCTTGACCGCTGTCCAGTAATCCACTCCTGGATTACTTTGGTACCTTCCTGCCAAACTTATTGCTAAGCATACGTCAGGTCTGGTACACAGCATTGCATACATGATAGAGCCTATGGCTGAAGCATAGGGAACATTTTTCATTTTCTCTCTATCTTCTGCTGTGGTCGGGCATTGAGTTTGACTCAACTTCACACCTTGTAGCACAGGCAAGAATCCTTTCTTTGCCTGATCCATTTTGAACTTTTTCAAAATTTTGTCAAGGTATGTACTTTGTGAAAGTCCTATTAAGCGTCTTGATCTATCTCTATAGATCTTGATGCCCAATATGTAAGTAGCTTCACCGAGGTCTTTCATTGAAAAACTTTTATTCAAGTATCCCTTTATGCTATCCAGAAATTCTATATCATTTCCAATTAATAATATGTCATCAACATATAAAACTAGAAATGCTACAGAGCTCCCACTCACTTTCTTGTAAATACAGGCTTCTCCAAAAGTCCGTATAAAACCATATGCTTTGATTACACTATCAAAGCGTTTATTCCAACTCCGAGATGCTTGCACCAGTCCATAAATGGAACGCTGGAGCTTGCACACTTTGTCAGCACCTTTTGGATCAACAAAACCTTCCGGCTGCATCATATACAACTCTTCTTCTAGAAATCCATTCAAGAATGCAGTCTTGACATCCATTTGCCAAATTTCATAATCATGAAATGCAGCAATAGCCAACATGATTCGGACAGACTTAAGCATCGCTACAGGTGAGAAAGTCTCATCGTAGTCAACCCCTTGAACTTGTCGAAAACCTTTTGCAACAAGTCGAGCTTTATAGACAGTAATATTACCATTAGCGTCAGTCTTCTTCTTAAAGATCCATTTATTCTCAATGGCTTGCCGATCATCGGGCAAGTCAACCAAAGTCCATATTTTGTTTTCATACATGGATCCCATCTCAGATTTCATGGCCTCTGCCATTTTGCGGAATCTGGGCTCATCATCGCTTCCTCATAGTTCGTAGGTTCATCATGGTCAAGTAACATGACTTCCAGAGTAGGATTACCATACCACTCTAGTGCGGATCTTACTCTGGTAGACCTACGAGGTTCAGCAGAAACTTGATCTGAAGTTTCATGATCAATATCATTAACTTCCTCACTAATTGGTGTAGTTGTCACATGAACCGGTTCTCGTGATGAACTACCTTCCAATAAGGGAGTAGATACAGTTATCTCATCAAGTTCTACTTTCCTCTCACTCACTTCTTTCGATAGAAACTCCTTCTCTAGAAAGGATCCATTCTTAGCAACGAATGTCTTGCCTTCGGATCTGTGATAGAAGGTGTACCCAACAGTCTCTTTTGGGTATGCTATGAAGACACATTTCTCCGATTTGGGTTCGAGCTTATCTGGTTGAAGTTTCTTCACATAAGCATCGCAGCCCCAAACTTTAAGAAATGACAACTTTGGTTTCTTGCCAAACCACAGTTCATAAGGCGTCGTCTCAACGGATTTAGATGGTGCCCTATTTAACGTGAATGCGGCCGTCTCTAAAGCATAACCCCAAAATGATAGCGGTAAATCGGTAAGAGACATCATAGATCGCACCATATCAAGTAAAGTATGATTACGACGTTCGGACACACCATTTCGTTATGGTGTTCCGGGTGGCGTGAGTTGCGAAACTATTCCGCATTGTTTCAAATGTAAACCAAACTCGTAACTCAAATATTCTCCTCCACGATCAGATCGCAGAAACTTTATTTTCTTGTTACGATGATTCTCCACTTCATTCTGAAATTCTTTGAACTTTTCAAATGTTTCAGACTTGTGCTTCATTAAGTAGATATACCCATATTTGCTCAAATCATCTGTGAAGGTGAGAAAATAACGATATCCGCCACGAGCCTCAACATTCATCGGTCCACATACATCTGTATGTATGATTTCCAACAAATCTGTTGCTCTCTCCATAGTTCCGGAGAACGGTGTTTTAGTCATCTTGCCCATGAGGCACGGTTCGCAAGTACCAAGTGATTCATAATCAAGTGATTCCAGAAGTCCATCAGTATGGAGTTTCTTCATACGTTTTACACCGATATGACCTAAACGGCAGTGCCACAAATAAGTTGCACTATCATTATCAACTCTGCATCTTTTGGCTTCAACATTATGAATATGTGTATCACTACTATCGAGATTCAATAAGAATAGTCCACTCTTCAAGGGTGCATGACCATAAAAGATATTACTCATATAAATAGAACAACCATTATTCTCTGATTTAAATGAATAACCGTCTCGCATCAAACAAGATCCAGATATAATGTTCATGCTCAACGCTGGCACCAAATAACAATTATTCAGGTCTAAAACTAATCCCGAAGGTAGATGTAGAGGTAGCATGCCGACCGCGATCACATCGACTTTGGAACCGTTTCCCACGCGCATCGTCACCTCGTCCTTGGCCAGTGCTCGCTTATTCCGTAGTCCCTGTTTCGAGTTGCAAATATTAGCAACAGAACCAGTATCAAATACCCAGGTGCTACTACGAGCTCTAGTTAGGTACACATCAATAACATGTATATCACATATACCTTTGCTCACTTTGCCATCCTTATTCGCCAAATACTTGGGGCAGTTCCGCTTCCAGTGTCCAGTCTGCTTGCAGTAGAAGCACTCAGTTTCAGGCTTAGGTCCAGACTTGGGTTTCTTCTCTTGAGCAGCAACTTGCTTGCCGTTCTTCTTGAAGTTCCCCTTCTTCTTCCCTTTGCCCTTCTTCTTGAAACTAGTGGTCTTATTGACCATCAACACTTGATGCTCCTTCTTGATTTCTACCTCCGCGGCTTTCAGCATCGCGAAGAGCTCGGGAATAGTCTTGTTCATCCCTTGCATATTATAGTTCATCACAAAGCTCTTGTAGCTTGGTGGCAGTGATTGGAGAATTCTGTCAATGACACTATCATCAGGAAGATTAACTCCCAGTTGAATCAAGTGATTATTATACCCAGACATTCTGAGTATGTGTTCACTGACAGAACTATTCTCCTCCATCTTGCAGCTGTAGAACTTATTGGAGACTTCATATCTCTCAATCCGGGCATTTGCTTGAAATATTAACTTCAACTCCTGGAACATCTCATATGCTCCATGACGTTCAAAACGACGTTGAAGACCCGGTTCCAAGCCGTAAAGCATGGCACACTGAACTATAGAGTAGTCATCAGCTTTGCTCTGCCAGACGTTCTTAACGTCGTCAGTTGCATCAGCAGCAGGCCTGGCACCCAGCGGTGCTTCCAGGACGTAACTCTTCTGTGCAGCAATGAGGATAATCCTCAGGTTACGGACCCAGTCCGTGTAATTGCTACCATCATCTTTCAACTTTGATTTCTCAAGGAACGCATTAAAATTCAACGGAACAACAACACGAGCCATCTATCTATAAACAAACATAGACAAGCAAGATACTATCAGGTACTAAGTTCATGATAAATTTAAGTTCAATTAATCATATTACTTAAGAACTCCCACTTAGACAGACATCTCTCTAGTCATCTAAGTGATCACGTGATCCAAATCAACTAAACCATAACCGATCATCACGTGAGATGGAGTAGTTTTCAATGGTGAACATCACTATGTTGATCCTATCTACTATATGATTCACGCTCGACCTTTCGGTCTCTGTGTTCCGAGGCCATATCTGCATATGCTAGGCTCGTCAAGTTTAACCTGAGTATTCTGCTTGTGCAAAACTGGCTTGCACCCGTTGTAGATGGACGTAGAGCTTATCACACCCGATCATCACGTGGTGTCTCGGCACGACGAACTTTGGCAACGGTGCATACTCAGGGAGAACACTTCTTGATAATTTTAGTGAGAGATCATCTTAAAATGCTACCGTCAATCAAAGCAAGATAAGATGCATAAAGGATAAACATCACATGCAATCAATATAAGTGATATGATATGGCCATCATCATCTTGTGCTTGTGATCTCCATCTTCGAAGCACCGTCATGATCACCATCGTCACCGGCGCGACACCTTGATCTCCATCGTAGCATCGTTGTAGTTACGCCATCTATTGCTTCTACGACTATCGCTGCCGCTTAGTGATAAAGTAAAGCAATTACAGGGCGTTTGCATTTCATACAATAAAGCGACAACCATATGGCTCCTGCCAGTTGCCGATAACTTCGGTTACAAAACATGATCATCTCATACAATAAAATATAGCATCACGTCTTGACCATATCACATCACAACATGCCCTGCGAAAACAAGTTAGACGTCCTCTACTTTGTTGTTGCAAATTTTACGTGGCTGCTACGGGCTTAGCAAGAACCGTTCTTACCTACGCATCAAAACCACAACGATAGTTTGTCAAATAGACTCCGTTTTAACCTTCACAAGGACCGGGCGTAGCCACACTCGGTTCAACTAAAGTGAGAGAGACAGACACCCGCCAGCCACCTTTAAGCACAAGTGCTCGTAACGGTGAAACCAGTCTCGCGTAAGCGTACGCGTAATGTCGGTCCGGGCCGCTTCATCTCACAATACCGCTGAACCAAAGTATGACATGCTGGTAGGCAGTATGACTTATATCGTCCACAACTCACTTGTGTTCTACTCGTGCATATAACATCAACGCATAAAACCTAGGCTCGGATGCCACTGTTGGGGAACGTAGTAATTTCAAAAAATTTCCTACACACACGCAAGATCATGGTGATGGCATAGCAACGAGAGGGGAGAGTGTTCGTCCACGTACCCTCGTAGACCTTAAGCGGAAGCGTTAGAACAACGCGGTTGATGTAGTCGTACGTCTTCACGATCGACCGATCCAAGCACCGAACGTACGGAGCCTCCGAGTTCAGCACACGTTCAGCTCGATGACAACCTCCGGCCCTCCGATCCAGCAAAGGCTCCGGAGATGAGTTCCGTCAGCACGACGGCGTGGTGACGATGATGATGTTCTACCGGCGCAGGGCTTCGCCTAAACTCCGCAACTATATGACCGAGGTGGAATACGGTGGAAGGGGGCACCGCACACGGCTAAGGAACGATCCGTAGATCAACTTGTGTGGCTAAGGAACGCTCCAAGTAGGTTTCCCCCCTCCTTTTCCTGATCCAAGAGGGAGGGGAAAGGAAGGAGTAGGAGAGGGGGAAGGCAAGGGGGGCGCCGCCCCCCCCCCTTCCTTGTCCTATTCGGACTCAAGGGGAGGGGGCGCGCCACTTGCCCTGGCCGGCCCCTCTCTTTCTCCACTAGGGCCCATCAAGGCCCATTACTTCCCGGGGGGGGGGGGGGGGGTTCCGGTAACCCTCCGGTACTCCGGTTTTCTCCGAAAACTCCCGGAACCTTTCCGGTGTCCGAATATAGTCGTCCAATGTATCAATCTTTATGTCTCGACCATTTCGAGACTCCTCGTCATGTCTGTGATCTCATTCGGGACTCCGAACAAACTTCGGTACATCAAAACTTATAAACTCATAATAAAACTGTCATCGAAACGTTAAGCGTGCGGACCCTACGGGTTCGAGAGCTATGTAGACATGACCTAAAACCATTCTCGGCCAATAACCAATAGCGGGACCTGGATGCCCATATTGGTTCCTACATATTCTACGAAGATCATTATCGGTCAAACCGCATAACAACATACTTTGTTCCCTTTGTCATCGGTATGTTACTTGCCCGAGATTTGATCGTCGGTATCCAATACCTAGTTCAATCTCGTTACCGGCAAGTCTCTTTACTCGTTCCGTAATACGTCATCCCATAACTAACTCATTAGTTATATGCTTGCAAGGCTTAGGTGATGAGTATTACCGAGAGGGCCCAGAGATACCTCTCCGACAATCGGAGTGACAAATCCTAATCTCGAATTATGCCAACCCAACATGTACCTTTGGAAACACCTGTAGAGCACCTTTATAATCACCCAGTTACGTTGTGACGTTTGGTAGCACACAAAGTGTTCTTCCGGTAAACGGGAGTTGCACAATCTCATAGTTGTAGGAACTTTGTATAAGTCATGAAGAAAGCAATAGCAGTACACTAAACGATCAAGTGCTAGGCTAACAGAATGGGTCATGTCAATCACATCATTCTTCTAATGATGTGATCCCATTAATCAAATGACAACACATGTCTATGGTCAGGAAACATAACCATCTTTGATTAATGAGCTAGTCAAGTAGAGGCATACTAGTGACTATGTGTTTGTCTATGTATTCACACATGTATCATGTTTCCGGTTAATACAATTCTAGCATGAATAATAAACATTTATCATGATATGAGGAAATAAATAATAACTTTATTATTGCCTCTAGGGCATATTTCCTTCACACCTATCCTGCAACCGAACCACGTGAAGATCCTGAGCGAACAGCTCTCTCTAGTCGGAGGCATGGTGTGCTGGAGAAGGTCAAGCTGGCGCGAGGTGGAGCTCCTCGACGCACGCCAGATCTGCGAGCATTGCACGCCGGCATCCCACGGAAACCACAACGAGCAGAAGGACGTGATCCCATCGCCGGTCCTCACGCACAGCTCCCGCGCGGGGACATGCCATCGGGAGTGGAGTGCGCATGCGCCAGTGCGCACTACGGCCAAGAAGGGCCAAGGGGGCAGGCCGGATCCGTGGATGAAGAAGGTTGGGGCGGCCGGTGCCACGTTCCTCACGCACATCCCATGTAGATCAGGGGGAGCGGCAACCGTCGGCTTGTCGGACGCGGCGGGCAGGCCGGATCCCATCTAGCGTCGGGTCGGGGGAGGCTGGATTGAAGGAATAGTGGAACCGCCGTCGGCGCACAACGCCGTGGGTGGCGGAGAGGAGGCTCGCCGTTCGGCGACGTCGTGGCGCTGGCCATCTAGCGCAGCGGCACTGGTGCGGCCAGTGGCTAGGGAAGAGGCTGGAGGGGAGGCGCCGGTCGGGAGGTGGGGAGGGGGGCGGCGCCAGGGAAGGAGGCTGGAGTGGGGCGGCGCCGGGGGAGGAGGCTGGAGGGGGCGGCGCCGGGGGAGGAGGCTGGAGGGGGCGACGCCGGGGGAGGAGACGAAGGTAGTTGGTCGTGGGGAATTGGGGGAGGCGTCGGTTGGGAAGGAAGCGAGACAGAGAGGTGGTCGAGTGGTGGGCGTGGGGCGGTTTTTTTTCTCTGTTTGTGTCGTTCGAGTCGAGTAGGTGTGGGATGGGTCAGGTGTTAGCAGAATAAGGTTTGGGTGTGCAAAATAAGGTCTTAAGGGGTGTTATTATAATAGACCCACCCTATATATATATATATATATGTGAAATTGTTTTAATATTTTTTGAAACTATGAAATGTTTTTGAATCTGCGATCAAAGGAGTCAAGGATCCATGGAGGTTTTTTGCGAGCATTTCCAAAAAAAAGATGTACAGTCTCCTTTTCCCAAGAGAACACTGTTCTCAAACCCGTCACTACATGATAAAGTTATCAATATATAAACACAACAAGCTAACCGGACTCCAGAGAGCAACCTTATTATTCTCTTTCAACCAATTTTTTGCGGGTGTTCAGTCTCAACCTAAACAAATTCTGAAATGAATCGCACAACTGTAAAAACTAAAAGATATCCTAGAGTGCAATAGTGAGCCTATCTCCATTCAGAGAGTTGAGCTTCCATATAGACAATTCACTTAATTTTCCATGATGGGCCCAACCAAGCTACTTGCATGACATGTAGCAGTTCTTTTCTTCATTAACCGCTAATGCCACTTCATAATTCTAACTACCAAATAATGTGCTTCATCAGTTAGGCCCTTATTTCGGGAGACTTTGTCAGGTGCGGTTTTGTTACACAAGAGTTGTTCCAGTTGAAGTACTGAAGTTCAGGGAAGAGAAAAATACATACCTTCAGATTTGCGCAACGATCTGCAACTGCATAGGGAGATTCGTCAGTGATAAATGTCCCACCAAAGAGCCCTTGAAACCCGCAGAGAACTAGGTTTGACAAATTCATATTGTAAATTTATTAGTACAACAAAGTACGGTTTGCTTCCGTAGTTCAGATTAACTCGTCCATTTTTTGATTAGCACAAGAAAATAGGGTTGCCTCAGTCAGTTTAGCTGTTCCATTTTTTTTGACTTTTTTGGACATAAATAAACAAGTTTAATGAACATGGCAAAACTGAACGATTTTTGCGATTTTTAAGGCCTGCAGAATGAATCGTTCCGCTTGGCATGTATTGTCTCACCCCTTGACCTGTACAATGAATTATTCCGCACACTCGGCAAGTCTTGTCCTCCCTCCGCCTCATAATATAATAACGTTTTTGACACTAGAGTGGTTCAGGTGACTAACCCAGTTTGCTCATTTGGAGTCAACTCACTCACTGGACGTACTATCCCACGCTAGTGCCTTCTCCATCCATGGCGTCAGAGCAAAATCAACCCACGAAACTCTGTTCCTGCAGCTATTGGCAGTTACTAGAACAGAGGCAGCTACCCCTTTGGTTGGGTTCGCGTCCTTGTCTCGCAGGTTGGCGTATGGCCGCTGAGAAGTTTCCATCTTGAAAGGTTATCTTGGTGGAACACATGGTCCCAGTGAGAAACTCAAAAAGCAATGCTAATGAGTGAATAACCAAACAGCAAAAAGACCCAAAAGAACACATTGAGATCCCTGTTCCCAGTCCACCAGCATAAACATCTCACTCAAAAGGCCAAATTGATCTCACAAATGAACTGGAAATGGATGGTACTACGAATCTGTAACTGTACAACATCCAACTTTTTCAATAGTCCGGATGCATGGTTTTGCAGAGTATGTCTGTCTTACACTTTTATTCTTTACAACATGTACAAGTCAACATATGCACAACACTGTCAACACATCAAACATAATCTGAATCAAGAACAGCATAAAACACTTGATTCTCACCTTTTCTTTCAATAGTAATTTCCATGGAGCGATGGACTGCTGTATATAGCAGCGGTATCTTTCTTTTTTCTTTCAAGCGACCTGCACGTCGGCGTTGAGGATCTGCGGGATGGACCTGATCCGCAGGGCGGGGCTGATGGACTTCAGGCCCGCGAAGCTCTCCGGCGACACCCGCATCCCGCCAACGTTGATACACTCCAGTTCCAGGCACTTGTTCACGAGTGCGACTAGTCCGGCCTCAGTCACGTGGCGGCAGCTCCACAGTATGATGCTCTGCAAAAAATAGTCCATGTAAAATACGGATGAAAATGGAGGGGGAACAAATGAAACTGAATACTGCCATATTTGTTTTACATTTTCTTGGCGAAAGCAGAAACAATATGAAAATTTCGCAAATGAAGCAGATACCTCTGATCAAATAAAGCGTGAACACGAACACGACATTGAGAGTTCATTGAATTTTTAAAATAAAACCCTGAGCCATACAGAAAACAATATCAACCAACAAACTTGTTCAGTTATGCACCAATGAAGGGGTAACGAGGTGTCTCGACAAGCAGGCACGGAGGATGGGAGTAGGAGCCGTCTAGTGAGAGTCTGAGGGCATGTTTGGATGATGCCCACGGGAGCCCTGCCAAAACGGTGGCGTGCCAATTTTTTGGCCATCGAATTCGCCGCCAAGTTCTCAGCCTCCACGCGGGCGCCAGAATCACCGCAGGTCGCAGCAGGTGACCAAAATATTGGCTGGGATTCTAAAATTTGGTTGCAATCAAAACGCCAGCTCAACCCATCGGTCAACGCCAAAAAATTGGCAGGGCAACCGTGGGCACTCAACCAAACAGGCCCTGAGAGCGAGGAGGATCACATAAGCATTAGTATTTTTTTAGAGAATTAGGTTGGGCCAATAGTGTACATGGGCTAGGCTCGAGTGGGCTACATTCACAAATGATAAGCGAAAATTTCATCTATAATGGAAACCATCTGCATTTTTAGCATTGATCCATACTTTGTAGTGGGGGCAATCTAAATGTGTAATCTATTGTTGTAATAGATTACAACAATTATGTAGTAATCTATTGTTTCAATTACGTACCTAGAAAATTTGAGCTTTCTGCCATCATGGAAGTTGATCACATGATTTTTTGTTAAGCCTTTTATAATTTGGGTGACATAATTTAATTTATTTTTACATTTTGTACTACAGAATTTGAAACAATATCTTGTTTCATTGAAATTAAAAATGTTCAGTTTAAATATTGATTTACATAGTTATAATATTTTTTTCTTATTAATTTATTGATAACATTCTTTTAAATTTAATAAATTGTTTGTACAAAATTGTCAGTTGAATTCACTAGATAATGAAATATATATGTTACAGTTTATGTTCTTAAATTACTTAAACTCATGAACTATTGAAACAAAACATTCCACACATTATTAATATATTTTTTTAAAAAAAATATATCAAAAACATAAATAATTTCCTAGAATTGGTCTAAATATATTTTTTCACTCATTTTCTGATGATTAATACTTTAATGAAATTATATTCGATTATTATCGTTTTCTCATATTTATATGTGCATAATAAAAATGTATTAAAATATATATTTTCATTTATAAATTAGTACTGAGCAAAAATGAATAAACATTTAAATGGCCTCAACACTTATCAACACTGAAATATAAATTAATTGATTTATTCAAAATAATTTTGAGCATTCACGAATGGTCAAATAAAATTATTTAAAATATAATTGCTTAGAGATGTTTATACTAAACATTTTTATTTCATGGTAACTCTTATTAAATGTTTGTTATATATCTTTGATATTGTATCTTAATATTATTTTTATTGTGGCTATTTGAATAAGAGGGCAACCATACTCTCTATGGTAATATACGTATTTTTCATATGATTATAGTTTTTATCCATTAAAATACATTCTTTTAGCTAAATAAACTATATCCGTTGCAAAACATGTTTTTAATTTCAGAGGGATTGTTTGAGAAAATACTTTGTTATATTGATTTGTAACTTATCTAAGCAAACCTAAACTACCATATTACTTCATAAATTAATTAATGCATTCTTGTTGTATTCTTATAATGTGTTTATGTGCCCATATCTAGTGTGTTCATGTGTTCTCATCCAGAGTAATCATATATATCTACAAAATTTGGTAGATTGTTCTAGAGTGTAGAAAACAAACAAATAACTTCACAGATTTTTTTTCCAAGTGCAAGAATACCTAGTTTAGGTGTAACTAAATAAATATTTTTAAATTGTTTGAATTGCCAACAAGTAGTTTGTTTCTCGAATCCTCTCCATCACTATTTCTCATTGTTCGTGCTCGTCTTTGGTCAGATTTGCCACTCATTTTGTTCTTCAGATTTGGGACGGGTTGGGGTGGGATACTTTTTTTACTTCTTTTTTGCAGGGATTTTTTTTAATTAGTATCAGTATCATACCATTCATAACATGCATGAGTTTCCAGAATTTAAAGTTTGTTCATAATTGTTTTTCTAGAGAAGTAACCATTTTCAGATATTTTTTTGAGGTTATTGATATTTTTTTAAAAGCTAGGCTCAAAGGAGTCCCATATCCATGTGGAGATTTTTTTGTGAAAATTTACAAGGAAAATAAGTTCCCAAGTGAGCAATGGTCTCCAACCCTTTGCTGCCCAATGAAATTCTCAAACTGATTAACATAAAAAGCTAAATGAAGTCCACAAAGCAATCTTATTGTTACTCCGTACTCTCAACCTTAACTGCAAACCTCAACAAATTTTAAAATGAGTCGCTCAACTATGAGAACTAAAAGGTACCCAAGAGAGATCATGAGGCTATCTCCATCCAAAGTGAAGCTTGATTAAAGACAATTAGTTCATTTTCCATGATGGGTCCAACCAACCAACCTACTTGCATGGGGTTAGGATCCTCTGCAGTACTGTACGGTGCTGCACAGTCACTGCCATGTGGGACCTGACCCCACATGTCATCCACACTACAGCACCATACGGTACTGCAGAGGATCCCAACCCACTTGCATGACATGTACAATTAACTGTCCCTTTTTTATTCATGAACTGCATATACCACATAATATATCAAACTATAAAATAACGTCCTTAATTAGGCCTTTTATTTGCAGAAAATTTATCAGGTGCAGCCGTCTACAGAACAGCTGTTCCAAAGGAAAGTAGTAAAATTCAGAGAAGAGAAACAGTACATACCTTCAGATTTGGACAACTGTCTGCAACTGCATAGAGCGATTCATCACTGATGAATGTCCCACCAATGTTCAGGTGCTGCAGAGAACGAGCCCTTGAAACCTGCAGAGAAGTAGCTTTGACAAATTCATATTGGTAAAATTATCACAACAAAGTACAGATTTCTTGTAGTTCAGATTAACTTGGCAATTCTTTTCTTGGACTTTTTGGACATAAACAAGTGGATTCATGAATTTTTCTTTGCTTAAAAATAATTGGGAACCATGCATCAGACGATTCTTCAGGCCCACATAATAAATGGTTTTGATAAGCATATATTGTCCACTCATTGACCTGCACAATGAATTATTCTGAAAGCAACGTCGTAATAGTATGCCTGACGACATCCCGCGCGATGCGACCTTAGAATCCAGTATCCAAATCCACCTTCTACACTATGACAGCAATAGTCGGTGGTGGATAGGGTCGATGAACACACCATCAGTTTGACAATTTGGTGGGCATGTGTCACCAAAAGTTTGGTCGATGGAGGAAAACAGACGAGGAAATTGATTACCAGATGGACAACGCCCTTGTCAGTGATCCCCGCCAGCCCCCACAGCGAGACGGAGGTGAGGTTGCCGATGCACGCCGCCGAGGAGATGTCGAGCAGGCCCTGGTCCGTGATGTGGCACCCCCAGCAGCTTCGTGAACTCCAAGAACGGGCGGAGAGAGTTAGAAAGATATGATTAAGCAAGCTAATTGGGGATGTGGGGCGTGAATTGAGTGTTTGATTGGGCATGATCGTTCTGGCGATCGATCGACGGATTGACCGATCAACTCACATACATGTCGAGGTCGCGGAGGTTGACGGCGGCGCGGACGAGGCGCGCGGTGGACTCGTCGCCGGTGCGCTGCCCCGCCAAGCTCAGCCGCCGCCGCGTCGCCAGCGACCGGCCCACCGCCCGGCGCCACCGCCGGCTCACCGCCCCGGCCCTGACGAAGGGCGACCACCACCAAATTATAGATAGAGCGAGTCAATTCAATTTCAAGCTCGCGGTCGGTGGGCGGCAGGGCACCATCATCCATCCGATGTCCATGGAAATCAATCAAAGGCGGGCGCGTTCTCTGCTCTTACATGGAGAGGTCGTGGAAGGAGGGGAGGAGGGAGAGGACGTGCGCGAGGATGTCGGCCGGAAGCCGCTCCACGTGCGGCTCCTCCTCCGCCGGCGCCACCGCGCCGCTCCGGGCGTCGTCTCCCGCCATCTCCTGCGCGCTTGCTTGCTTCTGGAGCTCGCGCTCTCTGGCTCCCCGGTCGCGCGGAGGAAAGCAGGAGAGGACTATACTACTAGCGGATGGCCGGCAGCATCGCGAAGGCTCACGTGAAGGTGATGCGGGTGGCGGGAGGGCGACGCGACGCGCGAGTGGACGACGCAGAGCGGGGGACGGACGGGGCTTGGATTCTTGTTCCTGCACGGTTGGAGCAGGGGGCCTTTGGATTGTGCGGACGGCGCTGCGCCGTGCAGCCGCCCTGCCCATGCCCGCCACGTTTGAAAAAAGATCAATCAATTGATGATAGGTCCCTAGACCTGTACAACTGTATTAGTTGGGAGATTAAGCTAGACTGAAGGACTATGAACTCGGCATTCCTAATATTTCGAAAACACTAAAAATTTGGGACTCAGCTCCCCTGACGTACTACAGGGCGCAGTTTTGGCCACTGACACGTACTACAGGGCGCAGTTTTGGCCCACCTGTCAGTGACCCAACTGCGCCCTGCAGTACGTCAGAGGAGCCTCGTCCAAAAATTTGACGTCGGACTTTTAGGCATTTTAGGCATGACAAATCAATTTCGTTGGCGCAAGGATGACTTTACAAGCATGGCAATTTTATGGCAAAAAAAAAAAAATGAACTGAGACAAATTTGCCATGCTCGCTAGCTAATCCGCTCCGCTAAATATAGTCGTGTATACCATGTCTTTAAGATTTGTACTGTGGCGTATATCTGGTTTAGCGGCTTCGATCTTTATAAGTACTCCTATTAAGTAAAACTAATTTCTGAAATAATATGCAATTTGAAGTTTTGAACATTACGCTCACCTAGCTCCATTGAGAGTAAAATGTATAAAACCATCACAAATACAACCACTGGTGGGTTCAACATGGGTCATGGGTGCACAAATGTACGCCCAGAAAATTCTAGGGAAAATAATCATTTACATCCGTGAAAGATAATATATGCTCCCTTTTTTCGAAAAAACTTGTTTCAAATTTATCTTTTAAATAGATGTATCTAACACTAATTTAATGCTAGATACATCCATTTGAGAGACACGCCTTTTCAAACAGAATAAGTAGAAGCCAATAAACCCAAGTAGCCCATTAGCCGAAGAGCAGCAGCCAATGAGACAACTTCACGGACGAGAGACACACGACAGCCACCAAAACAGTCACTTCAGCGCACACGAGCTAGCCACCCAACCTAGCATGACTTGTTTGCTCGCTATTTTGATAGGTTGCATCGATCAGAAACGAATTTTCGCATTTAGAGTATCTATATAGTGGGGAGTAACTTACCAACATGCATATATATTAGTTTATATTACTACTATCTCCGTCTAGGTTTGTTGGCCCTATTCGTATTTTGTGCCCAACTTTGACCGTAGATTTGACTAATAAATTATAAGTTCTATGTCACAAAACTTATATTGTTCGATTCATATTTGAAAGAGGTTTTCAATGATACTATTTCAAGTGTATATTGAAGAGTATTGAATTCTGAATATGTATTAGGGCCTCAAAGGGCTGTTTATATAAGTTACAAAATTTGGGGGCCAAGGATAGTAGAGATAGAGTACAATTTGAACTACCAAATATACAAACCGAAGATATACTCTAATACCCCCCCCCCCCCCCCGCAGTGTCAACATCCGGTGTAACAATGTTGAGACTGGATCGAATGCCAGTGAATGCTGCAGTAGGGAGCCCCTTGGTGAAAATATCAGCAAATTGCGCAGTGGTAGGAACATGAAGCACACGGACCTCGCCAAGAGCCACTTTTTCACGAACAAAATGAATATCAATCTCGATGTGTTTGGTGCATCGATGCTGAACAGGATTGGACGCCATGTAGACTGCAGAAATATTGTCGCAATACACAATAGTTGCACGCTCGATTGGTCGATGAAGCTCAACCAAAAGCTGACGGAGCCACACCGCCTCGGCCACAGAATGAGCAACAGACCTGTATTCAGCTTCTGCAGACGATCTGGAAACTGTAACCTGCCTTTTGGAAGACCAAGAAACAAGATTGTCACCCAAATAAACACAAAAGCCGGATGTAGATCGTCGAGTATCTGGGCAACCCGCCCAGTCTGCATCAGAATAAACTGTCAAGCTTGTTGGAGAGGAAGAATTAAGGAGAAGACCATGATCAATGGTGCCTTTGAGATACCGAAGTATTCTCTTGACATGAGAATAATGAGGAACACGAGGATCATGCATATATAAGCAGGCTTGTTGAACAGAATAAGATATATCAGGGCGAGTGAGGGTGGCATACTGGAGAGCACCAGTGATACTGCGATATAGAGTAGGATCAGAAAAGGGTTCACCGTCGGCCGACAGCTTAGTACCAACGTCGACCGGCGTACGACAAGGTTGACAGTCAATCATCCCTGCTCGAGAGAGTAAATCAAGAATGTACTGACGTTGAGATAGAAAGAGTGTAGATGAAGTGCGGGAAACAGTGATCCCAAGAAAGTGATGAAGAGGACCGAGATCAGTCATGGAAAATTCACGATTAAGAGAAGATATAACGTGTTGTAAAAAGGAAGCAGAAGAGACAGTGAGAATTATGTCATCAACATATAAGAGAAGATAGGCAGTATGGGAGGAGGAATGAAAAATGAAGAGAGATGAATCAGATTTAGATGCGGTAAAACCTATTGTGTGAATAAAGGTGGTGAAGCGATGAAACCAAGCACGAGGGGCTTGTTCAAGACCGTACAGAGATTTGTGAAGAAGACAAACAAAATCAGGAGAAGAGGAATTCTCAAAACCCGAAGGTTGTTGACAATAGACAGTTTCATTGAGAGTGCCATGGAGAAAGGCATTTTTAACATCTAACTGATGGATCGGTCAAGATGAGGAGACAGCAGACTGAGAACAACACGAATGGTACTAGGTTTTACAACTGGAGAAAATGTCTCATCAAAATCAACACCGTGTTGCTGAGAAAACCCACGACAAACCCAACGAGCTTTATAACGAGCGAGAGTACCATCAGCATGAAATTTGTGACGGAAAACCCATTTGCCGGAAACAACATTGACACCAGGTGGTTTGGGAACGAGAGTCCAGGTGTTATTTTCCTGAAGAGCATGAAACTCATCACGCATAGCAGAGTGCCAAAGAGGATCGAGAAGAGCACGTTTATAAGATGTAGGAATAGGGGAGATAGTGGGAACGGCAGTGAGGTTAAGACGTCGTGTAGGGAGGTGAAAGCCACGCTTACCACGAGTGCACATGACATGATCATTGACTGGAGGTATGATAGGAACGGCTTTAGATGGAAGAGGCGGTGTGGAGGAAGAAGTGGAGGATGGAGAGGCAGTAATTGGGGATATAGGCGTGGGAGGAGAGGAAGCTGCTGTCAAAGGAGGAGTGGTGGGCGTGGAAGGCTGTGGTGAAGGAGAAGTGGGCGGTGTGGAAGGCTGCTGTGGTGGTGATTGTTGCTCCGGGACAATAGGGGTAGGAGCTAGACGAGGGAGGAGAGGAGATGAAGAACGAACAGAGGAAGGTTGGGTGGTAGAGGATGTTTGTGTGGCAGTGTAGGGAAAAGTATATTCGTCAAAGACGACGTGACGAGAAATAATGACACGACCGGAGGAGGGATCAAAGCAACGAGAGCCCTTATGATCATTGGAGAGACCAAGATAAATGCAGGGTAAAGAGCGAGGTTCTAGCTTATGAGAAGTTGTAGAAGTGATGTTGGGAAAACAGAGATAACCAAAAACGCGAAGAGAAAGATAGTCGGGATGGGAAAGAAAGAGGGATTGAAAGGGAGTGTAGAGAGGACATGTTTTAGTTGGTCTAATATTGAGAAGAAGTGTGGCAGTGCGTAATGCTTCAACCCAAAAACGGGGAGGAAGAGAAGCTTGAATAAGCAAGGTGCAAAGAATATCATTGATGGAACAAAGAGATCGTTCTGCTTTGCCATTTTGAGGAGATGTATAGGGGCAAGAAAAGCGAAGAAGGATGCCGTGAGAAAGAAAGAAAGTGCGATTGCGAGTATTATCAAATTCACGTCCATTGTCACATTGAATAAAGCGTATGGGAAGACCAAAGTGGGTGAGAACATACTGACGAAAATTGAGAAAAATTGGGTGTACATCGGACTTGGCTCGGAGAGGAAAGGTCCAAACATAATGGGAATAATCATCAAGAATTACAAGATAGTATTTGTAACCAGAAACACTAGGAATTGGAGATGTCCATAGATCACAATGTAGCAATTCAAAAGGAAAAGTACTAATAGTAGAGGATGTACCAAAAGGTAATCTAACATGTTTGCCACATTGACAGGCATTACAAAGAGAGGAATCATGAGGGACACTAGAACTAGGGATACTAAATTCCTGTAACAATGATGACAGTGTAGCTTTATTAGGATGGCCAAGCCGACGATGCCATAGATGAACTGATGCAAGCATGGCGCGAGGAGTGGAAGTGGGGGCGCCATGAAGTGGATAAAGATCACCGGTGCTATTGTACCGAGCTAGAACCTCCCCCGTTGTCAGATCCTTCACAGATAAACCAAAAGGGTCAAAGGCCACAATAACTTGATTATCAATGGTAAACTGACGAACGGAGATAAGATTAGTAATTAAGGATGGAACTACAAGAATATTACGTAAGAGAATTTTTTTGGAAGAATAGGGGACGTAAGAATCACCGGTGCAAGAAACAGGAATAGTAGAACCATCACCAATGGTAATGGAAGAAAAAGAAGAAGGGAAACAAGCTGACAAAAAATTCAGAGTTGAAGACATATGCGTAGATGCACCAGAATCGAAAATCCAATCCGTACCTTCGTTGTTGAGGGTGAAATTGTTCATGGTGGCGATAAAAGCAGCCTGATCCCAGCTTGGCGACGTTGTCGTAGAAGAGGGAGCAGGCATGTTCATTGGTGCATGCTGCCCGTATGCGTACGGTGACGGAGCCGAAGGAGCACCAGGCGCATAGGGAACCAGGGCGTAGCCAGGTGGAATCATGGGGGCGCCGGGCGTGGTCGGTGTAGTAGTGGCGGTGTAGACGTGAGCCGGCGGTCGGGGTCCGAGGAGACCAGGTGAGCCGGTGGCAGGACGATGGCCCGGGCTCCAGGCGCCCGTGTATGCTGGAGGAGCGCCGTAAGGAGACGGAGCAGACCAAGGCATGGGCCACGCCTGAACCAGCCCGGTCCAGGGATCTTGCTGCTGGTGCCATGCCGTTGGAGTAGATGCCGGTGTAGATGATGATGATGCCGAGGAGCTGGCCGAGCGAGGCTGGGGCGGCCGGTAGACGGGATTCTTCCCGCGGTAGTTAGGGCTCGGGCGCCAGCCTGGAGGCGGCTGGACAGGGGCCGCCGATGGAGTGGATGGAGCTGGCGCCGAAGACTTGGTGGTGGCGTGAAACACTTGCGGACGAGTGGCCTTGCGAGCTTGATTCTGAGCCTCGAGCTGAAGGAGAGAGTGCACCTCGCCGAAGGACGGGTAGGGCCGCAACATGGGGATGAAGGCCACCTGTTTCTCGAATTGCTCGCCAAGACCAACGAGAAGAGCGTTTATAAGAATGCGGTCGTCGACGTGATCACCAAGTTGCCGGAGTTCATCACCGATCGACTTGATCCGCTGGCAGAAGACGGTGACCGGGGAGTCTCCTTGGGTGATGGTGCGGAGCTCGGTGTGAAGAGCGTTGATGCGGGCGTCGGAGTTGTCTTGAAACAGTTGTTGGAGGGCGGCCCAAAGATCGGCTGTAGTGGCGTCGTCGTTGGAGACAAGATTGAAAAGCTCGGTGGAGATCCGAGTATAAATCCATTGGATTATCGTAAGATCGTCCTTCACCTAACGAGGATTGGCAGGCTGTAGGACAGAGGATGGATGAATATGGTGGCGTAGACCACAGCGACCAAGGTGGATGTGGAAGAGATGGCGCCAATGGTAGTAATTGTGGGCAGCCAGATCAAGCGAGATGGGTATGAACGGCGCAACATCGGCAATTGTATCTGCTAGAGAGATTGGTGGTGGCGGAAGGGCATATTGGTGGTGGGTAAGGGAACTAGGGTTGGAGGAGGAAGAGGAGGCAGAAGGCGATCTGGCGGCGTTGAACTCGGCCGCGGTAAAGAGAGGCCGCGCCGGGAGAGGTGGAGGGGCCGGCGGAGAGGCCATGAGGAGGAGATAACCTAGGCGACGGATACCATGAAGAGTATTGAATTCTGAATATGTATTAGGGCCTCAAAGGGCTGTTTATATAAGTTACAAAACTTGGGGGCCAAGGATAGTAGAGATAGAGTACAATTTGAACTACCAAATATACAAACCGAAGATATACTCTAATATATATATAGCTTAATTTTTATAGTTAAATCAAAGGTTAAAATTTGACACAAACTACAAGAAGGACTAATAAACCAAGATATAAGTAGTATGTTACTACATCCTCTCTTTCATCATTAATTATTTGTCACGTCATCTGTTTTGTCTAGATAAGTATGATATTACCATCTATGTTACCCCCACTATGGGTAGTCTTACGTTGTAGCCCAACAGATTATCTGGGACAACACCACAACCTAGCCCCCACCCCCACCCCACCCCCGCGTGGGCGACTCGGGCGGCGGCACAAGATCTCGTCATGGGCGTCCTCCTCCTCCCTCGACCTCCACCGCTGCCAGGGCACCTTCTCTCCACCCTTAGGTGTTTGTCGGCGCTGGGCGACCCGCCTGGTCGGAGGTGTCGGGCAAGTGTAGGGCCCGGCGGCACAACGAATGTGGCTCCTAGTAGTCACGGCGGGGCGGTAGGGTCGGCTGCTCGTGGCGCAACGACAACCTGGCACCAGTCGGGGTCTGGATCTGGGCCTTGGCGGCTGTGGTTGGATCTCGCCGTCCCTCTCTGGTGTGCCTGCTACGTGGGCGGATAGAGGTGGCTTACTCCCTATGGTGGCATTAATATTGTATTTTTATATTTTTATTATTCATAATTAAGAGTTTAAATTTCATGCTATAACTGCTATGATCCTGGATTATGCAATTCAGTGAAAAACTCATATGCACGCGTGGAATGATAAACGGTAATAGGTTCCCGGTCCCGCCTCTAAAACCGGCTCAAGTGTTGTTGGTGATCACGTTTTCCGTATCTTAGGATATCGTTAAGCGTAATGATAGTCCTAAAACAACATTGAGGGTATGACGTTAGAAGAATGATCATATTGAATCGACCCAATTTATCTGTTATACTTTGTGATTATATCGTGTGAAATCATTTGTTATAACATGAAGTGTTAGAATGTGTATTTGTTCCTCAGACCATGAGAGTGTCTCAGCTACTTCCAACCGGAGGGTGGGCTTTGGGGTTGCTCAAACGTCATCTGTAACAAGATGATCATAACAACAACTTTCAAGCTCACTGGAAAGTTTGACAAGTGACTGGATAGCTCGAGACTGGGATTTGCTCCTCTGACGATGGAGAGATATTCTTAGGGCCCTCATGGTGTGACGACGTCCATCATCGTCTAACCAGACACGGGTGACTACGTCACATGGATGCCGGAACACGTCAATGAGAAAGAAGAACAAAACTGGTAAAGGGAGCAACAGTATAGTGAGCATGGTGATGACTCAGGAGGATGCCGATGAACACCGGGTTTTGTAAAGTATTGCGAAGCAAAGGAAACATTACATGATAACCAAAAGCTCGCTCGAATATCATTCGTGTAATCATAGGGACCAATATGGATGTCCACGGTTCCGCTATCGGTCATTGAACGAAGGGGTTTCATTCATGTATATGGTTTACTGAACCTACGGGGTTGTAGGATCGAAAGTATGTCTAGAGGGGGGGTGATTAGACTACTTGACAATATAAAAATTCAGCCTTTTGATAAAGACAAGTTTTTGGCAAGTTCACAATGATGATCAAGTCAAGTATCACCCTACACATGCAATTCTAGAGTATAGGCAGCGGAAAGTAAATTGCACATGTAGTAAAGAGAGGTGGAGAAGAGCAAACGCAATTTGGAGACACGGAGATTTTTTCTGGTGGTTCCGATAGGTGGTGCTATCGTCAATCCACGTTGATGGAGACTTCAACCCACGGAGGGTAACGGCTGCGAGAGTCCACGGAGGGCTCCACCCACGAAGGGTCCACGAAGAAGCAACCTTGTCTATGCCATCATGGCCTACGCCCACGGAGGGCTAGCCTTACTCGGGGTAGATCTTCACGAAGTAGGCGATCTCCTTGCCCTTACAAACTTCTTGGTTCAACTCCACATCTCGACGGAGGCTCCCAAGCGACACCTAACCAATCTAGGAGGCACCACCCTCCAAAAGGTAATAGATGGTGTTGATGATGATGAACTTCTTGCTCTTGTGCTTCAAATGATAATCTCCCCAACACTCAACTCTCCTCACTGATTTGGCTGTGGTGGAAGAAAGGATTGAGTGGAAAGCAACTTGGGAAGGCTAGAGATCAAGTTTCATATGGTGGGAGTGGAGCTACTTGATCTCAACACAAGGGTAGGTAGTTTTCTTCTCAGAAATGTAAGGTAGGAGTGGTAGTTCTTTCTGATGGCTCTCTCCACGAATGAAGAGGGGGTGGAGGGGTATTTATAGCCTCCACACAAAATCCAACCGTTACACACATTTGACCAATCTCGGTCAGACCGAAGTTGACAACTCGGTGAGACCGAAAGTTCAAATCATGTGAACGTTGGGATTTTCGGTGGGACCGAAAATACAAACTCGGTGAATCCGATTCGTCCAAAGACAAGAGCTTGCCAATCTCGGTGGGACCGACTTCATCATCTCGGTGACACCGATTTGATGACAGAAGGTTACAGAAGCTTGGCAACTCAAGTTTCGGTGAGACCGAGTTCAGAATCGGAAAATCCGAGAATTCTAGGGTTTGGCTATATGGCTGAGGTGGTTCATCTCGGTGTGACTGGGTTTGGAAAATCGGTGGGACCGAGATTACTTATGAGTGTATTATGGAAGTGAGAGTTGCTGATAGTTTAGGAGATATATCACTAAGCACTTTGAGCAACCAGATCATTATCATAACCTCATCCCCTTTTAATAGTATTGGCTTTCCTATAGACTCAATGTGATCTTGGATCACTAAACCAAAAATGGAGTCTTGAGCTTTTGCCAATGCTTGCCTTAGCATTTTGAGGGGTCCACTTCTTCAGTCCTTGCCATACCCATATCACTGAACTTTCTGAAATGATTCTCAAGAAACTATTAGTTCAATGATATATATGTTGTTATTAATTACCAAAACCACCCGGGGATTAGTTGCACTTTCAATCTCCCCCTTTTTGGTAATTGATGACAACATATAGATCAAAGCTTCGACAAAGGATATAATCAATGAATAATATCGTCGCTTTGAGAAGTATGTGATAAGCAAGAGCTCCCCCTAAATTTGTGCATTATTTAAGATTTGCGTTTGAATGCAAATGCACAATCGATTAGGATCATGGGTCACTCTTCCATGTCACATACATCTTGGTGGAGCGCACAAAATGATAAGAATGAATAGCATGCACCCAATCACCAAGACATGAGTAAATGGTCATACAAGATAGGAATAGCATATGATAAGCATTAAGCACACATTAAGGCATAGTACGACCAAGCACTCATCAAACGTAGTATCAAACACACAGAATGTCACGAAAACCAAAAGAACAAAAGCGCAAAAAAAAAAACAACAGCACTCTCTCTCTCGAAGTCCTATGATCTATACAATTTCTCCCCCTTTGGCAACAAGTTACCAAAAAGTTCGAAAAGTATAGAGCTAAACGTCACTAGGGACTCTGCTGGCGGCTCCTGTCTGGGTTGATGTTGGAGTTGAGATGGCTGCATCGGCGAAGACTTCTGCTGATGTCTGTGGAGCTGGAGGAGTGGTCACTGGAGCTGGAGCTGGAGCAACTGATGGAGCTGTGGGAGGTGCTGAGGCTGTAGTCCTGGTGTCTGTCACTGGAATAGCAGCTGATCGGGGTCCTGTGGGAACCGGAGCAGTCTGTTCATAATCATCCTGGACTAGGTCATCCTGCATCTCACGCATGAGCTCTTCCTTCTCCCTCTTTGCTTCCTCGATATCTGCCTCAAGCTTGTTGACAGTTACTTGCACTTCAGTCAGCTTCACATCCAGAGCATGGATCTTGTCTTCAACAATCCTCTCAAGGCTCTCCTGAGACTGTACAATGCTGGCCAGGCGTTGTTCAATCCTTTGGGTAGCTTCAAGGAGCTGCTCTCCAACACTCTTTGGTTTAGCTGCTGCTGCTGCTGCTTCCTTCTCAGCTTTGGCTTTCTTGGCAGCTTCAATCTTTGCTTGACCTTCAACAAAAGTTGGATCCTCCTCATCCATCACAACATCATTGTCCTCATGCTCAGGCTGCAGTGGTAGGTGTTCTCTATCCAACAAGAATGTGCCCGTGCCAAACTTGGCATTGATAAGCATCTGAATATGCGGGGCAAATCCACACGACCTTTTCTGGTCAGCTGCAGTCCTCTTAATAGTCTCAACTATCAAGTCCATCACCTTGAACGGTGCCTTCTCATCAAGTATATGCAGCATGTTGATAGAGTACCCTCTGATCATGCGATGATCTCCAGACTTGGGCATCAAGGTATGCCTCAGAATAGTGTTTGTGGTAGGTAGACCTGCCTGGAGATAATACACTGAGCCAAGCTTCCAGATTGCTAAATCCTTAGCTGGAACCTCCTTGTACATATTCTTCATAGATTCATGGTTCTTCTTGGGAATGCCATAGACATCAACATCATCCTCTCTCTGCACTGGAGCATTCAGCAGTTCTGCCCATTCTTCTACAGTTGAAGAGAATCTTTGGCCTTCAGTCATCCATGTGATCTTTCCATCTGGATAGAAATGAGCTGTGGCATAGAATTGCATAATCATTTCATCATTCCAACTTGTCAGCTTTTGACCTACGAAGTCTGCAACACCACATGCAGTGAAGCTCTCATGCACATGTGGAAAGAAGTCTCTGTGCTCTTCACTGTCAATGTATTTCCAATCAACAAATCTGGTGTCTGCCACTATGGGCTTCTTGTCCATCAGCACAGTCTCATAGAAGTCCTGCTGCTCTCTGGTGTGAAATCTGGGATCAACAGCAGTTCTTCTCCTCACAGCATATGGATCAACTTGTCTCCATAGCCTGAGACCTCTATCCTTAACAATGAAATCAGAATCTTCTTCATCAGAGTTCCTCTTCTTTCTGGCCCTGGTGGCTGCAGGAGGCAAACCACTTGGTGTGCTCCTCTCACCATCATCTGATGAGCTGCTGGGTTCAGGACTAGTGCCTGCCTCTGGAATATCAGCAATAGGTGACTCAGACCTGTTCTGGCTGTCACTGGCATCTGACATGGCTGACAACCTGTGAATAGATAAGGTGTAGGCAGAGTAGAAGAGTTATCACAAACTGCAGAAGATTTTGCAAACAGAATGAGTTCAAATTCTAGTATTAGGTTTTCACAGAAGACATTTCGGTCAGTCCGAGTTTAAAATTCGGTGAATCCGAAGTGTTCAAACAGAAGCATTCACACCACTTTCGGTTGGACCGAAGTGGGTTTCGGTCCTGCCGAAAACACTAGGGTTTCACTAAATCCTCATTTCGGTCACACCGATTTGCACAACTCGGTTGGACCGAAAGGTGCAGTGCAATGGCCAGAGGCCAAATCGGTCATACCGAGAATGTAAAATCGGTCTCACCGAGATGTGTTCGGCGGAAACCTAACCCTAAAACTTTTACTCGAATTTCGTTCAAAGGAACTAATCTTGTGTTCAGGAAGATTTCAATTGTGGCAAGATTACAGGCAAACCAAACGTGCATTGAATCGGAGATGAGAGCACGAGTGGGATCAAAACTCACCCTAACTTGGTGGAGTTCCTCTACGGCGGCAACAGCGCGGAGAAGATGTCCGTTGACGGCGTCGGAGACCTGCGGCGAGGGCGCACAGGCGACGACGGAGACGATCCGGAGACCAGGCGACGGCAGCAAGGGGTGTGGGGGCGAAGCGTTTTGAAGTAGAAATCAACGCGCGGCCCTCGGAGTATATATACCCCTTTGCTGTCGGTGGGACCGAGTTGTAAAACTCGGTGGCACTGAGATGGATAACTGCAGGGCAGTTATGCACTTCGGTCACGCCGAAATTCACAACTCGGTTTCACCGAGGTGAAAACCTAGATCAATCCAAATGCTTTTGGTTTGACCGAGTTTGAGTGGGTTGGTCTGACCAAAATCACTTAGAAGGTTTTGGAGGTTAGCCCTTGACGGATCGGTGGCTCCGAGTGCTCCTCACTCGGAGGGTCCGAAAATGACTTGTTCAAAGTTTGTGATGTAAGCATGAATAGAATTTGAGACAAGAAAGCATAGATAGCTAGGGGAGGTACTTAGGCATTCTTGTCCATCCATTTGGTCAAAAAAAAATCAAAAAGACCAAAGCAACAAATGGATGTCCTCGAATGGATTAAATCATGCATCCAACATGCTCACACAATAAGATAGCAAATGAAATATGTGTCAAACATGCACAATCAAAACTCTAGCTACTATCACACAATTTGTCGATGACTAGGTCATCTATATATGAGTATATTGACTTAGGAGTCAAATGAGAACATTTGATCATAGGCCATACTCATCGTTTAAGCACAAGTGGGGTTACCACTTTTACATAAAGCATTGATGTGTTCACATCATTTGAAGATGCTTTAGCTCAATTCTTTAGAGCAAAGCTCCCCCTAGATGTGAGAACCCCTTTTAAAGGGTCAAACTAACCTTGGGTTGTCGTAGAAGACTTCATGTAGATGTTGAAGATGTGGATGCTCAATGTTGATGAAGATCATCAAGAGTTGGGAGCAATCCTTTGGATTCGGGCACTTTCAATACCTACATGGGTTAGTCCCACAAGGAACAAACAAGGATATCCATGGACATACATTGAAGTACACAATGGATGATGTCCATGAGAGCTATGATTACCTTGTCCCTTGACTTACCAACAAGAGGGTTTGTGACTCCATGAACTAGTGCAAGATGTGGAAGTTGATTGCACAAGTTCTTGCCAAAATGAATATGAGTGAAGTATGTTGGCGGAGTCACCCTCAAGAACTCTCTAGTTCTTCTTCTTCGGGATCCACATCATCTTGATGGGAATCCTTGGGGTTGTAGTTGAGCTTGACGAAGTAGAACTTGACGTTTCCTTGGGAACCCACTTGACCATGGCTTTAGGTGCTTCAATAAATGCATCAATCTCCTCTTGAAGCTTGTCCTTGTCTTTTAGCTTGTGGTCTTGTGGTGGAAGATCATCTTCAGCTTGTTCCACATTGGAAGAAGTAGGATCGTACTTCTCTTTTTGAGAAACAAACTTTGGAGTGGGATATTGACCTTCTTCCCATTCAACACCCTCGGCGTTGAACTTTCGCTCAAAACCAATTCCTTGATTCTTCCGGTGCCTCCCTTGCTTGCGAATAATTTCCTCAAAGTTCTTGCTTCCAGCAAGGCTCTTGTAGACACCTTTCTCTATAATCCCTTTCAATAAACTATTTTCTTGCTCAAGTGTAACTTGGCTTGAAACATTGTTAGTGGAATCAAGAGAACTACTAGAACCAATATTGTTGCTTCTAGATGAAGAATTTTTCTTATGCTTGTCATGCTTAGTTTTAATAGGTGGCAAGAAATTAGACAAGAGAAGTCGTTTGGCAAGATATGAAGAACTCTTCTTTCGAAGATCGTCATTGATTGCTTTTAGGAACTCATGTTCTTGCTCTAGATTGAGCTTCTCGAAGCGTAGCTTCTCATGAGATCTTAGGAGCTCTCTATGATCTTCTTGAGTTGTTTCATGAGCTAACTTAAGAGTGTTTAGTTCTTTAGTTAGACGCTCAATCTCCTTCATAACATTGTCATTCGACTCTTCTCGACTATAAAGACTACTAGCATGTTCATCATTACTAGTCTCACTAGATTTGTCATGTAAAAGCTCATCTTCACCAAGCAAGTCATCCTCATCACTATCAAAGTCAATGAATTCAGGGTGTGATACCTTGGGGCCTTTAGCCATGAAGCATCTTCCAATTCCCTCATTTGGTGAATCAAATAAGTCATAGGAGTTGGAGTTGGAGGACACGAGAGCAAGACCGGCAACACCTTCATCTTGACTGTAGTCGGAGTTGGAGTGATAGCTTCTTTCGGAATGATTGTCGGAGTCGGAGCCGGAGACCCATTCACCTACATGAGCTTGATGTTTTCTTCTTGTGTAGCTCCTTGATGACTTGTCTTTCCTCTCCGAATCCTTGCTTCTCCGAGAGGGTCTTCGTTCATAACGATCATCTCTGCTCCTTCTCTCTTTCCGAGGTGACTCATCTCTTGAGCTTCTTCTTCTTGGAGATTCTTCTCTTCTCTTGTGGGGAGCCGTACACTCATTTGAGTAGTGTCCGGGTCTTCCACAATTGTAGCAGTTTCGATCATGACTAGAAGATCTCTTTTCATCATATGATCTAGACTTTGAGCTTCTCTCTTTGCCTCTATTCTTGTAGAATTTGTTGAAGTTCTTGACCATTAGGCTTATCTCTTCATTGGAAACTAACTTGTCACTTGAGGTTGTGGGAGCATCACTTGTAGCTTTGTAAGCACCACTTGACTTGTTGTGAAGCCCTTCCTTATCCTTAAGTGTCATCTCATGAGCAACAATTCTTCCAATGACTTCGGTTGGCTTGAGATTCTTGTAGTTTGGCATCATTTGGATCAAGGTGCACACGGTGTCATACTTTCCATTCAAAGCTCTGAGAATCTTTTTGATGATGAATCGGTCGGTCATTTCTTCGCTTCCTAAGCTGGCAATCTCATTTGTGATGAGAGCAAGCCTAGAGTACATTTCAGCGACTCCTTCACCATCCTTCATCTTGAACTTGTCAAGTTGACCTTGAAGAATATCTAGCTTTGATTCCTTCACGGACTCGGTACCTTCGTGCATTTCAACCAAAGTATCCCAAATCTCTTTTGCATTCTCAAGACGGCTGATTTTGTTGAACTCCTCGGGACACAAAGCATTGAATAGAATGTCACAAGCTTGAGCATTGTTTTGCAACATCCGCAATTCATCCGTTGTAGCTTCGCGATCCGGAACTTTTCCTTCCTCGAAGAACTCACCTTGCAAACCAACACAAATAATGCCCCATGCGGCTGGGTTATGACCAAGAATATGCATTTTCATTTTATGCTTCCAACTAGCAAAATTTGTACCATCAAAGTAAGGACCTCTACGAAAATTACCCTCACTAGACGCCATACTCTCCTAGGTTGTGAAACCAAGCTTATGGAGTCCAATGCAATGGAAACCAATACAATGGAGACCAAAGCTCTGATACCACTTGTAGGATCGAAAGTATGTCTAGAGGGGGGGTGATTAGACTACTTGACAATATAAAAATTCAGCCTTTTGATAAAGACAAGTTTTTGGCAAGTTCACAATGATGATCAAGTCAAGTATCACCCTACACATGCAATTCTAGAGTATAGGCAGCGGAAAGTAAATTGCACATGTAGTAAAGAGAGGTGGAGAAGAGCAAACGCAATTTGGAGACACGGAGATTTTTTCTCGTGGTTCCGATAGGTGGTGCTATCGTCAATCCACGTTGATGGAGACTTCAACCCACGGAGGGTAACGGCTGCGAGAGTCCACGGAGGGCTCCACCCACGAAGGGTCCACGAAGAAGCAACCTTGTCTATGCCATCATGGCCTACGCCCACGGAGGGCTAGCCTTACTCGGGGTAGATCTTCACGAAGTAGGCGATCTCCTTGCCCTTACAAACTTCTTGGTTCAACTCCACATCTCGACGGAGGCTCCCAAGCGACACCTAACCAATCTAGGAGGCACCACCCTCCAAAAGGTAATAGATGGTGTTGATGATGATGAACTCCTTGCTCTTGTGCTTCAAATGATAATCTCCCCAACACTCAACTCTCCTCACTGATTTGGCTGTGGTGGAAAAAAGGATTGAGTGGAAAGCAACTTGGGAAGGCTAGAGATCAAGTTTCATATGGTGGGAGTGGAGCTACTTGATCTCAACACAAGGGTAGGTAGTTTTCTTCTCAGAAATGTAAGGTAGGAGTGGTAGTTCTTTCTGATGGCTCTCTCCACGAATGAAGAGGGGGTGGAGGGGTATTTATAGCCTCCACACAAAATCCAACCGTTACACACATTTGACCAATCTCGGTCAGACCGAAGTTGACAACTCGGTGAGACCGAAAGTTCAAATCATGTGAACGTTGGGATTTCGGTGGGACCGAAAATACAAACTCGGTGAATCCGATTCGTCCAAAGACAAGAGCTTGCCAATCTCGGTGGGACCGACTTCATCATCTCGGTGACACCGATTTGATGACAGAAGGTTACAGAAGCTTGGCAACTCAAGTTTCGGTGAGACCGAGTTCAAAATCGGAAAATCCGAGAATTCTAGGGTTTGGCTATATGGCTGAGGTGGTTCATCTCGGTGTGACTGGGTTTGGAAAATCGGTGGGACCGAGATTACTTATGAGTGTATTATGGAAGTGAGAGTTGCTGATAGTTTAGGAGATATATCACTAAGCACTTTGAGCAACCAGATCATTATCATAACCTCATCCCCTTTTAATAGTATTGGCTTTCCTATAGACTCAATGTGATCTTGGATCACTAAACCAAAAATGGAGTCTTGAGCTTTTGCCAATGCTTGCCTTAGCATTTTGAGGGGTCCACTTCTTCAGTCCTTGCCATACCCATATCACTGAACTTTCTGAAATGATTCTCAAGAAACTATTAGTTCAATGATATATATGTTGTTATTAATTACCAAAACCACCCGGGGATTAGTTGCACTTTCAGGGGTCAAAACCTTAAGGTAATCAACGATCTGCTGAGTGTTAGTAGGACGCGAATGATGAGAATATATTTCTGGAATTGTTTCATTAATATCCAGAATAGTTCCGAGAGGTTCCAAAAGCGTTTCGGGTCACTGAAAGGGTTTCGGTGAATATCAGGTAATACCGGGTATTACCGACTAATATATATAGGTGGAAATTATTCCCGGGATGTTAAGTTATATATATAATACTCTGAAATTGTCTAGAACATATATATTCAATTTAATATCAACGGGCCTAATAAGGCCAGGTGGTGGAAGACCACTTGGGCCATAAAGGCCCACTAGGCGTGGCATCCCCTTTTCCCCATAGAAAGGGAAGAGGGATGCCGAATTGGAGGGGGATTCCGCCTCCCCTTGGCCGGCCACAAGGGGGAGACTTTCCCCCCACTGTGGCGCCTCCTCCTCCCCTCCCAACCTATATATACTAGAGGATTTCCACCCTTTGGAACATAAGTTTTGGAGCCTTCTCTAGTTGATCTAGTTCTAGTCCTAGTTGCTCCTAGTTGACTAATTAGAGCTAGCACTAACCACATCTAATCCTCATAATTAGAAGCCCATTGTGGTTCTAAACTTCTCCCTGTAATTCTTCGGCGACGATTAGCTCTGAACGGCGAAGCGCTACCGGATCGTGAAGACCGTACGCTTGCAACCAAGTAGAGAGACCGTGCTTTCGGTCTTCTGTTCGAGGGATCTTTCCAGGGCGGTTCGCAGGATCGTCATCAACGTTCGAGGGACTCCAAGTACGATCTATGCCGACTCATCTACTTCCGCTGCACTCTCAGAGTCGGTAACGTTTGTTGATCACAACTCATTATGCATCTTCATATTGTTCCTGGGTGATCGTAGGGCAATTTTTGTTTGTTTTCTACTACGTTTCCTGGCATCATGAGTGGTTCTATGAGTACATGCAGGTTGCGATCTAGATCACATCTGATATGTGAGGGTTGATTTTCTCAATATTCTTCCCACGAGTGTTGCTTCAGTTCAATTCATTGGCAGAATGATGTAGTTTTGTTACAAGGTTCTGACAATTGATCGGTTCTGGCTGTCGACGATTTGCTAATAGTTCCTTGGGCTACATCATAGTCGGATAGCTCTCGGTAAGCTACAAAGATGACAATCTAAGTCCGGAGTACGTGGAGGTTCGAGCATGGTCGACTTCTAGGTGGTGAAGAATATTCGTCAAGGTGGAGTTTGTTATATTTGCGTCGAATATTATTTACACAAGGGGTTACGTGGACTTGGAGTTCTAATTGGTGTGGTTAGATACGAGTCGTGTAGGAGTCATCCTAGACATGTTGTATCCTAGGCCTCTTATATGTCGAGGGGCATCACAAGTTGTAACCCATGACGACTTGATAGCAGCAGCTACGCGGGGGAGCCGGCGGCTTGTGCCGGCGCCCGGGCGGCCGGTGTTGCGGTATCTTGGGGAGGAGCGCCCGTAGTCATATGCCCCGGGGATGTAGTCATATCGTGAACCTCGTTAACAAATATTATCCCTCGGTGGGTCGTCTATTGTCTTGCATTAGTGTCTTATTCTAACATTAGTAACAACTGAATCTCGACTGGGTTATTTGTGTGCACGATTTTGATGGAAAAATATATGGTGGGCTATGGACGGGCAACCCCAATTTTTATTTGTTGTAACACAAGTCACATACAGACAGAGCATGAACGCACCAGGAATGAAAAACGCCATAAATTCCTCCGTGAATCTTTGTATTTTCAGTTCCCTGAACCACTGGATTACGGCAGCGCATTTTCCTTCATGAAACCTGCACGCCGGCGTTGACGATCTCCGGGACGGACCTGATCCTCAGAGCAGGGCTGATGGAGAGCAGGCCGGCGAAGCTCTCCGGCGACACCCTCATACCGCCGACGTTGATGCACGCCAGCTCGGGGCACTTGCTCACCAGCGCCACCAGGCCGGCCGCCGTGACATGTCGGCAGCTCCACAGCATGATGCTCTGCACAAGAAAACTCGGCCCGTCAGTGCTTGCGTGCACGCAGCCTGAACAGCAAAACTGATGCTGAAAATTCAAACAGAGGCCTCTAACAGACTGGGTCATATGTTCTTTTTTAATAATGGCTTCAGTGTTTCATGTTTTGGATACTTCTTAAATGAAGTTTGACTATGTTCGTATCATGCAGAGGCCTCAAGGCACTCCTGCACCCCTCTCAAGGCCTAAATTTTAGAAATTAAAACATAGTAATACCTTCAGATTCGTACAGTTATTCGCAACCGCATACAATGATTCATCGGTGATAAATGTTCCACCAATATTTAGATGTCCCCCTTGAGCCTTCGTTCTAAAAAAATATTGAGATGCTGCAAAGAATGGGCTCTTGAAACCTGCGAAGGGGTTGAAAAAACCCACATTGACAAAATATTTGATAAGTTAACCCAGAATATACTAGTACTCCCTTCGATCCATATGTAAAGCTCATTCGACTTGTAATAGAAACAAAACAAAAAAAACCTGTTCTCTCGATACTTGCACGAACATCTTAACAAACAGATTATAACCAAAACGGCATTTTCTTATATTATATAAATGAAATGAATGAGTATTTATGAGAAAAATAAGCATGATTAAGAGGTTTTAAGCATGTATTTGTGCTGTTCACGGAAGGGTAAAAACTGAATTAAACATTTTGGATGGTTCAGAATGGAAAGCTACTGCGATCGTCCGACCTGAACAATGAATTGTTACAATGGTAACCATGAGACCAATTACTTGATCTGACAGCGAATTATCACGAAAGCTCTGGCTTAATAAATATATGACGGCATCCTGCGACTTCACAGTTCCATACTGAAATCCTTGTGCTATACAAGTGATGTGACAATGCCATCATATCAAGGTTGCAGAAGAACACAACCAACCAGTTGCATCAAAAACAGAACAAGAGAAAACAGAGTATATATTTACCAGACTAACGACGCCCTTGTCAGTGATCCCGGCCAATCCCCACAGCGAGATCGCCGTCAGTTTGCCGACGCACTCCGCCGTGGAGATCTGCAGCAGCCCTCCGTCGGTGATGTGGCAGCCCCAGCAGCCCCGCGAACTTCTCCAAGAAAATTCACGGCCAGCCAGACAGAGTAAGAAAAATGGAAATAAGCTTCAAAATGCAGCAAGAACAGGTCGACCAATCTACTCACACGTCGAGGTCGCGGAGGTTGACGGCGGCACGCACGAGGCGCGCGGCGGAGTCGTCGCCCGTGCGCTGCCCCGCGAAGCTCAGCCGCCGCCGCGACGCCAACGATCGTCCCACCGCCTGGCGCCACCGTCGGCTCACTCCCCCGGCCCTGACAACGACGAGAATATAAGCGAGTCATCACACAACACAACACAACACAACGGAGCTGTAAGCTTGGGAATCATGGCGCGTGCATGATTGGTAGTAATACGTACATGGCGAGGTCGTGGAAGGAGGAGAGGAGGGAGAGCACGTGGGCCAGGAGGTCGGCGGGAAGCCGCTCAATGTGCGGCTCCTCCTCCATTTCCTTCGCCGTGGCGGCGCAGAGCTCTGTCTGCAGCTGCATCCCCATTTTTGCTTGGTCTCGCTGTCGCCGTCGCGCGGATGGAAAGGCTTATACTAGCACGGCAGATCGGGTGGAGTTGAGTGTGGACATGTTTCCGGAGTGTGCACATCATCGCGTCATACATAGGAGATGGAGGCGCCCACCGGTCAGCCGCGCTACTAAAAATAAGTAAATTACGGCTATGACCCTTAAGTCGAGAACAAAGAATTTGAGATCGTGGGTATTCGAGGTCTCGCATTCTTTTAAGCATATACAGTGCAAAGTACTTACTCCTAACGTGAATGTAATGATATACTAGTATTTTTGACTCGATGTATAACAAATATTTTGTTGACCAAACAAATGGTCAAAGTTGATACTGAAATGCTTGCTAGCCTTAAAACATCTACGACCGAACCCGGTACCCTTCCCAAACGTCTGGATGGGCTGTCCGGATGGGCTGGTCATAGTGGGGAGTAACTTAGAGTAGTAACATGCATACGTTACTACTCTATATTACTACCCTTATAGTGGAAGTGTCATATGTGTAGTAACATACACATGTTTATTTATTATCTTATAGACTCATTTTAAATTGGAAAGCGCTGTGTGATGGTAACATATTAGGTTATTCTATTTGCCTCTCTCCTCATTAACTACTTGCCACATCAACACTTTTGCTTATGTGGCATCTATGTTACTACCTATATTACTCCCACTATGACTAGCCTCAGTGTCCGGAAAAATCCCCCAAAAGTGGCTCTCTCGTGGATCAACACATGTAATGACAACGATGTTTAAGTATGGCTAACCACCTGACATAAGTACGTGCTAATGACCAAGTCCAAGGCAAGTTATTTAGGAACATCTATAGCCATGCAATTTATTGCACATCTACCCTTTACTGTAGCGATTGATTTTTTAACTATGAAAACATTTTGAAAAAAGTTCATGAATTACAACAATCAGTGATAATGAAAAAAAGTTCATCAATTTTTTAAAAAGGTTCATGATTTTGAGGAAAAGTTTATCAATTTTGAAAAATGTTCATCAATTTTGAAAGAATAGGTCACAAATATTGAGGAAAATTTTTACGGATTTGAAAAAGATTTATCGATTTTGAAAACAGGTCACGATTTTTGGAAAAACGTTCATTGAATTTTAAAAGTGTTTATTAAATCCCAAAAAGTTCACCGGCTTTTTTAAAAAATCATCATATTTGAAAAAAGTTCATCAATTTTAAAGGAATATTCATTTAATTTGAAAAAAGTTCATACAATTGAACAAAGTTCATGAATTTTGAAAAAATAACAGAAAAGTAAAAGGAAATATATAGAAGAAACCCGGCCAAAACAAAAAATACTAGAAAAAACACAACACATGCTATTTAAAGAAGTATAAAGGAAGGTAATTAGCACAAAGGGAAATGATGGCCAGTTGGTTACTGCGGTGGTGATCTCCAACAGGAAAGACAGGTGCCGAGTTCACATAAAATGGACCCTATCCACACCAACCCTAGCCGCATTCCCCTCCACTTCCCTCAGCTCCCACATTACCAAGCTCCTCCCTAGCCAGTTCCGGTGTTCTCCTCCATGGCGGCGCCTGGATCTGACTTGACATGTCCGGATCCGAGGACTGGGAGCTCATCCCTTGAAGCCTTGAGGAGCAGATGGTCGTCCGCGCTGCTCTCCGACGCTCCCTGGAGAAGTGCGCCCTCCCGCGGTGTTCAGCTAGCCGACGGGAATCTGTTGCCCTACTAGCGGCCGAATCCAGGACTTGTGGATCCAGGGCCAGAGGATCTCGTTGTACGTCGCCGACAGCGGTCACCAAGGTCGCATGGCGCCCACTTAGAGCAACTATAGCAGAACCCTGATATCGCCCCGACCCGCAAATAACCACCATTATATGGTTTTGTGCGGAAAAAGTATCCCGAACAGAAACCATAACGTGTCCGACCCTTAAAATTTTTTGTGGGGCACGGTAAATTCTCCCATCCGACCCGCGAAAACCAAAATTGCGCCCGCGCCCTGTATCCCGAGAAACCGGTTAGAGGGAGGGACATTTCAGCGCGCGCCTTCCACACATCCCCTCCCGTTACCGCCTGTCAGTGTCAAAACCGGTGGATCTCGGGTAGGGGGTCCCGAACTGTGCGTATAAGGCTAATGGTAACAGGAGGCGGGGGATGATACGTCTCCAACGTATCTATAATTTTTGATTGTTCCATACTATTATATTACCCCTTTTGGATGTTTATGGGCTTTATTTTGCACATTTATATCATTTTTGGGACTAACCTACTAACCGGAGGCCCAACCCGTATTGCTGTTTTTTTCCTATTTCAGTATTTCGAAGAAAAGGAATATCAAACGGAGTCCAAACGGAATGAAACCTTCGGGAGCGTGATTTTTGGAACAAACGTGATCCAGAGGACTTGGAGTGCAAGCCAAGAAGCAGCCGAGGCGGCCACGAGATAGGAGGGCGCGCCCACCCCCTCTGGGCGCGCCCCCTGTCTTGTGGGCCCCTTGGGCGGCCACCGACGTACTTCTTCCTCCTATATATGCTTACGTACCCCGAAAACATCCAGGGAGCCAACGAAACACAATTTCCACCACCGCAACCTTCTGTATCCGCGAGATCCCATCTTGGAGCCTTTGTCGGTGCTCCGCCGGAGGGGAAATCGACCACGAAGGGCTTCTACATCAACACCATAGCCCCTCCGATGAGTTGTGAGTAGTTTACCACAGACCTCGGGTCCATAGTTATTATCTAGATGGCTTCTTCTCTCTTTTTGGATCTCAATACAATGTTCTCCCCCCTATCTTGTGGAGATCTATTCGATGTAAACTCTTTTTGCGGTGTGTTTGTCGAGATCCGATGAATTGTGGGTTTATGATCAAGTTTATCTACGAGAAATATTTGAATCTCCTCTGAATTCTTTTATGTATGATTGAGTTATCTTTGCAAGTCTCTTCAAATTATTAGTTTGGTTTGGCCTAGTAGATTGATCTTTCTTGCCATGGGGGAAGTGCTTAGCTTGGGGTTCAATCTTGCGGTGTCCTTTCCTAGGGACAGCAGGGGCAGCAAGGCATGTATTGTATTGTTGCCATCGAGGATAAAAAGATGGGGTTTACATCATATTGCTTGAGTTTATCTTTCTACATCATGTCATCTTTCTTAATGCGTTACTCTGTTCTTTATGAACTTAATACTCTAGATGCATGCAGGAGTCGGTCGATGTGTGGAGTAATAGTAGTAGATGCAGGCAGGAGTCGGTCTACTTGTCACGGATGTGATTCCTATATACATGATCATGCCTAGATAATCTCATAATTATTCGCTTTTCTATCAATTGCTCGACAGTAATTTGTTCACCCACCGTAATAATTATGCTATCTTGAGAGAAGCCACTAGTGAAACCTATGGCCCCCGGGTATCATATAAACTTTCAATCTACTTTTATTTGCATCTTTACTTTTTGCATCTATATTATAAAATACCAAAAATATATTTATCTTATCATACTATCTCTATTAGATCTTACTTTCGCAAGTGGTCGTGAAGGGATTGACAACCCCTTTATTGCGTTGGTTGCGAGTTCTTTGTTTGTTTATGTAGGTGCATGGGACTTTTGAGGAGCCTCCTACTGGATTGATACCTTGGTTCTCAAAAACTGAGGGAAATACTTACGCTACTATTGCTGCATAACCCTTTCCTCTTCAAGGAAAACCAACGCAAGCTCAAGACGTAGCAAGAAGGATTTCTGGCGCCGTTGCCAGGGAGGTCTTCGCTCAAGTCAAGACATATCAAGTACCCATCACAAACTCATCTCCCTCGCATTTACATTATTTGCCATTTGCCTCTCGTTTTTCTCTCCCCCACTTCACCCTTGCCGTTTTATTTGCCCTCTTTTTCCCAATCTTCTCTCTCTCTTTCGCTTGCTCTTTGTTTGCTTGTCGTTATGTCTAGTTCCTTATCCGCTCCTATGTCTCCCGAATTTGAAGTTCTTCACTTCAAGCAAAGGCAAGGAGAAAACTTAAAAGATGCTTGGTATAGGATGATGGAATCTTACCGCAAGTGCACCCTAGAGGTGAACTTTAGAATTCTTCTTCGCATTTTTTATGTTGGGTTAAATATGACGCATAGACAACTCTTGGATTTCATTGCCAAGGGAAATTTTATTGAAATTGATCCCAGTATTGCGCATGAAATTATAAAGGGAATAGTGGGAACACTACTTCAAAAGGGAGGACCTCATCCTACCCAAGAAGAAACCCAAGTGTTTGGAAAGATTTGCGAAGTAACAAAAATATTACAAAAATCTCTTGAGCCTCTTAAAAGTGTTAGCGGAAATCTTCACCGCATGAATATGTTGATTACTCTTTGCAATAAGCGGTTGGATTCTTTAGATCTAAAAATTTCCGAGTATGAAGGGAAGCGGAAAGAACCTCCCTGATTCGAGCATGACTCCGCTAAAAAACTGAAAATCAAAGATGGCACTACTTAGATCTATCTTCGCTTTTATGCCTAGCTAGGGGCGTTAAACGATAGCGCTAGTTGGGAGGCAACCCAATTTTATTTATGTTTTTTGTTTTTATTTCTGTTTAGTAATAAATCTTGCATCTATCTTCTGTTTAGATGTGTTTTTATCTTTTAATTAGTGTTTGTGCCAAGTAGAACCTATAGGATAACCTATGATGTTAGTTGATTCGATTCTGCTGAAAAACAGAAACTTTGCATGCGCTAAATTAGTTTTGTTAAATTACAGAAACGTGATTTTGCGTTGATTATTTTTGCTGCTGATCAATGGACAAATTTTTCAGGACTTCATATTTTGGTAGGATTTTTAAAGTTCTAGAAGTTTGCGTTAGTTACAGATTGCTACAGACTATTCTGTTTTTGACAGATTCTGTTTTTCGTGTGTTGTTTGCTTATTTTGATGCATCTATGGCTAGTAAAATAGTTTATAAACCATAGAGAAGTTGGAATACAGTAGGTTTAACACAAAAATAAATAAAGAATCAGTTCACTACAGTATCTTATGTGCTGGTTTTGTTTTCTTTCACTAACGGAGCTTATAAGATTTCCTGTTGAGTTTTGTGTTGTGAAGTTTTCAAGTTTTGGGTAAAGCTTTAATGGACTATGGAATAAGGAGTGGCAAGAGCCTAAGCTTGGGGATGCCCAAGGCACCCCAAGATATTAAAGAATAGCCAAAAGCCTAAGCTTGGGGATGCCCCGGGAAGGCATCCCCTCTTTCGTCTTCGTTCATTGGTAACTTTAATTGGAGCTATATTTTTATTCGCCACATGATATGTGTTTTGCTTGGAGCGTCGTGTATTATATTAGTCTTTGCTTTTTAGTTTACCACAATCATCCTTGCTGTACACACCTTTTGAGAGAAGCCTACTTGATTAGAATTTGCTAGAATACTCTATGTGCTTCACTTATATCTTTTGAGCTAGATAGTTTTTGCTCTAGTGCTTCACTTATATCTTTTAGAGCACGGCGGTGGATTAATTTTATAGAAATTGCTAGTCTCTCATGCTTCACTTATATTATTTTGAGAGTCTTTTAGAACAGCATGGTATTTGCTATGGTTATAAAATTGGTCCTGGAATGGTAGGCATCCAACTTGGGTATAATAAAAACTATCATAGGAAGTGAATTGGATGCTATGATCAATTTGATACTTGATAATTGTTTTGAGATATGGAGGTAGTGATATTAAAGTCATGCTAGTTGGGTGATTATGAATTTAAAGAATGCTTGTGTTGAAGTTAGCAAGTCCCGTAGCATGCACATATGGTTAAAGTTGTGTAACAAATTTGAAACATGAAGTGTACCTGGCTTGTGCATCCTTATGAGTGGAGGTCGGGGATGAGCAATGGTCTTTTCCTACCAATCTATCCCTCTTGGAGCATGCACGTAGTGCTTGATTTTTGATGACTTCTAAATTTTTGCAATAAGTATATGAGTTCTTTTGACTAATGTTGAGTCCATAGATTATACACACTTTTACCTTTCCACCATTGCTAGCCTCTTCGGTACCGTGCATTGCAATTTCTCACCTTGAGAGTTGGTGCAAACTTCGCCGGTACATCTTGCTACGTCTTGAGCTTGCGTTGGTTTTCCTTGAAGAGGAAAGGGTGATGCAGCAATAGTAGCGTAAGTATTTCCCTCAGTTTTTGAGAACCAAGGTATCAATCTAGTAGGAGGCTCCTCAAAAGTCCCACGCACCTACACAAACAAACAAAGAACTCACAACCAACGCAATAATAGGGTTGTCAATCCCTTCATGGCCACTTGCGAAAGTAAGATCTAATAGAGATAGTATGATAAGATAAATATATTTTTGGTATTTTATAATATAGATGCAAAAAGTAAAGATGCAAATAAAAGTAAATTGGAAGCAAATATGATAAAAGATAGACCCGGGGCCATAGGTTTCACTAGTGGCTTCTCTCAAGATAGCATAAGTATTACGGTGGGTGAACAAATTACTGTCGAGCAATTGATATAAAAGCGAACAATATGAGATTATCTAGGCATGATCATGTATATAGGCATCACGTCCGCAACAAGTAGACCGACTCCTGCCTGCATCTACTACTATTACTCCACACATCGACCGCTATTCAGCATGCATCTAGAGTATTAAGTTCATAAGAACAGAGTAACACATTAAGAAAGATGACATGATGTAGAGGGATAAACTCAAGCAATATGATATAAACCCCATCTTTTTATCCTCGATGGCAACAATACAATACGTGCCTTGCTGCCTCTGCTGTCACTGGGAAAGGACACCGCAAGATTGAACCCAAAGCTAAGCACTTCTCCCATGGCAAGAAAGATCAATATATTAGGCCAAACCAAACTGATAATTCGAAGAGACTTGCAAAGATAACTCAATCATACATAAAAGAATTCAGAGGAGATTCAAATATTTCTCATAGATAAACTTGATCATAAACCCACAATTCATCGGATCTCGACAAACACACCGCAAAAAGAGTTTACATCGAATAGATCTCCACAAGAGAGGGGGAGAACATTGTATTGAGATCCAAAAAGAGAAAAGACGCCATCTAGCTAATAACTATGGACCCGAAGGTCTATGGTGAAATACTCACAACTCATCGGAGGGGCTATGGTGTTGATCCCCCTCCGGCGGAGCGCCGGCGAAGGCTCCAAGATGGGATCTCGCGGATACAGAAGGTTACGGTGCTGGAAATTGTGTTTTCATTGGCTCCCTGGATGTTTTTGGGGTATGTAGGCATATATAGGAGGAAGAAGTACGTCGGTGGCCGCCCGAGGGGCACACAAGACAGGGGGGCGCGCCTAGAGGGGGTGGGCGCGCCCTCCTATCTCGTGGCCACCTCGGCTGCTTCTTGGCTTGCACTCCAAGTCCTCTGGATCACGTTCATTCCAAAAATCATGCTCCCGAAGGTTTCATTCCGTTTGGACTCCGTTTGATATTCATTTTCTTCGAAATACTGAAGTAGGCACACAAAAAAACAGCAATACGGGCTGGGCTTCCGGTTAGTAGGTTAGTCCCAAAAATGATATAAATGTGTAAAATAAAGCCCATAAACATCCAAAAGGGGTAATATAATAGCATGGAACAATCAAAAATTATAGATAAGTTGGAGACGTATCAAGCATCCCCAAGCTTAATTCCTGCTCGTCCTCGAGTAGGTAAATGATAAAAAAGGAATTTTTGATGTGGAATGCTACCTAGCATAATTCTCAATGTAATTTTCTTTATCGTGGCATGAATGTTCAGATCCAAATGATACAAAATAAAAGTTCATATTGACATGAAAATGGTGATACTTCAAGCATACTAATCAAAGTAATCATGTCTTCTCAAAATAACATGGCCAAAGAAAGTTATCCCTACAAAATCATATAGTCTGGCTGTTGCTCTATCTTCATCACACAAAGTATTGTTTCGTACTTTAATAATCTCAAACACTTTCAACTTTCACGCAATACATGAGCGTGAGCCATGGACATAGCACTATATGTGGAATAGAATGGTGGTTGTGGAGAAGACAAAAAAGGAGAAGATAGTCTCACATCAACTAGGCGTATCAACGTGCTATGGAGATGCCCACTAATAGATATCAATGTGTGTGAGTAGGGATTGCCATGCAACGGATGCACTAGAGCTATAAATATATGAAAGCTCAACAAAAGAAACTAAGTGGGTGTGTGAGGGAGTCCTGGACTAGGGGGTGTCCGGATAGCCGGATACCCATCATCGGCCGAACTATCATTGGCTGGACTATCATCATTGACCGGACTCCAAGACTATGAAGATACAAGATTGAAGACTTCGTCCCGTGTCCGGATGGGACTTTCCTTGGCATGGAAGGCAAGATTGGCGATACAGATATGTAGATCTCCTACCATTGTAACCGACTCTATGTAACCCTAGCCCTCTCCGGTGTCTATATAAACCGGATGGCTCTAGTCCGTAGGACAACCAACAACATCAACCCTTACAATCATACCATAGGCTAGCTTTTAGGGTTTAGCCTCCTTGATCTCGTGGTAGACCCACTCTTCTAAACATCCACAATATCAATATCAATCAAGCAGGACGTAGGGTTTTACCTCCATCGAGAGGGCCTGAACCTGGGTAAAACATCGTGTCCCTTGTCTCCTGTTACCATCCGCCTAGACGCACAGTTCGGGACCCCCTACCCGAGATCCGCCGGTTTTGACACCGACATTGGTGCTTTCATTGAGAGTTCCTTTGTGCCGTCACCGATAGGAAGGATGCCTCTTCCCGTCTTCAAGAACGGTATCTTCGCCAATGGAGCCCTGGCCGCCGGCCAAACTATACGTCTAGGTGGTTTTCTTATAACCGCCTGTCCGGCCACCGCTTCGACAATGACTTCTCAAGTCGTTAAGAGCAATCTTCACGTCAGCTCGGAATTTGCCGAGCGGCTGGATCCAATGGAGCTTTCGCCTGTCAACGAGCTCTTGGATCGCATCGCCGCCCTGGGAGTCGCTACAGACTACGATCAGATTGGGCTTAAAACCGATCTGAGAGAGATTAACTCTCCCCAGGTCACCACCACGTTGCGGTGGTAGAAGAACAATGCGGCGACTCTTCTCCTGTATTGAAAACTTGTCATGTCCGGGCTCCCAAACCCTCCATGCCGGATTCCCGCGGAGGGACGGACTTCGATCGAGCATTGAACTTAAAATTAGGCCTCGTTCCGGACTCGTTGGACAACGTCCAGCAATCAAAGCTTCCAAATTTGGAAACTTCTCGGCCCTTGAGCCTCGAGGTGGACAGGGTCCCGGACTCAATTAGGTCCACCCGTCCAGATATATGCGGTCTATCTCTAATCCGGCAAGAGCCCACCGAAACAGTACATCATTACTGGGCCAGATTCCTCCTGGTCATGAACCGGATAAAGGACTGCCGAGAGGAAAACGCAATCTTGACTTTTTGCAATAATTGCACGGACAGGGGAATCTTGAACACCGTCAGCCGTCGTGAAATCACACGCTTCGCCGACCTGGCATCCATAGTACAAAAGTACTGTGCGATAGAGAATTTCCGGAAAACTGAAAGTAGGTTTTGGGACAATCCGGCCCCGGATACAGCCCCAGTCCGCAACAAGAGGGTGCATTACACTCAGGCACCAGGTACAAGAACCAAAAAACAGAAGCCCCTTAAAGGGAACGGAACCGTGCTGGAGGGATGGCTCAGTAAACCCTGTACAATTCACGGTACCAAGGGCGCCACCCCAACACATAGCCTTCGCGCATGCTGGATATTACGGCAGGTGGCCAAAAGTGGCGAGGAGCTTCTGGCCCCGGGAAACCACACCAACAATACCGGTACGGTATCAACAGTCTTCGAGACTTTCGCATCAAACAATATGCGGAAACGAACAATCCGCAGCCTCGCCGAAGTCTACCAAGTAGCCACAGCAAATCCTTGGAGCGACGCGGCCATCACCTTCAACGCCAGTGACGAACCTAAATTCCGAACAGCCCGAGCACCAGCCGCATTGGTCCTCAGTCCAATAGTGGACGGCTTTCGACTTACCAAGGTACTCATGGATGGCGGCAGCGGATTAAACCTCATCTACGAGGAAACCCTTCAAAAAATGGAAATAGACTGGAGCCGCATTGAGCGAAGTAGCACAACCTTCAGAGGAATAATCCCTAGCCGGGAAGTGCGCTGCACAGGAAAAATCACACTCGATGTGGTATTCGGCTCGCCGGACAATTACCGATCCGAAGAAGTCACGTTCCAAGTGGCCCCGTTCAACAGCGGATATCACGCTATATTAGGATGAGAGGCATTCACAATTTTCCAAGTCGTACCCAACTACGGGTACATGAAGCTCAAAATGCCTGGGCCCAGCGGAATAATCACTCTCGTTAGTGATCCGGACATAGCACTCCGCGCCGAAAACAAGACAGCCGCATTAGCCCTGGAGGCACTATCCGAAGCCTTAGCGGCAGAGGAACTCACCGCGCTGCGCTCTACGGTGAATAGGGACGATGTGATACTCGATAAGAGATCCAAGTCCACCTCCTTTAAACCAGCAGATGAAATAGTAAAATTCTAGGTCCACCCAACGGACCCGACAAAGACGGCCTCCATCGGGGCACAATTGAACCCTGATGTAGACGCCTCACTGCGAGAATTCCTTCGGGAAAATTGGGACATTTTCGCCTGGCACCCCTCGGATATGCCCGGAATCCCACGCATATTGGCAGAACACAGCCTAAACATCCTAAAAGGATTCAAGCCAGTCAAACATGCTCTTCGACGATTTTCCGAACCCAAAAGACAGGCAATGGGAGAGGAACTAGCCAAACTATTGGAAGCCGGATTCATCAGAGACATCCAACATCCGGATTGGCTAGCAAACCTGGTAATGGTACCAAAGAAGGACAAATCCTGGCGCCTATGTGTCAATTTCAAAAACCTAAATAAAGCCTGTCCAAAGGATCCCTTCCCCCTCCCCCGCATCGACCAAATCATCGATGCCACTGCAGGGCACGATTCATTGTGCTTCCTGGACGCATACCCCGGCTATCATCAAATCAAGATGGCAGAAGCGGATCAAGCCGCAACGGCATTCATTACTCCATATGGACCATTCTGCTTCAACACGATGCCCTTCAGACTTAAAAACGCCGGCGCAACATATCAGCGCATGATTCAGACATGTCTGGCTACCCAGATCGGCAAAACAGTAGAGGCATACGTAGACGACGTAGTCGTCAAAACTAAACACGTCGAAACTCTAGTAGACGACTTGAGGGTCACATTTGACAACCTCCGAGCATATGATATTAAGCTGAATCCGGAAAAATGCGTTTTCGGCGTACCAGCCGGAAAGCTCTTAGGCTTCATTGTATCCGATAGAGGAATTGAAGCAAATCCGGCCAAGATCCGAGCTCTATCACAGTTGGATATTCCAAAAAACCTCAAACAGATCCAGAAATTGACTGGATGTGTGGCGGCTCTCAGCCGCTTTATCTCCCACTTAGGAGAAAAGGCATTGCCCCTCTATCGCCTCCTCAGGCACACCAAACACTTCGAGTGGACGGATGCTGCCACAGCCGGACTCAAAGAAATAAAGGCCATATTGGCAACGAATCCGGTCCTGGCTGCGCCCAACCTGGGCGAACCAATGTTGTTATACATCGCAGCAATGCATCAAGTTGTAAGCGCGGTACTCGTTGTCGAACGAGAGACAGAAGGGCATAAATTACCTCTTCAAAAACCAGTGTACTATGTATCCACTGTGTTAACCCCCTGCAAGTCCCGTTACCCGCACTATCAGAAGATAGCGTATGCGGTGTTCATGGCATCCCGGAAGCTCCGACACTACTTTCAAGAGTGTTCGATAACAGTGGCCTCCGAAGTACCACTTAACGACATTATAAACAACCGCGACGGAACGGGGAGGATTGCAAAATGGGCCATTGAGCTCTTACCATTCGATATAACTTACAAACCTCGGCGAGCTATAAAGTCACAAGTTTTGGCCGACTTTGTCGCTGAATGGACCGAAGCCGAACTCCCTAAAGAGTACAGCGGATACTCCAATTGGATTATGCACTTCGACGGCTCTAAAATGTTGGCCGGACTGGGGGCTGGCGTTGTATTGACGTCCCCGACCGGGGACACAGTCCGATACGTACTTCAAATAATGTACACGGACTCCAACAACGCAGCCGAATACGAGGCCCTTTTACATGGTCTCCGGATGGCAATCTCCATGGGCATCCAACGCCTAGAGGTACGCGGGGATTCAAACCTCACAATATCCCAAATAAATGGAGACTTTGATGCCAAGGATCCGAAAATGGCAGCATATCGCAACGCTGTCCTAAAAATGTCAGCTCGGTTCGACGGACTCGAATTCCATCACATAGCCAGGGATAATAACCAAGCGGCCGACGTATTGGCATGCATCAGCGCAAAACGTGACGCTGTCCCTTCAAACATCTTCCTGGAACGGCTGTTCAAGCCATCCGTACTATGGGAAGAGGAGTCCAGAAATAACAAACCAGAAGCAACCAAACCAACCGACACAGAGCAATTTGACATAAGCGGCGATTCCGCCGCTGAAATAACACCTTCAGCCCACGACATAATGGCCGTAATCGCCCCGTGGACAGAACCATTCCTAGCCTACTTACTTAGGCAGGAACTTCCCGAAGACCAAAATGAGGCCCGCTGCATAGTTCGGCGATCTAAAGCCTACAAGGTCCACGAGGGAGAACTTTATAAGAAAAGCACAACCGGAGTCCTTCAAAGGTGTATCTCCGAAGAGGAAGGGCGAGACCTCCTGGCTGAAATTCATGCCGGACTAGGCGGACACCACGCAGCAGCCCGGGCCCTCGTAGGAAAGGCATTTCGTACAGGATTTTATTGGCCGACGGCCCGGGCAGATGCTCAGGACTTAGTCCAAAGATGCGTCGGTTGTCAGCTCTTTGCTAATCAGAGCCATATGCCACCCACCGCCCTCAAAACTATACCCATTACCTGGCCGTTCGCGGTCTGGGGGCTTGACATGGTTGGACCCCTTAAAGGGGGAACCCACAAGCAAAGGTACCTATTGGTCATGGTGGACAAGTTCACCAAATGGATAGAGGCCAAACCGGTCAAAACGACAGAGTCCGGACTAGTGATAGACTTTATCTCCGGGGTAGTACACCGTTTTGGTGTCCCCCACAGCATCATCACCGATAACGGCACGAATTTTACGGCCGACGAGGTTAAATCATGGTGCAAAAATATGGGCATTAAGCTCGATTACGCTTCAGTCTATCATCCTCAAACCAACGGTCAAGTGGAACAAGCAAATGATATAATAATGAGCGGCATTAAACCCAGACTAGTGCGGTCACTCATGAAATCTGACACGCACTGGGTAGAGGAGCTCGACTCCGTACTCTGGGGGCTGCGGACAACGCCCAACTGTACTACCGAATTCGCACCATTTTTTATGGTACACGGCGCAGAAGCAGTTTTGCCCTGCGACATCATTCATGACTCACCTCGAGTGCGCATGTACGAAGAAAGAGAAGCCAAGTTGGATCGGCAGGACAGCTTGGACGCATTGGAGGAAGAACGCGACGTCGCCAAGGCTCGTTCCGCATTTTATCAGCAACAGGCTCGAAGATACCAAAGCAGAGAAGTACGGGCCAAGACTTACAACGTTGGCGAACTAGTTCTACGTCTGCCGGACAAGAAAAAGGACAAGCTCAAGCCCAAATGGGAAGGCCCCTTCATCATCGATCAAGTCCTGACCGGCGGAGCGTACCATCTACGAAATGCATCGGATAACCGACTCGAGCCGAACCCATGGAACGCAGCCCGCCTCCGAAGATTCTATGCCTAGCGCCGGACTAAGAGTTCATCCCTTTCCCCCGTCCAAATTTTTTATACTTCTGCTGCCTTTTTTGTTTCTCCTTTTTCTCTCACCCCTATTCATAACAGCCTTAAAAGGCTTATTTGCGCATAGTTCACACGTAATTGATGTGCTATCCGCACTCACTATACCTGGGGGCTTCTTTACAAGAAGCTTAATTATAAGGGCTTCATGCCCAGCACGCGTGTTAAACTTCCACGTGTACCCTTTATTCACCAATATATGCATCGATATGACTTAAGTTTTGTCCAAGCTGGGTTGCCTGGCTCCTGTGCTTACCCTTACGTTCCCGATTGTTCGGCTAGGAGGTAAAGGGAGCACCTCTGCGATTGTTACTGCCGGGTCAGCCGGATGTGTACCTTAGACTGGGTGAAGCCGAAAGCTAGCGTTCTTAAGGGAATATTCGGTCGAGGTGATTTGAAAGATGATTTTTTACCAATTTATTTATCTGCCCCAGATGTTTTTCTGCTTTTTTCGCAGTCCGGACATGCACTTTAGGGCATGCCTCCCCCAGATGAAAGGAACCCTTAACGGAACTATTCTCCCTGGAAGATGTTTCTTACTAACCATGTAATATAACATAACTAGTTGGGCACTTGTCTGATAAAGCACTAATGACCCCTACGCCTGGTCTCCATGCATACCCCGGTTGTTTCATAACCGAGAAGGTATTCGGACACACTCCGGACTCTAGGGTCCCGAGGTTGAAGCGAAAAGGTCGGCAAAGACAAACGATCTACAATCCGGCTAGAAGGCATTTTACATGTCATTTTATAATACATTGTCAAATTGACTGACTGTATTCTTCCTCAATCCCGTCTAACAGGCTGTCTAATTTACAGTCCTGTTGGGAAAACTTAGCGGCCAACTCTACTTGGCCGTATACTAAACTTACAGGGATCTCCTTCCCATCGGGCCCCACAGGTCCGACTTCGGCCATGTGGTTGGGATCCGCCTTCTTGTACCGCGTCTTCACCATGGCCCAGGCCTCCCTGGCACCTTGGCGGCAGACTGAAATCTTCCATAAATGGAAGCGCTGCCGCACTCCCTGAAGCTTCTCCGCAAGCTCCCCAAGGCCCTCGGGTAGGGAGAAGGCTAGCCATAAAGCCTGGATGACGCCGCGCATTGCCTGCCGAACTCGTTCGATCAGTTGCAACAGCTCGGGAAGTTGATCACCCATTGATACGGGCATCTCCTCCGCAGGACGACCTGTGAGTATACCTACAGACATATTTTGTCAATTGACTTCCTCGCCGAACTCTTCTTTTCAAAGGAGTTCGCTCAAGCACTTACTATAAATGCCGCGACGAAGTCGCTGATTCTCCTTAATGGAGCCGGACAGCTCGGCCCGAACGCCTTTCAGCTCTTCTCCAAGCTAGGCATGGGCATCTTGGAGTTTGTTCCTTTCTTGCTGTACTCTATTCAGCACCCTCTCGCCGGCCTTCAGCTAGCGTAGAAGTTCTTGCCTGTCCAGATCTTGTCCGGCAGCACCTGCAACGTCATTATCAGACTTGCTCACATGCCAAACACTACTTATCTTTTTAAATAATGTGTTACCAGGAGAGGTCCCTGTGTTTCCTCCTGCGGCAGCGAGTGCGGCCTCAAGTTGGGCCTTGCACTCTTGCAGCTCCTGAGACAGTCGGGTATTCTTCTCGGTAAGATCCTGCGTTTCATATGATCCTTAAATCAGTTAATATAACTACTTTAAGTCTCGGGGGCTACTAGCATATACAACTATTAAAATCTCTTACCCGTATGTCTTTTACATACTGCTCCGTGGCTCTGGTCAAACCATCTTGAGCGGCACGGAGGTGCGTGTCCCCTGCGTTAAAGGCATTCAACGCCTCAGGGGAGAAGCATGCGTCACGAAAAACTGTCCGGCGGTGCCTGTGATTCATGGCACTCTCCACCTCAGATTTGGTGGCGGACAGTTTGTTGGCATCCTCCGTTGGAGGAGTATCCGGCTCGCGCCTTGCGCTCGCCTCCCCCTCCGGACCAGGCGCTGGAGCTTGGCTGGTAGAGGCCGGATTGGCAACCTCTACGCCCGCAGTTCGGCGGGCACTTTTTCTCCTACAAAAGTCATGAGCACTCAAACACTTCCTAGGAACATTGCTCTACATAATGAATTGTGAGCTATACCTTTGCGGCGACGTTTCAGTCCGCGCCGCGCTCCTCTTACGCCTACTGGTCCGTACTGGCCTTTGTTGGTCAGCCGCCGCGGGCTCGGCTTCCCGCCCTAGAGGCACCTCCTGCACAACGCCATCGTGTACGGTGGTCAGAAATAAGCAAGGAAGGAATGACGGTGTCAGGACTTCGGTCACGATCACCTGGGGAGCCGGATATAGTCCGGGATAGTCAGCCATAATGGCGACTAAAGCATTATCCATGCTGAGCTGGTGGAACACCCCATCGATTAGCTCCACTCCTATGTCCGGACCCTCTTCGGAGGCCGGATCCCGGGATCTCTCTGGATCCTCGGGTTGTGGAGCTGGACTTAGCATGTCCTCCACAATCCGACGCAGCTCCTGCGTCGAAAGAAGAACACAATATAAGAAACTTAAGTTTCAAAGGCATGGGTTGGACACGCGGAGTGTTCGCTTACCCAAGGCCGGGGATTATTCATGGAGAACCCATTTAACGGGTTCGTCCGAAGGAAATCCTCCTTCTCCCCCTTATACAGGCCGGATAGGATCTTCACCAGGTCTTTGGCCGAATCCGGCCCTTTGCGGCCATGACGGGTAGCATCGTCCTCCCCGTTGAAATCCCACATGGGGTGGCCCCTGTATTGTAGTGGCTGCACCCCCCGCATAATGCAGGTTGCCATGACTCCAATCATGGTCAACCCGGAATGGGCCAGTAACCTTATCCGGCCCATCAAATGATGGACGCTCTTGTCTTCCTCCAGTTGAGGGCTCCGCGGACGCCAACTAAGGCGTTTCTTCAGAGGAGCATTGCTGAACTCCGGGAGGCCGATCCGAACAGGGTCCGGCAGCGGAGCATCTTCTATATAAAACCATTCCGAAGGCCAGTCTTCGGACGCCTTCTTAGGGGTTCCGGATGGATATCCGGTCCCGGCAATGCGCCATATTTCGGCGCCGCTCACTTGATATATGAACCCCTCGTGAGAGCGGGGTACAAGGCAGAACAACCTCTTACACAGCGTGAAATGGGGCTCGACACCCAGGAATAGCTCGCAAAGAGCTACGTAACCCGCAATATGCAGGATCGAGGCAGGCGTGAGGTGATGAAGCTGGAGTCCGTAGAACTCCAGGAGCCCGCGGAGGAACGAATGTACAGGAAATCCGAGCCCCCTTATCTGATAGGGGACGAAGCATACCCGCTCCCCTTTGTTGGGACTTGGGGTAGCCTCCGCTTGCTTCCCACCTTTGTAGGTGGCTAGCCCGGCTCGAACCGGAACCATGAAGGCCGGAGGGAGATATCCCCCCTCTTGGAGCTTCACCAGCTCGTTGTGCGGAACAGAGCATCTCCTCCAATCTCCTGGCAGAGGGCTGGGAGCGCGAGAAGAGGAGCTGTGTTAACGGTCCATGATGGAATTTATTCTTGGTCGAAAGCGCTCCGATGAGTATTCGCGGGAGGAAGATGGTGATTTGGATCTGGATTCTTGCCTCTCTTATAGGCAGATTACTTGCACAACTAGGGGGTAAAACATAAAAGACACCCTGGCTTTTCGCATTCGTGCGACGCGTGGAAGAAGGCCATTATTGGGCGTGGAAGCCAAGAAACGCAACATTGATGAGGAAGCCAGACACTGTTCGGCAGGTACATGGAACTTGAAGGAGAACCCGCCTTGCAACGCCGAAGACTACACACATGCTGGACTTATCGTCATTGAAGCCTGGTTCGGGGGCTACTGAGGGAGTCCTGGACTAGGGGGTGTCCGGATAGCCGGATACCCATCATCGGCCGAACTATCATTGGCCGGACTATCATCATCGACCGGACTCCAAGACTATGAAGATACAAGATTGAAGACTTCGTCCCGTGTCCGGATGGGACTTTCCTTGGCGTGGAAGGCAAGCTTGGTGATACGGATATGTAGATCTCCTACCATTGTAACCGACTCTATGTAACCCTAGCCCTCTCCGGTGTCTATATAAACCGGATGGCTCTAGTCCGTAGGACAACCAACAACATCAACCCTTACAATCATACCATAGGCTAGCTTTTAGGGTTTAGCCTCCTTGATCTCGTGGTAGACCCACTCTTGTAAACATCCACAATATCAATATAAATCAAGCAGGACGTAGGGTTTTACCTCCATCGAGAGGGCCCGAACCTGGGTAAAACATCGTGTCCCTTGTCTCCTGTTACCATCCGCCTAGACGCACAGTTCGGGACCCCCTACCCGAGATCCGCCGGTTTTGACACCGACAGTGTGCATCCAACTCGCTTGCTCACGAAGACCTAGGGCATTTTGAGGAAGCTCATCATTGGAATATACAAGCCAAGTTCTATAATGAAAAATTCCCACTAGTATACGAACGTGACAACATATGAGACTCCCTATCATGAAGATCATGGTGCTATTTTGAAGCACAAGTGTGGAAAAAGAGATAGTAGCATTGTCCCTTCTCTCTTTTCTCTCATTTTTTTCTTCTTTTCCTTTTTTCTTTTTTTTCTTTGGCCTTCTTTTTTTTCTTTTTGGCCTTTCTCTCTTTTCTTTTTCTTTTTTTTTCTTTTTTTTGTAAAGTCTGAAGTCTCATCCCGACTTGTGGGGGAATCATAGTCTTCATCATCCTTTCCTCACTAGGACAATCTCTAATAATGAAGATCATCACACTTTTATGGATTTACAACTCAAAGCTAGAACAAGATATGACTCTATATGAATGCCTCCGGTGGTGTACCGGGATATGCAATGAATCAAGAGCGACATGTATGAAAATTATGAAGGTGGCCTTGCCACAAATACATGTCAACTACATGATCATGCAAAAAGCAATATGACAAAATTAATGTGTGTCATATGAACGGAACGGTGGAAAGTTGCATGGCAATATATATCGAAATGACTATGGAAATGCCATAATAGGTAGGTATGGTGGCTGTTTTGAGGAAGGTATATGGTGGGTGTATGGTACCGGCGAAAGTTGCGCGGTACAAGAGAGGCTAGGAATGGTGGAAGGATGAGGTGCGTATAATCCATGGACTCAACATTAGTCAAAAGAACTCATGTACTTGTTGCAAAAATCTAGAAGTCATCAAAAACCAAAGCACTATGCGCATGCTCCTAGGGGGATAGATTGGTAGGAAAAGACCATCGCTCGTCCCCGACCGCCACTCATAAGGAAGACAATAAATAAATAAAATTGTGCTCCAACTTCATCACAAAGCGGTTCACCATACGTGCATGCTACGGGAATCACAACCCTTAACACAAGTATTTTTCATAATCACCTCAACTAGCATGACTCTAATATCACTACCTCCATATCTCAAAACAATTATCAAGCATCATATTGATCATAGCATCCAATTCTTTTCTATGATAGTTTTAATTATACCCAACTTGGATGCTCATCATTCTAGGACCAACTTTGTAACCATATCAAATACCATGCTGTTCTAAAAGACTCTCAAAAAGATATAAGTGAAGCATGAGAGGCTAGCAATTTCTTCAAAATTAAGTCACCGCCGTGCTCTAAAAAATATAAGTGAAGCACTAGAGCAAAAACTATCAAGCTCGAAGGATATAAGTGAAGCACATAGAGTATTCTAGCAAATCCTAATCAAGTAGGCTTCTCCCAAAAGGTTTGTACAGCAAGGATGATTGTGGTAAACTAAAAATCAAAGATTAATATAATACACGACGCTCCAAGCAAAACACATATCATGTGGCGAATAAAAATATAGCTCCAAGTAAAGTTACCAATGAACGAAGACGAAAGAGGGGATGCCTTCCCGGGGCATCCCCAAGCTTAGGCTTTTGGCTATCCTTGAATATCTTGGGGTGCCACGGGCATCCCCAAGATTAGGCTCTTGCCACTCCTTATTCCATAGTCCATAAAAGCTTTACCCAAAACGTGAAAACTTCACAACACAAAACTCAACAGGAAATCTTATAAGCTCCGTTAGTGAAAGAAAACAAAACCACCACATAAGGTACTGTAATAAACTCATTATTTATTTATTTTTGTGCTAAACCTACTGTATTCCAACTTCTCTATGGTTTATAAACTATTTTACTAGCCATAGATGCATCAAAATAAGCAAACAACACACGAAAAACAGAATCTGTCAAAAACATAACAGTCTGTAGCAATCTGTAACTAACGAAAACTTCTGGAACTCTAAAAATCCTACAAAAATAGGAAGTCCTGGAAAATGTGTTTATTTATTAGCAGCAAAAAGAATCAACGCAAAATCACGTTTCTGTGATTTAACAAAACTAAATTCGTGCGCGCAAAGTTTCTGTTTTTCAGCAGAATCAAATCAACTATCATCATAGGTTATCCTATAGGTTCTACTTTTCACAAACACTAATTAAAAGATAAAAACACATCTAAACATAAGGTAGATGCAAGATTTATTACTAAACAGGAACAAAAACAAAAAACACAAAGAAAATTGGGTTGCCTCCCAACTAGCGCTATCGTTTAACGCCCCTAGCTAGGCATAAAAGCGAAGATAGATCTAAGTAGTGCCATCTTTGACACTAAATTCATAAGTAGCTCACATGATAGATTCATAAGGTAATTTGAATTTCTTTCTTGGAAAGTTCTACATGCCTTTCTTTAATGGAAATTGGAATCTAATATTCCCTTCCTTCATATCAATAATCGCGCCAATCATTCTAAGGAAAGGTCCAACAAGAATAATAGGGCAAGAAAGATTGCAATCTATATCAAGAACGATAAAATCTACGGGCACCAAATTTCTATTTGCAACAATGAGAACATCATTGATCCTTCCCATTGGCTTTTTAATGATGGAATCCGCATGGCGCAGATTTAAAGAGCAATCATCAAGATCATGGAAACCTAGAATATCACATAAAGTTTTCGGAATCGTGGAAACACTAGCACCCAAATCACATAAAGCAAAACACTCATGATCTTTAATTCTAATCTTTATAGTAGGTTCCCACTCATCATTAAGTTTTCTAGGTATAGAAACTTCCAAATTAAGTTTTTCATCATAAGATTGCATCAAGGCATCAACAATATGTTTGGTAAAAGCTTTATGTTGACTATAAGCATGAGGAGAATTAACAACGTATTGCAACAAGGAAATACAACCTTCTAAAGAACAATTATCATAATCAAATTCCTTGAAATCCGAGATAGTGGGTTCAATACTATTTAAAGTCATGACCTCTCCAATCCTACTTTTACCAAATTTAGCATCAAGATCTAAAGACTCCGAATTCTTGGGACGCCTTCTAGGCAAAGTTGACTCAACATCAGTAACATAATTATCAAGATTCATATTGCAAAACAAAGATCTAATAGGAGACACATCAATAACTTTAAGATCTTCATCATTATTTTCATGGAAACTAGAAGAACACGCTTTTATAAAGCAATCTTTCTTTGCACGCAATCTAGCGGTTCTTTCCTTGCACTCATCAATGGAAATTCTCATTGCTTTTAGAGACACATTGATATCATGCTTAGGATAAGAAGATCTAAGTTTAAGAGAATCAACATCAAGCGAAAGTCTATCAACATTCCTAGCCAAATCATCAACTTTGAGCAATTTTTCTTCAAGCAAAGCATTAAAATTATTTTGAGAGATCATAATTTCTTTCACACTATTCTCAAAATCAGAGGGCATCTTATTAAAATTACCATAAGAATTATTGTAGGAATTTCCATAATTATTAGAGGAATTACTAGGAAATGGTCTAGAATTAAAATTTCTTCTATAAGCATTGTTTCCAAATCTATTCCTACCAACAAAATTCACATCCATAGATTCATTATTATTCTCAATCAAAGTAGACAAAGGCATATCATTAGGATCAAGAGGAGTATTCTTAGTAGCAAACAATTTCATAAGTTCATCCATCTTTCCACTCAAAACATTGATTTCTTCTATAGCATGCACTTTTTTACTAGAAGATCTTTCGGTGTGCCATTGAGAATAATTAGCCATAATATTATCAAGAAGTTTTGTAGCATCTCCGAATGTGATTTCCATAAACGTGCCTCCCGCGGCCGAATCTAAGAGATTTCTAGAAGCAAAGTTCAAACCGGCATAAAAATTTTGTATGATCATCCATAAATTCAAACCATGAGTAGGGCAATTGCGAATCATCAATTTCATTCTTTCCCAAGATTGGGCGACATGCTAATGATGAAGTTGTTTAAAATTCATAATATCGTTCCTAAGAGTGATGATCTTAGCGGGAGGAAAATACTTAGAGATAAATGCATCTTTGCACTTGTTCCAAGAATCAATACCATTTTTAGGCAAAGACGAAAACCAAACTTTAGCACGATCTCTAAGTGAAAACGGAAATAACTTCAATTTAACAATATCGCTATCCATATCTTTCTTCTTTTGCATATCACACAAATCAACGAAGTTGTTTAGATGAGTAGCGACATCTTCACTAGGAAGGCCGGTGAATTGATCTTTCATAACAAGATTCAGCAAAGCAGTATTGATTTCACAAGACTCAACATCATTAAGAGGAGCAATCAGAGTACTAAGGAAATCAATATTATTAGTATTCGAGAAATCACACAATTTGGTATTATCTTGCGCCATGGCAACAAGTAATCCAACACACAAGCAAACAGAAAAAGGCAAGCGAAAGAGAGAGGAGGAGATTGGGAAAGAGAGGGCGAATAAAACGGCAAGGGTGGAGTGGGGGAGAGGAAAACGAGAGGCAAATGGCAATAATGTAAATGCGAGGGAGATGGGTTTGTGATGGGTACTTGGTATGTCTTGACTTGAGCGAAGACCTCCCCGGCAACAGCGCCAGAAATCCTTCTTGCTATGTCTTGAGCTTGCGTTGGTTTTCCTTGAAGAGGAAAGGGTGATGCAGCAATACTAGCGTAAGTATTTCCCTCAGTTTTTGAGAACCAAGGTATCAATCCAGTAGGAGGCTCCTCAAAAGTCCCACACACCTGCACAAACAAACAAAGAACTCGCAACCAACACAATAAAGGGGTTGTCAATCCCTTCACGACCACTTGCGAAAGTGAGATCTAATAGAGATAGTATGATAAGATAAATATATTATTGGTATTTAATAATATAGATGCAAAAAGTAAAGATGCAAATAAAAGTAAATTGGAAGCAAATATGATAAAAGATAGACCCGGGGGCCATAGGTTTCACTAGTGGCTTCTCTCAAGATAGCGTAAGTATTACGGTGGGTGAGCATATTACTGTCGAGCAATTGATAGAAAAGCGAATAATTATGAGATTATCTAGGCATGATCATGTATATAGGCATCACGTCCACAACAAGTAGACCGACTCCTGCCTGCATCTACTACTATCACTAGTAGAAAACCACCCATTAGTCCCGATTCGTAAGGGCCTTTAGTCCCGGTTCATGAACCGGGACTAATGGGTCGTTACTAATGCCTCCACCCATTAGTCCCGGTTCAAACACGAACCGGGACCAATGTGCCGCCACGTGGCCCTGTGCGCCGAGCCCAGTCAGGAGGCCTTTCGTCCCGGTTGGTGGCTCCAACCGGGACCAAAAGTCAATTTTTTTTTTCAAAAGTGGCTGCTTTAGGGGTTATTTTTAGGTTGTTATTATAGCTAGCTAATAGAGAGAAGTGTCCTCTCTTATATCTTCGTCCTTGGTTTATCAACGCTGCTGCTATGTTCATTGCACCCGCAGATATAAAATGCTCATGCATGCTTGCATCATACATCATCATATATATATAATAACAAGTCCTACTAATCATGCATCATCATATACAACTTCTACTCGTTATTAATAATAAGTCATATGATCATCATCCTCATAGTCATCGAACCCAACCCTACATAATTGTTCTTAGCACATGATCATCAGTATCAGGTAGGACCTAAACACCCTTAAGGTAAAATAGCATAAAACAATATAGACCCTGACTCTCCATTATGAAGAATGGTGATCATCCTGTCTCCAATTTTTGCCCTTCGCTGAATGTTGCTTCCAAGAAGCTCCTTACGACTGTCCATACATTTTTTCCATTCTTTGATTATCATGTCTCCACTTCTTTTAGAAACCCGGTATGGACAGTTGAGATTCGTAGGACGACCTGGTTGTATGTTCAAAACATGAAGGCTACCCCGTGTATACATCAGATGAGGCACACAATCATTTGGGATTATCTGTTGAAAAGCATAGTAATAACTTCGTAGTTAGCAATGATATGATTTACTAGTTTTAGAAGTGTGCAAAAAGATGCACGAATGTTGTAATAGTAAAAAATCATACCAGGGTATCTCCATGGTAGTTACCGTAGTTCCACACGTGCACTAGTGGCACGTATTGACCATAATGTTGAGGAGTTCGATTGTAGACATTGTAATTCTCAAGATCAGTACAAAATCCGACCAGATGATTTTTCTCCTGATAAGTTAGTTCGGAGCCTTCGGTGCAGTAGGTTCTGTCTACCATCTTCCGCACATTCTTTGAAGAATGAAAATAAGCTGTCAATATAGAATAAGTTGTCAACTATTTTCAAATAAACAATATAAATTACTTAATAACTATGTTAAGCTCACATGGGGGAAGAATTGGAGGTGTATCCACAAGGACGAAAATCGTAGGTCTCTCTTGCTCGATTGTAGGATCACCAAGATCCATGGTAACAAGCATACCCTCATCAAATCCATACATCTTGCAAAGTGCTTTCCAATTTTTGCAACCAAAATGGGTTACACTCTGAGCACTGTACAACTTTACTTGAAAATCCACACCATGATGGGTACTTAGGATAATTTTTTTGGTTTCGAAACTTTCATGGTCTTCAAAACCCATCCTCTCCAAGACATAGCGTCTTGCAAAGCATGGGATAAGCTAGTCGAATTGGAAAAGATGAAAAATATTGTCATGATTAAAATAGTTGAAGTCATGAGTAATTACGAAAAAAAACAATTATCGTCGGTTGCGTATCGTATGAACATCGAAGGTCTCCTCGAGCTTAATGCTGAAGCGCCGATCTTCGTCCAGCACAATGAACCTGTCGCAGATACCTCGGTCGTCGTGGCACCAGTCGCACTCCCCCGGGCGGTTTTCGTCGTCCGATGAGTACGACATTTCCGGCCTATACGTTCATTAATTCAAATATTAAACTAGATCATTATTATTAATCACGGGTTGACTATCGATGATCGATGTACGTAGCTCCTCCTTTCATTCCCGAATGCATTATTAATTATATCAAATTGTCTAGCACACGGGAATGAAGGAGAAATTATCCAATATGAGCATTCAATAAGCAAAACCAAATCATAAAATAAGCAAAACCAAATCATAAAATAAAGTATAGTATTCAAATTAGCATGCATTCAATAATTATAAGCAAAAGTACATCATCTCTTGGTGTCCATACATCGTCGAATATTATCACTAATACAACTAGAACCGTAGCTCCCGACGGGTATCGATGCGGGCGGTGGACACCCAAAGATAAGGAACCATCACAGGATCATAGCTCCAGTGAGATCCCTGAAGAACCTGCCAGGTATTGTCGAACCTCCCCTCCAATGCAACCATGTAGCGACGGACGTGCTCGTCCTCCTCGCTGACACGGTGACGTACCACCTCCGCGGTGTCCGGATGCCTCACCACCGTCACTGGCCCACGCGACCGCCACCAAACAAGGATCGGGTCAACAACGGGCTGCCTCCTCACCAACCTACGTCCCCCGGAAGGTAGCACCTCCCAATACCAACCCGGCGGAGCCCAGTCCCGAACATGGCCCTGATCAAGCAGGCCTCCACCGCCGAGTCGACGACGACGAGGATGCGGGATAGGCATCGCCGACGTCGACGCGGGAACTACTTCTATATATAGTTAAATAAAAGTAGTTTTATTAATTAAATCAACTATGTAGTTCAACTACTAAGCACTTACTATAAATAAATAAGTAGTACTTACTAAAAACAAACTACTTCTATATATATTAAAATAAATTAGTTTATTAAATCAACTAGCTAGTTCAACTATATATAAACTACTTCTTATTTTTCTCCTTTTTCTAAATACTATGAACAAAAAAATCATTAAAATTGTATGAACAAAATTAATTACACAATCTAAATATCACCAAAAAAAATCTATTAACAATAATATCATCAAACATGCATATTCAATAATAATATCACCAAAAAAAATCTATTAACAGAAAAAAATCTAACATAATATGAACAAAATAATTACTACACATATCTAATCTAACAAAAAAATCTAATTAATCTAACAAAAAAAATCTAAGATAATATGAACAAATTAATTACTACACATGTAATCTAACAAAAAAAAATCTAACCTAATAAAAAAATCTAATTAAATCAACTAGCTAGTTCAACTATATATAAACTACTTCTTATTTTTTTCCTTTTTCTAAATACTATGAACAAAAAAATCATTAAAATTATATGAACAAAATTAATTACACAATCTAAATATCACCCAAAAAAATCTATTAACAATAATATCACCAAACATGCATATTCAATAATAATATCACCAAAAAAATCTATTAACAGAAAAATCTAACAAAAATAAATCTAATCTAACAAAAAAAATCTATGAACTACATACCTAAATTACTACACATCTAACCTAACAAAAAAATCTATGAACTACAAAAGGAATCTAAAAAAAATCTAACAAAAAAAATGCTCACATCGGTGTCAAGGAGGCGCGGGGCAGGGGCGACGACAGGCTCGGGGCGGCGCGGGGCAGAGGGGCGACGAGGACGGCGGGCTCGGGGCGGCGACGGGGACGGCGGGCTCGGGGCGGCGCGGGGCAGGGGCTATGGCGCGGGGGTGGAGACGACGGGGTGGCGCGGGACGCGGGCGGCGATGGGGGCGGCGACGACGTGCGCGGGCGACGACGGCAGGCTCGGGGCGGCGACCGGGATGGCGGGCTCGGCGGCGACGGCGACGAGGAGCAGAGGCGTCGGGGCGAGAAAGAGATGGGTTTTGGCGAAAACTGCTAAGTCCTGTATATATAGCAAGAGCATTGGTCCCGGTTCGTGGCACCAACCGGGACCAATGCACCCTTTAGTCCCGGTTGGTAGCACCAACCAGGACCAAACGCCTCATTTCAGCAGCGCAAAGGGCGGGAAACGAAGACCTTTGGTCCCGGTTGGTCGCTCCAACCGGGACTAAAGATGAGTAGTCGTCCTGGTTGGTCCAACGAACCGGGACCAAAGATTGGCATTTGTACCGGTTGGTTCCATGAACCGGTACCAATGGACCCGTGTAACTACTTTTTTATTTTCTGCAGCTATTTTTTTGTTGATTCTTCCTGCAACTGTTTTTTTAGTCCCGCCTCGCCAAGCGAGAGGCAGTCGCAGCTATTTATAAGCCCTGAGTGCAGAGACGATGACGAAGAGGCTCAATGCTCCTGCACGTTGGTTAGCTTCAAGCCTTGAGGAATACGGTAGACTGCACAGAGCTATGTGCAGTGCAGTTGACACTATTCCGAAAGGCTTGAAGCAAATTAACGAGCATTGCGCCTCTTTTTTATTTTTAATGACTTATTACAATTCAGAAATAAAAAGAAAAAAAATAAATGTAGCAGAAAAGAAAGAAAACTATATAAAAAACCAGTCAGAAATAAATAGAAGAAAAAATAATTTTGATTAACTTTACTAAAAAATAATTTTGACCGTTTTAGCCAGCGATGGTGGTCATCTCTTCAGTCAGAGGTGGTCGGCCTGAGGCTGGGTGTTCGGATCTCGGGATCCGTCATCTGGCACCAGCTGCGAGTCGGGAAGACGTAGTTGCCGGTGAAAACCGAGCTGACGGCGGGCGATGGCGGCGTTCCATGTCGTTACCATGATGAAGGCATCGTCGTGTGACTACCGTTGACCTACTCGTATTGCTCCGGGGGAAACCCTAGGATCTGGTGTTCCAGACCGGACGATGGCGGCACTGCGGTGTTGTTTCTCTCTTGGGAGCATTGTTTTGTGGAGCAGCGCTGGAAGTCAGAGGAAGGAGGTGGAGCGGCTTCGTCTTAACGAGCATTGCGCCTCTTTTTTATTTTTAATGACTTATTACAACTCAGAAATAAAAAGAAAAAAAATAAATGTAGCAGAAAAGAAAAAAAACTATATAAAAAACCACTCAGAAATAAATAGAAGAAAAAATAATTTTGATTAACTTTACTAAAAAATAGCATAGATGCTTATTTCTAATGACTTATTACAACTTAGAAATAAGAACAAAAGAATAAATATAACAGAAAAGAAAAAAAACTATATAGAGAACTACTCAGAAATGCATAGAAGCAAAAAATATTTGTGATTAACTGTACTAAAAAAGGAGCATATATCCTTATTTTTAATGGCTTATTACAACTCAGAAATAAAAAGAAAAAAATAAATATAGCAGAAAAGAAAAAAAATATATAAAAAACTACTCAGAAATGAGCATAGATCCGCTTATAGAGGAAAATCAACTTAAATTCATAACGAATTTCAATCGAAATCCGTATGAATTTAGGCTAATTTCCCTATATAAGGGCATCTATTTTCATTTTCAGAGTAGCTCAATAAGGCAGAGAGGGAGGGGCTTATAAACCGGTCTGATTCCCCTTCGGTTGGCGAGGTGGGACTAAACTCTGGCCGCAACGAGGACCAACCCTTTGGTCCCGGTTCGTCCCACCAACCGGGACCAATGGTGTTGGGCCAAGAGCGAGGGCCATTGGTCCCGGTTCGTCCCACCAACCGGGACCAATAGGTCCAGACGAACCGGGACCAATGGCCCACGTGGCCCGGCCGGCCCCTGGGGCTCATGAATCGGGTCCAATGCCTCCATTGGTCCCGGTTCTGGATTGAACCGGGACTAATGGGCTTAGCCGGCCTGGACCATTGCCCCCTTTTCTACTAGTGTATTACTCCACACATCGACCGCTATCCAGCAGGCATCTAGAGTATTAAGTTCATAAGAACAGAGTGACACATTAAGAAAGATGACATGACTTGCACTCCAAACGGAATGAAACCTTCGGGAGCGTGATTTTTGGAACGAACGTGATCCAGAGGACTTGGAGTGCAAGCCAAGAAGCAGGCGAGGCGGCCACGAGATAGGAGGGCACACCCACCCCCTCTGGGCGCGCCCCCCTATCTTGTGGGCCCCTCGGGCGGCCACCGACGTACTTCTTCCTCCTATATATGCCTAGGTACCCCGAAAACATCCAGGGAGCCAACGAAACACAATTTCCACCATCGCAACCTTCTGTATCCGCGAGATCCCATCTTGGAGCCTTCGCCGGTGCTCCGCCGGAGGGGGAATCGACCATGGAGGGCTTCTACATCAACACCATAGCCCGTCCGATGAGTTGTGAGTAGTTTACCACAGACCTTCGGGTCCATAGTTATTAGCTAGATGGCTTCTTCTCTCTTTTTGGATCTCAATACAATGTTCTCCCCCTCTCTTGTGGAGATCTATTCGATGTAAACTCTTTTTGCGGTGTGTTTGTCGAGATCCGATGAATTGTGGGTTTATGATCAAGTTTATCTATGAGAAATATTTGAATCTCCTCCGAATTCTTTTATGTATGATTGAGTTATCTTTGCAAGTCTCTTCAAATTATCAGTTTGGTTTGGCCTACTAGATTGATCTTTCTTGCCATGGGATAAGTGCTTAGCTTTGGGTTCAATCTTGCGGTGTCCTTTCCCAGTGACAGCAGGGGCAGCAAGGCACGTATTGTATTGTTGCCATCGAGGATAAAAAGATGGGGTTTACATCATATTGCTTGAGTTTATCCCTCTACATCATGCCATCTTTCTTAATGCGTTACTCTGTTCTTTATGAACTTAATACTCTAGATGTAGGCAGGAGTCGGTCGATGTGTGGAGTAATAGTAATAGATGCAGGTAGGAGTCGGTCTACTTGTCACGGACGTGATGCCTATATACATGATCATGCCTAGATAATCTCATAATTATTCGCTTTTCTATCAATTGCTCGACAGTAATTTGTTCACCCACCGTAATACTTATGCTATCTTGAGAGAAGCAACTAGTGAAACCTATGGCCCCTGGGTCTATCTTTAATCATATAAACTTTCAATCTACTTTTATTTGCATATTTACTTTTTGTATCTATATTATAAAATACCAAAAATATATTTATCTTATCATACTATCTCTATCAGATCTCACTTTCGCAAGTGGCTGTGAAGGGATTGACAACCCCTTTATTGCGTTGGTTGCGAGTTCTTTGTTTGTTTGTGTAGGTGCGTGGGACTTTTGAGGAGCCTCCTACTGGATTGATAACTTGGTTCTCAAAAACTGAGGGAAATACTTACGCTACTATTGGTGCATCACCCTTTCCTCTTCAAGGAAAACTAACGCAAGCTCAACACGTAGCAGGGGACACAATGTTTACCCAGGTTCGGGCCCTCTCGATGGAGGTAATACCCTACTTCCTGCTTGATTGATCTTGATGATATGAGTATTACAAGAGTCGATCTACCACGAGATCGTAGAGGCTAAACCCTAGAAGCTAGCCCATGATTCTGATTGTTCTTGTCCTATGGACTAAACCCTCCAGTTTATATAGACACCGGAGGGGGCTAGGGTTACACAGAGTCAGTTACAGAGAAAGGAATCTTCATATCCGAATCACTAAGCTTGCCTTCCACACAAAGGAGAGTCCCATCTGGACACGGGACGAAGTCTTCTATCTTGTATCTTCATCGTCCAATAGTCCGGCGTATGCATATAGTCCGGCTATCCGAGGACCCCTTAATCCGGGACTCCCTCAGTGCGCCCCTGAACTAGACTTAAATGACGATGAGTCCGGCGCGCAATTTGTCTTCGGCATTGCAAGGCGGGTTCCTTCTCCGAATACTCCAAAGTAGATCTTGAACATAAGAATCTCGTCCGACTCTGCAAAACAAATTCCACATACCACTGTAGAGAGTATAATATCCCACGAGTCCAATCTGCTGACAACTCATAGCGTGACATCACACCACGACCCGGTCTTTATTCAAACCGTTTTTACCCTGCCCCTCCGGATTTTGAGGCGCGGTTTCATTGGCACGTCTTGTCAAAGCAGAGATCATGTCGCCTTATCACGGGATTCTCATCAATGCGGGTATGGGTAACCCAACCGCGCCATCCGCATGGCACTTGGGAAATAAGCGAGCTTTAGGGCAAGTGGGGAGGCACATGATTTTTACTGCCTTTATAAAGGGATAAGGATTCCTTTCTTTCACCCACACCTTCTTCTTCCTCTGCTCATTCATTCTCGAGCTCCAGCGCCCAAGCCCTCACCTTCTCCACCCGAAAATGTACCATGTCCGGATCCGGAGCTGGAGGCAAGTGGATGGCCTCCTCCGTCAAGAAGGAGGACATCAAGAAGCTCCGGGAGGCCGGGTACTTGTCCGAAGACATCGCTCATCGGCTTCCGGCCAAGGGGCAGATCATCCCTACCCCGAAGCCCAGGGTGGTGTTTCTCTCCCACTTCGTCCGCGGGCTGGGATTCCCCCTCCACCCGTTTGTCCGCATACTGATGTTCTACTACGGGCTGGACTTCCATGACTTGGCCCCAACTCCATCCTCAATATCTCGACATTCATTGTCGTGTGCGAGGCCTTCCTCCGCATCCCACCTCACTTCGGCCTATGGCTGAAGACCGTCAATGTGAAGCCAAAGGTGGTGAGCGGCCAACAAGCGGAGTGCGGGGGCGCCATGGTGGGCAAGATGCCCAATGTCACCTGGTCCGAAGGCTAATTTGTGGAGACTATAAAGGGGTGGCAATCAGGGTGGTTCTACATCACCGAGCCACGCGGCACCTACTGGGCGGCGGCCCCCGAATTCCGATCCGGAATCGCCATGCGGCCCACCTCCTGGCAAGAGAAGGGTTTAGCCTGGGGCTCAGCGGAAGAAGTGACCGGGCTCCAGACATGTGTCCAGAACATGATACGCAAGAAAATCAAGCTTGTCAACGTGGTCCTGGTTATGCTCTTCGACCGGATTCTTCTGTTCCAGAGCTAGACTTGTAATTTGTGGGAGTTTGACCCAGCCAAGCACCAGACGCTGCTGGAGCTCTTCGATACGACACACGAAGACATCTGGAAGGTGCTTTTTAAGGCCAGTGAGGTACCACCACCCATGACCGAAGATCGCGGGCTCAGCGCAAAACGCCGGGCTAATCCGGTAAGTTCTTTTATGCTTGCCAGGTATACCCTTTACCGGCATATCTGCGGGAGGAACCTAAGCCTCCATGCCAATCTTTCAGGCCTGGGTAACGATAGCGGAGCAGATTGAATGTCTGGCTCCGCTACTCGAAGATCCAGAAATGCCTCTTCTGACGAAGATGCTGTTTCTCGTGCCTTATGAGGTGCCAGAGAATAAAGCCAAGAAGGCGGCCTAGGGGACCAGAGGTGATCTCCGACGCAAGGGTTCTTCGGACGTGACATTTGAAGACGCCGAGACGCACTCCTCCACCGAAGACGATGAGGAGGAGGAGGAGAAGACCCGTTCCCCCCCATCGGGGAAAAAAAGAAGAGGAAGGCCTCCACACACAGGGAGGCCTAGGCATCCAAGAAGGAAAAAAATCTCCCCTCCAGACTACTCTACGGCAGCCACCAACAGCAGCAGGGAGTGGGGGCCCAGGGTCAAGCCCTGGCCAAATTGTAAGTATCCGGACACGGTAATATTTCTGCTCCTTTTGCTTTATCATTTTTAATGTGCTAGACCACGTATCTGCAGTCCGGCCCAGTCCAACATTGAGCTATCCTCCTCTTCAGAGGGGTCACTGGACCCGTCGGCGATGAACAGTGAGTCCCTTCCGATGGCCACTTCCCCCAAGGCCGCGAACAACACCGAGGTGTTGTCTCGAAGGATACCGGGCCAAGGGGAGACCGTTCCAGTGATGTCGGAGGTTAAAACCCCGGTTGCCGAACACATGGGGGGAAAGGCCCCTACAGACCCCGGCCGAATACAACTCCCGAGACCCAAGTGGCTCCGGATTTAGGCAGGCAGCCTCTCCTGAATGAGGGGAGCAAGCCGCCTCCACCGGTGACCTCTGTCCATCCAGAGGCACCGGATAGATTGCTGGAAGCACCACGAAGCACTTCTATTGTAGAAGAACACCGTACTCTTATGAGTACGGTGATTGAGAAGGTCCAATCCGCCAATAATAGACTGACCGAAACCTGCATTAGCCTTCTAACAGGCTTTGAGGTAACTAATGTAGTTGTAAAAGAATATCACCTTGTAGACAGTAGCCCCTGATGCTCTGTTTGGTGTTCAGAAAGAAAAACCAAACAGAGGATCAAAGTAATTTTCACAGGAGTCTAACATAATATGTCTATGCGAATAAGCAGGCATCGCTACTGGCTGCTGCCGCTCATACTGCGGAGGTCTCCGGCTTGAAGCAGAAGCTGGAGCAGGCCAAGGAAGAACTCGGCCTCGTGAAGAAGCAGCTGGATGACATCCAAGGTATGCACTAACCGGTGCTTTTCATTTAGGAGGGATGAAAAGTTCATACTGACTAAAGTGTCAAGAACTATATTAGGGGCCGCGACCGAAGTAGTGACCCTCAAGAAGGCGTTGGCCGAGGCAGAGGACAAAGCAGCTAAGGAATGCGCCGCGAGCGAGAAGCAAGAGGCCCGGGTCAGCGAGGTTCAGCAAGAGCTCCAGGACGTCATCAAAAAGTATGAATCCTTGGAGCGCGATTCTAAGACTCAAGAGTCCGAACTTGCGAAGGCCCACCCAGAGCATGCAAGATGCCCGAGCCGAAGCCCAGAGCGCCCTTCAGGAAATCCAGGCGGCCAAGAAGATCACGACGGGTAAGGCTTTTATTATGCAAAGCAAGTATACGAAGGAAACATTCCTTTAGTTACCCGAATTTGGAGTTCTCCAGGAGCGTTTGTGGATCTGCCGCGCAACGTATCAGATGTTGCAGAGTTCTATCGAGCCGAAGAAGGGAGCTCTACGGAGAAGTTGTTCTGGTCTCAATACCTTGGACCGAAACATCCGGTGCCCTTTAACGACCAGCTAAAATAGTTGGTCGAGCTGCACAAGGTAGCCGAACTGGCCATGAAGGACCTAATAGTTCGGCTATGGCCTGTCGAGCCCATGCCCAGTAGCTACTTCGGACTTGTGAAGTGGCTGCTCAGTGCCTGCCCTTGGCTTGATACCGTCAAGCGGTCGGTCTATATTCAAGGTGCGCGGATGGCTTTTGCCCGCGCCAAGATGCACTGGGCGAAGATGGATGCCACGAAGTTAATGACCGAGGGTCCTCCCGCGGGCAAGGAGCATCGCAAGCCTGAGATGTACTATGACAATGTCATGGAGGGATCCCGCTGAGGGAGTCCTGGACTAGGGGGTGTCCGGACAGCCGAACTATCATCGTCAGCCGGACTCCAAGACTATGAAGATACAAGATTGAAGACTTCGTCCCGTGTCCGGATGGGACTTTCCTTGGCGTGGAAGGCAAGCTTGGCGATACGGATATGTAGATTTCCTACCATTGTAACTGACTTTGTGTAACCCTAGCCCTCTCCAGTGCCTATATAAACCGGAGGGCTTTAGTCCGTAGGACGAACAACCATTACAACAATCATACCATAGGCTAGCTTCTAGGGTTTAGCCTCCTTGATCTCGTGGTAGATCCACTCTTGTAACACACATCATCAATATTAATCAAACAGGACGTAGGGTTTTACCTCCATCAAGAGGGCCCGAACCTGGGTAAAACATCGTGTCCCTCGTCTCCTGTTACCATCCGCCTAGACGCACAGTTCGGGACCCCCTACCCGAGATCCGCCGGTTTTGACACCGACATTGGTGCTTTCATTGAGAGTTCCTCTGTGTCGTCACTGATAGGCTTGATGGCTTCTTCAATCAACAACCACGCCGTCCAGGGTGAGACTTTTCTCCCCGGACAGATCTTCGTGTTCGGCGGCTTTCCACTGCGGGCCAATTCGCTTGGCCATCTGGAGCAGATCAAAAGCTACGCCCCTGGCCATCAGGTCAGGTTTGGAAGCCTAAACTTCACGGCTGACATCCGCGGGGACTTGATCTTCGACGAATTCGAGCCGCAACCAAGCGCGCCGCACTGTCACGGTGGGCATGATTTAGCTCTGCTACCAGACAATGCCCTGGAGGCCGCACACGAGTCCGCTCCGACCCATAGTTCGGAGCCGACCACGCAGATCGAGCACAGGTGGCTGGACACCGCCTCGGGGGCTGCAATCTCTACGGCGATGGAACCGAACACTGACCTTGTCCCTTGCAAAGCTCGCGACTCCGAGGCGCCGGACTCCTTGCCGGACTCCGAACCTCCTGCGCCCCTACCAATCGAATCCGATTGGGCGCCGATCAAGGAACTCACCGCTGCGGACATCTTTCAACAATCACCCTTTGGCGACATCCTCAATTCGCTAAAGGGTCTCTCATTATCAGGAGAGTCCTGGCCGGAGCACGGTCGGGATGGTTGGGATGCGGACGACGAAGAAATTCAAAGCCCTCCCACCACCCACTTTGTAGCCGCTGTCGATGACCTAACCGACTTACTAGACTACGACTCCGAAGACATCGACGGTATGGACGACGATGCCGGAGACGACCAAGAACCAGCGCCTACAGGGCACTGGAAAGCCACCCCAATTCATGATATAAAGATGGTGGACACCCCAAAAGGGAGCGATAACAAGGAACAACGGGACGCGGCGAAGGATAATTCCCCCGAAAAACAACCGAAACGGCAACGCAAGCGCCGCCCCAGGTCCCGCCTCGATAACAACATCACTCATAATGACCCAGCCATAGCGCAGGGCAAACCAGTGGGCGACGAACATGCAACCAAGCAGCCATCCGAACAGGATGAAACGGATGATGAACTCACCCTCGGCGAAGACAACAGTCCGGACGATCTCACACCGGACACACCACTGGAGCATAAGAACCTCCAAAAAAGGCTTGTCGCCACTGCAAGAAAGTTGAAGAAGGAAAAGCGGAAGCTCAAAACAGCGGAAGACATACTCAGAATGAGGTGGAGCAAAGTACTCAAGACTACGAACAAATACGGCAATAGCCAACAAACAAAGAGCTACCCGAAGCGCAAGCTACTGCCCGAATTCGACGAGGAGGCCGTACAGCCCCCACAATTAAAAAAAAAGAGGCCGCCTGGCCGGATAGACGACCAGAAGGCAGGCCAGGAGCGGCAAGTGGCGCCGCACACAAGCAAGCACATGACACACATAAATATCTTCGCAAAACGGATGGCCCCGTCAGGTCCATTTATGGGCCGAAGAAGAGGGCCCCAGGAGGTAACATAACACGCCGAGTGTTCAAAGATAATGGCACACCCAAATACAGGGGCGCCGCACACCCACTATGTTTCACCGATGAGGTGCTGGATCACGAATTTCCAGCAGGGTTCAAACCCGTAAACATAGAGGCATATGACGGAACAACAGACCCCGGAGTCTGGATTGAGGATTACATCCTGCATATACATATGGCTAGAGGAGATGATCTCCACACCATAAAATATCCACCCCTTAAGCTCAAAGGGCCAGCCAGGCATTGGCTCAAAAGCCTCCCAGAGAATACCATTGCAAGCTAGGAAGAGCTCGAGGACGCGTTGAGAGCAAAGTTTCAGGGGACTTATGTCCGCCCTCCGGATGCAGACGATTTAAGTCACATAACCCAACAGCCCGGAGAATCAGCGTGCAAATTCTGGAACATGTTCCTCACCAAAAAGAACCAAATAGTCGACTGTCCGGACGCCGAAGCCTTAGCAGCTTTTAAACATAATGTCTGAGACGAATGGCTCGCCAGACACCTCGGCCAAGAGAAGCCGAGGACAATGGCCGCGCTAACAAGCCTCATGACCCGCTTTTGCGCGGGGGAAGATAGCTGGCTAGCAAGACGCAGCACCAGCGACCCGAGTAGATCCGAGATCAGAGATGGAAACAGAAAATCACGGCGCAGAAAGGACCAGCGCCGAAATAAAGAAAAGAGCCCAAAGAGCACGACGGTTAACACCGGATTCAAAAGCTCGCAGCCGAACAACAAAACACTGCCCCTCAAGGACAACAGTGACGAGCTATCCAACCTGAACAAAATTTTGGATCGGATATGTCAAATCCACAGTACACCCAAGAAGCCTGCAAACCACACCCACCGAGATTGTTGGGTCTTCAAACAGTCCGGCCAACTCAACGCCGAACACAAGGGGCTCGACGCGCCAAGCGAGGATGATGACAAACCCCACCAGCAGAGCACCGGAAAACAGAAGACTTTCCCACAAGAAGTCAAAACAGTAAACTCACTTCATGTGATAACACGAAACAACAATGCGGCACCTGCCAAAGTATGTCGCACGGTCCAACCCAGCGGAACCCCGAGATTGGATGTCAAAACCAATCACTTTCGACCACCTGGACTATTCCAGGAGCATTCGAAATGCAGGATGGACTGCTCTGATATTGAATCCTATAATCGACGGACTGCAATTTACACAGGTCCTAATGGATGGCGGCAGCGACTTAAACCTGCTATATCCGGACACAATCCGCAAGTTGGGGGTAGACCGTAGTAAAATTCGACATAGCCACACTTCCTTTAAAGGAGTGGCGCCAGGCCCTCCCGCCAAGTGCACGGGCTCCTTACTACTAGAAGTTATGTTCGGGTCACCCGACAACTTCCGACGCGAAAAGCTAATTTTTCATGTCGCCCATTCAAAAGTTGCCATCAAGCACTATTGGGACGTGAAGCTTTTGTCCGCTTTAATGCAATACCACACTACGCGTCTCTTACACTTAAAATGCCCGGTCCATGCGGCATCATCTCATTAAAAGGTCGTTCAAGACCTCGGACACGGCTAGAACGAGTCTGGCATAAATAAACTAGGGGCTCCCTAGCCAGACACCCCGTTACAAGGGGTTGTGCATATGAGCAACAAGGAGCCAATAAAGGCTCAATTTTATTCATTTATTCATGCTCTGCTTTACATACATTGTTGACACGATTTCTTTTTAAACCAAGTTCCTCTCTTTTACAGATGAACAACATGTTACACCCGTCCAGGATAACGCACAACGGAGACACAGGCGCAGACGTGCAGTAGGGACCCATTGCAAGGATTCTTTTCGGATTAAGACCCTGCGTAAACCTTTTTTACTGTCTCTTGTTGCTATACATCCCCTGGTTTCTAATCATAACCAGTGAGGACCCTGACATTTTGGCATCGGCCGCGTCAGAGGATCTTGCGCGTACCTGGACACAAGGGGCTTAGGGCATTGATCTGCCCGTCATCATAAAGACCGAACACCTCAGGGAGTGTTCGGCGTCTCGAGTTAGGCCTTATATGCATCAGCTCCGAATCATGTCTTTGGTCAAATGTTGGGTTTGCCCGGCTCCTGTGTTTTGCTGCCTTACGTTCCGCATCGTCGGCTAACGCGGCATCAGGAGAACTACTGCGATTGTGCCCCGGTTCGGCCGGGTGAGCGCCTCAGTAGAGAAAGCCGAAAACTGACTGTCATGATGTAGCGAGAGACTGGTCAACCACTCGATCAACTTCAGGAATGTTTAGAATTCCTCCGCTTTGGCGAAGGACCGCTTCCCGGTCAGGCACACGCGCGCCCCAAATTCGGAGAGCGCGGTGCCCCTAGGGGCTATATCGTAGCCCCACCTTCGAACTCCTATGGCTAAGTGAAAGTGATAAAGCATTATAGTCCGGTTGCCTCGTTTGCTACGCTATCACCTCCTTAATAGGACCAAGACGTTGGATTAAGTGTGAAAACGCGCTATTTCGCAAACACCCCTGCACCATGTGCGTGGGGGCTGAAGCCGAAGACTGCCATCTTTCAGGTTATACACAAGTATACATCAACGGCCGCACAGGAGATGTTTCAATACTTGAACGCACAAGTACCAAAAAGCGCTGAAATTGTAAAACATCATTTTACAAACAAAAACGTTCACTTGAACATGACATTTTTTGAGCACTGCGACTCTATTACACGAGCACCACGCAGAACTTCCCGAAAATAGTGCTCGGCGGGTAACCGGCTCTTGTCCGAACCCTGGGTCACAACAGCGGTGGCATCCATCTCTGTCCAATGTGTCTTCACACGGGCAAGGGCCATCCGCGCACCTTCTATGCAAGCCAACCGCTTCATCACTTTGATATGCGGCACCGCCCCAAGGAATTGCTGCAATAAGCCAAAATAACTCTTCGGTTTGGGCCCATCTGGCCAGACATGAGCCACGATATCCGTCATGGCAAGTCCGGACAACCTATTCAGTTCAGCCCACTCGGCCAGCCGATCAGTCAGCGGAAGTGAACGCTCCGGACTATGGAATTGAGACCAAAACAGCTCTTGTGTCTTGTGATCCTTCTGACTTCGGAAGTGCACAACGGCATCTGCCGCACTCGCCGCTAAGTCCATATAAGGATCCTCCGGACCCCACAGCTGGCCAAGCTGAGCATACTTTGGATCCGTAAAACTTCGGCGCAGCAGAAAGGGCTTGCCGGCCACAATGTCTCCGGCCTGGCGCAGCTCCTCCTTTATAGCCCGCATTGCAGTACGAGCATCCTTGGCCTCGGCGGTGGCCTTCCCCAGGTCTTCTTGCTCCGCTAGGCGTTCCTTTTCAAGAACGTCATTGCGGTCGGTAGCATCTTTCAACTTCACGGCCATTTCGGCCATTTCCTCCCTACTTCGGCAGTGTGCAGCCCTTTCGGCTTTTAGCTCTTCGGCCGCCCTAGAGGCAGCCGCATCACTCCTTCTGGCTTGCTCCTTGGCTTGAGCAAGTTCCGCCCGAAGGCTCTCCACAGCAGCAGCACCATCTGCATTGAACACACATGTTGTAAGGAGTGGGCTTCGGCTCCCTTACTAGGTGACCACGGAGAAAATACCTACCTTGTGACTCGTCAAGTCGTTTACTGACCAGCGCGATGTCCGCATCCGCAACGTCGAGCTGCCGCTTTAGTTTGGCAACTCCATCTGTTCGGCTAGCCACCGAACTGTCCGCCACCTGCTTAGGAAAGGTGTAAATCAATACCTGGGATTTTGATCCTCGGCACGCTATCGTTCTTGACACCCTACCGAGTCTCAGGGGCTACTATCTATACAGGGCGCACTTTATGTGTAAAACTGTCAAAGGGTATGTCATTTTTACGTACCTCAAACCCCGCCAGCAAACTCCTGACGGCATCACGCAATCCGCCCTCGGCGGATGCAATTCTTTCAATCACCGTACTCATCAGTGTACGGTGACCTTCTGAGATGGACGCCCTCTCAAGCAAATCCTTCAGCTCCCCCGGCCGCACACCAGTTGGTGCCGAATTATTCAGCCCTGCCGGACTCAGGGATACCCTCCATGATGACACTTCAGGCTCGTCCCCCCTATCCGACGGGGCGGCAGATGGAGGCGTCTCGCTCTCCATCATCTCCGGACGGAGTTCCCCCGAAGACGAGCTCATTTGAGAAGGACGGAGATCCGAACTACAAGGTAAAAACTTAAGTTATCCTAAGAAGCACAAATAAGGACGTCCCTTATTTACAAAACTCCCTTTTTTCCACTTACGACTCGTTGGAGGGCTGATTCTTTAGGGGAGACTGTGCGGCCGGAGCCTCTCTGGACGCAGGACCCTCTGGTGAAGATCTCTTCCCTCGCTTGGGGGCTTTGGCCTCCGGGTTTTCGGAGGCGGTCCTCTTCTCCCCCTGGAAGGAGGGATTCTCGATCCCCCCTCCTCAAAAGCCTCCTTGGTTGAGGCGGTAGTTCCTCTGTTCTCCCATTCGCCTTCCTCTGAAGGTGCGACCTCCAGCATCCTGACTAGCACGGAATCCGCCGCGGTCTCTGGGTGGGGAGCCGGACACCGTATCAGTTTTGCTTGCGCTATCCACTCCTGTTTAGAGGGTAATTGGTCAGAAAGCGAATCATAGAAAGGCAAAAGAAAAAAAACGGTATGTCCGGACACGGAGCTACTTACTTGTGTATCCGGGCGATTGCAGCTTAGGCCGGCGTCCTCGGTCAATTCTGGGCACGCCTCTCGTGATCCGAAGAACAGTTTATACATCTCCACGGGTGTCGCACCCATGAAGTGTTGGAGAATTCGTGGTCCCTCTGGATTAAACTCCCACAGCCGAAGAGGACGACATTTGCAGGGCAGGAGACGCCTAATTAGCATGACCTGCATCACCACGACCAGATCGATCTCCCTCGCCTGGAGGTCTTGAATCCGGCCCTGCAATAGGGGCACGTCCTTTGACGGCCCCCAGTTGAGCCCTTGGCTGACCCATGACACCAGCCGCTGCGGAGGGCCCGAGCGGAAGATGGGCGGCGGCTTCTGCCTGCTGTCCCTGGGAGCGGTTATGTAGAACCACTCCTACTGCCACAAGCCGATCTCCTCCTAAAAAGAGCCCTCGGGCCATGGAGCATCGGCCCTTCTGCTTACAACCGCCCCGCCGCACTCTGCTTGACGCCCCTCAATCATCTTCGGCTCCACGTCGAAGGTCTTAAGCCACAAGCCGAAGTGAGGGGTAACACGGAGGAAGGCTTCGCAAAAAACAATGAATGAAGAGATATGGAGGATGGACTTCGGAGCCAAGTCGTGGAATTCCAACCCATAGTAAAACATGAGCCCTCTCACAAAAGGATCCATCGGGAAGCCTAAACCCCGACAGAGGTGGGATACAAACACGACATACTCGTTGGGCTCAGGGGTGGGGATAACTTGACCTTTGACGGGCAACCTATGCGAAATCTCGTAAGACAGGTACTTGGCCTCTCGCAGCTTTAACACGTCTTCTTCCGTGATGGAGGAAGGCATCCACCGGCCCTGTAGGTCGGAGCCGGACATTGTTGAAGGTCCGAAGCGCTCGAATCTGGGGCTCTGAGTGTTGGAACTCGGGGCAAGGAGTAGATTCGATTGAGGATTGAAGAAAAGAAACGAGCCTTGGTCCCGTTATAAAGAAGGGAAATACCAAGAGCCGTCCCCGTGACCGTTCGGGACTCGCCTCCGATAGAGGGGGCGTGGCGACAGGCATGGTTGGGTTACCCACCTCCGTATTGATGGGAATCCCGGAATAAGGGGAACACGATCTCTGCTTCGACAAGACGTGCCAAGGAAACCTCTTCGCTAAATGCGCTGAGGTGGTATGATAAAAAATGATTCAAGTAAAGGCTTGGTAGTGGTGTGACGTCATGCCACAAAATACGTCAGCAGATTGAATTTGTGTACATATTATTCTCTCTACGGTGGAATGTGGAATTTATTTTGCAGAGCCGGACACTATCCTGGTGTTCACAATCTTCTACGGATTATTCGGAGGAGGAACCCGCCTTGCAATGCCGAACAATATGCGCGCCGGACTCATCGTCATTGAAGCCTGGTTCAGAGGCTACTGAGGGAGTCCTGGACTAGGGGGTGTCCGGACAGCCAGACTATCATCGTCAGCCGGACTCCAAGACTATGAAGATACAAGATTGAAGACTTCGTCCTGTGTCCGTATGGGACTTTCCTTGGCGTGGAAGGCAAGCTTGGCGATACGGATTTGTAGATTTCCTACCATTGTAACCGACTTTGTGTAACCCTAGCCCTCTCCGGTGCCTATATAAACCGGAGGGCTTTAGTCCGTAGGACGAACAACCATTACAACAATCATACCATAAGCTAGCTTCTAGGGTTTAGCCTCCTTGATCTCGTGGTAGATCCACTCTTGTAACACACATCATCAATATTAACCGAGCAGGATGTAGGGTTTTACCTCCATCAAGAGGGCCCGAACCTGGGTAAAACATCGTGTCCCTCATCTCCTGTTACCATCCGCCTAGACGCACAGTTCGGGACCACCTACCCGAGATCCGCCGGTTTTGACACCGACACCTGCCTTGTGGCGGAGCAATGTGCCAAGGATATCATTTTCCCATGAAAGCATTATTTTATCCTGTCCTGTAATATGGAACGAGGTCTTTATGTAATATAATGCTTGTTATTTAAAATTTTACCTCCTTTGCGGCCGTTTATGAAATTTGAGAGTTGGCCAGTCGTCGGCTTCTGCCCCCACGTAGCTAGTACAGGGGTGTTTGGGATAAATCTAAACACTCTTTATCCAAATTTTTGGTCCTTTAAGGAGGTGTTTAGCGCAACGAACAAGGCAATCAGATTATACAGCTTTATCACCCTCACTTAGCCATAGGAGTTCTATAATTTTAAATTTTGGCGTAGCCCCTGGTATTCGGAAGGCCTAAGTTGGGGCGCTATACACGCCTAATCGGATAAAAACCGATTCCTCATATAAAGCGGAAAAAATCTCTAAGGATTTGAAAACCTCTCGAACAGCTAACCAGCTCTCGCCGCATCATGACAGTCAGTTTTCGGCTTTCTCTACTGAGGTGCTCGTTCGGAAGAACCGGGACACAATCACAGTAGTTCTCCCTTTACTACCCTAGCCTATATAGCAGAACGTAAGGTAGCAAGCACAGGAGCCGGGCAACCCAACTATTGACCAAAGACATGATTTGGAGCCGATGCATATAATGCTATAAGTTCGGGCTACCGAACTGTACTATAAAAGCGTTCGGACTTTCTTGCCCTGTTATGGGGTACAATGAAGCCCCTGGTGAATTAAGGCGTACCAGAATGTACGGATGCGATTGAAAATAAGTAGACAAGGAAAAAATTAGGTAAAAAGCAGACGCTGCAAATTATTTTTCCTTGTAATTTGATTAATACATCAAGGCACATGTGTACAAGTAGTGAGAGAAGCAAATAAGGCTATTTAACATGCCACGACCAAGAGCGAGCTGCGTGCGGGTATTTAAAACAGGTATGATGATCATTAACAGAGACCACCTGGGCATTCCCTTGTACGTCCGGCCCCTAGCATTCTTGGTGTATCCGTTCCGCTATGGGTCCGATGAGTAGGTTTATCAGAAAAGGCCTCGAGAAGAGAAAAACCTGAAAGAAGGAGAAAAAGTGAAGGTATACGGATCCAGGAGCGGTTGAGCCGCATTGTGGACCGAGGTCTAGCTGTGCCTTGCTATGTCTTGAGCTTGCATTGGTTTTCCTTGAAGAGGAAAGGGTGATGGAGCAATAGTAGCGTAAGTATTTCCCTCAGTTTTTGAGAACCAATGTATCAATCCAGTAGGAGGCTCCTCAAAAGTCCCACGCACCTACACAAACAAACAAGAACTCGCAGCAACGCAATAAAGGAGTTGTCAATCCCTTCACGGCCACTTGCAAAAGTGCGATCTAATAGAGATAATATGATAAGATAAATATACTTTTTGGTATTTTATAATATAGATAGGAAAAGTAAAGATGCAAATAAAAGTAGATTGAAAGCTTATATGATAAGAGATAGACCCGAGGGCCATAGGTTTCACTAGTGGCTTCTCTCAAGATAGCATAGGTATTACGGTGGGTGAACAAATTATCGTTGAGCAATTGATAGAAAAGCGAATAATTATGAGATTATCTAGGCATGATCATGTATATAGGCATCACGTCCGTGACAAGTAGACCAACTCCTGCCTACATCTACTACTATTACTCCACACATCGACCGCTATCCAGCATGCATCTAGAGTATTAAGTTCATAAAGAACTGAGTAATGCATTAAGAAAGATGACATGATGTAGAGGGATAAACTCATGCAATATGATATAAACCCCATCTTTTTATCCTCGATGGCAACAAAACAATACATGCCTTGCTGCCCCTCCTGTCACTGGGAAAGGGCACCACAAGATTGAACCCAAAGCTAAGCACTTCTCCCATTACAAGAAAGATCAATCTAGTAGGCCAAACCAAACTGATAATTCGAAGAGATTTGCAAAGATAACTTAATCACACATAAAAGAATTCAGAGGAGATTCAAATATTTCTCATAGATAAACTTGATCATAAACCCACAATTCATCGGATCTCGACAAACATGCCGCAAAAAGAGTTACATCAAATAGATCTCCAAGAAGATCGAGGAGAACATGGTATTGAGATTAAAAGAGATAGAAGAAGCCATCTAGCTAATAACTATGGACCCAAAGGTCTGTGGTAAACTACTCACAACTCATGGAGAGGCCTTGGAGATGATGTAGAGGCCCTCCATGGTCGATTCCCCCTCTGGCAGAGCGCCGGTGAAGGCTCCAAGATGGGATCTCGCGGATACAGAAGGTTACGGCGGTGGAAATAGTTTTTCCTTTTCTCTCCTGATGTTTTCGGGGTACGTGGATATATGTAGGAGGAAGAAGTAGGTCGGTGACCGCCCGAGGGGCCCACAAGATAGGGGTGCGCGCCAAGCAGGGGGGCGCCCTCCACCCTCGTGGCCGCCTCAGCTGTTGCTTGACTTCCACTCCAAGTCCTCTGGACCACGTTCGTTCCAAAAATGACGCTGCCGAAGGTTTCATTCCGTTTGGACTCCGTTTGATATTCCTTTTCTTCGAAACACTGAAATAGGCAAAAAAAAACAGCAATACGGGCTGGGTCTCCGGTTAGTAGGTTAGTCCCAAAAATGATATAGAAGTGTAAAATAAAGCCAATAAACATCCAAAATAGGTAATATAATAGCATGGAACAATAAAAAGTTATAGATATGTTGGAGACATATCAAGCATCCCCAAGCTTAATTCCTGCTCGTCCTCGAGTAGGTAAATGATAAAAACAGAATTTTTGATGTGGAATGCTACCTAGCATAATTCTCAATGTAATTTTCTTTATTGTGGCATGAATGGTCAAATCCAAATGATTCAAAATAAAAGTTCATATTGACATAAGAAATAGTAATACTTCAAGCACACTAATCAAGGCAATCATGTCTTCACATAATAACATGGCTAATGAAAGTTCATCCCTACAAAATCATATAGTTAGGCCGTGCTTCATTTTCGTCACACAAAAATACTCCCATCTTGTACACCCCTGATGACAAGCCAAGCAATTGTTTCGTACTTAAATAATCTCAAACTTTTTCAACTTTCACGCAATACATGAGCATGAGCCATGGATATAGCACTATGGGTGGAATAGAATATGATGATGGGGATTGTGTGGAGAAGACAAAAAAGGAGAAAGTCTCACATTGACGAGGATAATCAACGGGCAATGGAGATGCCCATCAGTTGATGTCAACATGAGGAGTAGGGATTGCCATGCAACGGATGCACTAGAGCTATGAATGTATGAAAGCTCAACAAAAGAAACTAGTGGGTGTGCATCCAACTTGCTTGCTCACGAAGACCTAGGGCATTTGAGGAAGCCCATTGTAGGAATATACAAGCCAAGTTCTATAATGAAAAATTCCCACTAGTATATGAAAGTGACAACATAAAAGACTTTCTATATGAAGAACATGGTGCTACTTTGAAGCACAAGTGTGGAAAAAAGATAGTAACATTGCCCCCCTTTTATTTTCTTTATTTTCTTTTTTTCTTTGGCCTTTCTTTTTTTTCTTTTGGCCTTTTTTTCTTTTTTCTTTTTGGACTTTCTTTTTTTTTATTTGGGGACAATGCTCTAATAATGATGATCATCACACTTCTATTAGTTACAACTCATGAATTACAACTCAAAACTAGAACAAGATATGACCCAATATGAATGCCTCCGGCGGTGTACCGGTATGGGCAATGAATCAAGAGTGACATGTATGAAAAATTATGCATGGCGACTGAAGGAAATATGCCCTAGGTAATAATAAAGTTATTATTTATTTCCTTATATCATGATAAATGTTTATTATTCATGCTAGAATTGTATTAACCGGAAACATGATACATGTGTGAATACATATACAAACTTAATGTCACTAGTATGCCTCTACTTGACTAGCTCATTAATCAAAGATGGTTATGTTTCCTAACCATAGACATGAGTTGTCATTTGATTAACATGATCACATCATTAGTAGAATGATGTGATTGACATGGCCCATTCTGTTAGCTTAGCACTTGATCGTTTAGTATGTTGCTATTGCTTTCTTCATGACTTATACATGTTCCTACAACTATGAGATTATGCAACTCCCGTTTACCAGAGGAACACTTTGTGTGCTACCAAACATCACAACGTAACTGGGTGATTATAAAGGAGCTCTACAGGTGTCTCCAAAGGTGCATGTTGAGTTGGCATATTTCGAGATTAGGTTTTATCACTCTGATTGTCGGAGAGGTATCTCTGGGCCCTCTCGGTAATGCACATCACTATAAGCCTTGCAAGCAATGTAGCTAATGAGTTAGTTACGGAATGATGCATTATATAATGAGTAAATGGACTTGCTGGTAACGAGATTGAACTAGGTATTGAGATACCAACGATCGAATCTCGGGCAAGTAACATACCGATGACAAAGGGAACAACATATGTTGTTATGCGGTTTGACCGATAAAGATCTTTGTAGAATATGTAGGAGCCAATATGAGCATCCAGGTTCTGCTATTGGTTATTGACCAGAAACGTATCTCGGTCATGTCTACATAGTTCTCGAACCCGTAGGGTCCGCACGCTTAAGGTTTCGATGGCAATTATATAATGAGTTTATGAGTTTTGATGTACCGAAGGTTGTTCGGAGTCCCGGATGTGATTACGGACATGACAAGGAATCTCGAAATGGTCGAGACATGAAGATTGATATATTGGAAGCCTATATTTGGGTATAGGAAGTGTTCCGGGTGAAATCGGGATTTTACCGGAGTACCGGGAGGTTACCGGAACCCCCCGGGGGCTTAATGGGCCTACATGGTCCTTAGTGGAAATAGAGGGCAGCAAGGGGAGTGTGCGGCAACCCCCCAAGGCCCAAACTGAATTGGTTTAGGGCAAGGGGGGCCGCCCCCCCTCTTTCCTTCTCCTCCTCTCCCTTTCCTCCCCCCTCTCCTAGTCCAACAAGGAAGGAGGGAGTCCTACTTCCACCAGGAGTAGGACTCCCCATGGCGCGCCCCCTCCTAGGCCGGCTGCCCCTCCCCCCTTGCTCCTTTATATACGGGGGCAGGGGGCACCTCTAGACACAACAATTGATCTCTTGATCTCTTAGCCATGTGCGGTGCCCCCCTCCACCATAGTCCTCCTCGATAATATTGTAGCAGTGCTTAGGCGAATCCCTGCGACGGTAGAACATCAAGATCGTCACCACGCCGTCGTGCTGATGGAACTCTCCCTCGACACTCGGCTGGATCGGAGTTCGAGGGACGTCATCGAGCTGAACGTGTGTTAGAACTCGGAGGTGCCGTAGTTTCGGTGCTTGATCGGTTGGGCCGTGAAGACGTATGACTACATCAACCGCGTTGTTCTGACGCTTCCGCTTTTGGTCTACGAGGGTACATGGACATACTCTTCCCTCTCGTTGCTATGCATCACCATGATCTTGCGTGTGCATAGGAATTTTTTTTGAAATTACTAATTTCCCCAACAGTGGCATCCGAGCCAGGTTTTATGCGTAGATGTTATATGCACGAGTAGAACACAAGTGAGTTGTGGGCGATACAAGTGATACTGCTTACCGGCATGTCATACTTTGGTTCGGCGGTATTGTTGGATGAAGCGGCCCGGACCGACATTACGCGTACGCTTATGCGAGACTGGTTCTACCGACGTGCTTTGTACACAGGTGGCTAGCGGGTGTCGGCTTCTCCAACTTTAGTTGAACCGAGTGTGGCTACGCCCGGTCCTTGCGAAGGTTAAAACAACACTAACTTGACGAACTATCATTTGGTTTTGATGTGTAGGTAAGAACGGTTCTTGCTCAGCCCGTAGCAGCCACGTAAAATTTGCAACAACAAAGTAGAGGACGTCTAACTTTTTTTTGCAGGGCATGTTGTGATGTGATATGGTCAAGACGTGATGCTATATTTTATTGTATGAGATGATCATGTTTTGTAACCGAGTTATCGGTAACTGGCAGGAGCCATATGGTTGTCGCTTTATTGTATGAAATGCAAGCACCCTATAATTGCTTTACTTTATCACTAAGCGGCAGCGATAGTCGTAGAAGCAATAGATGGCGTAACGACAACGATGCTACGATGGAGATCAAGGTGTCGCACCGGTGACGATGGTGATCACGACGGTGCTTTGGAGATGGAGATCACAAGCACAAGATGATGATGGCCATATCATATCACTTATATTGATTGCATGTGATGTTTATCCTTTATGCATATTATTTTGCTTTGATTGACGGTTGCATTTTAAGATGATCTCTCACTAATTATCAAGAAGTGTTCTCCCTGAGTATGCACCGTTGCAAAAGTTCTTCATGCTGAGACACCACGTGATGATCGGGTGTGATAGGCTCTACGTTCTAATACAACAGGTGCAAAACAGTTGCACAGGCGGAATACTCAGGTTAAACTTGACGAGCCTAGCATATACAGATATGGCCTCAGAACACGGAGACCGAAAGGTCGAGCGTGAATCATATAGTAGATATGATCAACATAGTGATGTTCACCATTGAAAACTACTCCATCTCACGTGATGATCTGACATGGTTTAGTTGATTTGGATCACGTGATCACTTAGATGACTAGAGAGATGTCTGTCTAAGTGGGAGTTCTTTAGTAATATGATTAATTGAACTTAAATTTATCATGAACTTAGTACCTGATAGTATTTTGCTTTTCTACGTTTGTTGTAGATAGATGGCTTGTGCTGTTGTTCCATTGAATTTTAATGCGTTCCTTGAGAATGCTAAGTTGAAAGATGATGGTAGCAATTATATGGAATGGGTCCATAACTTGAGGATTATCCTCATTGCTGCACAGAAGAATTACGTCCTGGAAGCACCGCTGGGTGCCAGGCCTGCTGCAGTTGCAACTGACGACGTTAAGAACGTCTGGCAGAGCAAAGCTGATGACTACTCGATAGTTCAGTGTGCCATGCTTTATGGCTTAGAACCGGGACTTCAACGACGTTTTGAATGTCATGGAGCATATGCGATGTTCCAAGAGTTGAAGTTAATATTTCAAGCAAATGCCCGGATTGAGAGATATGAAGTCTCCAATAAGTTCTACAGCTGCAAGATGGAAGAGAATAGTTCTGTCGGTGAACATATACTCAAAATGTCTAGGTATAATAATCACTTGATTCAACTGGGAGTTAATCTTCCTAATGATAGTGTCATTGACAGAATTCGCCAATCACTGCCACCAAGCTACAAGAGCTTTGTGATGAACTATAATATGCAAGGGTTGGACAAGACTATTCCCGAGCTCTTCGCAATGCTAAAAGCTGCGGAGGTAGAAATCAAGAAGGAGCATCAAGTGTTGATGGTCAACAGGACCACCAGTTTCAAGAAAAAGGTAAAGGGAAGAAGAAGGGGAACTTCAAGAAGAACAACAAACAAGTGGCTGCTCAAGAGAAGAAAGCCAAATCTAGACCTAAGCCTGAGACTGAGTGCTTCTACTGCAAGAAGACTGGATACTGGAAGCGGAACTGCCCCAAGTATTTGGCGGATAAGAAGGATGGCAAGGTGAACAAAGGTATATGTGATATACATGTTATTGATGTGTACCTTACTAATGCTCGCAGTAGCACCTGGGTATTTGATACTGGTTCTGTTGCTAATATTTGCAACTCGAAACAGGGACTATGGATTAAGCGAAGATTGGCTAAGGACAAGGTGACGATGCGCATGGGAAATGGTTCCAAAGTCGATGTGATCGCGTTCGGCACGCTACCTCTACATCTACCTTCAGGATTAGTTTTAGACCTGAATAATTGTTATTTGGTGCCAGCGTTAAGCATGAACATTATATCTGGATCTTGTTTGATGCGAGACGGTTATTCATTTAAATCAGAGAATAATGGTTGTTCTATTTACATGAGTAATATCTTTTATGGTCATGCACCCTTGAAGAGTGGTCTATTTTTATTAAATCTCGATAGTAGTGATACACATATTCATAATGTTAAAACTAAAAGATGCAGAGTTGAAAATGATAGTGCAACTTATTTGTGGCACTGCCGTTTGGGTCATATTGGTGTAAAGCGCATGAAGAAACTCCATACTGATGGACTTTTGCAATCACTTGATTATGAATCACTTGGTACTTGCGAACCGTGCCTTATGGGCAAAATGACTAAAACGCCGTTCTCCAGAACTATGGAGTGAGCAACAGACTTGTTGGAAATCATACATACTGATGTATGTGGTCCAATGAATGTTGAAGCTCGTGGCGGATATCATTATTTTCTCACCTTCACAGATGATTTGAGCAGATATGGGTATATCTACTTAATGAAACATAAGTCTGAAACATTTGAAAAGTTCAAAGAATTTCAGAGTGAAGTGGAAAATCATTGTAACAATAAAATAAAGTTTCTACGATCTGATCGTGGAGGAGAATATTTGAGTTACGAGTTTGGTTTACATTTGAAATTATGCGGAATAGTTTCGCAACTCACGCCACCCGGAACACCACAATGAAATGGTGTGTCCGAATGTCGTAATCGTACTTTACTAGATATGGTGCGATCTATGATGTCTCTTACTGATTTACCGCTATCGTTTTGGGGTTTTGCTTTAGAGATAGTCGCATTCATGTTAAATAGGGCACCACCAAAATCCGTTGAGACGACGCCTTATGAACTGTGGTTTGGCAAGAAACCAAAGTTGTCGTTTCTTAAAATTTGAGGCTGCGATGCTTATGTGAAGGAACTTCAATCAGATAAGCTCGAACCCAAATCGGAGAAATGTGTCTTCATAGGATACCCAAAAGATACTAAAGGTACACCTTCTATCATAGATCTGAAGGCAAGACTTCTGTTACTAAATTCAGATCCTTTCTAGAAAAAGAGTTTCTCTCGAAAGAAGTGAGTGGGAGGAAAGTAGAACTTGATGAGGTAACTGTACCTGCTCCCTTATTGGAAAATAGTTCATCACAGAAACCGGTTCCTGTGACGACTAGACCAATCAGTGAGGAAGCTAATGATACTGATCATGAAACTTCAGATCAAGTTACTACAGAACCTCGTAGGTCATCCAGAGTAAGATCCGCACCAGAATGGTATGGTAATCCTATTCTAGAAGTCATGTTACTTGACCATGGCGAACCTATGAACTATGAGGAAGCGATGATGAGCCGAGATTCCGCAAAATGGCTTGAGGCCATGAAATCTAAGATGGTATCCATGTATGAGAACAAAGTATGGACTTTGGTTGACTTGCCCGATTATCGGCAAGCCATCAAGAATAAATGGATTTTTAAGAATAAGACTGACGCTGATGGTAATGTAACTGTCTACAAAGCTCGACTTGTTGCAAAAGGTTTTTGGCAAGTTCAAGGGGTTGACTATGATGAGACTTTCTCACCCGTAGCGATGCTTAAGTCTGTCCGAATCATGTTAGCAATTGCCGCATTTTATGATTATGAAATATGGCAAATAGATGTCAAAACTGCATTCCTGAATGGATTTCTAGAAGAAGAGTTGTATATGATGCAACCATAAGGCTTTGTCGATCCAAAAGGTACTAACAAAGTGTGCAAGCTCCAGCGATCCATTTATGGACTGGTGCAAGCCTCTCAGAGTTGGAATAAATGCTTTGATAGTGTGATCAAAGCATATGGTTTTATACAGACTTTTGGAGAAGCCTGTATTTACAAGAAAGTGAGTGGGAGCTCTGTAGCATTTCTGATATTATATGTAGACGACATATTATTAATTGGAAATGATATATAATTTCTAGATAGCATAAAGGGATACTTGAATAAAAGTTTTTCGATGAAATACCTCGGTGAAGCTTTTTACATATTGGGCATCAAGATCTATAGAGATAGACCAAGACGCTTAATTGGACTTTCACAAAGCACATACCTTGATAAAGTTTTGAAAAAGTTCAAAATGGATCAAGCAAAGAAAGGGTTCTTGCCTGTATTACAAGGTGTGAAGTTGAGTCAGACTCAATGCCCGACCACAGCAGAAGATAGAGAGAAAATGAAAGATGTTCCCTATGCTTCAGCCATAGGCTCTATCATGTATGCAATGCTGTGTACCAGACCTGATGTATGCTTAGCAATAAGTTTAGCAGGGAGGTACCAAAGTAATCCAGGAGTGGATCACTGGACAACGGTCAAGAATATCCTGAAATACCTAAAAAGGACTGAGGGAGTCCTGGACTAGGGGGTGTCCGGACAGCCGGACTATCATCGTCAGCCGGACTCCAAGACTATGAAGATACAAGATTGAAGACTTCGTCCCGTGTCCGGATGGGACTTTCCTTGGCGTAGAAGGCAAGCTTGGCGATACGGATATGTAGATTTCCTACCATTGTAACCAACTTTGTGTAACCCTAGCCCTCTCCGGTGCCTATATAAACCGGAGGACGAACAACCATTACAACAATCATACCATAGGCTAGCATCTAGGGTTTAGCCTCCTTGATCTCATGGTAGATCCACTCTTGTAACACACATCATCAATATTAATCAAGCAGGACGTAGGGTTTTACCTCCATCAAGAGGGCCCGAACCTGGGTAAAACATCTGTTCCCTCGTCTCCTGTTACCATCCGCCTAGACGCACAGTTCGGGACCCCCTACCCGAGATCCGCCGGTTTTGACACCGACATTGGTGCTTTCATTGAGAGTTCCTCTGTGTCGTCACTGATAGGCTTGATGGCTTCTTCAATCAACAACCACGCCGTCCAGGGTGAGACTTTTCTCCCCGGACAGATCTTCGTGTTCGGCGACTTCGCACTGCGGCCCAATTCACTTGCCATCTAGAGCAGATCGAAAGCTACACCCCTGGCCATCAGGTCAGGTTTGGAAGCCTAAACTTCATGGCTGACATCCGCGGGGACTTGATCTTCGACGGAGTCGAGCCACAGCCGAGTGTGCCGCACTGTCACGATGGGCATGATCTAGCTCTGCAGTTGGACAGTACCCGGGAGGCCGCACACAAGTCCGCCCTGACCCATAGTTCGGAGCTGACCACACAGATCGAGGACAGGTGGCTGGACACCGCCTCGGGAGCTGCAACTTCCACGGTGATGGAGCCGAATACTGACCTTGTCCCTTATGAAGCTCGTGACTCCGAGGCGCCGGACTCCTTGCCGGACTCCGAACCTCCTGCGCCCCTGCCAATCGAATCCGATTGGGCGCCGATCATGGAGTTCACCGCCGCGGACATCTTTCAGCACTCACCCTTTGGCGACATCCTAAATTCGCTAAAACACCTCTCGTTATCAGGAGAACCCTGGCCGGACTGCGGTCAGGATGGCTGGGATGCGGACGACGAAGAAATTCAAAGCCCACCCACCACCCACTTCGTAGCCACTGTCGATGATCTAACCGACATGCTAGACTATGACTCCGAAGACATCGACGGTATGGACGACGATGCCGGAGACGATCAAGAACCAGCGCCTACAGGGCACTGGAAGACCACCTCGTCATATGACATATACATGGTGGACACCCCAAAGGATGGGGACGACGAAGAAGCAGCGGAGGCGGATTCTTCTAAGAAACAGCCCAAGCGCCAACGTCAGCGGCGCCGCTCTAAATCCCGCCACAGTAAGAATGGAGAGTCCGGCACCGGAGACAATAACACCCCAGAGAGTGCCGAAGACAACCCCCTCCAGCAAGATTCAGCACAGGAGGACGGAGTAGCCAGCCCTCAGGAGAGAGCGGCAGACGAGGAGGACGAAAATTACATGCCTCCCTCTGAAGACAAGGCAAGCCTAAATGACAACGAATTCGTCGTGCCCGAGGATCTCGTCAAACAAGCGCGTTTTAAACGCAGGCTAATGGCCACGGCGAACAGCCTAAAGAAAAAGCAGCAACAACTTCAAGCTGATCAAGACCTGCTGGCCGACAGATGGACCGAGGTCCTCGCGGCCGAAGAGTATGAACTCGAACGCCCCTCCAAAAGCTACCCAAAACGCAAGTTGCTCCCCCAACTAGAGGAGGAAGCATACAAACCTTCATCACCAGTGCACAATACGGCAGACCGACCACCCCGTGGTCGCGACAGAGAGGCATCTAGGCCCTCCATCAGAACCGTACCCCGGCACCGCTTGAAAAGTACGAAGCCACGGGGGAATGCGCCGGACTTGCGGGATATATTAGAGGAGAAGGCAAGACAATCCAGATCTATCTACGGATCACGTGGGCGCCCCACGACCCACGACGACTACCGTTGCACCGGATACAGCAACTCCGGCCGGGCCGAACACAAGAGACAATGCTCTCTTGAGCTACGTCGCGATATTGCTCAATATAGAGGCGCCGCACACCCATTATGCTTCACAGACGAAGTAATGGATCATCATATCCCTGAAGGGTTTAAACCCGTGAACATTGAATCTTATGATGGCACAACAGACCCCGCGGTTTGGATCAAAGATTATCTCCTTCACATCCATATGGCCTGCGGGGACAATCTCCACGCCATCAAGTACCTCCCACTCAAGCTTAAAGGACCAGCTCGACATTGGCTTAGCAGCTTGCCAACAGAGTCCATTGGGTGTTGGGAGGACCTGGAAGCCGCATTCCTCGACAACTTCCAAGGCACATATGTGCGACCACCAGACGCCGATGACCTAAGCCACATAATTCAGCAGCCAGATGAATCGGCCAGACAATTCTGGACACGGTTCTTAACAAAGAAAAATCAAATCGTCGACTGTTCGGATGCAGAGGCCCTCGCAGCCTTCAAACATAACATCCGCGACGAGTGGCTAGCCCGGCACCTAGGACAGGAAAAGCCAAAATCCATGGCAGCCCTCACATCACTCATGACCCGCTTCTGTGCGGGAGAGGACAGCTGGCTAGCTCGCAGCAACAACCTCAGCAAAAACGCTGGCAGTCCGGATACTAAGGACCACAATGGCAGGTCGCGTCAAAACAAAAATAAACGCCGCGTTAACAGCGATAACCATGAAGATACGGCAGTCAACGCCGGATTCAGAGGCTCTAAACCTGATCAGCAGAAGAAGCCATTCAAAAGAACCATTCCGGGTCCGTCCAATTTGGACCGAATACTCGACCGCTCTTGCCACATACATGGCACCCCTGAAAAGCCAGCTAACCACACCAACAGAGATTGTTGGGTATTCAAGCAGGCAGGCAAGTTAATTGCCGAAAACAATGACAAGGGGCTGCATAGCAACAACGAGGAGGAGACCCGGCCGCCGAATAATAGAGGACAGAAGGGTTTCCCCCCACAAGTGCCGACGGTAAATACGATATACGCAACCCACATACCCAAGGGGGAGCGGAAGCGTGCACTTCGGGACATATATGCGATGGAGCCAGTCGCCCCGAAGTTCAATCGATGGTCCTCTTGCCCGATCACTTTTGATTGAAGGGACCACCCCACCAGTATCCGCCATGGCGGATTCGCCGCATTGGTTTTAGACCCAATTGTCGATGGATTTCACCTCACTAGAGTCCTCATGGACGGCGGCAGCAGCCTGAACCTGCTTTATCAGGATACAGTGCGCAAGATGGGCATAGACCCCTCAAGGATTAAACCTACAAAGACGACCTTCAAAGGCGTCATACCAGGTGTCGAGGCCAATTGTACGGGCTCGGTCACACTGGAAGTGGTCTTCGGATCCCCAAATAATTTCCGAAGCGAGGTGTTAATCTTCGACATAGTCCCGTTCCGCAGGGGCTATCACGCCCTGCTCGGACGAACCGCGTTTGCAAAGTTTAACGCGGTGCCGCATTATGCATACCTCAAGCTCAAGATGCCAGGCCCTCGTGGAGTCATCACGGTCAACGGAAACACTGAACGCTCCCTCCGAATGGAGGAACACACAGCGGCTCTCGCGGCAGAAGTTTAGAACAGCCTCTTAAGGCAACTTTCGAGTCCGGCCGTTAAAAGACCGCACGGGACTAAATGCGCCCGGAGTAACATACACCAAGACCACCTGGCGCGTTTCGAGCACGCGTAGCAATGCGGCCCCAACCCCAGCCCTTACATGACTGTAAGACAAGCTCCCCGCGTACATCATTACGCTCTGGAGATACCTTGGGCATAGGGGGAGGGACACGACCACGACAGGCCCAGAGTGCGGCTCAACCACACCAGGGGCTCCTAAGTGTGTCGATCTTTTTCTTTCCTTTTTTTTATTATTCTTATTTTATCCACACGACTCCGTTTACAAGAGGCCCTGTCCGGCAGTAGACCTGCCGAACCCACGATGCAACAGCTAGAGAGGAACCAGGGCTACAACGAACACTCAGGTGGTCTCCATTACGAGCATTAAATCTGTTTATTAAACCATTCCGCAGCCTACCCCTGGAGGGGGACATGTCTAATAGTCCAAACCCTTGCTTACCGCACTATTTGTATCGCTCTACACTCACAGCAGAACTCCTCGAATAAACAATGCATCATTTTTCGCTTATAATTGCATTACCTTTGTTTATATATGTATGTTCACTTATGACATCTTGCATCCGTACAAATTCAGTACGGCAGAACACACCAGGGGCTTATGTTCCCCGCATTATGGTGTGAAGTCCGAACACTTTCACAAGTGCGGCACCCCAAACTTATAGAACTATATGCATTGGCTCCGAATCATGTCTTGGGTCAATAGTTGGGTTTGCCCGGCTCCCATGTTTTGGTACCTTGCGTTTCGTTCCATCGGCTAAGGTAGCACTGGGAGAACCACTGCGATTGCACCCCAGTTGAGCTGGGTTAACACCTCAGTGGAGAAAGCTAAAACTGACCGTCATGATAAGGCGAGAGCTGGTCGCTGTTCAAGAGGTCTTTTCGAGTCCTTAAAGACTTACACCGCTTAGAGCGAGGAACCGGCTATGTCCAGCCAAGGCGTGGATAGCGCCCCGAATTCGGTCTTCCGAACACTAGGGGCTTCGCCAAAATTTAAAATTATAGAATTCTATGGCTAAGTGAGAGTGTTCAAGCATTATAAGTCCGGTTGCCTTGTTCGTTGTGTTGAGCGCCTCCCTAGATGGACCCAAAAATAGGAACAAGAGCGCTCAAGTTTATCCCGAACACCCCAGCACTCATGGCATGGGGGCTGAAGCCAACGACTTGCCATCTCTCAGATTTGATAAACGGCCGCACAGAAGGTAATATTTGAAATCAAAAAAGCGTTGCTTAGCGCATATGAACAAAGTTTTCAGCGCACAGGATAACACATTGCGAGTCTACTCAAAATTTACATCTCTGGGGCACTCATCCGCAATCTTGCGGGCACCCTTCAGGACAGTCTTATAGTACATTTCGGGCGTACGATACTCCTTGCCCGCCGGCGGCGTGTCCGTCAGAAGCGTCTCAGCATCCAGCCTGCCCCAGTGCACCTTTGCGCGGGCAAGGGCCCGACGGGCACCTTCAATGCAGGCAGAGCGCTTGATGACCTCCACCCAAGGGCACGCATCCACCAGCCGCCGCACGAGGCCAAAGTAGCTCCCAGGCATGGCCCCTCCAGGCCACAGCCGGACTATAAGGCCCTTCATGGCCTGCTCGGCTACCTTGTGGAGCTCGACCAGCTGGTTCAGCTGGTCGCTAGGGGGCACCGGATGTCCGGCCTCAGCATACTGAGACCAGAAGACCTTCTCCATTGAGCTCCCCTCATTGGCCCGGTAGAATGCGGCGGCATCGGACACACTGCGAGGCAGATCTGCAAACGCCCCTGGAGAGCTCCGAATTTGGGTAAGTAACACGTAATTTACATTCACATGCTTGCTTTGCATGAAAATGCCTTACCCGCCGCTATCTTCTTCATCGCCTCAATCTCCTGGAGGGACTTATGGGCCTCGGCCTTGGCGGCTTTGGCACTTTCAAGAGCCGAGGCAAGCTCGGACTCTCGAGTCTTTGATTCGCGCTCCAAACTCTCATGCTTTTCCATGAGGGCCTGGAGCTCTTGCCGCACCTCCGCCACTCGCGCCTCCTGCTTCTCTCGCTCCGCCCGTTCTGCGGCCGCATTGCGTTCGGCCGCGGACACGGCCTCCTTCAGGGTTGCCACCTTGTTCGTGGACCCTGCAGTACCCACGTTATCCTTGTTGTTTCTATTGCAACCAAAATCCTTTTCTGTAAGGTACCAATTTCAAAGTGGTGTTACTCACCTTCTTTATCCTCGAGCTGCTTCTTGGCAAGGCCGAGCTCTCGCTCGGACCGCTCGAGGTCCTGCTTCAAAGCACCGACCTCTACAGTCAGTGCGGCAGAGGTCAGCAGTGCAGCCTACAAACCCATATTGACATAATTTTTAGCACTCCTGCGTATATCTTTTTTAGATCCTCAGTCCGGTTTTTCTTTCCGAACACCGAACCGAGCATCAGGGGCTACTGTCTATGCGGTATCACATTACATATTTTAAACTTCTTACCTCAAAGCCTGTTAGAAGGCTGCTGCAAGCTTCGGTCAGCCCGCTCTTGGCAAGCTGAACCTTTTGAATCACCACACTCATAATAGTGTGGTGTTCTTCCTCGATGGAAGTGCCGTTGAGCGCCTCCAACAAGTTGTCCGGCGCCTCCGGTTGGACGGAGGCCGCCGGCGTCACGGTCTTGCCCTTCTTGCGAAGGGGCCGCCTGCCGGACTCCGGAACCACTGCGGGTTCCGGCACGGAGTCCGGCGCGAAGTCCGGGAGGTCGCCTTGTGGCGCCTCCGGAGCCTCCCCCTCCTGGCGGGTCCCCTCTTGGGATCCCACCTCGGCGTCCTCAGCATCGCGAGTGGTGGAGGCGGTCGGAATGGAATCTACATCCGACGGGGCCAAGGACCCGCTGGATGAAGCGGGAAGGTCCTCCTCGGCCGGGCTACAGATAGTATGTGGCATTAGAAGGACACTACGTGGCACAAAAAAGAAATTACAGATCACTCAGGAATCCGGATACTTACGATCTTGCCAGGGGCTTGGCCCTTGAGGGCCACTCCTCGTCGCCGTCGTTGGCGTTGGCGGAGCTGTCTGGAGGAAGGATCCTTCCCCTCTTGGACCCTTCGGCTTCCCCCATTGGGGAAGCCTTCCTCTTCCTCTCTCCCCCCTCCAGGGGAGAGCCTTCTTTCTGCTCCTCGCCTTCGGGGGAGGAGTCTGCCTCGGAGTCATCGGACACCTGAAAACGAGAACTCTTTCGAGTACCCGTGGCCTCCTTCTTGGCCTTCTTCTCCGGCATCACATGCGGTGCCGGAACCAGCAGCCCCGCTAGACGGGCGTCTACTGGGTTTTCTGGCAGGTGAGCCGGACAGATAATCTGCTCGGCCTTTTTCCTCCAGTCCTGTCAAAGGAAAGGGGAGATTAAATCCCGCGTAAGGTTGAACTATTAAAAACAAGTGTCCCATAAAGGGGTAGAATCACTTACCTCGTCATCTGGACGCTGCGAGCGAAATCCGCGATCTTTAGTGGCGGATGCGGGAGCTTCGGCGCCCTTGAAGAGCACCTTCCAGGCATCTTCGTACCTAGTGTCGAAGAGCCTGCTCAAGGTTTGGTGCTGTGCCGGATTGAACTCCCACAATTTAAATGCCCGTTCTTGGCACGGGAGAATCCGGCGGACGAGCATGACTTGGACCACGTTGACAAGCTTGAGCTTCTTGTTCACCAGCTTCTGGATAGAGGCTTGGAGTCCGGTCAGCTCCTCCGAATCACCCCAGGTCAGGCCACTCTCCTTACAAGAGGTGAGCCGCGTGGGGATTCCAGATCTAAATTCGGAGGCCGCTACCCATTTAGGGTCACGCGGCTCGGTGATGTAGAACCACCCCGATTGCCATCCCTTGATGGTTTCCACGAAGGCGCCCTCGAGCCAGACGACGTTGGGTATCTTACCCGCCATGGCGCCTCCGCACTCTGCCTGATTCCCCTTTATTACCTTCGGCTTGACATTGAAGGTCTTGAGCCACAAGCCGAAGTGGGGCTGGATGCAGAGGAAGGCCTCGCACACGACGATAAACGCCGAGATGTTGAGGATGAAGTTCGGCGCCAGATCGTGGAAATCCAGGCCGTAGTAGAACATGAGCCCCCAGACAAAGGGATGAAGTGGAAAGCCCAGTCCACGGAGGAAATGGGGAAGGAAGACCACCCTCTCATGGGGCCTGGGGGTGGGGATGAGCTGCCCCTTGTTGGGAAGACGGTGCGCGATGTCGCTGGACAGGTATCCGGCGCCGCGCAGCCTTTCGATGTGCCCCTCCGTGATGGAGGAGGCCATCCACTTGCCTCCCGCTCCGGACATGACTGGAGAAGGTTGAGAAGAGATGTGCAAACTTGGGCGCTGTAGCTCGAGTGCGCGAAGATGGATAAGCAAGGGAGGAAGAAGGCGTAGGTAAAAAGGTGGATCCTTATCCCCTTATATATGGGCGGACGAAAACTATGCGTCCCCACCGGCCTGGTAAAACTCGCTTATCCCCCAAGCGCCACCATCAATGGCGCGGTTGGGTTACCCACATCCGTATTGATGAGGATCCCGGAATAAGGGGAACATGATCTCTGCTTCGACAAGACGTGCCAAGGAAACCGCTAAGCTAAACGCGCTGAGGTGGTATAATAAAAAACGATTCAAGTAAAGGCTTGGTGTGACGTCATGCCACAAAACACGTCAGCAGATTGAACTTGTGTACATATTATTCTCTCTACGGTGGAATGTGGAATTTATTTTGCAGAGCCGGACACTATCCTGGTGTTCACAATCTTCTATGTATTATTCGGAGGAGGAACCCGCCTTGCAATGCCGAACAATATGCGCGCCGGACTTATCATCATTGAAGCCTGGTTCAGGGGCTACTGAGGGAGTCCTGGACTAGGGGTTGTCCGAACAGCCGGACTATCATCGTCAGCCGGACTCCAAGACTATGAAGATACAAGATTGAAGACTTCGCCCGTGTCCGGATGGGACTTTCCTTGGCGAAGAAGGCAAGCTTGGCGATACGGATATGTAGATTTCCTACCATTGTAACCGACTTTGTGTAACCCTAGCCCTCTCCGGTGCCTATATAAACCGGAGGGCTTTAGTCCGTAGGACGAATAACCATTATAACAATCATACCATAGGCTAGCTTCTAGGGTTTAGCCTCCTTGATCTCGTGGTAGATCCACTCTTGTAACACACATCATCAATATTAATCAAGCAGGACGTAGGGTTTTACCTCCATCAAGAGGGCCCGAACCTGGGTAAAACATCGTGTCCCTCGTCTCCTATTACCATCCGCCTAGACGCACAGTTCGGGACCCCCTACTCGAGATCCGCCGGTTTTGACACCGACAAGGACTAAGGATATGTTTCTCATTTATGGAGGTGACAAAGAGCTAGTCGTAAATGGTTATGTCGATGCAAGCTTTAACACTGACCCGGACGATTCTAAATCGCAAACCGGATACGTGTTTATATTGAACGGTGGAGCTGTCAGTTGGTGCAGTTCTAAACAAAGAGTTGTCGCGGGATCTACATGTGAAGCGGAGTACATAGCTACTTCAGAAGCAGCAAATGAAAGAGTCTGGATGAAGGAGTTCATTTCCGATCTAGGTGTCATACCTAGTGCATCGGGACTAATGAAGATCTTCTGTGACAATACTGGTGCAATTGCCTTGGCAAAGGAATCCAGATTTCACAAGAGGACCAAGCACATCAAGAGACGCTTCAATTCCATCTGGGACCAAGTCCAGGTGGGAGACATAGAGATTTTCAAGATACATACGGATTTGAATGTTGCACACCCGTTGACTAAGCCTCTTCCATGAGCAAAACATGATCAGCACCAAGGCTCCATGGGTGTTAGAATCATTACTTTGTAATCTAAATTATTGACTCTAGTGCAAGTGGGAGACTGAAGGAAATATGCCCTGGAGGCAATAATAAAGTTATTATTTATTTCCTTATATCATGATAAATGTTTATTATTCATGCTAGAGTTGTATTAACCGGAAACATGATACACGTGTGAATACATAGACAAACTTAATGTCACTAGTATGCCTCTACTTGACTAGCTCATTAATCAAAGTTGGTTATGTTTCCTAACCATAGACATGAGTTGTCATTTGACTAACGGGATTACATCATTAGTAGAATGATGTGATTGACATGACCCATTTCGTTAGCTTAGCACTTGATCGTTTAGTATGTTGCTATTGCTTTCTTCATGACTTATACATGTTCCTACTACTATGAGATTATGCAACTCCCGTTTATCGGAGGAACACTTTGTGTGCTACCAAACGTCACAACGTAACTGGGTGATTATAAAGGAGCTCTACAGGTGTCTCCAAAGGTATATATTGAGTTGGCATATTTTGAGATTAGGTTTTGTCACTCCGACTGTCGGAGAGGTATCTCTGGGCCCTTTGGGTAATGCACATCACTATAAGCCTTGCAAGCAATGTAGCTAATGAGTTAGTTACGGAATGATGCATTACATAACGAGTAAAGAGACATGCCGGTAACGAGATTGAACTAGGTATTGAGATACCGATGATCGAATCTCGGGCAAGTAACATACCAATGACAAAGGGAACAACGTATGTTGTTATGCGGTTTGACCGATAAAGACCTTTGTAGAATATGTAGGAGCCAATATGAGCATCCAGGTTCCGCTATTGGTTATTGACCGGAAACGTGTCTCGGTCATGTCTACATAGTTCTCGAACCCGTAGGGTCCGCACGCTTAAGGTTTCGATGACAGTTATATTATGAGTTTATGAGTTTTGATGTACCGAAGGTTGTTCGGAGTCCCGGATGTGATTACGGACATGACGAGGAGTCTCGAAATGGTCAAGACATGAAGATTGATATATTGGAAGCCTATATTTGGATATCAAAAGTGTTCCGGGTGAAATCGGGATTTTACCAGAGTACCGGGAGGTTGCCGGAACCCCCCGGGGGCTTAATGGGCCTACATGGGCCTTAGTGGAAATACAGGGCAGCAAGGGGAGTGTGGGGCACGCCCCCCAAGGTCCAAACCGAATTGGATTAGGGCAAGGGGGGCCAGCCCCCCTCTTTCCTTCTCCTCCTCTCCCTTTCCTTCCCCCTCTCCTAGTCCAACAAGGAAGGAGGGAGTCCTACTCCCGGTGGGAGTAGGACTCCCCATGGCATGCCCCTCCTAGGCCGGCCGCCCCTCCCCCCTTGCTCCTTTATATACGGGGGCAGGGGGGCACCTCTAGACATAACAATTGATCTCTTGATCTCTTAGCCGTGTGCGGTGCCCCCCTCCACCATAGTCCTCCTCGATAATATTGTAGCGGTGCTTAGGTGAAGCCCTGCGACGGTAGAACATCAAGATCGTCACCACACCGTTGTGCTGACGGAACTCTCCCTCGACACTCGGCTGGACCGAAGTTCGAGGGACGTCATCGAGCTGAATGTGTGCTAGAACTCGGAGGTGCCGTAGTTTCGGTGCTTGATCGGTCGGGCCATGAAGGCGTACGACTACATCAACCGTTTTTCTAACGCTTCCGCTTTTGGTCTACGAGGGTACATGGACATACTCTCCCCTCTCGTTGCTATGCATCACGATGATCTTGCGTGTGCGTAGGATTTTTTTTGAAATTACTCCGTTCCCCAACAGTGGCTTTGCCACAAATACGATGTCAACTACATGATCATGCAAGGCAATATGACAATGATGATACGTGTCATGATGATATACGGAACGGTGGAAAGTTGCATGGCAATATATCTCGGAATGGCTATGGAAATGCTATAATAGGTAGGTATGGTGGATGTTTTGAGGAAGACATAAGGAGGTTTATGTGTGATAGAGCGTATCATATCACGGGGTTTGGATGCACCGGCGAAGTTTGCACCAGCTCTCAAGGTGAGAAAGGGCAATGCACGGTACCGAAGAGGCTAGCAATGGTGGAAAGGTGAGAGCGCGTATAATTTTATGGACTCAACATTAGTCAAAAAAGAACTCATATACTTATTGCAAAAATCTACAAGTCATCAAAAACCAAGCACTACGCGCATGCTCCTAGGGGAATAGATTGGTAGGAAAAGACCATCGCTCGTCCCCGACCGCCACTCATAAGGATGCACAATCTAAGAATACCTCATGTTTCAAATTTGTTACACAACTTTCACCATACGTGCATGCTACGGGACTTGCTAACTTCAACACAAGCATTCTTTAAATTCGTAATCACCAACTAGCATGACTCTAATATCACTACCTCCATATCTCAAAACAATTATCAAGTATCAAATTGATCATAGCATCCAATTCACTTCCTATGATAGTTTTTATTATACCCAACTTCGATGCCCATCATTCTAGGACCAATTTTATAACCATAACAAATACCATGCTGTTCTAAAAGACTCTCAAGATAATATAAGTTAAGCATGAGAGACTAACAATTTCTACAAAATTAAGCCACCGCCGTGCTCTAAAAGATATAAGTGAAGTACTAGAGCAAAAACAATCTAGCTCAAAAGATATAAGTGAAGCACATAGAGTATTCTAATAAATTCCAATAAAGTTGGTTTCTCCCAAAAGGTGTGTACAACAAGGATGATTGTGGTAAACTAAAAAGCAAATACTAATATCATAGAAGACGCTCCAAGCAAAACACATATCATGTGGCGAATAAAAATATAGCTCCAAGTAAAGTTACCAATGAACGAAAACGAAAGAGGGGATGCCTTCCGGGGCATCCCCAAGCTTAGGATTTTGGCTATTCTTGAATATCTTGGGGTGCCATGGGAATCCCCAAGCTTAGGATCTTGCCACTCCTTATTCCATAATCCATCAAATCTTTACCCAAAACTTGAAAACTTCACAACACAAAACTCAACAGGAAATCTCATAAGCTCCGTTAGTGCAAGAAAGCAAAACCACCACATAAGGTACTGTAATGAACTCATTCTATATTTATAATGGTGTTAAACCTACTGTATTCAAACTTCTCTATGGTTCATACCAATTAATACTAGCCATAGATGCATCAAAATAAGCAAACAACACACGAAAAACAGAATCTGTCAAAAACAGAATAGTCTGTAGCAATCTGTAACTCTCGAATACTTTTGGAACTTTAAAAATCCTACCAAAATAGGAAGTCCTGGGCAATTTATCTATTGATCTACATCAAAAAGAATCAACGCAAAATCACGTTTCTGTGAATTACTAAAATTATTTTCGTGCGTGCAAAGTTTCTGTTTTTCAGGAGAATCAAATTAACTATCACCGTAGGTTATCCTATAGGTTGTACTTGGCACAAACACTAATTAATACATGAAAAAACATATAAAAAGAAGGTAGATGCAAAATGTATTGAATAACAGCAAGGAAAAATATTGGGTTGTCTCCCAACAAGCGCTTTTCTTTAAAGCCTTTTAGCTAGGCATTGATAATTTTAATGACGCTCACATGAAAGTCAAGAATTGAAGCGCAAAGAGAGCATCATGAAACACGTGACAAACACATCTAAGTCTAACATACTTCCTATGGATAGGCATATTATAAGAAAACAAATTTGCAAGGCAAGCAAAAACTAGCATATGCAAGGAAGAAGAAAAAGATGATAGCAATCTCAACATGACGAGAGGTAATTTAGTAAGATAAAAATTTCTACGACCATATTTTCCTCTCTCATAATAATTACATGTAGTATCATAGGCAAATTCAACAAAATAGCTATCACATAACATATTCTCTACACGATACACATGCACATGAAGTTGACACTCTTCCAAAATAGTGGTATTATCATTAACTAAAGTCATGACCTCTCCAAACCCACCTTTATCAAAAATACCATAAGATTGAACATTCTCCAAATATGTGGGATCTAAAGTTGACACTCTTCCAAACCCACTTTCAATATCATTGCAAACACTATTATCAATCTCATATTCATCATGGTGCTTAAATAAAATTTCAAGATCATAAGAAGAATCACCCCAATCATGATCATTGCAACAAGTAATAGACATAGCAAAACTAGCATCCCCAAGCTTAGGGTTTTGCATATTATTAGCACAATTGACATCAAGAGAATTTATAGTAAAAATCATTGCAATCATGCTTTTTATTCAAAGATCTATCGTGAATCACTTCATAAAGTATTTCATCACAATTTTCAGATTCACGGAATTCAAACAAAACTTCATAAATATAATCTAGTGCACAAAACTCACTAGCAATTGGTTCATCATAATTGGATCTCTTAAAAAGATTGGCAAGCGGATAAGGATCCATAGATCTTAGCTTCTTTGTTTAGTAATAAATACACAATTATTCCAACCAAACGAGCAAACGAGCCAAGTAAGACATTAAGGTAAACGAAAAGACGAACAGAAGAAGGGCTAATAAAATGGCAAGGGTGAAGTGGGGGAGAGGAAAACGAGAGGCAAATGGCAAATAATGTAATACGAGGGAGATAAGTTTGTGATGGGTACTTGGTATGTCTTGACTTGAGCGAAGACCTCCCCGGCAACGGCGCCAAAAATCCTTCTTGCTACGTCTTGAGCTTGGGTTGGTTTTCCTTGAAGAGGAAAGGGTGATGTAGCAATAGTAGCGTAAGTATTTCCCTCAGTTTTTGAGAACCAAGGTATCAATCCAGTAGGAGGCTCCTCAAAAGTCCAACGCACCTACATAAACAAACAAGAACTCGCAACCAACGCAATAAAGGGGTTGTCAATCCCTTCACGGCCACTTGCGAAAGTGAGATCTAATAGAGATAATATGATAAGATAAATATATTTTTGGTATTTTATAATATAGATAGGAAAAGTAAAGATGCAAATCAAAGTAGATTGAAAGCTTATATGATAAGAGATAGACCCGGGGGCCATAGGTTTCACTAGTGGCTTCTCTCAAGATAGCATAAGTATTACGGTGGGTGAACAAATTACTGTCGAGCAATTGATAGAAAAGCGAATAATTATGAGATTATCTAGGCATGATCATGTATATAGGCATCACGTCCGTGACAAGTAGACCGACTCCAGCCTGTCTCTACCACTATTACTCCACACATCGACCGCTATCCAGCATGCATCTAGAGTATTAAGTTCATAAAGAACAGAGTAACACATTAAGAAAGATGACATGATGTAGAGGGATAAACTCATGAAATATGATATAAACCCCATCTTTTTATCCTCGATGGCAACAATACAATACGTGCCTTGCTTCCCCTGCTGTCACTGGGAAAGGACACCGCAAGATTGAACCCAAAGCTAAGCACTTCTCCCCTTGCAAGAAGATCAATCTAGTAGGCCAAACCAAACTGATAGTTCGAAGAGACTTGCAAAGATAACTTAATCACACATAAAAGAATTCATAGGAGATTCAAATATTTCTCATAGATAAACTTGATCATAAACCCACAATTCATCGGATCTCGACAAACACACCGCAAAAAGAGTTACATCGAATAGATCTCCAAGAAGATCGAGGAGAACATGGTATTGAGATTCAAAGAGAGAGAAGAAGCCATCTAGCTAATAACTATGGACCAGAATGTCTGTGGTAAACTACTCACAACTCATCGGAGAGGCCTTGGAGATAATGTAGAGGCCCTCCGTGGTCGATTCCCTCTCCGGCAGAGCACCGACGAAGGCTCCAAGATGGGATCTCGCGGATACAAAAGGTTATGGCGGTGGAAATAGTTTTTCGTTTTCTCCCCTGATGTCTTTGGGGTACGTGGGCATATGTTGGAGGAAGAAGTAGGTCGGTGGCCGCACGAGGGGCCCACGAGACAGGGGGGCGCCCAGCAGGGGGGTGCCCTCCACCCTCGTGGCCGCCTCGGCTGTTGCTTGACTTCCACTCCAAGTCCTCTGGATCATGTTCGTTCCAAAAATCACGCTCCCGAAGGTTTCATTACGTTTGGACTCCGTTAGATATTCCTTTTCTTCGAAACACTGACATAGGCAAAAAACAGCAATATGGGTTGGGCCTCCGGTTAGTAGGTTAGTCCCAAAAATGATATACAAGTGTAAAATAAAGCCCATAAACACCCAAAACAGGTAATATGATAGCATGGAATAATCAAAAAATATAGATACGTTGGAGACATATCATGCATCCGTCCATGCCCATGGTATTTTAAGTGCGTAGTTGTGTATGCGCGACGCGAATTTCACCGCTTTATTGGGGCTGGGACGAAGGCCAAATTGCTAGCTGAGCTCTGGACGAGCCGGACGGTCCTGTTGTAGGGTAGCTCGGACTCGCTTGACGGTGTCCGGGGGCTTTATTGCCGAATTGAGGTTTTGCCTAAGAAGGCTATTCTGTACTTCTGCTGCAAGGGCCGCGGTGTGCTCCTCTGTACGGAGGGAGCGCTCCGTATTTCCATTGGCCGTTATAACACCGCGAGGTTCGGGCATCTTGAGCTTAAGGTAGGCGTAGTGCGGCACCGCATTGAAACGAGCAAATGCGGTTCGTCTGAGCAGTGCGTGATAACCACTGCGGAAGGGGACGATATCGAAGAGTAATTCTTTGCATCAGAAATTATCCGGGATCCGAAGACCACTTTCAGTGTGATTGAGCCCGTACAACAGGCCTCTACACCTGGTATGACACCTTTAAAGGTGGTTTTTGTGGGCTTGATCCTTAAGGGATCAATACCCATTTTGCACACTGTATCCTGACAGAGCAGGTTTATGCTGCTACCACCATCCATGAGGACACGTATGAGGTGGAATCCATCAATGATAGGGTCTAGCACCAGTGCGGCTGAACCGCCATGACGGATACTAGTCAGATGGTCCCTTTGATCAAAAGTGATCGAACAGGAGGACCACGGGTTGTATTTTGAGGCATCTGGCTCCATCGCGTAGACGTCCCTTAGTGCGCGCTTCCGCTCCCTTTTGGGGATATGGGTAGCATATATCATATTCACCGTTTTAACTTGGGAAGGAAACTTCTTCTGTCCCCTTGTGTTCGGTGGCCGGGGTTCCTCGTTATCGTCACTTTGCGATCCCTTTTCCTTGTTTTCAGCGTTTAACTTGCCTGCCTGTTTAAAGACCCAACATTCTTTGTTGGTATGATTGGCTGGTTTATCAGGGGTGCCGTGGATTTGACATGGACGATCGAGTATGCGGTCCAGACTGAACGAGCCCGGATTATTTCTCTTAAATGGCTTTTTCCGCTGACCGGACTTGGAGCCACTGAATCCGGCATTGACGGTCGTGTCTTCAATGTTATCACCATTATTTCGATGCTTGTGTCTGTTGCGTCGAGGCTTACCATTGCTATCTCTGGCTTCAGAAGTGCCAGGTTTACTTGAGGTGCTATTGCTACGAGCTAGCCAGCTATCCTCGCCTGCACAAAAGCGGGTCATGAGCATCATAAGGGCTGCCATGGACTTCGGCTTCTCTTGGCCGAGGTGTCGGGCGAGCCACTCATCACATATGTTATACTTAAAGGCCGCTAGGGCTTCGGCATCCGGACAGTCGACAATTTGGTTCTTTTTAGTTAAGAACTGAGTCCAGAATTTCCTGGCTGACTCTCCGGGCTGTTCGATTATATGACTTAAGTCATCAGCATCCGGAGGTCGGACATACGTGCCCTGGAAGTTGTCAAGGAATGCATCTTCCAGGTTCTGCCAACTGCCAATGGAGTTTTTGGGCGGACTATTCAACCAGTGCCTAGCTGGTCCCTTGAGTTTTAGCGGGAGATACTTGATGGCGTGGAGATCGTCACCGCGGGCCATATGTATATGGAGAAGGAAGTCGTCGATCCATACCGTGGGATCTGTTGTTCCACCGTACGATTCAATATTTATGGGTTTGAACCCTTCTGGGAATTCATGCTCCATTACTTCGTCCGTGAAGCATAGGGGGTGTGCGGTGCCTCTGTGTCGGGCTACCACGGGACGCAGCTCGGATGGAGTCGGTCTGCGGTATTTGGCCCGGACAGATTTGTATTTGTTATATCCAGCTTGATGGCCGTCGTTGCGTGTTGGGGCGCACCCCCGCGATCCATAGATCGATCTGGTTTGTCCTGCTCTGTTTTCCAAATCATACCGCAGGTCATGTGTGTATCCCCGAGCTGTTGTGTTTCTATTTGTTCGATGAGGCGGTGATGGCTGGGGTTCGGACTGAATTGTCGTTTTATCTCGGCCACGCGGTGGTTGGTCAGCCGCATTGTGCGCTGGTAGTACTGGCTCCCGCGCCTTGTCATCGAATTGAGGTAGCAATTTACGCTTTGGGTAACTTTTGGTTGGGTGTTCGAGTCCGTATTCCTCGGCTGCCAGGACCTCAGTCCATCTATCAGTGAGCAGATCTTGATCAGCTTGAAGCTGCTGCTTCTTCTTCTTCAGGCTCTTTGGCTATAAGTCGGCTCTTAAAACGCTCTTGCGGATCCTCTAGCACGATAAATTCTTCTTCGCCAAGGCTCACCTCATCCTCAGAGAGAGGCATGTAATTGCTGTCCTCTGAGTCGTCGTTCACGGCCTGTTCATCAGGGTTGGATTGCCCGTCTTCCCGTTTAGCCTATTCAAAACTTGGCTTGGCAGGGTCTTCGTTGTCTTCAGCATCGTCCGGAGTGCTATTTTCTCTTGTTCCAGTATTGCTATTTTTACCATGGCGTGATTTAGAGCGGCACCGCCGACGTCAGCGCTTAGGCTGCTTCTCAGGAAGTTTGTCCTCAACTGGATCCTTTTTGTCATCGCCATTGTCTTCTTTGGGTGTATCCACCATGTATATGTCATATGAGGAGGTGGCTATCCAGCGCCTTGTGGGTGGTGGTTCCTGTTCTTCTCCGGCATCATCGTCCATACCGTCGATGTCTTCGGAGTCGAAATCAAGCATGTCGGTTAAATCGTCGACAGTGGCTATCAAGTGGGTGGTGGGTGGGCAACGAAGCTCTTCGTCGTCCGCTTCCCACTCAAGCCGGACATAGTTCGGCCAAGAGTCTCCTGACAAGGAGAGGGACTTTAATGAGTGTAACACATCGCCTAAGGGTGAGTGTTGGAAGATGTCCGCGGAGCTGAACTCTAAGGTCGGCGCCCGGTCGATGTGTGCGGGTACACGTGGTTCGGAGCCTATGTATGGAGATGAGTCTGAGGTTCCGATGACATAGGCCTCGTTGGAGGTCAGATCTGTGTTCAGCTCTAGCGCCGTTGAGTCTGCGGCTTCCATGGCGAGCTTGAGCTTCCCGTCCTTGGATGGCACACACTATTCTGGATCTAGGGCCAGAGCGATTACAGGTGCTATCTCCTGCACACAGTCCGATGACAGATTTAGGTCATATTCATCGTGGCAGCAGGGCGCGGTTGTCATGGGCTCGAATCCGTCGAAAATCAAGTCTCCGCGGATGTCGGCAGTGTAGTTCAAGCTTCCAAACCTGACTTGATGGACAGGGGCATAGCTGTCGATCTGCTCCAGATGGCCAAGCAAGTTGGCCCACAGTGCGAAGCCGCCGAATACGAAGATCTGTCCGGGGAGAAAAACTTCACCCTGGACTGTGTTGTTGTAGATGATTGAAGGGGCCATCAAGCCTTATGGTGACGACACAGTGGAACTCTCAATGAAAGCACCAATGTCGGTGTCAAAACCGGTGGATCTCGGGTAGGGGGTTTCGAACTGTGCGTCTAAGGCTAATGGTAACAAGAGGCGGGGGACACAATGTTTACCCAGGTTTGGGCCCTCTCGATGGATGTAATACCCTACTTCCTGCTTGATTGATCTTGATGATATGAGTATTACAAGAGTTGATCTACCATGAGATCATAGAGGCTAAACCCTAGAAGCCAGCCTATGATTCTAATTGTTCTTGTCCTACGGACTAAACCCTCCAGTTTATATAGACACTAGAGGGGGCTAGGGTTACACAGAGTCGGATACAGAGAAAGGAATCTTCATATCCGAATCGCCAAGCTTGCCTTCCATGCAAAGGAGAGTCCCATATGGACACGGGACGAAGTCTTCTATCTCATATCTTCATAGTCATAGTCCAGCATATGCATATAGTCCGGCTATCCGAAGACCCCTTAATCCGGGACTCCCTCACCGCTTGCCCTACTGCCTGCGTTTCTGACCACTTCCGTCGGTGGAATCGTGCCGCCAGGCCGCACTACACTCGGGTTCACTTGCCGGGCCTCGGATCCGCTAAACCGAGCTGCCCCTGGGTCACCGCCGCCCTGGATCGACTGCTGCGGATTCGCTGCTACCCCGAATCGACCGCAGTCGGTGATCCCCTTTTCTCCCTCTTGTAGCTCGCCTGTACATGTTCAAATGTCATTGATGCGAGCTCGGATCCGGTTTTGTTGATGGATTTGATGAGTCCTTGCACACAATTTTTTCTCGAGGATTCTTCCTCGTCCGACGACTTGGACGTTGAGTCAATGCTCGAGCGCCATCAATAGAAAATGGTGGTGGCGGTCCTAGCCGTGAAGGAGACCGAGGATCAAAACCGCAAGATATGGCAAGGATCTGCCATTGGCCATGTTTGCATCCCCCGCAACTGCCAGCTCTAGAACATGATGTTGATGCTAGACTACTTCGCGGATGATCCTACCTATCCGCATACCTCTTCCGGAGAAGGTGATATGTCTCCATCGTATCTACTTTTCCAAACTCTTTTGCCCTTGTTTTGGACTCTAATTTGCATGATTAGAAAGGAACTAACCTGGACTGATGTTGTTTTCAGCAGAATTGTCATGGTGTTATTTTTGTGCAGAAATAAAAGTTCTCGACCTGAAACTTCATGGAGATAACTTTTGGAATAAATAAAAAATATTGGCGAACCGAAGGGGGCCCATGCTACGTCTTGAGCTTGCGTTGGTTTTCCTTGAAGAGGATAGGGCGATGCAGCAATAGTAGCGTAAGTATTTCCCTCGGTTTTTGAGAACCAAGGTATCAATCCAGTAGGAGGCTCCTCAGAAGTCCCACGCACCTACACAAACAAACAAGAACTCGCAGCCAACACAATAAAGGGGTTGTCAATCCCTTCAAGGCCACTTGCGAAAGTGAGATCTGATAGAGATAATATGATAAGATAAATATATTTTTGGTATTTTATAATATAGATAGGAAAAAGATGCAAATAAAAGTAGATTGAAAGCTTATATGATAAGAGATAGACCCGGGGGCCATAGGTTTCACTAGTGGCTTCTCTCAAGATAGCATAAGTATTACGGTGGGTGAACAAATTACTGTCGAGCAATTGATAGAAAAGCGAATAATTATGAGATTATCTAGGCATGATCATGTATATAGGCATCACGTCCGTGACAAGTAGACCGACTCTTGCCTGCATCTACTACTATTACTCCACACATCGACCGCTGTCCAGCATTCACCTAGAGTATTAAGTTCATAAAGAACAGAGTAACGCATTAAGAAAGATGACAAGATGTAGAGGGATAAACTCATGCAATATGATATAAACCCTATCTTTTTATCCTCGATGGCAACAATACAATACATGCCTTGTTGCCCCAGCTGTCACTGGGAAAGGACACCGCAAGATTGAACCCAAAGCTAAGCACTTCTCCCATTACAAGAAAGATCAATCTAGTATGCCAACCAAACTGATAATTCGAAGAGACTTGCAAAGATAACTTAATCACACATAAAAGAATTCAGAGGAGATTCAAATATTTCTCATATATAAACTTGATCATAAACCCACAATTCATCAGATCTCGACAAACACACTGCAAAAAGAGTTACATCAAATAGATCTCCAAGAAGATTGAGGAGAACATGGTATTGAGATTCAAAGAGAGAGAAGAAGCCATCTAGCTAATAACTATGGACCTGAAGGTCTATGGTAAACTACTCACAACTCATCGGAGAGGCTATGGTTTTGATGTAGAAGCCCTTCGTGGTCGATTCCCCCTCCGGCGGAGCACCGACAAAGGCTCCAAGATGGGATCTCGCGGATACAGAATGCTACGGCGGTGGCAATAGTTTTTCGTGGTCACTTCTGATGTTTTTGGGGTACATGGGTATATATAGGAGGAAGAAGTAGGTCGGTGGACGCCCGAGGGGCCCATGAGGGTGGGGGGCACGCCCAGCACCCTCATGGCTGCCTCGGTTGTTTCTTGACTTCCACTCCAAGTCCTCTGGATCACGTTCATTCCAAAAATCACGCCCTCGAAGGTTTCATTCCGTTTGGACTCCGTTTGATATTCCTTTTCTTCGAAACACTAAAATAGGCAAAAATACAGCAATACGGGCTAGGCCTCTAGTTAGTAGGTTAGTCCCAAAAATGATATAAATGTGTAAAGTAAAGCCCATAAACATCCAAAACGGGTAATATAATAGCATGGAACAATAAAAAATTATAGATACGTTGGAGACGTATCAAGCATCCCCAAGCTTAATTCGTGCTCGTGCTCGAGTAGGTAAATGATAAAAACAATTTTTTTGATGTGGAATGCTACCAAGCATAATTCTCAATGTAATTTTGTTTATTCTGTCATGAATGTTCAGATCCAATTGATTCAAAATAAAAGTTCATATTGACATAAGAAATAGTAATACTTCAAGCATACTAGTCAAAGCAATCGTGTCTTCTCAAAATAACATGGCTAAAGAAAGTTCATCCCTACAAGATCATATAGTTAGGCTATGATTCATTTTCGTCACACAAAAATGCTCCCATCTTGTACACTCCCGATGACAAGCCAAGCAATTGTTTCGTACTTAAATAATCTCAAACTTTTTCAACTTTCACGCAATACATGAGCATGAGCCATGGATATAGCACTATGGGTGGAATAGAATATGATGAGGGAGATTGTGTGGAGAAGACAAAAAAGGAGAAAGTCTCACATTGATGAGGATAATCAATGGGCTATTGAGATGCCCATCAATTGATGTCAACATGAGGAGTAGGGATTGCCATGCAACGGATGCACTAGAGCTATAAATGTATGAAAGCTCAACAAAAGAAACTAGTGGGTGTGCATCCAACTTGCTTGCTCACGAAGACCTTGGCATTTTGAGGAAGCCCATCGTAGGAATATACAATCCAAGTTCTATAATGAAAAATTCCCACTAGTATATGAAAGTCACAACATATGAGGCTCTCTATATGAAGAACATGGTGCTACTTTGAAGCACAAGTGTGGAAAAAGATAGTAACATTGTCCCCCCTTTTTTTCTTGGGCCTTCCTTTTTTTTATTTGGCCTTTCTTTTTTTGGTCTTTTTTTATTTGGCCTTTTTTTATTTGGGGATAATGCTCTAAAAATGATGATCATCACACTTCTATTTATTTACAACTCATGAATTACAACCCAAAACTAGATCAAGATATGACTCTATATGAATGTCTCCGGCGGTGTACCAGGATGGGCAATGAATCAAGAGTGACATGTATGAAAAATTGTGCATGGTGACTTTGCCACAAATACAATGTCAACTACATGATCATGCAAGGCAATATGACAATGATGATGCGTGTCATAATGATAAACGAAATGGTGGAAAGTTGCATGGCAATATATCTTGGAATGGCTATGGAAATGCCATAATAGGTAGGTATGATGACTGTTTTGAGGAAGATATAAGGAGATTTATGTGTGATAGAGCGTATCGTATCACGGGGTTTGGATGCACCGGCGAAATTTGCACCAACTCTCAAGGTGACAAAGGGCAATGCATGGTACCGAAGAGGCTAGCAATGAGGGAAGGGTGAGAATGCGTATAATCCACGGACTCAACATTAGTCATAAAGAACTCATATACTTATTGCAAAAATCTACAAGTCATCAAAAACCAAGCACTATGCGCAGGCTCCTAGCGGGATAGATTGGTAGGAAAAGACCATCGCTCGTCCCCGACCGCCACTCATAAGGATGCACAATCTAAGAACACCTCATGTTTCAAATTTGTTACACAACTTTTACCATACGTGCAAGCTACGGGACTTGCTAACTTCAACACAAGCATTGTTTAAATTCATAATCACCCAACTAGCATGACTCTAATATCACCACCTCCATATCTCAAAACAATTATCAAGTATCAAATTGATCATATCATCCAATTCACTTCCTATGATAGTTTTTATTATACCCAACTTGGATGCCCATCATTCTAGGACCAATTTTATAACCATAGCAAATACCATGCTGTTCTAAAATACTCTCAAAATGATATAAGTGAAGCATGAGATACTAACAATTTCTACAAAATTAAGCCACCGCCATGCTCTAAAAGATATAAGTGAAGCACTAGAGCAAAACTATCTAGCTCAAAAGATATAAGTGAAGCACATAGAGTATTCTAATAAATTCCAATCAAGTGGGTTTCTCCCAAAAGGTGTGTACAACAAGGATGATTGTGGTAAACTAAAAATCAAAGGCTAATATCATACAAGATGCTCCAAGCAAAACACATATCATGTGGCGAATAAAAATATAGCTCCAAGTAAACTTACCGATAAACGAAGACGAAAGAGGGGATGCCTTCCAGGGCATCCCCAAGCTTAGGCTTTTGGCTATCCTTGAATATCTTGGGGTGCCATGGGCATACCCAAGCTTAGGCTCTTGCCACTCCTCATTCCATAGTCCATCAAATCTTTACCCAAAACTTGAAAACTTGACAACACAAAACTCAACAGGAAATCTCATAAGCTCCGTTAGTGAAAGAAAGAAAAACCACCACATAAGGTACTGTAATGAACTCATTCTTTATTTATATTGGTGTTAAACCTACTATATTCCAAGTTATCTTTGGTTCATACCCCTACATACTAGCCATAGATGCATCAAAATAAGCAAACAACACATGAAAAGCAGAATCTGTCAAAAACCCGCTACTGCTATGAATTCTGATATGTCGCATGTTATTGATGATGCCACTTCTGCTATGCATGATACTTATGATGAAACTACTTCTGTGCTTGATACTACTTTGCCATTAGGTGAATTTCTTGACGAACAACTTGCTAGGGTTAGAGAGAACGAAATTATTGAAGATGAAATTATTGATGATAGTGATGATGAAGGTTCTCCCCCTAAGTATGAATTGCCTGTTGTTCCTGAGGGTTATGTTATGGATGAAGAAACTACTAGGGATCTTTTTGCTTGCAATGATAGATCTGATCTTAAGAAATTATGAGATAAACTTAAACAGAAAACTCTGAATGCTAGAATGAAATATGACCCTGCATTTGCTACTTCACCTATATTTGTTACTGATAAGGATTATGAATTCTCTGTTGATCCTGAAATAATTACTTTGGTTGAATCTGATCCTTTTTATGGCTATGAATCTGAAACTGTTGTGGCACATCTTACCAAGATGAATGATATAGCCACCCTATTTACTAATGATGAGAAGTCTCGCTATTATTATATCCTTAAGATATTTCCATTCTCATTAAAGGGTGATGCTAAAACTTGGTTTCATTCTCTTGATCCTGGTTGTGTGCGTAGTCCCCAGGATATGATTTATTACTTCTCTTCTAAATATTTCCCCGCTCATAAGAAACAAGCTGCCTTGCGGGAAATATATAATTTTGTGCAAATCAAAGAATTGAGTCTCCCACAAGCTTGGGGGAGGCTTCTCCGATTACTGAATGCTTTGCCTGATCATCCTCTTAAGAAAAATGAAATACTTGATATATTTTATAACTAGTAAGTGTGAACGTGCAATGCACATATGGCCACAAGAGTAAACTTCTATGTACATCTTAGTTATGAGACAATTATATTTTTAAAAACACAGTTAAGGGGATTGTCTGTATAATCATCCTCTTAACTCATTTTTTGGGATAAAATTTGCCACATTATGTAGGATATGCCGAAATATGAACGAATGTGCAGAAGCTATACCGTGGTGCAACAATATATAGTGGTGTCAAAAGTTGGTTGTACAAAGGGTCAAAAGCTGGTGATGTCAAAAACTGTCAAAACAAGATCTTCACAACCAAATGATAAGTGTCACACGTGTGGCACAAAGTAACACCACCCATACTTTTTTTACAACTAAAATTGCCATACCTTCAAAAAACTGAAACGTGCCATCAAAACAAAAATTTGCCATTCTCGGGTAATTAAACTTGCCATCAAAAAATGCCAGGAGGGAATTGCTTTGTGCCACACGTGTGGCACTTATCACGGTCCTAGAAATAAAAGTGATGTCAAAAGTTGGAATGCCATAAACACTCGCATTTCGGACTGACACCTCCATGCTCGATCCTAATACAAGAAAAATGAAATAATATATTTTACAAAGATTCTGCAAAGGAAAATCAACAATGTGCCTGTGTTGCACAGGTTGAGACAAAGCACCTTCAGGCAAGAATAGTTATCACTTATCCACTTTCATTATAGTCAAGGAATTTTTCTGCAGAAACCAAATATATATTTTGTTAGGAGTTTTTCTGGATGTTGCAACATTGAGTTCTAACATACAACCATCAAAGAAAGCAAATCAACATGGGAGATCAACCTATGACATAGTAATTCATAAGTAGGTAACTTGTACTATATATGGTGACATTGTGGAGGTACCAGTTTAGTATATTTGCATTCACCATTGTTCCAGAGTACATAGGAACATCTATTTTGGTTGTTCATATCCACACCACATGACATTAATACCACCTTGCTAATCACATTTACATTCTCAATAGTCTTTATCATGTAAAAAATTGAAGCAGCTCACTTCACTAAATTGGAACTAATGATTTAAATGGTTCTTCTCAAGGGTGTAGTAGTGTGTATCACTCGTTCGGTCGCTCCCCTTCCTTATAAGTCTCAAGCCTGAATGTCATGTGTTTTACCGGGAGAAACAAATTCAATGAGATAGTGCAGATGCTATAACATGGACGTACATTACACTATAAGATGAACACTTCCCATGATTCAATTATAAGCACAAAATTATGGAAACCACAGAGAATTTATGATTTATAATAGGGACCAGCTATTTTCTTGCTTGGAATCCAAACAAAACATTTTCATTTTGTCAGTGCATCGTTCTGTTATTCACACATGGAGCACTTGGATATGCTAATTTATTTAGTACTTTGTTATTTCGTAGCTATATTAACGTTCATTCAGCAGCTACTATACTGGAACCTCATATTCCAAGAAAACCTTTAAATTGCAAAACACAAAGAATTCTAATGGACAACAGTTATGTTATTATGGAAGAACAATACAAGTAAATGGGAACATACCATATTCTTTATCATGCAGTAATAACAATACTGTATCAACAACTCAGAGCACCGCTTCTTTTCAAATATGTTCATACTGGACGTGGTGAGAAGGAAAATGTCAGATATTGGAGCAGAAAATAAGATTGGAAAATAGAATAAGAATCACAAACCAATTCACAAACAAGAATAAGAATAACAAAAGGTAGCATTAAGGTATGATGGATGATTTGTAACATTCATCTAACTTCAGCATGGATTTTTGAATAGTAATGCTGATGAAGCAAAATATGGTTTCCACTCTAAGAAACTATATAGTGAAGAAATAAACAAACATAGGACCACTGGGGCAGTAAATAGGCTTAATGGAAATTTTTGAGAATTTAACACCCAATATCATGTGATAGTTAATTGAAAACAAAAAATATATTTTGTGGAGTCTATGGTAATAGGCCATATGGGAGGTCGGGTACACTCAGGTCGTCTGAAATTGAACCGATCACAAGAGAATGTACTGCATTATAGATTGCACATTCACTTCATGGTTGATTGAAGAGCATAAAAAACTCATAGGTACAACATTCTCACCTCACGTCCTAATGATGTCGGACAAGCAACTGCCAACTGGACACCGGAAGACATGGTAGTCCTGTGGTGGTTTGTGGTACGTTCTCTTGACATCCAGCAACTGTCTCGAGGTTTCCTATGAAATGATGTCATTTGGGATGTTTCCTTGGTCACTCATGAACAATATAGAGAATAAAAGTTACCCGGCTGTGATCCTCCAAGCTTCTCTTCGGAATTCTGATCATCCTCTTCTTGCTCCCCTGAATGTGTGTCATCTAGCTCCCCTTCTTCCAGCTCCACCTAGAAAATGGTAGAGCATTACTTGTAAAATAGGACAATAGGTATGTACTTTCGTTTTTCTTCCGAATTATGTAAAGTTGGTTTTCAGTAATGAAAATCGGAAGGGGCGAGCCCTTCTTTGATAAAAAAAAGGTACGTACTTTCCAGCACAAATGGAGTACAGAAACAAGAAAAATACTTTGCAAGGATAACCAGAACATCATTCTTAGGTTACCAAGTTGATCCAATTGTAGAACTAACAGAACACATTGTTGAGCAAATTAAAAAATCCCATCCATCTCCCCATGAACTGAAAGAATTTGCAGGCCACAAGTGTGCGTGAGCATCAAACCAACACATTCGAAGAACCTATGACCGCGGCCGATCGGACAGCCAATCCAAGAACTTATATCGCCTACGAACTGGGCCATGAAACATGGCAAGAACAAAAACACGCAGACGCACCAAATTTCAACAAATAAATGAACAGGGTCTTGAATCTTACACACGGTTTAAGAGAGGCAGAAACTGGTGCTTGCTACACCAGGGCCGGTCTCTGGTCTCGCAAGGTGTCAACCGCCTTGGTCATGCGCCTGCACGGGTGATGCGCCGAGCCCCGGCCTCCTGGTCGCTGTCATCCTAGAGCCCACCCGCTCTCCGCCGTGTCACGGGAGAAACAGCCAGGCCCCACTGCCGGCGTGGCCATGCCATGGCTGCACAGCGCGAGCTCCTCTATGAGCCAGCTCGACCACCCCCATAACAGGCCTGCCTCCCCGCGATACCGCACAGGCTGCCCGGCCCGGCCTGCCGGAGCTCGCCACCGTTGCTTGCCATCGTCGTCGAACATTAGTCGTTGTCGCCACTCGAACATTTAGGGATAACCCTAACACCGTCATCGCATCGATGCGGACCACGCCGTCGCGTGCCGAGAGCAGCAGCTGCCGTGCGGTCTGGTACATCTCCGACAGCGCCCCAGTCCCAGCTGGACAAATCCATGGTTGCGTTGGTCGAGATCGAAGACTCCTCTAGATTGTTTCGGTGTGTTAAATGGCGCTTCCTTGAGATTGTAGTTTTTTTTGCGAGTGTGATTCCAGGGCTTGAAATGAATCGATCACAAAGGCAAACAATGACAGTTTCTATTTTTGCGTGCGTGATTGTTGGGATCCAACGATGTGGGTCGGTGGGTTTGAAGTTAGATATTTTTCTCTTGTGGAGTATGGTCAGTCAACCTAAATTGCTAAGTGCACACAGAGAACGGATTAGATCAAGGCTAGCGGTTGGATTAAGTTTAATGGGCCTAATTCCGCGGTGGTAATGGGTTCGCGTACGTTTGTGGGGTGCGTTTAAAGAAGTTTATGTTTGATTGTTTACTAGTAGTAGAGATGGACTAACCGATGCTTCCAAGGACCACTTGGATAGTTGTGCTGGTTGTGTTTTCAGGAAAAGAACAGTCGACCAAGATGAATTGTTATTGAATAATGTGTTGACTAATGAAAATAATTGGACTCTTCCTGAACCAATTCCTAAGGCAATTCCTGAGCCAATTGAGCCAACTCCTGAGCCTATTCCTAAACCTACTCCGAAGAGTCCTGAAGATATGCAAGAGGCAAAGAAATCAATGAAAGGAAAAGGTATTAAAGCTGAAGATGTTAAGAATTTACCTCCTATTGAAGAAATACATGGTCTTAATATACCGCCTGTTGAAGAAACACATTGTCTTGATAACCCGACACAGGTAGTAAAGGTAAATTCTCTCTATAGATATGATAAAGTTGAAATTCCGTCTACTAAATTTCATAGCCAGTGCTTAGATGAATTTGATGACTTTATGGCTAGACAAGAAAGTTTTAATGCTTATGTTGGTAGAGAATTAAAGAATAATGCTTTCGAGATTGGACGCTTGAGTGATTATATGGCTAGAGTTAAAGGTGAACTTAAAATCATTAGCAAATATGCTTCTATGGTTACCACTCAAGCAGAGCGAGTACTTAAAGCTCAAAGTGATTTTCTTGATGAATTAAATAATAAACATGATTTTGCTGTTAGAGTGGCTACTAGAACTAATAGAATGACTTAGGAACCTTTGTATCCTGAAGGCCACCCTAAGAGAATCGAGCAGGATACTCAGAGAAATAATTTAGAGGCACCTATTTCTTCTAAAAAGAAGAAAAAGAAAAACAATAGGACTTTGCATGCTTCTAGTGAACCTATTGTAGACACACCTGAGAATCCCACTGATATTTCTATTTCTGATGCTAAAACTCAATCAGGTGATGAACATGAACCTAGTGATAATGCCAATGATAATGTTCATGTTGATGCTCAACCTAGCAATAATAATGATGTAGAGATTGAACCTGCTGTTGATCTTGATAACCCACAATCAAAGAATCAACGTTATGATAAGAGAGATTTTGTTGCTAGGAATCACGGTAGAGAAAGAGAACCATGGGTTCAGAAACCCATGACCTTTCCTCCTAAACCATCCAAGACAAAGGATGATGAGGATTTTGAGCACTTTGCTGAAATGATTAGACCTATCTTCTTATGTATGCGCTTAACTGATATGCTTAAAGTAAATCCTTATGCTAAATATATGAAGGATATCATTACAAATAAAAGAAAGATACCGGAAGCTGAAATTTCCAGCATGCTTGCTAATTATAATTTTAAGGGTGGAATACCAAAGAAACTTGGAGATCCAGGAGTATCAACTATACCATGCTCCATTAAAAGAAACTATATTAAAACTGCTTTATTTGATCTTGGAGTCGGTGTTAGTGTTATGCCTCTCTCTTTATATCATAGACTTGAATTGAATAAACCTACTGAAATATCTTTGCAAATGGCTGATAAATCAACTGCTATACCTATCGGTATTTGCGAGCATGTGCATGCTGTGGTTGTAAATGTCACTATCTTAACGGACTTTGTTATTATTGATATTCCCGAGGACGATAGTATGTCGCTTATCCTTGGTAGACCCTTTTTGAATACTGCAGGGGCTGTTATTGATTGCAACAAAGGCAATGTCACTTTTCATGTTAACGATAATGAGCATATGTTACACTTTCCAAGGAAACAACCTCAAGTTCATAGCATCAATTCTATTGGAAAAGTTCCAACTATTATTATTGGAGGTTTTGAATTTCCTCTTCCTACTGTCAAGAAAAAGTACGATATTCTTATTGTTGGGGATGTTCATATCCCCGTTGAGGTAATCTAGTGTTATTCGAAATTTCTCTAGTTCCATGTTATTCGGAATGAGTTTGTAAACAAGACTTGATCAACCTTGTTAGTGGATTCCTTTTGATGATCATGAGATGGATGAAACTAGAAGGCACAACCTTCTATACCCTATTTTTACTTTCTGTTGTTTAGAATAAATAAAGCAAAAATAGTATTATCTGTCTGTTTTCTGAACTATCCGTGCAATAAAAAATATCCCGAAAATAAAAGTGCTCCAAATGCCCTGCAAATTTAGTATGATTTTTATGGAATATTTGAGGATTTTAGGCACTGAAAACATGGCAGGGGGGCAAGCACCTGGCCACGAGGGTGGAGGGCGTGCCCACTCCCCCTGGGCGCGCTCCCCTATCTCGTGGGCCCACGGTGGGCCCCCTCCACTTATTCGTGCACCCACACACTCCATCTTCCTCCAAAAAAAATCCCCATCTGGCTCAAGAACGAGTTCTAGCTCATTTTGCTGCGATTTTCGATCTCCTTGCTCAAAGCTCCATTCAAAAAACTGCTTTGGGAGATTGTTGCTTGGTATGTGACTCCTCCGTTGGTCCAATTAGTTTTTGTTCTAGTGCTTTATTCATTGCAAATTTTTGCTGCATAGGTGACCTTGTTCTTGAGCTTGCATGACAACTTTATGAGGTCCCAAGTAATTATAATGCATGATATAGGCTGTAGGCACTTGTGGGAGTAGTTGCTATCAGTTTTATTGAGTTTGATTCACTTTTATTTTGAAGTTACTAAAAATTTTAGAAATTTTTCAGAGAAAGAAATATGTCCAGGAAAATGTACCAAGGTGGTTCCTCAACAAAAAGAGGACCTAGGCGTGCCATGCGTGAGCAAGACAATGAACCACCAAGGGAAGCTGAGGTGCGATCTTGTGAGTGGCTGTCAGAAGAGTTCATGGTCAATGCAGGCATCAAGGATGAATTTGACACATATGTGCGTAATGCCTAGCTTGAGGACTTCATACAAGATAAGTGTCCTCAGTACTACCAATTGACTGATTCATTCATGAGAAGGTTTAAATATGCATCATCGCATAATTCTCAGAATGTCATGTTTGATATTTATGATCATTCTTATACCATGGACCTGGAAGATTTCACAACTTCTTGCAAACTCCCTCAGTGCGGCAATGTTAATGAACCCCACAAATCTGAATATAAATACTTTCTTGCTAGTATCACTATGGGAGAATCTAGGGATATAGCACAAGCTACTATAGGGAGCATTCATTTTCCTGCTATACATTATTTTGCTCTCTTCATTGGTAGATGCATTCACGGTAAAGATGAAGCATGTCACATGTGTGTCCCTGATCTTTCTGTTCTCAAGAGTGCTGTATTAGGTAATAAAGATTACAACTTGGGGGCAATAGTGGCACGTAGGTTGCATAATAATGGTATATCTGGAGATTTATTTGGATGGATTTATGCGACCCGTGTTGCTAATTATCTTGGTATATCCCCACATGAGAGTGATATTGAGTTGCCTGCTGCTTATTTAGATTTTGATGCGATGATCAGGCACCGTTTTCTTGTGAGGAATGCACAATTCCTCCAGTATCGACTAATCTTTGACATACGTCGCACTGTCCATGTTACTCTCCCTGCTCCTTCCCTTTTTGATTACCAGGCAAAATGAAGATATGTTGTTACCAGGGAGGAGGCAGCCGAACATGAGAGGAGAGCGGAGGCAGCTCGCCAACATGCCGCAGCTCAGGAGGCATTGCCTGCTACATCTCAGTACGACCCCTGTTATAACTTTGGATATAAGCCAGGTTATCCTTGGCATTACACCAACTTAGGCCAAAAGCCTAAGCATGGGAGAGTATGTATTTCTCACCGACTTTACTTTCATGTTGACACACTATTCTAGTTGTCGGTGCTCATACTCTTTCATTGTATTATCCATGGTAGTTTAATTTCTTTTTCTACCTTTCTTCTTGTGTGTTTTATAAACCTTAAGAAAACCAAAAAAATTAGTTAGTTTACTTTCCATGCTTGTAGTAGTAATTAAAAAGAAAACCCAAAAATATTTCTCGCTCTTCTTTTGCTTGTTGGGAGCTTTCCCGTGTAAATAGTTTTATTTCTTTTCTTTCTTTTGGGGGTCAAGAGTAGAAGACCATAATGAAAATGCTTAGTGGCTCTCATATGCATGATTGTTGATTTAACCAAGAGCCCATATTATCTTATCTTCTCCCTTGAATTGAATGGTTGCAGATTTGTAGCGACCCGACCCAAATGGATCGAAGTCTCTGTGCTTACGTGTCATCCCTGGATCGGTATGCTGACACACACAGTATTCGAGGAATTATAACAGAGTTCAATCACACACTTTATTACATCGAGATCCTCAAAAGAGTATTTATTACAATAATATGGCCAAAGACCATCTAAAACAAAATAACCGCGGAACCATCGAAGGTAAATGAGTCCATCCAACTCCACGGCAAACTGAGTGCAGAACAACGACCTATCGCACCTTTAATCCTCGTCGGAAAAGTCTGCAACATGAGACATTGCAGCCGCGTAGGTCAGCACATGGAATATGCTGGCAATTTCACACCATAGAATAATAATAAATGAAAAGACTTTCTCTATATGCAAATTTAGCTGGTGGAGGCTCTAAGTTAAATTTTTGCATAAAGCCAATTTTACCCTACAACAAAGGAATAAATTTTTATTAACTACTAAATTAAAATGCCATTATTGAGAAGGCTCCTCCACCTCAAACCCAAATTTCCCAAGTTATTAGTTACCCAATAATTTGATTAAAAAGAGTGATGAGATCAACAAATAATTCACTTCTAGATACTCAAGTTGTCCATAACCGGGGACGCGGCTAATCATGATTAGTTTGTACACTCTGCAGAGGTTTGCGCACTTTTCCCCACAAGACTCGACCACCTCCATGATCGGAAGATCGAGACATAGCCTTTCAGAAGCGTTTGCCCTTAACCCTGGGTAGACCGGTACACCTACTTTCCCCTACATCAGCTAGTCTACCACGGAAAGGGGTCACACAACTTACTCAACTATGCCAGAGCCCATAATGGCTTGTGGCTGCACACGGAAGTTTCTAGGCATGAAATATCTTATGATCCCTTTGAGCCTGGGTGGCGGACCTAGGGTAATCATACGGGTACTCCGGGATTCCCCTTGGGCAAGCACTGGTTACTCCAGGTGCCCCAAACAATCCACCTAGATGTGTTTTAAAGTTGCCACCTTATGTTATCCCAAAATTATTATCTCTCGCAACTTGCATGGATCACTCAACCCAATCCCCGTCTATGAGCATGGCTAAGCAATATATGACATAACAAAAATTCCCAGGGTAATCAAAGGTCATAGGTTCCTACCACATGAACTACATAGCATATTCACATGCTCCCAATCTTATGCATGCAATCTTTGAGGGTGAAACTAATGCATAGTAAAAACTGAGTATTGAAAATTATGATCAAAGTGTGAACTTGCCTTGCTGACGTTCGTTGAACTGTAAAGATTCGTAGTAGCAAGCTTCGCACTCCGGATAATCTAGCGTAAGCAAGCAATAACATACATAAGCATACAAGCAAAGATCCAAAAAGAAAGCAAATGAAAGACTTCGAAAAACTCCAAAACATCCAAATAAAGTTTCTGTACAGAACAAAGTTTTTATAGTAGCAAAAATATGTGTGTGTGGTTCTAACAGAAAGTACACGTTACGAGCTTCGATTTGCAAAAAGAATCACCTAAAACAGAGTTACGAAACTCGAGATACGGCCTAACAAAGTTTGAATTCAGATCTGTTTGAATTCAAATTTTAAAATTTTCAAACATATTTTTCGTTTGGTTCTCTGGATAGAGGGGATTTTTATGAACTAGTAGGAAAAATAATCAACTAAATGGGATCAATAGACTAAAAGATATACAAGAAACAAGAATTGGTATAGAATCTGAGATTGAAAAAAATACTGAAAAAAACATTTGGCCTGGGTGTTCACCGGACTTGTCGCCGACGACGAGGAAGAAGGCAGCTCCGGTGTGTTTCGGCGAAGGACGTGTGCGGGACGGTGTAGAGGTCGATGAGTTGAACCACTTGCACAAGTTATGGTGGTAGATTGCTTCCTGTACACACGGTGAGAGGTCGCCGGAATTCGCAAACTCCGGCGAGCAATTGGAGAGGTTAGAGAGAGGGAAAAACTCCAGAAGTAGAGGGCTTCGGACGAGGGGCGAGAGGTCTACCAGGGGTGCTTTATATAGGGCTTGGGGAGGTCCAAAGTTGGGTGGGGCGAGATGTGTTAATGGCTGCATTTTCAAACGCTCATGGTGGCCATTAGAGAGGGAATTAAGGCGCACTAGTGAAGGGGAATGGGTAGAGGGAGGCGAGGGGGTTCTGTTCAGAGGGTTTTCGGGGCGAGGGAGAGGAAGGGGAGGGGTGGGGCGCTAGGGTGGGGTGCTGCCCTGCGTGCGTGGGTACAGTAACGTACGGGAGGTTGAAGACGACCTCCTGTCGTGAAGAAGGCTGGGCCTTCCTTCGGCCTTGGCTGCCCACGTTTTTTTTAACTTTTTTTTAACAAAAGCAATGTAACAACAGAAACAAAATAAATACAAGTCTAAAGATTTCCAAAAAATTCACATAGTTATATGGTCTTATATATGACCTAGTGAACTTTTATCTGTCCTAAAATGCAAGTTTTCAAAAATAAACTTTTTGCTAAACTAATAAAATAAAGTGCAAATAAAACCCAACAAATATATTTGGGTTCCAAATTCAATTTCCAATATTTTCCTTCTATTTTTGAAGAAGTCATTTTATCTTCTCTCTTTATTTTATATTTGGAATAATGGAAATAAATTTTTGGTGGAACCAAGTTTGATCCAATTTCCAAATTTTGAAATTCTCAAAATTGGTTTTAGGGAAACTTCCAACTCTCTCTTTTGGTCCTTGAGTTGCTCAAAGTTTCTTGGATCAAAAATCAAATAAAATAAATGGGGCAAAATGCATAAATCATGGATGCATATGAATGATCTATTTATAAACATCCAAATTGAAAATTGGGATGTTACAAACCTACCCCCCTTAAGATGAATCTCGCCCTCGAGATTCGGGTTGGCTAGCAAAAAGGTGTGGGTGGTCCTGTTGGAGATCATCTTCTCGTTCCCAAGTGGCTTCTTCCTCAGTATGATGACTCCACTGAACCTTGCAAAACTTGATGACCTTGCTGCGGGTAACCCTGCTTGCAGTCTCGAGAATCTTGATGGGCTTCTCCTCATAGGTCAGATCAGTATCCAACTGTATGGCCTCAAGTGGTACTGTATCTCTCAATGGAATATCGGCCATCTCGGCATGGCACTTCTTCAACTGGGAAACGTAAAACACATCATGAACTCCTGACAAGGCATCTGGTAATTCCAACTTGTAGGCAACTTCACCCATGCATTCTAAAACTCTGTATGGCCCCACAAACCATGGTGCTAACTTTCCTTTGACTCCAAATCGTTTAACTCCTTGAAGTGGTGACACACGCAGATATGCTCTATCTCCGACTTCATAGGTTACTTCCTTACGTTTAGTATCGGCATAACTCTTCTGTCTGGATTGGGCTACCTTGAGTCTGTCGCGGATCAACTTGACTTTCTCCTCTGAATCTCTAATTAAATCTGGTCTAAATAATTTACGGTCTCCAACTTCATCCCACATCAATGGTGTTCTGCACCTCCTTCCATACAAAGCTTCGAAAGGGGCCATTTTCAAACTAGCTTGATAGCTGTTGTTATATGAGAACTTTGCGTAAGGCAAATTATCATCCCAACTAGATCCATAATCTAGCGCACAAGCTCTCAACATGTCCTCCAGAATCTGATTGATTCTCTCGGTTTGCCCATCTGTCTGCGGATGAAAAGTTGTACTGAACTCTAGCCTGGTACCCAAAGTTTCATGTAACTGATGCCAAAACTTTGAGGTTAATTGTGTTCCTCTATCTGATACGATGGTCCTCGGAACTCCATGCAGACATACGATCCTGGTCATGTATATCTTGGCTAACTTAGCACTTGTATATGTGGTTTTCACGGGGATGAAGTGAGCTACCTTAGTCAAGCGATCAACCACTACCCAAATAGAATCATAGCCTGATCGGGTCCTGGGTAATCCTGTAATGAAGTCCATGCCAAGCTTGTCCCACTTCAATCTGGTATCGGCAAAGGCTGAAGTAATCCTGCTGGTTTATGGTGCTCTGCCTTAACCCTCTGACATACGTCACATACTGCGACATACTCGGCAATATCCTTCTTCATACCCGTCCACCAGAAATTTTCCTTCAAGTCCAAATACATCTTGGTGTTGCCCGGGTGTATTGAATAAGGCGAATCATGAGCCTCCTGAAGAATCAATTTCCTGATCTCTGGGTCATTTGGCATGTAAATACGCTTCTCAAACCATAAGGTTCCATGTTCATCCTCATGAAATCCTTCTGCCTTTCCTTGGTTCATCCTTCCCTTTATCTCCGCAATGCCTTTGTCTAACTTCTGGGCTTCTCGGATCTTTCTCAACAAAGTGGATTGAATTTCCATTGCGGCAACAAAACCTCGTGGTACTATCTCCAATCGAAGATCTCTGAGATCATCAATTAACTCCTGAGGTAGTCCTCCTGCTGTGAGAGTATTGACATAACTCTTGCGGCTCAATGCATCTGCCACAACATTGGCCTTTCCTGGGTGATAGTGCAATTTCATGTCATAATCCTTTATGAGCTCCGACCATCTTCTCTGCCTGAGGTTCAACTCCTTCTGTGTGAAGATGTATTTCAAACTCTTGTGTTTTGTGTAAACATCACACCTGTTTCCAATAAGAAAATGTCTCCAGGTCTTGAGTGCGTGCACTACGGCTGCTAACTCCAAATCATGTGTGGCATAATTCCGCTCATGAGGTCGAAGCTGACGCGAGGCATATGAAACAACTCTTCCTTCTTGCATAAGAACACCTCCAAGTCCCTGACGAGAAGCGTCGCAATATACTTGGAAATCCTTGCGTGTATTCGGAAGAATTAGCACTAGGCTGTGACCAAACGTTTCTTTAGCTCCTAGAAACTGGCCTCACATTCGTCGGTCCAAACAAACTTAGTATCTTTCTTCAATAACTCTGTCATGGGCTTCGGGATCTTGGAGAAATTCTCAATAAACCTCCGGTAATATCCTGCAAGTCCAAGAAAACTATGAATCTCTCCGACTGAGGTGGGTGCCTTCCATTCGGTGACGGCTTCAACCTTGGAGGGGTCTACTGCTATTCCTTCTCCTGATATAACATGTCCGAGAAATCCGACTTCCTTCAACCAGAATTCGCACTTGCTGAACTTTGCGTATAATTGATGTTCCCTGAGCTTCTCTAGAACCAAGCGCAAATGTTCCTTGTGTTCTTCTTCATTCTTCGAGTAAATCAATATGTCATCAATGAATACCACAACAAACTGATCCAAGAACTCCATGAATACCTTATTCATCGTACTCATAAAATAGGCAGGGCCATTAGACAAACCAAAAGACATGACCATGTACTCATAAAGTCCGTATCTCGTGGTAAAAGCTGTCTTGGGTATATCCTGTTCTTGAATCTTCAGCTGGTGATATCCTAATTGAAGAGCGATCTTGGAGAAAACTTTTGCTCCTTGTAGCTGGTCAAACACATCATTGATCATTGGTAGAGGGTACTTGTTCTTAATCGTCACCTCGTTTAGCACACGATAATCTACAACCATTCTCAAGGTTCCATCCTTCTTCTCAACTAGAAGCACTGGGGCTCCCCAAGGTGATGAACTCGGTCGAATATAACCTTTCTCCAATAATTCCTTAATCTGCTTCTTAATTTCCTCCAGATCATTTGCGGGCATCCGATACGGTCTCTTGGATATTGGTCCAGTGTCTGGTAACAATTCGATCAAAAACTCTATGTCCTGATCCGGTGGCATGCCGGGCAATTCCTCGGGTAATACATCGAGATAATCCTTCACAACTGGTACTTCCTCCTGAACAACTCCCGAAAGAGAATTCACTTGAGTCCTCTTTGGCGTATGCCTCGACACATACTTGATCCGCTTCCCCTCTGGGGTGGTGAGAAGAATCGACTTACTGGCACAATCAATATTCCCTTCATACTTGGATAGCCAGTCCATACCTAGGATCACGTCCAATCCTTGGGATTCTAGGATAATGAGGTCGGTGGGGAAAACGTGTCTCCCTATGGTCAATGGTAACTAAAAACATCCCCGACTAGCCATATACTCTACTCCTAGGGAACTCACTAACATAGGTGACTTAAGGGCTACGGTCGGCAACTTAAACTTATCCACAAACCCCCTTGATATGAATGAATGTGATGCACCAGTGTCAAAAAGAACAAGGGCTGTAAATGAATTAACCAAGAACTTACCAACAACGATGTCAGGCTGGTCATAAACTTCCTCCACATTGACATGGTTCACCTGACCTCTGGTGAAAGGATTGGGCTTCTTGCCTCCAGAGCTTCCATTTCCATTCCCGTTCTTTGCCTCAGGGCAATCGGTGGCGTAGTGTCCGGTTTTCCCGCACTTGAAACAAGTAATGTGGCTCAGATCCTTCTTTGTTGGTGTAGCAGGGTTGGACTGATGCTGATTGTTGTTTCCTCCGTTCCCATTGCCATTCCTATGGCCATTATGGTTGTGTCCATTACCTCCATGATGTGAATGTCCTCCATGGTTATGGTGAGTGTGTCCACCATACTTGCCGGATCCTGATCCATTATTTCCCGAGTACGGGGTATAGCGAGGCTTCTGCTGAACACCAGAGTTGTACTTTCCCTGTTCGTACTTCCTCTTGCGATTCTCCACCTACTGCTGCTTGCCTTCCAGAATGAGAGCCTTGTCGACCAACTCTTGATAATTGTTAAAGGTAGCCACAGTCAACTGAAGTCCCAGATCATCGTTTAGTCCCTCCAGAAATTTCTCCTGCTTAGCGGCATCATCGGCCACGTCTCCGGGAGCATACCTGGATAACTTGCTGAATTCCTCCACATAATCACCAACAGAACGATTTCCCTGGTGTAAGTTACGGAACTCATGCTTCTTTAGACTCATAGCTCCGGCTGAAACATGTGCAGTATGGAACGCCTGCTGGAACTGATCCCAAGTCACATTGGCTATGGGGAATGTGGTGGTGTAATTCTCCCACCACGAGGCTGCTGGTCCATCCAGTTGATGTGCCGCAAAGCGCACCTTCTCAGCGTTAGTGCATCCTGCGGTGGTCAGCTCTCTTCCGATCTTGCGAAGCCAGTCATCTGCAACGATTGGCTCCGTGCTGCTAGAGAACACTGGTGGATTCAATCTCAGGAAACAGGTAAGGTTGTCGACCGGGGGTGGTGGCGGTGGGTTGTTGTTGTTCTGGTTCTGATTCTCGATGAGCAGCTGCATGAGGGCATTCTGGTTCTGGATCAACTGGGTAAGTTCCGGTGAGAAATCCGGGTCACGTCTTGGAGGCATCTGTTAGGTTTAGAGCGGATGAGAAATTAGAATAGAATAAGGGCCTAATGAGAAAAATCACTACCCTTATGCTTATGATAGCAAGTAAACTTCAAATCAAGCAATTCACAAAGATCATACCACACAAGCAAAAATCTACAAGTAAGGTCATATCCACAAGAGATATGATCTCTTCATACTACCGCCATCATTCGTTGGACTCAACTTGGTAGTGGTGGTCTGAACTAAATCTTCTCAAATCAAAATCAAACTCTAGCTTCTTCTTCGTCGTCAATGATGTCTTCGTAGGTCATGGTCTCATCGGGCTGAGCAACTTGGTGATGGGGTTCAACTACTATTTTATTGTAGTAGAGAAGAGATAGAAATAAATAGAGAAGAGTATAGACCAACGGGTATATAAGGAAGTCGAAAAATAGAGTTTTCTTCCTATGGCTTTCCATTTCCTAGTGGTCGCGTCCTACAGTCAGCGTGTGCTCTGATACCATCTTGTAGCGACCCGACCCAAATGGATCGAAGTCTCTATGCTTACGTGTCATCCCTGGATCGGTATGCTGACACACACAGTACTCGAGGAATTATAACAAAGTTCAATCACACACTTTATAACATCGAGATCCTCAAAAGAGTACTTATTACAATAATATGGCCAAAGGCCATCTAAAACAAAATAACCGCGGAAGCATCGAATGTAAATGAGTCCATCCAACTCCACGGCAAACTGAGTGTAGAACAACGACCTATCGCACCTTTAATCCTTGTCGGAAAAGTCTGCAACATGAGACGTTGCAGCCGCGTAGGTCAGCAAATGGAATATGCTGGCAATTTCACACCATAGAATAATAATAAATGAAAAGACTATCTCTATATGCAAATTTAGCTGGTGGAGGCTCTAAGTTAAATTTTTGCATAAAGCCAATTTTATCCTACAACAAAGGAATAAATTTTTATTAACTACTAAATTAAAATGCCATTATTGAGAAGGCTCCTCCAACTCAATCTCAAATTTCCCAAGTTATTAGTTACCCAATAATTTGATTAAAAAGAGTGATGAGGTCAACCAATAATTCACTTCTAGATACTCAAGTTGTCCATAACCGGGGACACGGCTAATCATGATTAGTTTGTACACTCTGCAGAGGTTTGCGCACTTTTCCCCACAAGACTCGACCACCTCCATGATCGGAAGATTGAGACATAGCCTTTAAGAAGCGTTTGCCCTTAACCCTGGGTAGACCGGTACACCTACTTTCCCCTACATCAGCTAGTCTACCACGGAAAGGGGTCACACAACTTACTCAACTATGCTAGAGCCCATAATGGCTTGTGGCTGCACACAGAAGTTTCTAGGCATGAAATATCTTATGACCCCTTTGAGCTTGGATGGCGGACCTAGGGTAATCATACAGGTACTCCGGGATTCCCCTTGGGCAAGCACTGGTTACTCTAGGTGCCCCAAACAATCCACCTAGATGTGTTTTAAAGTTGCCACCTTATGTTGTCCCCAAATTATTATCTCTCGCAACTTGCATGGATCACTCAACCCAATCCCCGTCTACGAGCATGGCTAATCAATATATGACATAACGAAAATTCCCAGGGTGATCAAAGGTCATAGGTTCCTACCACATGAACTACATAGCATATCCACATGCTCCCAATCCTATGCATGCAATCTTTGAGGGTGAAACTAATGCATAGGAAAAACCGGGTATTGAAAATTATGATCAAAGTGTGAACTTGCCTTGCTGACGTTCGTTGAACTGTAAAGATTCGTAGTAGCAAGCTTCGCACTCCGGATGATCTAGCGTAAGAAAGCAATAACATACATAAGCATACAAGCAAAGATCCAAAAAGAAAACAAATGAAAGACTTCGAAAAACTCCAAAACATCCAAATAGAGTTTCTGTACAAAACGAAATTTTTATTGTAGCAAAAATATGTGTGTGTGGTTCTAACAGAAAGTACACGTTACGAGCTTCGATTTGCAAAAAGAATCACCTAAAACGGAGTTACGAAACTCGAGATACGGCCTAACGAAGTTTGAATTCAGATCTGTTTGAATTCAAAATTTAATATTTTCAAAAATATTTTTCGTTTGGTTCTCTGGATAGAGGGGATTTTTATGAACTATTAGGAAAAAGAATCAACTAAATCGGATCAATAGACTAAAAGATATACAAGAAACAAGAATTCGTATAGAATCTGAGATTGAAAAAAATACTGATTTTTTTTGGCCTGGGTGTTCACCAGACTTGTCGCCGGCGACGAGGAAGAAGGCGGCTCCAGTGTGTTTCGGCAAAGGGCGCATGCGGGACGGTGTAGAGTACGATGAGTTGAACCACTTGCACAAGTTATGGTGGTAGATTGCTTCCTGTACACACGGTGAGAGGTCGCCGGAATTCGCGAACTCCGGCGAGCAATTGGAGAGGTTAGAGAGAGGGAAAAACTCCAGAAGTAGAGGGCTTTGGATGAGGGGCGAGAGGGCTACCGGTGGCGCTTTATATAGGGCTTGGGGAGGTCCAGAGTTGGGTGGGGCGAGATGTGTTAATGGCTGCAGTTTCAAACGCTCATGGTGGCCATTAGAGAGGGAATTAAGGCGCACTAGTGAAGGGGAAGGGGTAGAGGAAGGCGAGGGGGTTCCGTTCAGAGGGTTTTCGGGGCGAGGGAGAGGAAGGGGAGGGGTGGGGCGCTAGGGTGATGGGAGGTTGAAGACGACCTCCTGTCGTGAAGAAGGCTGGGCCTTGGTTGCCCACGTTTTTTTTTAAACTTCTTTTAACAGAAGCAATGAAACAACAAAAACAAAATAAATACAAGTCTAAAAATTTCCAGAAATTCACATAGTTATATGGTCTTATATATGACCTAGTGAACTTTTATCTGTCCTAAAATGCAAGTTTTCAAAAATAAACTTTTTGCTAAACTAATAAAATAAGGTGCAAATAAAACCCAACAAATATATTTTGGTTCCAAATTCAATTTCCAATATTTTCCTTCTATTTTTGAAGAATTCATTTTATCTTCTCTCTTTATTTTATATTTGGAATAATGGAAATAAATTTTTGGTGGAACCAAGTTTGATCCAATTTCCAAATTTTGAAATTCTCAAAATTAGTTTTAGGGAAACTTCCAACTCTCTCTTTTGGTCCTTGAGTTGCTCAAAGTTTCTTGGATAAAAAATCAAATAAAATAAATGGGGCAAAATGCATAAATCATGGATGCATATGAATGATCTATTTATAAACATCCAAATTGAAAATTGGGATGTTACAAGATTCCCGCTTAGTCCAATGCACATGCACTATTATTATTATGCACATCGTTCGGTCGTGCAAGTGAAAGGCAATAATGACGATATATGATGGACTGATTGAGATGAGAGAAGCTGGTATGAACTCGACCTCTCTTGTTTTTGTAAATATGATGAGTTCATCGTTCCTGATTCAGCCTATTATGAATAAACATGTTTGCAATGACAATTAGAGATTATAGTTGCTTATGCCATGCTTAATTAGCTAGGAGCTTATAGTGGTTTACCTTGCATGCCAACATGATATTAAAATGGTTATGATGTGGTATGATGGGACGGTATCCTCCTTTGAATGATTCGAGTGACTTAACTTGGCAGATGTTCACGCATGTAGTTGAAACAAATCAACATAGCCTTCACGATATTTATGTTCATGGTGGATTATATCCTACTCATGCTTGCACCTGGTGTAGATTAATTTTAATGCATGTTCATGACTGTTGTCGCTCTCTTAGTTTGTCGCTTCCCAGTCTTTTGCTAGCCTTCACCTGTACTAAGCGGGAATACTGCTTGTGCATCCAAACTCCATAAACCCCAAAGTTATTCCATATGAGTCCACCATACCTTCCTATATGCGGTATTTACCTGCCGTTCCAAGTAAATTTATATGTGCCAAACTCCAAACCTTCAAATAAAATTCTGTTTTGTATGCTTGAGCAGCTCATGCTTCAACTAGGGTTGTCTGTATCTTCCATGCTAGGTGGGTTATTCTCAAGAGGAGTGGACTCCGCTCCTCATTCACGAGAAAATGGATGGTAGCCGGGATGCCTAGTCCCATGATCAAAAAGATCAAAGCAAATCAAAATAATTAAAACAAAACTCCCCCAGGACTATTGTTGGTATGGACAGTACCCCGTTGTTTCAGATGGCCGTGGAGTGTGCTTGTTGGTGGTGGGGGAGTATAAACTTTTACCATTCTATTTGGGAACCGCCTATAATGTATGTAGCATGGAAGATATCGAGATCTCATAGTTGTTGCGTTGACGGTGAAAGTATACCGCTCAAAATGTTATTCATCCCTATTTTAAAATCGAGCTCTGGCACCTCTACAAATCCTTGCTTCCCTCTACGAAGGGCCTATCTATTTACTTTTATGTTGAGTCATCACCCTCTTATTAAAAAGCACCCGCTGGAGAGCACACTGTCATTTGCATTCATTACTATTAGTTTATATTGAGTATACTTGACTGGATCTCTTTTACCATGAATTACAATCTTTAGTCAGTCCTTGATCTTTAAAGGTGCTCTGCATTTATGTTTTGCGGTCTCAGAAAGGGCTAGCGAGATACCATTTTGTTATATCATATTATGATTGTTTTGAGAAAGTGTTGTCATCCGAGATTTATTATTATTGCTCACTATTTGATTATGCCATTGATATGAGTGAACATGAGACCTAAGTGTTATTGTGAATATGGTTAGTTCATAATTTTTGCTGAAAACTTGAATGCTGGCTTTACATATTTACAACAACAAGAGCAAACATAGTTTGTAAAAGTTTTTCTTTATCACTTTCAGTTTATCTACTGAATTGCTTGAGGACAAGCAAAGGTTTAAGCTTAGGGGAGTTGATACGTCTCCAACGTATCTACTTTTCTAAACACTTTTGCCCTTGTTTTGGACTCTAACTTGCATGATTTGAATGAAACTAACCTGGACTGACGTTGTTTTATGCAGAACTGCCATGGTGTTGGTTATTGTGCAGAAACAAAAGTTCTCGGAATGACCTAAAAATCCACGGAGATAACTTTTGGAAAATATAAAAAATACTGGCGAAAGAATCAAGGCCAGGGCCCCCACACCCTGTCCACGAGGGTGGGGGCGCGCCCCTCCCCCTGGGCGCGTCCCTGTCTCGTGGGGCCCCTGATGCTCCACCGACCTCAACTCCAACTCTACATGTTCTGTTTCACGGAGAAAAAAATCAGAGAGAAAGTTTCATCGCGTTTTATGATACGGAGCCACCGCCAAGCCCTAATCTCTCTTGGGAGGGCTGATCTGGAGTCTGTTCAGGGCTACGGAGAGGGGGATTCGTCGCCATCATCATCATCTACCATCCTCCATCACCAATTTCATGATGCTCACCGCCGTGCGTGAGTAATTCCATCGTAGGCTTGCTGGACGGTGATGGGTTGGATGATATTTACCATGTAATCAAGTCAATTTTGTTAGGGTTTGATCCCTAGTATCCACTATATTCTGAGATTGATGTTGCTATGACTTTGCTATGCTTAATGCTTGTCACTAGGGCCCGAGTGCCATGATTTCAGATATGAACCTATTATGTTTTCATGAATATATGTGAGTTCTTCATCCTATCTTGCAAGTCTATTGTCGCCTATTATGTGTTATGATCCGACAACCCCGAAGTGACAATAATCGGGATACTTCTCGGTGATGACCGTAGTTTGGGGTGTTCATGTATTTACTATGTGTTAATGCTTTGGTCCGGTTCTCTATTAAAAGGAGGCCTTAATATCCCTTAGTTTCCACTAGGACCCCGGTGCCACGGGAGGGTAGGACAAAAGATGTCATGCAAGTTCTTTTCCATAAGCACGTATGACTATATTCGGAATACATGCCTACATTACGTTGATGAACTGGAGGTAGTTCTGTGTCACCCTATGTTATAACTATTACATGAGGGATCACATCCGACATAATTATCCATCACTGATCCAAAGCCTACGAGCTTTTCACATATTGTGCTTCGCCTATTTACTTTTCCGTTGCTACTGTTACAATCATTACAAAATTGCTATCGTTACTTTTGCCACTGTTACCATTACTATCATACTACTTTGCTACTAAATACTTTGCTGCAGATACTAAGTTATCCAGGTGTGGTTGAATTGACAACTCAACTGCTAATACTTGAGAATATTCTTTGGCTCCCCTTGTGTCGAATCAATAAATTTGGGTTGAATACTCTACCCTCGAAAACTGTTGCGATCCCCTATAATTGTGGATTATCAGTGCACTGCTCTATTTTTTTTGCCGGCCGTGGGACAGCTTTGTGGTGCTCTAGCTCACCTCCTATGCACATGAGGTGTTCGATGAAATGCCTGAGCCACACTTTATAAGCTTTCTCCTTTCGAAACTCCTTCTCGAAACTCCTTTTTCCTCAAGATTTGTCTAGTTTTGGCAGTCTGTCCTGTCCCGTCCACATCCTCATCGCCGTCGATCGCCCGCGCCGATCTCGTCGCCGGCACCATTGTGGTGAGGCTCTTGTTCTTATCTTCTTTCTAAAAGAAAAATAATTCTTACTTGTATGATTTAGATTGCTACTTCTATAATTTTCTTACTTTTATTATTGTTTGTTATTATATAGTGTGATCGTTTTGGTATCCGCCCCAGTCGGCCCTCGTCCTGTCTATGATTCACATCTGGTATATACTATCTTGTATAACTATTTGTTTCATTTAGTGTTTATGACAATTATGCCTACCAACGTGACATAGATGTTTTATGTAGGAGGTATGTGAACCAGAAATTCAAACTGACCCTCTTGCCGAGAGGTTAAATTTAGTTGAAAAATAAAACGATTACTTGAAGAAAAATTGAAAATAATTGAGGAGGAGAAGATGGCATTGGAGTTGCATGTTGCGGATATCGTCGATGATCACAAGATCAAGATGGATAAAATGCGCTTGAAGATTAGAAGGATTAAAAATATGCCATTCATATTGAGGATTGCTATCATTATGCCGTTGGATCAATTGTTACCTTAGTTGCAATTATAATTGAAGGAAATATGCCCTAGAGGCAATAATAAAGTTATTATTTATTTCCTTATATCATGATAAATTTTTATTATTCATGCTAGAATTGTATTAACCGGAAATTTAGTACATGTGTGAATACATAGACAAAACATAGTGTCCCTAGTATGCCTCTACTTGACTAGCTCGTTAATCAAAGATGGTTATGTTTCCTAACCATAGACATGTGTTGTCATTTGATGAACGGGATCACATCATTAGGAGAATTATGTGATGGACAAGACCCATCCGTTAGCTTAGCATTATGATCATTACAGTTTCATTGCTACTTCTTTCTTCATGACTTATACATGTTCCTTTGACTATGAGATTATGCAACTCCCGAATACCGGAGGAACACCTTGTGTGCTATCAAACATCAAAACGTAACAGGCTGATTACAAAGATGCTCTACAGGTGTCTCCGAAGATGTTAGGGTTGGCATAGATCGAGATTAGGATTTATCACTCCGCGTATTGGAGAGGTATCTCTGGGCCCTCTCGGTAATGCTCATCACTATAAGCCTGCAAGCAATGTGACTAATGAGTTAGTTGTGGGATGAAGCATTACGGAACGAGTAAAGAGACTTGCTGGAAACGAGAGTGAACTAGGTATGATGATACCAACGATCGAATCTCGGGCAAGTAACATACCGATGACAAAGGGAACAACGTATGTTGTTATGCGGTTTGACCGATAAAGATCTTCGTAGAATATGTAGGAGCCAATATGAGCATCCAGGTTCCGCTATTGGTTATTGATTGGAGATGTGTCTCGGTCATGTCTACATAGTTCTCGAACCCATAGGGTCCGCACACTTAACGTTCGATGATGATTTGTATTATGAGTTATGTGTTTTGACGACCGAAATTTTTTCGGAGTCTCGGATGTGATTACGGACATGACGAGGAGTCTCGAAGTGGTCTAGACATAAAGATTGATATATTGGAAGGCTATATTCGGACATCGGAATTGTTCCGGAGATGTTCGGGTATTTTCCGGAGTACCGGGAGGTTACCGGAACCCCCTGGGGAGTTGATGGGCCTTAGTGGGCCTTAGTGGGAAGGAGAGGTAGTGGCCAGGAGGTGGCGCCCTCCCCCCAAGCCCAGTCCGAATTGGACAAGGGGTTGGGGGCGCGGCCCCCCTCTCCCTTCCTCCCCCTTTCTCCTTTAGGTGGAACCTAGTAGGACTTGGAGTCCTATTAGGATTCCCCTTCTCCCGGCGCGCCTAGCTCGGCCGGCCAGCCTCCCCCTCCCTCCCTTTATATACGGGGGCAGGGGGCACCCTAGAACACACAAAGTTTTGCCTTCGCCGTGTGCGGTGCCCCCCTCCACAGTTACACACCTCGATCATATCGCCGTAGTGCTTAGGCGAAGCCTTGCGCCGGTAACATTAATATCACCATCGCCACGCCGTCGTGCTGATGGAACTCACCCTCGTCCTCAACTGGATCAAGAGCACGAGGGACATCATCGAGCTGAACGTGTGCTGAACACGGAGGTGCCGTACGTTCGATACTTGGATCAGTTGGATCGCGAAGACGTTCGACTACACCAACCGTGTTACTAAATGCTTCCGCTTTCGGTCTACGATGATACGTATACACACTCTCCCCTCTCGTTGCTATGTGTGATCGTAGGAAAATTTTGAAATTACTACGTTCCCCAATAGTGGCATCCGAGCCAGGTCTATGCATGAGTAGAACACAAAGAGTTGTGGACGATAATAGTCATACTGCTTACCACCAACGTCTTACTTTGATTCAGCGGTATTGTTGGATGAAGCGGCCCGGACCGCATTACATGACCGCGTTCATGAGACTGGTTCTACTGACGTGCTTTTGCACATAGGTTGCTGGCGGGTGTCTATTTCTCCAACTTTAGTTGAATCGAGTTTGACTATGGCTGGTCCTTGTTGAAGGTTAAAACAACACACTTGACGAAAAATCGTTGTGGTTTTGATACATAGGTAAGAACGGTTCTTGCTAGAAGCCCGTGGCAGCCACGTAAAATTTGCAGCAACAAAGTAGAGGACATCAAACTTCTTTTGGCAGGGCTTGCTATGATGTGATATGGTCAAAACATGATGTGATATAAATTGTTGTATGAGATGATCATGTTTTTAACAGACTTATCGGCAATTGGCAGGAGCCATATGGTTGTCGCTTTATTGTATGTAATGCAATCGCCATGTAATTGTTTTACTTTATCACTAAGCGGTAGCGATAGTCGTAGAAGCAATAGTTGGCGAGACGACAACGATGCTACGATGGAGATCAAGGTGTCGTGCTGGTTACGATGGAGATCATTACGATGCTTTGGTGATGCAGATCATGAGCACAAGATGATGATGGCCACATAATGTCACATATTCTTGATTGCATGTGATGTTTATCTTTTATGCATCTTATTTTGCTTAGTACGGCGGTAGCATTATAAGTTGATCCTTTACTAAATTTCAAGGTATAAGTATTCTCCCTGAGTATGCTCCGTTGCTACAGTTCGTCGTGCCGAGACACCACGTGATGATCGGGTGTGATAAGCTCTACGTTCACATACAACAGGTGCAAGCCAGTTTTGCACATGCAGAATACTCGGGTTAAACTTGACGAGTCTAGCATATGCAGATATGGCCTCGGAACACTGAGACCGAAAGGCCAAACATGAATCATATAGTAGATATGATCAATATAGTGATGTTCACCATTGAAAACTACTCCATCTCACGTGATGATCAGACATGCTTTAGTTGATTTGGATCACGTGATCATTTAGATGACTAGAGGGATGTCTATCTAAGTGGGAGTTCTTAAGTAATATGATTAACTAAACTTTAATTTATCATGAACTTAGTCCTGATAATTATTTTGCATCTCTATGTTATTGTAGATCAATGGCCCGTGCTACCGTTCCTTTGAATTTTAATGCGTTCCTAGAGAAAGCCAAGTTGAAAGATGATGGTAGCAATAACACGGACTGGGTCCGTAACTTGAGGAATATCCTCATTGCTGCACAGAAGAATTACGTCGTGGAAGCACCGCTAGGTGTACCACCCGCGCCAGCAACTGCGGACATTGTGAATGCCTGGCAGACACGTGTTGATGACTACTCGATAGTTCAGTGTGCCATGCTTTACGGCTTAGAATCGGGACTTCAAAGATGTTTCGAACGTCGTGGAGCATATGAGATGTTCCAAGAGTTGAAGTTAATATTTCAAGCAAATGCCCGAGTTAAGAGATATGAAGTCTCCAACAAGTTCTATAGCTATAAGATGGAGGAGAATAGTTCTGTCAGTGAACATATACTCAAAATGTCTGGGTATCATAACCACTTGACTCAACTGGGAGTTAATCTTCCTGATGATAGTGTCATTGACAGAGTTCTTCAATCACTGCCACCAAGCTATAAATGTTGGAAATATGCCCTAGAGGCAATAATAAAATGGTTATTATTATATTTCCTTGCTCATGATAATTGTCTATTATTCATGTTATAATTGTATTAACTGGAATCTATAATACATGTGTGAATACACAGACCACAACATGTCCCTAGTGAGCCTCTAGTTGACTAGCTCGTTGATCAATACATGGTTATGGTTTCCTGACCATGGACATTGGATGTCATTGATAACGGGATCACATCATTAGGAGAATGATGTGATGGACAAGACCCAATCCTAAGCATAGCACAAGATCGTGTAGTTCGTTTGCTAAGAGCTTTTCTAATGTCAAGTATCATTTCCTTAGACCAAGAGATTGTGCAACTCCCAGATACCATAGGAATGCTTTGGGTGTACCAAACGTCACAACGCAACTGGGTGGCTATAAATGTGCACTACAGGTAGCTCCGAAAGTGTTTGTTGAGTTGGCATGAATCGAGACTGCATTTGTCACTCCGTATGACGGAGAGGTATCTCTGGGCCCACTCGGTAATGCATCATCATAATGAGCTCAGTGTGACTAAGGAGTTAGTCACGGGATCATGCATTACAGAATGAGTAAAGAGACTTGCCAGTAATGAGATTGAACGAGGTATGGGGATACCGATGATTGAATCCCCGACGATTGAATCTCGGGCAAGTAACATACCGATGGACAAAGGGAATTGTGTACGGGATTGATTGAATCCCCGACATAGCGGTTCATCCGATGATATCATCGTGGAACATGTGGGAGCCAATATGGGTATCCAGATCCCGCTATTGGTTATTGGCCGAGAGGTGTCTCGGTCATGTCTGCATGGTTCCCGAACCCGTAGGGTCTACACACTTAAGGTTCGGTGATGCTAGAGTTGTAATGGGAATAGTATGTGCTTACCGAAGGTTGTTCGGAGTCCCGGATAAGATCCCGGACATGACGAGGAACTTCAGAATGGTCCGGAGGTGAAGATCAATATATTGGATGAAGGGTACTGGAGTCCGGAATTGTTCCGGGGGTACCGGGTGACGACGAGCGTGTCCGAAAGGGGTTTCGAATGCCTCGGCAAGCGTTGGGGGGCCTTATGGGCCAAGGGGAGGGGGGCACATCAGCCCACTAAGGGGCTGCGCACCCCTCCCACCCCATCTCACGTAACCTGGTGAGGTGGGGGCGCCTCCCCTAAGGCAGCCGCCCCTCCCGGCATGGGGGGAAATTTTCCTAGGGGTGGGGGCGCCCAAACCCATCTAGGGTTTCCCCTGTGGCCGCCGCCCCTCCCCTAGGGAAACCCTAGGGAGCATCCTCCTCCTCCCCCTTCCCCGTATATATAGTGAGGGGGAGAGAGGGCAGCAGCAACCCCTTCCCTTGGCACAGCCCCTCCCTCCTCCAACACCTCCTCCTCCTCCGTAGTGCTTGGTGAAGCCCTGCAGGAGAACCACAAGCTCCACCACCACGCCGTCGTGCTGCCGGAGCTCTCCCTCAACTTCTCCTCTCCACTTGCTGGATCAAGAAGGAGGAGACGTCCCCAGGCTGTACATGTGTTGAACACGGAGGTGCCGTCCGTTCGGCGCTAGATCGGATCTTCCGCGATTTGAATCGCCGCGAGTATGACTCCATCAACTGCGTTCTTGTAACGCTTCCTCTTAGCGATCTTCAAGGGTATGAAGATGCACTCCCTCTCTCTCTCATTGCTAGCATCTCCTAGATTGATCTTGGTGACACGTAGGATTTTTTTGAATTATTACTATGTTCCCCCACAATAAAGGGCTGATGATGAACTGTAATATGCAAGGGATGAACAAGACAATTCCCGAGCTCTTCACAATTTTAAAGGCTACGGAGGTAGAAATCAAAAACGAGCATCAAGTGTTGATGGTCAACAAGACCACTAGTTTCAAAAAAAAGGGCAAAGGAAAGCAGGGGAACTTCAAGAAGAACAACAAGAAAGTTGCTGCTCAGTCGAAGAAACCCAAGTCTATACGTAAGCCTGAAACTGAGTGCTTCTACTGGAAAGGGATTGGTCACTGGAAGCGGAACTGCCCCAAGTGAAAGGTATATTTGATATACTCCCTCCATTCCAAAATATAGTGCGCCCGCGCTTCCCGAGGTCCAACTTTGACCGTAAATTTAACCAACAAGACCAACTGCGGCGGAAGAAAAAATTATATAATTGAAAACTTCTTTCGAATACGAATTCACTGATATAATTTTTGCTCCCGCCGCAATCGGTCTTGGTAGTTAAATTTACGGTCAAAGTTGAAGCACGTAGATAGAGGAAGCACTACATTGTGGAATGGAGGGAGTACATGTTATTGATGTGTACCTTGGTAATTCTCGTAGTAGCGCTTGGGTATTTGATACTGGTTCTGTTGCTCATATTTGCAACTCAAAACATGGGCTACGAATTAAACGAAGATTGGCTAAGGACAAGGTGACGATGCGCGTGGGAAATGGTTCCAAGGTCGATGGGATTGCTGTCAGCACGCTACCTCTACATCTACCTTCGGGGGATTGCTGTCAGCACGCTACCTCTACATCTACCTTCGAGATTAGTTTTAGACCTGAATAATTGTTATTTGGTGCCAGCATTGAGCGTGAACATTATATCTGGATCTTGTTTGATGCGAGATGGTTATTCATTTAAATCAAAGAATAATGGTTGTTCTATTTATATGAGTAATATCTTTTATGGTCATGCACCCTTGCTGAGTGGTCTATTTTTGTTGAATCTCGATCGTGGTGATACCCATGTTCATAATATTGAAGCCAAAATATGCAAAGTTGATAATGATAGTGCAACTTATTTGTGGCATAGCCCTTTAGGTCATGTCGGTGTAAAGCGCATGAAGAAACTCCATGCTGATGGGCTTTTGGAATCACTTGATTATGAATCACTTAGTGCTTGCGAACCATGCCTCATGGGCAATATGACTAAAACTCCATTCTTTAGAACAATGGAACGAGCAACTGACTTACTAGAAATAATACATACTGATGTATGCAGTCCAATTAGTGTTGAGGCTCGTGGCGGGTATCATTATTTTCTTACCTTCATAGATGATTTGAGCAGATATGGGTATATCTACTTAATGAAGCATAAGTCTGAAACATTTGAAAAGTTCAAAGAATTTCATAGTGAAGTGGAAAATCATCGTAACAAGAAAATAAAGTTTCTACTATCTGATCATGGAGGAGAATATTTGAGTTACGAGTTTGGTCTTCATTTGAAACAATGTGGAATAAGTTTTGCAACTCACGGCACCTGGAACACCACAGCGTAATGATGTGTCCGAACGTCGTTACCGTACTTTATTGAATATGGTGCGATCTATGGTGTCTCTTAGTGATTTACCGCTATCGTTTTGGGGTTATGCTTTAGATATGACTGCATTCACTTTAAATAGGGCACCATCAAAATCCGTTGAGATGACGCCTTATAAACTGTGGTTTGGCAAGAAACCAAAGTTGTCATTTCTTACAGTTTGGGGCTGTGATGCTTATGTGAAAAAGCTTCAACCTGATAAGCTCGAATGCAACTCGGAGAAGTGCGTCTTCATAGGATACCCAAAGGAAACTGTTGGGTACACCTTCTATCACAGATCCGAAGGCAAGATATTCATTGCTAAGAATGGATCCTTTCTAGAGAAGGAGTTTCTCTCGAAAGAAGTGAGTGGGAGGAAAGTAGAACTTGATGAGGTAATTGTACCTTCTCTCAAATTGGAAAGTAGTTCATCACAGAAATCAGTTCCAGTGATTCCTACACCAACTAGTGAGGAAGCTAATGATGATGATCATGAAACTTCAGATCAAGTTACTACAGAACCTCGTAGGTCTTCCAGAGTACGGTCCGCACCAGAGTGGTTCGGCAATCCTATTCTATAAGTCATGTTACTAGACCATGATGAATCTACGAACTATGAGGAAGCGATGATGAGCCCAGATTCCGCGAAATGGCTTGAGGAAATGAAATGTGAGATGGGATCCATGTATGAGAACAAAGTTGGACTTTGCTGGATTTGCCCAATGATCGGCAAGCCATAAAAAATAAATTGATCTTCAACAAGGAGATTGACGCTGACGGTAATGTTACTGTCTACAAAGCTCGACTTGTTGTGAAATGTTTTCGACAAGTTCAAGGAGTTGACTACGATGAGACATTCTCACCCGTAGTGATACTTAAGCTTGTCCGAATCATGTTAGCAATTGCCGCATTTTATGATTATGAAATTTGGCAGATGGATGTCAAAACTGCATTCCTGAATGCATTTCTGGAAGAATAGTTGTATATGATGCAACCAGAAGGTTTTGTCGATCCAAAGGGTGCTAACAAAGTCTGCAAGCTCCAGCGATCCATTTATGGACTGGTGCAAGCCTCTTAGAGTTGGAATAAACGCTTTAATAGTGTGATCAAAGCATATGGTTTTATACAAACTTTTGGAGAAGCCTGTATTTACAAGAATGTGAGTGGGAGCTCTGTAGCATTTCTAATATTATATGTGGATGACATATTGTTGATTGGAAATGATATAGAATTTCTTGATAGCATAAAGGGATACTTGAATGAGAGTTTTTCAACGAAAGACCTCAGTGAAGCTACTTACATATTGGGCATCAAGATCTATAGAGATCAAGACGCTTAATTGGACTTTCACAAAGCACATACCTTGGTAAAGTTTTGAAGAAGTTCAAAATGGATCAATCAAAGAAAGGGTTCTTGCCTGTGTTACAAGGTGTGAAGTTGAGTCAGACTCAATGCCCGACCACTATAGAAGATAGAGAGAAAATGAAAGTCATTCCCTATGCTTCAGCCATAGGTTCTATCATGTATGCAATGCTGTGTACCAGAACTGATGTGTGCCTTGCTATAAGTATAGAAGGGAGGTACCAAAGTAATCCTGGAGTGGAGCACTGGACAGCGGTCAAGAACATCCAGAAATACCTGAAAAGGACTCAGGATAAGTTTCTCGTTTATGGAGGTGACAAAGAGCTCGTCGTAAATGATTACGTCGATGCAAGCTTTGACACTGATCCGGATGACTCTAAGTCGCAATCCAGATATGTATTTTTATTGAATGGTGGAGCTGTCAGTTGGTGCAGTTCTCATACGTCTCCGTCGTATCTACTTTTCCAAACACATTTGCCCTTGTTTTGGACTCTAACTTGCATGATTTGAATGGAACTAACCCGGACTGACGCTTGATACGTCTCCAACGTATCTATAATTTTTGATTGTTCCATGCTATTATATTACCCGTTTTGGATGTTTATGGGCTTTACTTTACACTGTTATATTATTTTTGGGACTAACCTACTAACCGGATGTCGGATTTCGGGTTCCGGCAGACCCTTGAGGTTCAAACACTGGGGTGCATGCAGAGATCACACCCCCAACCTACTCATGTCTCACCGCCTCGCTAAGATCTAAACTACACTAAGAACAACTCAAAGGACACGAGATTTATACTGGTTCAGGCCACCATTGTGGTGTAATACCCTACTCTAGTGTGTGGTGTGGTGGATTGCCTCTGGGGCTGATGATGAACAATACAAAGGAAGAACAGCCTCGCGAGGGTCTGTTCTTATGGTGGTGTTGTCCCTTTGGAGGGGGTGATTCGAGATGCCTATATACTATGGTGGCTAGTCCTATTTATAGAGCAAGGCCCCGAGCCTCTTCCCAAATATTGAGCGGGAAGGGCGCCAACAATTGGCCATTTTGAAGGGGAACATCTAGTACACTTATCCTGACTAAAGTTGGTCCTCGCCTGCCAAAGATCCTGACGGTGACGCTGGCTTGGGCTCCACGATGACCTCCGCTCTGCCGTCCTGCTGGTCTTGGTCTTGTTGCACCAAAATGGTTGCCTTTGCTTAATACCCTTGCCTGCGCTTGCCCCCTTTGTACCAAAGGGGAAACAAGGACTCTGCGCAGGCCGGCGCCCGCCTGGCGCCCGCCTGGCCTTGGTCGTCATGGCTTGCGTCACGGGCACCTCGTGAGGTACCCCGCCTTGATCTCTCCGCCTCCTCGCGAGCCAGCCTGACGAGGCCATGCCTGAGGAAGCCTCCTGTCGTCATTCCCCGCGAGGCTTGGCCCCTCGCGAGGGTCTTGAGCATGTGTTGATGAAGATGGGCCGTACTGGGCCACTCCTTGAGCCACGCCGCAGGCCGCAGGCAGGCAAGTCTGGGTACCCCCGTTCCTAGAACGCCGACAGTAGCCCTCCGGGCCCAAGGCGCGCTTGGACTTGGCTTAGCAGAGAAGCAAAGAGGCAAGTGCAAAGCGCCGTGGGCCCCAAGAGCCTACGGCCTTGTGAGCCGCGTGGCGGTTGATTGGATGTGGGCGTCTTGGCTCCCCACGGCACCTTGGCAACTGCACAAACTGATCAGGGAGCGGCACCCGTCCAGGCTTACCTTCTTTGCCTTCTCCTTCACTGCCCAGATCCCCTTTCTTGCTCCTGCCCTTCTTGCTTCCGAAATCCCCAAATCTACTCCAACCCTACATCCTAGCAAGGCATGGCGCCTCGCCCGACCCCAGCCGGAGCATGGTACTCACCCGCCTTGGATCCTCCGACTGTGTCAGAGAAGAATCTTGTGCGGACGTGCCAGATGATGGCGGCGCAAGGCAACGACGGGGCGGCCGCGCTCAGGGCTGGCTCTGCCCTTCCTGAGGGCAGAGGAAGCACCTTCTACCCGCTCTTCGTGAGCGCCATCGCCGCCGGTCTGGTGCCCCCTTTTTCTGAGTTCTTCCTTTCTGTTCTCCACCATTACAATCTGCAAGTCTGCACCTCCATCCCAACTACGTTCTTCTCCTGGCGATTTTCGCCTACTACTGCGAGGCTGATGTTGGGGTGAGGCCTTCAGTGGCCTTGCTGCGCCATTACTTCTACCTTCGGGTCTCCCGCGGCTCCATCACTGCGTGCGCGAGCTTTGTCGCGCACGGCAGTTCTAACGCCATCTCGAAGCCCGGGAAGAGAATCGAGGGCTTCAGGAGCAAGTGGGTCATGGTGGACGCTAGGCGCACCCACTCCCGGCTGATTCTGCCCACGGGGCAGCCCAAGTCTGTTGATGCTTGGTCCCGCACGGAGCTCGTTGATTCCCGCGCGAAGCCGGTGCTGGAGAAGATGGACGCGGACCTATGGCCGGACAACATGGCGATGGCGAAACTGGCCGGGGCGTCGCTCCTGAGGGAGTTTCTGGAGCATCGGGTGGCTCTGCTCTGGGAGCACTCGCTTCCGCTGTGGAAGCTTGGGAGGGCCAACGTCGCCCTTCGCTCGAACCCCGAAGCCCTGGCCGACGAGGATCTGACCGCGGTCCTCCAATCTTTGGTTGGGGGAAACGTGGCGAGGTTGGAGGATGCTCCCGTGCCCTTGTTCCTTCGAGATGATGGGGAGCAGGTGGTGAACTCCATGTCCGCCTTCAACGAGGGCGGGCCTGTGCCCGCGGAGGTTCCTGAGGACCCAGCGGCCCTGGCGACGATGAATGTATCCTCTAGCGACTCCAGCGGAGAGGAGGAAGAAGAGGAGGAGGAGGGCGAGGAGCCCGATTCGGAGGCGACCGACGGGGAGTCAAGAACGCCCCTCCCTCGGTGTAGGTCCCACGCTCTTCGCCTCATGCCGGATGACAACGAAGATGGCGACGAGCGGGGTGGCGAGAGCTCGCCCTGATCCCGAAGAAGGATAGGACAGGGCTGGTTCCTCGCGAGTCCGCTCCGACTCCGAGGCGATCCGCAGACACGCCTCCTGCTCCCAAGCCTCTTGAAGTTGACCCCAACATCCGGCTCTTGGGCTTCAAGTTCGGCCGGAGGTTGCTTGAGCCCCTGAGCGACGACGAGTAAGTGCTCGATTCTCGATTGCTCCCTGCTTTGTTGTCGAGGCTTGACGTCCATATTCCTTGGCTAGGCCGGTGCCCGCACGAAGAAGTTGAAAGGGGCTCTTTAGGCTTCGTTCGAGGCAGCACTCCCATCCGCGGGAGAAGGGGGCGACAAGACGCGGGCCTCTCCTACCCGGTCGTCCTTGCGAGGCCTGGCGGGGCCAGCTGGAGCGAGATCAGCCCCCATGGCCCAAGCGATTCCCGCGGTGTCTTTGCCTGGCGCCATTGCCGCAGTCGTCGGGGCGCAGATTGCACTGGCTCATGGCGCTGTGATTATGCTGCCGTCTTTACCTCCTACTCCGCCAACCGCTATCTCTCCGACTCCTCCTACTATTCTGGATCGTGCTGCTGCTGAGCTAGATCGGCTGCGAAAAGATCTTCTAGGCGCCGACCCTTGCTTGGTGGCTGGGCGCCTGGAGTTGGTCTCTGGCTGGGTCCGCTCTGATGCTTCGATCCGATCGGCGCTGGCTCAGGCCACGACAGCCTGCGACGAGGAGAAGCAGGCCATCCTTGAGGCGAAGGTTGCTCGCGATGCTGCCTTGGGTGAGGTTGCGGATGTCCAGGGCCGCTACAAGGTGCTGGAGAGTGAACTACAAGGCCTGCACGACCAGCTTGTCGAGGAGGCCCGTGTCCGCCAGGAGAAGGAGGAAGGCATGAAGGCCCGCGAGGCTGCCGCCAAGGACCGGGATGCCGAGCTTGACAAACACCAAGGCTGCTTGGGTACGCTGGAGCAGGCGTTGGAGGCGAAGACGATCGAGCTGGACGGCAAGGCGCGGGTCCTTGCCGAGGACCGCGTGGCCTATGCGAAGCTGGAGGTGAAGGCTCGCACCCTGCTGAAGTCGCTGTAGGACAGCGGCCTAGAAAGCTCACTGGCTGGCGCCAAGGAGGACCCCGCGAAGCTGCTTCCCTTCCTGGTCCGTGCCCTCGAAGATGTCACCCTCGGCCTTGGCCCTACGGCTGAGGCCGAGGCGCGTGTCCTTGCTTTTGCGGTGCTAACGCGCGTCCTTACCCACGTCTACCTCTGCGACCCTAGCATTGACCTCGACAGGCTGCTAGAGCCTGTGAGCGGAGAGCTTGCTGCCGTCGCTGCCGAGGCCGTGAAGGGTTGCGCGGAGGTCTGCTGGCGAAGTTCCGGGCCTTCAGCACCAAGCCGAAGCGAGGCGCTGCCGGTCTTGAGGCTCCATGAGGCAAAGCTGCCCAGTGCAACACCGTCACCAGCGATGGCGCCGCCAAAAAGTGACCCCTTCGTGGCTCCCGTCCTACTTTTAATTCCTGCAACATGCATTCTGCCTCGTGGAGGCGTTTAAACTTGTGTTTGGCATTGTAAAAGTACTCTATGGACTGTAATACTTGCTTTTGAATTTCTTGAGATTTGCGTTTTTCCTTCCTACTTGCTTGTGTTCTACGTCGGTAGAGCCCGGCCCCGCGCATACCTCAGCCGCCGTTAGCCCTGACTGGAAACCAGGACGGGACCAAGGAGTGAGGGGCTACGTGACAAGTTAGGCTCCTGAGTCGCGATGCTCAGGAGTCCCCCTTGACGCACGAACAACAAGTAGGGAGGTGAGATGCATGGGTGAATTTACCGTTCTACGTCGGCAGGGCCCGGCCCTGCGCATACCTCAACCGCCGTTAGCCTTTCAGAACTAAGGGGTGAGGGGCTACGTGACCAGTTAGGATCCTGAGTCGCGATGCTCAGGAGTCCCCCTTGACATTCAAACGGCCTTCATACCTTGGCTCCGCTCGGGGAGAGGCATGCGACGAACCAGGCATGAGGGGCCTGGCTGGGTGGCATGCGCCTGGGCGTGACCCTGGCGCAGCCCCCGTGCCCAGCCCCCTTGCGCGGCGCTCCCGAGGGGAGGCGTTACGATGAGGCTGGACATTGAGCTCTGGGCTCCCTGAGGTTGATGCAGCTGGGGGCCACCCTCAGTTTTTTATCACCAGCGCGGAGCATAGCGCTTCCGTATGTGTACGGGCATAGCCGCTCCTCGGCAGTGTCGTCAGCCAGCGCGGAGCATGGTGCTTCCACTGGTGCGAGGGAGGGGGCTCCCCTCCGGGAGGAGCCCCCGGGGCGTGTACAGCCCCGCCCTGACATGTGGCTGGCACGGTAGGGCCTCGCGAGGTGTATCTAGCTAGGCACCCTCGAGCCAGCGCGGGACTCACGGGGCCCTACCTCAAGGCGGGTTGCGCCTGGCTCTGGGCCTTTTCTTGTAATGTGTCCCTGCAGATTTGGTTAGATGTCGGTGCTCTATGTCCTCGGGTCCCGGCCCTCGAGCGGGGCTTAGCCGTCGCTGGTATGCCAGGTCGCGATGCCGTGGACAAGGCCAGAGTGTGAGGGCTGGAGAGCCAGTAAGAGCCCATGAGTCGCGATGCTCAGGTACCCCCCTTTAACGTGCAAGCAGCCGACATGAAGAAAGAAGGGTGCCCTAGGCAAGCATCACACAATGATAATGATGGGTCAAATGCACGACCCGAAATAACGCGAGAGGGATACATGCCACCGGGTCTGGCCCGTGTGGCTTGGGGATAATGCAGCCCGAGGGGCGCCCCCAATAAAGTAAGCTGAAAACATGAACTAAAGGTGATACATGCCGCAGGGACGGACCCACGTGGCCTGGGAATGATGCAGCCCTGGGGGGCGCTCCCAGCTAAAAATGAAACTCGAAGGATGTCACCTGATGATGCTGAAGATGGAGGGATGCTGAAGTAGCAGACGGCGTGTGCTGCAGGAGACGATCTTCACAAGCCCCCAGGGCCAGGGGCCTCGGGAGGCTCCGGAGGCGCTGGCGGCTCCTCGCGGACCATCTCCATCTCCGCCAGGACTGCAGAATGCCTGACCACTTGAGCCTCCAAGATGCTCCTCATGAGGCGCTGATGCACAGTAGCCGCGTTCGGCAGGCCATGTGGCATGCGAACATAGCTGTGGGGTGGACCTTCGCAGCGTCCCACGCGTGAGGGCCAGAGGCGCTCCTGAGAGGCGGCTCGGTTGAGTCCTGGTATGTCGATGCAGACACGCAGCCCACCATCCTCGCCTGGATGGGGAGCTACGGTGGGTAAGCGGCGGCTGCCACTCATGACTCTTGACTCCTGCAGTTCTCGAACGATCTCGCTGATGAACTCCTGGGGGTTTGGCCCTCCTTGTCTTGCTCCTTCTTGAGGGAAACGTGCTTTGAAGCACGCCTCCAAGTGGTGCCCGAGCGCCTCCCTCGTGATCCTAGCAAAGTCGATGGCCCTCCAGGAGAGAGCCCCCGAGCCTTGCTCGAGGAGGGCGCCAGGCGCGCCTTCCTATGCAACAGAAGGAGGTGCCCCCTGAACGGGTGCGGACCCTGAGGGGCCTGCCTCCCGAGGGGTCGGTCCAGGCAATGTCTTCTTCTTCTTGGGGGCAGCCTCGGGAAGCCTCCCGCTTCCGTGATCTGGGTCTTCGATTGATGCGGCTTGGAAAGCGCGTTCCAGAGAACACACAGCATCTCTCTCTTCACAGGGCACTGTGATGACCCCATCGCTTCCTGGCATCTTGAGGACATTGTAGCCGTGATGGGTCACGGCCATGAACTTGGCCAGGGCTGGGTACCCGAGGATGGCATTGTACGGCAGGCGAATGTGAGCGATGTCGAAGTCAATGAGCTTGGTGCGGTAGTTGTCGCGCTTACCAAAGGTGACAGGAAGGCGAACATGCCCTATCGGAACCGTGGAACCATCCGTGACTCCTGACAAAGGCTTGGTCGGCTGCAGCTAATTGTATGGCACTTGGAGATTGTTGAACATCTCGACGGATAGGACATTGAGCCCCGCTCCGCCATCAATGAGGGTCCTGGTGACTTGCACATTGCTGATGATTGGGGAGCAAAGCATCGGGAGGACTCCGACTGTGGCCGCGCACTTGAGCTGATCCACTGAGCTGAACATGATAGCGCATGATGACCACCTGAGAGGGCGTGTGGACTCAAGCTTGGGGAGGACTGTTGGGGAACGTAGCAGAAATTCAAAATTTTCCTACGTGTCACCAAGATCTATCTATGGAGAAACCAGCAACGAGGGGAGGGAGAGTGCATCTACATACCCTTGTAGATCGCTAAGCGGAAGCGTTCAAGAGAACGGGGTTGAAGGAGTCGTACTTGTCATGATCCAAATCACCGGAGATCCAAGTGCCGAACGGACGGCACCTCCACGTTCAACACACGTACAGCCCGGTGACGTCTCCCACGCCTTGATCCAGCAAGGAGAGAGGGAGAGGTTGAGGAAGACTCCATCCAGCAGCAGCACAACAGCGTGGTGGTGATGGAGGAGCATGGTGATCCAGCAGGGCTTCGCCAAGCACCGTGGGAGAGGAGAAGGGAGAGAGGTAGGGCTGCGCCAAGAGGAGAAGAAATTCATGTGTTGGGATGCTCCTATGCCTCCACTATATATAGGGGGAGAGGGGGCTGCGCCCCCACCTAGGTTTCCACCCTTAGGGGGCGGCGGCCAGCCCTAGATCCCATCTAGGGGGGCGGCCAAGGGGTGGAGAGGGGGAAACTTGCCCCCCAGCAAGGTGGGGCGCCCCCTCCCCAAACCCTAGGCGCCTTGGGCCCTTGTGGGGGGGGGCACCAGCCCACCTGGAGCTGGTCCCCTCCCACACTTGGACCATGCAGCCCTCCGGGGCCGGTGGCCCCACTTGGTGGACCCCCGGGACCCTCGCAGTGGTCCCGGTACGTTACCGATAAAACCCGAAACTTTTCCGGTGACCAAAATAGGACTTCCCATATATAAATCTTTACCTCCGGACCATTTCGGAACTCCTCGTGACGTCCGGGATCTCATCCGGGACTCCGAACAACATTTGGTAACCACATACAAACTTCCTTTATAACCCTAGCGTCATCGAACCTTAAGTGTGTAGACCCTACGGGTTCGGGAACCATGCAGACATGACCGAGATGTTCTCCGGTCAATAACCAACAGCGGGATCTGGATACCCATGTTGGCTCCCACATGTTCCACGATGATCTCATCGGATGAAACACGATGTTAAGGACTCAATCGATCCCGCATACAATTCCCTTTGTCTAGCGGTATTATACTTGCCCGAGATTCGATCGTCGGTATACCGATACCTTGTTCAATCTCGTTACCGGCAAGTCTCTTTACTCGTTCTGTAACACTTCATCCCGTGATCAACCCCTTGGTCACATTGTGCACATTATGATGATGTCCTACCGAGTGGGCCCAGAGATACCTCTCTGTCACACGGAGTGACAAATCCCAGTCTCGATTCGTGCCAACCCAACAGACACTTTCGGAGATACCTGTAGTGCACCTTTATAGCCACCCAGTTACGTTGTGACGTTTGGTACACCCAAAGCATTCCTACGGTATCCGGGAGTTGCACAATCTCATGGTCTAAGGAAAAGATACTTGACATTAGAAAAGCTTTAGCATACGAACTACGATCTTTGTGCTAGGCTTAGGATTGGGTCTTGTCCATCACATCATTCTCCTAATGATGTGATCCTGTTATCAACGACATCCAATGTCCATGGTCAGGAAACTGAAACCATCTATTAATCAACGAGCTAGTCAATTAGAGGCTTACTTGGAACATGGTGTTGTCTATGTACCCACACATGTATCTGAGTTTCCTATCAATACAATTATAGCATGGATAATAAACGATTATCATGAATAAGGAAATATAATAATAACTAATTTATTATTGCCTCTAGGGCATATTTCCAACAGTCTCCCACTTGCACTAGAGTCAATAATCTAGTTCAGATCGCCATGTGATTAACACTCACAGGTCACATCACCATGTGACCAACATTCATAGAGTTTACTAGTGTCATTAAACTAGTTCACATCATCATGTGATTAAGACTCAATGAGTTCTGGGGTTTGATCATGTTTTGCTTGTGAGAAAAGTTTTAGTCAACGGGTCTGCAACATTCAGATCCGTATGTACTTTGCAAATCTCTAGGTCATATTGTAAATGATGCTTCCACACTCCACTTGGAGCTATTCCAAATGGTTGCTCCACTATACGTATCCGGTTTGCTACTCAGAGTCATTCGGATAGGTGTTAAAGCTTGCATCGACGTAACCCTATATGCTGAACTCTTTATCACCTCCATAATCGAGAAACATGTCCTTATTTACTCCAAGGACAATTTTGACCGCTATCTGGTGATCCACTCCTTGATTACCTTTGTACCCTCTTGCCAGACATGTGGCAAGGCACACATCAGGTGCGGTACACAACATAGCATACTGTAGAGCCTACGTCTAAAGCATAGGGGACGACCTTCGTCCTTTCTCTCTTTTCTGCTGTGGTCGAGCTTTAAGTCTTAACTTCATACCTTACATCTCAGGCAAGAACTCCTTCTTTGACTGATCCATCTTGAACACCTTCAAGATCATGTAAAGGCATATGCTCATTTGAAAGTACCATTAAGCGGTTTTTTATCTACCCTCATAGATCTTGATGCTCAATGTTCAAGTAGCTTAATCCAGGTTTTCACTTGAAAAACACTTTTCAAATAACCCTATATGCTTTACAGAAAATTCTACATCATTTCTGATCATCAATATGTCAACAACATATACTCATCAGAAATTCTATAGTGCTCCCACTCACTTCTTTGGAAATACAAGTTTCTCATAAACTTTGTACAAACCCAAAATATTTGATCATCATATGAAAGTGTACATTCCAACTCCGAGATGCTTACTCCAGTCCATGGAAGGATCGCTGGAGCTAGCATACCTTTTAGCATCCTTAGGATCGACAAAACCTTTCTGATTGTATTACATACAACCTTTCCTTACGAAAACTGGTAAGGAAACTCGTTTTGACATCCATCTGCCAGATTTCATAAATGCAGCTAATGCTAACATGATTCTGAAGGACTTAAGCATCGCTACGGATGAGAAAATCTCATTGTAGTCAACTCCTTGAACTTGTGAAAAACTCTTCGCCACAAGTCGAGCTTCATAGACGGTGACATTACCGTCTACGTCCGTCTTCTTCTTAAAGATCCATTTATCTCAATGGCTTGCCGATCATCGGGCAAGTCCACCAAAGTCCATGCTTTGTTCTGATACATGGATCCTATCTCGGATTGCATGGCTTCTAACCATTTGCCAGAATATGGGCCCACCATCGCTTCTCCATAGCTCGTAGGTTCATTGTTGTATAGCAACATGACCTTCAAGACAGGATCACCGTACCACTTCGAAGCAATACGTGTCCTTGTCGTCCTATGAGGTTCGGTAGTGACTTGATCCGATGCTTCATGATCACTATCATAGGCTTCCACTTCAATTGGTGTAGGTGCCACAGGAACAACTTCCTGTGCCCTGCTACACACTGGTTGAAGTGATGGTTCAATAACCTCATCAAGTCTCCACCATCCTCCCACTCAACTTATCGAGACAAACTTTTCCTCGAGAAAGGACCTGATTCAAGAAACAATCCCTATTGCTTTCGGATCTGCATTAGGAGGTATACCCAACTGTTTTTGGTGTCCTATGAAGATGCATTTTATCCCATTTGGGTTCGAGCTTATCAACCTGAAACTTTTTCACATAAGCGTCGCAACCCCAAACTTTTAAGAAACGACAACTTAGGTTTCTCTAAACCATAGTTCTCACGGTGTCATCTCAACGAAATTACGTGGTGCCCTATTAAAGTGAGTGCGGTTGTCTCTAATGCCTAACCCATGAACGATAGTGGTAATTCGATAAGAGACATCATGGTACGCACCATATCTATAGGGTGCAACTATGATGTTCGGACACACCATCACACCATGGTGTTCCAGGCGGTATTAATTGTGAAACAATTTCCACAATGTCTTAATTGCGTGCCAAAGCTCGTAACTCAGATACTCATCTCTATGATTATATCATAGACATTTTATCCTCTTGTCACGATGATCTTCAACTTCACTCTGAAATTACTTGAACCATTCAATAATTCAGACTTGTGTTTCATCAATTAAATATACTCAACATCTACTCGAATCATCTGTGAAGTGAGAACATAACGATATTCACTGCATGCCTCGGCACTCATTGGACTACACACATCAAAATGTGTTACTTCCAACAAGTTGCTATCTTGTTCCATCTCACTGAAAACGAGGCTTTTCAGTCATCTTGCCCATGTGGTATGATTTGCATATCTCAAGTGATTCAAAATCAAGTGAGTCCAAACGATCCATCTGCATGGAGTTTCTTCATGCGTATACACCAATAGACATGGTTCGCATGTCTCAAACTTTTCAAAAACGAGTGAGTCCAAAGATCCATCAACATGGAGCTTCTTCATGCGTTTTATACCAATATGACTTACATGGCAGTGCCACAAGTAAGTGGTACTATCTTATATCTTTTGGCATGAAAATGTGTATCACTACGATCAAGATTCAATAAACCATTCCTTTAGGTGCAAGACCATTGAAGGTATCATTCAAATAAATAGAGTAACCATTATTCTCCTTAAATGAATAACCGTATTGCGATAGACATGATCCAATCATGTCTATGCTCAACGCAAACACCAAATGTCAATTATTCAGGTTTAATACTAATCTTGATGGTAGAGGGAGCGTGCGATGTTTGATCACATCAAACTTGGAAATACTTCCAACACATATCGACAGCTCACCTTTAGCTAGTCTCCGTTTATTCCGTAGCTTTTATTTCGAGTTACTAACACTTAGCAGCCGAACTGGTATCTTAATACCCTGGTGCTACTAGGAGTACTAGTAAAATACACATTAACATAATGTATATCCAATATACTTCTATCGACCTTGCCAGCCTTATCATCTACCAAGTATCTAGGGTAATTATGCTCTAGTGACTGTTCCCCTTATCAAAGAAGCACTTAGTCTCGGGTTTGGGTTCAACCTTGGGTTTCTTCATTAAAGCAGCGGCTGATTTGCTATTTCATGAAGTATCCCTTCTTGCCCTTGCCCTTCTTGAAACTAGTGGTTTCACCAACCATCAACAATTGATGCTCCTTCTTGATTTCTACTTTCGCGGTGTCAAACATCACGAATACCTCAAGGATCATCATATCTATCCCTGATATGTTATAGTTCATCATGAAGCTCTAGCAGCTTGGTGGCAATGACTTTGGAGAAACATCACTATCTCATCTGGAAGATCAACTCCCACTCGATTCAAGTGATTGTTGTACTAAGACAATCTGAGCACCAGCTCAACGATTGAGCTTTTCTCCCTTAGTTTGCAGGCTAAGAAAATCGTCGGAGGTCTCATACCTCTTGACGTGGGCACGAGCCTGAAATCCCAATTTCAACCCTCGAAACATCTCATATGTTCCGCGACATTTCGAAAACGTATTTGGTGCCTCAACTCTAAACCGTTTAACTGAACTATCACGTAGTTATCAAAATGTGTATGTCCGATGTTCACAACATCCACAAACGAAGTCTGGGGTTCAGCACACTGAGCGGTGCATTAAGGACATAAGCTTTCTACTGTTCGCATAATCGCTACTGTCAACTTTCAACTATATTTTCTCTAGGAACATATCTAAACAGTGGAACTAAAGCGCGAGCTTACGACATAATTTGCAAAGATCTTTTGACTATGTTCAGGATAATTAAGTTCATCTTATGAACTCCCACTCAGATAGACATCCCTCTAGTCATCTAAGTGATTACATGATCCGAGTCAACTAGGCCATGTCCGATCATCACGTGAGACGGACTAGTCATCATCGGTGAACATCTTCATGTTGATCGTATCTACTATACGACTCATGCTCGACATTTTGGTCTCTTGTGTTCCGAGGCCATGTATGTACATGCTAGGCTCGTCAAGTCAACCTAAGTGTTTCGCGTGTGTAAATCTGGCTAACACCCGTTGTATGTGAACGTAAGAATCCATCACACCCGATCATCACGTGGTGCTTAGAAACGACGAACTTTCGCAACGGTGCACAGTTAGGGGGAACACTTTCTTGAAATTTTAATGAGGGATCATCTTATTTACTACCGTCGTTCTAAGCAAATAAGATGCATAAGCATGATAAACATCATATGCAATCAAATAGTGACATGATATGGCCAATATCACATTGCTCCTTTTGATCTCCATCTTCGGGGCTCCATGATCATCATCGTCACCGGCATGACACCATGATCTCCATCATCGTGTCTCCATGAAGTTGTCTCGCCAACTTATTACTTCTACTACTATGGCTACCGGTTAGCAATAAAGTAAAGTAATTACATGGCGTTGTTCAATGACACACAGGTCATACAATAAATAAAGACAACTCCTATGGCTCCTGCCGGTTGTCATACTCATCGACATGCAATTCGTGATTCCTATTACAAGAACATGATCAATCTCATACATCACATATCATTCATCACATTCTTCTTGGCCATATCACATCACATAGCATACCCTGCAAAAACAAGTTAGACGTCCTCTAATTGTTGTTTGCATGTTTTACGTGGCTGCTATGGGTTTCTAGCAAGAACGTTTCTTACCTACGCAAAACCACAACGTGATATGCCAATTGCTATTTACCCTTCATAAGGACCCTTTTCATCGAATCCGTTTTGACTAAAGTGGGAGAGACTGGCACCCGCTAGCCACCTTATGCACCAAGTGCATGTCAGTCGGTGGAACCTGTCTCACGTAAGAGTACGTGTAAGGTCGGTCTGGGCCGCTTCATCCCACAATACCGTCGAAACAAGATTGGACTAGTAACGGTAAGCATATTGAACAACATCAACGCCCACAACTACTTTGTGTTCTACTCGTGCAAAGAATCTACGCAATAGACCTAGCTCATGAGGCCACTGTTGGGGAACGTAGCAGAAATTCAAAATTTTCCTACGTGTCACCAAGATCTATCTATGGAGAAACCAGCAACGAGGGGAAGGAGAGTGCATCTACATACCCTTGTAGATTGCTAAGTAGAAGCGTTCAAGAGAACGGGGTTGAAGGAGTCGTACTCGTCGTGATCCAAATCACCGGAGATCCAAGTGCCGAACGGACGGCACCTCCGCGTTCAACACACGTACAGCCCGGTGACGTCTCCCACGCCTTGATCTAGCAAGGAGAGAGGGAGAGGTTGAGGAAGACTCCATCCAGCAGCAGCACAACGGCGTGGTGGTGATGGAGGAGCGTGGTGATCCAGCAGGGCTTCGCCAAGCACCGCGGGAGAGGAGAAGGGAGAGAGGTAGGGCTGCACTAAGAGGAGAAGAAACTCATGTGTTGGGCTGCTCCTATGCCTCCACTATATATAAGGGGAGAGGGGGCTGCGCCCCCACCTAGGTTTACACCCCTAGGGGGCGGCGTCCAGCCCTAGATCCCATCTAGGGGGGCGGCCAAGGGGTGGAGAGGGGGAAACTTGCCCCCCAAGCAAGGTGGGGCGCCCCCTCCCCAAACCCTAGGCGCCTTGGGCCCTTGTGGGGGGGAGCACCAGCCCACCTGGGGCTGGTCCCCTCCCACACTTGGCCCATGCAGCCCTCCGGGGCCGGTGGCCCCACTTGGTGGACCCCCGGGACCCTCCCGATGGTCCTGGTACGTTACCGATAAAACTCAAAACTTTTCCGGTGACCAAAACAGGACTTCCTATATATAAATCTTTACCTCCGGACCATTCTGGAACTCCTCGTGATGTCCTGGATCTCATCTGGGACTCCAAACAACATTCGGTAACCACATACAAACTTCCTTTATAACCCTAGCGTCATCGAACCTTAAGTGTGTAGACCCTACGGGTTCGGGAACCATGCAGACATGACCGAGACGTTCTCCGGTCAATAACCAACAGCGGGATCTGGATACCCATGTTGGCTCCCACATGTTCCACGATGATCTCATCGGATGAACCACGATGTCAAGGACTCAATCGATCCCGTATACAATTCCCTTTGTCTAGCGGTATTATACTTGCCCGAGATTCGATCGTCGGTATACCGATACCTTGTTCAATCTTGTTACCGGCAAATCTCTTTACTCGTTCCGTAACACATCATCCCGTGATCAACCCCTTGGTCACATTGTGCACATTATGATGATGTCCTACCGACTGGGCCCAGAGATACCTCTCTGTCACACGGAGTGACAAATCCCAGTCTCGATTCGTGCCAACCCAACAGACACTTTAGGAGATACCTGTAGTGCACCTTTATAGCCACCCAGTTACGTTGTGACGTTTGGTACACCCAAAGCATTCCTACGGTATCCGGGAGTTGCACAATCTCATGGTCTAAGGAAAAGATACTTGACATTAGAAAAGCTTTAGCATACGAACTAGAATCTTTGTGCTAGGCGTAGGATTGGGTCTTGTCCATCACATCATTCTCCTAATGATGTGATCCCGCTATCAACGACATCCAATGTCCATGGTCAGCAAACCGTAACCATCTATTGATCAATGAGCTAGTCAATTAGAGGCTTACTAGGGACATGGTGTTGTCGATGTACCCACACATGTATCTGAGTTTCCTATCAATACAATTATAGCATGGATAATAAATGATTATCATGAATAAGGAAATATAATAATAACTAATTTATTATTGTCTCTAGGGCATATTTCCAACAAGTACTGCATTCACTTCGCGGGCAAACTGCTTGAAGATGCGCTGAGAGGCCGGGGCTTGAGCGCCGCCCAAGATGCAAGCGATCGCGCGTGGCTCCTGGAAGCCCCCAGGCCCCTCATCCTGGTGATGGTCTTCATTATTTCTTGGCTGCGGCGGCAGTGGAGGGAGGCTCGCATTGCCTTGTGGGCGATCCTCGCGAGGCTGATCTCTCCAACCCCCCTCGCGAGGTGGGTCCCTCCAACCTCGCTCACGAGGCTGGTCCTGCCAGCGGTCCTCGCGAGGTCGGTCACGCCACCCTTGGCGAGGGCCACGGTCTTCCCATCGTCCTCCACCTCTTCCTCCTCCTCGGCCATAGCCCCGGTCACTGCGCTTGGGGAATCGGCCAGCACGTACGTCTCGCACGGCTCTGAGCTCTTGGCATTCGTTGGTGTTGTGGGTGTGGAGGTCGTGGTACACGCAGTACCGGCTGCCCTTGGATGACTCTGGCTGATCCCTGCTTTTCTTGGTGTCTGGCTCTGCTACAAGCACTGCAGCCCCCTTCCGCTTCACGTCCTTAGTCTTGGGCTTCTTCTCTTCTTGGTCAGCAACTGGCAGCTCGACGAGGGACAGGCACCCTTCCTCAGCCCTAGCGCACTTGGTCGCCAGATTGAATAGCTCCAAGGAGGTGCATATGTCTTCATGGATTGCGAGCTCCTCCTTCATCTTGACGTCACGCACGCCGTCAGAGAAGGCCGAGATGATGGCCTCCTCGGACACCTTGGGGATCTTAAGGCGAGCGCTGTTGAAGCACTAGATGAACTTTTGCAGGGTCTACCCCGGCTGCTGCTTGATGTGGTGCAAGTCGCTCATGGCCAGTGACCGGTCGCGGGTGCCTTGGAAGTTGGCGATGAATCGGGTTTGCATCTTGTCCTAGGAGGATATCGTGCCTGGAGCCAGGTTCAGGAGCCAGGTGCGGGCGCCGTCCTTGAGCGCCATGGGGAACCAGTTCGCCATGACTTTCTCGTCCCCGTTGGCGGCTTCGATGCCCAGCTCGTAGAGCTGGAGGAACTCAACAGGGTCAGCCGTACCGTTGTAGCGTGGGGGCAGGTCTGGCTTGAACTTGCCGGCCAGGCCACGTTGCGCAGCTCGGCGGTGAAGGCGCGGCAGCCTGCGGTGGCCGCGGGAGGCCTTGGGCGATGGAGAGCTTGATCTTGAAAGTCCTGGTGCGCTGCCTCCAGGCGCAGCGCGGGGTCTTGATGTGCCGGAGCAGGTGCGCGCTCGTGCCGAGCCGGTGCAGGGAGCACGGGGCGGCTTCTTGGGGACAAGGGATCTCTTGGCAGCTCTTCTCTTGCTGCGCTGGCGCCCGACGGAGTGGGTTCCGCCCAGGGGCCACGCGCCTTGGGACCAAGGCGCATTTTTGCGGGGGAGACGGCTGAGGCACCCCTGGAGCTTCGTCACCCGTGCAGGGCGGGGCGCGGTGCAATGAGAGGGACGGTGCGGGGGAGCCCCCAGCGGTGCTGACGAGCTCGGTGATGCGGGCGAGCCATTCGTCGTAGAGGTTGTCGACGGGACAGTAGTGCAGGAGCTCCCGCGCCAGGAGGAGCATGGCGTGCGCGTCCGCAGGAGCGCGACGGGCGTGGGAGGAAGAGCCAGCTGGGGTCAGCGACGAGGTGGCGGTGCGGCCTTCTCGCCGCACCAACGGATGTAGGGATGACGCCTGCTGTTCGTTCCCCGCCGGGCCGGTGGCGGCATTGACGGCAGGCGACGGGGAACGGCGGCGGCACCCACCGACGGGGGCCGCCTGGGCGACGCGAGTAGCGAGAGCGGCCCGGCTGAAAGTGCAACTATCCCTAGGTGGTTTTGGTAATTCATAACAACATATAGCTCATTGAGCTAATGCTATTCCAAGACTATTATTTTAGGAAAGCTCAGTAAATGGCATGGCATGGATGATGAAAGTGGATCCCTCAAAATACTAAGGACAAAGGATTGGCTCAAGCTCAAAAGCTCAAGACTCTTCATTTTACATTTTAGTGATCCAAGATCACATTGAGTCTATAGGAAAAGCCAATACTATCAAGAAGGGATGAGGTGTTGCTTAATGAGCCTCTTGCTTCATGTGCTTAGGGATATGCTCCAAAACCCTCAACTACTTTCCCACATCCACAAATGACCTAAACCCAAAGCCAAAATCAGTCACACCAATTCTTCCTATCCGGCGCCACCGATTCCAAACGTCATAGCCACTACCGCAAACCCTAAGCAAATCGGTCTTAAGATGGGATTGCAATCTCTCTGTTTCCCTTCGTAACGTTTCGGTCTAACCGAAGTGAGCGATCGGTCCCACCAAGATTGCAATGTAAACTCTCTGTTTCCTTTTTGTAACATTTCGGTCTCACCGAAAAGAGCAAATCGGTCCCACCGAGTTTACCTGACCAACTCTCTGGAAAGCTTTTTACCAAATCGGTCTCACCGAGTTTGTGTAATCGGTCTCACCGAGATTACGTTATGCCCTAACCCTAACCATATCGGTCCTACCGAGTTGCATGTCGGTCCCATCGAAAATCACTAGTGGTCACTAGGTTTACTAAATCGGTCCGGCCAAGTTTTTTAACGATTCGGTCCCACCGAGTTTGGTAAATTGTTTGTAACGGTTAGATTTTGTGTGGAGGCTATATATACCCCTCCACCTCCTCTTCATTCGTGGAGAGAGCCATCAGAACGAACCTACACTTCCAACTTACCATTTCTAAGAGAGAACCACCTACTTATGTGTTGAGGCCAAGATATTCCATTCCTACCATATGAATCTTGATCTCTAACCTTCCCCAAGTTGCTTTCCACTCAAATCTTCTTTCCACCAGATCCAAAACCTATGAGAGAGAGTTGAGTGTTGGGGAGACTATCATTTGAAGCACAAGAGCAAGGAGTTCATCATGAACACACCATTTATTACTTCTTGGAGAGTGGTGTCTCCTAGATTGGCTAGGTGTCACTTGGGAGCCTCCGACAAGATTGTGGAGTTGAACCAAGGAGTTTGTAAGGGCAAGGAGATCGCCTACTTCATGAAGATCTACCGCTAGTGAGGCAAGTCCTTCGTGGGCGACGGCCATGGTGGGATAGACAAGGTTGCTTCTTCGTGGACCCTTCGTGGGTGGAGCCCTCCGTGGACTCGCACAGCCGTTGCCCTTCGTGGGTTGAAGTCTCCATCAACGTGGATGTACGATAGCACCACCTATCGGAACCACGCCAAAAACATCCGTGTCTCCAATTGTGTTTGAATCCTCCAAACCCTTCCCTTTACTTTCTTTCAAGTTGCATGCTTTAATTTCCGCTGCCTATACACTCTTTGCATGCTTGCTTGAATTGTGTGATGATTGCTTGACTTGTCCTAAAGTAGCTAAAAACTGCCAAACTCTAAAATTGGGAAAATATTAAGTTTTTATTGGTCAAGTAGTCTAATCACCCCCCTCTAGACATACTTCAAGGTCCTACAAGTGGTATCAGAGCTTTGGTCTCCATTTGCTTTGATTTCCATAGCTTTTGGTGGTCATAGTCTTGGTTTCACAACCTAGGAGAGTATGGCGTCTAGCGAGGGAAATTATCACCGTAGAGGTCCTTATTTTGATGGTACTAATTTTGCTAGTTGGAAGCATAAGATGAAAATGCATATTCTTGGAGATAACCCCGCCGTTTGGGCAATTATTTGTATTGGCTTGCAAGGTGAATTCTTCGATGGGAGAGAACCGAACCGTGAAGCTAATGCGGAAGAATTGAATATGCTGCAATACAACGCTCAAGCATGTGACATCATCTTCAACGGATTGTGCCCCGAAGAATTCAACAAAATAAGCCGTATTGAGAATGCAAAGGAAATTTGGGATACTTTGATTGATATGCATGAAGATACCGAGTCAGTCAAGGAATCCAAGTTGGATGTGCTCCAGAGTTAGCTTGACAAGTTCAAAATGAAGGATGGTGAAGGTGTCGCTGAAATGTACTCTAGGCTTGCTCTTATCACAAATGAGATTGCCGGCTTAGGGAGTGAAGAGATGACCGACAAATTCATCATCAAGAAAATCCTAAGAGCATTGGATGGAAAGTATGATACCGTGTGCACATTGATCCAAATGATGCCAAACTACAAAGATCTCAAGCCAACGGAAGTCATTGGAAGGATTGTTGCTCATGAGATGTCACTCAAGGATAAGGAGGAACATCACAACAAGTCAAGTGGTGCTTACAAAGCCTCAAGTGAAGCCCCCACATCATCAAGTGAGAAACCAACCTTCAATGAAGAATTGAGCTTAATGGTGAAGAACTTCAACAAATTCTACAAAAGTAGAAGCAAAGAGAGAAGCTCCAAGTCAAGGTCCTATCATGACAAAAGATCTTCTAGTCGAGAGCGCAATTGCTACAATTATGGGAGACCCGGACACTACTCCAATGAGTGTACGGCACCCTACAAAAGAAGAGAAGAATCTCCAAAAAGAAGAAGCAAAAGAGAAGAATCACCACCAAGAGAGAGGAGTAGAGATGATCATTATGAACGAAGACCCTCACGGAGAAGCAAGGATTCGGAAAGGAAGGACAAGTCATCAAGGAGCTACACAAAACGAAGACATCAAGCTCATGTTTGTGAATGGGTTTCCGGCTCCGACTCCGACAATCACTCCGAGAGAAGCTATCACTCCGACTCCGAATATACTCAAGATGAAGGTGTTGCCAGTCTAGCACTTGTGTCAACCAACCCTACGACATATTTGACTCACCAAATGAAGGTGTTGGAAGATGCTTCATGGCCAAAGGTCCAAAGGTAACACATCCCGAGTTTGTTGATTTTAAAAGTGATGCAGATGACTTGCTTGTGGATGATGATTTACTTGTTGACAACTCTAGTGATGAATACTATGATGAAACATCAATTAATCATGCTAATCAAACGAAGGACAATGATAAGGAGAAAATTGAGCTTCTGACTAAAGAACTAAACACTCTTAAGTTGGCTCATGAAACTATCTTCGAAGATCATCGAGAACTTTTAAGGGCTCATGAGAAGTTGCGCTCTGAAAAGCTTAATCTTGAGCAAGAGCATGAGTTCTTAAAGGCAATCAATGATGATCTCCGCAAGAAAAGTTCTTCTTACATTGCCAAGCGTTTACTCTTATCTACTTACATGCCTCAAGTCAAGTCTAGTAACAAGTACAAGAAAGATACGTCCTCTAGTAGTAACAATAATAATAATGTCAAATCCAATATTGTTGCTTCTAGTAGTTCTCTTGATTCCACTAATGATTCCCTTAGCCAAGTTACACTTGAGCAAGAAAATAGTTTATTGAAGGGAATTATAGAGAAAGGTGTTTACAAGAGCCTTGCCGGGAGTAAACAATTCGAGGAAGTTGTACGCAAGCAAGGAAGGCACCGGAAGAATCAAGGTGTTGGTTTTGAACGAAAGTTCAATGCCAATGGAGTTGAGTGGGAAGAAGATCAATACCCCAAGACGAAGTTTGTTCCTCAACAAGAGAAGTACGATCCTACTTCCTTCAAGGGAACACAAGCTCAAGATGATCTTCCACCACAAGACCACAAGAACAAAGGCAAGGACAAGCTTCAAGAAGAGATTGATGCATTTGAAGAAGCACCTAAAGCCTCGTTCAAGTGGGTCCCCAAGACTACGTCAAGTTCTACTTCAACAAGTACAACTACAACTCCAAGGATTCCCATCAAGATGATGTGGATCCCGAAGAAGAAGAACTGGAGAGTTCTTGAGGGTGACTCCGCCAACATTCTTCACTCATATCATTTTGGCAAGAACAAGTGCCATCAACTTCCACATCTTGCACTAGTTCAAGGAGTCACAAACCCTCATGTTGGTAAGACAAGGGACAAGGTAACCTAATGTTTTCATGGACATCATCTTGTGTGTGCATCACTCTATGTCTATGGATATTCTTGTTTGTTCCTTGTGGGACTAACGTATGTAGGCAAGTTGAAAGTGCAACTCACTCTAAAGGATTGCTCCAAATGATCTACATCAACATTGAGCATCTACATCTTCAACACCTACATGAAGTCATCATCGACAAAACCCAAGGTTAGTTCATCCCTCTAAGGGGGGATCTCACATCTAGGGGGAGCTTAACTCTAAGAATTGAGTCAAAGCAACTCTAGTGGTGTGAACACATCAATGCATTATGTAAAAGTGGTAACCCCACTTGAGCTTAAACGATGAGTATGACCTATGTTCAAATGTTCTCATTTGACTCCTAAGTCAATATACTCATATATAGATGACCTAGTAATCGCCAATTGCTTGATAGATGCTAAAATTGGTTGTGCATGCTTTGCCATATATTTCAATTGCCATCTTATTGTGTGAGCATGTTGGTGCACATTTTACTCATTCAAGGACATCCACTTGCTGTTATGTTCGATTGGGTTCTTTTCTTTGTGCCAAGTGGATGGACAAGAATGCCTAAGAACCTTCTTTAGCTATCTATGCTTTTCTCGTCTCAAACTCTATTCATGCTACATCACAAAATTTGATCAAGTCAGATTCGAACCACTCTATGTGAGGAGCACTCGGAGTCCCCGATTCGTCATAGACTTAAACTTCCAAAACCACTTTGTGATTCTCGGTCTGACCGATTCTTCCATTTTGGTCCTACCGAGATCATCAAGTTGATCAGAGTTTTCAATCTCGGTGCAACCGATTTGAACTTTTCGGTCTCACCGATTTGCTGTAACTGAACATAGTTATGCATCTCGGTGCCACCGAGTTGTTCCACTCGGTCACACCGACAGGGTCGGGCTATATGTAGCCACGGGAAATTTTTTGAAAATTTCTCCGAAACCCTTCACCCACGCAACAGCTCGCTCTGCCATCATGGTCTTCGGATCGTCTCCTCGTCGCCAGCAGCCTCCTGTCGCTGGTCTCCGCCGCCGTCAACGGATTTCGTCCCCACCGTTGCCGCCGTAGCGAGTCCACCACCAAGTTAGGGTATGGACTTGATCTTTGTGCTATCCACGTCTCATTCCTAGCACATTGCTTTCATATTGATTCTTGCCACGATTGAAACTCTTCTATCCAGGCAAAGTAGTTCATAGATTAGATGTGATTCAAATTTTTAGGGTTAGGTTTCTGCCAAAACCATCTCGGACCCACTGAGTTGAAAAACTCGGTCTCACCGATTTGGCTTATGCCATTGCACTAGTGACTCTCGGTCTGACCGAGAATTACTAATCGGTGCAACCGATTTGAGGATTCTGTGAAACCCTAGCAGTCTCGGTGCCACCGAACTGAAACTCGGTCCAACCGAGATCATCAGTTTAGGTTCCAAAACTACTTTGGTATCACCGAGTTTGAAAATCGGTGGATCTGAAATGCTTTCTGTGGGAAACTAAAACTGAACTTTTGAGTCATTCTTTTGCAAAAATCTCTGTATTTTGTGATGCTCATCTTTTCCATCTCATCTATAACTCTTCACAGGGTCAGCAGTCAGCTTTTGCAGTATGTCTGATCAAAGTGACAGCCAGAACAGGTCAGAAGAGCAGATGGACATGAGTGAGGGCACTACTCCCTCAACTTCAGATGAAGGGAGCAGAAGTACTTCTAGCAATCTGCCTAAGGCTGCAACTAGGCAAAGGAGGAAAAGAACTTCAGATTTAGAGGATGAGGCTACTTCCAAGAAAGTGGTGCTCAAGAAAGAGTATGGCTCTGCATAGAGCACAAAACCAGGTCTGAATAGGAAGGTCCCTGCCAAGAGGACACCTATGCTGAAGGTCAGAGGGTCAACTCAAATACCTGAAAAGCCTGATCCCAAAGAGCCAGCTGCTGAAGGAAAGAAGAGGAAGGAAAGGGTCAAGAAGACCATGGCCAGAGTTATTGGTCAACCTTCCATGATGGAAGAGGAAGAGGATGCTGCACTAGCTCCTAAGGCAGCTAAGCTTATGGGAGATGCAATCAGATCAGGGGCTGCAACATCCAAGCCCAAGGAAGCACCCAAAGCTGCCTCCAAGGCCAAGAAAGTTCCAAAGAGGAATACTAGGAGTATTCCAGCTGCTAAGAAGAATAAGGCCCCAGTGCCCAATGTTGCTGAAGATTCAGATGAAGAAGGACAGGTTCTAAGAAAGCTCAAGCCCAAGATACCAGACCACAATGATGCCCATCCTGTGGCTGAGGACATGAGAATTAGGAAGGATTCAGGGCTGAGACTATGGAGAATGGAAGATCCATATGCTTCAAGAAGAAGAACTGATGTTGACTACATGTTCCACACAAAGGAACAACATGACTTCTATGAAACAATTCTGTTGGACAAGAAGCCCATAGTCTGTGACATGAGGTGGGTTGACTGGAAATTCATCAAGGAAAATGAACAACACTATCCTGGAGTGCAAGACAGCTTTGTTGCTTGTGGAGTTGCAGATTTTTTTGGACAGAAGTTCACCAACTGGAATGATGAGCTTATCATGCAATTCTACTCCACGACACACTTCTACCCAAATGGAAGAATAGTTTGGATGTCTGAAGGTACAAGGTACCAGTCCACTATTGAAGAATGGGCAAGTCTGATCAATGCCCCCAAGGAGAAAGAGGATGACCTAGACATTTATGCAAAGAATAAGTTGGGTCATAATTCAATGGCTCACATGTACAAGGAAATTCCAGACAAGGCATTAGAGACTCACAAGTTTGGATCAGTTCACTTTCTGCTGTCAGGGTTGCCAACCATAAATTGGATTCTGAGGCACACTTTGTTGCCCATGTCTGGTGACCATAACATGATCAGAGGGCATGCCATCAACATGTTGCATGTGTTTGATGTGCCACAGAAGTTCAAAGTCATGAGCCTGATCATTGAAACAATCAAGAGGATAGCAGCAGATTAGAAGAGGAGCTGTGGATATGCACCTCAGATTCAAGAATTGATAAACTCAAAGATGGGCACAGGAAAATATCAGTTGGATAAGGAACACTTTCCACTTTATCCAGACTTTGAGGACAATGAGGTTGTCATGAATGAAGATGATCCACAATCAGTTCAAGCTCAAGAGAAGAAGGAGAAGGCAAAGAGGGAGAAGGCTGCCAAGATGCCAACTCAAGAGGAGGCATCAGAGTATTTCTTGAAAACCAAATAGGAGCAGCCTGGTTACTTGATAGCATCATCTTTGAGGATTATGAAGGGGTTGGCCACCCTAACTCAAAACTAGGAGAGCCTAGAAAGAATCATGGAACAAAAATTCTATGATCTAGATGTCAAGGTAACTGAGATTCAGTCAGTTGTGGAGTAGTTGCAGGATGACATGCAGGAGAGGAAGGGCAAGACTACCACAAATGTGTTTGCCAGAGTGCCTACAGCCCAGAGGTCAGTTGCAGTGCCAGTGACCGAAACTAGAGCAACAACTTCAGCACCAGCCACTGCCCCTACAGTTCCAGTGCAACCAGCTCCAGCACCAACTCCTCCAGCTCCACCCACTTCAACTGAAGTCTTCGTCCAAGGAGCCATCTCTACACCACCACCAGAAGATCAAGCCTGAGAGTCGATCTAGCACTATGCATTTTCTATGAACTTTTTGGTAACTTGTTGCCAAAGGGGGAGAAAAATGTACAGATCATAGGCTTCGAGAGAGAGTGTTGCTTTTGTTCTCTCTTGCTTTATTTGGTGGTTTTTCAACTTTGTTTGCTTTTGGTTGAGATACTATGCTTGTGAGACATTGATGATCATGTGTTTGATCATAAGCTACACTTATGCATGCTTGATATTATCCTATCTATCTTATGTGATCACTCACTATGCTTGGTGATGAGTGCATGTATTCATTGTTTATTATTTTGAGCGCTCCACCAAGATGTATGTGACATGGAAGAGTAACCCATGAGCCTAATTCATTGTGCATTTGCAGTCCAAAGCAAATTTAAAACTATGCACAAATTTAGGGGGAGCTCTTGCTTATCACATACTTCTCAAAGCGACGATGTTATTTAATTTTATTATCATTTGTCGAAGCTTTGATCTATATGTTGTCATCAATTACCAAAAAGGGGGAGATTGAAAGTGCAACTATCCCTAGGTGGTGTTGGTAATTCATAACAACATATAGCTCATTGAGCTAATGCTATTCCAAGACTATTATTTCAGGAAAGCTCAGTGAATGGCATGGCATGGATGATGAAAGTGGATCCCTCAAAATACTAAGGACAAAGGATTGGCACAAGCTCAAAAGCTCAAGACTCTTCATTTTACATTTTAGTGATCGAAGATCACATTGAGTCTATAGGAAAAGCCAATACTATCAAGGAGGGATGAGGTGTTGCTTAATGAGCCTCTTGCTTCTTGTGCTTAGTGATATGCTCCAAAACCCTCAACTACTTTCCCATATCCACAAATGACCTAAACCCAAAGCCAAAATCGGTCACACCGATTCTTCCTATTCGGCGCCACTGATTCCAAAAGTCATAGCCACTGCCTCAAACCCTAAGCAAATTGGTATTACCGATAGGGATCTCGGTCTCACCGAGATGGGATTGCAATCTCTCGGTTTCCCTTCGTAACGTTTCGGTCTAACCGAAGTGAGCGATCGGTCCCACCGAGATTGCAATGTAAACTCTCTGTTTCCTTTTTGTAACATTTCGGTCTCACTGAAAAGAGCAAATCGGTCCCACCGAGTTTACTTGACCAACTCTCTGGAAAGCTTATTACCAAATCGGTCTCACCGAGTTTGTGTAATCGGTCTCACCGAGATTACGTTATGCCCTAACCCTCACCATATCGGTCCTACCGAGTTGCATGTCGGTCCCACCGAAAATCACTAACGGTCACTAGGTTTACTAAATCGGTCCGACCGAGTTTTTTAACGATTCGGTCCAACCGAGTTTGGTAAATTGTGTGTAACGGTTAGATTTTGTGTGGAGGCTATATATACCCCTACACCTCCTCTTCATTCATGGAGAGAGCCATCAGAACGAACCTACACTTCCAACTTACCATTTCTGAGAGAGAACCACCTACTCATGTGTTGAGGCCAAGATATTCCTTTCCTACCATATGAATCTTGATCTCTAGCCTTCCCCAAGTTGCTTTCCACTCAAATCTTCTTTCCACCAGATCCAAAACCTATGAGAGAGAGTTGAGTGTTGGGGAGACTATCATTTGAAGCACAAGAGCAAGGAGTTCATCATCAATGCACCATTTGTTACTTCTTGGAGAGTGGGGTCTCCTAGATTGGCTAGGTGTCACTTGGGAGCCTCCGACAAGATTGTGGAGTTGAACCAAGGAGTTTGTAAGGGCAAGGAGCGGGAAGTCCTTCGTGGGCAACGGCCATGGTGGGATAGACAAGGTTGCTTCTTCGTGGACCCTTCGTGGGTGGAGCCCTCCGTGGACTCGCGCAGCCGTTACCCTTCATGGGTTGAAGTCTCCATCAACGTGGATGTACGATAGCACCACCTATCGGAACCATGCCAAAAACATCCGTGTCTCCAATTGCGTTTGAATCCTCCAAACCCTTCCCTTTACTTTCTTGCAAGTTGCATGCTTTAATTTCCGCTGCCTATACACTCTTTGCATGCTTGCTTGAATTGTGTGATGATTGCTTGACTTGTCCTAAAGTAGCTAAAAACTGCCAAACTCTAAAATTGGGAAAAGAATAAGTTTTTATTGGTCAAGTAGTCTAATCACCCCCCTCTAGACATACTTTAAGGTCCTACACCAGCGCTCGGCGCGGGCTCAACGAGCGTCGGACATGGATGGAACGAGCGGCAAAACACGAGGCGATGGAAGGCGGATTCCGGTGCACCCCTACCTTGGCGCCAAATGTCGGATTTTGGGTTCCGGCAGACCCTTGAGGTTCGAACACTGGGGTGCACGCGGAGATCACAACCCCAGCCTACTCATGTCTCACCGCCTCGCTAAGATCTAAACTACACTAAGAACAACTCAAAGGACACGAGATTTATACTGGTTCAGGCCACCGTTGTGGTGTAATACCCTACTCCAGTGTGTGGTGTAGTGGATTGCCTCTGGGGCTGATGATGAACAATTCAAAGGGAAGAACAGCCACGCGAGGGTCTGTTCTTATGGTGGTGTTGTCCCTTTGGAGGGGGTGATTCGAGATGCCTCTATACTATGGTGGCTAGTCCTATTTATAGAGGAAGGCACCGGGCCTCTTCCCAAATATTGAGCGGGAAGGGCGCCAACAATTGGCCATTTTGAAGGGGAACATCTAGTACACTTATCCTGACTAAAGTTGGTCCTCGCCTGCCAAAGATCCTGACGGTGACGCTGGCTTGGGCTCCACGATGACCTCCACTCTGCCGTCCTGCTGGTCTTGGTCTTGTTGCACCGAAATGGTTGCCTTTGCTTAATACCCTTGCCTGCGCTTGCCCTCTTTGCACCAAAGGGGAAACAAGGACTCTGCGCAGGCCGGTGCCCGCCTGGCCTTGGTCGTCATGGCTTGCTTCACGAGCACTCGTGAGGTACACCGCCTTGATCTCTCTGCCTCCTCGCGAGCCAGCCTGACGAGGCCGTGCCTGAGGAAGCCTCTTGTCGTCCTCCCCTGCAAGGCTTGGCCCCTCGTGAGGGTCTTGAGCATGTGTTGACGAAGATGGGCCGTACTGGGCCACTCCTTGAGCCACGCCGCAGGCTGCAGGCAGGCAAGTCTGGGTACCCCCGTTCCCAGAACGCCAACACCGGAGGCCCAACCCGAATTGTTGTTTTTTTTGCCTATTTCAGTGTTTCGAAGAAAAGGAATATCAAACGAAGTCCAAACGGAATGAAACCTTCGGGAGCGATCTTTTTGGAACAAACGCAATCCAGGAGACTTGGAGTGGACATCAAGAAGTAACCAAGGCGGCCACGAGGGTGCCCGGCACGCCCTAGGGGGGTAAGCGTGCCCCCACCCTCGTGGGCCCCTTGTGGCTCCCCTGACCTACCTCCTTCGCCTATATATATCCACGTACCCCAAAAACATCCAGGAGCACCAGGAAAAACTATTTCCACTACCGCAACCTTTTGTATCCACGAGATCCCATCTTGGAGCCTTTGCCGGTGCTCCACCGGAGGGGGAATCAACCACAGAGGGCCTCTACATCATGTCCAAGGCCTCTCTAATGAGTTGTGAGTAGTTTACCACAGACCTTCGGGTCCATAGTTATTAGCTAGATGGCTTCTTCTCTCTCTTTGAATCTCAATAAAAAGTTCTCCTTGATCTTCATGGAGATCTATTCGATGTAACTCTTTTTGCGGTGTGTTTGTCAAGATCCGATGAATTGTGGGTTTATGATCAAGTTTATCTATGAGAAATATTTGAATCTCCTCTGAATTCTTTTATGTGTGATTAGTTATCTTTGCAAGTCTCTTCGAATTATCAGTTTGGTTTGGCCTACTAGATTGATCTTTCTTGCAATGGGAGAAGTGCTTAGCTTTGGGTTCAATCTTGCGGTGTCCTTTCCCAGTGACAGCAGGGGTAGGAAGGCACGTATTGTATTGTTGCCATCGAGGATAAAAAGATGGGGTTTATATCATATTGCATGAGTTTATCCCTCTACATCATGTCATCTTGCTTAATGTGTTACTCTGTTCTTATGAACTTAATACTCTAGATGCAGGTAGGAGTCGGTCGATGTGTGGAGTAATAGTAGTAGATGCAGAATCGTTTCGATCTACTTGTTGTGGACGTGATGCCTATATACATGATCATGCCTAGATACTCTCATAATTATGCACTTTTCTATCAATTGCTCGACAGTAATTTGTTCACCCACCGTAATACTTATGCTATCTTGAGAGAAGCCACTAGTGAAACCTATGGCCCCCGGGTCTATCTTTTATCATACAAGTTTTCCATCTACTTTTATTTGCATCTTTTACTTTCCAATCTATATCATAAAAATACCAAAAATATTTATTTTATCTTATTATCTCTATCAGATCTCACTTTCGCAAGTTACCGTGAAGGGATTGACAACTCCTTTATCGCGTTGGTTGCGAGGTTCTTGTTTGTTTGTGTAGGTACGAGGGACTTTTGAAGAACCTCCTACTGGATCGATACCTTGGTTCTCAAAAACTGAGGGAAATACTTACGCTACTTTGCTGCATCACTCTTCCCTCTTCAAGGGAAAACCAACGTAGTGCTCAAGAGGTAGCAACGTTGTTTTTAGTAGAACTGCCATGGTGTTAGTTTTGTGCAGAAATAAAAGTTCTCGAAATGACCTAAAAATCCACGGAGCAACTTTTTGGATTTAATAAAAAATATTGGCGAAAGAATCAACACCATGGGGCCCACATCCTATCCAAGAGGGTGGGGGCGTCCCCCTAGGGCGCACCCCCTGCCTCATGGGCCCCCTGGAGCTCCACCGACCTCAACTCCAACTCCATATATTCACGTTCGGGGAGAAAAAAAATTAGAGCGAAGGATTCATCGCGTTTTACGATACGGAGCCACCGCCAAGCCCTAAACTCTCTCAGGAGGGCCGATCTGGAGTCCGTTCGGGGCTCTGGAGAGGGGAATCCGGCGCCGTCGTGATCATCAACCATCCTCCATCACCAATTTCATGATGATCACCGCTGTGCATGAGTAATTCCATCATAAGCTTGCTGGACGGTGATGGGTTGGATGAGATTTACCATGTAATCAAGTTAGTTTTGTTAGGGTTTGATCCCTAGTATCCACTATGTTCTGAGATTGATGTTGCTATGACTTTGCTATGCTTAATGCTTGTTAGTAGGGCCCAAGTGCCATGATTTCAGATCTGAACCTATTATGTTTTCATGAATATATGTGAGTTCTTGATCCTATCTTGCAAGTCTATAGTCACCTATTATGTGTTATGATCCGACAACCCCGAAGTGACAATAATCGGGAGCACTCTCCGTGATGACCGTAGTTTGAGGAGTTCATGTATTCACTAAGTGTTAATGCTTTGGTCCGGTACTCTATTAAAAGGAGGCCTTAATATCCCTTAGTTTCCAATAGGACCCCGCTGCCACGGGAGGGTAGGACAAAAGATGTCATGCAAGATCTTTTCCATAAGCACGTATGACTATATTTGGAATACATGCCTACATTATATTAATGAACTGGAGCTAGTTCTGTGTCACCCTATGTTATAACTATTATATGAGGAATCACATCCGACATAATTATCCATCACTTCTCCAATGCCTACGAGCTTTTCACATATTGTTGTTTGCTTAGTCACTTTGTTGTTCCCACTGTTACAATTACTACAAAACTGCTACTGTTACTTTTGTTACCGTTACTGTTACTTCCATACTACTTTGCTACTAAATACTTTGCTAGAGATATTAAGTTATCCAGGTGTGGTTAAATCGACAACTCAACTGCTAATACTTGAGAATATTCTTTGGCTCCCCTTGTGTCGAATTAATAAATTTGGGTTGAATACTCCACCCTCGAAAACTGCTGCGATCCCCTATACTTGTGGGTTATCAAGACTATTTTCTGGCACCGTTGCCGGGGAGCATAGCTCTATTCTTTGAGTCACTTGGGATTTATATCTGCTGATCACTATGAGGAACTTGAAAGACGAAAGAACTAAGATTTTTCCCTCAACTACGAGGGGAGGTAAGGAACTGCCATCTAGCTCTGCACTTGATTCACCATCTGTTTTGAGTAAACTTGCGACACCTAAACATGCTTCTGCTGTTAATTCTGATATGTCGCATGTTATTGATAATGCCACTTCTGCTATACATGATACTTATGATGAAACTACTTCTATTCTTGATACTACTATGCCATTAGGTGAATTTATTGATGAACAACTTGCTAGGGCTAGAGAGAATGAAATTATTGAAACTGATAATATTGATGAAAGTGATGATGAAGATTCTCCCCCTAAATATGAATTACCAGTTGTGCCTGAGGGTTATTGTTGGTGTCAAAACCGGCGGATCTCGGGTAGGGGGTCCCGAACTGTGCGTCTAGGCGGATGGTAACAGGAGACAAGGGACACGATGTTTTTTACCCAGGTTCGGGCCCTCTAGATGGAGGTAAAACCCTACTCCTGCTTGATTGATATTGATGATATGGGTAGTACAAGAGTAGATCTACCACGAGATCAAGGAGGCTAAACGCTAGAAGCTAGCCTATGGTATGATTGTATGTTGTCCTACAGACTAAAGCCCTCCGGTTTATATAGATACCGGAGAGGGCTAGGGTTACGCAGAGTCGGTTACAATGGTAGGAGATTTACATATCCGTATTGCCAAGCTTGCCTTCCACGCCAAGGAAAGTCCCGTCCGGACATGGGGCAGAGTCTTCAATCTTGTATCTTCGTAGTCTTGATAGTCCGGCGGACATTGATAGTCCGGCTGTCCGGACACCCCCTAGTCCAGGACTCCCTCAATAGCCCCCGAACCAGGCTTCAATGACGATAAGTCCAGCGCGTTTATAGTCTTCGGCGTTGCAAGGCGGGTTCTCCCTTCAAATTCCATGTACCTGCCGAACAGTGTCCGGCTTCATCTTGAATACTGTGTTCCTCGGCTTCTACGCCAAATAAAGGCCCTGTTCCACGCGTCGCACGAATGCGAAAAGCCAGGGTGTTTTTTGCATTTCACCCCCCAATTGTGCGAGTTAACCGCCTATAAAAGAGGCAAGAATCCAGATCCAAACCACACCACCTTCCTCCCGCGAATACTCCATCGAAACGCCTTTGACCTAGAAATCCATTCCACCATGGATCGTCACCACGGCTCTTCTTCGCGCGCTCCCAGCCCACCGCCAGGGAGTTGGAGGAGGTGCTCCATTTCGCACAACGAGCTCGAGAAGCTCCAAACAGGGGGATTCCTCCCTCCGGCCATTATGATCCCAGTCCGGGCCGGACTGGTTACTTATCAAGGTGGGAGACAGGCGGAGGACACTCCAAGCCCCAATAAGGGGGAGCGAGTATGTTTTGTCCCTTATCTGACGAGGGGACTCAGATTTCCAATACATCCGTTCCTCCGTGGGCTCCTGAAGTTCTACGGACTCCAGCTCCACCACCTTACGCCCGCCTCTGTGCTGCATATCGCGGGCTATGTAGCTCTTTGCGAGCTATTCCTGGGCATTGAGCCCCATTTCGCATTGTAGAAGAGGTTGTTTTGCCTCGTACCCCGTTCTTACTAGGGGTCCATATATCAAGTGGGTGGCGCCGAAATATGGCGCATCGCCGGGACCGGATACCTATCCGGCACTCCCAAGAGGGCGTCCGAAGACTGGCCCTCGGAATGGTTTTATATAGAAGACGCTCCGCTGCTAGACCCAGTCCGGATCGGCCTCCCAGAGTTTAGTGCTGCTCCCTTGAAGAAACGCCTCAGCTGGCGCCCGCGGAGCTCCCGATTGGAGGAAGACAAGAGCGTCCATTACTTGATGGGCCGGATAAGATTAATGGCTCATTCCGGCTTGACCATGATCGGAGTCATGGCGACATGCATCAAGCGAGGGGTACAACCACTGCAATACAGAGGCCACCCCATGTGGGATTTTAACGGGGAAGACGATGCTACCCGGCATGGCCGCAAAGGGCCGGATTCGACCGAGGATCTGGTGAAGATCCTGTCCAGTCTATACAAGGGGGAGAAGGAGGATTTCCTTCGAACGAACCCTTTGAATGGGTTTTCCATGATCAACCCCAGAGGATGGGTAAGTGAACACCTTGAAGGGCCCAGCCCATGCTTTCGAAGTTTAAGCTTCTTACATTATGTCTTCGGCGCAGGGTCTACGCCGGATTGTGGAGGACATGGTAAGTCCTGTTCCGCAACCTGAGGATCCAGAAGGATCCCTGGGTCCGGCCTCCGAAGAGGACCCGGATATCGAGCTGGAGCTGATCGACGGGGTGTATCACCAGCTCAGCATAGACAATGCTTTGTTCGCCATTACGGTGGACTACCCCGGACTAAGTCCGGCTTCCCAGGTGACTGCGACCGAAGTCCGGAAACCATTATCTCATCCCTGCCCATTTCTGACCTTCGCGAACGATGGTATTTCGCAGGAAGCGCCTTTACGGCAGGAAGCCGAGCCCGCGGCGGCTGACCAACAGAGGTCAGTCCGAACCAGCAGGTGGAAAAGGAGCGCAGTGCGGACGGAAACGTCGCCGCAGAGGTATAGCTCATATTTGTGTTTTTAGAGCAACTTTCCGAGGAAACGTCTAAGTGCCCATGATTTCTGTAGGAGAAAAAGTGCTCGCCGGACTGCGACCGCAGGAATTGCCAATCCGACCAACACCGGCCAGGCCCCAGCGCCCGGCCTGGAGGGGGAGGCAAGCGCAAGACGCGAGCCGGATCCTTCTCCAACGGAGGATACCGACAGACTGTCCGCCACCAAGTCTGAGGTGGAGAGCGCCATGAACCATAGGCGCCGCCGGACAGTGTTTCAAGAAGCGTGCTTTTCCCCTGAGGCATTGGATGCTTTTAACGCAGGGGACGCACATCTCCGTGCTGCTCAAAATGGTTTTACCAGAGCCACGGAACAGTATGTGAAAGACATACGGGTAAGGAAATTATAATGGTTGTATACACCAGTAGCCCCCGAGACTTAAAGTAGTTATGCTAACTGATTTAAGGATCATTGTAAATTTCAGGCACTTAACGAGATGAACGCCCAGCTGTCTCGGGAGCTGCAAGATTGCAAGCCCCAACTTGAGGCCGCACTTGCTGCCACAGGAGGAGACGGAAAGACCCCTCCTGGTAACACATTTTTATAAATATAAGCGCTGTGCGGCGTGCGCGCGAGTCTAATAATGACATTTGCAGGTACCGCCGGACAAGATCCGGACAGGCAAGCATTGCTACGCCAGCTAAAGGCCGGCGAGAGTGTGCTGAATAGAGTTCAGCAGGAAAGGAACAAGCTCCAAGATGCCAATGCCAAGCTCGGAGAAGAGCTAAAAGGCGTACAGGCCGAGCTATCCGGCTTCGTTAAGGAGAACCAGCGGCTTCGTCGCAGCATTTATAGTAAGTGCTTGAGCGAACTCTTTTGAAAAGAAGAGTCCGGCGAGGAAGCGTTTTGACATGATATGTCTTGTAGGTATACTCACGGGTCGTCCTGCAGAGGAGATGCCCATATCAATGGGTGATCAACTTCCCGAACTGTTGCAACTACTCGAACGAGTTCGGCAGGCAATGAGCGGCGTCGTTCAGGCTTTATGGCCAGCCCTCACCCTACCCGAGAGCCTCGGGGAGCTTGCGGAGAAGCTGCAGGGAGTGCGGCAGCGCTTCCGTTTGTGGAAGATTTCGGCTTGCCGTCAAGGTGCGAGGGAGGCTTGGGCCATGGTGAAGACGCGGTACAAGAAGGCAGATCCCAACCACATGGCCGAAGTTGGACCGGTGGGGCCCGATGGGAAGGAGATCCCTGTGAGTTTAGTGTATAGCCAAGTAGAGTTGGCTACTAAATTTTCCCAACAGGACTGTAAATTAGACAGCCTGTTAGACGGGATTGAGGAGGAATACAATCAATAAATTTGACAATGTATGTTATCCTTTAAAGTGACATGTGAAATGCCTTCTAGCCGGATTGTAGATCGTTTGTCTTTGCTGACCTTTTCGCTTCAACCTCGGGACCCTAGAGTCCGGAGTGTGTCCGAATACCTTTTTGGTTAAGAAACAACTGTGGTATGCATGGAGACCAGGCGTAGGGGTCATTAGTGCTTTATCAGACAAGTGCCCAACTAGTTATGTTATATTACATGGTTAGTAAGAAACATCTTCCAGGGAGAATAGTTCCGTTAAGGGTTCCTTTCGCTAGGAGGCATGCCCTAAAGTGCATGTCTGGACTGCAAAGAAAGCAGTAAAACATCTGGGGGCAGATAGATAAATAGGTAAAAAGTCATCTTTTAAGTCACCGACCGAATATTCCCTTAAGAACGCTAGCTTTCGGCTTCACCCAGTCTGAGGTACACATCCGGCTGACCCGGCAGTAACAATCGCAGAGGTGCTCCCTTTACCTCCTAGCCGAACAATCGGGAACGTAGGGGTAAGCACAGGAGCCAGGCAACCCAGCTTGGCCAAAACTTAAGTCATATCGATGCATATAATGGCGAATAAAAGGTACATGTGGAAGCTTGACACATGTGATGGGTATAAAACCCGTATAATTAGGCTTCCGTAAAAGAAGCCCCCAGGAATAATGAGTGCGGATAGCACATCATGCGTATAATTGAGCTTCTGTAAAAGAAGCCCCCAGGAATAATGAGTGCGGATAGCACATCATGCGTATGCAAAGAATGCAAAAAATAGGCCCAGAAGGGTTTTTTTTTAAATAAAAAAAGATAAAAAGAGAAACAAAAGACAGCCGAAGTGTAAAAGTTTGGACGGGGGAAGGGTACGAACTCTTAGTCCGGCGCTAGGCATAGAATCGTCGGAGGCGGGCTGCGTTCCATGGGTTCGGCTCGAGTCGGTTATCCGACGCATTTCGTAGACGGTACGCTCCGCCGGTCAGTACTTGATCGATGATGAAGGGACCCTCCCATTTGGGCTTGAGCTTGTCCTTTTTCTTGTCCGGCAGGCATAGAACTAGTTCACCAATGTTGTAAGCCTTGGTCCGTACTTCTCTGCTTTGATATCTTTGGGCCTGCTGCTGATAGAATGCGCAACGAGCCTTCGCGACGTCGCGTTCTTCCTCCAATGTCTCCAAGCTGTCCTGCCGATCAAGCTCGGCTTCTCTTTCCTCATACATGCGCACTCGAGGTGAGTCATGAATAATGTCACAGGGCAAGACTGCCTCTGCGCCGTATACCATAAAAAATGGTGTGAATCCGGTAGTACGGTTAGGCGTTGTCCGCAGCCCCCAGAGTACGGAGTTGAGCTCCTCGACCCATTGTGTGTCGGATTTGGTGAGTGACCTCACTAGTCTGGGTTTAATGCCGCTCATTATTAGACCATTTGCTCTTTCCACTTGACCGTTGGTTTGAGGGTGATAGACTGACGCATAGTCAAGCTTGATGCCCATATTTTTGCACCATGACTTAACCTCGTCGGCTGTAAAGTTCGTGCCATTGTCGGTGATGATGCTGTGGGGGACTCCGTAACGGTGTACCACCCCTGATATAAAGTCTATCACTAGTCCGGACTCTGCCGTTTTGACCGGTTTGGCCTCTATCCATTTGGTGAATTTATCGACCATGACCAATAGGAATTTTTTCTTGTGGGTTCCCCCTTTAAGGGGTCCAACCATGTCAAGCCCCCAGACCGCGAACGGCCAGGTAATGGGTATGGTTTTGAGGGCGGTGGGTGGCATATGGCTCTGATTAGCAAAGAGCTGACAACCAACGCATCGCTGGACCAAGTCCTGTGCGTCTGCCCGAGCCGTCGGCCAATAAAATCCTGTACGGAATGCCTTTCCTACAGGGGCCCGGGCTGCTGCGTGGTGTCCGCCTAGTCCGGCATGAATTTCAGCCAGGAGGTTTCGCCCTTCTTCTTCGGAGATACACCTTTGAAGGACTCCGGTGGTACTTTTCTTATAAAGTTCTCCCTCATGGACCTTGTAGGCCTTCGATCGCCGGACTATGCAGCGGGCCTCATTTTGGTCTTCGGGAAGTTCCTGCCTAAGTAAGTAGGCTAGGAAAGGTTCTGTCCACGCGGCGATTACCGCCATTATGACGTGGGCGGAGGGTGTTATGTTGTCTGCCGAATCACCAGTTGGTGTGGTTTTCTCCGCTTTGTAGCTACCGGGCTCCTCTTCCCATAGTACGGATGGCTTGAAGAGCCATTCCAGGAAGATATTTGGAGGGACAGCATCACGTTTCGCACCGATGCGTGCCAGGACGTCGGTCGCTTGGTTATTATCTCGGGCTATGTGATGGAATTCGAGTCCTTCAAACCGGGCTGACATTTTTAGGACAGCGTTACGATATGCTGCCATTTTCGGATCCTTAGCGTCGAAGTCTCCATTTATCTGGGATATTGCAAGGTTTGAGTCCCCGCGCACCTCTAGGCGTTGAATGCCCATGGAGACTGCCATCCGGAGACCATGTAACAGGGTCTCGTATTCGGCTGCATTGTTGGAGTCCGTGTACATTATTTGAAGTACGTACTGGACTGTATCTCCGGTGGGGGATGTTAGTACGACGCTAGCCCCCAGTCCGGCCAACATTTTGGAGCCGTCGAAATGCATAGTCCAATTGGAGTACGCGCCGTACTCTTTAGGGAGTTCGGCTTCAGTCCATTCGGCGACGAAGTCAGCCAAAACTTGTGACTTTATAGCTCGTCGAGGTTTATAAGTGATGTCGAATGGTAAGAGCTCAATGGCCCATTTTGCTATCCTGCCCATTGCGTCGCGGTTATTTATAATGTCATTGAGTGGTACTTAAAATCGACACAGAGGCGCCAGGATTTATCCTTCTTTGGTACCATCACCAAATTTGCTAGCCAGTCCGGATGTTTGATATCTCTAATGAATCCGGCTTCCAATAGTTTGGCTAGCTCTTCTCCCATTGCCTGTCTTTTGGGCTCGGAAAATCGTCGGAGAGCCTGTTTGACTGGCTTGAATCCTTTTAGGATGTTGAGGCTGTGTTCAGCCAACCTGCGGGGAATTCCGGGCATGTCTGAAGGATGCCAGGCGAAGATATCCCAATTTTCCCGAAGGAATTCGTGCAGTGCGGCGTCTATTTCAGGGTTCAACTGTGCCCCAATGGAGGCCGTCTTTGTTGGGTCCGTTGGATGCACCTGGAATTTTATTATCTCGTCTGCTGGTTTGAAGGAGGTGGACTTGGATCTTTTATCGAGTATCACATCGTCCCTGTTCACCGTAGAGCGCAGCGCGGTGAGTTCCTCTGCCGCTAAGGCTTCGGATAGTGCCTCGAGGGCTAGTGCGGCTGTCTTGTTTTCAGCGCGGAGCGCTATGTCTGGATCACTAGCGAGAGTGATTATTCCGTTGGGCCCAGGCATTTTAAGCTTCATGTACCCGTAATGAGGTATTGCTTGAAAAATTGTGAATGCCTCTCGTCCTAATATGGCGTGGTATCCACTGCTAAACGAGGCCACCTGAAACGTGACTTCTTCGGATCTGTAATTGTCCGGAGAGCCGAACACCACATCGAGTGTGATTTTTCCAGTGCAGCGCGCTTCCCGGCTAGGGATTATTCCTCTAAAGGTTGTGCTGCTTCGCTCAATACGGCTCCAATCGATTTCCATTTTTCGCAGAGTTTCCTCGTAAATGAGGTTTAGTCCGCCGCCCCCCGTCCATGAGGACTTTTGTCAGTCGAAAGCCGTCCACTATGGGACTAAGTACCAGTGCGGCTGGGGCTCTGGTTGTTCGGAATATGGGCTCGTCGCTGCCATTGAAGGTAATGGCTGTGTCGCTCCATGGATTTGCTGTTGCTACTTGGTAGACTTCGGCGAGTTCGCGGATTGATCGTTTTCGCATATTATTTGATGCGAAAGTCTCGAAGACTGTTGATACCGTGCTGGTATTGTTGGAGTGGTTTCCCGGAGCTAGAAGCTCTTTGCCACTTTTGGCCACCTGCCGTAATATCCAACATGCTCGAAGGCTATGTGTTGGGACGGCTCCCTCTGTAATATGAAGCTTACAGGGTCCATTGAGCCATCCCACCAGTACGGTTCCGTTTCCCTGACTGGGTTTTTGTTTTTTCGTTTTTGCATCTGGGGCCTGAGTGTAAGGCGCCCTTTTACTGCGGACTGGGTTTGGGGCCGGATTATCCCAAAATTGATTTTCGGTTTTCCGGAAACTCTCCATCGCACAGTACTTTCGTACTATGGACGCCAGATCGGTAAAGAGCGTAATTTTGCGACGATCAATGGCGTTTAGTATTCCCTTGTCCATGCAGTTATTGCGGAAGATTGATATTGCGTTTTCCTCTCGGCAGTCCTTTATCCTGTCCATAACCAGGAGGAATCTGGCCCAGTAGTGATGTACTGTTTCTGTAGGCTCTTGCCGTATTAGAGATAGATCGCATATGTCCGGGCGGGTGGGTGGAATAAAATCCGGATCCCTGCCCGTCTTGAGGCTCAAAGGCCAAGGGGTTTCCGAATTCGGAAGTGTGTTTTGCTGGGGACAATCCAGCGAGTCCGGGGCGATGCATGATTTTAAGTTCGATGCTCGATCGAAGTCCGTCCCTCCGCGAGAATCCGGCATGGAGGGTTCGGTAATCCGGACATGAATTTTTTTCAACACCGTCGAAGAGTTGCCGTATTGCTCTTCCACCACTGCGACGTGGTGGGTGGCCTGGGGAGAGTTAATCTCTCTCAGATCGGTTTTAAGCCCAATCTGGTTGTAGTCCGTAGCGACTCCCAGGGCGGCGATGCGATCCAAGAGCTCGTTAACAGACGAGAGCTCCATTGGATCTAACTGTTCGGCAGCTTTAGGGCTGATGCGAAGATTGCTTTCGACGACTTGAGAAGTCATTGTCGAAGCGGCGGCCGGACAGGCGGTCATGAGAAAACCACCAAGCCGGATAGTTTGGCCGGCGGCCAAGGCCCCTCCGGCAAAAATATCGTCTTTGAAGACGGGGGGAGGCATCCGCTCTATCGGTGACGACACAGAGGAACTCTCAATGAAAGCACCAATGTCGGTGTCAAAACCGGCGGATCTCGGGTAGGGGGTCCCGAACTGTGCGTCTAGGCGGATGGTAACAGGAGACAAGGGACACGATGTTTTTTACCCAGGTTCGGGCCCTCTCTATGGAGGTAAAACCCTACTCCTGCTTGATTGATATTGATGATATGGGTAGTACAAGAGTAGATCTACCACGAGATCAAGGAGGCTAAACCCTAGAAGCTAGCCTATGGTATGATTGTATGTTGTCCTACGGACTAAAGCCCTCCGGTTTATATAGATACCGGAGAGGGCTAGGGTTACACAGAGTCGGTTACAATGGTAGGAGATCTACATATCCGTATTGCCAAGCTTGCCTTCCACGCCAAGGAAAGTCCCGTCCAAACACGGGGCAGAGTCTTCAATCTTGTATCTTCGTAGTCTTGATAGTCCGGCGGACATTGATAGTCCGGCTGTCCGGACACCCCCTAGTCCAGGACTCCCTCAGTTATGTTATGGATGAAGAAACTGCTAGAGATTTTCTTGCTTGCAATGATAGATGTGATCTTAAGAAATTACTAGCTAAGCTGAAAGAAAAGTCTCTGAGTGCTAAAATGAAATATGACCCTGCTTTTGCTACTTCACCTATCTGTGTTACTAATAAGGATTATGATTCTTTGTCGATCCTGAGATAATTACTTTGGTTGAATTTGATCCTTTTTATGGCTATGAATCTGAAACTGTTGCGGCACATCTTAGTAAATTGAATGATATAGCCACGCTGTTCACCAATGATGAGAAAACTCGTTACTACTACATCCTTAAAATATTTCCGTTCTCACTAAAGGGTGATGCTAAAACATGGTTTAATTCTCTTGATCCTGGTTGTGCGCGTAGTCCCCAGGATATGATTTATTACTTCTCTGCTAAATATTTCCCCGCTCATAAGAAACAAACTGCCTTAAGGGAAATATATAATTTTGTGCAAATTGAAGAAGAGAGTCCCCCACAAGCTTGGGGGAGGCTTCTCCAATTACTTAATTCTTTGCTTGATCATCCTCTCAATAAAAATGAAATACTTGATATCTTTTATAATTGACTAACCGATGATTCCAGAGACCACCTAGATAGTTGTGTTGGTTGTGTTTTCAGGGAATGAACTGTTGATCAAGCTGAATTGCTATTGAATAATATGTTCACTAATGAGAATAATTGGACACTTCCTTAACCAACTCCTAAGCCAACTCCGAAGAAAAGAGGTGTTCTATTTCTCAGTCCTGAAGGTATGCAAGAGGCAAAGAAATCTATGAAAGAAAAAGGTATTAAAGCTGAAGATGTTAAGAATTTACCTCCTGGTTAAGAAATACATGACCTTAATATACCACCTATTCAAAAAATACATGGTCTTGATAACCCGACACAGGTAGTAAAGGTAAATTCTCTCTATAGATATGATAAAGCTGAAATCTCGTCTACTAAGTTTGCTGGCCAATGCTTCGATGAGTTTGATGACTATATGGCTAAATAAGAAAACTTCAATGCTTATGTTGGTACACAATTGAAAAGTAATGCTTATATGATTGGACACTTGTCGGTGTACTAGAGTAGGGGTACCCTAGTATCCCGAACTTGTGCACGGGCAGTCGCAGCACCCCGCGGCAAGGCTTGCCGGGTGACCGCCAAGGTCCTCCGTGGTTCCTTTGGAGCCATTCAAGAACAAAGTATTCAAGCCAAGGAGACAAGGCCCCGGCAAGAGGAGCTTGCCGGGAAGGCCAACCAAGGCATCTCAAGGAACTTGCCGCGTCGCGCCACGCGTCCCGGTAAGGCCCGGTGAGCGACAAGCTTCCGGGCACGACAAGACAACGACCGCGGCAAGGCACTTGCCGCGGCAAGCGACCACTACGTACCCGCGCTCCAGCACATCCACCAACGTGTCGCCTTGGGGCCTTTCCAGGCGCGTGTGGCGAGAGGCTATGCAGCCAGCGGTGCGTGGTGACAAGCGGCGCTGACAAGATTGCCATCGTGGCAAGCGGTGGCGCCCCTGACGGTCCCTTTCTGCACTGTTTGGGCGACGTAGATGGGCATTTAATGCCTTTGTCCCCTGCCGTCAGGGTTAGGTATGATACATTGTGTAGGTAGTTGTACCTACCGCAACACTTTTCCATTTTTACCCTTGCATGCGTTGCCACTTGTCGGTGACCCCTTGAGCATATAAAAGGAGGCCCATGCGCAACGTAGAGGGGGGTTCAAAGGCAGAAAACACTCACGCTCGCTCTCGAGTGTACTGTAGCACCCAGCGCTCCCGAGCAAGAACTCAATACAATCAGACAAGCAGTAGTAGGAGTATTATCTCTTCGGAGAGCTCTGAAGCTGGGTAAACTGCTCGTGTGCTTCGCCTCGATCTACTCTTCGTGCGATCTCCGCCCCCCGCCGAACCGAAAGGGGCTCGGTCTGCCGGTCCCATAGGTGTTCGTGGATCAGTTTCCCCGACATCTTTGGCGCGCTAGGTAGGGGACGTCGAGGTTGTGTGAACCTGACCCGGTGTTCACACGAGCTAGATCTTCATCCTCTTCATCAACATGCCACCGAAGAAGAAGGCTTTGGAGGCAGCTGTGCCATCCGCATCGATCCCACCGCCACCGGAGCAAACGGGTGGTGGGGTAGATGCCGGCGGAAGAACGGGCGTCGACGAGGGAGATCACGGTGCTGCCGGGTCCAAGGACAAGGCTGCGCAAACCTCGGCGTCCGTACGTGCACCGCGCCCATCTCAGGAGGCACAGGACCAACAGCGTCATGGTACTCGTAGTGCCATGCGTCCGTTGAACCAAGATCGAGCTGCTCAATCTCGGGGTGCTCAAGACCAGCATGCACGCCAACTTGCTGACACGAGCGAGGCACGGTCGCCTGGATGGGATACTTCTCCTTCTAACATAGTTAGAAGTCCGAGCATATCCCGCTCCTCGCACCGTTCGCCTCTGCCTCCCACCACTCCAGCAGAAGCTTTGGCGCGAGCTCAACTGCTCCTGGATTACCCTCCAATGGCAGACAAGACTGACGAATGGAGGGCCACCATTCAGAGTCTCATCGGCTTTGCCAACTGCGACACTCCGCGGCAGCCGAGTACATCGCTGCCGCGGCAGGACAGCCAGGCGCGAGATGGTGGCGACAAAACCGGTGGGGATGCAACCACCATGCATTCTCCACCCCGAAGGCCAAGATCGCCGACTCGTCGGATCCACCTCGACAGCGACTCCACCGCGTCATCGGATCCACGAGCTCGTCGCGATCAGTGCCAAGTTCTTCACGAACGACAGCAAGAAGACGCTCGTACTCGCATCGAGCGCCGAAGAGAAGTGCGGTGTCAATCTGACCAGCGCGCTGGGCCCTCTGTCGACATGCATGCGCCAGGGGAACCAGGCGAGTTGCCGTACGCGGTAGGTTACCCTGCGTTCACACGTGAGCTGGGGCAAGTCCAGTGGCCCAGCAAGAAGAATTTCAAGCCAGATGTACCAGAGAAGTACGACGGCAAGTCGCATCCGTCGGAGTTCCTCAGCATCTACACCATCACGGTGCAAGCTGCCGGGGGGCGGGACGACAAGATCCTTGCCAACTACCTCCTGCTGGTGCTCAAGCCCAATGTCAGATCCTGGCTCACGCACTTGCAGGATGCGGTCATCAGCGCGTTCCATCAGAACGTGCGAAACCGCAGGATGCGGGAGGAGATGGCGATGTGCAAGATCAGAGACGTCAGTGAGCTGTATGCCCTAGCCGACAAGTGTGCACGTGCTGAGGAAGGGAGGAAACTCCCCGGAGAGAATACAGTAGCACGAGGATCTGATAGTGAGGATGCTGCCCCGGCAAAGAAAAATCGGCGGCGGAACAACAGGAAGAAGAAAGGCAAAGATGTGCTAGTCGTTGAGAAGTCCAGCAACGGGGGTGGCGCCAAGAAAGCCGAAGCTGGTACCTCCGGCGAGCAGGCTGTGGCGGTCGCCGACAAGCAGGATGGCACCAACAAGCAGTACTGCAAGATCCACCGCACCAAGGGCCATGACCTCCAGAGCTGCAAGAAGGTCGAGCAGCTTGTCGAGCAGCAAAAGGCTGAGTACAAGCGACGCGACAAGGAGAAGGCCCAGGAAGGTGCTGGAGGAGCCGGCACGAAACGCCCCAGCCGAGGAGGACGCCGCGGCAAGGCCAAGAAGCGGCAAGGAGACAGACCTCCCCGCAGCCGCGACAAGGATGAAGATGACGACGACGATGAAGATATGGATGATGACGAGGCCGATGAGCAGGAGTTCCAGAAAGCCACAGAGGTCCTGTGCGTTGACGGCGGTGCTTGTCTGCATACTTCACACCGCCAGCTCAAGCAGTGGGTGCGGGAAGTCAATGCAGCAGAACCACCCGTCGAGTCACGCAGGCCTCTGAAATGGTCCAGCACGCCTATCATCTTTGATATTGAGGACCACCCTGATCGCATAACTACGGTCGGGTGCTTGCCGATGTTGGTTTCACCAACTATCCGCAACCTCAAGGTCACTAAGATGCTAGTTGACGGCGGGTCCGGCTTGAACCTGATCTCCTCCGCGGTACTCCAGAAACTCCAGATCCCTGACAGCGAGCTCGAAGAAACCGGCACATTCCAAGGAATCAATCCGGGAAGGAGCAAGCTGAAGGGAAAGATCACGTTGCCGGTAACATTTGGCAGCGAGTTGAACTTCAGGACTGAGAGGGTCAATTTTGATGTTGCTGACTTTCCATTGCCATACAATGGGATACTCGGCCGTCCAGCACTCGCGAAATTCATGGCAGCCTCTCACTATGCATACAACATGCTGAAGATGCCAGGCCCGATAAGTGTCATCTCTGTCCCTGGCGAGAAGAAGGATGCTCTTATCTGCGCCGACAAGATCTACCGGGAAGCAACAGCCGCAACAGATCGCAAGTCACTTGCCGTTGAAGCTCTCGGGGGGAAGAAGAAGACCAAGTCCGGCAAGAGCTCTGATGCCCACTCCGGCAAGCGCACCTCTTCAGAGTGCTGCGCTACCGTCGAGGACGCACCATCGAGCTCCACCGGCAAGTGTAAGAAAACAATGGCAGCTCCACCAGAGACCAAGAAGGTGTCCGCCAAGGAGGACGGCACTGGTGGTACCTTCACCATCAGTGCCACTCTCGACCCTAAATAGGAAAGCGCGCTCGTTGCTTTCCTGCGGGCGAACGTCGACATGTTTGTGTGGCAACCGTCTGACATGCCCGGTGTTCCCAGGAAAGTAATCGAGCACCATCTTGCCGTCTGTCCTCATGCGCGGCCCGTAAAATAGAAAGTCAGGAAACAAGCAGTGGAGCGCCAAGAATTCATCACAGATGAAATCAAGAAATTGGAAGCAGCAGGCCTTGTCAGAGGAGTGCTCCATCCTACGTGGTTGGCCAATCCTGTAGTCGTGCGCAAGGCTAACAGGAAATGGAGGTTTTGTATCGAATTTACCGATGTCAATAAAGCTTGTCCCAAAGACCCATTTCCCTTGCCGCACATTGACCAGGTTGTTGACTCCACAGCCGGATGTGACTTGCTTTCATTTCTTGACGCATACTCAAGATACCATCAGATCTTCATGGCAGAAGAGGATGAGGAGAAGACCGCATTCATCACCCCATGTGGCACATACTGTTTCGTACGGATGCCTTTCGGTTTAAAGAATGCTGGTTCAACATTTGCATGGGTAGTCCATGTCACTTTTGAGCCATAAATACACAGAAATGTGGAAGCCTACATGGATGACATAGTGGTCAAGAGCAAAGACAAGGCAACCCTGATTCAAGATTTAGACGAAACCTTTGCAAATCTGCGCAAGATCAACCTCAAGCTTAACCCCGAGAAGTGTGTGTTTGGAGTCCCCTCCGGCAAGCTTCTCGGGTTCTTTGTGTCTCAGCGGGGAATTGAAGCCAATCCCGACAAGATCAAGGCCATCGAGCAGATTGAAGCACCAAAGCGCGTCAAGGATGTATGAAGACTTGCCGGTTGCGTGGCTGCTCTCAGCAGGTTCATCTCTAGATCTGCTGAGCGCGCCCTCCGTTTTTCAAAATATTGAAAAAGGCAGGTCCAATAAAATGGACTCCGGAAGCGGAGGCTGCGCTGCAGGACTTCAAGAGATACCTGTCCTCCACTCCAACACTTGTCGCACCTAGGCCACAAGAGAAGTTGCTGCTATATTTAGTGGCAACCAATCAAGTGGATAGCGCTGCGTTAGTGGCAGAGAGGGAGGCGGATGATGAGCCAGCAACCACTGCAGATGCATCCAGCGACAAGCAAGGGACTTCGCCGACAAGCTCTGGTCCCGACAAAGATGGATCTGCGCAGGCGCGTGAGGAGAAGCAGAAGAGAATGGTGCAGCGCCCAGTTTACTTTGTCAGTTCCCTTCTGCAGGGGGCTAGGTCAAGGTACTCTGGTGTGCAGAAATTGCTTTTCGGCCTTCTCATGGCCTCGAGAAAGCCGCGCCATTACTTCCAAGCACATGACATCACAGTTCTCACTCGTTTTTTGCTGAAGAGGATACTGCAAAATCCAGAAGCAACAGGTAGGATTGTCGAGTGGGCACTGGAACTGTCAAGCTTTGGCCTCAAGTTTGAGAGCACTTCAACTATCCAAAGCAGAGCATTGGCAGAGTTCATAGAAGAGTGGACGCCAACACCAGATGAAGAAATTTCAGAAACGAGCATCCCCATCAAGGAAGCAAGCAAAGAGTGGCTGATGTACTTTGATGGTGCCTTCTCGCTGCAAGGCGCCGGTGCGGGCGTGCTGCTTGTTGCACCCACCGGAGAACACCTCAAGTACGTAGTCCAGATGCACTTTCCCAAGGAGCAAGCAACGAACAATACAGGAGAGTATGAAGGTTTGCTTGCCGGTCTCAGGATTGCAGCAGACCTTGGGATCAAGAAGCTCATTGTCAGGGGTGACTCACATCTTGTCATCCGCCAAGTGAACAAGAATTATCAGAGTCCGTTGATGGAAGCTTATGTTGATGAAGTGAGAAAGCTAGAAGAGCACTTTGACGGCCTACAGATGGAACATGTTCCAAGAGCTCAGAACGACATTGGCGACGGCCTGTCAAAGTGTGACGCACTTAAGTTACCTGTGGAACCAAGGATCTTTGTGCTCAAGCTGACTCAACCTTCTGTAATGCCATCAACTGGACAGAGCAAAAAGAGGAAGTTGGTTTCTGGTGACTACTTTCTGGCAGAGCTCCCCGAAGCCACTGCCAAGAAGGTCCCCAAGATCAACACCAAGAGTGCTGAGGAGCAGTCTGCTCCGGCAAGCCCTAGGGTTTGTTCCATCGAAGCAGACGCTCCCGACAAGTTTTGCTCTGGCAAGCTTGCCGGGGAACATCAAGCTCCGACTGAGCTGCAGGTTCTCGCCGTAGAAGCGGATGTTCCCACGGCAGCAGATGTGCCTTTAGTCCTTGTTGTCGAGCCGCAAGCTCCAGCATGGGCACAACAGATTGTCCGTTTCCTTCAGACAGGAGAACTTCCCGAAGAGCAAGAAGAAGCGGAAAGAGTAGCCCGGCAGTCAAGTATGTACAAGTTTGTCGACGACACACTGTACAGAAGAAGACTCAACGGTGTGAAATTGAAGTGTATTCACCGGGAAGACGGACAAAAGCTGTTGGCAGAGATACATGGAGGCATATGTGGTCACCACATTGGCGCAAGAGCACTTGCCGGCAAAGCATTCTGGCAAGGTTTCTTTTGGCCAACAGCCCTCCAGGATGCAACTTCACAAGTAACCAAGTGTGAAGCGTGCCAATTCCATTCCAAGCAGATACACCAGCCAGCTCAAACTCTCCAGACGATCCCTTTATCCTGGCCATTTTCGGTCTGGGGGCTTGACATCCTCGGCCCCTTTCCCCGAGCTGTCGGGGGCTTTGAGTACTTGTACGTTGCAATCGACAAGTTCACAAAGTGGCCGGAAGTGGAACCAGTGAGGAAGGTGACAGCACAGTCAGCAGTCAAGTTCTTCAGGTCGATTGTTTGCCATTTCGGGATCCCTAACAGGATCATCACTGACAACGGCACGCAATTCACGAGCCGCACCTTCATGCAGTACGTCCAAGATCTTGGCGCCAAGGTCTGCTTTGCTTCTGTTGCTCATCCGAGAAGCAACGGTCAAGCGGAGAGGGCAAATGCTGAAGTGCTGCGCGGGCTCAAGACCAGAATTTCAACAGGCTGCGCAAGTGCGGAAAGAACTGGATTGAGGAGCTGCCGGTGGTTCTTCGGTCGATCAGGACGACGCCAAATCGAGCCACTGGCCAGACACCTTTCGCTCTAGTCTATGGAGCAGAGGCAGTTCTCCCCACGGAACTCGTATACGGGTCACCTCGAGTGCTCGCTTATGATGAGCTTGAGCAAGAGCAGCTGCGACAAGATGACGCGCTGCTCCTTGAGGAGGACCGTCTTCAGGCTGCTGTACGAGCTGCTCGATACCAGCAAGCTTTACGTCGCTACCATTGCCGCAAAGTTAATGCCAGAAGTTTCGAGCAAGGCAACCTTGTTCTTTGGCGCGTTCAGTCTGCCAAGAATTCCAACAAGTTGACGCCGAAGTGGGAAGGCCCTTACCGGGTGAAACGAGTCACTAGGCCTGGCGCTGTCCGCCTTGAGACCGAAGATGGCATTCTGGTGAGCAACTCCTGGAACATTGAGCATCTTCGTAAGTTTTACCCGTAGGGCGCGGTTGTCGGAACCAGTTCCAGCAACCACCTCTTGTACAAGGCTGGTCGATGTCGCATGTAATCCTTCGTACAAAGCCGGGCGTAGACCCCGTGCATAAATAAAGCTCATGTGCTCCGCACATCCTGTCAATTTCATGCTTTCTTCTTTTTTGCATGTGTTATCTGACACTTTGTGCAGCACCTACCCCCGGTAAGCAATAACGAGCCGCAAGGCTCCATATCTTTATTTTCTCTTCTTTCTCTTTCTCGAAGGAAGGAAGGTTCCCTCGCCCACAAGTTTGCCGGGGGTAAAGGAGAAGATAATGGTGTGGACCGGGCGTCGTTCAAGAAAGTTGCACCTTACCGGGAAGCAAACGACAGAAAAGCTAAGTTGCCAAAGTTTGAGCAATCAGTTTTAAAAATTTTAAGTTATCTTCCTCGAATGACCGTGCTTTGTATGGAAAACCTATGCGCAGAGGAACCAACTCGTAGCTAGTTGTGCCCTTACTTTGTTTCGAGTCCGATCAACAACTTAAGTGAGCCGCGACTAGTTGCGACAAGGTTTCTTGTCGGTTGCGGCATCACCAGCAGGCTGCTGACGTTCCGCACTCAGCGCTCGCGGCTAAAGGTGCCTGCGCTGGCAAGTTCCCTAAAAGCGTAGGGCAAAAACATACAAAGGAAGGAATCAAGTAAAGGAGATAACATAGCAACCGATACCCAAAATAGATTCATATTACAAGATAGCTTGTCGCAGCTCTAACAGATTGTTCTCATAACATGACCAACAGCGATAAGGAAAAGAGAAAACGGGCGGCCTAATCTACGCGATCGCCCTCAACCCTCTTGATCCCGCTCACCTTGTCCACAATAGGTGCGACAAGGGTCTTGAGCGCTTCCAGATCAGCATCCGGCCGCAAGGACCTAAGGACGTTGGTGAGGTTGAGGCCTGGGTTGCGGAAGGCCACCTTCACCAGCACCTTTTGAAGAGCTCCTGCGCAGATCTTGCGCGACTCGTCGGCCAGCTGCTTTGGGATCCTTTCCCGGAGTTGCTGGAGGGCCGTCGCCACGCCTTTGAAGAACAAGCTGAGCTTGGCGCTGGGGGGGAGGTGCTCATCGGAGGAGTACCCAAGATCCTCCATCCCCAGCTGTGCCAGCTCCCTATCGATGGTTGCGGCAACATCCACGAGACCCTCTGTCCAGTGCTCCACATTTTCCCTAAAGGTGTTCTGGGTGGCGGCAGCACTCGCCAGCAGCGCCTCGTCGGCATTGATCTTCTCCGCCAAGGCCACCTCCCGCTCCCTGGCGCCGTCCAGCGTCTGGGTAAAAGTAGCTAGCTTCAATTCGAGATCTGCGTTGGGGTCCTTGGCGGCGCTAAGCTCCTTGCTCCTCTCGGCGAGACGACCCTGCAGCTCGCCATGAGCGGTGGCGTCCTTCTCGCGCTCACGCTTGAGCGCAGCAACCTCCTCGCCACTCGCCTTGAGATCGGCTTCCAGGTGCGCCACTTTTGCCTCTAGCTCCTTCTTGGCGGCCTCGGCAGCTGCGGCAGCATCCTTTGCTTCCTTGAGAGCCCCGCCAACTGTTTGCTCGCGCGCGGCAAGCTCCTCCTCGTGGCTGTCAAGGTTAACCTTGCACTGCGCCAACTCACCTTCCTGCGCAAATAGCTTCTCGGCAGCAAGCCGCTGTTGCTCTTCAACCTCAGCCTTCGTGAGGAGGAAGGCTTTCCGCTCCTCGGCGAGTTACTCCCGCTCCTCTGCCAGGGACCGGAGAGCTTCCTGCCTCAGACCCCGGAGCTCCTCCGCACGCTTCTCGATGTCCACTCCCGCCTTCGCGACAAGTTCTTCTCGCGATTCCAGCTTGGCTTGTCGGGCGCGATAGAGCGACAACAGCTTCCGCAGCAGCCGCTCCTCCTCAGGCTCGCCGCTGCTGCTGCTTGGCGCGTCGACCAGCGTCAGCCCAGCGGAGGCGAGCACCTCTCCATCCAAAATTTCTCCTTCGACCAGCGCCCTGGAGCTTGACGCCCAGGGGAGCTTGATGAAGATGCCATCGCCGGCCTTCAAGTAGGCGCCGGGCTGGGGCTCTTCGGAGCTTGGTGCTGCAGCAGCGGCGGAGGGATCGGCGGTCGGCGTAGCGCCTGGCGCTCTTGCGGCCTCAGGGCCGTCAGTGCGATCGCCAGACCCCTCACCAGCTTCTGCGGCGGCAGCTTTGGCGGCCTCTTCACCGATGGGATCATCAGCGCAGGCTTCCTCTTCATTGGCGACGGCGTCGTCGGTATTGCCACGCGCGCTCTCCTCGCCGGCGACCTTGGTTTCCATTGGCTCCATGGCAGATGGATCTGACGAGCGGAAAAGGGGGAAAAGTCAAGCAAGTATTCAAAAAGAAAATCAGAAGAAGAAGAACCCAAGGGAAGTTTTTGAAGCAAGAGGATTACCTGTACTAGGATCTGCAGTTGTGGTCTCAACCACCGGAGGGTCGCTGGTGTTGTTCCTTGCTGGAGAACTATCCCTTGCCGGAGAATTCTCCCTTGCCGGAGAACGCGCCCTTGTCGGGGAATCCTCCCTTGGTGGTGTAGTCGAAGCAGATGGCATTTCAGGGGCAGCTTTCGGGCGCTCCTGGTGAGGCAGCTCTGCTCCTACACAAACCAACAGTCAGATATCAGCAAAGAAAGAGCACTCATGCACGCCTAACAGCAGGAAGTAAACCATATACTTACGCTGGGAGCTGCGCTGGGGGCTGCTTTGGGGAATGGTTGCCGGGTCCGGCAAGGTGGTCTCGGACACGTCCCCTGTTGGCGCGGTGGGTTCATCCTCGATGACAATCACTGGGGCCTTGGCTCTCTTCGCCGCTCTCTGGGCTAGCGTCCTGAAAATGAACGGGTTCAGAGTGAAGCAAGTCAGATACAAGACAAAACAGCAAGAATCGAAGAACTACAAGTACAACAGAGAATCTTACTCTTCTTCTTCCTCGTCGGAACTAAGCGCGGAGAGATCGAAGTCCGGCTCTCCTCCGGCGCGACGAGGCAGAGGAGTAGGTTCCCTTATCCGCTTGGTGGGAGCAGTGGCGGTGGACCAGGAAGACCCCGCTCCAGTTGCCGCAGCGGCGTGAGGCGCTCCCGTGGCAACAGTGCTTGCCGCGGTAGAGCGTGTCGCGTGGCGCGGCGGCTGTTGACTCGTCTGCCACCCCGCTACGTCCCCGGCCTTGCGGAGACGCCTTCTTGGTGGAGCCGGGGGCTCTGCCTACGGCGAGCTGCCTGAAGGAGGAGAAGAGGAGGAGCCGATCTTCAACGAGTCACTCGCGCCGTCGGCGGGCTCGCTCGACTCACCTTCAGGCTCGACAAGATCTTCCTCGCCGGCAAGCTCCCCTCGCTCGGCAAGGCTTGCCGCCTCTGCTGCCTCTGCCTCCTCCACGGTGAATCCAAACTCGCCCGCGGCAGCGGCTGCCGCCACCACTTCCAGCCTGGTGGCGATGCGCTGTATCTCATCATCGGTGGTGTCGCGGGTGAGGCTTTTCTGTTCGTCGGGGCGGATCAGCACTTCTACCAAACCATCAAAGAACTCCTGCACGACATCGTCGGCAGGCTCTTGCCAGGTTGGGACGATTCCATGCGAATCGCACAGCGGCATCATTGCGCGGATGCGGTCGAGTGAGGAATTGTTGCACAGCGGAACGACACTCCTCGGCAGCCTGAATGCTCCGGGATGCTCAGGATCATGCTTGAATAGCTCCAAGAGCATTGCATCCAGTTCTGGCACAATGAAGTTGAAGTTGAGGCCTGGGCGCAGCCTCATGATATCCGCCGCATTTTGGAACTCCCAGGTGGGTCTCCTCCTCTCCTGCAGGAGGGTGAAGCGGCGACGAAGAAAATCTGCGCCAACGGCGCCTACAGTGAGCATGGCAAGCCTGAGGCGCAGGATCCTGGTGACGGCAATCTTCAGCCTAGCGTCTTCCGGGGCCACGTTGCTCCAATCATTGCCGCGCACTACTGGGGCTTGGCTCTGGGCGGTGAATGGCTGTGGGTTCTCCTCGACGATCCAGCACCAATCTGCTCTCCATTCATCCCCCTTGCTGCGGAGCTCTCCCTCCAGATAAGCCTCCTTCTTGCCGGTTCTCGAGATCCAGGCAATTCCGCCGGATAAAGGCTCCCCTCTCTCGACTCAGGGCATGAAGAAGTGGCGAAAAAGGGCTACATTGGGATAGACTCCGACAAAGTTTTCGTAGAGATGTGCGAAAACTGCCATGGTCAGAATGGCATTGGGGGTGAAGTCAAGGAGGCGGAACCCGTAGGTGTTCATGATGTCGCAAAAGAATTCAGAGAAAGGCGGGCAGGGCCCGCAATAGAAGAACAGCGCGAACAAATGGTATCCGTTCGGATCCAGTTCCGAAGCGGTAGCTGGGAGTACCTTCGTGCGCGGATGCGCTCGCGTCTCCGTCGACCAGAAGAGGTAGTAGTACTCCCTCAGCTCCTTCGCGGCGAGCTGGGGGGGGGGGGGGAGATTGCCCGCTCCTTTCGCAGCGCCGCGAGCCGCTGTGCCTCGGCTGACTTCATGCCCTTCCCCTTGTCGGCTTTCGAAGCCATGGCGGAGGTGGTGGGGGAGATCGACGATGTTGGTGGTGCTGGTGGCGATGGGGGGCGGAGCGCTGCTCTCTTTCAGCTTTGGGAAGAAGGGGGGAGCGGCGGAGATTTCTGAGATTGGAGTAGCAACCGGCGAGATGGGCGAACTGCCCCTGTTTCCTCTGCTTATAAAGAGGGAGGGGGCGGACGTTCCGTCCTTCCGAATAAAGAAACCACCCACGATCTCTCCCACGAGGCCACATTCGACGCGTGCCATTCGGGGAGGGCGCGGTGGATATGGAGTGAGAAACGGCATAACCCAGGCCGCGCGTGCCCGTGCCCTGTTTTGGGCCTAGCCCAACAGCGCTCGGCACCGTGTGTGGCCCATGCCCGGGGGCTCCTATCGGTGTACTAGAGTAGGGGTACCCTAGTATCCCGAACTTGTGCACGGGCAGTCGCAGCACCCCGCGGCAAGGCTTGCCGGGTGACCGCCAAGGTCCTCCGTGGTTCCTTTGGAGCCATTCAAGAACAAAGTATTCAAGCCAAGGATACAAGGCCCCGGCAAGAGGAGCTTGCCGGGAAGGCCAACCAAGGCATCTCAAGGAACTTGCCGCGTCGCGCCACGCGTCCCGGCAAGGCCCGGTGAGCGACAAGCTTCCGGATGCGACAAGACAACGACCGCGGCAAGGCACTTGCTGCGGCAAGCGACCACTCTGTACCCGCGCTCCAGCACATCCACCAACGTGTCGCCCTGGGGCCTTTCCAGGCGCGCGTGGCGAGAGGCTATGCAGCCAGCGGTGCGCGGTGGCAAGCGGCGCTGACAAGATTGCCATCGTGGCAAGCGGTGGTGCCCCTGACGGTCCCTTTCTGCACTATTTGGGTGACGTAGACATGCATTTAATGCCTTTGTCCCCTGCTGTCAGGGTTAGGTATGATACACTGTGTAGGTAGTTGTACCTACCGCAACACTTTTCCATTTTTACCCTTGCATGCGTTGCCACCTGTCGGTGACCCCTTGAGCATATAAAAGGAGGCCCATGCGCAACGTAGAGGGGGGTTCGAAGGCAGAAAACACTCACGCTCGCTCTCGAGTGTACTGTAGCACTCAGCGCTCCTGAGCAAGAACTCAATACAATTAGACAAGCTGCAATAGGAGTATTATCTCTCCAGAGAGCTCCGAAGCTGGGTAAACTGCTCGTGTGCTTCGCCTCGATCTGCTCTTCGTGCGATCTCCGCCCCCCGCCGAACCGAAAGGGGCTCGGTCCGCCGGTCCCATAGGTGTTCGTGGATCAGTTTCCCCGACAACACTTGAGTGATTATATGTCTAGAGTTAAGGGTGAACTTAAACTTATTAGTAAACATGCTTCTATGGTTACCACTCAAGTAGAACAAGTGCCTAAAGCTCAAAATGATTTGCTCAATGATTTAAATGATAAGAAAAATGATAATGCTGTTAGAGTTATGACTAGAGCGGGTAAAATGACTCTGGAACCTTTGTATCCTGAGGGCCACCCTAAGAGAATTGTGCAAGATTCTCAGAGAAATAATGTTGATGCACCTAGTCCTTCTAAGAAGAAGAAGAAAAATGATAGAACTTTGCATGCTCCTACTGAACCTGTTGTACGTACACCAGAGAATCCCAATGATATTTCTATTTCTGATGCTGACAAACAATCTGGTGATGAACATGAACCAAGTGATAATATTAATGATAATGTTCATGTTGATGCTCAACCTAGCAATAATAATGATGTGGAGGTTGAACCTGCTGTTGATCTTGATAAACCACAATCAAAGAATCAACGTTATGATAAGAGAGACTTTGTTGCTAGGAAGCACGGTAAAGAAAGAGAATCATGGGTTCAGAAACCCATGCCTTTTCCTCCTAAACCATCCAAGAAAAAGGATGATGAGGATTTTGAGCGCTTTGCTGAAATGATTAGACCTATCTTTCTGTGTATGCGTTTCACTGATATGCTTAGAATGAATCCTTATGCTAAGTACATGAAAGATATTGCTATAAATAAAATAAAGATACCGGGAGATGAAATTTCCACCATGCTTGCTAATTATACTTTTAAGGGTGGAATACCAAAGAAACTAGGAGATCCAGGAGTACCAACTATACTATGCTCCATTCAAAGAAACTATGTTAAAACTTATTTATGTGATCTTGGAGCCGGTGTTAGTGTTATGCCTCTCTCTTTATATCGTAGTCTTGAATTGAATAAGTTGACACCTACTGAAATATCTTTGCAAATGGCCGATAAATCAACTGCTATACCTATCAGTATTTGTGAGGATGTGCCTGTTGTGGTTGCAAACATTACTATCTTAACGGAATTTGTTATTCTTGATATTCCCGAGGATGATACTATGTCGATTATCCTTGGTAGACCCTTTTTGAATACTGCAGGGGCTGTTATTGATTGCAACAAATGCAATGTCACTTATCATGATAATGGTAATGAGCATATGGTACATTTTTCGAGGAAACAACCTCAAGTTCACAGTATCAATTCTATTGGAAAAATTCCATCGATTGTTAATGGAGATTTTGAATTTCCTCTTCCTACTGTAAAGAAGAAATATGATATTCTTATTATGTACATATCCCCAATGAGGTAACCTAGTGCTATTCGAAAATTCTCCGGTTTCATGTGATTCGGAATGAGTTTGTTAACAAGACTTGATCAACCTTGTTAGTCGATTCCTTTTGATAAGCATGAGATGGATGAAGTTAGAAAGCACAACTCTGTGTACCCTCCTTTTACTTTCTGTCATCTAGATTAAATAAAGCAAAAATAGTCTTTTCTGTCTGTTTTCTGAATTATCCTTGCAAGAAAAAATACCCCGAAAATAAAAAGTTCTCCAAATGCCCTGAAAATGAAATATGTTATTTTCTAGAATATTTGAGAATATTTGGCACTGAGAACACATCAGGGGAGCCAACACCTGGCCACGAGGGTCTAGGGCGCGCCCCCTGCCTCGTGGGCCCCAGGTGGCCCCCTCCACTTACTCCTGCACCCATACTCTTCTTCTTCCTCCCAAAAAATCACCAACCAGCTCAAGCATGAGTTCTAGCTCATCTTGCTGCCATTTTCGATCTCCTTGCTCAAAGCTCCATTCACAAAACTGCTTTGGGGGATGGTTCTGTGGTATGTGACTCCTCCAATGGTCCAATTAGTTTTTTTCTAGTACTTTATTCATTGCAAGCTTTTGCTGCTGAGGTGACCCTATTCTTGAGCTTGCATGTAAAATTTATTTAGTCCCAAGTAGTTCTAGTGCATGATATAGTATCTAGGCACTTGTGGGAGTAGTTTCTATCAATTTTGTTGAGTTTGGTTCACTTTTGTTTTGAGTTACTAAAAAATTCAGAAATTTTTTCAGAGGAAGAAATATGTTGAGGAAACTGTACCAAGGTGGTTCTTCAAGGAAGCAAGGACCCAGGCCCGCAATACATGAGCAGGACGATGAACTACCGAGGGAAGCTCAAGTACGGCCTTGTGAATTGCCGTGAGAGGAGTTTATGGTCCAAGTAGGCATCAAGGACAAATTTTATGCATATGTGCGTAATGCTGATCTCGAGGGCTTCATGCTAGATAAGTGCCCCCAATATTACCGCTTAACTGATTCCTTTGTGATAAGGTTTAAATTCAAATATTCACGCAATTCTCACAATCTCCTATTTGCTCTTTATGATAAATCTTATACCATGGACTTAGAAGATTTTAATACTGCTTGTAAACTCCCTCAATGGGGTAGTGCTAGTGAACCTCGCACATCTGAATTTAAAAAATTTCTTGCTAATATCACTTTGGGGGAATCTAGAGAAGTAGCACAAGTTACCATAGGGAGCATTCATTTTCCTGCTATACATTATTTTGCTCTCTTTATTGGTAGATGCATAATTGGCAGGGACGAGGCATGTCACATGTGTGTTCCAGATCTTAGTGTTCTCAAGAGTGTTGTGCTAGGAGATAAACAGTATAACTTGGGTGCCATTGTTGCACGTAGGTTGCATAATAATAGTTTAAATGGAGACTTGTTTGGTGGGATTTATGCAACCCGTGTGGCTAATTTTCTTGAGATACCCATACAAGAAAATGATATGGACTTGCCTCCTGCTTATCTAGATTATAATGCCATGGTGAGCCTTCAGTTTCTAGAAAGGAATGAACAGCTCCTCCAATATCGACTAATCTTTGAGAGACGTCCAACTGTCCATATTGCTCTCCCTGCTCCTGGTTTCTTTGACTTTCAGGCAAAAATGAGATATACTATAACCAGGGAGGAGGCAAACGAATACGAGAGGAGGATGGAGGCAGCTCGCCTCCAAGCTGCAGCTCGTAGGCAGTAGCTGCTGCATCTCAGTACGACCCCAACTACAACTTTGATCCATGGGCATAGACCAACTTAGGCAAAAAGCCTAAGCTTGGGGGAGTACGTATTTCTCACCAACATTACATTCATGTTCACACACTCGTTCTAGTTGTCGGTGCTCATACTTTTTCATTGTACTATCCATGCTAGTTTATATTATTTTTCTATTTTTCCTCTTGTGTGTTTGAACAACCTTAAGAAAAACAAAAAAATAGTTATAGCTTTTAGCTAGTTTACTTTCCATGTCTGTAGTAGTAATAATTAAAAGAAAACCCAAAAAGATTTCTCGTTCTTCTTTTGCTTGTTGGGAGCTTTCCCGTGTAAATAGTTTTATTTCTTTTCTTTTCTTTGGGGATCGAGAGGAGAAGACCATAATGAAAATGTTGAGTGGCTCGCATATGCATTATTGTTGATTTAACCAAGAGCCCATATTACCTTGTCTTTTCCTTTGTACTAAATGCTTGCATATTCCAGCTTAGTCCAATGCACGTGCACTATTATGATTATCCACACCATTTGGTAGTGCAAGTGAAAGGCAATAATGATGATATATGATGGACTGACTGAGATGGGAGAAGCTGGTATGAACTCGACCTATCATGTCTGTGTAAATATGATTAGTTCATCGTTCCTGATTCAGCCTATTATGAATAAACATGTTTGCAATGACAATTAGAGATTATAGTTGCTTATGTCATGCTTAATTGGCTAGGAGGTTATAATGGTTTACCTTGCGTGCCAACATGCTATCAAAATGGTTGTGATGTGGTATGATAGGGTGGTATCCTCCTTTGAATGATTCGAGTGACATGACTTGGCACATGTTCCCACATGTAGTTGAAACAAAATCAACATAGCCTTCACGATATTTATGTTCATGGTGGATTATATCCTACTCATCCTTGCACTCAGTGTTGATTAATTTTAATGCATGTTCATGACTGTTGTCGCTCTCTAGTTGGTCGCTTCCCAGTCTCTTTCTAGCCTTTGCTTGTACTAAGCAGGAATACTGCTTGTGCATCCAAAATCCATAAACCCCCAAGTTATTCCATATGAGTCAACCATACCATCCTATATGCGGTATCTACCTGCCGTTCCAAGTAAATTTGTATGTGCCAATCTATAAACCTTCAAATGAAATTATGTTTTGTATGCTCGCACAACTCATGTATTAACTAGGGCAGTCTGTATATTCCATGCTAGGTGGGTTATTCTCAAGAGGAGTGGACTCCGCTCCTCACTCACGAGAAAATGGCTAGTAACCGGGATGCCCAGTCCCATGTTCAAAAAGATCAAAGCAAATCGAAATAATTAAACAAAACTCTCCCAGGATTGTTGCTAGTTGGAGGCACCCGTTGTTTCGGGGAAGCCATGGAATGATGCTTGTTGGTGGTGGTGGGGGGGCGGGTATAAACTTTACTATTATGTTTAGGAACCGCCTATAATGTGTGTAGCATGGAAGATATCGAGATCTCTCGGTTGTTATGTTGACAATGAAAGTATACCGCTCAAAATATTATTTATCTCTATTTCAAAATCGAGCTCTGGCACCTCTACAAATCCTGCTTCCCACTACGAAGGGCCTATCTATTTACTTTTATGTTGAGTCATCATCATCTTATTAAAAAGCACCTGCTGGAGAGCACTGCTGTCATTTGCATACATTACTATTAATTTATATTGAGTATGACTATGACTGGATCTATTTTACCATGAATTACAATGTTTAGTCAGTCCTTGATCTTCAGATGTGCACTACATTTATGTTTTGCGGTCTCAGAAAGGGCTAGCAAGATACCATCTTGTTATATCATATTATGATTATTTTGAGAAAGTGTTGTCATCCGAGTTTTATTATTATTGCTCACTAGTTGATTATGCCATTAATATGAGTAATCATGAGACCCAAGTGTTATTGTGAATATGGTTAGTTCATAATATTTGTTGAAAACTTGAATGCAGGATTTACATACTTGCAACAACAAGAGCAAACAGAGTTTGTAAAAGTTTTTCTTTATCACTTTCAGTTTGTCAACTGAATTGCTTGAGGACAAGCAAAGGTTTAAGCTTGGGGGAGTTGATACGTCTCCGTCATATCTACTTTTCCAAACACCTTTCCCCTTGTTTTGGACTCTAACTTGCATGATTTGAATGGAACTAACACGGACTAACGTTGTTTTCAGCAGAACTGCCATCGTGTTATTTTTGTGCAGAAATAAAAGTTCTCAGAATGACCTGAAAATCCACGGAGCAACTTTTTGGATTTAATAAAAAATATTGGCGAAAGAATCAACACCAGGGGGCCCACACCCTGTCCACGAGGGTGGGGGGCGCCCCCTGCCTCATGGGCCCCTGGAGCTCCACCGACCTCAACTCCAACTCCATATATTCACGTTCGGGGAGAAAAAAAATCAAAGAGAAGGATTCATCGCATTTTACGATACGGAGCCACCGCCAAGCCCTAAACTGTCTCGGGAGGGCTGATCAAGAGTCCGTTCGGGGCTCCGGAGAGGGGAATCCATCGCTGTCATCATCATCAACCATCGTCCATCACCAATTTCATGATGCTCACCGCCGTGCGTGAGTAATTGCATCGTAGGCTTGCTGGACGGTGATGGGTTGGATGAGATTTACCATGTAACTGAGTTACTTTTGTTAGGGTTTGATCCCTAGTATCCACTATGTTCTGAGATTGATGTTGCTATGACTTTGCTATGCTTAATGCTTGTCACTAGGGCCTGAGTGCCATGATTTCAGATCTGAACCTATTATGTTTTCATGAATATATGTGAGTTCTTGATCCTATCTTGCAAGTCTATAGTCACCTATTATGTGTCATGATCCGACAACCCTGAAGTGACAATAACCGGGATCACTCTCGGTGATGACTGTGGTTTGAGGAGTTCATGTATTCACCAAGTGTTAATGCTTTGGTCTAGTACTCTATTAAAAGGAGGCCTTAATATCCCTTAGTTTCCATTAGGACCCCGCTGCCACGGGAGGGTAGGACAAAAGATGTCATGCAAGTTCTTTTCCATAAGCACGTATGACTATATTCGGAATACATGCCTACATTACATTGATGAACTAGAGCTAGTTCTGTGTCACCCTATGTTATAACTATTACATGAGGAATCACATCCGTCATAATTATCCATCACTGATCCAATGCCTATGGGCTTTTGACATATTGTGCTTTGTTTGTTTACATTACCTTTGCTACTGTTACAATCATTAAAAAACTGCTACCATTACTTTTGCCACTGTTACCATTACTATCATACTACTTTGCTACTAAATACTTTGCTGCAGATACTAAGTTATCCAGGTGTGGTTGAATTGACAACTCAACTGCTAATACTTGAGAATATTCTTTGGCTCCCCTTGTGTCGAATCAATAATTTTGGGTTGAATACTCTACCCTCGAAAACTGTTGCGATCCCCTATACTTGTTGGTTATCAAGACTATTTTCTGGCGCCCTTGCCGGGGAGCATAGCTCTATTCTTTGAGTCACTTGGGATTTATATCTGCTGATCACTATGAGGAACTTGAAAGATGAAAGAACTAAGATTTTTCCCTCAACTACGAGGGTAGGTAAGGAACTGCCATCTAGCTCAGCACTAGATTCTCCTTCTGTTTTGAGTAAGCTTGCGACACCTAAACCTGCTACTGCTATGAATTCTGATATGCCGCATGTTATTGATGATGCCACTTCTGTTATGCATGATACTTATGATGAAACTGCTTCTATGCTTGATACTACTGTGCCATAAGGTGAATATCTTGCTGAACAACTTGCTAGGGTTAGAGAGAATGAAATTATTGACGATGATATTATTGAAGATAGTGATGATGAAGGTTCTCCCCCTGAGTATGAATTGCCTGTTATTCCAGAGGGTTATGTAATGGATGAAGAAACTCCTAGAGATCTTCTTGCTTGCAATGATAGATATGATCTTAAGAAGTTATTAGCTAAACTTAAACAAAAATCTCTAAATGCTAAAATGAAATATGACCCTGCTTTTGCTACTTCACCTATCTTTGTTACTTATATGGATTATGAAGTCTAGGTCGATCCTAAGATAGTTACTTTGGTTGAATCCGATCCTTTTTATGGCAACGAATATGAAACTGTTGTGGCACATCTTACTAAGTTAAATGATATAGCCACCCTGTTCACTAATGATGCTCGCTACTACTATATCCTTAAGATATTTCCATTCTCATTAAAGGGTGATGTTAAAACTTGGTTTAATTCTCTTGATCCTAGTTGTGTGCGTAGTCCCCTGGATATGATTTATTACTTCTCTGCTAAATATTTCCCTGCTCATAAGAAACAAGCTGCTTTGAGGGAAATATATAATTTTGTGCAAATTGAAGAAGAGAGTCTCCCACAAGCTTGGGGCAGGCTTTTTTGATTACTTAATGCTTTGCCTGATCATCCTCTTAAGAAAAATGAAATACTTTATATCTTTTATAATGGACTAACCGATGCTTCCAAGGACCACTTGGATAGTTGTGCTGGTTGTGTTTTCAGGAAAAGAACAGTCGACCAAGCTGAATTGTTATTGAATAATATGTTGACTAATGAAAATAATTGGACTCTTCCTGAGCCAACTCCGAAGCCAATTGAGCCAACTCCTGAGCCTATTCCTAAACAAACTCCAAAGAAGAGGGGTGTTTTATTTCTTAGTCCTGAAGATATGCAAGAGGCAAAGAAATCACTGAAAGAAAAAGGTATTAAAGCTACAAATGTTAAGAATTTACCTCCTATTGAAGAAATACATGGTCTTAATATAGCACCTACTGAAGAAACACATTGTCTTGATAACCCGACACAGGTAGTAAAGGTAAATTCTCTCAATAGATATGATAAAGTTGAAATTCCGTCTACTAAGTTTTCTAGACAACGTTTGGATGAATATGATGACTTTATGGCTAGCCAAGAAAGTTTTAATGCTTATGTTGGTAGAGAATTAAAGAGTAATGCTTACATGATTGGACGCTTGACTGATTATATGGCTAGAGTTAAAGGTGAACTTAAACTCATTAGTAAATATGCTTCTATGGTTACCACTCAAGCAGAACAAGTACTTAAAGCTCAAAGTGATTTTCTCGATGAATTAAATAATAAACATGATTTTGTTGTTAGAGTGGCTACTAGAACTGGTAGAATGACTCAGGAACCTTTGTATCCTGAAGGCCACCCTAAGAGAATCGAGCAGGATTCTTAGAGAAATAATTTAGATGCACCTAGTCCTTCTAAAAAGAAGAAAAAGAAAAATGAGAGGACTTTATGATGTCTACTACACAACCTTCTTCTTGTATACGTTGTTGGGCCTGCAAGTGCACAGGTTTGTAGGACAGTAGCAAATTTCCCTCAAGTGGATGACCTAAGGTTTATCAATCCGTGGGAGGCGTAGGATGAAGATGGTCTCTCTCAAACAACCCTGCAACCAAATAACAAAGAGTCTATTGTGTCCCCAACACACCCAATACAATGGTAAATTGTATAGGTGCACTAGTTCGGCAAAGAGATGGTGATACAAGTGCAATATGGATGGTAGATATAGGTTTTTGTAATCTGAAAATATAAAAACAGCAAGATAACTAATGATAAAAGTGAGCGTAAACGGTATTGCAATGATAGGAAACAAGGCATAGGGTTCATACTTTCACTAATGCAAGTTCTCTCAACAATAATAACATAGATAGATCATATAACAATCCCTCAACATGCTACAAAGAGTCACTCCAAAGCCACTAATAGCGGAGAACAAACGAAGAGATTATGGTAGGGTACGAAACCACCTCAAAGTTATTCTTTCGGATCAATCTATTCAAGAGTTCGTACTAGAATAACACCTTAAGACACAAATAAACCAAAACCCTAATGTCACCTAGATACTCCATTGTCACCTCAAGTATCCATGGGCACGATTATACGATATGCATCACACAATCTCAGATTCATCCAACCAACACAAAGTACTTCAAAGAGTGCCCCAAAGTTTCTACCGGAGAGTCAAGAAAACATGTGCCAACCCCTATGCATAGGTTCATGGGCGGAACCTGTCGGGGATATACCCCGCGGTGTAACCCGGCTGGAAGTAATAACCCGGCCGGACTTGGCGACTCACTAATGACCCGCCCCAACTGGACGACACACTAAGTGACCCGCCCGATCCTGGCGACTTATGGGTGACACTGGCAAGCGGATCAAAGGAGCGACAAGACCCGGGGGCCCAGGAGGCTCAAGGCCCAGAAGGCCGGCTTACGTTATGGTAGGCCGGCTTAAGAGGAAAGGCGTGAGGAATATCTCCCTTACAAGGAATCAAGACCCGGACGTGTATCCGCCTTGTAGTAGAAGATAGGCTAGTCCTAATCCTATTTGAACTCCACATGTAACCCGCCCCTCTAACTTATATAAGGAGGGGCAGGGCTCCCCAAGAGGGGGGAAGCAACAAGAAAGAATAGCTAAGTCTAGACATAACTGGGAGAGCCGGCTTACGGCGACTCCCTCGTGATGATAATGAGACCTAGCCACAAACAACATGTAGGGTTGTTACCGGATGATGTTTCCCGGGGCCCAAAGCTGTCTAAATCCTTGTCTTGCATGTTGCGTCTCTCGTCCCGATCAACCCCTCTCAAGCTACCACATAGATGCGTTGGCCTCACGACTAATTCCTGGCAAGAGGACATCTGCCATGACAATTCCATGACAGAACCCACAAGTTGGTCACCAAAACATACATCAAGTGGCGCGTGATATCCCATTGTCACCACAGATAAACACGGCAAGACATACATCAAGTGTTCTCAAATCAAAGACTCAATCCGATAAGATAACTTCAAGAGGGAAACTCAATTCATCACAAGAGATTAGAGGGGGAGAAACATCATAAGATCCAGCTACAATAACAAAGCTCGCGATACATCAAGATCGTGCCATAGAGAGAACACGAGAGAGAGAGAGATCAAACACATAGCTACTAGTACATACCCTCAGCCCTGAGGGTGAACCACTCCCTCCTGATCATGGAGAGCGCCGGGATGATGAAGATGGCCACCGGTGATGGGTTCCCCCTCCGGCAGGGTGCCGGAACGGGCTCCCGAGAGGTTTTTGGTGGCTATAGAGGCTTGCGGCGGCGGAACTCCCGATCTATCTTCTCCGTGGATGTTTTTAGGGTACGTGGGACTATATAGGTGAAAGAAGTCAGTCGGGGGGTGCTCGAGGGGACCACAAGACAGGGGGGTGCGCCCAGTAGGGGGGGCCCTATCTCCTGGCCTCCTCGAGGATCTTCTAACGTGAACTCCAAGACTCCAGGATCATATTCTTCCAAAAAATCACGCTGCCGAAGGTTTCATTCTGTTTGGACTCCATTTGATATTCCTTTTCCTCGAAATACTGAAACACGCAATAAAACAACAATATGGGTTGGGCCTCCGGTTAATAGGTTAGTCCCAAAAGTAATATAAAAGTGTATAATAAAGCCCAAAATCATTCAAAATAGATAATAAAATAGCATGAATGCTTCATAAATTATAGATACGTTGGAGACATATCACATTACATGCTTCTAGTGAACCTGTTGTAGACACACCCGAGAATCCCAATGATATTTCTATTTCCGATGCTGAAACACAATCAGGTAATGAACATGAACCTAGTGATAATGTTAATGATAATATTCATGCTGATGCTCAACCTAGCAATAACAATGATGTAGAGATTGAACCTGCTGTTGATCTTGATAACCCACAATCAAAGAATCAATGTTATGATAAGAGAAACTTTGTTGCTAGGAAGCACGGTAAAGAAAGAGAACCATGGGTTCAGAAACCCATGCCTTTTCCTCCGAAGCCATCTAAGGAAAAGGATGATGAGGATTTTGAGAGCTTTGCTGAAATGATTAGACCTATCTTCTTACGTATGCGCTTAACTGATACGCTTAAAGTAAATCCTTATGCTAAATATATGAAGGATATCATTACAAATAAAAGAAAGATACCGAAAGCTGAAATTTCCACCATGCTTGCTAATTATACTTTTAAGGGTGGAATACCAAAGAAACTTGGAGATCCAGGAGTACAAACTATACCATGCTCCATTGAAAGAAACTATGTTAAAACTGCTTTATGTGATCTTGGAGCTGGTGTTAGTGTTATGCCTCTCTCTTTATATCATAGACTTGAATTGAATAAGTTGACACCTACTGAAATATCTTTGCAAATGGTTGACAAATCAACTGCTATACCTGTCGGTATTTGTGAGGATGTGCCTGTTGTGGTTGCAAATGTCACTATTTTAACGGGCTTTGTTATTCTTGATATTCCCGAGGACGATAGTATGTCGATTATCCTTGGTAGACCCTTTTTGAATACTGCATGGGCTGTTATTGATTGCAACAAAGGCAATGTCACTTTTCATGTTAATGGTAATGAGCATACGGTACTCTTTCCGAGGAAACAACCTCAAGTTCATAGCATCAATTCTATTGGAAAAACTCCAACTATCATTATTGGAGGTTTTGAATTTCCTCTTCCTAATGTCAAGAAAAAATATGATATTCTTATTATTGGGGATGTCCATATCCCCGTTGAGGTAACCTAGTGTTATTCGAAATTTCTCCGGTTCCATGTTATTCGGAATGAGTTTGTTAACAAGACTTGATCAACCTTGTTAGTGGATTCCTTTTGATGATCATGAGATGGATGAAACTAGAAGGCACAACCTTCTGTACCCTCTATTTACTTTCTGTTATTTAGAATAAATAAAGAAAAAATAGTATTATCTGTCAGTTTTCTGAATTATCTATGCAATAAAAAATATCCCAAAAATGAAAGTTCTCCAAATGCCCTACCAATTTAGTACGATTTTTTATGGAATATTTGAGGATTTTAGGCACTGAGAACACAACAGGGGGGCAAGCACCTGGCCACGAGGGTCCAGGGCACGCCCACCCTTACTGGGCACGCCCCCCTGCCACGTGGTCCCACGGTGGCCCCCCTCCACTTATCCTGCACCCACACACTCCATCTTCCTCCCAAAAAAATCACAAAACTGCTTTGGGAGATTTTTCTTTGGTATGTGACTCCTCCAATGGTCCAATTAGCTTTTGTTCTAGTGCTTTATTCATTGCAAATTTTTGCTGCCTAGGTGACCTTGTTCTTGAGCTTGCATGTCAAATTTATGAGGTCCCAAGTAATTCTAATGCATGATATAGGCGCTAGCACTTGTGGGAGTAGTTGCTATCAATCTTGTTTAGTTTGATTCACTTTTATTTTGAGTTACTAAAATTTCAGAAATTTTCAGAAATGTAGTGACCAGACCTCAAACAGTCTGATCTTTGTGCTTTAGTGTCATCCCTGGATCAGTAATGCTGACACGCATAGTACTTGAAGGATTTATAACAGAGTAGCAATCGCACACTTATTACATCGAGTGTCTCAAAAGAGAACTTATTACAATAAATATGGCTTAAGGCCATCTAACAAACAATAACAATGGAAGGCTTGGAAGATAAGTGAGTCCATCAACTCCAACGGCATCACTTAGTATAAGACCACGACCTAAGGCACCTTACTCGTTGTCTGAAAAGTCTGCAACATGAACGTTGCAGCCCGAAAATGGGTCAGCACATGGAATATGCTGGCAATGTAACACATAGAGAGTAATGAACAGAAATATGCTATACTACATGCATATAAGGCTGGTGGAAAGGTCTATGGTTACAGTTTTGCTTAAAGCCAATTTTTCCCTAGTGCAAAGGAATAAATTTTATTTAACTATCATGGTGGTTGTTAAACATTGAGAAGATAGACATCCTCTCAATCCCAATTAAACATCATCATTAACCCAACAAATTAAATTAAAGTAACATGATGAGATTCACATGATAATCCAAGAGCTAGATACTCAAAATGTCCATAGCCGAGGACACGGCTAACCATGATTAGTTTGTACACTCTGCAGAGGTTTGTGTACTTTTCCCCATAAGACTCGATCTCCTCTCTTTTAGATTTCTCGCACTACATGGTGTTTGGAAACGGATGGCCGAGACATAGTTTTTCAGAAGCGCTAGCACCTTACAATCGGGTAGACAGTTACACCTACTTTCCCCTACATTTGCTAGTCTACCACCGTAAGAGTTCGCATGACTTAATCAACTATGTTAGAGCCCATAGAAGCTTGCGGCTGCATACGGAAGTTTCTAGCATGAATAACCTCATGATCCCTTTGAGCCTGGGTGGCGGTCCCAAAAAAACAAGCAATCGCTGGAACACCTAGGTGCCTCAATCCACCCAGATGTGTGTTAAAGTTGCCACCTTAAATAAACTATTAAATAACAATCTCACATCTGTCATGGATACACTCACCCAATCCACGTCTACTAGCATAGCATGGCATTATAAGCAAACGTAGAAGTAACTCCCAAGGGTTTGATAATAAAACAGGTAATAGGTACTACCTCATCTACTTCCCAGAACCCACATATTAAAACAGATCCTAACCATGCAATTGTTTGAGGATTGATATAATGCAATAAAACTGGGTAGTAATGTGGTATGATCAAAGTGTTACTTGCCATGCTGATGATCCGTGAAACCTAGCGATTCGAAGTAGCAAGCGGTGCACTCCGGGTACTCTATCACAACAAACAAGCATACAATAAGTACTCATCTAATGCACGGGTAAAACTCAAATAAAAGATCTAACCAGAAAGTTCAACTTAAGAACTCCGGTTTGCAAAAAGAATCAAATCAAATGAAGCAACGAAAGTCAAACGGCAAAAGAAACAAGCTCCGTTTACTAATCTGGACCTAAGTCATATTTTACAGAAGCAAAAACTTGTTTCAATTGGTTAAATGGAAAGAGGATTTCGAGACAAAACTCTAGGCGCTTGAATCGCCTGATTCCGATAAACGAGCAAAAAGTTATACTAGAACGAAAATCGGATCAGAAATCGCGATCTGGAATAATCACGGAAAATCCGAGAAAAAGAAAAACTGACGAACGGCGGCGGACGACGGCGGCAGCGGCGAACGACGGCGGTGACGCGATCTGCGGTGGCGGGAGGTGGGGCGGGTCGGGGTGGCGGGGAGAGGAGGGCGGCGGCGGCGGGCGGTATTTATGGGGGGCGGCGTCCTGGCTTGGGGGAGGGGGTTCCTCGGGAGGCGTGCTCCTCCCGGACTCAGCGACGGTGGCGGCTTCGCTCGGGACTCCGGTCCCGAGCCGGTGCGGGAGACGGCGGTGGCGCTGGGCTGGCTCGGCTGGGCCTTCGGCCCAGTCGGGTGCGCGGTATTTTTTTTAAAAAAAATTCCACCGAAACTAAGAAAAATTCTAGAAAATAAAATAAAATTCTAAAATGCCAATATAATTTTTTGCCACCTAAATAAAATATCTAGAACGAGATGAACATTTTCTTGGCCCTAAAATGCAGTTTTGAAAAACGTGCAATTTTCCTAAATTCAAATAAAATAGTCAAAACTCCGAAATAAAATCTTATTTGATTTTTTTATTAAATCCTCAATATTTCTTTATTTTGGGAAAGTCATTTTATTCCCTCTCTCAGATTTTTTTATAATAGAAATAATTGAAGGTAAAATAAATAAAATCAAATGATCCTATTTTCAAAATTTGAGAAAACTCAAATATGAAAATAATGAAATTCCCAACTCTCTCCGAGGGTCCTAGAGTTGCGTAGAATTTCTAAGATCAAGCCAAGAAGCAATAAAATATGATATGCAATGATGATCTATTGTAGAACATTCCAAATTGAAAATTTGGGATGTTACAAACCTACCCCCCTTAAGATGAATCTCGCCCACGAGATGCGGGTTGGCTAGAAAATAGGTGAGGGTGGTCCTTCCGTAGTTCTTCCTCTCGCTCCCAGGTGGCTTCATCCTCGGTGTGGTGGCTCCACTGAAATTTACAAAACTTGATAACCTTTCTGCGGGTGACTCGGCTGGAAAATTCGAGGATTTTGACTGGTTTCTTCTCGTAGGTTAAATCACTATCCAACTGAATCGCTTCCAGCGGCACTGTATCTCTCAGCGGTATATCCGCCATCTCTGCGTGGCACTTCTTCAACTGGGAAACGTGGAACACATCATGCACTCCTGACAATCCTTCGGGCAATTCCAATTTGTAAGCAACTTCTCCCATACGCTCCAAAACTTTGTATGGTCCCACAAAATGTGGCGCTAACTTTCCCTTAACTCCAAAGCACTTAACTCCTCGAAGAGGGGACAAACGAAGATAAACTCGGCCTCCGACTTCGTAAGGTGTCTCCTTGCATGTGGAATCCGCATAGCTCTTCTGCCTGGTCTGGGATACCTTGAGCCTATCGCGAATCAACTTCACCTTCTGTTCAGACTCCTTAATCAAATCTGGTCCAAACAATTGCTGATCTCCAACTTCATCCCACAACAACGGGGTTCTGCACCTCCTTCCGTACAAGGCTTCGAAAGGGGCCATCTTCAAACTGGATTGATAACTATTGTTGTAAGAGAACTCTGCATATGGAAAATTGTCGTCCCAACTAGATCCATAATCTAGCGCACAAGCTCTCAGCATATCCTCCAAAATCTGATGGACTCTCTTGGTCTGTCCATCTGTCTACGGATGAAAGGCTGTACTGAACTCTAGCCTAGTACCCAAAGTTTCGTGCAATTGATTCCAGAACTTTGAGGTAAACTGGGTTCCTCTATCTGATACAATGCTCCTCGGAACTCCATGCAGACCTATGATCCTGGTCATGTATATCTTTGCCAACTTAGCACTGGTGTAAGTGGTCTTCATTGGGATGAAATGAGCTACCTTCGTCAAATGATCAACTACAACCCAAATCGAGTCATAGCTTGAACGAGTCCTGGGAAGTCCAGTGATAAAATCCATGCCTAGTTTATCCCACTTCCATTCAGGTATCGGCAATGGCTGCAACAATCCTGCTAGCTTCTGATGCTCTGCCTTCACTCTCTGACATACATCACAAACTGCTACATATTCCGCAATATCCTTCTTCATTCCGGTCCACCAGAATGTGTCTTTCAAATCCAAATCCATCTTGGTATTTCCTGGGTGAATCGACTACGGCGAATCATGGGCCTCTTTCAGAATCAACTTCCTGATCTCCGGATCATTTGGCACATAAACGCGGTCCTCAAACCATAAGGTATCGTGCTCATCCTCACGAAATCCTTTAGCTTTTCCTTTGCTCATCTTCTCCTTTATAGAGGAAATCTCCTTGTCAATCTTCTGAGCTTCTCTGATCTTATCCATCAAAGTAGAATGAATCTCCAATGCTGCTACATAGCCCCTCGGAACTATCTCCAAACATAGCTCACGAAGATCCTCGGCTAACTCCCTTGGTAACTCTCCGGTCAAGTATGTGTTGACATGGCTCTTGCGGCTCAGCGCGTCAGCTACTACATTAGCCTTTCCGGGATGACAATGCAATCTCATATCATAATCCTTGATGAGGTCCAACCATCTCCTTTGTCTGAGATTCAACTCCTTCTATGTGAAGATGTACTTCAACTCTTGTGATCCGTGTACACCTCACAATGGTTTCCGATGAGAAAATGTCTCCAAGTCTTCAATGCATGCACAACAGCTGCTAACTCCAAATCATGTGTAGCATAATTCAACTCATGGGGTTTAAGCTGTCGTGAAGCATACGAAGCAACTCTTCCCTCCTGCATAAGCACTGCTCCAAGTCCTCGACGAGAAGCGTCACAATACACATCATAATCCTTGCACTGATCTGGCAGAATCAAAACTGGTGATGTAACCAAACATTTCTTCAACTCATGGAAACTGGCCTCACATTCCTCAGTCCATTTGAACTTGGTATCCTTCTTCAACAACTCAGTCATGGGCTTCGCAATCTTCGAGAAATTCTCAATGAACCTCCGGTAGTATCCTGCGGGTCCAAGAAAACTCCGGATCTCTCCAACTGTCGTTGGTGCTACCCAATTTGTCACAGTGACAACTTTGGTGGGGTCTACTGTTATTCCTTCTCCGGATATAACATGTCCAAGGAATCCAACTTCCTTCAACCAAAACTCACATTTGCTGAACTTGACATATAGCTGATGTTCTCTGAGCTTCCCAAGTACCAAACGCAAATGCTCTTTATGCTCTTCTTCATTCTTTGAATAGACCAAAATATCATCAATGAACACCACAACAAACTTATCCAGAAACTCCATAAACACTTTGTTCATCATGTTCATGAAATAGGCAGGTGTGTTAGTCAGACCAAATGACATAACGGTATACTCATAGAGCCCGTACCTGGTGGTAAAAGCCGTCTTAGGTATATCCTGCTCTCTAATCTTCAACTGATGGTATCCAGATCGCAGATTGATCTTGGAAAATACCTTAGCTCCTTGCAGCTGGTCAAACAAATCGTTGATCATCGGCAACGGGTACTTGTTCTTGATTGTCACTTTGTTCAATCCTCGATAATCAACAACCATCCTCAATGATCCATCCTTCTTCTCCACTAGAAGCACTGGCGATCCCCAGGGTGAAGAACTTGGGCGAATATAACCTTTATCCAGTAACTCCTTAATATGCTTTTCAATTTCTTCCAAATCTTGTGCAGGCATCCTATACGGTCTCTTAGATATCGGCCCTGTGCCTGGCAAAAGCTCAATCAAAAACTCAATGTCTCTATCCGGTGGCATACCTGGAAACTCCTCTAGAAATACATCAGGAAAATCCTTCACCACCGGTACTTCCTCCTGCACAACTCCTGATAAGGTATTTACTTGTGTCCTCTTCGGCTCATGCCGCGATACATACTTAATTCTTCTTCCTTCTGGGGTAGTAAGCAAAATCGACTTACTAGCGCAATCGATGTTTCCTCCATACATCGATAGCCAATCCATACCTAGAATCACATCCAAACCTTGCAATTCCAGAATGATTAAATCCGAGGGGAAAACATGCCTACCTATACTCAATGGCACTTGAAAACATCCTCGATTGGCCATATACTCCGCTCCTGGTGAGCTTACTAACATAGATGTTCTAAGAACCTTGGTGGGCAGTTTATACTTATCCACAAATCCCCTCGATATGTATGAATGCGATGCACCAGTATCAAAAAGAACGACTGCAGTAAATGACTTAACCAAAAACTTACCTATTACTGCATCTGGCTGGGCTTCAACCTCCTCCATGTTAAAGTGGTTCACCTGTCCCCTGTTGAAAGGGTTTGGCTTCTTCCCAGAGCTTCCATTGCCATTTCCATTCTGGGCTTCAGGACATTCATTGGCATAATGTCCAGTCTTCTAACACTTATAGCAAGTGACTTGGCTCAGATCTCTCTTGGCTGGGGTTGATGGGTTGGTACGGTTCTGGCAGTTGCTTCCTCCATTCCCGTTACCATTCTTGGGGCCACTATGATTATGCGAGCTACCTCATCCATGGGTATGCTGAAAATGTCCTCCCAATTTTCGGGGTAAAACGTGGCTTTTGCTGAGCTCCAGAATTGTACTTCCCTTGTCCATACTTCCTCTTGCGGTTGTCAATCTGTTGCTGCTTCCCTTCAATCATGAGAGCACGATCTACCAACTCCTAGTAGTTGTTGAAAGTTGCTACCATCAACTGCATGCCCAGCTCATCATTCAGTCCTTCGAGAAACTTCTCCTGCTTAGCTGCATCCGTAGCAACGTCATCTGGGGCATAACGTGCTAACTTACTAAAGTCATCCACATACTGGCCAACTGTCCGTCCTCCTTGGCGCAAGTTACGAAACTCACGCTTCTTCATGGCCATAGCTCCTGCTGAAACATGGGTAGTACGAAACGCCTGCTGAAAGTGCAACTACCCCTAGGTGGTTTTGGTAATTCATAACAACATATAGCTCATTGAGCTAATGCTATTCCAAGACTATTATTTCAGGAAATCTCAATGAATGGCATGGCATGGATGATGAAAGTGGATCCCTCTAATGACAAAGGATTGGCTCAAGCTCAAAAGCTCAAGACTCTTCATTTTACATTTTAGTGATCTAAGATCACATTGAGTCTATAGGAAAAGCCAATACTATCAAGGAGGGATGAGGTGTTGCTTAATGAGCCTCTTTCTTCATGTGCTTGGTGATATGCTCCAAAAACCCTCAACTACTTTCTCGCATCCACAAATGACCTAAACCTAAAGCCAAAATCGGTCACACCGATTCTTCCTATCCGGCGCCACCGAGTTCTAATGTCATAGCCACTGCCACAAACCCTAGGCAAATCGGTCCTACCGATAGGGATCTCGGTCTCACCGAGATGGGATTGTAATATCTCTGTTTCCCTTCGTAACGTTTCGGTCTAACCAAAGTGAGCGATCGGTCCCACCGAGATTGCAATGTAAACTCTCTGTTTCCCTTTTGTAACATTTCGGTCTCACCGAAAAGAGCAAATCGGTCCCATCGAGTTTACCTGACCAACTCTCTGGTTAGCTTATTACCAAAATCGGTCTCACCGAGTTTGTGTAATCGGTCTCACCGAGATTACGCTATGCCCTAACCCTAAGCATATCGGTCTTACCGAGTTGCATATCGGTCCCACCAAAAATCCTAACAGTCACTAGGTTTACTAAATCAGTCCGACCAAGTTTGATGATTCGGTCCCACCGAGTTTGGTAAATTGTGTGTAACGGTTAGATTTTGTGTGGAGGCTATATATACCCCTCCACCTCCTCTTCATTCGTGGAGAGAGCCATCAGAACAAACCTACACTTCCAACTTACCATTTCTGAGAGAGAACCACCTACTCATGTGTTGAGGCCAAGATATTCCATTCCTACCATATGAATCTTAATCTCTAGCCTTCCCCAAGTTGCTTTCCACTCAAATCTTCTTTCCACCAGATACAAAACCCATGAGAGAGAGTTGAGTGTTGGGGAGACTATTATTTGAAGCACAAGAGCAAGGAGTTCATCATCAACGCACCATTTGTTACTTCTTGGAGAGTGGTGTCTCCTAGATTGGCTAGGTGTCACTTGGGAGCCTCCGACAAGATTGTGGAGTTGAACCAAGGAGTTTGTAAGGGCAAGGAGATCGCCTACTTCATGAAGATCTACCGCTAGTGAGGCAAGTCCTTCGTGGGCGACGGCCATGGTGGTATACACAAGGTTGCTTCTTTGTGGACCCTTCATGGGTGGAGCCCTCCATGGACTCACGCAACCGTTACCCTTCGTGGGTTGAAGTCTCCATCAACGTGGATGTACGATAGCACCACCTATCGGAACCACGCCAAAAACATCTGTGTCTCCAATTGCGTTTGAATCCTCCAAACCCTTCCCTTTACTTTCTTGCAAGTTGCATGCTTTAATTTCCGCTGCCTATATACTCTTTGCATGCTTGCTTGAATTGTGTGATGATTGCTTGACTTGTCCTAAGATAGCTAAAATCTGTAAAACTCTAAAATTGGGAAAAGGCTAAGTTTTTAATTGGTCAAGTAGTCTAATCACCCCCTCTCTAGACATACTTCAAGGTCCTACAAGTGGTATTAGAGCTTTGGTCTCCCTTTGCTTTGATTTCCATAGCTTTTGGTGGTCATAGCCTTGGTTTCACAACCTAGGAGAGTATGGCGTCTAGTGAGGGAAATTATCACCATAGAGGTCCTTACTTTGATGGTACTAATTTTGCTAGTTGGAGGCATAAGATGAAAATGCATATTCTCGGACATAACCCCGCCATTTTTGCAATTATTTGTATTGGCTTGCAAGGTGAATTCTTTGATGGGAGAGAGCCGAACTGTGAAGCTAATGCGAAAGAATTGAAGATGCTGCAATACAACGCTCAAGCTTGTGATATCATCTTCAACGGATTGTGCCCCGAAGAATTCAGCAAAATCAGCCGTCTTGAGAATGCAAAGGAAATTTGGGATACTTTGATTGATATGCATGAAGGTACCGACTCCGTCAAGGAATCCATGTTGGATGTGCTCCAAAGTCAGCTTGACAAGTTCAAAATGAAGGATGGTGAAGGTGTCGCTGAAATGTACTCTAGGCTTGCACTTATCACAAATGAGATTGCCGGCTTAGGGAGTGAAGAGATGACCGACAGATTCATCATCAAGAAGATCCTAAGAGCACTGGATGGAAAGTATGATACCGTGTGCACATTGATCCAAATTATGCCAAACTACAAAGATCTCAAGACAATGGAAGTCATTGGAAGAATTGTTTCTCATGAGATGTCACTTAAGGATAAGGAGGAACTTCACAACAAGTCAAGTGGTGCTTACAAAGCCTCATGTGAAACCCCCACATCATCAAGTGAGAAACAAACCTTTAATGAAGAATTGAGCTTAATGGTGAAGAATTTCAACAAATTCTACAAGAGTAGAAGCAAAGAAAGAAGCTCCAAGTCAAGGTCTTACAATGACAAAAGATCTTCTAGTCGAGAGCAAAATTGCTACAATTGTGGGAGACCTGGACACTATTCCAATGAGTGTACGACACCCTACAAAAGAAGAGAAGATTCTCCAAAAAGAAGAAGCAAAAGAGAAGAATCACCACCAAGAGAGAGGAGGAGTAGAGATGATCGTTATGAACGAAGACCCTCACGGAGAAGCAAGGATTCGGAAAGGAAGGACAAGTCATCAAGGATCTACACAAAACGAAGACATCAAGCTCATGTTGGCGAATGGGTATCTGGTTCTGACTTCGACCATCACTCCGAGAGAAGCTATCACTCCGACTCCGAATATACTCAAGATGAAGGTGTTGCCGGTCTAGCACTTGTGTCAACCAACTCCTACGACATATTTGATTCACCAAATGAAGGAATTGGAAGATGCTTCATGGCCAAAGGTCCAAAGGTAACACATCCCGAGTATGTTGATTTCAATAGTGATGAAGATGACTTGCTTGTGGATGATGATTTAGTTGTTGACAACTCTAGTGATGAATACTACGATGAAACGTCATTTAATCATGCTAATCAAGACAAAACGAATGACAATGATAAGGAGAAGATTGAGCTTCTAACTAAAGAACTAAACACTCTTAAGTTGGCTCATGAAACTATCTTCGAAGATCATCGAGAACTTTTAAGGGCTCATGAGAAGTTACGCTTTGAAAAGCTCAATCTTGAGCAAGAGCATGAGTTCTTGAAAGCAATCAATGATGATCTCTACAAGAAAAGTTCTTATTACATTGCAAGCGTTACTCTTATCTACTTACATGCCTCAAGTCAAGTCTTGTAACAAGTACAAGAAAGATACTTCCTCTAGTAGTAACAATAATAATGTCAAATCTAATATTGTTGCTTCTAGTAGTTCTCTTGATTCCACTAATGATTCTCTTAGCCAAGTTACACTTGAGTAAGAAAATACCTTATTGAAGGGAATTATAGAGAAAGGTGTTTACAAGAGCCTTGTCGGGAGTAAGCAATTCGAGGAAATTGTACGCAAGCAAGGAAGGCACCAGAAGAATCAAGGTGTTGGTTTTGAATGAAAGTTTAATGCCAATGGAGTTGAGTGGGAAGAAGATCAATACCCCAAGACGAAGTTTGTTCCTCAACAAGAGAAGTATGATCCTACTTCCTTCAAAGGAACACAAGCACAAGATGATCTTCCACCACAAGACCACAATAACAAAGGTAAGGACAAGCTTCAAGAAGAGATTGATGCATTTGAAGAAGCACCTAAGATCTCTGTCAAGTGGGTTCCCAAGACTACGTCAAGTTCTACTTCATCAAGTACAACTACAACTCCAAGGATTCCCATCAAGATGATGTGGATCCCGAAGAAGAACTACAGAGTTCTTGAGGGTGACTCCACTAACATTCTTCACTCATATCTTTTTGGCAACAACAAGTGCAATCAACTTCCACATCTTGCACTAGTTCAAGGAGTCACAAACCCTCATGTTGGTAAGGCAAGGGACAAGGTAACCTAATGATTTCATGGACATTATCTTGTGTGTGCATCACTCTATGTCTATGGATATTCTTGTTTGTTCCTTGTGGGACTAACCCATGTAGGTATGTTGAAAGTGCAACTCACACCAAAGGATTGCTCCAAAAGATCTACATCAACCTTGAGCATCCACATCTTCAACACCTACATGAAGTCATCATCGAAAAAACCCAAGGTTAGTTCATCCCTCTAAAAGGGGATCTCACATCTAGGGGAGCTTAGCTCTAAGAATTGAGTCAAAGCAACTCTAATGGTGTGAAAACATCAATGTATTATGTAAAAGTGGTAACCCCACTTGAGCTTAAACGATGAGTATGACCTATGATCAAATGTTTTCATTTGACTCCTCAGTCAATATACTCATATATAGATGACCTAGTCATCGCCAATTGTTTTGATAGATGCTAGAATTGGTTGTGCATGTTTTTCCACATATTTCATTTGCCATCTTATTGTGTGAACATGTTGGTGCATATTTTACTCATTCGAGGACATCCACTTGTTGTTTTGATTGTTTGGTTCTTTTTTCTTTTTGCCAAGTGGATGGACAAGAATGCCTAAGAACCTTCTCCAGCTATCTATGCTTTTCTCGTCTCAAACTCTATTCATGCTACATCACAAAATTTGATCAAGTCAGATTCGAACCACTCTGTGTGAGGAGCACTCGGAGTCCCCGATTCGTCATAGACTTAAACTTCCAAAACTTCTTTGTGATTCTCGGTCTGACCGATTCCTCCATTTCGGTCCCACCGAGATCACTAAGTCGATCTAGGTTTTCAATCTCGGTGCAACCGATTTGAACTTTTCGGTCACACCGAGTTGCTGTAACTGTACACAGTTATGCATCTCGGTGCCACCGAGTTGTTCCACTCTGTCACACCGACAGGGTCGGGCTATATATAGTCACGAGCAAAAATTTGGAAATTTCTCCGAACCTCTTCGCCCGCGCAATAGCTCGCTCTGCCATCAGGGTCTCCGGATCGTCTCCTCGTCGCCAGCCGCCTCCTGTCGCTGGTCTCCACCGCCATCAACGGATTTCACACCCGTCATTGCCACTGTAGCGTGTTAATCGCCAAGCTAGGGTATGGACTCGATCACTGTGCTATCCTCGTCCGATTCCTAGCACATTGTGTTCTTAATGATTCTTGCCATGATTGAAACACTCCTATCTAGTCAATGCAATCCTTAGATTAGATGAGATTTGAAAATTTAGGGTTAGGTTTCCGCCGAAACCATCTCGGACCCACCGAGTTGAAAAACTCGGTCCCACCGAATTGGCTAATGCCATTGCACTAGTAACTCTCGGTCTGACCAAGAATTGCTAATCGGTGAGACCGATTTTAGAATTTTGTGAAACCCTAGCAGTCTCGGTGCCACCGAACTGTGACTCGTTCCAACCGAGTTCATCAGTTTAGGTTCCAAAACTGCTTTGGTATCATCGAGTTTGAAAATCGGTTGATCCGAAATGCTTTTTGTGGAAAACTAAAACTAAATTTTTGAATCATTCTTTCACAAAAATCTCAGCATTTTGTGATGCTCATCCACTCTATCTCATCTATAACTCTTCACAGGGTCAGCAGTCAGTGATTTGCAGCATGTCAGACCGAAGTGATAGTCAGAACAGGTCAGAAGAGTAGATGCACATGAGTGAGGGCACTAGTCCCTCTAGCACTTCAGATGAAGGCAGTAGGAGCACCCCAAGCAACTTGCCTAAAGCTTCCACCAGGACAAGGAAGAAGAGAACCTCCGATTCTGAGGATGAGGACTACATGGCAGAAGAGGATGAGGCTACTTCCAAGAAAGTAGAGCTCAAGAAGAAGTTCAGCTCAACTGCAGTACAGCCAGGCATGAAGACCAAAAGGCCTGCAGGAAGACAACCAATGTCCAAAGCCAGAGTCTCCACTCAAATTCCTTTGGAATCTCAATCCAAAGAGCCTGCTGCTGAGGGAAAGAAAAAGAAAGAAAGGGTCAAAAAGACCATAGCCAGAGTTGTTGGGTAACCTTCCATGATGGAAGAGGAAGAAGAGGTTGCTGCACCAGCACCCAAGGCACAAAAGCTTATGGGTGATGCAATTAAGTCAGGGGCTGCAACATCAAAGCCCAAGGAAGCACCCAAAGCTGCCCCCAAGCCCAAGCTTGCACCAAAGAGGAATACCAGGAGTATTCCAGCTGCTGAGAAGAACAAGGCCCCAGTGCCTGAAGTTGCTGATGAGGAAGATGAAGAAGGACAAGTCCTGAGGAAGCTCAAGCCCAAGATACCAGACCATAATGATGCCCATCCTGTGGCTGAAGACATGAACATCAGAAGAGACTCGGGGTTGAGGCTATGGAGGATGACATATCCATATGCCACAAGGAGAAGGACTGCTGTTGATTACAGGTTCCATACAAAGGAACATCAGGACTTCTATGAGACAATTTTGTTGGACAAGAAGCCCATAGTGTGTGATATGAGGTGGGTCGACTGGAACTACATGAAAGAAAATGAAGAACACTATCCTGGAGTGTATGACAGTTTTGAAGCTTGTGGAGTTGCAGATTTTGTTGGGCAAAAGCTCACCAGCTGGAATGATGAACTCATTATGCAATTCTACTCCACAGCACACTTCTATCCAGATGGCAGAATAGTGTGGATGTCTGAAGGTACAAGGTACCAGTCAACTGTTGAGGAGTGGGCAAAACTGATCAATGCCCCCAAGGAGAGTGAAGATGACTTCGATGTCTATGCCAAGAAGAAAATGGGAGACAATACCATGGCACATATGTACAAGGAGATCCCAGAAAAAGCTCTAGAGACTTTCTCCTTTGGACCAGTCCACTTTCTTCTGTCAGGGCTGCCTGCAATCAACTGGATCCTAAGGCACACTCTGTTGCCCAAGTCTGGTGACCACAACATGATCAGAGGGCATGCAATCAACATGTTGCATTTGTTTGATGTGCCTCAGAAATTCAAGGTCATGAGCCTTATGGTTGAGACCATTAAGAGGACAGCAGCAGATCAAAAGAGAAGTTGTGGATATGCCCCTCAGATTCATGAGTTGATTAACTCAAAGATGGGCATAGGGAAATATCTATTGGATAAGGAACATTTTCCTCTTTATCCATACTTTGAGGATAATCAGGTTGTCATGACTGAGAATGAACCATCATTAGTACAAGCTCAAGAGAAGAAGGAGAAGGCAAGGAAAGAGAAGGCTGCCAAGATGCCAACTCAAGAGGAGGCATCTGAGTACTTTCTGAAGAACAAGCAGGAGCAGCTTGGTTACTTGATAGCATCATCACTGAGGATTGAGAAGGGGTTGGCCACCCTAACTCAAAACTAGGAGAGCTTGGAAAGAATCATGGAACAAAAATTCTATGATCTAGATGTCAAAGTCACTAAGATTCAGTCAGTTGTGGAGCAGCTACAGGATGACATGCAGGAGAGGAAGGGCAAGACTACCACTAATGTATTTGCCAGAGTGCCTAGAGCTCAGAGGTCGGCTGCAGTGCCTGTGCCAGACACCAGAGCCACATCATCTGCACCAGCTACAACTCCTACAGCTCCAGTGCAACCAGCTCTAGCACCAACTCCTCCATCTCCCTCTACATCAACTGAAGCCTTCGTCCAAGGAGCCATCTCTACACCACCACCTGAAGATCAAGACTGAGAGTCGATCTAGCACTATGCATTTTCTACGAACTTTTTGGTAACTTGTTGCCAAAGGGGGAGAAAAATGTATAGATCATAGGCTTCGAGAGAGAGAGAGAGAGTGTGTTGCTTTTGTTCTCTCTTGCTTTGGTGGTTAAACTTTGTTTGCTTTTGATTGCTTGAGGTACTATGCTATTTTTGTGAGACATTGATGATCATGTGTTTGATCATAAGCTACACTTATGCATGTTTGATGATATTATCTTATCTATCCATATGTGATCATTCACTTTGCTTGGTGATGAGTGCATGTAAACAATCTTTATCATTTTTAGCGCTCCACCAAGATGTATGTGACATGGAAGAGTAACCCATGAGCCTAATTCCTTGTGCATTTGCAGTCCAAAGCAAATCTTAAACTATGCACAAATTTAGGGGGAGCTCTTGCTTATCACATACTTCTCAAAGCGATGATGTTTTTAAATCTTATTATCATTTGTCAAAGCTTTGATCTATATGTTGTCATCAATTACCAAAAAGGGGGAGATTGAAAGTGCAACTATCCCTAGGTGGTTTTGGTAATTCATAACAACATATAGCTCATTGAGCTAATGCTATTCCAAGACTATTATTTCAGGAAAGCTCAATGAATGGCATGGCATGGAAGATGAAAGTGGATCCCTCAAAATACTAATGACAAAGGATTGGCTCAAGCTCAAAAGCTCGAGACTCTTCATTTTACATTTTAGTGATCCAAGATCACATTGAGTCTATAGGAAAAGCCAATACTATCAAGGAGGGATGAGCTGTTGCTTAATGAGCCTCTTGCTTCATGTGCTTGGTGATATGCTCCAAAAACCCTCAACTACTTTCTCACATCCACAAATGACCTAAACCTAAAGCCAAAATCGGTCACACCGATTCTTCCTATCCGGCGCCACCGAGTTCTAATGTCATAGCCACTGCCACAAACCCTAGGCAAATCGGTCCTACCGATAGGGATCTCGGTCTCACCGAGATGGGATTGTAAACTCTCTGTTTCCCTTCGTAACGTTTCGGTCTAACCGAAGTGAGCGATCGGTCCCACCGAGATTGCAATGTAAACTCTCTGTTTCCCTTTTGTAACATTTTGGTCTCAGCGAAAAGAGCAAATCGGTCCCACCGAGTTTACCTGACCAACTCTGTGGTTAGCTTATTACCAAAATCGGTCTCACCGAGTTTGTGTAATCGGTCTCACCGAGATTACATTATGCCCTAACCCTAACCATATCGGTCTTACCGAGTTGCATTTCGGTCCCATAAAAAATCCTAACGGTCACTAGGTTTACTAAATCGGTCCGACCGAGTTTGATGATTCAGTCCCACCGAGTTTGGTAAATTGTGTGTAACGGTTAGATTTTGTGTGGAGGCTATATATACCCCTCCACCTCCTCTTCATTTGTGGAGAGAGCCATCAGAACAAACCTACACTTCCAACTTACCATTTCTGAGAGAGAACCACCTACTCATGTGTTGAGGCCAAGATATTCCATTCCAACCATATGAATCTTGATCTCTAGCCTTCCCCAAGTTGCTTTCCACTCAAATCTTCTTTCCACCAGATCCAAAACCCATGAGAGAGAGTTGAGTGTTGGGGAGACTATCATTTGAAGCACAAGAGCAAGGAGTTCATCATCAACGCACCATTTGTTACTTCTTGGAGAGTGGTGTATCCTAGATTGGCTAGGTGTCACTTGGGAGCCTCCGACAAGATTGTGGAGTTCAACCAAGGAGTTTGTAAGGGCAAGGAGATCGCCTACTTCGTGAAGATCTACCGCTAGTGAGGCAAGTCCTTCATGGGCGACGGCCATGGTGGGATAGACAAGGTTGCTTTTCGTGGACCCTTCGTGGGTGGAGCCCTCCGTGGACTCGCGCAACCGTTACCCTTCGTGGGTTGAAGTCTGCATCAACGTGGATGTACGATAGCACCACCTATCGGAACCATGCCAAAAACATCCGTGTCTCCAATTGCGTTTGAATCCTCCAAACCCTTCCCTTTACTTTCTTGCAAGTTGCATGCTTTAATTTCCGCTGCCTATATACTCTTTGCATGCTTTCTTGAATTGTGTGATGATTGCTTGACTTGTCCTAAGATAGCTAAAATCTGCCAAACTCTAAAATTGGGAAAAGGCTAAGTTTTTAATTGGTCAAGTAGTCTAATCACCCCCCTCTATACATACTTCAAGGTCCTACACCTGCTGAAACTAATCCCATGTGACAGTGTCGATAGGATAAGTGGCTGTGAAATTCTCCCACCATGATGCTACGGGGCCATCAAGCTAATGTGCGGCAAAACGCACCTTTTCCACATCTGTACATCCTGCAGTGGTCAACTCCCTTCCTGTCTTGCGGAGCCAATCATCTACAACTATCAGCTCGGTGCTACTGTAGAACACCGGTGGATTCAGTCTAAGGAAACGGGTTAAATGATCAACATGTGGTGGAGGTGGTGAGTTGTTATTGTTGTTGTTCCCCTGATTCTGATTCTGGACTAGTAACTGCAACAACGCATTTTGCTACTGGATCAACTGAGTGAGCTCCGGTGGGAAGGCAAATACATTGTCACGTCTCGGAGGCATCTGAGGGTTTTAGAAAAGATGAGAAAATAGAATAGAATGAGGTCTAGAGAGAAAACACTACCCATATGCTCATGACACAAAAATGCAAACAATATCACTTCATTTATTCAAACAAGGGCATACAACGGTCTAACTATCATTACAAAAGTGCTCGGACTATACTAGATTCATGGGGGAATACTACTACTATTATGGCGGTCGACTAGAAAAACTGCTCCATTGAAGACTCCATGATATCTGCTCCAGCTGCATCAACATAGTCATCATCGCTATCGTCTGGGTCCGAGACGGTGTCATCGATGATGTTGTAGTTCTCTGGACAAGTGCAATCATCGTCTTCTCCTCCAGTCGCGGGGAATCCCATGAATACCTTCAGCTTCTTCTTCAGATCATTGTTCTTCTTCACGAGTGTTGCTATTTCCTCCTCATATCCATCGCATGTAGACTTGAGTTCTTCCTCCAGTTCCATGATCTTGGTCATAGCCTTGTTCAGATCTATCATGCCTGCGCACATCTGGTTCTCCTGGCGTCGAATGTGCTGGTTTAACTCATGAATGAAAGCTGCAATTGATCTATCCTTCCTTGTTGGGAATATAACTATTTGTGTAAGCCGCCCAAGAGGGGCCGGGTTATGCAAAGAGACTCATCAGAGAGAAGCCCAAGGCCAAGCATGAAGATAGCGGTTCAAGAAGGGTTTAAGGCCCACTGGAGACTTAAGGCCCGTTGTAGTAAACCACTGTACTAATATTACTTGTATCATAAGGTAGACTTAACTAGTCACCGAGTCGGACATTGTTTATAAGCCGGCCGGGACTCTGTAAGCCGCAGGGTGTCCACCCGTGTATATAAGGGGACGACCCGCTGGCGGCTTAGGGGAAGAAACAACTCATCGAGAACCAGGCATAGCATGTCTCGCTCCCTGGTCATCGAAACATCAATACCAACCCAACTAGACGTAGGCCTTACCTTCACCGTAAGGGGCCGACCTAGTATAAACCCTCTCGTGTCCTTTGTCCCGATTTAACCCCTTCAAGCTTCCTAGTTGCTATGGCTCCACAACTAAGTCCTTTCACGAGGACATCTGACGTGACAATTCCACGGCATTCCTGGTGCTGATCATCTCCAATTGCTCATCTCGGCGCCCACAAATCTGGTAAATAGTATCCTTCAGATCCTTGTGGTAAACTTCTCCAATGCTTCCCATTGCTATGTGGGCTGCCATGCTCTTTCCTAGACTCCAGGTTGGTGCATCGAAGGAAAGTTCTATGGGCTCAGTGACGGGCATGAACGTCCTTCCTGGAACTTGAACTTGTATCATCCAACGCTCCTCTTCTGGTAAAGTGGCGTTGTAGGTCCCGGTGAAGCTTGGTACTCCGATGTTCAGGTATCTAGTGACTTCCTTCAAGTGGCGTCCAAAGGGTGTATCTTCATCCGGTTGCGTGAACTTGTTCCTTGCATCTGCCATCCTAAAAGAGAAGAAAAGATGAGGAGTCAGAAATGAGAAGAGAGTAGTGATCTAAGGCTTTAGCTTAGTTGTCGTGTCCTATAATCAGCGTGTGCTCTGATACCATCTTGTAGCGACTAGAACTCAAACAGTCTGATCACTGTGCTTTAGTGTCATCCCTGGATCAGTAATGCTGACACGCACATTACTTGAAGGATTTATAACAGAGTAGAAATCACACACTTATTACATCGAATGTCTCAAAAGAGAACTTATTACAATAAATATGGCTTAAGGCCATCTAACAAACGATAACAGTGGAAGGCTTGGAAGGTAAGTGAGTCCATCAACTCCAACGGCATCACTGAGTATAAGACCATGACCTAAGGCACCTTACTCGTCGTTTGAAAAGTTTGCAACATGAACGTTGCAGCCCGAAAATGGGCCAGCGCATGGAATATGCTGGCAATGTAACACATAGAGAGTAATGAACAGAAATATGCTATACTACATGCATACAAGGCTGGTGGAAAGCTCTATGGTCACAGTTTTGCGTAAAGCCAATTTTTCCCTACTGCAAAGGAATAAATTTTATTTAACTATCATGGTGGTTGTTAAACATTGAGAAGATATACATCCTCTCAATCCCAATTAAACATCATCATTAACCCAACAAATTAAATTAAAGTAACATGATGAGATTCACAACGTCCATAACCGGGGACACGGCTAACCATGATTAGTTTGTACACTCTGCAGAGGTTTGTGCACTTTTCCCCACAAGACTCGATATCCTCATTAGATTTCTCGCACTACATGGTGTTTGAGAAACGGATGACCGAGACATAGTTTTTCAGAAGTGCTAGCACCCTACGATCGGGTAGATAGTTACACCTACTTTCCCCTACATCTGCTAGTCTACCACTGTAAGAGTTCGCACGACTTAATCAACTATGCTAGAGCCCATTGTAGCATGCGGCTGCACGCGGAAGTTTCTAGCATGAATAACCTCATGATCCCTTTGAGCCTGGGTGGCGGTCCAAAGAAATAGGCAATCACTAGAATACCCAGGTGCCTCAATCCAGCCAGATGTGTGTTAAAGTTGCCACCTTAAATAAACCATTAAATAACAATCTCACATCTATCATGGATACACTTACCCAATCCACGTCTACTAGCAAAGCATGGCATTATAAGCAAACGTAGAAGTAACTCCCAAGGGTTTGATAATAAAACAGGTAATAGGTACTACCTTATCTACATCCCAAAACCCACATATAAAAACAGATACTAACCATGCAATTGTTTGAGGATTGATCTAATGCAATAAAATTGGGTAGTAATGAGGTATGATCAAAGTGTTACTTGCCTTGCTGATGATCCGTGAAACCTAGCAATTCAAAGTAGCAAGTGGCGCACTCCGGGTACTCTATCGCAACAAACAAGCATACAATAATTACTCATCTAATGCATGGCTAAAACTCAAATAAAAGATCTAACCAGAAAGTTCAACATAAGAACTCCGGTTTGCAAAAAGAATCAAATCAAACGAAGCAACAAAAGTCAAACGGCGAAAGAAACAAGCTTCGTTTACTAATCTGGACCTAAGTCAAATTTTACAGAAGCAAAAACTTGTTCGATTTGGTTAAACGGAAAGAGGATTTCGAGACGAAACTCTAGGCACTTGAATCGCCTGATTCCGATAAACGAGCAAAAAGTTATACTAGAACGAAATTCGGATCAGAAATCGCGATCTGGAATAATCGCGGAAAATCCGAGAAAAAGAAAAATTAACGAACGGTTTAACGAACGGACTTTCGTTAACCACAACTAAACGGTGAACTCGTCCGTTAAAACGAACGAACGAGCGAACGCTCGCTAAATAAGTGAACCAAAAAAAACAATCTAAAAAAAATAAAACCTAGGGTTAACAAAAAACCGAGTCGGTTTTCTTTAGAAAACGGGGGCGGCGGCGGGCGGCTACCTCGTCGGGCTTGGGTGAGGTCCGGCGGCTCCGGCAGGGTCCGGCGGGCGGCGAGGCTCCGGGTGGCGAGGCGACGGCGGCGACGCGATCTGCGGCGGCGGGAGGCGGGGCGGGTCGGGGTGGCAGGGTGAGGAGGGCGGCGGCGGTGGGCGGTATTTATTGGGGGGCGTCCTGGCTTGGGGGATGGGGCGCCTCAGGAGGCGTGCTCCTCCCGGACTCGGGCGGCGGCGGCGGCTTCGCTCGGGAGTCCGGTCCCGAGCTGGTTCGGGAAACGGCGGCGGCATTGGGATGGCTCGGCTGGGCCTTTGGCCCATTCGGGCGCGCGGTATTTTTTTAAAAAAAAATCCGCCGAAACTATGAAAAATTCTTGAAAATAATATAAAATTCTAAAAATGCCAAAATAAATTTTCACCACCTAAATAAAATATTTAGAATGAGATGAACATTTTCTTGGCCCTAAAATACAGTTTTGAAAAACGTGCAATTTTCCTAAATTCAAATAAAATAGGCAAATCTACGAAATAAAATCTTATTTGATTTTTATTAAATCCTCAATATTTCTATATTTTGGGAAAGTCATTTTATTCCCTCTCTCAGATTTTTTTATAATATAAATAATTGAAGATAAGATAAATAAAATCAAATGATCCTATTTTCAAAATTTGAGAAAACTCAAATATGAAAATAACGACATTCCCAACTCTCTCCGAGGGTCGTTGAGTTGCGTAGAATTTCTAAGATCAAGCCAAGAAGCAATAAAATATGATATGCAATGATGATCTAATGTAGAACATTCCAAATTGAAATTTGGGATGTTACAAGAAAATGATGAAGAGATTTTTGAGGGGCTCTTCTAGCCAAAGCTCCAAGGATAAACAAGCTAAGGAGAAAGAAAAGGCCAAGTGTAATCTTCCTCGCGTAGTGGAAGTAAGGCCGTGTGAGTGGCCTTGTGATAATTTCTTGAGAGCAGCCGGGATTTATGAAGACTTTTATTATTTGGCGGATAATGCAGGCCTCACCGACTTCCTCCACGACCGGATCGAACAACATCTCTTACTTACCAATACTTTCATGCAAAACTTTTACCATTACCCTAAAAATTCACCTCCTTAAGTAGCTTTACATTTATATGATGAGGCTAAGGAAATGTCATCATGTAATTTTTGCGCGGTTTGTAGAATACCCTTTGGGTAGCCTAGATGTACCACATCGTAAATATGTGGATGGTTGTATTGACACTATTACTGTAGGGGAGTCGAGGAAGGTTTCCGATGCAAGAATAACTAGCATATATTTTCCTGTTTTATGCTACTTTGCCATATTTGCTAGTCGATGCTTAATTGGTCGCGGAAACTGTGGAAACCTTAGTGGTCCTGATATTATTATTTTGTTCCATGCTTTATTCCGTGATAACTCTTTTAGTATGGGTGCCGTTATTGCTAAACGATTAAGCCTGAACCGTACAAAGGGCCCCATCTTTGGAGGTATCTATGCTGCACGCCTTGCTAAACATTTCTAGATACCCATTAGGCATTATGAGAAAGAGGAGACACTACTGCCCCTTACCTTTTTAGATTACAGGAGCATGGTAGCGCATGAGTTTATTGTTGACAGTTATGATAAGATGCTTCTGTGTAACCTGAGATTTAATAAGAAACACAATGAGATTATTACCCTGCCTGCGCCTTCTTTGTTTGATTTAATTGCAGGCCATTACCTCGTCTTGCCGACGCTTGTGTACGCGCATCGAGGATAGACATCAGCTCTAGAGCCTGAGCCAGAACCACCACTGGACCCTTATCGTCCATCGTCTTATCAATGGGATCCGGAAGAGATCGCCAGCAAGTGACCCCTCAGTACACCGGGGAAAGTAGCCACGATCCATGGGCATAGACCAACTTAGGCCAAAACCCTAAGCTTGGGGGAGTACGTATTTCTCATCGACATTACATTCATGTTCACACACTTATTCTAGTTGTCGGTTCTCATACTTTTTCATTGTACTATCCATGCTAGTTTAATTTCTTTTTCTAGCTTTCTTCTTGTGTGTTTGATAAACCTTAAGAAAACCAAAAAAAATAGTTAGTTTAATTTCCATGCTTGTAGTAGTAATTAAAGAAAACCCAAAAGATTTCTTGTTCTTCTTTTGCTTGTTGGGAGCTTTCCCATGGAAATAGTTTTATTTATTTTCTTTCTTTTGGGTGTCGAGAGGAGAAGACCATAATGAAAATGTTTAGTGGCTCAAATATGCATGATTGTTGATTTAACCAAGAGCCTATATTACTTTGTATTCTCCCTTGAATTGAATGCTTGCAGATTCCAGCTTAGTCCAATGCATGTGCACTATTATTATTATTATACACACAATTCGGTCATGCAAGTGCAAGGCAATAATGACGATATATGATGGACTGATTGAGATGAGAGAAGCTAGTATGAACTCGACCTCTCTTGTTTTTGTAAATATGATGAGTTCATCATTCCTGATTCAGCCTATTATGAATAAACATGTTTGCAATGACAATTAGAGATTATATTTGCTTATGCCATGCTTAATTACCTAGGAGCTTATAATGGTTTACCTTGCGTGCCAACATGCTATTAAAATGGTTGTGATGTGGTATGATAGGGTGGTATCCTCCTTTGAATGATTCGAGTGACTTGACTTGGCACATGTTCACGCATGTAGTTGAAATAAAATCAACATAGCCTTCATGATATTTATGTTCACGGTGGATTATATCCTACTCATGCTTGCACACAGTGTTGATTAATTTTAATGCATGTTCATGACTGTTGTCGCTCTCTCAGTTGGTCGCTTCCCAGTCTTTTGCTAGCCTTCACCTGTACTAAGCGGGAATACTGCTGGTGCATCCAAACTCCATAAACCCCAAAGTTATTCCATATGAGTCCACCATACCTTCCTATATGCGGTATTTACCTGTCGTTCCAAGTAAATTTGTATGTGCCAAACTCCAAACCTTCAAATGAAATTCTGTTTTGTATGCTCGAGCAGCACATGTATACTCTAGGGCTGTCTGTATCTTCCATGCTAGGTGGGTTATTCTCAAGAGGAGTGGACTCCACTCCTCATTCACGAGAAAATGGCTGGTAACCAGGATGCCGAGTCCCATGATAAAAAAGATCAAAGCAAATCAAAATAATTAAACAAAACTCCCCCAGGATTACTGCTAGTTGGAGGCACCCATTGTTCTGGGCAAGCCATGGATTGATGCTTGTTAGTGGTGGGGGAGTATAAACTTTATCATTCTGTTTGGAAACCGCCTATAATGTGTGTAGCATGGAAGATACCGAGATCTCATAGTTGTTGCGTTGACAGTGAAAGTATACCGCTCAAAATGTTATTCATCTCTATTTCAAAATCGAGCTCTGGCACCTCTACAAATACTTGCTTCCCTCTGCAAAGGGCCTATCTATGTACTTTTATGATGAGTCATCATCCTCTTATTTAAAAGCACCCGCTGGAGAGCACACTGTCATTTGCATTCATTACTATTAGTTTATATTGGGTATGACTTGACTGGATCTCTTTTACCATGAATTACAATGTTTAGTCAGTCCATGATCTTTAAAGGTGCTCTACATTTATGTTTTGCAGTCTCAGAAAGGGCTAGCGAGATACCATCTTATTATATCATATTATGATTGTTTTGATAAAGTGTTGTCATCCGAGATTTATTATTATTCCTCGCTAGTTGATTATGCCATTGACATGAGTAAACATGAGACCTAAGTGTTATTGTGAATATGGTTAGTTTATAATCTTTGTTGAAAACTTGAATGTTGGCTTTACATATTTACAACAACAAGAGCAAATAGAGTTTGTAAAAGTTTTTCTTTATCACTTTCAGTTTATAAACTAAATTGCTTGTGGATAAGCAAAGGTTTAAGCTTGGGGGAGTTGATACGTCTCCAACGTATCTACTTTTCCAAACTGTTTTGCCCTTGTTTTGGACTCTAACTTGCATGATCTGAATAAAACTAACCCGGACTGACGCTGTTTTCAGTAGAACTATCATGGTGTTATTTTTGTGCAGAAACAAAAGTTCTCGAAATGACCTGAAAATCCACGGAGATTACTTTTGGAAAATATAAAAAATACTGACGAAAGAATCAAGGCCAGGGGGACCACACCCTGTCCACAAGGGTGGGGGCGCGCCCCCTCCCCCTAGGCACGCCCCCTGCCTCGTGGGCCCCCTGGATGTCCACCGACCTCAACTCCAACTCTATATATTTGCTTTCGCGAAGAAAAAATTCAGAGAGAAAGTTTCATCGCATTTTATGATACGAAGCCGCCGCCAAGCCTTAATCTCTCTCGGGAGGGCTGATCTGGAGTCCGTTCGGGGCTCCGGAGAGGGGGATTCATCGCTGTCGTCATCATCAACCATCCTCCATCACCAATTCAATGATGTTCACCGCCGTCCATGAGTAATTCCATCATAGGCTTGCTGGACGGTGATGAGTTGGATGATATTTACCATGTAATCAAGTTAGTTTTGTTAGGGTTTGGTCCCTAGTATCCACTATGTTGTGAGATTGATGTTGCTATGACTTTGCTATGCTTAATGCTTGTCACTAGTGCCCGAGTGCCATGATTTTCAGATCTGAACCTATTATGTTTTCATGAATATATGTGAGTTCTTGATCCTATCTTGCAAGTCTATAGTCACCTATTATGTGTTATGATCCGACAACCCTGAAGAGACCATAATCAGGATAATTCTCGGTGATGACCGTAGTTTGAGGAGTTCATGTATTCACTAAGTGCTAATGCTTTGGTCTGGTACTCTATTAAAAGGAGGCCTTAATATCCTTTAGTTTCCATTAGGACCCCGCTGCCACGGGAGGGTAGGACATAAGATGTCATGCAAGTTCTTTTCCATAAGCACGGATGACTATATTCAGAATACATGCGGACATTACATTGATGAACTGGAGCTAGTTCTGTGTCACCCTATGTTATAACTATTACATGAGGAATCGCATCCGACATAATTATCCATCACTGATCCAATGCCTACGGGCTTTTCACATATTGTGCTTTGTTTATTTACTTTACCGTGGCTACTGTTACAATCTTTACAAAACTGCTACCATTACTTTTGCCACTGTTACCATTACTATCATACTACTTTGCCACTAAATACGTTGGTGAAGATACTAAGTTATCCAGGTGTGGTTGAATTGGCAACTCAACTGCTAATACTTGAGAATATTCTTTGGTTCCCCTTGTGTCAAATCAATAATTTTGGGTTGAATACTCTACCCTCGAAAATGGTTGCGATCCCCTATACTTGTGGGTTATCAAGACTATTTTCTGGCGCCATTGCCGGGGAGCATAGCTCTATTCTTTGAGTCACTTGGGATTTATATCTGCTGATCACTATGAGGAACTTGAAAGACAAAAGAACTAATATTTTTCCCTCAACTACGAGGGGAGGTAAGGATCTGCCATCTAGCTCTGCACTAGATTCTCCTTCTGTTTTGAGTAAGCTTGCGACACCTAAACCTGCTACTACTATGAATTCTGATATGCCGCATGTTATTGATGATGCCACTTCTGCTATGCATGATACTTATGATGAAACTACTTCTATGCTTGATACTACTGTGGCATTAGGTGAATATCACTACAAAAAAATACACTTCCGTGATGATACGTGTTTGTCATAGTAGGCCACGTTTTTTGTCATGCATGTACATCCATGATGATTTTATGACAGAATCAAGATAGTCATACCTGTGTTGTCGTAGAAGTGTTCCATGACATTACCAAAATTATCATCACGGAAGTGTCCACTTCCATGACGATAAATTGCGCGTCACAGAAGTGCTTTCTTCAAGGGTGACCGACACGTGCCATCCACCGTAATGGAATGCCGCTAAGCTATCGGGTCGGGTTTTGGATCCGTTAACCCGTTAACAGCCCCGACCAATGGGGATTTTCCACGTGTAAAATCATCATTGGCTGGAGGAAACACGTGTCGGCTCACCGTTGGGACAGATGTCATCCGCTCATTGTACCGAAGGCGCCTATGATACGGCGACATGTGGCACGGCCTAACAGAGGCCCATTCCTGTGAAAAGGCCGGCCCGTTTGACTTGGTCAAAAGGTGGCAGGCCGGCCCACGGAAATCCTGTTAACGGCCTGTTCGCATATAGCCCATTTACAGCCCGCTAACCCAGGGCCCGTTACGCCCTATCCGAATTAGGCCCAGTAGCGTCATCCGGGCCGTCCAATATGATTCAGCCCGTTTTAACTTCCGGCCCATGTGTGGCCCATGACTTCTTTCGGCCCACATGAGGACCTTTGTATCTCTTGGCCCATTAACGACCCGTGGCGAAACTAGCCCGTAATGAACAGTGTATCACTTTATACCCATTAACGGCCCGTTATTCCATTGGGCCGTTTCTAGCCCAAGTTATTATTCGGCCTTCTCATGGCCCATTGATTCTTGGGCTCATTTGCAGCATTCGGTTACATACGGCCCGTTACTGTCGTTTTCCGCTTGTGGGCCAAATTCAGCCCGTCGTTACAGTTGGCCCGTTTGCGGACCGTTAATACCTTGGGCCGTTTTCATGTCAAAAAAACCGTTGGGCTGTTTTCATAGAGTTATCAAATACGACCTATTAACGGCCCGTTATGGTCCATGAATAGTACGGCCCATGATTGGCGAAATGATGATACGCCCTGTAGAAGGCCCATGGATCCTACGGCCCGTATGAGGCCCATGGATAGTATGGCCCGTAGAAGGCCCATGGATCCTACAGCCCGTAGAACGCCCATGGACCCTACGACCCGTAGAAGGCCCATGGACCCTAAGGCCCGTATAGAAGGCCGATGGATCCTACAGCCCGTATAGAAGGCCAATGGATCCTACGCCCGGACGAAGGCCCATGGATCATATGGTATGCAGGAGGCCCATGATCACAACAGTCCATGTGTTGCCATGATTATTTGGGCCTAGTTACCAAAAATAGGCTACTATGGCCACTAGAAAAAACAGAAAAAGAACTGCAGTGACTACAAGCAAACAACTAAACAAGACAATAAGGAGATAAATAAGCAAGCAATTAATGCTACCCTATTACCGCAATTACACATATTACATCCACTGGGCATCAAAGTTCACCACCAGTGCAAATATAGGGAACAAAGCAGCACATTAGATACACTGGCCGTCAAAATTGGCCACCAGTGCAAAGAAACGCGACAGCAAAACAAGAGCATAACTGAAACAACTTCAGAAGAGCTCAAGAAACATTATCCTCGGTATCCACCATGCTGGCAATAAGCTTAGCAAGCTGATTAGCTTTGTCCTGTTTGGCGCTAAAATCCTCCAACGCTTGTTGTTGCACCAGAAAGTCTGCATCTGAATGCTCTAGGGACTTCCGTAGTCCTTCCGCTTCTTGTCGCAGCACAGCTGATCGATGTCTTTCAGCTTGTCGTTGAGACTCAAGAAACCAAACTGATTCAGACAGTGAGTTTGAATAGCTTGTGCAAGCGGTAGTCGCCAGTAACTCGAACACTAAACCAAGACAGGACTTTGGGGTTGTCTCGCTGTCTTCAAGATAGTCTTCCTTAGCTATTTTATCAGCTTTGTTGGAGACCAACAAGGATGTGTCACTATCCTGAACCTTATCTGAATTACTTCCTTTACCATTGCATAATAAGGCACTGTTCCCCAATATTCTGTCAGCATTCTAAAAGAAGAAACAAGCAGACACATAACAAGTTTAGCATGTACTAGTATATGAAACTCATTTCGGTGAACCAGTTCATTAGTAAGGTGGACAGGATTAAACTACCAAGTCTTCTATTGCCAAGTACTAGTACATAATAAAAGCATCAAACAAACATATATCTATGTCCTATGGTCACTGCATTGTCTTGCCAAATCAAAATAGAGACACGGTTCAAATCATATCAGTTCAAGACAAAGCAGCAGTGAAAGAATACAAAGCATGGGAAACTACACGGCACAACAAGATTTCACATGGGTACCACAGGTCTACATGTACAACAACACTATTGGCTCTGTTGTGATGCTAGTAATGTGCATGATATGAAAGTCAACTGTATACACAATTGAAATTGAAATCAACAGAGCTATTGATAAGAGCAAACTTGTTAAAGAAACATGCGTGAACATACTTGTTGTGCCATTGGAGTTTCGATTGGATCCTTCAATTTAAAAATAAGTTTGTATGAGTAAATACAGCGATACAAGAGCAAAGCAATCATAGTTAAAAAGGCGCGCCTAAGCGAGTGCTTAAGCGCTCCTAGGCTCTAGGCGTTGGCAAAACCCATTACGCATAACTATGCTTAATCTGTGCATAACTGTGCATAAGCATGCGCTTTGGTCAGTAAAGCGCAAGGCGGTGGAAAAACGCACAATTAACGCCTAGCGCTTTTTTGAACTATGATAGCAATGGAATCTTAAATTAGAACAGTTGTTCTTTAGGTTTAGGCACTTGTTCTACATGAACAGAGTACAGTAAGACACAATAATATAATACTTAAAAATAGAAAATGAGCTCATAGACCTTACCACATTCTTGGTTCGGGACCAGTACAGAATAAGGTGTTCCCAGACATCGTCCAGTAAATGTGTCTCAGGAGACCGTAAGGGAATTTGATGAGTTTCTTTGCCGGTGAAGTACGTTTTCTTCAGGTAATTCCGATACTGCCACCAAGCATTCTTGAAGATAGCAGAGGTATTAACACAGGTTACCTCATCCTGAGTTTCCAAATTGGTCCTTCTCTATAGAGAAAAATGGGAAAATCTGCTGTATTATAACCATCATGGAGGTAGGATGTATGGGACAAAGCAAAGTAATTGCCATGAATAACATTACTTACACATAACTCCTGGACAAACACCTGCAACTGGCATTTTCCTTCATCTTCAGTATGATATTTCCAAGATGGGAAGATACGCACATAAGATTTAACAACATCAAATGCGATAGATGCTAAATTACGACTAGCTGGTTGTGCTTCCTCCACAGGAATAGGCATACTAACTGGTGGAGTTGGGGTTCGCCGTGATAGTACTGGCCCTTTGGGCATTGGAGCTGCCTTACTAACTGCTCTTGTTTGGGAGCTCTGTGGTGGAGATGGTGCTGTGTCAACAGGAACTGGGTTACTATCGGCTGGGGTTGGGGTTAGATTGGGTGAAGCTGGTTCGATGTCCATCGCAGTAGGGGAACAATCTGCGAGAGTTTGGGTTATGTGTGGTAGCGCTGGTTCTTGTGCATGTACAACCGGGGTGCTATCTCCACAAAGAGGTAGCATTGTTTTATTTGAAGACCGTGTTTTTAGTCCGCTAGATACTGGCATCACCCGCTCCAATTCAAATGGCTGATAAATAGGAAACATAGTTGAATGTACAGACATTGTATGAGAGACAGATGCAATAGATAGTGTGGAAAAAAAAGGGCATGAAATAGTTGACATATATTTTTTTTAACTAAAACAGATAGCATGACATAATTTCACATATATGATGTCTATCTAAACTGGATAGCATAGCATAACATAATTCAAAGATATGATGAATAACTAAACAGGATCGCATGACATAATTCACCTACATGTTATCTAAGTAATCAGGATCGCATCATTTAATTCACATATGTGATTTATATGCTAAATAGAGGGCATTCGATATGATGTCTGAACTAAGAACATGGTGTTGAATATTGTGTATATGATGTCTAAACTATGCAATGCAAGACACCGTATGCATGATATGAGCAGTATAACCGTGCCAAGTTAGAGCATACACCTCAGTGGGGGAATAGGACTGGTCATCTGTCTCTGAATCCATCTCTGAGGAGCTATCGGGACCCAACAAGAGATCTGCTTTGACAGGTAGCACTGTCTGCTCTGAAGGCCTTGCTTTCGCTCCAGATTTTTCCATCTCCCACCCAAATGGCTGATTCACAGGAAGAGTAGGTTAATGTACAAACATTGTCGACAAATGGAAATGTAATGAAGAAAAGGATGGGCAAGATATCATTCAAATATATGATTCCTGGTTAAACAGGATGGCATTGCACATTTCACATATATTATGGCTGGCTAAAAGACATGAGACTGCATAATTCCCATATATGATATAGAAACTAAACAGGTGGCATTATAGAACATGTCTAAACTAAGCAGATGACATATATGATGTAAAAAGTAGGCACTGCAAGGTAACATATGCATGATATGACTAACATCATCATGCCAAGGTAGAGCAAACACCTTGGGGGTAAATAGGAGTGGTCAGTGACGTCTGAATCCGCCTCAGAATAGATATCTTCCTCTGGATTACTATCTGGAGAGGGGTGGGGTGGGTTTGACATTGAACCCACCATGGAGCGATGTCTGCATGACATTGTATTGCCGCGCAAAACTCTTCTCTATTAATCTACATGTTCAGCATGACTGTGTACAATATCTGACATGCATACGAAAAAATATGGTGAGATTATGAAAGGAGAGCATGCAAAAATTTAGAGTGATGGTAACAACCAGTGGATCGACGTTTTTCCGTTGAACCAAAATAGCCCTAATGGATCGACGTGAATGTATAGTAATAAGTGATGCAACAAGTGTACAACCTCTTTGTTGTAGCCGTGCCGACCTCAGCATCATTGGGTTGGTCGCTGAAGCAGTTGAGGCAGAGGTGGCTGTCAGAGGTGTGGAGGAAGATCTAAGGAATCTGTAGACGGTGTCCAAGGCACTGCTCTGTTGTGATGGATTGTTTTGTCGTTGGAGAAGCTCCGGTGAGCCGTAAGACGTCAAGGCTAAAGCAGCACAAGACAGACATCATCAATCTCAAGTGGGATTCTAATAGCATCTCCAGTAGATGATGTAAAATGGATGTAAAATTAACATCACCAAAAACCACCTGACTACAACAGATGAGGTAGAAACTGTTGACTCTAAGCTTAACAGTCGAAACTGAAATTTACTGTGGAATCTGAATGCTACTGTCGAAACTGAACACAATGGTAGCAGAGAGGCACTTGACATGTAGTTTAGGGAGGGCCTGCAGTTCATCTCAACCTGCACCCCCCTGAGCCGCCAGCCACCACCGGCCAAACCGTCGGCCCCAGCGCCGCCTCGCCGCCCCGAAACAACTCACCACCGCCACCCCGGCCGGCCCTCTAGCCCCCCCCATCCTGAACCCTAAGATAGATAGTGGGGTACCTCTCCGGCGAGCCCCCGTCCCCGCTGCGGGTGGTTCTTCCTTAACTCCGGCGAGCCCCCCCCCCCCCCCCCAACCCCTGAAAATCGACTGACCCAAAACTCGATTCAGTCGACTGAAGTGTGGCTTAATCGGAGCAAAGCAGCAGCACGAGCGAGGGGGAGAGCAGCAGCAGCAGCAGCAGCTGGGCAAGCGAGCGATCGAGCGAGAGCCGGAGCAGCAGCAGCGCGAGCGAGCGAGCGAGAGCCAGAGCAGCAGCAACATATCCAGCTGGCATGGACGCTGCCGCCGAAGGGGCCTCGCACTGGGGGAGTGCCGCCATGGAGATGTCGCCCACGGCGCCAGCTTCAAGGTAGCCACTCCATGGGGGTGCGGGATGGAGCACTGTCGGCGCCGGGAGGTCGAGTTAAGGAGAAGGTGCAATGCGATGAGTGTACAACCTCTTTGGTGGCGCTGAGTAGGCCTTGTCTTTGTCCGGAGTCGGTGAGGATGTTGCGGTTTCGGTGGAGCAGGTTAAGGCGGCGCTGTGGGGATGGAGCAGCCGTGATAGACGAGGCGATCATCGGAGAAGCTCCTTGGAGGTGGAGGACGGGGCGGCTGAACCGGCGGGATGGCGACATGGACGATGGATCCTCATCCGGGGAGGTGGACGACGGACGTTAATCTATTGCGATGGACGACGTCATCGGGGAAGAGGCTCCGACTGGGCAGCGGTGATGTGGAGGACGGAGGAGGGTGGGGTTTCGCGGCTGGAGCAGAGAGGTTATGGCGGCCTGGGATTTCAAATGGCAAAAATGAGGGAAATATGCCCTAGAGGCAATAATAAAGTTATTATTTATTTCCTTATATCATGATAAATGTTTTTTAGAATTGTATTAACCAGAAACATAATACTTGTGTGAATACATAGACAAACAGAATGTCACTAGTATGCCTCTACTTGACTAGCTCGTTGATCAAAGATGGTTATGTTTCCTAGCCATAGACATGTGTTGTCATTTGATTAACGGGATCACATCATTAGAAGAATGATGTGATTGACTTGACCCATTCTGTTAGCTTAGCACTCGATCATTTAGTATGTTGCTATTGCTTTCTTCATGACTTATACATGTTCCTATGACTATGAGATTATGCAACTCCCGTTTACCGGAGGAACACTTTGTGTGCTACAAAATGTCACAACGTAATTGGGTGATTATAAAGGTGCTCTACAGGTTTCTCCGAAGGTACTTGTTGGGTTGGCGTACTTCGAGATTAGGATTTGTCACTCCGATTGTCAGAGAGGTATCTTTGGGCCCACTCTGTAATGCACATCACTTAAAAGCCTTGCAAGCATTGCAACTATTGAGTTAGTTGCGGGATGATGTATTATGGAACGAGTAAAGAGACTTGCCGGTAACGAGATTGAACTAGGTATTGAGATACTGACGATCAAATCTCGGGCAAGTAACATACCGATAACAAAGGGAACAACGTATGTTGTTTTGCGGTCTGACCGATAAAGATCTTCGTAGAATATGTGGGAGCCAATATGGGCATCCAGGTCCCGCTATTGGTTATTGACCGGAGACGTGTCTCGGTCATGTCTACATTGTTCTCGAACCCATAGGGTCCGCACGCTTAACGTTTCGATATAGTATTATATGAGTTATGTATGTTGGTGACCGAATGTTGTTTGGAGTTCCGGATGAGATCATGGACATGACGAGGAACTCCGGAATGGTCCGAAGATAAAGTTTAATATATGGGATAATAGCGTTTAATCTCCGGAAGGGTTTCGGAATTCACCGGAAGGGGTTCCGGATGTTTCCCGAAATGTTTGGGGAAGAGAACACGTTATTTGGGCCAAAGGGGAAAGCCCACAAGGCTTTTGGAAAGTGCAAAAGCAAGTTTTGCCGAGACCAGAGGCTAGAGACCAGGAACCCTAGTGTCTAGGGGGTAGACACCGGGAACCCTGGCGTCTAGCCTTGGAGTCCATGTAGGACTCTTGCCTTTCGGGCAAAACCGACTTTGAGGAGGCTTTTACTCCAAGTTTCGACCCCAGGGCTCAACATATAAATAGAGGGGCAGGGCTAGCACCAAAGACACATCAAGAAACACCAAGCCGTGTGCCAGCAACCCCGTCCCCTCTAGTTTATCCTCCGTCATAGTTTCCGTAGCGCTTAGGCGAAGCCCTGCGGAGATTGTTCTTCACCAACACCGTCACCATGTCGTCGTGCTACCAGAACTCATCTACTACTTCGCCCATCTTGCTGGATTGAGAAGGCGAGGACGTCATCGAGCTGAACGTGTGCAGAACCCGGAGGTGCCGTGCGTTCGGTACTTGGATCGGTCGGATCGTGAAGACGTACGACTACATCAACCGCGTTGATAAACGCTTCCGCTTAGCGATTCAAGGGTATGAAGATACACTGCCCCTCTCATTGCTATGCATCACCATGATCTTGCGTGTGCGTAGGAATTTTTTTGAAATTACTACGTTCCCCAGCAGTGGTATCCGAGCCAGGTTTTATGCGTAGATGTTATATGCACGAGTAGAACACAAGTGAGTTGTGGGTGATACAAGTCATACTGCTTACCAGCATGTCATACTTTGGTTCGGCGGTATTGTTGGATGAAGCGGCCCAGACCGACATTACGTGTGCGCTTACGCGAGACTGGTTCTACCGATGTGCTTTGCACACAGGTGGCTGGCGGGTGTCAGTTTCTCCAACTTTAGTTGAACCGAGTGTGGCTACGCTAGGTCCTTGAGAAGGTTAAAACAGCACTAACTTGATGCACTATGGTTGTGGTTTTGAGGCGTAGGTAAGAACGGTTCTTGCTAAGCCCGTAGCAACCACGTAAAACTTGCAACAACAAAGTAGAGGACGTCTATCTTGTTTTTGCAGGGCATGTTGTGATGTGATATGGTCAAGGCATGATGCTATATTTTATTGTATGAGATGATCATGTTTTGTAACCAAGTTATCGACAACTGGCAGGAGCCATATGGTTGTCGCTTTATTGTATGCAATGAAATCGCCCTGTAACTGCTTTACTTTATCACTAAGTGGTAGCGATAGTCGTAGAAGCAATAGTTGGCGAGACGACAATGATGCTACGATGGAGATCAAGGTGTCGCGCCGGTGACGATGGTGATCATGACGGTGCTTCGGAGATGGAGATCACAAGCACAAGATGATGATGGCCATATCATATCACTTATATTGATTGCATGTGATGTTTATCTTTTATGCATCTTATCTTGCTTTTATTGACAGTAGCATTATAAGATGATCTCTCACTAAAATTTCAAGATAAAAGTGTTCTCCCTGAGTATGCACCCTTGCCAAAGTTCGTCGTGCCTAGACACCACGTGATGATCAGGTGTGATAAGCTCTATGTCCATCTACAACGGGTGCAAGCCAGTTTTGCACACGCAGAATACTCAGGTTAAACATGACGAGCCTAGCATATGCAGATATGGCCTCGGAACATTGAGACCGAAAGGTCGAGCATGAATCATATAGTAGATATGATCAACATAATGATGTTCACCATTGAAAGCTACTCCATTTCACGTGATGATCGGTTATGGTTTAGTTGATTTGGATCACGTGATCACTTAGAGGATTAGAGGGATGTCTATCTAAGTGGGAGTCCTTAAGTAATATGATTAATTGAACTTAAATTTATCATGAACTTAGTACCTAATAGTATCTTGCTTGTCTATGTTGATTGTAGATAGATGGCCCGTGCTGTTGTTCCGTTGAATTTTAATGCGTTCCTTGAGAAAGCAAAGTTGAAAGATGATGGTAGGAATTACACGGACTGGGTCCGTAACTTGAGGATTATCCTCATTGCTGCACAGAAGAATTATGTCCTGGAAGCACCGCTAGGTGCCAAACCTGCTGCAGGAGCAACACCATATGTTATGAACGTCTGGCAGAGCAAAGCTGATGACTACTCGATAGTTCAGTGTGCCATGCTTTGCGGCTTAGAACCGGGACTTCAACGATGTTTTGAACATCATGGAGCATATGAGATGTTCCAGGAGTTGAAGTTAATATTTCAAGCAAATGCCCGGATTGAGAGATATGAAGTATCCAATAAGTTCTACAGCTGCAAGATGGAGGAGAATAGTTTTGTCAGTGAGGATATACTCAAAATGTCTGGGTATAATAAACACTTGATTCAACTGGGAGTTAATCTTCCGGATGATAGCGTCATTGACAGAATTCTTCAATCACTGCCACCAAGCTACAAGAGCTTCGTGATGAACTATAACATGCAAGGGATGGATAAGACGATTCCCGAGTTCTTCGCAATGCTAAAGGCTGCGGAGGTAGAAATCAAGAAGGAGCATCAAGTGTTGATGGTCAATAAGACCACCAGTTTCAAGAAAAAAGGCAAAGGGAAGAAAAAGGGGAACTTCAAGAAGAACAGCAAGCAAGTTGCTGCTCAGGAGAAGAAACCCAAGTCTGGACCTAAGCCTGAGACTGAGTGCTTCTACTGCAAGCAGACTGGTCACTGGAAGCGGAACTTCCCCAAGTATTTGGTGGATAAGAAGGATGGCAAGGTGAACAAAGGTATATGTGATATACATGTTATTGATGTGTACCTTACTAGAGCTCGCAGTAGCACCTGGGTATTTGATACTGGTTCTGTTGCTAATATTTTCAACTCGAAACAGGGACTACGGATTAGGCGAACTCTGGCCAAGGATGAGGTGACGATGCGTGTGGGAAACGGTTTCAAAGTCGATGTGATCGCCGTCGGCACGCTACCTCTACATCTACCTACGGGATTAGTATTAGACCTAAATAATTGTTATTTGGTGCCAGCGTTGAGCATGAACATTATATCTCGATCTTGTTTGATGCGAGACGGTTATTCATTTAAATCAGAGAATAATGGTTGTTCTATTTATATGAGTAATATCTTTTATGGTCATGCACCCTTGAAGAGTGGTCTATTTTTGATGAATCTCGATAGTAGTGATACACATATTCATAATGTTGAAGCCAAAAGATGCAGAGTCGATAATGATAGTGCAACTTATTTGTGGAACTGTCGTTTAGGTCATATCGGTGTAAAGCGCATGAAGAAACTCCATACTAATGGACTTTTGGAACCACTTGGTTATGAATCACTTGGTACTTGCGAACCGTGCCTCATGGGCAAGATGACTAAAACGCCGTTCTTCGGTACTATGGAGAGAGCAATAGATTTGTTGGAAATCATACATACAGATGTATGTGGTTCGATGAATGTTGAGGCTCGTGGCGGATATCGTTATTTCCTCACCTTCACAGAAGATTTAAGCAGATATGGGTATATCTACATAATGAAACATAAGCCTGAAACGTTTGAAAAGTTCAAAGAATTTCAGAGTGAAGTTGAAAATCATCGTAACAAGAAAATAAAGTTCCTACGATCTGATCATAGAGGAGAATATTTGAGTTAAGAATTTGGTCTACATTTGAAACAATGCGGAATAGTTTCGCAACTCACGCCACCCGGAACACCATAGTGTAATGGTGTGTCCGAACGTCATAATCGTACTTTACTAGATATGGTGCAATCTATGATGTCTCTTACTGATTTACCGCTATCGTTTTGGGATTATGCTTTAGAGACGGATGCATTCACGTTAAATAGGGCACCATCAAAATCCGTTGAGACGACGCCTTATGAACTGTAGTTTGGCAAGAAACCAAAGTTGTCGTTTCTTAAAGTTTGGGGTTGCGATGCTTATGTGAAAAAGCCTCAACCTGATAAGCTCGAACCCAAATCAGAGAGATGTGTCTTCATAGGATACCCAAAGGAGACTATTTGGTACATCTTCTATCACAGATCCGAAGGCAAGATATTCGTTGCTAAGAATGTATCCTTTCTAGAGAAGGAGTTTCTCTCGAAAGAAGTGAGTGGGAGGAAAGTAGAACTTGATGAGGTAACTGTACCTGCTCCCTTATTGGAAAGTGGTTCATCATAGAAACCGGTTCCTGCTACGTCTACACCAATTAGTGAGGAAGTTAATGATGATGATCAAGGAACTTCAGATCAAGTTGTTACTGAACCTCATAGGTCAAACAGAGTAAGATCCGCACAAGAGTGGTACGGTAATCCTGTTCTGGGAGTTATGTTACTAGACCATGACGAACCTACGAACTATGAAGAAGCGATGGTGAGCCCAGATTCCGCAAAATGGCTTGAGGCCATGAAATCTGAGATGGGATCCATGTATGAGAACAAAGAGTGGACTTTGGTTGACTTTCCCGATGATCAGCAAGCCATTGAGAATAAATGGTGAAGGAAATATGCCCTAGAGGCAATAATAAAGTTATTATTTATTTCCTTATATCATGATAAATGTTTATTATTCATGCTAAAATTGTATTAACCGGAAACATAATACGTGTGTGAATACATAGACAAACATAGTGTCACTAGTATGCCTCTACTTGACTAGCTCATTGAATCAAAGATGGTTAAGTTTCCTAGCCATGGACAAAAGAGTTGTCATTTGATTAACGGGATCACATCATTAGGAGAATGATGTGATTAACATGATCCATTCCGTTAGCCTAGCACTTGATCGTTTAGTATGTTGCTATTGCTTTCTTCATGACTTATACATGTTCCTGTAACTATGAGATTATGCAACTCCCATTTACCGGAGGAACACTTTGGGTGCTACCAAACGTCACAACGTAACTGGGTGATTATAAAGGAGTACTACAGGTGTCTCCAAAGGTACATGTTGGGTTCGCGTATTTCGAGATTAGGTTTTGTCACTCCGATTGTCGGAGAGGTATCTCTGGGCCCTCTCGGTAATGCACATCACTATAAGCCTTGCAAGCAATGTGACTAATGAGTTAGTTACGGAATGATGCATTACGTAACGAGTAAAGAGACTTGCCGGTAATGAGATTGAACTAGGTATTGGATACCGACGATCGAATCTCGGGCAAATAACATACCGATGACAAAGGGAACAACGTATGTTGTTATGCGGTTTGACCGATAAAGATCTTCGTAGAATATGTAGGAGCCAATATGAGCATCCAGGTTCCGCTATTGGTTATTGACCGAGAATAGTTCTAGGTCATGTCTACATAGTTCTCGAACCCGTAGGGTCCGCACGCTTTAGGTTTCGATGACAGTTTTATTATGAGTTTATGAGTTTTGATGTACCAAAGGAGTTCGGAGTCCCGGATGAGATCGGGGACATGACGAGGAGTCTCGAAATGGTCGAGACGTAAAGATCGATATATTGGACAACTATATTCAGAGTTCGGAAAGGTTCCGAGTGATTCGGGTATTTTTCGGAGTACCGGAGAGTTACGGGAATTCGCCGGGGAGTATATGGGCCTTATTGGGCCATACGGGAATAGAGGAGAGAGACCAAAAGGAAGGAGGCCTGCGCCCCCCCCTCTGGTCCGAATTGGACAAGGGGCGCAGCCCCCTTTTCCTTCCTCCTCTCCCCCTCTTTCCCCCTTCTCCTACTCCAACAAGGAAGGAGGGAGTCCTACTTCCGGTGGGAGTAGGACTCCCCTTGGCGCGCCTCCTCCTAGACCGGCCGCCCTCTCCCCCCTTGCTCCTTTTATATGGGGGCAGGGGGGCACCCCATAACACAGAAGTTGATCTACGGATCGTTCCTTAGCCGTCTGCGGTGCCCCCCTCCACCATATTCCACCTCGGTCATATTGTCGCGGAGTTTAGGCGAAGCCCTGCGCCGGTATAACATCATCATCGTCACCACGTCGTCGTGCTGACGGAACTCATCCCCGAAGCTTTGCTGGATCGGAGCCCGGGGATTGTCATCGAGCTGAACGTGTGCTGAACTCGGAGGTGCCGTATGTTCGGTACTTGGATCGGTCGGATCGTGAAGACGTATGACTACATCAACCGCATTGTCATAACGCTTCCGCTTACGGTCTACAAGGGTACATGGACAATACTCTCCCCTCTCGTTTCTATGCCATCACCATGATCTTGCGTGCTCGTAGGAAATTTTTTCAAATTACTACGTTCCCCAACAGTGGTATCAGAGCCTAGGTTTTATGCGTTGATGTTATATGCACGAGTAGAACACAAGTGAGTTGTGGGCGATACAAGTCATACTGCTTACCAGCATGTCATACTTTGGTTCGGCGGTATTGTTGGATGAAGCGGCCCAGACCGAGATTACGCGTACGCTTACGCGAGACTGGTTTTACCGTCGTGCTTTGCACACAGGTGACTAGCGGGTGTCTGTTTCTCCAACTTTAGTTGAACCGAGTGTGGCTACGCCCGGTCCTTGCGAAGGTTAAAACAGCACTAACTTGACGAACTATCGTTGTGGTTTTGATGCGTAGGTAAGAACGGTTCTTGCTCAGCCCATAGCAGCCACGTAAAATTTGCAACAACAAAGTAGAGGACGTCTAACTTGTTTTTGCAGGGCATGTTGTGATGTGATATGGTCAAGACGTGATAAGTTGTTGTATGAGATGATCATGTTTTGTTGAAGTTATCGGCAACTGGCAAAAGCCCTATGGTTGTCTCTTTGTTGCATAAGATGCAAGTGCCAAATAATTGCTTTAGTTTATCGCTATGCGATAGCAATAGTTTCAAGAGCAATAGTTGGCGAGACAACCATGTGATGACACATTGATATAGATCAAGATGATGAAGATCATGGTGTCGTGCCGGTAACGATAGAGATCATGACAGTACTTTGGAGATGGAGATCAAAGGCGCAAGATGATCATGGCCATATCATGTCACATATTTTGATTGCATATGATGTTTATCTGCTATACATCTTATTCTGTTTTGTTTGACGGTAGCATTATAAGATGATCTCTCACTAATTATCAAGAAGTGTTCTCCCTGAGTATGCACCATTGCGAAAGTTCTTCGTGCTGAGACACCACGTGATGATCGAGTGTGATAGGCTCTACGTTCAAATACAACGGGTGCAAAACAGTTGCACACGCGGAATACTTAGATTAAACTTGATGAGCCTAGCATATACAGATATGGCCTCGAAACACGGAGACCGAAAGGTCGAGCGTGAATCATATAGTAGATATGATCAACATATTGATGTTCACCGTTGAAATTACTCCATCTCACGTGATGATCGGACATGGTTTAGTTGATATGGATCACGTGATCACTTAGAGGATTAGAGGGATGTCTGTCTAAGTGGGAGTTCTTAAGTAATATGATTAATTGAACTTTAATTTATCATGAACTTAGTCCTGGTAGTATTTTGCAAATTATGTTGTAGATCAATAGCTCGCGTTATTGCTTTCATATGTTTATTTTGATATGTTCCTAGAGAAAATTATGTTGAAAGATGTTAGTAGCAATGATGCGGATTGGATCCGTGATCTGAGGTTTATCCTCATTGCTGCACAGAAGAATTATGTCCTTAATGCACCGCTAGGTGACAGACCTATTGCAGGAGCAGATGCAGACATTATGAATGTTTGGCTAGCTCAATATGATGACTACTTGATAGTTTTGTGCACCATGCTTAACGGCTTAGAATCGGGACTTCAAAGACGTTTTAAACGTCATGGACCATATGAGATGTTCCAGGAGTTGAAGTTAATATTTCAAGCAAATACCCGAGTTGAGAGATATGAAGTCTCCAACAAGTTCTATGGCTAAAAGATGGAGGAAAATCGCTCAACTAGTGAGCATGTGCTCAGATTGTCTGGGTACTACAATCGATTGAATCAAGTGGGAGTTAATCTTCCAGATAAAATAGTGATTGACAGAATTCTCTAGTCACCATCACCAAGTTAGTAGAACTTCGTGATGAGCTATAATATGCAAGGGATGACGAAAGTGATTCCCAAGCTCTTCATGATGTTGAAATCGACGAAGGTAGAAATCAAGAAAGAGCGTCAAGTGTTGATGATTGACAAGATCACTAGTTTCAAGAAAAGGGCAAAGGGAAATAAAGGAAAACTTCAAGTAGAATGGCAAACAAGTTGTCACTCCCGTGAAGAAGCCCAAAGCTGGACCTAAGCCTGAAACTGAGTGCTTCTACTGCAAAGGAAATGGTCACTGGAAGTGGAACTACTCCAAATATTTGGTGGATAAGAAGGATGGCAAGGTGAACAAGGGTATATTTGATATATAGGTTATTGATGTATGCCTTACTAGTGTTTATAATAGCCCCTGAGTATTTGATACTTGTTCGGTTGCTAAGATTAGTAACTCGAAACAGGAGTTACAGAATAAACAGAGACTAGTTGAAGGGGAAGTGACGATGAGTGTTGGAAGTAGTTCCAAGATTGATATGATCATCATCACACACTCCCTATACTTTCGGGATTAGTGTTAAACCTAAATAAATGTTATTTGGCGTTTGCGTTGAGCATGAATATGATTTGATCATGTTTATTGCAATATGGTTATTCATTTAAAGTCAGAGAATAATTGTTGTTCTGTTTACATGAATAAAACCTTCAATGGTCATACACCCAATGAAAATAGTTTGTTGGATCTCGATCGTAGTGATACACATATTCATAATATTGATGCCAAAAGATGCAAAGTTAATAATGATAGTGCAACTTATTTGTGGCACTGCCGTTTGGGTCATATCGGTGTAAAGCGCATGAAGAAACTCCATAAAGATGGATTTTTGGAATCACTTGGTTATGAATCATTTGATGCTTGCGAACCGTGCCTTTTGGGCAAAATGACTAAAACTCCGTTCTCCAGAACAATGGAACAAGCTACTGACTTATTGGAAATAATACATACCGATGTATGCGATCCAATGAGTGTTGATGCTCGTGGCAAGTATCGTTATTTTCTGACCTTCACAAGATGATTTGAGGAGATATGGGTAGATCTACTTGATGAAACAGAAGTCTAAAATAGTTGAAATGTTCCAAGAATTTTAGAGTGAAGTGAAAAAAATCATCGTAACAAGAAAATAAAGTTTCTGCAATCTGATCGCGGAGAAAAATATTTGAGTTACAAGTTTGGTCTTCAATTAAAACAATGTGGAATAGTTTCACAGCTCACGCCACCTGGAACACCACAACGTTATGGTGTGTCCGAACGTCGTAACCGCACTTTATTGGATATGGTGCGATCTATGATGTCTCTTATTGGTTTTACCACTATCGTTTTGGGGTTGTGCATTAGAGACAGCTGCATTCACGTTTAAAAGGGCACCATCTAAATCCGTTGAGACGACACCGGATGAACTATGGTTTAGCAGTAAACCTAAGCTGTCGTTTCTTAAAGCTTGGAGTTGCGATGCTTATATGAAAAAGGTTTTCAACCTAATAAGCTCGAACCCAAATCGGAGAAGTGCGTCTTCATAGAATACCCAAAGGTAACTATTGGGTACACCTTCTATCACAGATCCGAAGGCAAGCTATCCGTTGCTAAGATGGATCCTTTCTAGAGAAGAAGTTTCTCTCGAAAGAAGTGAGTGGGAGGAAAGTAGAACTTGATGAGGTAATTGTACCTTCTCCATTATTGGAAAATAGTTCATCACAGAAATCAGTTCCAGTGATTCCTACACCAATTAGTGAGGAAGTTAATGATGATGATCATGAAACTTTAGATCAAGTTGCTACCAAACCTCGTAGGTCCTCCAGAGTACGGTCCGCACCAGTGTGGTACGGTAATCGTGTTCTAAAAGTCATGTTACTAGACCATGATAAACCTACGAACTATGAGGAAGCGATGATGAGCCCAGATTGCGCAAAATGGCTGGAGGCCATGAAATCTGAGATAGGATCCATGTATGAGAACAAAGTGTGGACTTTGGTGGACTTGGCCGATGATCGGCAAACCATAAGAAATAAATGGATCTTCAAGAGGAAGACGGACATTGATAGTAGTGTTACTATCTACAAAGCTCGACTTGTCGCAAAAAGGTTTCTGACAAGTTCAAGGTGTTGACTACAATGAGATTTTCTCAACTGTAGCGATGCTTAAGTCTGTCCGAATCATGTTAGCAATTTCCACATTTTATGAAATCTGGCAAATGGATGTCAAAACTGCATTCCTTAATGGTTTTCTTAAAGAAGAGCTCTATATGATGCAACCAGAAGGTTTTGTCAATCCTAAAGGTGCTAACAAAATGTACAAGCTCCAGCGATCCATTTATGGAGTGGTGCAACCATCTCGGAGTTGGAATATACGCTTTGATGAGTTGATCAAAGCATATGGTGTTATACATACTTTTTGAAAAGCCTGTATTTACAAGAAAGTGAGTGGGAGATCTATAGCATTTCTGATACTATATGTAGATAACATATTGTTGATCGGAAATGATATAGAATTTTTGGATAGCATAAAGGGATACTTGAATAAAAGTTTTTCAATGAAAGACCTCGGTGAAGCTGCTTACACATTGAGCGTCAAGATCTATATAGATAGATCAAGACGCTTGATAAGATTTTTCAATGAGTACATACCTTGATAAAAATTTGAAATAGTTCAAAATAGAACAGTCAAAGAAGGAGTTCTTGCCTGTGATGCAAAGGTGTGAAGTTGAGTAAGACTCAAGACCCGACCATGGCAGAAAATAGAAAGAGAATGAAAAGTCATTCCCTATGCCTCAGTCGTAGGTTCTATAAAGTATGCTATGCTGTGAACCAGACCTATTGTATACCTTGCTCTGAGTTTGAAACAGGAATACAATTTTGATCTAAGAGTAGATCACTGGACAGCGGTCAAGAATATCCTTAGTGAGGACTAAGGAGATGTTTCTCGATTATGGAGGTGATAAAAGAGCCCGTCGTAAAAAGTTACAACGATGCAAGCTTTTACACTGATCTAAATGACTCTAAGTCTCAATCTGGATACATATTGAAAGTGGGAGCAATTAGCTAGAGTAGCTCCATGCAGAGCATTGTGGACATAGAATATTTTGCAAAATATATATGGCTCTGAATATGACAGATCCATTGACTAAACTTCTCTCACAAGCAAAACATGATCATACCTTAGTACTCTTTGGGTGTTAATCACATAGCGATGTGAACTAGATTATTGACTCTAGTAAACCCTTTGGGTGTTGGTCACATGACGATGTGAACTATGGGTGTTAATCATATACAGATATGAATATTGATGTTAAATCACATGGCAATGTGAACTAGATTATTGACTCTAGTGCAAGTGGGAGACTGAAGGAAATATGCCCTAGAAGCAATAATAAAGTTATTATTTATTTCCTTATATCTTGATAAATGTTTATTATTCATGCTAGAATTGTATTAACCGGAAACATAATACATGTGTGAATACATAGACAAACATAGTGTCACTAGTATGCCTCTACTTGACTAGCTCGTTGAATCAAAGATGGTTAAGTTTCCTAGCCATGGACAAAAGAGTTGTCATTTGATTAACGGGATCACATCATTAGGAGAATGATGTGATTGACATGACCCATTCCGTTAGCCTAGAACTTGATCGTTTAGTATGTTGCTATTGCTTTCTTCATGACTTATACATGCTCCTGTAACTATGAGATTATGCAACTCCCGTTTACCGGAGGAACACTTTGGGTGCTACCAAACGTCACAACGTAACTGGGTGATTATAAAGGAGTACTACAGGTGTCTCCAAAGGTACATGTTGGGTTGGCGTATTTCGAGATTAGGTTTTGTCACTCCGATTGTCGGAGAGGTATCTCTGGGCCCTCTCGGTAATGCACATCACTATAAGCCTTGCAAGCAATGTGACTAATGAGTTAGTTACGGAATGATGCATTACGTAACGAGTAAAGAGACTTGCCGGTAATGACATTGAACTAGGTATTGGATACCGACGATCGAATCTCGGGCAAATAACATACCGATGACAAAGGGAACAACGTATGTTGTTATGCGGTTTGACCTATAAAGATCTTCGTAGAATATGTAGGAGCCAATATGAGCATCCAGGTTCCGCTATTGGTTATTGACCGAGAATAGTTCTAGGTCATGTCTACATAGTTCTCGAACCCGTAGGGTCCGCACGCTTAAGGTTTCGATGACAGTTTTATTATGAGTTTATGAGTTTTGATGTACCGAAGGAGTTCGGAGTCCCGTATGAGATCGAGGACATGATGAGGAGTCTCGAAATGGTCGAGACATAAAGATCGATATATTGGACGACTATATTCGGAGTTTGGAAAGGTTCCGAGTGATTCGGGTATTTTTCGGAGTACCGGAGAGTTACAGGAATTCGCCGGGGAGTATATGGGCCTTATTGGGCCATACGGGAATAGAGGAGAGAGACCAAAAGGAAGGAGGCCTGCGCCCCCCCCCCCCCCTCTGGTCCGAATTGGACAAGGGGCGCAGCCCCCTTTTCCTTCCTCCTCTCCCCCTCTTTCCCCCTTCTCCTACTCCAACAAGGAAGGAGGGAGTCCTACTCCCGGTGGGAGTAGGACTCCCCTTGGCGCGCCTCCTCCTAGGCCGGCCGCCCCCTCCCCCCTTGCTCCTTTATATACGGGGGCAGGGGGGCACCCCATAACACAGAAGTTGATCTACGGATCATTCCTTAGCCGTGTGCGGTGCCCCCCTCCACCATATTCCACCTCGGTCATATCGTCGCGGAGTTTAGGCGAAGCCCTGCGCCGGTAGAACATCATCATCGTCACCACGCCGTCGTGCTGACGGAACTCATCACCGAAGCTTTGCTGGATCGGAGCTCGGGGATCGTCATCGAGCTGAACGTGTGCTGAACTCGGAGGTGCCATACGTTCGGTACTTGGATCGGTCGGATCATGCATGAAGACGTATGACTACATCAACTGCGTTGTCATAACGCTTCCGCTTACAGTCTACGAGGGTACATGGACAATACTCTCCCCTCTCGTTGCTATGCCATCACCATGTTCTTGCGTGCTCGTAGGAAATTTTTTGAAATTACTACATTCCCCAACAAATGGATCTTCAAGAAGAAGAATGACGCTGACGGTAATGTTACTGTCTATAAAGCTCGACTTGTTGCGAAAGGTTTTCGACAAGTTCAAGGGATTGACTAGGATGAGACTTTCTCGCCCGTAGCGATGCTTAAGTCTGTCCGAATCATGTTAGCAATTGCCGCATTTTATGATTATGAAATTTGGCAAATGGATGTAAAAACTGCATTCCTGAATGGATTTCTGGAAGAAGAGTTGTATATGATGCAACCAGAAGGTTTTGTCGATCCAAAGGGAGCTAACAAAGTGTGCAAGCTCCAACGATCCATTTATAGACTGGTGCAAGGCTCTCGAAGTTGGAATAAACGCTTTGATAGTGTGATCAAAGCATTTGGTTTTATACAGACCTTTGGAAAAGCCTGTATTTACAAGAAAGTGAGTGGGAGCTCTGTAGCATTTCTACTATTATATGTGGATGACATATTGTTGATTGGAAATGATATAGAATTTCTGGATAGCATAAAGGATACTTGAATAAGAGTTTTTCAATGAAGGATCTCGGTGAACCTGCTTATATATTGGGCATCAAGATCTATAGAGATAGATCAAGACGCTTAATTGGACTTTCACAAAGCACATACATTGACAAAGTTTTGAAGAAGTTCAAAATGGATCAAGCAAAGAAAGGGTTCTTGCTTGTGTTACAAGGTGTGAAGTTGAGTAAGACTCAATGCCCGACCACTGCAGAAGATAGAGAGAAAATGAAAGATGTTCCCTATGCTTAAGCCATAGGCTCTATCATGTATGCAATGCTGTGTACCAGGCCTGATGTGTGCCTTGCTATAAGTCTAGCAGGGAGGTACCAAAGGATGAAGGATATGTTTCTCGTTTATGGAGGTGACAAAGAGCTCATTGTAAATGGTTACGTTGATGCAAGCTTTGACACTTATCCGGACGATTCTAAATCGCAAACGGGATACGTGTTTACATTGAACGGTGGAGCTGTCAGTTGGTGCAGTTCTAAACAAAGCGTCGTGGCGGGATCTACGTGTGAAGCCGAATACATAGCTGCTTCGGAAGCAGCAAATGAAGGAGTCTGGATGAATGAGTTCATATCCGATCTAGGTGTCATACCTAGTGCATCGGGTCCAATGAAAATCTTTTGTGACAATACTGGAGCAATAGCCTTGGCGAAGGAATCCAGATTTCACAAGAGAACCAAGCACATCAAGAGACGCTTCAATTCCATCCGGGATCTAGTCAAGGTGGGAGACATAGAAATTTGCAAGATACATACGGATCTGAATTTTGCAGACCCATTGACTAAGCCTCTTCCACGAGCAAAACATGATCAGCACCAAGACTCCATGGGTGTTAGAATCATTACTGTGTAATCTAGATTATTGAATCTAGTGCAAGTGGGACACTGAAGGAAATATGCCCTAGAGGCAATAATAAAGTTATTATTTATTTCCTTATATCACGATAAATGTTTATTATTCATGCTAGAATTGTATTAACCGGAAACATAATACTTGTGTGAATACATAGACAAACAGAATGTCACTAGTATGCCTCAACTTGACTAGCTCGTTGATCAAAGATGGTTATGTTTCCTAGCCATAGACATGTGTTGTCATTTGATTAACGGGATCACATCATTAGAAGAATGATGTGATTGACTTGACCCATTCCGTTAGCTTAGCACTCGATCGTTTAGTATGTTGCTATTGCTTTCTTCATGACTTATACATGTTCCTATGACTATGAGATTATGCAACTCCCATTTATCGGAGGAACACTTTGTGTGCTACCAAACGTCACAACGTAACTGGGTGATTATAAAGGTGCTCTATAGGTGTCTCCGAAGGTACTTGTTGGGTTGGCGTATTTCGAGATTAGGATTTGTCACTCCGATTGTCGGAGAGGTATCTCTAGGCCCACTCGGTAATGCACATCACTTAAAAGCCTTGCAAGCATTGCAAGTAATGAGTTAGTTGCGGGATGATGTATTATGGAACGAGTAAAGAGACTTGCCGGTAACGAGATTGAACTAGGTATTGAGATACCGATGATCGAATCTCGGGCAAGTAACATACCGATGACAAAGGGAACAACGTATGCTAGGAGGGATTTTGGCCATCCTTTTTTCTCTGAGGTAGTCTTCACTGGCACTTGGAATATTTGGACGGAAAGAAATGGGAAGATTTTCAGAAATGAATCACCATCTTTCAGATCATGGAGGAGAATTTTTTTGCATGACATCTCTCTTTTAGCTCATAGAATCAAATGTAAATATAGGAATAGATTAACCTCTTGGATAGCTGCCTGAACCTAACCACTTCTTTTGTAAGTATTTCTCTCTCCTCCTTTGTCTTAACTTTGTAACTTTGTAATACTTTGGTTCTGTGGTTTAATAAAAGACTGTGAGGCTGTTGCCTTGCAGTATATAGTCAAAAAAAAAAGACAGGGAACAATGTATTTTGTTTTGCGGTTTGACCGATAAAGATCTTCGTAGAATATGTGGGAGCCAATATGGGCATCCAGGTCCCGCTATTGGTTATTGACCGGAGACGTGTCTCGGTCATGTCTACATAGTTCTCGAACCCGTAGGGTCCGCACGCTTAACGCTTCGTTGACGATATGGTATTATATGAGTTATGTATGTTGGTGACCGAATGTTGTTCGGAGTTCCGGATGAGATCGTGGACATGACAAGGAACTCCAGAATGGTCCGGAGATAAAGTTTAATATATGGGATAATAGTGTTTAATCTCCGGAAGGGGTTCCGGATGTTTCCCGAAATGTTTGGGGATGATAACATGTTATTTGGGCCAAAGGGGAAAGCCCATGAGGCTTTTGGAAAGTGCAAAAGGAAGTTTTGCGGAGACCAGAGGCTAGACGCCAGGAACCCTAGTGTCTAGGGGGTAGACACTGGGAACCCTGGCGTCTAGCCCTGGAGTCCGTGTAGGACTCTTGCCTTTCGGGCAAAACCGACTTTGAGGAGGCTTTTACTCCAAGTTTCGACCCCAGGGCTCAACATATAAATAGAGGGGCAGGGCTAGCACCAAAGACACATTAAGAAACACCAAGCCATGTGCTGGCAACCCCGTCCCCTCTAGTTTATCCTCCGTCATAGTTTACGTAGCGCTTAGGTGAAGCCCTGTGGAGATTGTTCTTCACCAACACCGTCATCACGCCGTCGTGCTGCCGGAACTCATCTACTACTTTGCCCGTCTTGCTGGATCGAGAAGGCGAGGACGTCATCGAGCGGAATGTGTGCAGAACTCGGAGGTGCCATGCGTTCGGTACTTGGATAGGTCGGATCATGAAGACGTACGACTACATCAACCGCGTTGATAAACGCTTCCGCTTAGCGATCTTCAAGGGTATGAAGATACACTCCCCATCTCGTTGCTATGCATCACTATGATCTTGCGTGTGCGTAGGAATTTTTTTTGAAATTACTACGTTCCCCAACAGAAAAGGGGGCGATGGGAGCGGGTGAAGCATGACTTAGGGACGCGCTTGTCCAAAATGTAGGGTGTGTTACAAAAGTACCCCCACACACACACACCGATTTGAACTAGTGGCCCTTTCGGCTCAGGGTTAGAAGGGGGATTTCGTGTGTCGGGATTTGGCAGCTGGAGGGAGTTTTCACGCGCGTTGTAATTTCAAGATAGCAAGGCGCGGGTTGTGAAGGCGCCAGTTTTGGGAGCACGATATCTGAATTTTCGGGATATAACAAGACGTGGGTTGAATTTTAGGGACAAGCCTAACGTGTAGTAATATTGTACTTGTACGTACCAAATCAATTCACACTTCCCTCAACCAAAAAGAAAACGAAAAAATAAAACTATTCACACCACACAAAGAGAGAGTCTTGCCCCGTTTCACTATACAAATGCTATTCAAAGCTACTCCCTCCTTCCATCTATATAGGGCCTAATGCGTTTTTCGATGCTAACTTTGACCAAATATTAGAGCAATGATATATGACATGCAACTTACACAAAGCACATCGTTAACTTCGTCTGTGAAAGGTTCTTTCAATGATGTAATTTTCACATTGTGCATGTCATGTACTACTAATCCTGTCAATATTCAAAGGCGGTCTTAAAAATCTCATTACGCCCTATATAGATGGAATGAGGGAGTATGAATCCATGTTATGTCCGATTAAATTTTTTCGCTTGTTGTATAATGCATGTAACCTACTCATACCAACATTTTAGTACATTCCAAATGTCTATACTACCGCTGCAATTCGAACTAAATTTGAATTCGTTTCTCTATTTCAATAAGAATCTACAATCATGGTTGTTGCCAACTTCAACCATCATAGTTTCCTTGCTATCCGTCAGATATAAATCGGACGGCCTATAATGCAGGATGGCAGGCACACCATCATCAACAACTCCATTTTTTTATAAGAGTAGAGATAAAATATATTAAATGTAGTATAACATGTTCATAACCACACCATGTGTATCACCGTTATATATATTCACACATGCGTCGGTTTAAAACACTATGATAAATTCTTCAAATATCCGAATTCGCTTTTTATAATGAAGTATATATGATCTCTATTCGTCTTTTACACCCACACAACTCTCTTATCTTTGTAGCTAGCGCCAACTTTCTCTTGTGCATGCACACGCCCGCATTCCTCTCACCCTCCCTCAGCATTCTCTAGCTCCATCACGCAAATTCGTCTTTTCACTTTAGGTCGTTCACCCACGGTGTGTGTAGGCCCCCCAGCTCCTTCTTTACGGCACGCATCGATCGATATGCCTCTCTAGCCAGGTGTGCCTAGCACAAACACAAGCTTCCCCTCTTCTCTTGTCACCGTCCATGCCTCACTCCCACCACTCTTTTGATCGTTCTTGTACTCGCACACTCCTCCCCCCTCGATATAGTATGCCTCTCGTACCACCTCCAACATGCATCCCTCTCTCTCTATCCTTCTCCTTGTGCCTCATTTGCTTCTAACACACACATGCATGTATACGGATCGATCTCCCAACATATACCTAGATCGACTTTAACTACCCCCCCCCCATCGATCGACGTACCTCACAAGTTATGTCTCTCCTTTCTCTAACAAAGGGCGATTGATCTTCCTATGTAGTTACATCTGCTTACCACAGCCACATCGTCCCCCCTCATCATTCGTGCATGCCTCCTGACCCGTCTCTCACACGCACGTGCACAGACAACAAGCAGCCATCTCCTCTCTTATTGATATTGCGGGCGTGCCCTCCGTTTGTCTAGCAAGCCTATCCCACCATTTCTTAGAAGCAACTCCACTACCACCCCCTCCAACACTCTAGCTCTGTCTCTCTCCCAACCTTATTCCTCTCCTACACATATGCATGGATGCTTATCGATCTCCCTTAATACATGAGGCAGATCGATCTCCTTAATACATGAGGTAGGCCTCTCTCCTCCTCCACACATATACCAGCCATTGTACCTCTATAGTTAATTGGGCCTCCCTCTTCCCCCACCACACACCGATAGTCGAGCGCTGCAGGTAGGTATCCATGCCACAGAGACAAACTACACATGTCCCCTCTCACGTTCCAGTAGGCCAGCCACTCTATATCTTTGACGTGGGCACACACAAATTCGATGGCACTCTTTATCGTTCGCGCGCGCACACACACATCATCCCTATCTTCGATTCTATGGACACCTCAAGCCGATGATACCTCCACTCTCTTCTCGTGGATCGCCCCCTCTATATATATGTTATATCCAGGACTCTATTTCACACACATTGCATATGTTACATTTTTTGATTGACCCCCCCCCCCCCAAAAAAAACTCTCAAGAACCCACACACTATATCTCTCTAGGTTTGTATCTCTCTCACACAACCCCATGTAGGTGGTGTACGTATACAAGAAGAGAATAGGTGCACCGTGCATGTACTCACGCTTCGTGCCCAGTCACACTCGCGCGGGTACACGGTGGAGCTCATTTCTTTACGAAATGGCAGCCCACGTGCTAATTTGAACGCCTAGGGAGGTCGTGTACCATGCGTGCATGAAACAAGGTTCAACCTGACGCGTTGCTGCGTTATTTTTAAATAAAGTTATAGCGCTCAATGGCACATACACAGAATATAAAACGATTCTTATGGAGAAAAAGGTAGTCTGCTAACTATATACAATGGAGCCTTCCTTCCTGGTTTGTTGCTCTTCAGAGTATCTCACACAAGGCTGTGGTGGCCTCTCTCTCTCTCTCACCATTGGTCACTGATCCGGCCGCATCCTGTCCGCCGGGGGAAAGGGAGTGCGGTGGCCTCTCTCTCTCTCACCGTTGGTGACTGATTCGGCCGCATCCCGTTCGTCAGGGGAAAGGGAGGAAGTGCATCGTTTCTCCGTTCAACGGCGCCGAGGCAGCACGTCCCAATCTGCGGTACATGCCGTTCTCTCTGACCAAGCTCCGGCGTGGCAGGGCCTATGCCACCTGCTCGCAGATTCCGCCTGCCGCTGCTCACCTAGTTACATCCCGACGACCTCCAGGTATCCCCTCTGGCCTTGCTCCACTGGTCGTCTTCCCACGTCGCTGCATGTGGATCTTCCATAGTTCTTTGCCCAAAACATAGCTCGTCCAGCATACTTTCCATATTGCATTCTCGTCCTCACACCGTTTTAGAAAAACACAACCGTGCTGTTATCTTCCCTTAGGACAAGGAATATGCTTCTTTTTTGTCATCGCATGTGTCATCAACTGTTATTGTCCAGTAATTGTTTCCTTTCTACCTCCTTTTTTCAAACAGGGCTATCCATTTCACCTCGTTGCTATTGCAACCTTTTGGTGAACTGCACAAATCACTTTTTTATTAAGAGTGTTTTGTGCAGTTGTACTAAAATGTCACACGGGCAACGTCTCTACATTTCAGTGCGACTGCACAAAGGAAGATTGGTTTTGCTCTATCCTCCTCATCCAACTCTGAGCCTAATCTTCTCCAACTAGTTAGTCTTGAGAGAGGCTGCAAAGGTGACCATCTTCTATTTGTGTGTTTATTGTTTCATCAGCAGTCCTCTATTATCGTAATCACACTTAATATCTTTCGAACATGGACGCTCAGCTCTATTTTAGTGGAACTGCACAAAATGATCGGAATGTTGCATGCTCCAAACAGCTACATTTTTTCCAACATGCCTTGTTGATTTAGACAGAGCTGAGGGGACATTGTTGCCAATGAAAGCATGGATCAATTTTAATTTAACACCTTCTCACAACTCTGTCTTCAGTTGTGATGTAATTTTTAGCTCTGGTCTGCTAATAATTGACATGCATTAGCAAGGAAGTTAGTTTTTTAATGTTTTCGAAAGAGCATCGATGGCAAGACACGCGAAACAAAAGTTGAAAGCTCACACCATTGTACAATTTCATGTCGCTGGAAAATTATTTGTATAGTACATCAATTATGTAAACAAATGATGGAAGCTTGATAGCATTGCTAGAAGCCTCTTCATCATCTGGGTCCATGTGCCATGCACAAAATTATACTCCTTCGTTCCTAAATATTTGTCTTTTTAGAAATTTCAAACGGGCATATTTTAGAGTGTAGATTCACACATTTTGCTTCGTATGTGTACTCCCTCTGGTCCTAAATATTCTATTCGTCTTTCTAGAGATTTCAACAAGTGACTACATACGGAGCAAAATGAGTGAATCTACACTCTAAAATATGTCTATATACATCTGTATGTGCCAGTCCATTTAAATCTCTAAAAAGACAAATATTTGAGTAGTCACTCATTGAAATCTCTAGAAAGACAAATACTCCGGAGTATATTTAAGAACCGAGGGGGTAGTGCACAATCGCAAGGGAGACTCAGCCCAGTCGTTGCGCCGCATTAATAGTGAGTAATGAGCAGTCAAATCATAAGCCCCACCTTTCCCACTATAAGTTGCTCTGAAGAAGCAACCATCAATACACTCTTCTTTGAATTCGCTCATACTACTCCATCCGTCACTGTTTATACAGCACGCTTCAGAAAAAAGAAAAAAATCTGTGGGACCAAGGTGACTAGCGATCGGCCTGAAAAATAGCATTGGTAGTTATAGCACGGCGTACACACATGCATGTAGTGCTTCCACCCCGGGTACACACATGCATGCACTTACTCCACTCCGTAGTAGTACAGTACATGGAGAGAAAATTGTGGACTTGATTGCGGTTACCACGCCCTAATTAATTGAGCATTAAACCAAACGCGTCTAAAGTCTCTCTCGTGGTGGAAATGCATTGAGAGAAATGCACCATAATGAAGCATGCCCAGTAAACTGTGACGGAGGGAGGAGTAGTATGAAATTGCAAAACCAAGTACGCGTATGGCCAGTCGGTCAACGCACCTCCTCTTGGCATATCACTGACATGTGGGACAGGAGTGTGAGCAAACCTATCTCAATTGACGACAAAGAGCCAACCCGCCATTCCTTGAGAGAGACGAGGAGCGAGAACACACAGACGGGCTCGCACGGAGGCCAAGATATATTTGAGCATGGTTGGTTGATCGATATCATTCATTACATGTTGGGCTGCCGTTTTCCGCCCTTCTCCAGAATAAGCATGTACTTTATCAGAGATAAAAACATAAGAGTACAGACGCTCCACCATGCGGTTCTAGTAGTAGTACTACTCGTACTACTGCGCTTAGCTCTTCGCCTCTTTGTGAAGTCGAACAATGATGGTACTCCGCATGTTGGGTACTACAGTGTATGCCTCTGAGAATCTGACACCGAATGGACTGATGCATGTCCACCGAGGGTAGGTTGCAGTAGTCAAAAGGCGTAAGCGAGCTTCACCTTGTCCTGCAAGCTTCTCCTCGTTCTGCGAGTTAACGGGACACACGAAAAAGTAGTGCTAGTCCATACTCCCTTCTTTCCGGTTAATATGGCTTAATCTTTTTTGCGGGTAAATGAAAGAGCTTTATTCATATATAAGTATTCTTAGGACGATCAGCCAAAACACTGCTCACTAGGAAGTGAAGTACCCCGCAAAAAAAGAAGTAGGAAGCGAGGTGTTTCATCAAGCCAGCTCTCGGGCACATTCAAAGTGCAGCCTTCTCCTCGTTCGGCGAGTTGACGGGACACAGCAAAGTAATGCTAGTCCATACTGCCTCCTCTCCAGTTAATACGGCTTAATTTCAAACGAGATAAATACAATGTCTGTCATTGTATATTTGTAAAAATACGGTCAGTGGACTTCATAATATGCTCACTGCGCTCAATATATATATTTTCCGGTGTTTATACGGTCACTAGCTCACCCTGATTGAGTATGTGTGTGCATGCACGTGTAGGTTAAGCACTTGAGTGTGACCGTGTGTGTTCTGTCGTGTGCTCGAACATGCATGCATTAGGGCGTCGCGCGCATTTTTGCATCCATGTGTACGTGTGACTATTGCATACACGTAGGGGGAGTACGTATAGGGGCCACTAAGGAGCAGTCAAATCACACAGTAAGTTAGTCAGAAGAAGCAACCATCGTTTCACTCTTGAATGACACGTACGCAATATAAAATGGTTGATATGGAGAGAAAAAGAAAACCACTATATATACACTAGCAGGAGCCTAAGCTACAAGCTTGCTTGCTTAGGTTGCTCTCTTCACAAGCATAGAACGACGTGCCTGATCCCGCAGCTGGGGGAAGGGAACAATGTCCTGCGTAGACGCGGTCGACATCGGCGAGGGAGAAAACCCACAGTCGGTGCGTCCCAATCGGGGGTCACCGTGGTATGGGCCGATGTCGCGTCCCAACCGCCCTTCTAGCTACAACCCGACGTCCCAGGTAGTCCATCTTCCTTTTGAAGCCAGCTTGCTCCACTGCCGTAGCTCCATCTCCATGTCGATCTTTCTCTACTTCTACCGGCTTTCTACTTGTGATGAGTTTATGTCTCATGAACTAGTGCCGGTACTATTATTCTAGTCACACTTCTTCAATATGTTTGCCATCAGGGATGCTCAGGTTGATTTTAGTGGAACTGCACAAAAGCATCGTATGATCCGAGGGTGCCAGCCGTCTTCCCTTCGACAGGTTCTACCTGGCCAGGAAATTAAATCATGTTTAGGTTTAGGGTTTAAGTCGTAGTGACCCCATCAATACTTTTCTTTCGTACACGCTCTCACAACTTTTTTCTTTAGTTGTGAAGGAAATATTGGCTATGATATGTGAATCATTGAGATGCATCAGCATGTGTGTTAGTTTTCCTTTGTATTTGATGGAATGTTGTAACGGGGAAACCTTGGAATAGGAATGAAAATGGAGTGGGAAGTTTCTGTTTTTCCGGAGAAAAAATGGAAACGGAGAGAAACCAATGATTCGTTTCGTTGGATCGCGCCATCGAGCAAAACCAACGTTTAAATCACGTCTGCCGTGTTCGTGTCTCACCCTCCTCCAAGGCTCGACCCCACACGGTCGCTCGGCATGCCACTCACCGCAAACCGAGTATATGATAACTTTCTCGCCTGCTTGTCGATGGATCGCACCATGGAGTACTAGCACTACTGGAAGAGATTGACGATTTGGGGGAGGACAGCTAGCTGTAGCACGGACTCCCAAGAACTTTTACATGCATGTTGTAGCCGGCTATAGCGACCTTTGAACGTGGAGCAGCCGCGTGCACCCGAAAGTGGCACAGGCGACGCTCTCTTGGTTGGCGTGCCGCTTCAATGGCGGCGCCAGTGAGAGGTCGCGTCCGCTCTGGCCGGGCATGAATGCAGCACTGACCGTTTCGGGCGGGAAGCACGCGCGGGTGATGAAGAGGGTTCGGGTTGGTCAGGACCGGCCGTGGCAATGGTCCGGACGTGCGCAAACAAGAGATGATGTACGTTAATATTGTTGCGTATATGATTAACAACATAAATAATGTGCCAGTTGGACAAATATGATTGGAGATGGAGATGGAAATGGAATTTTACGTAAACACGGATATGCATGTCTATGTATATGTGTGCGTGTGTGACGACTCTCGCGACCTAGAAGCGGGGGCGTGTTTTTTGATCGAGTTTTCTTTCTTGGTACATTAGAAAAATTAGTTTGTCTAATTCACATCTAGATGTTATATAAGGATGTCACATCTAAGCTCCCACAAGTATATAATGTAGCAACAAGAAACAAAAAACTAGGAAAAATAGACCACAAACAGAGTGGACATCAACTTAGATGTGACATAACTATGTCACATCTAGATGTGTCCTAGACAGACCCTTAAAAAATTGTCCGCCAGTTTTCGTTTCTTTTTTCCAGGAACGCGCGTATTCTATTTAAAACCACTGCTATGGAGAGATTTTTTTACTCCATTATAGCCTCTTGTTTGATAGAGTTTCTCGCGTCTCGCTCTCTCACCCTCTCCATATCAAAACAAGATGACAGTGTCCACTCTATCTCCTCACCGGTGGTCACAGATCCGGCTGAATCCTGTCTGCTGCAGGAGGTGAGGAGGTGTAGCGTTGACGTTGTCACCCTCGGCGACGGAGTAAGCCGATGCGCACCGTCCTCTCGGAGCCGGCGCTGGCGCGGATGAAGATCCTCCGCGCCCTTGTTCACTGCCATCGTGTGGGCAGATCCCGCCCGCCCGCCTAAACGACATCTCGCCCACCTGAGGTATAACTTCTTGTACTGGTCCAGCTCCCCAGGTCGATGCGTGTGAGTTTTCTTCTATGCGACTACTCCCCAGCTCCCCATGCATAGTAGCTAGGGTTCGTCGGCTGGTCCAACATCACCTACTAGTACTATTATAGAGGAAATGCCACTCGAAAAGTTGTCCTGATTTATGCCTCGGTGGAGGTATACATGTTGTTTCGACAAACAGTACATGGTGGTTGTGCGGTCATTGTCCATATGGTGGTAGTACTATCACTAGTTAAATGAAGAAATGCTTTTTTTCTCGGGTATCCTGGTTTAGTTCCCATCAAGATATAATTATGATGCTTCTGTTTGTTGGTGTACTTTTCATTAATTCTTATTGACAATTGAGATGTCGTTGGTAACCCTTTTTTATATTTTTGGAAACAGCGATGCGTGTCTCCATACCCGGGCATGTCTTCCTCAATTTTAGTGGAACTGCACAAAATTGGATGGCCATTGTTGTTCCGCCTCACTGTCCTCTGCCACGTGGTTCTTCCTTCCTCGAGCTTGATTACTGAGAAGAAACAGACCACAGTGAGGATTTGTCGAACTTCATAGGTGCCTCACCCAAACTTGATGCCAAATGGATGATGCATCACAACGATGACCTATCTATGCTCATGGTTGCGCCTCATGGTTGCGTCGGCTGGTGAAGCTGATCGATTTTCAATGAAAAACGAGTTGTCTTCCATCAGTGCCCTTTGCTTGTTACGAACAAAGATGATATCCTTTGTTAGTTCACCTTGGTTGTGTTGGAGATGCAGTCGTCTTTCACGTTGGTGCAATTTTATCACACAATTGGCTATGAACCAAATGTTTCCTCGAAGAAGGATCGACGTTGGTACTAAGAGCATAAGTTTTGTATTGATTTCTAAGCCTTCTCACAACTTTGTCTCCAGATCCCCTGTAATTTTATTTGTCCAGCTATTAACTTTGATTTAAAAAATGGTGTGGACTAAAAACCCAGATGGACGTAGCCCTCCATTTTTATTTACTCTGCATATTAGATTTGACTGAAGTCAAACTTTGTAATACTCTCAAACCTTTCCGATAATTGAAATTAAAATTCTTTATTTGTACACACTCTCACACATTTCCGATAATTTGGCGCATTTGTGGTTGTTCACTTAAGGGAGGGTAGTGTACCACATGTGAAGGACATGAAGTGAGACCAGGACATGTGGGCGTGGATCGTTAGTTCATCGGAAGAAGTACTAGTTTTCTTCACTTTACATTAAATAAAGAGTTTCGTTTCGTACTTACACAATTTAAAACGATTGTTATGGAGAGAATAAGAAAACCACTCCACTATATATTAGTCGCATACACGAGAGTACTATATGGATGCAGCTTCATTGACTTAGTGCACCTGCCTTTGGGTTTATGACCGGTGGGCCCAAAATGTGGCTAGCTCACCTGTCATACAGCCAAAAGCAGGTGCATTGAAGGCACTAGAGCTCAGTCCGTACTATAGTAGTATATATATATATAAGCGGGAGCCCCAGCGCTTGTCCGCTAGGGTTTGCACACTCCACACGCTCGCCGCACTACATATATGTTACACGCTGGAGGCTCAGCGTTCATTTGCTAGGGTTTGCTATATTCACAGTCTCTCACCCTCTCTTCACCAGATCTAAACAAGACTGCATTGGCCTCTTGTCCCTCTCTCCCCCCTCACAACTGGTGAAGGAGGCGTCTGTATCTCGTCGCACCGGGAAGGGGAGGAGGTGCAGCGTTCACTCTATCACCTTCGGCGAGGGAGGCAATCCACTACCGGCTGTGCTGCTCTCTTTCACCCAACGCCTGTGCGGGAGGGCCATCGACCCCTTCTTCCACGCTGTCGTACGTAGTGTGGGCAGATCCGGCCTCCCGCCGCACGCCTTGCCACATCCCGACAACCCTAAGGTATAAGTTTCTTTGAAACCGTCGTTGCTCTAGCTGCATATGGATCTTTTTTGATCTGTAGTCGAATCTAGGTCTTGGTTCAAAGAGGAAAGAAGGGTGCGGTGGGCTGGAGCAAGAATCTAGGGCGTGGTTCAATGAGGAAAGGAGGGCGGAAAGTAGTATAGACTGGCTATCCAGCCGCTCTGTAGGTCGAAAAGGGAAAAGGGGGGTAACCCAGTACACACATCTGTAAGGAACCGATCTCTTTGTTGAAAAGGGAAAGAAACTGGGGGGTCGGGTAGTTTGTGCAGGACTAGATTTGCTTCCCTCACTTAGGAAAAAGGTTCAAAGAGAACAAATATGGGACCAACGCATATATGCTGCTTGGCTACATACTCTGCATCACCCATTTATACGTGTGGACGCACATGGTGCTGGCATGTCCCATACAGCTATTTTTCTGTTGTTAATCTAAGAATACCGCCGGAAAATTGAAGCAATGCCACTGTTAAAAGTAAATTACATTTTTAACGAATGTTGTTTCAAGAGAATGTCTCTGTTAATATGAATCAATGCAACCGTTTTAGAAATGCTACTATCCTACTTTGTTTTCCATCCAAGATAAGTTAGATGCTTCTTTCTGTCACCGTTTGTTTCATCCTCCTTTATCCGCAAGTAATTGTTTCCTTTTTTTGCCTTTGTTAAAACAGGGGTATCGATTCAACTTGTTGCTATTGCGACATTTTGCCTCGCTACTCGAAACACTTATGTTTTAAGAGTGTTTTGTGCAGTTCAACTTGAATGTCACACCGGTGACTTTGCTTAATTTTTGTGGAACTGCACAAAAGGAGATCGAGATTTGTTTCCAGTCTTCGTGGCGAGTTGTTTCAAATCTTGGTCTCATCCACATGATGTGCAGTGTGCTTTGAGATGTTGTGCTACTGGTTTTGGTATTGCTTTAAATAAATGTTGAATTGAAGCTATTGTATTGTTGTCTTTTCCCATTAAGTAGTGAACAAAAATGGGACCAACCCAGACATGATGCTTGTTGCTTTGTTACAACAAATTCAGCATCACCCCCTTTATAAGCTAGTAATTGATGCCACTCTAAGAATTAACTATTGAATCTTATTTCAAAACTGCAACACTTGTTAGGGATTGGCGGGATTACCATTTTTGTGGCCGCATGTTTCATTCTCCTTTATTAGCCAGTAATTGCTTCCCTTTTTGCCTCTATTTAAACAGGGATGTCTATTCAACTTGTTGCTATTGCGACATTTTGCTTCGCTACGCGAAACACTTTTCTTGATTTCAGTGCAACTGCACAAAACGAGATTGGATTTCCTATTCGTGTTGGCAGATTCGTATTTTATCCTGGTGGTCTCATGAAAGGTCAGTACAGGCCTTGATCCACATGATTGTGCGGTGTGCTTTGAGATGTTGTGCTACTTGTATTGGTACTGTTTTAAATAAATCTTGAATTGAAGCTATTGTATTGCTGTCTTTTCCCATTAAGTAGTGAACAAAAATGGGACCAACCCAGACATGATGCTTGTTGCTTTGTTACAACAAACTCTGCATCACCCCCTTTATAAGTAGATGGAAGCACATACTGTTGTTGCGCCCACTCTCCCCTGGAACTGTTTATGCTTTTCGTTAATCTAATGCCGCTGGTAAAATTAAGCAATGCCACTCTCGGAATTAATTAACTACTGAATCTTAGTTCAAAACTGCAACACTTGTTAGGAATGGTACTATCTTGCTTTGTAGTTCTTTCTACATGTTTAACCAAGGTATTGTTAAGATAATGTCTCTGTTAAAATGAATCAGTTGCATTGTTTTAGGAATGGTACTTTTCTGCTTTGTCGTTCTTTATACATGTTGAAACAAGGCATTGTTAAGATAATGTCTCAGTCAATATGAATGAATCACACTGATGGAGAATTGCTACTCTCCTGCTTTGTTTCCCATTAAGATAAAGTAGATCAGTAGATGCTTTTCTTCTGGGAGTACAAGTCATCAACCATTATTTCTCAGTAACGTTTTCCCTTATACCTATTGTAGCTTACAGGGATATCAAAATTAAAGATCGGTTTTATTCCGACTTTGATTTTAGTTGAACTGCACAAAAGGAGCCAATGTGTCCAAGGCAAACTGCTGTATTACTGGGTCCAGTTGGTCGTTCCACTTTGTAGAAAGAAGCAGTCACTGTTTGCGCTACATTACAGAAGGAATGACCGAGAAGCTTTACAGAGTATTATTAGACACCGGTGACATGACTAGTCTGCAGAGACCATTGGCAATTTAACAACACGTGGAGTGCCTTGGGCAAAAAGTGCCCAAACAAGTACAAGAAGCTACAACAGGACTCCGTGATCATAGGCATTACATATTTTGAATGGGAAAAGCTTGTGAAAGTTTAATCATTGATGTTAGCAAGAAGACGTTAGTTTAATATATTGGAATTGGAAAACCTTGTCAAAATTTGCTCATTGATGTTAGACAGAAGACATGCATTTGATATTTTTGAGTGGGACGCCCTTGCTGTGAGCAGCGTCTAGTGTTTTTTCCTATTCCTGTGTTCAGTTTAGAAGTAAAAAGTTACTCTGCTGAGATATTCCTGTGTTAAGAGTTTGTTCTGAATATTGTTTATGTAATGCCAGGCCTTGTGTTTGATTGCAAAGTTGAGCTTCGAATGTTGTGGCATGCGGCATCACGAGCTGTTCACCGTGCGTGATTTGCTTGTTAAGAATATCATCCTCTTCTGTTGTTTCCGTGCTTAAGAAGTTCATCGTCTGATGTTTCATTCATAGCCTATACGACAATTCGGGTTGGTTAGACGTGAAACCATATGATCTTCCGACCAACTCATGATATTAGGACGTGATTGGATCGTCGTTTTCCAAGCAAAACCGCTTGTAAAACTGACGCTTGTAAATTAGAGCAGATGGTCTCGGGCAAAGGCACTTGGTTCGTCGATTTCGACTAGTAAAATATCGGAAGTACTTCATGTCGTGGTTCTAAGTCTGACAGTAGAATGGGGGTAGGTATGGAGAGGCAAGATCTTAGCTATGGAGCAGTTGTGAAGACACTGGATGTACGAGTTCAGGCCCTTCTCGGAGGAAGTAATAGCCCTACGTCTTGGAGCCCGGAGGCAGTCGACTGGATTATGTATGTATGGATTACAAGAGTGCGAACCCCTTACACTGAGGAGGGGGGTGGCTTATATAGTGTCCGCCAGACCCCTCCGGCCCTCAGTAATGCAGGGTCTAAAGTACATTAAGTCTAGGCGCTACTGATAACGCCTTACATAAAGTGTCCTAAATGCCATAAATACTACTTTAATTACAGACCGTTTGGATGCAGACTGGCTCTTGATCTCCTGGTGGTCGAGTGAGTCTTCATGGTCGAGTCCTTCGAGTTCGTCGAGTGAAGTCCCTCTTGGTCGACTGGAAGGCAGTTTCTTCTGAGGGTGTCCTTGGGTAGGGTACTTAGATCAGGTCTATGACCCTACCCTAGGTACATGACTTCATCAGTAGCCCCCGAATGGATCGAGGTTTGAGTGAGGAAGGGGTTGATATTATTTCCGACCTGCCTTTGTGTTCTGGATATGTATCGTCTCAGACCAATAATCTCTTCGTTGATAACAGCAACTTTTCTTTCAGTCGCCTTGATCCATTCCTTTCTTAAGTCGAGTGAACTTTTGTACTTGATAAACTTCCGAGCAACGGGTCGCAGGAAATCCATCATCTGACAAAATTATCTGCTATTAGCGGATTTTGTGGGATCCGAATTTTGGGAGGCGCGCGAAGCGAGGCGGACCGCGGCGCTCGGATGGGATAGAACATAGACGCCTCGATTTCCGCGCCATCTTTTTCTCCACGTATCACGCGTGCGCAACTGTTTCGGGATGTGATAGGATTGCCCGGGCCCACTTGTCATCCACTCGGAAGCGGCTCTATAAAATGTGCCCGGCGAGGGTTTTTGAACAGTACTTCTCCAATCCCCCTTCTGTCCTCTCCACCTCCGCCCGCATCACCTGCTCTCGCCTCTGCCCAACCACTCCTCATGTGCTTCGACGGCAACAATGGTGAAGGAGAAGACGGCGGCTCTGGAGCGCGCGAAGAAGGCGACGGCGATGGGGAAGGCGAGAGGGAGAGCGACTAGCCGGGGAGGATCCTCGTCCAGGTCCCGCCTGCCGCAAGGCTGGGTCCAAGGGGATTGGATCCGGTCGACCATCACCGAGATGGATCTCGCTGAGATGGCCAACGAGGGTTTGATCCCCCACGGAGCAGCGAGGCTCCCGGGGAACGAGTGGCAACCGCAGCCGGAAGAGGGTGAGTGTGTCCTTCTGGCTACCCACGTCGACCGTGGGTTCTCTCTACCTCCGAGTGTTTTCTTTCGTGGTTTCTTGAATTTCTTTGGGGTGCAACTCCACCACTTCAATCCGAATTCCATCACCTACCTCGCTGCCTTCGTGTCCATGTGCGAGAACTTCCTGGGCTGCCGACTGCACTGGGGTCTGTTCAAGCACATATTCACTTGTCATTCTCAGATAGTGAAAAAGGCGAGTCCAGATGACGATAAGACCAAGGTTATTCAGATGTGTGGAGGTCTGGGGATTCAGTTGAGGAACAAGAGCACCTTTCCGACCATGACCCTTCCTGAGTCTGTCAGAGGATGGCAGTCGACTTGGTTCTACTGCCAAAACGAGTCGACACCGGGGCAGTCGAGTGGTCTCCCTCCGTTTTCCATGGACCAAGTGAACAAGCCCTCATCTCTGAAAGTGCTCCCTGAGGAGAAAGCCCAAGTGAAGATGTTGATGGAGCGTGTAGTCCAGTTAGTTCGGGAAGGAATGATGGGTATGGACCTTCTGGAGGTCTTCCTTAGGCTGCGCATCCAGCCTCTTCAGTACCGAGGCCATTGTATGTGGCTGTACTGTGGAACCAAGGATGAGACTCGGGTCCATCTAGAAGCAGTCGAAGATGCCACACTGGAGAGGTGGATGGCCGCGGTCACAGGGAACAAAGACAACCCTTGAGGAGCCAGGAGGATTCCGCCACTCGACCATTCTAGCACTCTAGACAACGTATGCCCACTTTATCTTCAATTGTAATCTTGCCATACTTATTCTGCTTTCGCTGCAAATCGGTCGATTGATCTTTATTTTGCTGTCTGTCAGGCCTTCACCGAACTATACTCGATGCCCAATGGAGCACAGACGCCGACTGAAGAGGGGAAAGGAAGTGGAGGCGAAAGCCAGGAGGAGTGGGACTCGGACGCTGTTGCTAATGATGATGATGACGACTCTGATGGGGAGGAAGAAGAGGAGGAGGAGGAGGAAGTCGTACCGCCTCGCACGGAAAAGCGATCGAAGCTCATCCATGACCCTGCGACTGAACGTGGTAAGGGGGTCGCGACTGTCGCGCAGTCGACCAAACGCCCTCAGACCACTTCTCCGGCGCCGACTGAGAAGGCTCCGAAGCAATCTCGAATGGCGCCATCGAAACCGGTGAAGGTCTTGCCGAAGATGAAGGTGTCTATTCCCACCATATCAGGGTAAAAATGCTATTCGAGTCTTCTTGCTCTTCGTGAGTTTATTTTTGGTCGACTCATGAGTTAACCGACTGATTTTTTGGGGTTGCAGTGCTGCTACTTCTGATACCTCGGCCGGGGCTGACGATCATGAGATGGAAGATGCTGCTACCTCACAACCTGGTATGACTCTCGTAACTCTGTATTTTAGTCGATTGGCTCTTGGTTTCTAATTCTGATTCTTTTCTGTAGCTCCATCCAATGTCGTTATCACCCTTCCTGACGACGACGACGATGAGGAACCACTGAAGCAAAGGAGGAGCAGGAAAGTGTCTGCTGGCAGGGTAACTCAGGACGTGCCAGCACCCGAGACACTGGTCGCGGAGGGAGAGAACACCACTCGGCCCACCGTATCTTTCGCGGTGCCGTTGACGAGTGCTCACCCTGCATCGTCGAGTGCAGCACAGCCTTCACTCTTCTCGACCCACTACGTCCCAGAGGACCAAGCCAGTGCTGCAAAAGAAGCGATACGCCAGGCGGGAGTCATGATGGAGCAGGTGAAAGCCATCCGAGAGGCTAGCCAGGCAGCCTATGACGCCAGTTCTGCTCTCCAGAGCAACGTTCAGGTCAGTCGGTCATCGCCTGTTCTGTTAGGATATGATGTCTGAAGATTCTTCTTTTTCGAAATTCTTAGTGATTGTCCTACACCCACTGGGTGTGTCGATTGGAATTCTGATTTAGTGGGGGCACGCTGAGTGCACCCACTGGGTGTAGTCCCCAAGGCTATGGTGGACTACTGGCAGTCGACCATAGTCTTTATATTTTGAATTTTTACTTCATTCGGTTATTGCCGAATGGATTTCTTGACCGGTGGGGGCACGCTGAGTGCACCCACTGGGTGTACTCTCCGAGACTGTGGTCGACTGTGGGCAGTTGACTACAGTCTGAAGAACACGTCCCTCTTTTTTTTGGTCGACTGGTCGACTCTTCCTTGATAGAACTAGTGGGGGCACGCTGAGTGCACCCACTGGGTGTAGTCCCCGAGACTATGGTCGAATGTTTGCATTCGGCTGTAGTCTTAGAAACATATGGTTTTTCCTTAGTCACTCGGAAGTGAATTGTTTTTGACATCTGTCGATTGGTTTTTGTAGAAATCCTGCGACCTTGCGGCTCGCTATACTGAGATGGAGAACAAGCATATCCAGCTCGAGCTTGATCTGAAGCTGGTCCAGGAGAATTTGGCGAAGGCAAAGGAGGAGACCAAAGGTATGTTTGGTGAGTCTTTGGACTGCTTTTGCTCCTCATTTGCTTCGAATTCTGACCTTGTTGTAACTTTGCAGTCAAAGTGAAGGAGGCCCAGAAGAAGAAAGACCTAGAGTTGGCTGAGATGCAGAAAACAGCTTTAGAGAAGACCAGACTTGCAGATGAGAAGTTGGCTTCGGTCATCAAGCTTGAAGAAGAAAACACCAATCTGAAAGCTGCTCTTGCCATTGCCAACAAGGAGGTCAGTCGACTGAAAAGCGATAAAGTTGCTCTAAATGACAAGGCCAGTGAGCTGACGGGGAAGAGGAACGATCTGGAGGCTTATCTGGGAGGACTCGCCAAGAAGCTATTCCTCATGCTCGAAGGTAATCCTTTGCACCCAACAATTATTTTTACAGTGATCTTTCCATTCGACCGTTGTTTTGACTCGGTGGTTGTGCTTGCAGAATTTTGCCAAAACTTTGAAGAGGAGACTGGTCGACTGGAGCCTAACCTGGACCCCATCAACTCTCCGGTGAATGATGAAGTTGCCATGAATGTGCTCCGGCTAGAATCTCGTGTTGCTGTCGTCCTTGATTATCTAGCAAGGTTGAAGGTTGCCACTTCCCGCATCGACGCTACGCTCTGGCCCGGGGAGACGCTCTAGAATGACCTCGAGCCTCTGATGACTCGACTGAACACAGTCCCAAGTCGAGTGCAGGAGTGGAAGAAGTCTGCTGCCAAGTGTGGTGCAGATGTTGCTTTATCTCTGGTCCGAGTCCATTGCAAGGATGCGCGAGATGACAAGTTGGCGGCTCTTCGGGTGGCTAACACCAAGAAGCATGATTTTCGGTCCTTCATGGAGACCTTCATCGCCGCTGCCACTCGGATTGCTGATGGGATCGACCTCGACGAGTTTGTTGCACCTTCCAGCCCTCCTTAGGAGGGGTAAAAAACTTCTTGAGCTCGACACTTTAAATTCGCCTCGGTATGCCGAGTGATTCTGTAACCGATAAACCTTAACAGGCTTAGCGCCTGAGCACTTTCGGTTCCGTTAGGTATTTATCCGAACTTGGATTCGACGTTTGAATATGCTCGCATTTGGTTTTGAGATGTCTCTTGCAGGTTAAAGCGAGGTGCTTATTGCAATCGACTCGTTCCTCAATTCACTTAGGCAGGCCTTGGGCTGCAGCTAAGCCTCCGAGTGGGAGGTTTGCTCTCCACTCGGTAGGATTTTCAAAACTTAGGCGAGCACGGGGCTGCAGCTAAGCCCCCGAGTGGGAGGTTTGCTCTCCACTCGGTAGGATTTTCAAAAACTTAGGCGAGCACGGGGCTGCAGCTAAGCCCCCGAGTGGGAGGTTTGCTCTCCACTCGGTAGGATTTTCAAAAACTTAGGCGAGCACGGGGCTGCAGCTAAGCCCCCGAGTGGGAGGTCTACTCTCCACTCGGTAGGATTTTCAAAAACTTAGGCGAGCACTGGGCTGCAGCTAAGCCCCCGAGTGGGAGGTCTGCTCTCCACTCGGTAGGATTTCTGTGGTGTAGCTCGGAGGGAGTGGGTAGCAGTCGACCTGCACCTCGTCCTTCTTGCGGAGCGCACATTGTATTTGTGACGTAGCTCAGAGGGAAAGGGTAGCAGTCGACCTGCACCTCGTCCTCCTTGCGAAGTGCACATTGTATTTGTGGCGTAACTCGGTATTTGTGGCGTAGCTCGGAGGGAGAGGGTAGCAGTCGACCTGCACCTCGTCCTCCTTGCGGAGCGCACGTTGTATTTGTGGCGTAGCTCGGAGGTAGAGGGTAGCAGTCGACCTGCACCTCGTCCTCCTTGCGGAGCGCACATTGTATTTGAACTTAGGCGAGTACTTGGACTGCAGCTAAGCCTCTGAGTGGAAGGCTGGCTTACCACTCGGTAGGATTTTGTTGAACTTAGGCGAGTACTTGGACTGCAGCTAAGCCTCCGAGTGGAAGGCTGGCTTACCATTCGGTAGGATTTTGTTGAACTTAGGCGAGTACTTGGACTGCAGCTAAGCCTCCGAGTGGAAGGCTGGCTTACCACTCGGTAGGATTTTGTTGAACTTAGGCGAGTACTTGGACTGCTGCTAAGCCTCCGAGTGGAAGGCTGGCTTACCACTCGGTAGGATTTTGTTGAACTTAGGAGAGTACTTGGACTGCAGCTAAGCCTCCGAGTGGAAGGCTGGCTTACCACTCGGTAGGATTTTGTTGAACTTAGGCGAGTACTTGGACTGCAGCTAAGCCTCCGAGTGGAAGGCTGGCTTACCACTCGGTAGGATTTTGTTTAACTTAGGCGAAACGGATTTCGCAGCTAAGCCTCCGAGTGGGAGGCTGGCTCACCACTCGGTTAGGATTTTTTACAGACTTAGGCGAATCAGATTCGCAGCCAAGCCACCCACTGGGGGACTGCTTTATGTGGAAAAGAGTAATAACAATTACTGGGAAAATTATAAAGCTCTTGTCTTTGATAAATAAACTACTGAGGTACTTTTATTACAACTCATCCGAGTGAATACTTAAGTGTAGAAGGGGCGGAGAAGATCCGTGTTCCAAGCTCAGGGCTCGTCAATGTTGTGCTCAACTTTGTAAAGACGGTACGCTCCGTTGTGGAGAACCTTGGTGACAACGAAGGGACCTTCCCAAGAAGGAGCAAGTTTGTGGGGTTTCTACTGATGCACTCGGAGAACCAAATCTCCTTCCTGGAAGGCTCGACTCTTCACGTTTCTGGCGTGGAAGTGACGCAAGTCCTGTTGGTAGATGGTCGATCGGATCAGAGCCATCTCCCTTTCTTCCTCCAAGAGGTCGACTGCATCCTGCCGTGCCTGTTCTGCTTCAGCTTCATTGTAGAGCTCGACTCGAGGAGCACTATGGAGCAGATCACTTGGCAAGGCCGCTTCGGCTCCGTAGACCAAGAAGAATGGAGTTCTCCCAGTCGACCGATTAGGCGTGGTCCTTAACCCCCAAAGCACCAAGGGAAGTTCGTCGACCCATGCTCCAGCCGCATGCTTGAGGTCACGCATCAGTCGGGGTTTTAACCCTTTGAGAATCAAGCCATTGGCCCGCTCTGCTTGTCCATTCGACTGAGGATGGGCGACTGAAGCATAGTCGACTCGTGTGCCCTGAGAAGTGCAGAACGCCCTGAATTCCTCTGAATCGAAGTTTGACCCGTTGTCGGTGATGATGCTGTGCGGGACTCCATATATGAATATCAATTCTCTGATGAAACTGACAGCAGTACCGGCATCAAGGTTCTTGATAGGTTTAGCCTCGATCCACTTGGTGAACTTGTCGACTGCTACCAGCACATGCGTAAAACCACTTCTGCCTGTTCTCAGGGGCCCTAACATATCCAACCCCCATACTGCGAATGGCCAGACGAGTGTATGGTCTTCAGAGCTAACGCAGGCTTGTGTGACATGTTGGAGTAAAACTGGCATCCCTCGCACTTGTCCACTATCTCCTTTGCCATTTCATTCACCCTTGGCCAGTAAAATCCGGCTAGGTATGCTTTGGCCATGATGGTCCAAGAGGACGCATGATGGCCACAGGTCCCCGAGTGGATATCACCAAGGATTATCCGACCTTCTTCTAGTGTTATGCACTTCTGACCAACTCCAGTCGCGCTCTCCCTGAATAGCTGCCCTTTGATCACAATAAAGGCTTTGGACCGGCGGATGATCTGTCGAGCCTCTTCTTCGTCCTCTGGGAGCTCTTTTCTCAGGATATATGCGATGTACGGTTTTGTCCAATCGGGAGTGCTCACTAAAACTTCCATGACCAAGTCGACCACTACTGGAACTTCAACCTCAGTCGGATCTGTGGCACTCTTGGGCTGCGGAGCTTCTTCAGTAAAAGGATCTTCTTTGACTGATGGAGTATGGATATGCTCCAAGAACACATCACTGTGAATGGCTTCCCTCTTGGAACCTATCTTTGCCAAATCATCAGCCGCTTGATTCTTCAGTCAGGGTATGTGATGGAGCTCCAACCCTTCGAATTTCTTTTCAAGCTTCCTCACTGCATTGCAGTATCCAGTCATGGCTGGGCTTCTAACATCCCACTCCTTCATCACCTGATTGACCACCAAATCTGAGTCGCCATAAACCATAAGGCGATGGACACCGAGTGAAATGGCCATGCGCAACCCGTACAAGAGAGCTTCATATTCTGCTTCATTGTTGGAGGAATCGAAGTGAATCTGGAGCACATATCTGAGCTTATCTCCTCGGGGGGAAACCAAAACAACCCCAGCACCAGAACCATTTAACATCTTAGAGCCATCAAAGAACATGGTCCAATGCTTCGAGTGAACTTGAGTCGGCTGCTGTTGTTCAATCCACTCGGCAAGGAAATCAGCTATAGCCTGGGACTTAATGGCTTTCTTTGCCTCGAATTTGATATCAAGGGGAAGAAGTTCAACCGCCCATTTAGCCACTCGACCAGTTGCATCTCTGTTGTGCAGAATCTTTGACAATGGTGCGTCGCTAACGACTGTAATGTCATGATCAGAGAAATAATGAGCAACCTTCTTCATGGTCATGTAGATTCCATACACGAGCTTCTGATAATGAGGATATCTTTGCTTCGATGGAGTCAAAACTTCTGAGAGATAATACACTGGGCGTTGAACTTTGAAGGTTTTGCCTTCCTCTTCCCGCTCGACCGTAAGTACTATACTGACGACCTGTCATGTGGCTGCAATGTAAATCAACAGAGGCTCTTTGCTGATTGGAGCAGCAAGCACCGGCTGGGTGGAGAGTAGAGCTTTTAGCTCGGCAAACGCTGCATCAGCTTCTGCAGTCCACTCGAACCTGTCTGCCTTTTTCATCAGTCGGTAAAGGAGCAATGCCTTTTCACCGACGCGAGAGATGAATCGACTTAACGCGGCCAAGCATCCAGTAAGTTTCTGGACGTCGTGCACTCGCACAGGGCGTTTCATTCGGAGTATAGTGCCAACTTTTTCTGGGTTAGCGTCGATTCCTCGTTCGGAAATGAGAAAACCGAGTAACTTGCCACCTGGAACTCCGAATGTGCACTTTGACGGATTGAGCTTGATATCATACCTCCTGAGATTGGCAAATGTTTCAGCTAGGTCAGACAATAGGTCGGAACCTTTTCGTGACTTGACCACAATATCGTCCATGTATGCTTCCACGTTCCGACTGATTTGAGTGAGCAAACACTTCTGAATCATCCTCATGAATGTGGCTTCGGCATTCTTGAGGCCGAATGGCATCGTGATATAGCAGAAGCACCCGAATGGAGTGATGAAAGCTGTTTTGATCTCATCCGGTCCATACAGACGGATCTGATGGTATCCGGAGTAGGCGTCTAGAAAAGACAATCTCTCACACCCTGCGGTCGAGTCAACAATTTGGTCGATGCGAGGGAGAGGAAAATGATCTTTCGGGCAGGCCCGATTGATGTGCTTGAAATCAATGCACATGCGGAGTGAGTTGTCCTTCTTGGGAACCATGACAACATTGGCGAGCCACTCGGAGTGGTATATCTCTCGGATAAATCCTGTTGCTAATAGTCGAGCCACCTCTTCGCCAATGGCCTTTCTCTTCTGGACGGCGGACCACCGAAGATGTTCTTTGACTGGTTTTGCTGCCGAGTCGACTCTAAGGCGATGCTCAGCCAGTCCCCTGGGAACACCCGGCATGTCAGCAGGCTTCCATGCAAAGATGTCCCAGTTCTCACGGAGGAACTGGATGAGCGCTTCTTCCTATTTAGGGTCGAGTGTTGTGGAGATATGGGTCGGAGCTGCCTCGGGGTCGGTCGGGTGAATGTGAACGGGCTTCGTCTCACCGGACGACTGAAAAGCTGACTCTGTGGCAGGCTTCTTAGCTCGTAACAATTCGCTCGGATCAGCATTTTGCTTATATTCTTCTAGCTCGACCGTTGCCATCTGGGAATCGGCAATCTTTGAGCCTTTCTGGAAGCACTCTTCTGCCTTTTTCCGATCACCAGCGATAGTGATCACGCCTTTGGGGCCAGGCATCTTCAATTTGAGGTACACGTAACATGGTCGAGCCATGAACCGTGCGTAAGCTGGTCTCCCCAAAATAGCGTGGTAAGCGCTCTGAAAATCCACGACCTCAAACGTCAGCCTCTCTTTCCGGAAATGTTTCGAGTCACCGAACACCACGTCCAGAACTATTTGGCCAAGTGATTCTGCTTTCTTTCCAGGTATAACTCCATGAAAACTCATGCTGCTTTTGCTCACTCGGGACATCGGAATGCCCATTCCTTTCAGCGTGTCCGCATACAATAAGTTCAGTCCGCTACCACCATCCATTAGCACCTTCGTCAGTCGAGTGCCTTCGACGATCGGGTCGACCACCAAAGCTTGCCTCCTAGGGGTGGCTATATGAGTCGGGTGATCTGACTGGTCGAATGTAATGGAAGTCTGGGACCATCTCAGATAGTTTGGCGTCACCGGAGCGACCATATTCACCTCGCGGTTGATAACTTTCAGTCGACTTTTGCTCTCTACATCAGCAAAAATCATCAGGGTGGAATTGACATGGGGGTAACCTCCTTCGCTGTCCTCCTTGTCCTCAGCCTTGTCTGACTCCTTCTCTTTGTCCTTGGGTTGCTTGCCTTGAAACTGCTGGATCAAGAGCCGACACTGGCGAGTGGTATGCTTAGGGTAGATGAAGTTACCCTCTTCGTCTTTCTTCGTGTGGATGTGACACGGCAGATCCATCATGTCATTTCCTTATTTATCCTTCACCTTCTTGGGGTTCCATGATCCTTTGGGTTTTCCCTTGAACTTGCCCTGAGTCACGGCCTGAGCCTCCCCAGGAGCCGCTGGTTCGGCCTTCCGCCTCTGTTTCCGACTGGAGTTTCCTTTCTCCGACTGACTCGGCTTGTACTTGCCGCTTTGGAGTCGGTCCTCCTCTTCACCATTGGCGTACTTGGTGGAAATTTCCATCATTCGACTTAGGGTCATATCACCGGTCCGCCCAAACTTCAAACTTAACTCTCTGTTCTTGACACCATCCTTGAAAGCACAGACTGCCTGATGATCAGACACGTTCTCCACGGTATGATGCAAAGTAATCCACCTCTGAATGTACTCTCGTAAGGTTTCATTCGTCTTCTGCACGCAGACTTGCAGCTCTGTCAGCCCAGCTAGTCGCTTGCAGGTTCCTTCAAATGTTCTGACGAACACTCGGGAAAGATCTTCCCAAGTGTAAATACTGCTTGGAGTCAACTGATTCAGCCACGCTCTGGCCAAACCTTCCAACATGAGTGGCAAATGCTTCATGGCCACCTCATCATTCCCGCTGTCAATCTGTACCGCCACTCGGTAGTCCTCAAGCCAAGTTTCGGGCTTAGACTCACCGGTGAACTTGCTCACTCCCGTTGCCAACCTGAAGTTGGGGGGAATCACTGCGGCTCTGATAGCCCTGCTGAAACATTCCGGACCTGAAACATGCACTCGGCTGCTAGTGGGCGCATCTCTGTCGTGGCCACCTCTATGAGCCCTGTTCCGATCGACCAAGCCTTGCACAATGATGGATCATGCGTCGAAGCCTGGTTCCCGGGGGTCGACCGGAGCTCTTCGCCCCACACTAAGTTGACACCTGTCATCTTGCTGCCGAGGAGCATGAGACCTGCCTCTCGGAGGAGGAGTGGGCACTCGACGCCTATCATCACGATCATATCGGTCACCGTATTGGTCCCGTCGATTCTCGTGTCCTTCACGCTGCGGAGGCGATCTAGGGCGATGAGCCGACTGAACCGTATTCGCAGCGACGGATCGACTGTGAATCCTGTTGCGTGACTGTGATACGACCGAATTCTGATCTCCTCCTGCCCGGAGTAAATCTCTAATCTGCATCAAGCCTCTGCCAGCCTCCAACTGAGAGGGCTGAATTGACTCTGCTATACGGGTTGCTGCTGCTACATTCTGAATTGGGGTTCGATATACCTGAGTCGGCGGGAAGAGTTGACGTCGACTGGAGCCGGGTACTCGTTGCCGCGCGCGCTCGTCGAGTGCTCGCGGGAGATTCTCCAGACGAGCGCGTTTAGCCAAGTTGGCCAAACGCGCCTCTTCCAAGGCACGAGCCTCGGGGGTTTCTCCTGCGATAGGAGTATGCAGGGCATCCATGTTCCTGCGGCGAAGTTCTTCCCTTTGCAGGGAGTTAAGTGGCTCGGGTTGATACTCCTCATGGACTCGAGCGGGGTCACCTCCACCATCCATCGACCATCAAGAACTCTGCCGCTAGATCACTGCTATCGCACTCGGATGCAGTCTCTACGGAGCCAGTCGACAGATCGAACAGGCCATAGAGGGATTCATCGGGCTCGATTGCCGCGACTTGGGTGGTGGCCGTCTGGCGAGCCACCGCGTGCCTCACCCACCGCTGGAGTCTCGACCGACCAGATCGCTTGCGCTGGCAGGAAACAGGGAGGGACGACAACAGGGGAGTCGACCAGTACGGAGTCGATGGTTGCCGCAGCAGAACGCCACGGACACATGCACGAAAATGCGTCGCACCGCGGACGGGGAGCGCGTCGATGTCGAGTGGAGCCTCCTGGAGCCAAGCGGAGTCGTCGGCGATGAAGGTGAGAGCGCCGAGACGGATCTCGCGGCCCTCGACCAAAACTCCACTAGCGACCATGATGAAAGTAATCGGCAGAACTGCAACTTCTCCAAAAATCGCTAAGACACCTGCCCCATGGTGGGCGCCAACTATCGTGGTTCTAAGTCTGATAGTAGAATGGGGGGTAGGTATGGAGAGGCAAGATCCTAGCTATGGAGCAGTTGTGAAGACACTGGATGTACGAGTTCAGGCCCTTCTCGGAGGAAGTAATAGCCCTACGTCTCGGAGCGCGAAGGCGGTCGACTGGATTATGTATGTATGGATTACAAGAGTGCGAACCCCTTACACTGAGGAGGGGGTGGCTTATATAGTGTCCGCCGAACCCCTCCAGCCCTCAGTAATGCAGGGTTTAAAGTACATTAAGTCTAGGCGTTACTGATAACGCCTTACATAAAGTGTCCTAAATGCCATAAAGACTACTTTAATTACAGACCGTTTGGATGCAGAGTGGCTCTTGATCTCCTGGTGGTCGAGTGAGTCTTCATGGTTGACTCCTTCGAGTTCGTCGAGTGAAGTCCCTCTTGGTCGACTGGAAGGCAGTTTCTTCTGAGGGTATCCTTGGGTAGGGTACTTAGATCGGGTCTATGACCCTACCCTAGGTACATGACTTCATCACTTCACACACGATAAAAACGCTGAACGACACTCGGACGATTGCTAATCCAGTCGTTAGCTGCTGTTTCAGCCTTTCCCATGGATGGCATGATACGCACGTCATGCATGTATCGTCTGGTAATGTCGTCCATATAGCAGTGCTCGTAAAATATACACTGGTCTCTCAAATTACATGCGTAACTCGCCGGTTTTACTTACAGACCTCGGGCCCTCAATTTCATTACGCCTGTATTTTACGCGTTGTTTCCGATGACGAGTAAATTACACTTGTATGTTAATACAGGTTTGAAATAAACCAGAGCTCCCAAGCGCGGCCTTACCATTTCATGCCGTCTCAAATTCTCGAAGGTGCTCATAGGTGTACGATGATCCTGGCTTCCTGAATGAGCAGCGGGCGCTGTATCAGACCCTCCATAGGGCCCGCGAGGCCCTCTCCGTTGTCCTTCGAGTTGTTGCGCTCGCCGTGGTGCCGAGCAATGTTAACATTGTCAACGAACATGAGGATTCAGGAGATGACTTTATTTTGACTGGATAACACTAGGGACCCACTAGGGCCATAGCCGTACGTACGCAAGTGCCTCCTTATTATGTACAATTATATTTTTTTTGCTTTCTCCTGGTTTCCTGACATCACGGTCCCACACCATTGTCAACCTATGTAGTCAATATAAACGAGAGAATTGCACAAGGTGCGGCCGACAGCTAGGACCAACCAGCTCGAGCAGTATTTGTGTTTTTGAGGCATGAGCACTCCAGAGTTTTTCTTGGCGATGATTTCGTTGTTGTTCAGAGGAGAGCAGGGTATTAACTGGGCGGGTTGTGGCCCGTCTAGCCCAGGCCAGATATCCAGCTTAGATACTAATTTTTTCAAGATGAAAATGGCTAGCCCAGCTATGCGTCTTTTTGAGGAATACCCAGGCAAGGTCAACTTGTTATTCTCTGCCCCACTGGGCTGCAAATCTTTCCTAGGAGGGATGCATTAGGCTTAACAGGAAAATGGGCTTTAAAAAAATAATAAATGGGATGTAATTATAAAAACTGGGCAGTAACTATAAAAAAATGCACCAAACACGAAATTGGTTTTTAAAATATTATTTATGGATTTTGAAAATCTTAAATTTTCATTGTTGCCCGTGCAATGTTTCGTTGGATTTTTACGTAATACAAATTTATATTTAATCTGACTAGAAATTTCAGGATAAAAATATTTCGGATCCCATCAAAATGTGGGAAATTTTATTGAATTCTGTCTTCAATGGTTGGTTGAAATTATTAATCGTTGTCCTAGCTAGAAAATGGGTTGTACTTTTAACAAACTGTAAATGGGCTGTTGTAAATTCCATTAGAATTCAAAAATGGGTTGTACATTCTTACAAAATGCAAATGGGCTATAAGTTCTCTGCCACACACTTGTGGGCCTACTAAGTGACGCGTCCCCTAAAAAAATAAGTTGATGCGTATGCAAGGCTTTGTCAACTTATTGTAGTCAGCACACGGTTCTAGCAACAGTGGCCGTTGGATGTCTATGAAACGGATGTCATGCTTCTTCTTCAATCTCGGATATTCTTAGCTTCGGCCGCCCAAAAAATGATTCCTCCCCCTGACATCTGGGGCGCACCGTTTCGGAGGCTGACCTGTGGGCCTACTAAGTTGGAGCGTACCAAGGGCTTTGTCAACTTAGTCAATATAAACGATTCTAGCTTCAGTGACCATACGATGTCCATCCAACGGTCGTAGTGCTTCTTCAACCTCTGGTCTTCTTGGTCCAGCCGCCCAAAGCAGCGCCGGTCGTGCCGCCTGCTCCTGCCTCCCGTGGCCGGCTGTGCTGCCGCGGAGGCCTCACCGCCCCCATACTACTCCCACCGCCGGCCAGGCCATCCCTCTACTCACCCACACCCCCTGTTATTTTGCAGCGACGGCAGCCTCACACCACAGTCGAACTAGTGAACCCTCGTACTCCTCTTCGCGCGGGCTTCCACTGATGCGTCTTCCCCGGCTCCGCGTCGTCCCCTTCCTAGGCCTCGCCGTCGTCCACTGCCCTGGTGCTCTCGGCGCGGCGTGGTCAACATGGTCAACGACCAACTTCCATCGGAAGAGTACTGTACGTGGAGAGGCTGACAGCTGGGTCCACGGCGGCCGCAAGGAAGTGCCTCCTTATTACGCGCAAAATAATTATTCCTCCACCTGACAGCAGGGACCCACCGGGCGGGCCACCTTGTTTCGCGAAAAAAAAACGTTTCCCCCTGACTGCTGGGACCCATCGGACGGTCCACCGTATTTCGTGAAAAAAAAGTTCCCCCCGCTGTCAGCTTAGACCCATCGGAAGGGCCTCCTTATTATGCACAAAAAATGAATACTCCCCCTGCTAGCTGGGACCCACCTTGGTGCGAAGCTGACTTGTGGGCCTACTAAGTTGACGGGGACAGAGGGGTTTGTCAACTTAGTCAATATGAACGATTCTAGCTCTAGTGACCGTACGATGTCCATCCAATGGCCGTAGTGCTTCTTCAACCTCTGGTCTTCTTGCTCCTGCTGCCCAAAGCAGCGCCGGTCGTGCCGCCTACTCCTGCCTCCCGTGGCCGGCTGTGCTACCGCGGAGGCCTCACCGCCCCCTACTATTCCCACCGCTGGCCAACCCTGCGGCGACGGCAGCCTCACACCGCAGCCGAATGAGTGTGTCACGCCCAATATGCGATCCTATCCAAAAGGAACTCGAAGGTCCCACCAAGGATAGACCCACATATTGGAACGCTTTTGCAAGGTGGATATCATTACATCAACATTACATAATAGATGGGGATACATACAAAAGGCATACAATGCCACACGAATACAACATCACAATACATAAGAGCATCATCCGACTATGGATGAAACACAAACAGAAACTCAAACGACATCCACCCTGCTAGCCCAGGCTGCCGACCTGGAACCTATCCCCTGATCGAAGAAGCAGAAGAAGAACTCAACGCAAGCAAGCATCGCTCTTGCGTCATGACCATCGCAAAACCTGTACCTGCAACTGTTGTGGTAGTAATCTGTGAGCCACGAGGACTCAGCAATCCCATTACCATGGGTATCAAGACTAGCAAAGCTTAAAGGAAAGGAAGGGGTAAAGTGGTGGGGCTGCAGCAGCGACTAAGCATATATGGTGGCTAACATACGCAAATAAGAGCGAGAAGAGAAGCAAAGGAATGGTCGTGAAGCTAGCAATGATCAAGAGGTGATCCTGAACTCCTACTTACGTCAAACATAACCCAGAAACCGTGTTCACTTCCCGGACTCCGCCGAGAAGAGACCATCACGGCTACACACACGGTTGATGCGTTTTAATTTGGATCTGGTGTCAAGTTATCTACAACCGGACATTAACAAATTCCCATCTGCCTATAACCGCAGGCACGGCTTTCGAAAGATTATACCCTGCAGGGGTGTCCCAACTTAGCCCATGATAAGTTCTTGCGATCAACGAAGGATATTCCTTCTCCCAGGAAGACCCGATCAGTCTCGGAATCCCGGTTTACAAGACATTTCGACAATGGTAAAACAAGTCCAGCAAAGGCTCCCGTTGTGCCGACAAATCCCGATAGGAGCTGCACATATCTCGTTCTCAAGGCACACCGGATGAGCAAGACGTCGGGTTGGCATAGACCCTGGTTGCCCAGGGGGCGCCGAACATCGCTCGGTTCGGACCAACACTTAGACAAGCACTGGCCCGGGGGGCTAAAATAAAGATGACCCTCGGGTTGGCCGACCCAAGGCAAAGGTATAAGTGGTGGTGAGGCAAATGGTAAAACCAAGGTTGGGCCTTGCTGGAGGAGTTTTATTCAAAGCGAACTATCAAGGGGGTCCCATAAATCACCCGACCGCATAAGGAACGCAAAATCCAGGAACATAACACCGGTACGACGGAAACTAGGGCGGCAAGAGTGGAACAAAACACTAGACAAAAGGCCAAGTCTTCCACCCTTTACCAAGTATATAGATGCATTAATAATAAAAGAGATATTGTGATATCCCAACAAAAATCCTGTCCACCATGGAGAAATCTTCAACTTCACCTGCAACTAGCAACGCTATAGGAGGGGCTGAGCAAAAGCCGTAACATAGCCAAACAACGGTTTGCTAGGAAGGGTGTCAAAGGTTAGAGGTTGATGGCAATTTGGGAGGCTTGCGGAGCAAAAGATAGGTAACGCAGCATAGCGATGGAACGAAGCAACTAGCATAGCAATGATAGTAGTGAGATCCAGGGTAGCGGTCATCTCGCCTGAAATCCCGCAAGGAGGAAGAAGACGAACGGATGAAGCCGAACCAACCATAGACGAACGAATCCTCGCGATCGCAATGAAACAGGAACTATCGAAAAGAAGCACACAACAAGGTAAACACACCACACATGAACAGGGCATGATGCACAACACGCATGATGCATGACAAGGCTACATGAAGCTACTCATGGCAAGAGATGATGCAAACAAGAACAACACATCAAGGCAAGCTTAAATGAGGCCGGGAACAACATATAACAATTCCGGTAAGTCCTCATATGCAAATTTCAAAATTGGTCCAGATCTGAATAAACCTTATGTTCAAGTTGTTAAACAGCAAGTTAAGATGCACCAAGATGATCTACACGAAATTCTAGTCAAGTTTCATATAAAGTTCATTTAATTCGGAGCTACGGCCTAGAAAATATGAGCAAAACAAGTTAAACATGGCATTAATGCAAAATGCACCCAAACATCAAGAAAACACCTCAAAACATGAATGCAACATGATAATATAAAACTACATGCAAAATCAAGCAAGTTTCATATAGAGCACACTCAAAACGGAGCAACGGTCCAACACACACACATGAAGCAAGTTTAAAGGACAAGTTGTCCAAAACAGCAACTAGGCATATTGCAAGCATCAAAACAACATGCTATAGCATCTCAACGTGAAAACAAAAGGCATGGGCATGAAGTACAGGTAAAGCATAACAAAACATGAACACTGAGCTATCTCCAGAAAATCACTAGAACATCCTGAAACAAACATGGAAAGATTGCAAATAATAACAGTTCAGACTTTGCAGAAAATAACATCAGGTTGCAATGTTTAGAGCTATCAAACAACATGTTACAGGAACTTATCATTGCAAACAAAGGCATGACATGAATCTAATAAATGCATAGAACAAAAGTCCCTTACTGACCATGAGCCAAAAAGGATCAGAAGAAATGATGGCACCCATGTAAACATGGCAAGTTATATGACAGATTCAAACATGGCAGGAACAACAATAAGTTGGCATGTTGGTGAGCTTGAACCACTCACACAGTGCAATATATGGCATGGCAAGGCAACCAACAGTAATAAGACATGTTTGAGCAGCAAAGCATGGCAAGAGCAAGGTCATAGGGTGCATGGAACACTAGCAAAACACATGGGAACAAGTGAACTTAATGTTAACAGGCTGATAGCAACATTTTCAAGCAACTTTGGAGCAAGATTACAACAAGCTACAGCAAGCTATAAATGCTACCAGGGGCATGGATGGATAGAGCAAGACATGTAGAACAAAACATGTTTAATGATCCTCTCCAGATTATGCATAGAATGATTTGTAGGAGCAGGTTTACATAGCATCACCAAATAACAGATTCAGCCTAGCAAAACAGTAACAGCAAGTACACTACTTAACAAGCTAGATTCACTCACCACAAGTCATTGCATAACAATATAAGCATAGCATCAGCAAGAAGACATGTTTATGTAACCAACCAAGGCAAGAACAAGTCCATACCATGCAAGGATCAACTACAACAACCTTGGCAAAATTGAATAACATGTAAACAATCTGCCAGGAAACATTTTGAAGCAAAAGTAGAGCACGAAAATGACATGCTAGACTACTCCACAATTGCAAACAGGGGCATGAATGGATAGACAATAACCATATGTTCAAAACACCCTTACTAAAGTATCTCAAAATATGCATGGATCTCTCTGTAGCATCAAGTTTACATGGCAACAAAATAACAGCAGAACAGGGACTAAAATCAGCAACATCACGATGCCTAGTTTGCATGCTTGTGATAGTCACCACATTGATCACAAAAATACATGGTAAGGACCTCTGTAAGGAAGACATGGCATAGATCAAAACACATGTAGACATCAACCTCATAGGATGCACACATCAATCATGGCAAAAATGACAAATGAGCAAGTTATAACAGTTTCAGCAGATTAACAGCAACATGCACTCTTCGAACGATGATTCAGGCATCAAGATGAGCTCAAATGAATATGATGCAATTGAATGAAATGAAGAACTCGTTGAGACGAACAATTTGACATATTACACGCACAAAACGGAGCTATGGATGCAGAGTTAAGATGCGATGAACATGGCATGAAAATGAGCAAAAAGCTACGGGACTTGGTCGAATTTTCACCTCGCGGGATTGGGACGGAGAGATCCCGGGACGGACGTGGGCGTGTTTGGATGGTGGGCCTGGTGGATCTGGTCCACCCTCGTGGATCGGGCCGGGCGGAGCTCCGGCGAGGGCGGCGCGCAGGCGGCGATCGCCGGTGATGGAGGGCGGCAGGCGACAAGCGCCGGCGGGGCCGGAGAGGTCCCGGGGCGGGCGGATCCGGTGCCCCCTTGCCCGGATCCGGCCGGGGCGGAGGCCGGCTGAGGCGGAGGAGGCCGGAGGGAGCACGGCGGCGAGGGCGGCCAGCAGGAGGCGGCGGTGGCCCCTGGCGCGGCCAAGCGCGGGCTACCGGAGGGGAAGACAGGCGGCGGGGAGGGAGGAGTGGAGCTCCGGGCGCGGCAGCGAGGGTCCGGCGCGGCGGCGCAGCCGGGCCGGCTCGGGAGGCGGCGGGGCGTGGCCGGGCGGCGCGGGCCGCCTCGCGGGCGTGCGGCGGCGGCGGCCGGCCGAGCGGGCCCGCGATGGGCTCGCATGGGCCGGCGGCGGGCACGGAGGAGAGAGAAGGAGGGCGCGGGTGAGGTGGCGGCGCGGGAATGGCTGGCGGCGGCGGCGGGGTGACGTGGCGCGGTGTGGTTGGCCGGAGCGACGTGGCTGCGGGGATGGACATGTCCGGCGCGACGCGGACACGTCCGGCGGCGCGGTGAGGAGCGGGGCTAGTGTTTGGACTGCGGGAATTTCGGGGGAGGCCACATATTTATAGGTAGAGGGAGCTAGGAGTGTCCAAATGAGGAGCGGTTTTCGCCCACACGATCGTGATCGAACGACCGAGAGCATGGAGGGGATTTAGATGGGTTTTGGGCCACTTTGGAAGGGGTGTTGGGCTTCAACAAAACAGGCCTTTGCGGTTACCCGGTTAACCGTTGGAGTATCAAACGTCCTCCAAATGGCACGAAACATGACAGGCGGTCTACCGATGCTATACCAAGGCCACTTGACAAGACTTGGTCCATTCCGAGAACGTTTGACACCCGCTCACAATAAAAGACGAAAGGGGAACGCCGGAGGGCATAGGAGCATCGAATTGCAAAACGGACAACGGGGAAAATGCTCGGATGCAAGAGATGAACACGTATGCAAAATGGAATGCACATGATAACATGATAAAACGCAACACGCAAGCACATGACATGGCAACGATGGCGAATAACTGGCAGACACCTGGCGCAACGAATCTGGGGCGTTACAACACTCCTCCACTAACAAGAGATCTCGTCCCGTGATCTTAGGACCGAGACAGAAAGGAAAATCGATGAGGTGAAGCAAGAACTCAAGAAAAAGCAAAGAATCGAGAGCACTCGAGAAGAAGAGAGGAACGACGAGAATGACGAGAATCGAAAGCTCACGAAATCAGATAGAATATGAAACACTCGTTCTAACCGGAGTGGTTAGAATGAGAAAAGAAACCAATAAGACTGAAACGATTTAGGAAGCACTCTGGCTGAAACATGGAGGAATAGAACATGAACTTAAGAAGATGGAATCAAACTTGATGAGCTCTTGAAGAATGAATTAAATCATGAAGAACCACCATGAAGAACTCCGTCGACAAGAAGATGATGAAAAAAATGCAGGATGAAAGAATAAGTTGAGCCTTGCGATGATTTAGATGGAGGTTCCGACAAAATAGCCGAGGAAATTTGAACTCCGGGAAAAGAAAAGATGAAAACACTTGGAACTAGAATTTATTCATGAAGAACAAACTCCGAAGGAAGGGATTAATCACTTTGAGGAAATAAGAATAAAATGTATTGTATGCTTATCCTTCATCAAATTAAATTGATGACAAGCAATGGATTTTGCATACTACTTATTCTTCTTGAAAAAGAATTGAGAAGTGACATATCGCAAACTTGAGAAGGTCTTCATGAACCACCGGTAGGATTCGAAAGAACGAATGGATTAATATGATAAACAAAGAAAAGAATCTTGAATGAACCACCGTAAGAATTCAGAAATGACTGTCAAAAGAGAATGAATCACCGGGAAGAATTAGAAAAAACAAATATGCTTGAGGGGATTTAGATGCAAAAGAACAGGAAGAACTTGAGCTGATTAAAGAACACTTGAACGAAGCACTGGGTAATTAGAGAACGATAACTGGAATGATGGCCTCCGGTGAAAAGAAAAGGAAAAACAACTCCTGACATACTCCGGATGGAAAAAAATAACTGACAAATGGAATAATTCGAGAGGATCGCATGAAGCTAGCACCATGAATCTTCAAGAGAATGGGAAAAATTTAGAGGAAAAACTCTTCTTCCATCTTCAAATGACGACGAGAAACACCACCAAAATTACTGAGATACTCCGGAAAATGAAAAGCGAAGAGGTTGAGCCAACGATGAGAAGACTTTGAAAGCGATCTTGGAGAAGGCATGTGACTGATGAAGTTCATTCCTACGTCACTTTTGAAAAGAATTTGAGAATAACCCCCCAGGAGAATTAGAAGAGTCAGGTAAGATCCTGGGAAAAGACCTGTGGGTTAGGGCCCACTAAAATAGAACACCGTTGGAAAGGGATGTTGAACAGATAGATGGTGCACCGGAACAATTGAAATATTTGAATGAGGTGACAACCTCAAATTAATTGGAACACAGATGAATCTCCTGAGATATCTTGAACACTCCGGAAGGATAAACTGGCGAGAGGCGAATGAGCAGGGAAAACACTTGAGCCGAGGAAAATATTATGATTAACCCGAAAAACTTGAATTGAGTGCACCGGAAAAGAAAGGGATGAAGAATGACGAATGAGACGAGAATCCACCGGTTGAAATAATTTACGAAAGACTGAAGAGGCTTCGCAAGAATGAAATTGATGCTCGAAAGAGACTCGGGCTCCGGGAAGAAGAGGGTGAGAGGGCGGGAAAAACAAAGGCAACTTGGAAGGGGAAAACGACAAATAATTTCAAGAGGAAACACCGGTTGAAAACATTGAGGAAAGAAAGCAAAGACTTCGCACGAGTAGGATGGATACTCGATTACGGACTCCGGCTTCAAGAAGAAAAGGGAGGGCGGGTGGGACAAGAAAACAACTAAGGATTGAACTCAAAGATGAAGAGGCTCGAGTCAACTTGACTGGAAATGCACCGGATGAAAAGAACTGAGGACCAACGATCGAAAAACTAACCGCGTGATACTAAAGAAAATTTGAAAGGGAAGAGGAGTAATTCAAAACACCTATGTCAAGATTCCTCACCAGAGCGACGAAGGGGCTGAGGAGTAAAAAGAATTCCTACTCTCCGATATAACTAGACTCAGAAATTAGTTTTCTTCTAGACTCAACAACGGCCAGACTACATGATCAATCAAGGGGCTCCTAGGGTCGGTCGAGGCTCTGATACCAACTTGTCACGCCCAATATGCGACCCTATCCAAAAGGAACTCGAAGGTCCCACCAAGGATAGACCCGCATATTGGAACGCTTTTGCAAGGTGGATATCATTACATCAACATTACATAATAGATGGGGATACATACAAAAGGCATACAATGCCACACGAATACAACATCACAATACATAAGAGCATCATCCGACTATGGATGAAACACAAACAGAAACTCAAACGACATCCACCCTGCTAGCCCAGGCTGCCGACCTGGAACCTATCCCCTGATCGAAGAAGCAGAAGAAGAACTCAACGCAAGCAAGCATCGCTCTCGCGTCATGACCATCACAAAACCTGTACCTGCAACTGTTGTGGTAGTAATCTGTGAGCCACGAGGACTCAGCAATCCCATTACCATGGGTATCAAGACTAGCAAAGCTTAAAGGAAAGGAAGGGGTAAAGTGGTGGGGCTGCAGCAGCGACTAAGCATATATAGTGGCTAACATATGCAAATAAGAGCGAGAAGAGAAGCAAAGGAACGGTCGTGAAGCTAGCAATGATCAAGAGGTGATCCTGAACTCCTACTTACGTCAAACATAACCCAGAAACAGTGTTCACTTCCCGGACTCTGCCGAGAAGAGACCATCACGGCTACACAAACGGTTGATGTGTTTTAATTCGGATCTGGTGTCAAGTTATCTACAACCGGACATTAACAAATTCCCATCTGCCTATAACCGCAGGCACGGCTTTCGAAAGATTATACCCTGCAGGGGTGTCCCAACTTAGCCCATGATAAGCTCTCGCGATCAACGAAGGATATTCCTTCTCCCAGGAAGACCCGATCAGTCTCGGAATCCCGGTTTACAAGACATTTCGACAATGGTAAAACAAGTCCAGCAAAGCCTCCCGCTGTGCCGACAAATCCCGATAGGAGCTGCACATATCTCGTTCTCAGGGCACACCGGATGAGCAAGACGTCGGGTTGGCATAGACCCTGGTTGCCCGGGGGCGCCGGACATCGCTCGGTTCGGACCAACACTTAGACAAGCACTGGCCCGGGGGGGCTAAAATAAAGATGACCCTCGGGTTGGCCGACCCAAGGGAAAGGTATAGGTGGTGGTGAGGCAAATGGTAAAACCAAGGTTGGGCCTTGCTGGAGGAGTTTTATTCAAAGCGAACTGTCAAGGGGTTCCCATAAATCACCCGACCGCATAAGGAACGCAAAATCCGGGAACATAACACCGGTATGACGGAAACTAGGGCGGCAAGAGTGGAACAAAACACTAGACAAAAGGCTGAGTCTTCCACCCTTTACCAAGTATATAGATGCATTAATAATATAAGAGATATTGTGATATCCCAACAAAAATCCTGTCCACCATGGAGAAATCTTCAACTTCACCTGCTACTAGCAACGCTATAAGAGGGGCTGAGCAAAAGCGGTAGCATAGCCAAACAACGGTTTGCTAGGAAGGGTGTCAAAGGTTAGAGGTTCATGGCAATTTGGGAGGCTTGCGGAGCAAAAGATAGGTAACGCAGCATAGCGATAGAACGAAGCAACTAGCATAGCAATGATAGTAGTGAGATCGAGGGTAGCGGTCATCTTGCCTGAAATCCCGCAAGGAAGAAGAACGAATCCATGAAGAAGACGAACGGATGAAGCCGAACCAACCGTAGACGAACGAATCCTCACGATCGCAACGAAACAGGAACTATCGAAAAGAAGCACACAACAAGGTAAACACACCACACATGAACAGGGCATGACGCACAACACGCATGATGCATGACAAGGCTACATGAAGCTACTCATGGCAAGAGATGATGCAAACAAGAACAACACATCAAGGCAAGCTTAAATGCGGCCGGGAACAACATATAACAATTCCGGTAAGTCCTCATATGCAAATTTCGAAATTTGTCCAGATCTGAATAAACCTTATGTTCAAGTTGTTAAACAGCAAGTTAAGATGCACCAAGATGATCTACACGAAATTCTAGTCAAGTTTCATATAAAGTTCATTTAATTCGGAGCTATGGCCTAGAAAATATGAGCAAAACAAGTTAAACATGGCATTAATGCAAAATGCACCCAAACATCAAGCAAACACCTCAAAACATGAATGCAACATGATAATATGAAACTACATGCAAAATCAAGCAAGTTTCATATAGAGCACACTCAAAACGGAGCAACAGTCCAACACAGACACGTGAAGCAAGTTTAAAGGACATGTTGTCCAAAACAGTAACTAGGCATATTGCAAGCATCAAAACAACATGCTACAGCATCTCAACATGAAAACAAAAGGCATGGGAATGAAGTACAGGTAAATCATAACAAAACATGAACACTGAGCTATCTCCAGAAAATCACTAGAACATCCTCAAACACACATGGAAAGATTGCAAATAATAACAGTTCAGACTTTGCAGAAAATAACATCAGGTTGCAATGTTTAGAGCTATCAAACAACATGTTACAGGAACTTACCATTGCAAACAAAGGCATGACATGAATCTACTAAATGCATAGAACAAAAGTCCCTTACTGACCATTAGCCAAAAAGGATCAGAAGAAATGATGGCACCCATGTAAACATGGCAAGTTATATGACAGATTCAAACATGGCAGGAACAACAATAAGTAGGCATGTTGGTGAGCTTGAACCACTCACCACAGAGCAATATATGGCATGGCAAGGCAACCAACAGTAAGAAGACACGTTTGAGAAGCTAAGCATGGCAAGATCAAGGTCGTAGGGTGCATGGAACACTAGCAAAACACATGGGAACAAGTGAACTTAATGTTAACAGGCTGATAGCAACATTTTCAAGCAACTTTGGAGCAAGATTACAAAAAGAAACAACAAGCTATAAATGCTACCAGGGGCATGGATGGATAGAGCAAGACATGTGGACAAAAACATGTTTAATGATCCTCTCCAGATTATGCATAGTATGATTTGTAGGAGCAGGTTTACATAGCATCACCAAATAACAGATTCAGCCTAGCAAAACAGTAACAACAAGTACACTACTTAACAAGCTCGATTCACTCACCACGTCATTGCAGAACAATATAAGCATAGCATCAGAAAGAAGACATGTTTATGTAACCAACCAAGGCAAGAACAAGTCCATAGCATGCAAGGATCAACTACAACAACCTTGGCAAAATTGAATAACATGTAAACAATCTGCCAGGAAACATTTTGAAGCAAAAGTAGAGCACGAAAATGACATGCTAGACTACTCCACAATTGCAAACAGGGGCATGAATGGCTAGACAATAACCATATGTTCAAAACACCATTACTGAAGTATCTCAAAATATGCATGGATCTCTCTGTAGCATCAAGTTTACATGGCAACAAAATAACAGCAGAACAGGGACTAAAATCAGCAACATCACGATGCCTAGTTTGCATGCTTGTGCTAGTCACCAAATTGATCACAAAAATACATGGTAAGCACGTCTGTAAGGAAGACATGGCATAGATCAAAACACATGTAGACATCAACCTTATAGGATGCACACATCAATCATGGCAAAAATGACAAATGAGCAAGTTATAACAGTTTCAGCAGATTAACAGCAACATGTACTCTTCGAACGATGATTCAGGCATCAAGATGAGCTCAAATGAATATGATGCAATGTAATAAAATGAATCACTCAATGAGACGAACAATTTGACATATTACACGCACGAAACGGAGCTATGCATGCAGAGTTACGAGGCGATGAACATGGCATGAAAATGTGCAAAAAGCTACGGGACTTGGTCGAATTTTCACCTCGCGGGATTGGGACGGAGAGATACCGGGACGGACGTGGGCGTGTTTGGATGGTGGGCCTGGTGGATCTAGTCCACCCTCGTGGATCGGGCCGGGCGGAGCTCCGTCGAGGGCGGCGCGCAGGCGGCGATCGCCGGTGATGGAGGGCGGCGGGCGACGAGCGCCGGCGGGGCCGGAGAGGTCCCGGGGCGGGCGGATCCGGTGCCCCCTTGCCCGGATCCGGCCGGGGCGGAGGCCGGATGAGGCGGAGGAGGCCGGAGGGAGCACGGCGGCGAGGGCGGCCGGCAGGAGGCGGCGGCGGCCCCTGGCGTGGCCAAGCGCGGGCGGCGCGCGGGCCGGGACGGCGGCGCGGCTGGCGCGGGCTGCCGGAGGGGAAGACAGGCGGCGGCGACGGGAGGAGCGGAGCTCCGGGCGTGGCGGCGAGGGTCCGGCGTGGCGGCGCAGCCGAGCCGGCGCGGGAGGCAGCGTGGCGCGGCCGGGCGGCGCGGGCCGGTTCGCGGGCCCGCGATGGGCTTGCATGGGCCGGCGGCGGGCGCGGAGGAGAGAGAAGGAGGGCGCGGGTGAGGTGGCGGCGCGGGAGTGGCTGGTGGCGGCGGGGGGTGACGTGGCGCGGTGTGGTTGGCCGGAGCGACGTGGCTGCGGGGATGGACATGTCCGGCGCGACGCGGACGCGTCCGGCGGCGCGGTGAGGAGCGGGGCTAGGGTTTGGACTGCGGGAATTTCGGGGGAGGCCACATATTTATAGGTAGAGGGAGCTAGGAGTGTCCAAATGAGGAGCGGTTTTTGCCCACACGATCGTGATCGAACGACCGAGAGCATGGAGGGGAGTTAGATGGGTTTTGGGCCACTTTGGAAGGGGTGTTGGGCTGCAACAAAAGAGGCCTTTGCGGTTACCCAGTTAACCGTTGGAGTATCAAACGTCCTCCAAATGGCACGAAACTTGACAGGCGGTCTACCGGTGCTATACCAAGGCCACTTGACAAGCCTCGGTCCATTCCGAGAACGTTTGACACCCGCTCACAATGAGAGACGACAGGGGAACGCCGGAGGGCATAGGAGCGTCGGATTGCAAAACGGACAATGGGGAAAATGCTCGGATGCAAGAGATGAACACGTATGCAAAATGGAATGCACATGATAACATGATAAAATGCAACACGCAAGCACATGACATGGCAACGACGGTGAATAACTGGCAGACACCTGGCACAACGAATCTGGGGCGTTACAGAGTGAACCCTCATACTCCTCTCCGTGTGGGCATCCACTGTCGCGTCTTCACCGGCTCCGCGTCATCCCCTTCCTAGGCCTCGCCGTCGTCCACCGCCCTGGTGCTCTCGGTGCGGCGTGCTCAACATGGTCATGGAACGACTTCCATCGAACGTGGACTATACGTGGAGAGGCTGACAATTGGGTCCACGACCGCAGCAAGGAAGTGCCTCCTTATTACGCCAAAAATAATGATTCTTCCACCTAACAGCAGGGACCCACTGGATGGGCCACCGTATTTCGCAAAAAAACGTTTCCCCCCTGACTGCTGGGACCCACCAGCTACACCTTCGCACGCAAGGAAGTGCGTCCGGGCAAAAAAAATGATTCGCCCCCCTAACTGATGGGACCCACCAGCTACATCTTCGCATGCAAGGAAGTGCCTGACAGTCGGGACCCACCTGATTGAAGCGTATGTAGCGTTGTCATTCTGGTCGCGAACGTGTACGTACATATATACTGGTCGATGTAGAGGCGCGCACGTGTCGTAGTAGAGGCGCGCACGTAGCATGTACACGTACGTACAATGGCCAGGGTGCAAGAAAGAAAATACGGCCACGTATGTACATACGGGCAGGGTCTCGAATGCCTACTCGCGCATACGTACATGGCTGGGTCCGAACGGAGAAACAACGTCGTCGTCGTGTTCATGGGGAGCCAACCGGCTGGGTCGGAACGGAATGCGTGGTCGTGTTCATCGGGAGGGCTTGGACAGAACAGGCGATGGAAACGAGGCCTGGCGTACCACATAACAGAGAAAACGGACCTCCTACATTCTGAACGGGGTCCTGTTGATCGAGAGGGGTATGACGTACCGCAAAATGGAGGAAACGGACCTCCTACAGTCGAAACGAGGGGTCCTGTTGATCGGGAGGGGTGTGGCGTACCGCAAAACGGAGGAAACGGACATCCTACGGTCGAAACGGGGGTCCTGTTGATCAGAAGGGATGTGGCGTACCGCAAAACGGACGAAACGGACCTCCTACGGTCGAAACAGGGGTCCTGTTGATCGGGAGGGGTGTGGCGTACCGCAAAACGGACGAAACGGACCTCCTATGGTCGAAACAGGGGTCCTGTTCATCGGGAGGGGTGTGGCGTACTGCAAAACAGGACTCCATGAGATACTGTTCCTCTCCACCGTCGACCTCCTCCAGCCTCCACGGGCTACCGTCGACCTCCTCCAGCCTCCACAGGTTCCTGTTCATCCAGCCTCCACCGCGCGCTACTCCACTGGCTACTGCTCAACCACCCCTCCACGGGCACCCCTCCACCGTCTACTGTTCACCCAGCCCTCCACGCCACGGGGTCCTGTTCAACCACCCCTCCACGGCCACCCCTCCACCATCTACTGTTCATCCAGCCCTCCACACCACGGGGTCATGTTCATCCAAAGGCAACGCCACCGTTCACTGTTCATCCAAACCCCCCCTACCCCCGAAGTGCTCACTGTTCATCCAATCGATCGGCTTCAGTTAGCAGCAGTAGCGAAGGAATCGCTCGATCGGGTTCAGTTAACAGCCATGGATCGATTGCTCGGGTTCAGTAATGCGTAGCCTATAGTGCAATCGCTCGGGTTTAGTTAGAGCCCAACGCCTTGCTCGGGTTCACTTAGAGCCAACGCCTCACACGTGTATGAGAGAAACGCGCATCGCTCGGCCCCTGACCTCCCACCGTAACCGGTAACTCCCTGAAATTTCCCTCCCCCTCGCTTCTACCACGGTTTTTTCCATCATGGACGGCCCAAAGAATGTCATGCAGCTGCGTCTCCGGCCCGCCCAGGACGAAAAGCCCATTTTCTGTCATGATTTTTTGTCATAGAAGTAGGAGCCCACCACATCTATGATGATACCGGGTTTTGTCACAGTTATCGTCATAGAAGTGTCATATGTATGACAGAAAAAATTTCGTTCGGCCCAAAATGTCACGGATGTGTCTTTTTTTGTAGTGTATCTTGATGAACAACTTGCTAGGGTTAGAGAGAATGAAATTATTGACGATGATATCATTGAAGATAGTGATGATGAAGGTTCTCCCCCTGAGTATGAATTGTCTGTTATTCCAGAGGGTTCTGTAATGGATGAAGAAACTGCTAGAGATCTTGTTGCTTGCAATGATAGATCTGCTCTTAATAAGTTATTAGCTAAACTTAAACAGGAATCTCTAAATGCTAGAATGAAATATGACCCTGCTTTTGCTACTTCACCTATCTTTGTTACTGATAAGGATTATGGATTCTCTGTCGATCCTGAGATAATTACTTTGGTTGAATCTAATCCTTTTTATGACAATGAATCTGAAATTGTTGTGGCACATCTTACCAAGTTAAATGATATAGCCACCCTGTTCACCAATGATGAGAAATCTCACTACTACTATATCCTTAAGATATTTCCATTCTCATTAAAGGGTGATGCTAAAACTTGGTTTAATTCTCTTGATCCTGGTTGTCTGCGTAGTCCCCAGGATATGATTTATTACTTCTCTGCTAAATATTTCCCTGCTCATATGAAAGAAGCTGCCTTGAGGGAAATATATAATTTTGTGCAAATTGAAGAAGAGAGTCTCCCACAAGCTTGGGGGAGGCTTCTCCAATTACTTAATGCTTTGCCTCATCATCCTCTTAAGAAAAATGAAATACTTGATATATTTTATAATGGACTAACCGATGCTTCCAAGGACAACTTGGATAGTTGTGTTGGTTGTGTTTTAAGGGAAAGAACAGCCGACCAAGCTGAATTGTTATTGAATAATATGTTGACTAATGAAAATAATTGGATTCTTCCTAAGCCAATTGAGCCAACTCCTGAGCCTATTCCTAAACCAACTCTGAAGAAGAGGGGTGTTTTATTTCTCAGTCCTGAAGATATGCAAGAGGCAAAGAAATCAATGAAAGAAAAAGGTATTAAAGCTGAATATGTTAAGAATTTACCTCCTATTGAAGAAATACATGGTCTTAATATAGCACCTACCGAAAAAACACATTGTCTTGATAACCCAACACAGGTAGTAAAGGTTAATTCTCTCGATAGATATGATAAAGTTGAAATTCCGTCTACTAAGTTTCCTAGACAATGTTTGGATGAATTTGATGACTTTATGGCTAGCCAATAAAGTTTTAATGCTTATGTTGGTAGAGAATTAAAGAGTAATGCTTACATGATTGGACGCTTGAGTGATTATATGGCTAGAGTTAAAGGTGAACTTCAACTCATTAGTAAATATGCTTCTATGATTACCACTCAAGCAGAACAAGTACTTAAAGCTCAAAGTGATTTGCTCGATGAATTAAATAATAAACATAATTTTGCTGTTAGAGTGGCTACTAGAACTGGTAGAATGACTCAGGAACCTTTGTATCCTGAAGGCCACCCTAAGAGAATCGAGCAGGATTCTCAGAGAAATAATTTAGATGCACCTAGTCCTTCTAAAAAGAAGAAAAAGAAAAATGATAGGACTTTACATGCTTCTAGTGAACCGGTTGTAGACACATCTGAGAATCCCAATGATATTTCTATTTCCGATGCTGAAACACAATCAGGTGATGAACATGAACCTAGTGCTAATGTTAATGATAATGTTCATGTTGATGCTCAACCTAGCAATAATAATGATGTAGAGATTGAACCTGTTGTTGATCTTGATAACTCACAATCAAAGAATCAACGTTATGATAAGAGAGACTTTGTTGCTAGGAAGCATGGTAAAGAAGGAGAACCATGGGTTCAGATCCCATGCCTTTTCCTCCGAAGCCATCCAAGAAAAAGGATGATGAGGATTTTGAGAGCTTTGCTAAAATGAGTAGACCTATCTTCTTATGTATGCGCTTAACTGATATGCTTAAAGTAAATCCTTATGCTAAATATATGAAGGATATCATTACAAATAAAAGAAAGATACCGGAAGCTGAAATTTCCACCATGCTTGCTAATTACACTTTTAAAGGTGGAATACCAAAGAAACTTGGAGATCCAGGAGTACCAACTATACCATGCTCCATTAAAAGAAACTATGTTAAAACTGCTTTATGTTATCTTGGAGCCGGTGTTAGTGTTATGCCTCTCTCTTTATATCGTAGACTTGAATTGAATAAGTTGATACCTACTGAAATATCTTTGCAAATGGCTGACAAATCAACTGCTATACATGTCGGTATTTGTGAGGATGTGCCTGTTGTGGTTGCAAATGTCACTATTTTAACGGGCTTTGTTATTCTTGATATTCCTAAGGACGATAGTATGTCGATTATCCTTGGTAGACCCTTTTTGAATACTGCAGGGGCTGTTATTGATTGCAACAAAGGCAATGTCACTTTTCATGTCAATGCTAATGAGCATACAGTACACTTTTCGAGGAAACAACCTCAAGTTCCTAGCATCAATTCTATTGGAAAAGCTCCAACTATCATTATTGGAGGTTTTGAATTTCCTCTTCCTACTGTCAAGAAAAAATATGATATTCTTATTATTGGGGATGTTCATATCCCCGTTGAGGTAACCTAGTGTTATTCGAAATTTCTCCGGTTCCATGTTATTCAGAATGAGTTTGTTAACAAGACTTGATCAACCTTGTTAGTGGATTCCTTTTGATGATCATGAGATGGATGAAACTAGAAGGCACAACCTTCTGTGCCCTCTTTTTACTTTCTATTATTTTGAATAAATAAAGCAAAGTTAGTATTATCTGTCTATTTTCTAAATTATCCATGCAATAAAAAATATCCCGAAAATGAAAGTTCTCCAAATGCCCTGCCAACTTAGTATGATTTTTTATGGAATATTTGAGGATTTTAGGCAATGAGAATATAGTAGGGGGCAAGCACCTGGCCACGAGGGGCCAGGGCGCGCCCACCCTTACTGGGTGCGCCCCCTGCCTCGTGGGCCCATGGTGGCGCCCTCCACTTATTCCTGCACCCACACACTCCATCTTCCTCCCAAAAAATCACCATCCAGCTCAAGCACGAGTTCTAAACCATTTTGCTGCGATTTTCGATCTCCTTGCTCAAAGCTCCATTCACAAAACTGCTTTGGAAGATTGTTCTTTGGTATGTGACTCCTCCAATGGTCCAATTAGTTTTTTTTCTAGTGCTTTATTCATTGCAAATTTGTGCTGCCTAGGTGACCCTGTTCTTGAGGTTGCATGTAAAATTTATGAGGTCCCAAGTAATTCTAATGCATGATATACGCTCTAGAACTTGTGGGAGTAGTTGCTATCAATCTTGTTTAGTTTGATTCACTTTTATTTTGAGTTACTAAAATTTCAGAAATTTTCAGAAAATGATGAAGAGATTTTTGAGGGGCTCCTCTAGCCAAAGCTCCAAGGATAAACAAGCTAAGGAGAAAGAAAAGACCAAGTATAATCTTCCTCGCGTAGCGGAAGTAAGGCCATGTGAGTGGCCTTGTGATAATTTCTTGAGAGCAGCCGGGATTTATGAAGACTTTTATTCTTCGGCTGATAATGCGGGCCTCACCGACTTCCTCCACGATCGAATCGAACAATATCTCTTACTTACCAATACTTTCGTGCAAAAATTTTGCCATTATCCTAAGAATTCACCTCCTTCAGTAGCTTTTCATTTATATGATGAGGCTAAGGAAATGTCATTACATAATTTTTGCGCGGTTTGTAGAATACCCTTTGAGGGCAGCCTAGATGAACCACATTGTAAAGATGTGGATGGTTTTATTGACACTATTACTGTAGGGGAGTCGAGGAAGGTTTCTGATGCAAGAATAACTAGCATACATTTTCCTTTTTTATGCTACTTTGCCATATTTGCTAGTCGATGCTTAATTGGTCATGGAAACTGTGGAAACCTTACTATTCCTGATATTATTACTTTGTTCCATGCTTTATTCCATGATATCTCTTTTAGTATGGGTGCCGTTATTGCTACACGATTAAGCCTGAACCGTACAAAGGGCCCCATCTGTCGGCGTTCTGGGAACGGGGGTCCCCAGACTTGCCTGCCTGCGGCCTACGGCGTGGCTCAAAAGGGGGCCTAGCGCAGCCCATCTTCATCAACACAAGCTCAAGACCCTCGCGAGGGGCCAAGCCTCGCGGGCGGATGACAAGGAGCTTCCTCAGGCGCGGCCTCATCAGGCTGGCTCGCGAGGAGGTGGAGAGTTCAAGGCGGGGTACCTCGCGAGGTGCCCACGACGCAAGCCATGACGACCAAGGGCGCCAGTCGGGCGCCAGCCGACGCAGTGTCCTCCTTTCCTCTTTTGTGCAAAGGTTGCAAGCGCAGGCGAGAGCATCAAGCAAAGGCGTCCATTTCGGTGTAACAAGACCAAGACCAGTCCAACGGCAGGATGGAGGTCACTGTGGAGCCCAAGCCGGCGTCATCACCAGAGCCTTTTACAGGCGAGGACCAACTTTAGTCAGGATAAGTGTACCTGTTGTTCCCCTTCAAAATGGCCAATTGTTGGCGCCCTTCCTGCTCAATATTTGGGAAGAGGCCCAGGGCCTTTGCCTATAAATAGGACTAGCCACCCCTAGGGTAGAGGCATCTGGTATCTGGATACATCTAGAGTAGAAAGAAAGAGAGATAGGGCGACTGAACTCCTCCTAGCAGTTCATTGCACCAGCCAAGAACAGACCCTCGCGAGGCTGTTCTTCCTTGTATTGTTCATCATCAGCCCAAGAGGCAATCCACCACATCACACACTGGAGTAGGGTATTACACCACAATGGTGGCCTGAACCAGTATAAACCTTGTGTCTCTTGTGTTGATCCTTTGGTAGTTTAGATCCTAGCGATTCAGTGAGGAGCAGGTAGGCAGGGGGTGTAATCTCCACGCGCACCCCAGTGTTCGAACCTCAAGGGTCTGCCGGAACCCGAAATCCGACATTTGGCGTGCCAGGTAGGGGTGCGCCGGGATCCACCTTCTGCCGCCTTGTGTCTCGTCGCATCATCATCACCATGTCCGGCGACTAGGCGGGCAACCCTGATCCCTGGGCGGCTTGGCCCGCCCACGTAGAGTCGCTCGCCCCGGGCGACCCCATGCCCCAGGCAGCTCGCGGTCCGCAGGGCGCTGCGGGCCGCGGGCGACGCGGACAGGCCCCGACGGCCCTCACACCGCGGCAGACGCGGTCGGCAGCAAGGGCCTCCAACCACGCCGCGGCCACGACGCCGTACACTCGCAGGGAGCAGGCGAACTCAAGGGCCGCGCTCACAGTGGCCCGAGAGTTGCTGCAGTGCAGGATGATGGAAGGCGGCCGCGACGTGCTGCTGGAGCGGGTGGCAGAGCTCCTGGGCTTCGCTGCCTCGGGGGCTCACCCCTTCTGCACCCAGCTCCCGCCTCAGGCCCAGGGCGGCCCGCGCGAGGGCGCCGCACACACTCACAGACCCCAAGGCTACCCCAACACCAACGAAGCTGTCAACACCGGGCCAGCGACGGCAATGGCTCCGCTCCCCGCTAGCGAAGAAGGACCCATCGCGACCCACGGTCCCGGTGGGCTGCCACGCCACCACCCCCAGGTTGGCACATCAAGCAGAGCTGCATGGCACGCGGAGCACTATGGCGTGGCCTTCGGGATAACGGCCCCAGAAGAGTACGTGCCTCACATGATGGACCAAGGGCACCCGCGCGAGGGCGAGCAAGGCTCGCTCCTCAGCCCAAGCTAGGGGGACGAGGCACCATAAGCTGAGCTCTTCCAGGAATCCCGGGACGGCCCCACCGGCCATGCTGGAATCGACAATTATCAGGTACCACTAATTCCTCAGGAGCAGGCATACGCTAATCATGGGTCGCAGGAGGTGTAGGTTGCCACCACGAGCAGCTGCCCCGCTCCCGCGGCCTCCTACCCCTCAGGAGGAGGACATCGGGGGCTGCCGCGGAGGGGCCGGGAACCGACATCACCACCACGGCGTTCGGAGCAAGGCGTTCCCAGGAGGTAGGCCCTCCGCTGGGGAGGTGCCTCAGGGCCTGCCCTTGGCGGAGGACCCGTGGTCGTCGGGGGAACCGCTGGCGACCGCTCTACCCCATCGGTGGCGTCCTAGTTTCCGGTCGTTGTTGATAGCACTAGAGTGTGGCGCAAGGCGGGGCCCTCGTCTGGCGATATGAAGCAAGGCCGGTACCTGTGAAGAAGGCCCAGTGCATGTGAAGCTCGCCGCCCCGTGACACTCTCACGTAATAATGAGTGGGGCTGTACACGCCCCGGAGTCTCAGGTGTGCTGGCCTCAGGCCCTGGGGCTCCCTCCCACACCCAGTGGCAGCACTTAGCTCCGCGCTGGTGAGAAGACATCCAAGACTAGACTAGGTGTCGGACGCGGCCTTTTGTTTGCTTTCGTCGCTTTTCCCTTGGTTGTTGCTTTCCCCTGCTGGATTTAAGTTGGATTCGAATTCGAGATTTGCGTGTGTTTGGGGAAGGGGTGCTTAGTCTCGTTCGAGTAATCTCTCGCGTTTCGGTTACAACCTCGCCTCAGCTGCCTCCCCTCGTGAGCCCCTCATGAGCTGGGACTGTCCTAGCTTGCGTGCAGCCCAGACTACCGCCGTCATATCCCCTCAGGAGGTTTTTTCACAACAGATCCTACGAATTCGACCAGGAGGCACTCGAGACACCATAACCTCCCACAAATTATCTCAGGACCCGCACGGGACAAAGGTAAACTAGTCAGCCGGCTCGTCACCTAGCCATCCACTTGGTGCGGGCATATGGGTGATGTGGCATCCACTAGTACACTGAACATAAGCTTTACATGAGGGGCTCCCCCTCCCAAAATGCTCTTACAACCGTCAGGTCGAAAGCCTGAGTTCTATTCGTGCAGGGTAAGGAAATAGGAGCAATGCGTAGTCAGTCAGATAAATCCCCCAATGCATCCTCAGGAGCACCACCCGAACTATCGCTGGCGTCGCTGGCCACGCCATCGCCCTCTGCGTTGTCGTCAGCGGCGTTAGGACCATTCAGCACGCCGCCCTCGTCGGCGGCCACGATCGCATCATCATCATCTGAAGCGAAGGCCCTGACGAGAGCGTCCATTTTGTCTTCCGCCCAGTCCGCCAGGTCACCCTGGACGGCCTGCGGAACTGGGGCAATGGCGGCGTCGAAGTCGAAGTGAGGATCCACGTCCTGGAGATGGCTGAAGAAGCAGGAAAAGGCGCGCCCGAGCAGGGCGCGGCTCCACTCCTCCACCAACCTGTTGGCCCTGACCGACCGCGCCTCCAGTTGCATCACTATGTCGGTGAAGAACTGAAGGTTGCCGGCGTAGTTGATTGCGTGCAGCTCGCCAACGGCCGCCTCGCAAATGTTGCCCAAGGCAGTGTTGGCTCTCTCCTGAAGCGTGGTGAGCATGGGGGCGTGCTCGTGTTCCAGGAGCCACCGCTGACGCATCTTATCCGCATTCTCGCACGCAACGGCCTCAGCCTCGTCCACCCGTTGGCGGAGAAGAAGCACTTCGGCACGGGAAGTAGTTGATTCCCCCTGCACCACCTCCAGTGCGGCCCGCAATGCATCAGCCTGCCGTGTTGCTTCCTCCAGCTTGGCCCTCAGGACGGTGGTCCTACCTTCGGCCTCGGTCCGGATCAACTCCAACCTCTCCTCGAACTCGCGCCCAAGGTTCAGGCGCGCCGTCGCCACCCAATGTCCGACCTCCTCCGAGACGCGGGTCTCCCATGCTGCGACATCGTCCTCCTCCCACGTCACCAAGCGATCCCTCGTCTCCAGGCGCTCGTACTCGCGTGCACGCTCGGCGGCTTCCAGCGTCAGCGCCTCCTCACGCTTCTGGAGCTCCGCTGGGTCACCGGAGGCCACCTTCATCGACGCGAGGGCCGCCTCGCGCAGCTCCACTTGCTCCTCCAGTGAGCGGCACCGGGCCAGGAGTTCCCGTGCCCGCTCCTCCGCGGCCTCTCGCCGCGGGTCAGCTTTCCGAGCTTCTTCGATGCCCCAGGAACGCACCTCCCGAGAGGCCTCCAGCGACGCCTTGGCCTCCTCATCATCGAGATTGCGCTAACGGCGCGCGACAGTGACAGCCGCCTCCAGTTCGCGCCTCTCTGCCACCAGGCGCAGGCCCTCGGCCTCAAGGCGCGCGTCTTCATCGGCAAGCTCTTCACCAAGCAGGCTCACCGCGTCAGCCGCCCTCCGGAGGAACCCTTGGCGAAGAGCGCGACGCTCCCGGGCGCGCTCAAGTACGTCCTCCACGCCATCATCCGCCCCGAGCAAGCGCCGGGGGGCATGGATCAGCGCTCCTCCTCCTGGCAGGGGGCTGAGGGCTGGCACCCTCAAGGCGACCGGGGACGCCTCACCAGAAGCCCTGCCTGGAGCCAGTCCATCCCCAAGTGAAGAACGCTGGGAGTACCCCAGCCAGCCGCGGTTCACGACCAAACGAGAAGCCCACAGCAGGCTGGCTATACCCCGAAGTGGCTCGCGAAGGAAGGTCGCGAGGCGCGCGGGGCCGCGTTGCGCCTCGGGATGGTTCGTCTCTCCAACCGGCCTCACCGCCAGGGCCCAGCTGCCTGGAACGCTCGAAGACAGCGAGGAGGGAAAAGGCGAGAGGGATGGCTCCTCAGCCATCTCCGTGAGCTCAGAAGGAAGGGCCCTGCGGAGCAAGGATCAGGAAGGGCAGCAGAGGAATCCGAAGCTGTGAAGGGAGAAGGCTTACTCATTGATGGCGAAGTACTTCCTACGCTTCAGCAGGCGACAAGGGTAATCATCACCCAGGGCCTCCCTTTTCTTCCGGAGGGCCTCAAAGTCCACACGGAAGCGACCCAAGAGAGCGCGGGGGTCAACTTGTAACGAGGAGGAGGCATCAAGGCAACCCACCTCGGGGGTGTCTGCCTGAGGCGCGCCGCCGATCGCCTCACCAAGAAGAGCAGCTAGGGCCACAGAGGCCTCGGCCGTGGGCGCGGCAGGGGGCTGCTCGCTGCCCTCAGCCCCGACAGCACGGGCCTCAGGGGTTGCTCCCTCATGAGCGCTTCCCGGTGCTGTCACCTCGGCGGGGGCACCCTCGGCCTCCGGAGGCTCATGCCTCCCTGCACCGCCACTTAAGGAAGAGTCGCCTCGGCCGGCTGAAAGGGCGGCCACCACCACTGGATTCTCGCGAGGCCCCTAGGGGCCAGCGGGGCACGGTCCCCATTCGTCAAAGACGGGCATCTGATTCACGAAGTCTCTCTAGTTCGAGCAGAGGTACAACAAGGCAACCCCTTGCTGGATGCTGCCGGGGTTGGGATCCCCAGTCAAGACCAAGAGCACCTTCCTCGGTGCTTCGGTCGTCAGGTCCTCTTCCTGGAGCCGCATGCGATCCCCACGGCCGCTGAAGGCCCACATCTGATGAGAATGGCGTTGGAGAGAGGCAACGCGGCGTAGCAGGAACTCCTTCACCACCTTGGGCATCGTCACGCCGAGCCCCCTCAAGAACTCGAAGCGACGCCAGACAAAGGCGAGCCGGGGGCTCACGAGCGTCTCCTAGCCCTAGCCTGAGTTGGGGACAGCAAGCGAGGATGGCTCCGTCAGCAGGGAGCTGGGCACCCCTACGTCCACATACAGCCACCGCTCGCGAAACCCAGGCGCGGGCGGAGGAAGACTGAAGTCGATTCCTGAAGCCGCTGTCTTAGGCACGGCGATGAAGCTCACGCACCCCGAATATTGGGTGGGGTCGACAAGGCGCAGAGAGAAGAAGTGGCGCAGCAAGGCAATCGAAGGAAGGATGCCCATCATTGCCTCACAAACGAAGGCGAAGACTGCGAGAAGGATGATGGATTCGGGACCCAGATGCATCATATGGATCTGATAATGGGAAAGCACGGCGTTGAAGAAATTAGAAAAGGGGGGAACCAGTCCCGCCCACAGGGCGTCGGCGAAGTACCGGACCTCAGTAGCAATCCTGTCGATGGAGAAGCGGGACGCGGGCCAGGCCGTCGTCCTCCCGCATTCATTGAAGATGGTGGCCAGGGCCGAGCTGACCTTGCCCATGCCCTCTTTGTTGATTATGATTGGCCGATCAATAGCGGGGGCCGCCGACGACGATGAGCGAGGCGGCGGCATGGGCTTCTTCGCTCTTCCCATCCTCGGTGGAGCCATGGCAGCGGAAGGGGGGAGGAAATGTTCGAGATTAGCTTGGAAGCGGAAGCTGGAGTTTGAGAGGAGGAAGGACAGAGGGCGCTCGAGCAGCAGAAAAGGGGAGCAGCTATGTGCAGCTACGAGTCCTCCTAGCATTGCATAAAATAAGGAAGCGTGGGGGGACGGTGCCGCCCACGTCCAATCAACCGCCACGCGGCGCCCACGGCCGCAGACTGTTAGGGCCCGCGACACTTCACACTTGCCCTTTCGCCTCTCTGCACTGCCAAGTCCGGGTGCGCCATGGGCCCGGGGGCTACTGTCGGCGTTCTGGGAACGGGGGTCCCCAGACTTGCCTGCCTGCGGCCTATGGCATGGCTCAAAAGGGGGCCCAGCGCAGCCCATCTTCATCAACACAAAGCTCAAGACCCTCGCGAGGGGCCAAGCCTCGCGGGGCGGACGACAAGGAGCTTCCTGAGGCGTGGCCTCATCAGGCTGGCTCGCGAGGAGGCGGAGAGTTCAAGGCGGGGTACCTCGCGAGGTGCCCATGACGCAAGCCATGACGACCAAGGGCGCCAGTCGGGCGCCAGCCGGCGCAGTGTCCTCCTTTCCTCTTTGGTGCAAAGGGAGCAAGCGTAGGCGAGAGCATCAAGCAAAGGCGTCCATTTCGGTGTAACAAGACCAAGACCAGTCCAATGGCAGGATGGAGGTCACCGTGGAGCCCAAGCCGGCGTCACCACCAGAGCCTTTGACAGGCGAGGACCAACTTTAGTCAGGATAAGTGTACCCGTTGTTCCCCTTCAAAATGGCCAATTGTTGGCGCCCTTCCCGCTCAATATTTGGGAGGAGGCCCAAGGCCTTTGTCTATAAATAGGACTAGCCACCCCCAGGGTAGAGGCATCTGGTATCTGGATACATCTAGAGTAGAAAGAAAGAGAGATAGGGCGACTGAACTCCTCCTAGCGGTTCATTGCACCAGCCAAGAACAGACCCTCGCGAGGCTATTCTTCCTTGTATTGTTCATCATCAGCCCAAGAGGCAATCCACCACATCACACACTGGAGTAGGGTATTACACCACAATGGTGGCCTGAACCAGTATAAACCTTGTGTCTCTTGTGTTGATCCTTTGGTAGTTTAGATCCTAGCGATTCGGTGAGGAGCAGGTAGGCAGGGGGCGTAATCTCCGCGCGCACCCCAATGTTCGAACCTCAAGGGTCTGCCGGAACCCGAAATCCGACACCATCTTTGGAGGTATCTATGTTGCATGCCTTGCTAAACATTTCGAGATACCCATTAGGCATTATGAGAAAGAGGAGACATTGTTGCCCCTTACCTTTTTAGATTACAGGAGCATGGTAGCACATGAGTTTATTGTTGACAATGATGATAAGATGCTTTTGTATAACCTGAGATTTAATAAGAAACACAATGAGATTATTACCCTGCCTGCGCCTTCTTTGTTTGATTTAATTGCAGGCCATTACCTCGTCTTGCCGACGGCTGTGTACGCACATCGAGGCCAAACATCAGCTCCAGAGCCTGAGCCGGAACCACCACTAGACCCTTATCGTCCATCATCTTATCAGTGGGATCCGGAATAGATCACCAGCCAGTGGTACCCTGATGAAACTCCTTGGTACACCGGGGAGAGTAGCCGTGATCCATGGGCATAGACCAACTTAGGCCAAAAGCCTAAGCTTGGGGAAGTACGTATTTCTCACCGACATTACATTCATGTTCACACACTTATTCTAGTTGTCGGTGCTCATACTTTTTCATTATACTATCCATGTTAGTTTCATTTCTTTTTCTAGCTTTCTTCTTGTGTGTTTGATAAACCTTAAGAAAACCAAAAATATTAGTTAGTTTAATTTCCATGCTTGTAGTAGTAATTAAAGGAAACCCAAAAGATTTATCGTTCTTCTTTTGCTTGTTGGGAGCTTTCCCGTGTAAATAGTTTTATTTCTTTTCTTTCCTTTGAGGGTCGAGAGGAGAAGACCATAATGAAAATCTTTTGTGGCTCTCATATGCATGATTATTGATTTAACCAAGAGCCCATATTCCTTTGTCTTCTCCCTTGAATTGAATGCTTGCAGATTCCAGCTTAGTCCAATGCACGTGCACTATTATTATTATTATACACACCGTTCGGTCGTTCAAGTGAAAGGCAATAATGACGATATATGATGGACTGATTAAGATGAGAGAAGCTGGTATGAACGGATTGATTAAGATGAGAGAAGCTGGTATGAACTCAACCTCTCTTGTTTTTGTAAATATGATGAGTTCATCGTTCCTGATTCAGCCTATTATGAATAAACATGTTTGCAATGACAATTAGAGATTATAGTTGTTTATGTCATGCTTAATTAGCTAGGAGCTTATAATGGTTTACCTTGCATGCCAACATGCTATTAAAATGGTTGTGATGTGGTATGATAGGGTGGTATCCTCCTTTGAATCATTCGAGTGACTTGACTTGCCACATGTTCACGCATGTAGTTGAAACAAAATCAATATATCCTTCACGATATTTATGTTCATGGTGGATTATATCCTACTCATGCTTGGACTCGATGTTGATTAATTTTAATGCATGTTCATGACTGTTGTCGCTCTCTCAGTTGGTCGCTTCCCAGTCTTTTGCTAGCCTTCACCTATACTAAGTGGAAATACTGCTTGTGCATCCAAACTCCATAAACTCCAAAGTTATTCCATATGAATCCACCATACCTTCCTATATGCGGTATTTACCTACCATTCCAAGTAACTTTGTATGTGCCAAACTCCAAACCTTCAAATGAAATTCTGTTTTGTATGCCCGTGCAGCTCATGTATCAACTAGGGTTGTCTGTATCTTTCATGCTAGGTGGGTTATTCTCAAGAGGAGTGGACTCTGCTCCTCATTCACGAGAAAATGGCTTGTAACCGGGATGCCCAGTCCCATGATCAAAAAGATCAAAGCAAATCGAAATAATTAAACAAAACTCTCCCAGGATTGTTGCTAGTTGGAGGCACCCGTTGTTTCGGGCAAGCCATGGATTGATGCTTGTTGGTGGTGGGGGAGTATAAACTTTACCATTCTGTTTGGGAACCGCCTATAATGTGTGTAGCATGGAAGATATCGAGATCTCATAGTTGTTGTGTTGACAGTGAAAGTATACCGCTCAAAATGTTATTCATCTCTATTTCAAAATCGAGCTCTGGCACCTCTACAAATCCCTGCTTCCCTCTGCGAAGGGACTATCTATTTACTTTTATGTTGAGTCATCATCCTCTTATTAAAAAGCACCCACTGGAGAGCACACTGTCATTTGTATTCATTACTATTAGTTTATATTGGGTATGACTTGACTTGATCTCTTTTACCATGAATTACAATGTTTAGTCAGTCCTTGATCTTTAAAGGTGTTCTGCATTTATGTTTTGCGGTCTCAGAAAGGGCTAGCGAGATACCATCTTGTTATATCATATTATGATTGTTTTGAGAAAGTGTTGTCATCCGAGATTTATTATTATTGCTCGCTAGTTGATTATGCCATTGACATGAGTAAACATGAGACCTAAGTGTTATTATGAATATGGTTAGTTTATAATCTTTGCTGAAAACTTGAATGCTGGCTTTACATATTTACAACAACAAGAGCAAATAGAGTTTGTAAAAGTTTTTCTTTATCACTTTCAGTTTATCAACTGAATTGCTTGAGGACAAGCAAAGGTTTAAGGTTGGGGGAGTTGATACGTCTCCAACGTATCTACTTTTCCAAACACTTTTGCCCTTGTTTTGGACTCTAACTTGCATGATTTGAATGAAACTAACCTGGACTGACGTTGTTTCCAGCAGAACTGCCATGGTGTTATTTTTGTGCAGAAACAAAAGTTCTCGGAATGAACTGAAAATCCATAGAGATTACTTTTGGAAAATATAAAAAATACTGGCGAAAGAATCAATGCTAGGGGGCCCACACCCTGTCCACGAGGGTGGGGGGCGCGGCCCCTCCCCCTGGGCGCGCCCCCTGCCTCGTGGACCCCCTGGATGTCCACCGACCTCAACTCCAACTCTATATATTTGCTTTTGCGGAGAAAAAAATCGGAGAGAAAGTTTCCTTGCGTTTTACGATACGGAGCCATCACCAAGCCCTAATCTCTCTCGGGAGGGCTGATCTGGAGCCCGTTCGGGGCTCCGGAGAGGGGGATTCGTCGTCGTCAACATCATCAACCATCCTACATCACCAATTTCATGATGCTCACCGCCGTGCATGAGTAATTCCATCGTAGGCTTGCTGGACGGTGATGGATTGGATGACATTTACCATGTAATCAAGTTAGTTTTGTTAGGGTTTGATCCCTAGTATCCACTATGTTCTGAGATTGATGTTGCTATGACTTTGCTATGCTTAATGCTTGTCACTAGGGCCCGAGTGCCATGATTTCAGATCTGAACCTATATTGTTTTCATGAATATATGTGAGTTCTTGATCCTATCTTGCAAGTCTATAGTCACCTATTATGTGTTATCATCCGACAACCCCGAAGTGACAATAATCGGGATACTTCTCGGTGTTGACCGTAGTTTGAGGAGTTCATGTATTCACTAAGTGCTAATGCTTTAGTCCGGTACTCCATTAAAAGGTGGCCTTAATATCCCTTATTTTCCATTAGGACCCCGCTGCCACAGGAGGGTAGGACAAAAGATATCATGCAAGTTCTTTTCCATAAGCACGTATGACTATATTCGGAATACATGCCTACATTACATTGATGAACTGGAGCTAGTTCTGTGTCACCCTATGTTATAACTATTACATGAGGAATCGCATCCAACATAATTATCCATCACTGATCCAATGCCTACGAGCTTTTCACATATTGTGCTTTGTTTGTTTACTTTACCGTTGCTACTGTTACAATCATTACAAAACTGCTACCATTACTTTTGCCACTGTTACCATTACTATCATACTACTTTGCTACTAAATACTTTGCTGCAGATACTAAGTTATCCAGTTGTGGTTCAATTGACAACTCAACTGCTAATACTTGAGAATATTCTTTGGCTCCCCTTGTGTCAAATCAATAAATTTGGATTGAATACTCTACCCTCGAAAATTGTTGCGATCCCCTATACTTGTGGGTTACCATGGTCCGGTACTCTATTAATAGGAGGCCTTAATATCCCTTAGTTTCCAATAGGACCCCGCTACCACGGGAGGGTAGGACTATATTCGGAATACATGCCTACATTACATTGATGAACTAGAGCTAGTTCTGTGTCACCCTATGTTATAACTATTACATGAGGAATCGCATCCGACATAATTATCCATCACTGATCCAATGCCTACAAGCTTTTCACATATTGTTCTTTGCTTAATCACTACAAAACTGCTACTGTTACTTTTGCTACCGTTACTATTACTTCCATACTACTTTGCTACTAAATATTTTGCTGCAGATATTAAGTTATCCAGGTGTGGTTGAATTGACAACTCAACTGCTAATACTTGAGAATATTCTTTGGCTCCCCTTGTGTCGAATCAATAAATTTGGGATGAATACTCTACCCTCGAAAACTGTTGCGATCCCCTATACTTGTGGGTTATCAAGTTCCAAGCAAAGCGTTGTGGCCTGATCTACGTGTGAAGCGGAGTACATAACTGCTTCGGAAGAAGCAAATGAAGGAGTCTGGATGAAGGAGTTCATATCCGATCTAGGTGTCATACCTAGTGTATCGGGTCCAATGAAAATCTTTAATACTAGTGCAATTACCTTGGCGAAGGAATCCAAATTTCAGAAGAGAACCAAGCACATCAAGAGATGCTTCAATTCCATCCGTCATCAAGTGTCGAAGGAAGACATAGAGATTTGTATGATACATACGGATCTGAATGTTGCAGACCCGTTGACTAAGCCTCTTCCATGAGCAAAACATGATCAACACCAAAACTCCATGGGTGTTAGAATCATTACTTTGTAATCTAGATTATTGACTCTAGTGCAAGTGGGAGACTGAAGGAAATATGCCCTAGAGGCAATAATAAAGTTATTATTTATTTCCTTATATCATGATAAATGTTTATTATTCATGCTAGAATTGTATTAACCGGAAACTTAGTGCATGTATGAATACATAGACAAAACATAGTGTCCCTAGTATGCCTCTACTTGACTAGCTCGTTAATCAAAGATGGTTATGTTTCCTAACCATAGACATGTGTTGTCATTTGATGAACGGGATCACATCATAGGAGAATGATGTGATGGCCAAGACCTATCTGTTAGCTTAGCATTATGATCGTTACAGTTTCACTGCTACTGCTTTCTTCATGACTTATACATGTTCTCAGACTATGAGATTATGCAACTCCCGAATACCGGAGGAACACCTTGTGTGCTATCAAACCAAGCTTCAAAATATCAGATATCGGGTTCGTATCGGTGTGGCTTTGACATATCGGATGTCGGATATCGGGTGATATATCGGACGATATGTAGATATATCGGCGAACACCTGTCTAGTTTTTTCATTATTTTGTTCAAAACATTTAGTTTTAGTAAAAGAAAATGTATGATGTCAATGCTTTAACATAAGACTTTTAGGTTCCTAGTTTACTAATTTTTTGATTAAGAAATAATTAAGGAAAAATTTACAAAATCCTTACTCTATGATTAAAAAAGTATGATACATATGCATTTATATGAAACATTGTGAATGACTTGGATAATATATAATGACGTTGTAAATGCATAATCTTACTTCACTATTATCCAATAAAGAATTGTTGTCATCTATGTATCGTTCTATATTGGTGGACATATCGGGTTAGATATCGGCCATATCGGTCAATATTTCGGTTGATATCGGATGATATGTTGCAAAATGATATTTGCAAAATGATAAGTTATGTTTATATCGGTGGAGCCCCAAAAGTGATATATCGGCCTATATATCGGTTGTATCGGCCTAGATTTAAAAGCTTGTATCAAACGTCACAACATAACTGGGTGATTATAAAGATGCTCTACAGGTGTCTCTGAAGGTGTTTGTTGGGTTCGCATAGATCGAGATTACGATTTGTCACTCCGTGTATCGGAGAGGTATCTCTGGGCCCTCTCGGTAATGCTTATCACTATAAGCCTTGCAAGCAATGTGATTAATGAGTTAGTTGCGGGATGAAGCATTACGGAATGAGTAAAGAGACTTGCCGGAAACGAGATTGACCTTGGTATGATGATACCGACGATCGAATCTCGGGCAAGTCACATACCGATGACAAAGGGAACAATGTATGTTGTTATGCGGTTTGACCGATAAAGATCTTCGTAGAATATGTAGCCAATATGAGCATCTAGGTTCCGCTATTGGTTATTGATCGGAGATGTTTCTCGGTCACGTCTACATAGTTCTCGAACCCCTAGGGTCCGCATGCTTAACGTTCGATGATGATTTGTATAATGAGTTATGTGTTTTGATGACTGAAGTTTGTTCGGAGTCCCGGATTAGATCACGGACGTGACGAGGAGTCTTGAAATGGTCGAGACTTAAAGATTGATATATTGGAGGGGTATATTCAGACATCGGAATGGTTTCGGAGAAGTTCGGGTATTTTCCGGAGTATCGGGAGGTTACCGGAACCCCCCGGGGAGTTGATGGGCCTTAGTTGGCCTTAGTGGGAAGGAGAGGCAACGGCCTGGAGGTGGCGCGCCCCCCAAGCCCAGTCCGAATTGGACAAGGGGTTGGGGGCGCGACCCTCCTCTCCCTTCCTTCCCCCTTCTCCTTTAGGTGGAAACCTACTAGGACTTGGAGTCCTAGTAGGATTCCCCTTCTCCCGGCGCGCCTAGCTTGGCCGGCCGGCCTCCCCGTCCCTCCTTCATATACGGGGGCAGGGGAGCACCCTAGAACACACCAAGTTTTGCCTTACCCGTGTGCGGTGCCCCCCTCCACAGTTACACACCTCGATCATATCGCCATAGTGCTTAGGCGAAGCCCTGCACTGGTAACATCATCATCACCGTCGCCACATCGTCGTGCTGACGGAACTCACCCTCGTCCTCCACTGGATCAAGAGCACGAGGGATGTCATCAAGTTGAACGTGTGCTGAACGCGGAGGTGCCGTACGTTCGGTACTTGGATTGGTTGGATCGCGAAGACGTTCGACTACACCAACCGCGTTACTAAACGCTTCCGCTTTCGGTCTACGAGGGTGCGTGGACACACTCTCCCCTCTCGTTGTTATGCATCTCCTAGATAGATCTTGCATGATCGTTGGAAAATTTTGAAATTACTACGCTTCCCCAACAATAATCACGTATGTTGTTGCATTGAAATGTTTTACATAGTTTCAATGTATGGTTTAATTAGATGCTCTAGAGAGCTATATGTTGTTCAATGAGAACTATATATGAACTTTATTATTTATTTTTTTAGTAATAACATTTGATCACTACTGTACTTTAGTTTTAATGTGACGATGAAATCCCTTTGTGACAGATGAGTTTTCATCCGAACCCTGATACTTCGAAAGAGATTGTCTGTTTTGCACATGGAGTGCATCCAGTTTTTGCCGTTACCCTCTTAGCTTTTTAGCACACGCTATGTGAGTGAAATAGTGATATCATGCCAACTTTCAACCTTTTCAGAGTTCATTTGAAGTGCTTTTCAATTTCAGTGTCATTTAGATAAAAAAATCAGTAAATGCATGAAAAATAGAAAATGAAGTCAGAAAGGGTTGAAAATTGATGATATAGCTTTGAACGGTGCATTTTGAACACACAAAAAGTCTGAAGCTCAAATAAATTCAAGAAAACAAAATGTATATTTGAAAAAATGTCAACATGTATTTTAAAATAGGTCTGATAAATGTCAATATGTATTTTAAAAATAGGTCTGATAAAAATGTCAATATGTATCAGTCATGGCGACGGTGGGGAACGGGCGACTCGGCGTCAACATCTCCTACGGCGGACAAGGACGGCGGCACGAACGGAGAGCAGGGGTGGAGGAGACAACGGGTTAGACACATGAAATGGAGGATGGATGCGAACGGAGGGTGGTCAATTTGATGGACTTGGTCAAACTGGAGCGGATTTTGAATACCCAAGCCTCTATTCCAGGAAAGGATTTTGCCTTGAGATTAAACCACTTGTATGAAAATGACCCATAGTGAATGTTGGTTGTGAGAGCTGCCTTTTTTTGGTACCTGGTGGTGTTCAAATGACTTGTGTATTCAGCTATTTGGTTAAAATTTCTTGAACTGGTGTGGCCATTGCCTTGGTGGACTTAGCTTTTTTGCACTACATGTGGGGTAGGCTGATGTGATCGGTTTGCTATGTTTCTGCTTCGATGCTTCAGCGTGTTTCAATTGGTCATCGGTTCGTCTTCCGCCTGCTGCTGGTTCAGTTGATTTGTTGCTTTCTGTTCCTGCCACTGTTGGCCAATCGTTATGTCGCTTTCTTTTGTCATCGTTTTCCGTGCATGCCGCTCGGTGCCGCTTTGGTTGCCCATGCAAGAGCGACAAGGAGGCATTGCATAGTCGTTGTCCGTGCATGCCGCTCGGTGCCGCTTTGGTTGCCCATGCAAGAGCGACAAGGAGGTGTTGTATTGAGGCTTAAATGAATACCTGGAAGACATGCAAATAAATTCAACGATGGTGCCGATTTTCTTGTGTTTTCTAGAGTCTGCCGTTGTTGATTTTCTTGTGTTTTCTAGAGTCCTTCTGCGTGCTATACGGGTATAAATAGGCTGCTTCTCCTTTTGTGGTATTGCCTGTGGTTTCATTGTTGCCCTGGTACTCGGAGGAGAACCCGTGCGTGCAATTGTAGGCCTACGACGTGACCGCCGCGACAGGCCTGTGCACGGCTGCAAGAAGCTAGGCTGTAACGAGGCCTACCGCTTCATCGCCGGCTGGGGAAGATTCTTGATGCGGCATGGCCCGGACGTGATGAGCGACGTGGCCTGGAGTCGGCCATGGTGGACCTGTGGGCGTTCCGGTTGCCGGCGCTGGACGTGCGTGTCATCTTAGCAGGCCGAGCACGAGTGGTGGCTGGCTATGGAGGTTGACACGGGTGGCGTTGGCCGTGCACCCGCATAGCCAGCCTGCTACCTCACCAGTGTTGGAATGTCGGGCCGGACGAAGAAGGGTCCGCGCGAGCGAGCGCCGAGCGTCTGCGGCGTCGCCAGTGACTGCAACAGCGTCGCCTCCACCGATGTCGGACCATCCTCTCTCCTCTCCACGTCCTGTCTGCGATGGTCGCCCAGACCGCGACGGTCTCTGGTGGCGCATGCAGAAGCGTCTCGAGTCCTTCTACGGACGTTGCCCGGAGATGGAGCAGGCCATCGTCGTCGTCCCCCACTTCTACCAAATCAGTGACCTCATTCCGCCACGACACTTTGTTGCCGTGTGCGACGGTGATGGTAGCGCTCAGATCGTTGTCTACTGCTAGGACATGCTAATGCCGCGGTCACCGAGGAGCTGCATAGAGGACTACGCCGGCGCCTCCAACGACCTAAGCTCTCTAGACTCCAAAAAGGGACTGATGCCGTGTCGACGCCGAGGCCAAGGCGTAGGTGTTCTCGACCTTGAGCTCGCCCGACCCATTGGCGCCTGGATCCCATCCAACCCTGCTCTAGCTTGCGCTCGCCGTGTCGACCTCATGCATGCCAGGCCGCCGGCGCCCCGTCGAAAACGACGCTAGGAGGCGCTCCAGCTCCCTGTCGCCCTGCCTCCATGTGAACTTCAGCATAGTGCTCGCATGGCGGCTGCCTCACCCTCGCTATCTTGGCCGTGCGTCCTACCGCCCCGTGCGCTGCGTCCCATGCTTCCGGCTTGCGGGGGCTGCCGCTGCATTGCGTGTGTGCACGACTCGCGTTCTGCCACTGTATCGTGTCTCAGTGTGTTTGTGTGCATGCTGCGTGGTGGGTGCGTGTATCCGTGTTTGCTTCTATTGACCTGGGCGCATACTTAAGGTTGTGGGTGCCCATAGTTAGTCCATCTTCATTAATTAATCAACCATGCTTCTTTTAAATTCTGACGAAGTTGTACACCGGCTATTTTTAGTTACAGTTCTACAGCCTTGAAATGATAATCTTGATTAGTTTTTTCTTATCGGTGTTTAGACATGTTTTTGGCTTTAATTTAAATAATTCCAAGCCCTACAATAGATATGGTTGGCCAAGTTAGTTGGTGTATCCACCATTAATTTGCATGGTTTTGATGCTGAAGAATTTTATTTTTTTGCAGTAGGCTTAAAGTGTTATCCTCACGGCTCTTGAATGTGTATCCTTGTAGAATATACTGAACTGGTACTGCTTCATATACTGAACAGGTCATGCTCCATTTATCCTCATTTAAACTTTCTTCAACCTGGGCAGGCTACAGAAAAATAGAAGGTAATCTTGTCGGTCCAGGGTGAGCCTTGTTTGGATGTTGTAAGTCCAGTGGATTTTAAGCTCCAGCAAAACTAGCGTCTATTTGATTTACCATCCGACCAGCATAGAGGACTAAGTGACATCACAAGACTGGTAAGCATTAGTGTTTTACTTATTTATTCCACTTTTTGCTGTTCTCAATGAGCTAATCTGTTACAGAGAATCTGGTATAAGAACTTGATTTTTATATGAGATGTACCTAAAAGACTCCAATGGTGCACATGAAGTCATATTGATCGAATGATCGTTGTACATGCAGAATAGGTAATGCTTCGGAGCAAGGTTCTCAAAACTATGCAAACGATTTTCCGAGGTGCTGGTGCCATATTGTCGATTTAACTTGGTTAGGAAACCCCTTCGCCAACCACATACCAGGCAAGATATTTTTATTGCCGAATAACTAATCTGATTGGATATTTTCTGTTGGGGAACGTAGTAATTTCAAAAATTTCCTACGCACACGCAAGATCATGGTGATGATATAGCAACGAGAGGGAAGAGTGTTGTCTACGTACCCTCGTAGACCGAAGCGGAAGCGTTGACGCAACATAGAGGAAGTAGTCGTACATCTTCCCGGTCCAACCGATCCAAGCACCGTTACTCCGGCACCTCCGAGTTCTTGACACACGTACAGCTCGATGACGCACCCCGGGCTCCGATCCAGCAAAGCTTCGGGGAGGAGTTTCGTCAGCACGATGGTGTGGTGACGATCTTGATGCTCAACCGTCGCAGGGCTTCGCCTAAGCACCGCTACAATATGACCGAGGTGTAATATCGTGGAGGGGGACACCGCACACGGCTAAGAAACGATCACGAAGATCAACTTGTGTGTACATGGGGTGCCCCCAGCCCCCGTATATAAAGGAGTGGAGGAGGGGAGGGCCGGCCGTCTCTATGGCGCGCCCTAGGGGAGTCCTACTCCCACCGGGAATAGGATTCCCTCTTTTCCTAGTCCAACTAGGAATCCTTCCAAGTATTAGGAGTAGGAGACAAGGAAGGGGAAGAGAGAAGGGAAGGAAGGGGTGCGGCCCCTCCCCCTAGTCCAATTCGGACCAGGCCATGGGGGGGCGTGCGGCCTGCCCTAGGCAGCCCCTCTCTCTTTCCCGTATGGCCCAATAAGGCCCAATACTTCTCCCCGGCGAATTCCCGTAACTCTCCGGTACTCCGATAAATACCCGAATCACTCGGAACCTTTCCGAACTCCGAATATAGTCGTCCAATATATCGATCTTTACGTCTCGACCATTTCGAGACTCCTCATCATGTCCCCGATCTCATCCGGGACTCCGAACTCCTTTGGTACATCAAAACTCATAAACTCATAATATAACTGTCATCGAAACCTTAAGCGTGCGGACCCTATGGTTCGAGAACAATGTAGACATGACCGAGACACGTCTCCGGTCAATAACCAATAGTGGGACCTGGATGCCCATATTGGTTCCTACATATTCTATGAAGATCTTTATCGGTCAGACCGCATAACAACATACGTTGTTCCCTTTGTCATCGGTATGTTACTTGCCCGAGATTCGATCGTCGGTATCCAATACCTAGTTCAATCTCGTTACTGTCAAGTCTCTTTACTCGTTCCGTAATACATCATCCCGCAACTAACTCATTAGTTGCAATGCTTGCAAGGCTTAAGTGATGTGCATTACCGAGAGGGCCCAGAGATACCTCTCCGACAATCGGAGTGACAAAACCTAATCTCGAAATATGCCAACCCAACATGTACCTTTGGAGACACCTGTAGTACTCCTTTATAATCACCCAGTTACGTTGTGACATTTGGTAGTACCCAAAGTGTTCCTCCGGTAAACGGGAGTTGCATAATCTCATAGTTACAGGAACATGTATAAGTCATGAAGAAAGCAATAGCAACATACTAAACGATCGGGTGCTAAGCTAACTGAATGGGTCATGTCAATCAGATCATTCAATTAATGATGTGATCCCGTTAATCAAATAACAACTCTTTGTCCATGGTTAGGAAACATAACCATCTTTGATTAACAGGCTAGTCAAGTAGAGGCATACTAGTGACATTCTGTTTGTCTATATATTCACACATGTATTATGTTTCCAGTTAATACAATTCTAGCATGAATAATAAACATTTATCATGAAATAAGGAAATAAATAATTACTTTATTATTGCCTCTAGGGCATATTTCCTTCAGTCTCCCACTTGCACTAGAGTCAATAATCTAGATCACATCACCATGTGATTAACATCGATAGTTCACATCATCATGTGATTAACACCCATAGTTCACATCGCCATGTGACCAACACCCAAAGGGTACTAAGGTGTGATCATGTTTTGCTTGTGAGAGAATCTTAGTCAACGGGTCTTTCACATTCAGATCCGTTATGTATTTTGCAATTTTCTATGTCTACAATGCTCTGAACGGAGCTACTCTAGCTAATTGCTCCCACTTTCAATATGTATCTGGATCGAGACTTAGAGTCATCCAGATCGGTGTCAAAACTTGCATCGACGTAACCCTTTACGACGAACCTTTTGTCACTTCCATAATCGAGAAACATATCCTCATTCCACTAAGGATAATTTTGACCGATGTCCAGTGATCTACTCCTAGATCACTATTGTACTCCCTTGCCAAACTCAGTGTAGGGTATACAATAGATCTAGTACACAGCATGGCATACTTTATAGAACCCGTGGCCAAGGCATAGGAAATGACTTTCATTCTCTTTCTATCTTCTGCCGTGGTCGGGTTTTGAGTCTTACTCAATTTCACACCTTGTAACACAGGCAAGAACTCTTTCTTTGACTGTTCCATTTTGAACTACTTCAAAATCTTGTCAAGGTATGTACTCATTGAAAAAACTTATCAAGTGTCTTGATCTATCTCTATAGATCTTGATGCTCAATATGTAAGCAGCTTCACCGAGGTATTTCTTTGAAAAACTTCTTTCAAACACTCCTTTATGCTTTGCAGAATAATTCTACATTATTTCCGATCAACAATATGTCATTCACATATACTTATCAGAAATGTTGTAGTGCTCCCACTCACTTTCTTGCAAATACAGGCTTCACCGCAAGTCTGTATAAAACTATATGCTTTGATCAACTTATCAAAGCGTATATTCCAACTCCGAGATGCTTGCACCAGTCCATAGATGGATCGCTGGAGCTTGCATATTTTGTTAACATCTTTAGGATTGAAAAACCTTTTGGTTGCATCATATACAACTCTTCTTTAAGAAATCCATTAAGGATTGCAGTTTTGTTATCTATTTGCCAGATTTCATAAAATGCGGCAATTGCTAACATGATTTGGATAGACTTAAGCATCGCTACAAGTGAGAAAATTTCACCGTAGTCAACACCTTGAACTTTGTCAAAAACCTTTTTCGACAAGTCTAGCTTTGTAGATAGTAACACTACTATCAATGTCCGTCTTCCTCTTGAAGATCCATTTATTTTCTATGGCTTCCCGATCATCGGGCAAGTCAACCAAAATCCACACTTTGTTCTCATATATGGATCCCATCTCAGATTTCATGGCCTCAAACCATTTCGCGGAATCTGGCCTCACCATCGCTTCTTCATAGTTCATAGGTTCATCATGGTCTAGTAACATGAATTCCAGTACATGATTACTGTACCACTCTGGTGCGGATCTTACTCTGGTTTACCTACGAGATTCGGTAGTAACTTGATCTGAAGTTACATGATCATCATCATTAGCTTCCTCACTAATTGGTGTAGTAGTCACAAGAACAGATTTCTGTGATGAACTACTTTCCAATAAGGGAGAAGGTACAATTACCTTATCATGTTTTCTACTTTCCTCCCACTCACTTCTTTCGAGAGAAACTTCTTCTCTAGAAAGTATCCATTCTCAGCAACGAATGTCTTGCCTTCGGATCTGTGATAGAAGGTGTACCCAACTTTCTGCTTTGGGTATCCTATGAAGACACATTTCTCCGATTTGGGTTTGAGCTTATCATGATGAAACTTTTTCTTATAAGCATCGCAACCCCAAACTTTAAGAAACGACAACTTTGGTTTCTTGCCAAACCACAGTTCATATAGTGTCATCTCAACGGGTTTAGATGGTACCCTATTTAACGTGAATGCAGCTGTCTCTAATGCATGATCCCAAAACGATATTGGTAAATTGGTAAGAAACATCATAGATTGTACTATATCCAATAAAGTACGGTTATGACGTTCGAACACACCATTATGATGTGGTGTTCCAGGTGGCATGAATTTGTGAAACTATTTCACGTTGTTTTAACTGAAGACCAAACTCGTAACTCAAATATTTGTCTCCGCAATCAGATCGTAGAAACCTTATTTTCTTGTCACGATGATTTTCCACTTCACTCTGAAATTCTTTGAACTTTTGAAATGTTTCAGACTTATGTTTCATCAAGTAGATATACCCATATCTGCTCAAATCATCTGTGAAGGTCAGAAAATAACGATACCCGCCGCGAGCCTTAACACTCATCCGATCGCATACATCAGTATGTATTATTTCCAATAAGTCAGTTGCTCGCTCCATTGTTCCGGAGAACGAAGTCTTAGTCATCTTGCCCATGAGGCATGGTTCGCAAGCATCAAGTGATTCATAATCAAGTGATTCCAAAATCTCATCAGCATGGAGTTTCTTCATGCGCTTTACACCAATATGACCTAAACGGCAGTGCCACAAATAAGTTGCACTATCGTTATTAACTTTGCATCTTTTGGTTTCAATATTATGAATATGTGTATCATTATGATCGAGATCCAATGAACCATTTTCATTGGGTGTGTAACCATATAAGGTTTTTATTCATTTAAACAGAACAACAATTTATTCTCTTACTTAAATGAATAACCGTATTGCAAAAAACATGATCAAATCATATTCGTGCTTAATGCAAACACCAAATAACACTTATTTAGGTTCAACACTAATCCCGAAAGTATAGGGAGTGTGCGATGATGATCATATCAATCTTGGAACCACTTCCAACACACATCGTCACTTCACCCTTAACTAGTCTCTTTTTATTCTGCAACTCCCATTTCGAGTTACTAATCTTAGCAACTGAACTAGTACCAAATACTGAGGGGTTGCTATAAACACTAGTAAAGTACACATCAATAACATGTATATCAAATATACTTATGTTCACTTTGCCATCCTTCTTATTCGCCAATCACTTGGGGTAGTTCCGCTTCCAGTGACCAATCCCTTTGCAGTAGAAGCACTTAGTCTCAGGCTTAGGACCAGACTTGGGCTTCTTCACTTGAGCAGCAACTCGCTTGTCGTTCTTCTTGAAGTTCCCCTTCTTCCCTTTGCCCTTTTCTTGAAACTAGTGGTCTTGTCTACCATCAACACTTGATGTTTTTCTTGATTTCTACCTTCGTCGATTTTAGCATCACGAAGAGCTTGGGAATCATTTCCGTTATCCCTTGCATATTATAGTTCATCACGAAGTTCTACAAACTTGGTGATGGTGACTAGAGAATTCTGTCAATCACTATTTTCTCTGGAAGATTAACTCCCACTTGATTCAAGCGATTGTAGTACCCAGACAATCTGAGCACATGCTCACTAGTTGAGCGATTCTCCTCCATCTTTTAGCTATAGAACTTGTTGGAGACTTCATATCTCTCAACTCGAGTATTTGCTTGAAATATTAACTTCAACTCCTGGAACATCTCATATGGTCCATGACGTTCAAAACGTCTTTGAAGTCCCGATTCTAAGCCGTTAAGCATGGTGCACTAAACTATCAAGTAGTCATCATATTGAGCTAGCCAAACGTTCATAATGTTTGCATCTGCTGCTGCAATAGGTCTGTCACCTAGCGGTGCATCAAGGACATAATTCTTCTGTGCAGCAATGAGGATAAACCTCAGATCACGGATCCAATCCGCATCATTGCTACTAACATCTTTCAACATAATTTTCTCTAGGAACATATCAAAATAAACACAGGGAAGCAACAACGCGAGCTATTGATCTACAACATAGATATGCTAATACTACCAGGTCTAAGTTCATGATAAATTTAAGTTCAATTTAATCATATTACTTAAGAACTCCCACTTAGACAGACATCTCTCTAGTCATCTAAGTGATCACGTGATCCAAATCAACTAAACCATAACCGGTCATCACGTGAGATGGAGTAGTTTTCAATGGTGAACATCTTATGTTGATCATATCTACTATATGATTCACGCTCGACCTTTTGGTCTCCGTGTTCCGAGGCCATATCTGCATATGCTAGGCTCGTCAAGTTTAACCTGAGTATTCCGCGTGTGCAAAACTGGCTTGCACCCGTTGTAGATGGACGTAGAGCTTATCACACCCGATCATCATGTGGTGTCTGGGCACGACGAACTTTGGCAACGGTGCATACTCAGGGAGAACACTTCTTGATAATTTTTTAGTGAGAGATCATCTTAAAATGCTACCGTCAATCAAAGCAAGATAAGATGTATAATAGATAAACATCGCATGCAATCAATATAAGTGATATGATATGGCCATCATCATATTGTGCTTGTGATCTCCATCTCCGAAGAACCATCATGATCACCATCGTCACCGGTGTGACACGTTGATCTCCATCGTAGCATCATTGTCGTTTACGCCATCTATTGCTTCTACGACTATCGCTACCGCTTAGTGATAAAGTAAAGCAATTACAGGGCGTTTGCATTTCATACAATAAAGCGACAACCATATGTCTCCTGCTAGTTGCCGATAACTTCGGTTACAAAACATGATCATCTCATACAATAAAATATAGCATCATGCCTTGTCCATATCACATCACAACATGCCCTGCAAAAACAAGTTAGACGTCCTCTACTTTGTTGTTGCAATTTTTACGTGGTTGCTATGGGCTGAGCAAGAACCGTTCTTACCTACGCATCAAAACCACAACGATAGTTCGTCAAGTTGGTGTTGTTTTAACCTTCACAAGGACCGGGCATAGCCACACTCGGTTCAACTAAAGTTGGAGAAACTGACACCCGCTAGTCACCTGTGTGCAAAGCACGGCAGTAAAACCAGTCTCGCGTAAGCGTACGCGTAATGTCGATCCGGGCCGCTTCATCCAACAATACCGCCGAACCAAAGTATGACATGCTGGTAAGCAGTATGACTTGTATCGCCCACAACTCACTTGTGTTCTACTCGTGCATATAACATCAACGCATAAAACCTAGGCTCGGATGCCACTGTTGGGGAACGTAGTAATTTCAAAAATTTCCTACGCACATGCAAGATCATGGTGATGATATAGCAACGAGAGGGGAGAGTGTTGTCTACGTACCCTCGTAGACCGAAGCGGAAGCGTTGACGCAACGTAGAGGAAGTAGTCGTACGTCTTCCCGGTCCAACCGATCCAAGAACCGTTACTCCGGCACCTCCGAGTTCTTGACACACGTACAGCTCGATGACGCACCCCGGGCTCCGATCCAGCAAAGCTTCGGGGAGGAGTTTCGTCAGCACGACGGCGTGGTGACGATCTTGATGTTCAACCGTCGCAGGGCTTCGCCTAAGCACCGCTACAATATGACCGAGGTGTAATATCGTGGAGGGGGGCACCGCACATGGCTAAGGAATGATCACGAAGATCAACTTTTGTGTACATGGGGTGCCCCCTGCCCCCGTATATAAAGGAGTGGAGGAGGGGAGGGCCGGCCGTCTCTATGGCGCGCCCTAGGGGAGTCCTACTCCCACCGGGAGTAGGATTCCCCCTTTTCCTAGTCCAACTAGGAATCCTTCCAAGTATTAGGAGTAGGAGACAAGGAAGGGGAAGAGAGAAGGGAAGGAAGGAAGGGGTGCGGCCCCTCCCCCTAGTCCACTTCGGACTAGGCCATGGGGGGGCGCGCGGCCTGCCCTAGGCAGCCCCTCTCTCTTTCCCGTATGGCCCAATAAGGCCCAATACTTCTCCCCGGCGAATTCCCGTAACTCTCCGGTACTTCGATAAATACCCGAATCACTCGGAACCTTTCCGAACTCCGAATATAGTCGTCCAATATATCGATCTTTACGTCTCGACCATTTTGAGACTCCTCGTCATGTCCCCGATCTCATCTGGTACTCCGAACTCCTTCGGTACATCAAAACTCATAAACTCATAATATAACTGTCATCGAAACCTTAAGCGTGCGGACCCTATGGTTCGAGAACAATGTAGACATGACCGAGACACGTCTTCGGTCAATAACCAATAGTGGGACCTGGATACCCATATTGGTTCCTACATATTCTACGAAGATCTTTATCGGTCAGACCGCATAACAACATACGTTGTTCCCTTTGTCATCAGTATGTTACTTGCCCGAGATTCGATCGTCGGTATCCAATACCTAGTTCAATCTCGTTACTGGCAAGTCTCTTTACTCGTTCCGTAATACAGCATCCCGCAACTAACTCATTAGTTGCAATGCTTGCAAGGCTTAAGTGATGTGCATTACCGAGAGGGCCCAGAGATACCTCTCCGACAATCGGAGTGACAAAACCTAATCTCGAAATACGCCAACCCAACATGTACCTTTGGAGACACCTGTAGTACTCCTTTATAATCACCCAGTTACGTTGTGACGTTTGGTAGTACCCAAAGTGTTCCTCCGGTAAATGGGAGTTGCATAATCTCATAGTTACAGGAATATGTATAAGTCATGAAGAAAGCAATAGTAACATACTAAATGATCGGGTGCTAAGCTAACTGAATGGGTCATGTCAATCAGATCATTCAACTAATGATGTGATCCCGTTAATCAAATAACAATTCTTTGTCCATGGTCAGGAAACATAACCATCTTTGATTAACAGGCTAGTCAAGTAGAGGCATACTAGTGACATTCTGTTTGTCTATATATTCACACATGTATTATGTTTCCGATTAATACAATTCTAGCATGAATAATAAACATTTATCATGAAATAAGGAAATAAATAATAACTTTATTATTGCCTCTAGGGCATATTTCCTTCATTTTCTACTTTTCTCTGCGTTTGAAGCTATTTTTTTTTAGAAAATAAAAATTTGGAAAGTATTGTTTCCTAACTGTGACATAATTTTATTGTAGGGTGAAGATGAGAAAATTTGTAAAAATGAAGCCCCTCTGGATGCACGAGATAGATGGATTTTTACTGCACATTACTGGAAAGAAATTGTAGCTTTTCAATTTCAGGTTGGTTAGTTTTCTTCCCTTCAAAGGGTGCATGGCGTGAAGTTATTGCTTATCTAACCTGGAAGAATCCCATAGGCTGTGTAACTGTCACGAGAGCTTGATGCAATCTGATGAAAACTAGAACTAGATTAGCAGTTCCAAAGATGAATGGAGCAGCGGAGTTGCATATGAAGGCAAACCTAACAAGTTTGCATCATAGTTGCCCAGGAAGGTAGGAACTCATTTGCTACTGTACTAACTGAACTATTTGTTTATAGGCAATGAGATTTTGATCATGGAAGGATGCGGTTGTTTTGATGAGAGTGTAATGCAGGAGATCGGTTCTTAGATCTGACTGTATCGTAATACTCCCTCTGTCTTAAAGTAAGTGTCTCAATCTTAGTACAATTTTGTACTAAAGTTAGTACAATTTTTGCTTATGTTGTACACAACTAGAAATTCAGAATGTTCGTGAGAGAGTAAAACAGAGAAGGGGGAGAAGGAACAACCAAGATGCAAGCTTTGTGCTACCACTCAATCACATATGGTCCACAATCTTGGTTACTCAATGTTCATATTATTGTAATTTTTGTACCTAAAAGGTCTTAACTATATTAACCGTGTATAATTTTCAAATATTAATAGTTGCACCTTAAAACCCTATGAAACAATCACCTGTACCCTATGATCTTACTACGCTTCACATAGCTGAGTTAGCGCTACGTTTTGCATGACATTCTTTGATGGGTCTTCAGTTGTTGGTCAATGTTATCCTGGTCTACATGGTTACATTTTGTTGTTTCAAATAATTGTGCTTTCCTCATCAATGGGTTTTTCTTTAGGTAATATAAGACACATGATCAATGTCCATGAGGGGAGTAGTTCTCAGACTTCCCACGGTCAGCAGAATGACCAGGGTCCTATTTCTTAGTGGATAGTTGGTTTCTGGTGGATCCGATCACCATTCCTTGGAAAAACTTCCTGAGCAAATGGTACAAGTGATCATGTACCAGTGCTTTCACTTGAGCCTGTAGAAGTAGTACTTGAAATGTATGGGGTCAATGATGAAGGGGTACACTCTGCTAATATGGTCAGGCCAATTCTACCATTTATTTTCCAAGTTGAAAACCATCTTCAAAGCTCCCCAGCAGCCAACAACAATGATCCTTCACCGGCAGGCTGTTTGATTTTTGGTGAACCTTTTGTATCATTTTGATTACATATTGAGAGGATTGTACATAGAGAGTTTGATCTTTTGGCGAACCTTTTATATCATTTTGCTTATATATATATTGGGGGAACTGTATATAGAGAGGAAGTGTCCACGTCCAAGCTTCGTACGCATCCGCAGCGCCCATTTACTGAAGACCGTATCATCAGTTACACAGGTAGCTGCCCACCTATGACACGACTTCTTCGCAATGGCGCTCTATCATTTCATAATTGGTCCTAACACCATGGGTGGGTATTCCAGAATCATTTAATTGAAACTCCAATGCCGTATATACTCACGCTTGAGCTCTTCTACTGTCTTGTGTATCTTTCCACCATGCAAGTTCCCGTCGTTTTAGTTTTCTTTCAGCACGTTGTGTTCAGTTATAATAAGTGAATCTTCTCCATAATGTAATAGTGTGCTCTTTTCATCCAAGTTGTATGACATCTGTAAGTTAATTATGAATGCAAGCCTTTTCTCTTCAATTAACTTGTGTGATGGTTGCAATTCAGTTTTTCCTTTTAATTACCGAACGATGAAAAAATGTACATGCAAAATAAACCTAGCAAACATACAAGTAACTCTGGCTCCGGAACCTGTCGAGCTAGAGAATATAGAAGAGGTAAAAGATTCTGCTGTTGCTGCATGCGCGCGTGACCCAAGGACCCAAAGCCCACTGCATGGAGCTCTCTGCCAGAATATGACCAGCTCTCAGGCATATGCCTCACATCTGCCTAAAATCTGCCTAGATTTAGGTAAAAAATAGCAAAACTCATTTTTTAGGGAAAACGTCTATTCGCCTTGTGTGAGGCAAGAATTAGGCCAAGCGCCCGCTTTCCGGCCACTTTTTAGGCACGCGAGCGCCATGTCGTTTTCTCACCAAACCTGACCTGGGGTTTTTTGTGCCCGCGCACACGTCGTGCGCTGTAAGTGCCCAGTTGCTCAGTTCCTCTATACGTGGTCAGTTTCTAGTTTTCTTCTTCTCAAGTCCTTGTTCCTACGTAAAATGTAAGGGCATCTCCAAGGTCAGTCCACACGCATAGATGCGGAAACCGGCCATCGAACGTTACCCTCATACGTTTCAAATCGTATTTTAACAGACCGGACGTTCATGCAAACCGGCTGATTTTCATATAAACCGGAGCACATTCATAACAATTCGGACATTTTTCATTAAAAAAGGAGGGACCTAAACCTATCCTACCGCGGCGCCCATCGTCCACTTCTTTGTATCTCATATCGTTCAAGACCCGTGAAGTGAAGGTGTGGTCTCCGGCAAGCAAGGGTATGACATGGGAGATGGACCGACACACTTGGGACACAATGATTTGCCACCTCTCATGTGCTACGCATCCTTGGAGGAGTCCACGACCTATCCATCGCGGGTGTCGGTGGAGGTGAGGTCGATGATGGACGTAAATGCTCTGCCACTATCCGCCTGCCACATGCGCCCCCGAAAGTTGGACGGTGGCGTGTAGGACGTGCAGCTGGCGGTATTCACGCCCTTGACCGCTTGCGCCGCTAGTGCATTTGCTGTCGTGTCTGGCTACGCTGCCTCCGCGTTGCGAGCGGCATGTTGAGCACGCGCGGCCTCGTAGAGCGCCCGCTGCTCCAGAATGAAACTCGGGTTCACCGCAACCATGGCGGCCATGGCCTCCTCGCTTGCGCGCTCGCCGTAGATTTGACTCTCCGCCAGCCAGCGCTTCTCGAGAAGGAATAGATTGTACTGCTACTCCTGCGCATGTCGAAACATTGACATAGGAGTCGGGCGCAGGCTGCTCCTCCTCCGCCATGGCGGCGTCGAAGTGCGCTTGTGCCCGCTCCATGGCCAAACTGACAAGCTTAGGCACATGGTCCGGTGTGGGGTCGTCATCCGAGCTCGTCCTCATCATAGGTTCGTCGTCGGAGACCTCGGGCGAGCTAGCCGGCTTGTCGTGCTCCATCCGCCTTGCGAGGCGGGTCTGCCAGGCGGTTGCAAGGGAGGCCATCTTTCTCGTGCTTCTGCTCCAATGACAGGCTCTCCCAGAAAGCCCTAGACCTTGCGGTCATGGCAGATGTGGTGCAAGAGAGGAGGATGTGGTGTGGTGTGGTGTGGAGTTAGCCAGGTGTGGCCACCTTTAAATAGCCGATTCCGATGAGGCCAAGCATTCGGGAGAATCAATGTGCGGCAGCGGAGTTGGTTCCTCAGCCGGAGAGCCTTCCTTAATGGCGGCATATGGATGGACGGGCATCGAACGGACTTGGTAGACATCCGTCCAGTCCCATTCAGTAAATGTCTCTCCGGCATTGAACATGCGCGGACATCGGAGACGCGGTGCGGACGGTGCGTTGCTTCAGTGCCAGCGGCAGTGAGAGATCTCGTTCGCTAGGCCGGCGTCAATGCGGAGCGGCTGCTCTACAGCGGCATGAATGCGGGCAGCTGGTGTCGGGCGGGAATGCGTGCGGGCGAGGGAGGACTTTAGATGGGTCAGGTCAGGTTAGTCAGGAGCGGGCGTGATAGCAGTCCTGATGCCCGCAAAGCCCCCCCCCCCCCCCCCCCCACCCTAGTTTGTCTTCGGTTTGCGAGAAAAAGCACGTCCGGACCGTCGCTGGATGACAAACATGTCAGGACCGCGTGGTCCATATGGCTGCGGATGGTTTGAGGGTCGGCGTTGGAGATGCCCTAAAGGATGTTTCATTACTCAATGAGGCATATTAACCACACCGCGATGCGCACGGTACAGCATCCATACGCAGCAAGCGCATGACTAACTTTATTCTGCGCGCGGCTAGTAGAAAAAAATCTCACTAGAATCGGCTGTAGCCAGCCTTTGGATCTCTTCAACGAGCACATGAGACTTTGAGCGATCACAAACTGTGCCTTCAATTGTTCAACATCGCCACTACTTCGGCACTATCGAACTCGACCACGATGGCCTGGTCCGGTGCAGGGCCATTATCGCCAGTGAGAACTTCCCCGCATGCAGTATAGTAGATGAGCTCACGTCGGTCATCGCACAGCACCATGCCCTCACCATCGGCGCCTGTAGCAGGTGCATGGCTACCATCAGTGTTTAGCTTCATCCAGACGGGTGGAGGGGACACCATGCGCAGCCAGGTGAGGTGGGCATCCAGCCAGAGTTCCAACATGAAAAACCATTTTACCCTTTCCCAAATCGCCATGGGGGTATTGTTTGTAGAGGATTGGTGCAACTCACGATATATTCATCGGGTGCGTATGCACGTATATATATAGGTACAAAGGGAGTCTAGACCTCAACTATACAAGGAAAGAGGTAGACTTGTTGTTGTACAAGAAACACACATGCAATATACATCTAAACACCCCCCCCCCCCCCCCCCCCCCCGCAGTCGAAGCGTCGCTACGGCCGACGCAAAGGCTGGATCGAAACTCCTCGAAAGGGGCCATAGGCAACCCCTTGGTCATGATGTCCGCAAACTGTTGGGAAGTAGGGACGTGGAGAACGCGGACATGACCAAGAGCTACCTGTTCCCGAACAAAATGAATATCCAGCTCAATGTGCTTGGTGCGACGATGATGAACCGGGTTGGCGGAGAGGTAAACCGCGGAGACATTGTCACAGTAGACAATCGTGGCCTTGTCAATAGGACAAGAGAGCTCATGAAGAAGTTGACGAAGCCAGGAGCACTCTGCAACAACATTAGCCACCGCTCGATATTCTGCCTCAGCGCTGGACCGAGAAACAGTGGGCTACCGTTTAGACGACCAAGAGATCAAGGACGGTCCAAGATAAACACAATACCCCGAGGTGGAACGTCGCGTGTCGGGGCAGCCGGCCCAGTCAGTATCAGAATAAGCGGTGATGTCCATAGCAGTGGAGGCATGAAGAGTCAATCCGAGATCCATGGTGCCGCGAATGTAACGGAGAACACGTTTGACCGCGGTCCAGTGAGCATCACGAGGGGCATGCATGTGTAAGCAGACGTGCTGGACAGCATACTGAAGCTTCGGTCGTGTCAGGGTGAGATACTGAAGGGCGCCCACAATAGACCGATAAAACGAAGCATCCGGAGTAGGTGAGCCGTCGGTGGCAGAGAGCTTGGCCTTCGTGTCGACAGGAGTAGATGCGGGTTTGCAATTAAGCATCCCAGCGCGATCAAGAAGCTCATGAGCATACTTCCGCTGATGAAGAAAGAAACCATCCGCACGTCGAACAACCTCGATGCCGAGGAAATAGTGTAGAGGACCAAGGTCCTTAATGGCAAACTCAGCGCGAAGACGATCGGTAAGCTGTCGAAGAAGAGCACTAGAGCAAGTTGTCATGATGATGTCGTCGACATAAAGTAGTAAGTAGGCGGTAGCATCCCCGTGTTGGTAAATGAATAGCGAAGCATCGGAGCGAGCGGAGCGGAAGCCGAGCTGATGAAGAAATGCTACAATGCGCTGGTACCAAGCACGGGGAGCCTGCTTGAGCCCGTACAAGGAGCAAGAAAGCAGGCAAACATGCTCCGGACAGGTGTCGTCGACGAACCCTGTAGGCTGCTGGCAATAGACCTGCTCCTCAATATGGCCATGGAGGAAAGCGTTGGAGACGTCCATCTGGTGCACCGGCCAGGCACGAGATACCGTGAGCTGAAGAACAGTGCGAATCGTCCCGGGCTTGACAACCGGTGCAAATGTATCCGTGAAGTCAACGCCAGCGCGTTGTCGAAAGCCTCGGACCACCCAACGAGCTATATAGCGATCGAGGGTGCTGTCGGGATGAAACTTGTGCTTTAACACCCACTTCCCGGTAATGATGTTGGCGTGTCGGGGGCGGGGTACAAGCTGCCAAGTCGCATTGCGCTGTAGACCCTAAAATTCCTCCTTCATCGCTGCATACCAAAGCGGGTCGCGAAGTGTTGGGGAACATTGCAGAAAATAAAAAAAATTCTACGGTTTCACCAAGATCCATCTATGAGTTCATCTAAGCAACGAGTCAAGGGAGACAGATTGCATCTACATACCACTTGTAGATCGCGTGCGGAAACGTTCAAGGGAACGGGGATGATGGAGTCGTACTCGCCGTGATCCAAATCACCGATGACCAAGTGCCGAACGGACGGCACCTCCGCGTTCAACACACGTACGGTGCAGATGACGTCTCCTCCTTCTTGATCCAGCAAGGGGGAAGGAGAGGTTGAGGAAGATGGCTCCAGCAGCAGCACGACGGCGTGATGTTGGTGGAGAAGCAGCACTCCGGCAGGGCTTCGCCAAGCACGTGACGGAGGAGGAGAGGTGTAGCAGGGGAGAGGGAGGCGCCAAGATGCAAGGGTGCGGCTGCCCCCTCCCTCCCCCCCTTTATATAGGCCCCCTGGGGGGCGCCGGCCCTTGGAGATCTGATCTCCCAAGGGGGGCGGCGGCCAGGGGGGTGGAGTACCCCCCAAGGCAAGTGGGGCGCCCCCCCCCCCCAACCCTAGGGTTTTAACCCTAGGCGCAGGGGGTGGGACTAGCGGGGCGCACTAGCCCACTATGGGCTGGTTCCCCTTCCCACTTTAGCCCATGGGGCCCTCCAGGATGGGTGGCCCCACCCGGTGGACCCCCGGGACCCATCCGGTGGTCCCGGTACAATACCGGTGACCCCCGAATCTTTCCCGATGGCCGAAACTGCACTTCCTATATATAATTCTTTACCTCCGGACCATTCCGGAACTCCTCGTGACGTTCGGGATCTCATCCGGGACTCCGAACAACTTTCGGATTACTGCATATTCATATCTTTACAACCCTAGCATCACCGAACCTTAAGTGTGTAGACCCTACGGGTTCGGGAGACATGCAGACATGACCGAGACGTATCTCCGGCCAATAACCAACAGCGGGATATGGATACCCATGTTGGCTCCCACATACTCCTTGATGATCTCATCAGATGAACCATGATGTCGAGGATTCAATTAATCCCGTATTCAATTCCCTTTGTCAATCGGTACGTTACTTGCCCGAGACTCGATCGTCGGTATCCCAATACCTCGTTCAGTCTCGTTACCGGCAAGTCACTTTACTCGTACCGTAATGCATAATCCCGTGACCAAACACTTGGTCACTTTGAGCTCATTATGATGATGCATTACCGAGTGGGCCCAGAGATACCTCTCCGTCATACGGAGTGACAAATCCCAGTCTCGATCCGTGTCAACCCAACAGACACTTTCGGAGATACCTGTAGTGCACCTTTATAGTCACCCAGTTACGTTGTGACGTTTGATACACCCAAAGTACTCCTATGGTATCCGGGAGTTACACGATCTCATGGTCTAAGGAAGAGATACTTGACATTTGAAAAGCTCTAGCAAAACGAACTACACGATCTTGTGCTATGCTCAGGATTGGGTCTTGTCCATCACATCATTCTCCTAATGATGTGATCCCGTTGTCAATGACATCTAATGTCCATAGTCAGGAAACCATGACTATCTCTTGACCAACGAGCTAGTCAACTAGAGGCTTACTAGGGACGTATGTATTCACACGTGTATTACGATTTCCGGATAATACAATTATAGCATGAATAAAAGACAATTATCATAAACAAGGAAATATAATAATAATCCTTTTATTATTGCCTCTAGGGCATATTTCCAACAGTCTCCCACTTGCACTAGAGTCAATAATCTAGTTACATTGTGATGAATCGAACATCCATAGAGTTCTGGTGTTGATCATGTTTTGCTCGCGAGAGAGGTTTAGTCAACGGATCTGCGACATGCAGATCCGTATGTACTTTGCAAATATCTATGTCTCCATCTTGAACATTTTCACGGATGGAGTTGAAGCGACGCTTGATGTGCCTGGTCTTCTTGTGAAACTTGGGCTCCTTGGCAAGGGCAATAGCTCCAATGTTGTCACAGAAGAGTTTGATCGGCCCCGACGCATTGGGTATGACTCCTAGGTCGGTGATGAACTCCTTCACCCAAATAGCTTCATGTGCTGCCTCCGAGGTTGCCATGTACTCCTCTTCACATGTAGATCCCGCCACGACGCTCTGCTTGCAGCTGCACCAGCTTACTGCTCCACCATTCAACATATACACGTATCCGGTGTGTGACTTAGAGTCATCCAAATCTGTGTCGAAGCTAGCGTCGACGTAACCCTTTACGGCGAGCTCTTCGTCACCTCCATAAACGAGAAACATGTCCTTTGTCCTTTTCAGGTACGTCAGGATATTCTTGACCGCTGTCCAGTGTTCCTTGCCGGGATTACTTTGGTACCTCCCTACCAAACTTACGGCAAGGTTTACATCAGGTCTGGTACACAGCATGGCATACATAATAGATCCTATGGCTGAAGCATAGGGGATGACACTCATCTCTTCTTTATCTTTTGCCGTGGTCGGGCATTGAGCCGAGCTCATCTCACACCTTGCATGACAGGCAAGAACCCTTTCTTGGACTGATCCATTTTGAACTTCTTCAAAATCTTATCAAGGTATGTGCTTTGTGAAAGACCTATGAGGCGTCTCGATCTATCCCTATAGATCTTGATGCCTAATATGTAAGCAGCTTCTCCAAGGTCCTTCATTGAAAAACACTTATTCAAGTAGGCCTTAATGCTGTCCAAAAGTTCTATATCATTTCCCATCAAAAGTATGTCATGTACATATAATATGAGAAATGCTACAGAGCTCCCACTCACTTTCTTGTAAACGCAGGCTTCTCCATAAGTCTGCATAAACCCAAACGCTTTGATCATCTCATCAAAGCGAATGTTCCAACTCCGAGATGCTTGCACCAGCCCATAAATGGATCGCTGGAGCTTGCATACTTTGTTAGCATTCTTAGGATCGACAAAACCCTCCGGCTGCATCATATACAGTTCTTCCTTCAGATGCTCGTTAAGGAATGCCGTTTTGACGTCCATCTGCCATATCTCATAATCATAGTATGCGGCAATTGCTAACATGATTCGGACGGACTTCAGCTTCGCTACGGGAGAGAATGTCTCATCGTAGTCAACCCCTTGAACTTGCCGATAACCCTTAGCGACAAGTCGAGCTTTATAGACGGTAATGTTACCATCCGCGTCCGTCTTCTTCTTAAAGATCCATTTGTTTTCTATCGCTCGCCGATCATCGGGCAAGTCTATCAAAGTCCATACTTTGTTTTCATACATCGATTCTATCTCGGATTGCATGGCTTCAAACCATTTGTTGGAATCTGGGCCCGCCATCGCTTCTTCATAGTTCGAAGGTTCACCATTGTCTAACAACATGATTTCCAGGACAGGGTTGCCATACCACTCTGGTGTGGAACGTGTCCTTGTGGACCTACGGGGTTCAGTAGCAACTTGATCCGAAGTACCTTGATCATAATCATTAATTTCCTCTCCAGTTGGCATAGGCACCACAGGAACATTTTCCTGAGCTGCACTACTTTCTGGTTCAAGAGATAGTACTTCATCGAGTTCTACTTTCCTCCCACTTACTTCTTTCGAGAGAAACTCTTTTTCCAGAAAGGATCCGTTCTTGGCAACAAAGGTCTTGCCCTGGGATCTTAAGTAGAAGGTATACCCAATGGTTTCCTTAGGGTATCCTATGAAGATGCATTTTTCTAACTTGGGTTCAAGCTTTTCAGGTTGTAATTTCTTGACATAAGCATCGCATCCCCAAACTTTTAGAAATGACAGCTTAGGTTTCTTCCCAAACCATAATTCATACGGTGTCGTCTCAACGGATTTAGACGGTGCCCTATTTAAAGTGAATGTAGCTGTCTCTAGAGCATATCCCCAAAATGATAGCGGTAAATCGGTAAGAGACATCATAGACCGCACCATATCCAATAGAGTGCGATTACAACGTTCGGACACACCATTACGCTGAGGTGCTCCAGGCAGCGTGAGTTGTGAAACGATTCCACATTTCCTTAAGTGTGTACCAAATTCGTGACTTAAGTATTCTCCTCCATGATCTGATCGTAGGAACTTTATCTTTCGGTCATGTTGATTCTCTACCTCATTCTGAAATTCCTTGAACTTTTCAAAGGTCTCAGACTTGTGTTTCATCAAGTAGACATACCCATATCTACTCAAGTCAGCAGTGAGAGTGAGAACATAACAATATCCTCCGCGGGCCTCAACGCTCATTGGACCGCACACATCGGTATGTATGATTTCCAATAAGTTGGTTGCTCGCTCCATTGTTCCGGAGAACGGAGTCTTGGTCGTTTTGCCCATGAGGCATGGTTCGCACGTGTCAAATGATTCGTAATCGAGAGACTCTAAAAGTCCATCAGCATGGAGCTTCTTCATGCGCTTGGCACCAATGTGACCAAGGCGGCAGTGCCACAAGTATGTGGGACTATCATTATCAACTTTACATCTTTTGGTATTCACACTATGAATATGTGTAACATTACGTTCGTGATTCATTAAGAATAAACCATTGACCATCGGGGCATGACCATAAAACATATCTCTCATATAAATAGAATAACCATTATTCTCGGATTTAAATGAGTAGCCATCTCGTATTAAACGAGATCCAGATACAATGTTCATGCTCAAACTTGGGACTAAATAACAATTATTGAGGTTCATAACTAATCCCGTGGGTAAATGTAGAGGTAGTGTGCCGACGGCGATCACATCGACCTTGGAACCATTCCCGACGCGCATCGTCACCTCGTCCTTCGCCAGTCTCCGCTTATTCCGCAGCTCCTGCTGTGAGTTACAAATATGAGCAATGGCACCGATATCAAATACCCAGGAGTTACTACGAGTACTAGTAAGGTACACATCAATTACATGTATATCAAATATACCTTTAGTGTTGTCGGCCTTCTTGTCCGCTAAGTATTTGGGGCAGTTCCGCTTCCAATGATCCTTCCCCTTGCAATAAAAGCACTCAGTCTCAGACTTGGGTCCATTCTTTGACTTCTTCCCGGCAGCTGGCTTACCGGGCGCGGCAACATCTTTGCCGTCCTTCTTGAAGTTCTTCTTACCCTTGCCCTTTTTAAACTTAGTGGTCTTATTGACCATCAACACTTGATGTTCTTTCTTGATTTCAACCTTTGCTTACTTCAGCATGGAAAATACTTCAGGAATGGTCTTCACCATCCCCTGCATATTGTAGTTCAACACAAAGCTCTTGTAGCTTGGTGGGAGCAACTGAAGGATTCTGTCAATGACCGCCTCGTCCGGGAGGTTGATCTCCAGCTGGGACAGGCGGTTGTGCAACCCAGACATTTTGAGTATGTGCTCACTGACAGAACTGTTTTCCTCCATCTTACAACTATAGAGCTTGTCGGATACTTCATATCTCTCGACCCGGGCATGAGCTTGAAAAACCATTTTCAGCTCCTTGAACATCTCATATGCTCCGTGCTTCTCAAAACGCTTTTGGAGCCCCGGTTCTAAGCTGTAAAGCATGCTGCACTAAACGAGGGAGTAATCATCAGCACGTGACTGCCAAACGTTCATAACGTCTTGGTTCTGTGGGATGGGTGCTTCACCTAGCGGTTCATGTAGGACATATGCTTTCTTGGCTGCTATGAGGATGATCCACAGGTTCCGGACCCTGTCCGAATAGTTGCTGCCATCATCTTTCAGCTTGGTTTTCTCTAGGAACGCGTTGAAGTTCATGTTGACATGAGCGTTGGCCATTTGATCTACAAGACATATTTTGCAAAAAGTTTTAGACTAAGTTCATGATAATTAAGTTCATCTAATCAAATTATTGAATGAACTCCCACTCAGATTGACATCCCTCTAGTCATTTAAGTGTTACACGATCCGAGTCGACTAGGCCGTGTCCGATCATCACGTGAGATGGGCTAGTCATCATCGGTGAACATCTCCATGTTGATCGTATCTTCCATACGACTCATGTTCGACCTTTTGGTCTCTTGTGTTCCGAGGCCATGTCTGTACATGCTAGGCTCATCAAGTTAACCCTAAGTGTTCTGCATGTGTAAATCTGTCCTACACCCGTTGTATGTGAACGTAAGGATCTATCACACCCGATCATCACGTGGTGCTTCGAAACGACGAACTTTAGCAACGGTGCACAGTTAGGGGGAACACTTTCTTGAAATTATTATAAGGGATCATCTTATTTACTACCGCCGTTCTAAGTAAACAAGATGCATAAAACATAATAAACATCACATGCAATTATATAGTAGTGACATGATATGGCCAATATCATATAGCTCCTTCGATCTCCATCTTCGGGGCTCCATGATCATCTTCGTCACCGGCATGACACCATGATCTCCATCATCATGATCTCCATCATTGTGTCTTCATGAAGTTGTCACACCAACGACTAGTTCCACTTCTATGGCTAACGCGTTTAGCAATAAAGTAAAGTAATTTACATGGCGTTCTTCAATGACACGCAGGTCATACAAAAAATAAAGACAACTCCTATGGCTCCTGCCGGTTGTCATACTCATCGACATGCAAGTCGTGATTCCTATTACAAGAACATGATCTCATACATCACAATATATCATTCATCATTCATCACAACTTCTGGCCATATCACATCACATGACAATTGCTGCAAAAACAAGTTAGACGTCCTCTAATTGTTGTTGCATCTTTTACGTGGCTGCAATTGGGTTCTAGCAAGAACGTTTTCTTACCTACAAATAACCACAACATGATTTTGTCAACTTCTATTTACCCTTCATAAGGACCCGTTTCGTCGAATCCGCTCCAACTAAAGTGGGAGAGGCAGACACCCGCTAGCCACCTTATGCAACTAGTGCATGTCAGTCGATGGAACCTGTCTCACGTAAGCGTACGTGTAAGGTCGGTCCGGGCCGATTCATCCCACAATACCACTGAAGCAAGAAAAGACTAGTAGCGGCAAGCAAGTTGACAAGATCTACGCCCACAACAAAATTGTGTTCTACTCGTGCAATAGAGAACTACGCATAGACCTAGCTCATGATGCCACTGTTGGGGAACGTTGCAGAGAATAAAAAAATTCTATGGTTTCACCAAGATCCATCTATGAGTTCATCTAAGCAACGAGTCAAGGGAGAGAGATTGCATCTACATACCACTTGTAGATCGCGTGCGAAAACGTTCAAGGGAACGGGGATGATGGAGTCGTACTCGCCATGATCCAAATAACCGATGACCAAGTGCCGAACGGACGGCACCTCCGCGTTCAACACACGTACGGTGCAGATGACGTCTCCTCCTTCTTGATCCAGCAAGGGGGAAGGAGAGGTTGAGGAAGATGGCTCCAACAGCAGCATGACGGCGTGGTGTTGGTGGAGAAGCAGCACTCCGGCAGGGCTTCGCCAAGCACGTGACGGAGGAGGAGAGGTGTAGCAGGGGAGAGGGAGGCGCCAAGATGCAAGGGTGCGGCTGCCCCCTCCCTCCCCCCTTTATATAGGCCCCCTGGGGGAGGGCGCCGGCCCTTGGAGATCTGATCTCCCAAGGGGGGCGGGGGCCAGGGGGTGGAGTACCCCCCAAGGCAAGTGGGGCGCCCCCCCCCCCCCCCCACCCTAGGGTTTCAACCCTAGGCGCAGGGGGTGGGCCTAGGGGGGCGCACTAGCCCACTATGGGCTGGTTCCCCTTCCCACTTCAGCCCATGGGGCCCTCCGGGATGGGTGGCCCCACCCGGTGGACCCCCGGGACCCATCCGGTGGTCCCGGTACAATACCGGTGACCCCCGAATCTTTCCCGATGGCCGAAACTGCACTTCATATATATAATTCTTTACCTCCAGACCATTCCGGAACTCCTCGTGACGTCCGGGATCTCATCCGGGACTCCGAACAACTTTCGGATTACTGCATATTCATATCTTTACAACCCTAGCGTCACCGAACCTTAAGTGTGTAGACCCTACGGGTTCGGGAGACATGCAGACATGACCGAGACATATCTCCGGCCAATAACCATCAGCGGGATCTGGATACCCATGTTGGCTCCCACATACTCCTCGATGATCTCATCGGATGAACCATGATGTCGAGGATTCAATTAATCCCGTATTCAATTCCCTTTGTCAATCGGTACGTTACTTGCCCGAGACTCGATCGTCGGTATCCCAATACCTCGTTCAGTCTCGTTACCGGCAAGTCACTTTACTCATACCGTAATGCATGATCCCATGACCAAACACTTGGTCACTTTGAGCTCATTATGATGATGCATTACCGAGTGGGCCCAAAGATACCTCTCCGTCATACGGAGTGACAAATCCCAGTCTCGATCCGTGTCAACCCAACAGACACTTTCGGAGATACCTGTAGTGCACCTTTATGGTCACCTAGTTACGTTGTGACGTTTGGTACACCCAAAGTACTCCTACGGTATCCGGGAGTTACACGATCTCATGGTCTAAGGAAGAGATACTTGACATTTGAAAAGCTCTAGAAAAACGAACTACACGATCTTGTGCTATGCTCAGGATTGAGTCTTGTCCATCACATCATTCTCCTAATAATGTGATCCCGTTGTCAATGACATCTAATGTCCATAGTCAGGAAACCATGACTATCTGTTGACCAACGAGCTAGTCAACTAGAGGCTTACTAGGGACGTATTTGGTCTAAGTATTCACACGTGTATTACGATTTCCGGATAATACAATTATAGCATGAATAAAAGACAATTATCATAACAAGGAAATATAATAATAATCCTTTTATTATTGCCTCTAGGGCATATTTCCAACATGAAGAGCCATACGAGCGGAGGTAGGAAGAGGCGACAGGGGCGCCGTAGATGCCAGGCAAGCATACTCATCAGCGGAGTAACGGAGACTCGGCCGATGAACGCCCATGCGTGCAGGAGTGATAGGACCGGCGGGTGGTGGTGCAGTAGCCGGAGAAACAGCAGGTGCCGGGGGCGCGCCAGGCACGGCCGGGCTGGGCGACTGCCCCGACGAGGCTGGTGAAGATGTCGGGGTGGCCAGTGAAGAGCCTGGCGAGGCCGGCGAGGCTGACGAGACCGGTGTGGCCGGCGTAGCCGGCGAGGCCGGCGAGGCTGACGGCGTGGCCGGCGAGCCAGGCTGGGCGGCCAGCAAAGAGCCCGGCGTGGCCGGCAAAGCCTCCGACGAAGCCAGTAGAGGAGCTGGCGAGGCCAACGGTGCACGACCCAAAGGAAAGGGTCCCAGTGCAACACGTCGACGAAGAGAGCCAGACAAGGCATGATCCTCTCCAGCGGAGGGCACCTCCATGTGTTCCTGTGCAAAAGGAAAAGAGCACTCATCGAAATAAACATGCCTAGAAGTGATGACACGGTGAGACACCGGATCATAACATCGGTAGCCTTTAGTGTTAGCCGGGTAACCGAGAAAGACACAAGGCAAAGAGCGAGGGGCAAGTTTATGAGGGGCGGTGGCTACGACACTAGGATAACAGAGGCATCCGAAAATGTGAAGACCGTCGTAGGATGGAGGAGACCCGAAGAGAAGATGATGTGGGGTGTAGTTCCAATGAACACGACACGGACGAAGGTTAACTAGAAGGGTGGCGGTGGCAAGGGCATCCGGCCAAAACCAGGGTGGCATGTAGGCGTGAAACAGAAGGGTGCGGACGCAATCATTGAGAGTGCGAAGAACGCGTTCGGCCCGACCGTTTTGCTGGGAGGTGTAAGGACAGGTTAACCGAAAGATGGTGCCGTGGTTAGAGAGAAGTGTACGGATGGTGAGGTTATCGAATTCCTTCCCGTTGTCAGTTTGGAGAGCATGGATGGGACGACCGAACTGTGTAGACACATAAGAGTAAAAGGCGAGGAGAGTGGCGGGAACGTCAGATTTCCGACGAAGCAGAAAGGTCCACACAAAGTGAGAGTAGTCATCGAGAATAACAAGATAGTATAGAAAACCAGAATTACTTGTGATAGGTGACGTCCACACATCGCTATGAATTAATTCAAAAGGATAAGAAGCAACTGTCGAAGAAGAACTAAATGGGAGTCTAACATGTTTGCCCATGCGACATGCTTGACAAGAATGAGCATCCGCTTTATTACATGAAAAAGAGAAATCCTTGACTATTTGACGAAGAGCGGTGGTGCTAGGATGACCGAGACAGGCGTGCCAAAGATCGATGCCGGCGGAAAGAGCGAGAGGTCCAGTGCGTGATGATGATGAAGGATGGACGGGGTAAATGTCGCCGGGACTGTCACAACGGTGAAGAACCATCCGGGTGCGGGTGTCCTTAACAGAGAAACCAACTTTGTCAAATTCGACAGTTACAAAATTATCACGGGAAAGATTACGAACAGAGACTAAGTTTTGAATAAGTTGAGGAGACACGAGCACATTATTAAGAGACAAAGGCCTGGACGTAGAAGGAAAAGGAGTAGAACCGACATGAGTAATGGGAAGACCAGCGCCGTTACCGACAATGATACGAGAAGAAATATGAATGGGAGACGCGGAGGAGAGGTTACCCGGGTAGGCTGCCATATGAGATGATGCACCGGTGTCCATGAACCAGTCGCCACCGCCGGTGTAAGAACCGGGCTGAGGCGTGTATTGCAGCGCTGAGAGCAGAGCCGGGTCATAGGAGACCGGCAGCGGGGGGTAGCCAGCAAATCCCGTCACCCCCCCCCCCCCCCCACACACACACTAGGGTTTGGCGCGCCATAGCCAAACTGGGCGGGGTAGGGGGGCGGCGGTGGTGTCTGAGCGCTGAGCTGGGGCGCCGCGTAGAAGGCCTGGTGGGCTGCTGGTCGAGGCCCGAGAAGTCCTGGAAGTGGAGCGCGGGGAACCGGCATTGTATAGGCGTGTACAACTCCGGTCCAGGGATTGTGGCCGGTGCCCCATGGTGGCGAAGGAAGTTGCTGTTGCTGGCCACCACCACGCTGCTGTCCACCATCGTTGTTGGAGCGGTTGCCGCGGCCACGGCGACCACCACGGCCGCGCCAGTCGCCCTGGTTCTGCTGCTGTTGCTGGGGCGGAGGCACCGACGCCGGAGGCCGGGGCGGGAGGGCGCCGTAGGGTGTGCCGTAGCCACCCGCACCAGCGGCTGCTGGAGGCACCGGCGGGTGGGGCTGCGGGGGCAGCGAGGCGCCGTGGCCCCCGGCAGGAGATGCTGGTGTGGACCCACCGTGGGAGTAGCCGGCGGCGAAGGCGGTATGGACCGCACGAGCCCGCAGGTTCTTCAGGCGACGCTCCTCAAGACGTAGATAGGCCACCACCGGTTCATAAGTAGGGTTAGCCATAAGAGTAAGATTGGACGCGGCATTACTGAGATCTTCGTTGAGGCCGGCGGTGAGGGTGGAGAGGAGGAGCTCGTCCCCAACCTTGAAGCCGACGTCGTTGAGCTCGTCGGAGAGGGTCTTGAGGCGCATGCAATAGGCGTCGATGGAGGAGTCATTTTGGTGACAACCAAAAAACTCCTGCTGCAAGAAGACGATCCGTTGGAGCTTATTGTCGGTGAAGAGGCCGATGATCTTCGTCCACACCGTATAGGCATCGTCACCGTCGCGAACAACGGTGTGGAAGATGTCCTTGGACACGGTGAGGAAAAGCCACCGGATGATGGTGGCATCAACCGCCATCCAATCCTCATCGCGACGCATGGCGAGGAAGTCGGTGGTGCCGTCGACGTGATCGCTGAGATTGTACTCACGGAAGAGGAGGTTAAAGTAGGTTTTCCAGGCGTAGAAGTTGGCCTCCGTGTGAGAAAGCTTGATCGGGACGCGATCGAAGATCGGGACGTCGCGGATATACGCCGGGTTGGGGAGGGAACCGGCCTCAGAGGAAGAGGCAAACGGATTGCTGCGATGGGAGAGGCTGGAGTGAGACATGGCAGCGGTGGAGGAGAGGCTCGGGAGGAGGTTGTTAGTTATCGAGGCGACGGGCGGCTGTGGCGAGGCGCTACGTGCGGCTGGGCTGGGGCGCTAGGCGCGGCTGAGGAGGAAGCGGCGCAGGTGGAGCGTGAGATGCCGCGACGACTAGGGCGGCGGCGCGGCTGGGAGATGCGCGGCGGCAGCTAGGGCGCGGGGTTAGGGCGCAGCGACGGCTAGGGTTGCAGTGCGCGAGGGAAGACCGAGTTAGGCTGATACCATGTAGAGGACTGGTGCAACTCACGATATATTCATCGGGTGCGTATGCACGTATATATATAGGTACAAAAGGAGTCTAGACCTCAACTATACAAGGAAGGAGGTAGACTTGTTGTACAAGAAACACACATGCAATATACATCTCAACATTGTTGGATGCAGAGCAAGGAATTGATGTGCCAACATCAAAGCCAGATGTGCCTACGGCTAGGTCGGCGGCACGCGGCGCCGGGTGTTTATGCAACGACATTAAATATATATTGCACGCGTATGCATGGTCAAATGATACTACTACCATATGGTACGGCAGGGTGCTTATTACTGAACATTTTTCATCGAGACGACAAGTACAATGATATACTAGCCAGACGTGGTTTAAAACGGGTCGGGCTTGCCGTTATCCACCACATGCGATATCAACGACGACTATGCTAGCTCCGCTAAGATTCAAGTGAGGCAACATTCAATAGATTTCCTCCTGTTCTCCAGACCGTGGTGAGTACGTACTTGGGCTGTTTGGGGTGGGCTTTTGGCGTGATCATGTTGCTTTAGAAATGTGTCGTCGACACATTTTAATGCATTATAACATTAGCTTATAAATACTTAAGAGAGAAGTGTGTTCTTTTAGAAGTGTGCAATTGCCACATTGTAGAGGCCGTGGCCGCCGGTGGATTACCGCCGACACCCCGCAGATCCATGCAGCCTTCCCTACTATCCAACTCCTCCCGCAGCTTCGCATCGCCACCCCCGGCATCGTCTTCCTCGACTCCGGCACTGCCCCTCCCCCCTCGAGCTTTGCAGCGCGTCTTCCTAGAGCTCCGCCTCCGTCGCTGGTGTCTTTCTCGACTCCACGAGCTTTGACGCCGTCGCTATCCCCGAAGTACCGCGGCTGCAGTTGGGAAATTTGCGGCGAAGATCCGTCACCGCGTCCTTCGACACCATTGGTTAGGGACCTTTGACACCGCGGAGGAAGCGGCGTTGTCGTACGCCACACTCAATTTCGATGTGCCATCTCCTCTCTAAGTGGTAGATTGCTTGATCAGTTCCTTTGTATGCGGTTAGTTCCTAGTTTTTTTTTGGCTCATTTCCTGGTTCCAAACATAAGGAATGCGTGCAAAATAAAAATGCATGCATGGTTCTGAACGCGTGCATCCAGGCAATATCACACAGTTAACCTAAATCTTTACCAATTGTTTCTAGCTTGCAACCCCGATGCCGAAAAAGGGAAGGCTTTCGCGCACCCGAAAAAAATGTCGTAATGAATAATGTAAAACCGATGCCCTAGCTAAACTTTCAAACATGATCATGATCCATTGCATATTTTGAAATTTCAAAAATATAATATGAATTGTTCAACATTAAACATTAAAACCACATCACACCAGATAATTAAACACTACTACGATAGATTGATACGTCTCCAATGTATCTATAATTTTTGATTGTTTCATGCTATTATATTATCCATCTTGGAAGTTTTATATGCATTTATATGCTATTTTATATGATTTTTGGACTAACCTATTAACCTAGAGCCCAGTCAGTTTCTGTTTTTTCCTAGTATTTTGTTGAATTAGGGGTTAGAAGGTTTAGAAAGAAGAAAGAGAAGGTTACCTACTCTTTTCCGATGGATGACCCCCTAAAAGATACAGATTTTCTCTATTGTATACGATGAAAATCTCTCTTAACTATTTTTAAATTGAATAATATCTCCATGTTAACGAGACTGTTACTGATTACATGAGTCACTATTAAACAATCACTATGTACCCAAAAAATATTGTCCCTTTTCTGTTGGACTTTTCTTATTGTTCTTAGTCATGTACATCCAATGCATGTCTGTTCATGCATCACACTCTTGATGTGATCCATTTTGAATTATCTTAGCCTAACAAAAAAGGAAGTTACAAAATCATAACAACTCTAAAGCCTTATCTATAACATCCAAATATAGCCCTTGTTCTTAGGAAAATTGCAGAACATATAATACATCCTTAGAAAATATTGCGAAAAAATCAATCAAATAATCACATCTTCAGCATGCAACGAGAAATCATTAGAAGTTGATTTGCAAAGTAACATAATTTTTAGAAGCTAATTTTGTCAGGTAAACATGATTAGTTTTGAATTCATGAAATTAATTGGGGACCTTGTCTTGGGTTCCAGGTCAGCCGGGTTCGACCCCCCGGGTTGCGAATATTTAACCGTCCTTCTCGTTCTTCTATAAAAGTTCTGTTGCATCCGTCGCTGCATGGGGGGTTTGTGTGTCGTTTCGTTTGCAGAGAGAGGTGGTGGGGTGGGAGACGCGGAGGCCAGCATATGAGGAGCGACTGAGACATTTCGTTTGGGTGGGGTGGTTCGCTTCCGCTTCTGATGGTCTAATATAGGAATAGAGAGCCAGACTTAAGAGATGGAGAGCACGTAGCGATCAACTGCAAGTCTGATTCATCTGTGGGTAATCGAACCACCGAAATAATCTATGGTGACGTGAACGTATGAGAAGGCAGCAAAATCAAGTAGTGGGGTGCTCCTATTTAAATATAATAAGAGAATATAGAGCCAAACGAAAGAGACGGAGAGCACGTAGCGATCAACTGCAGATCTGGTTCATCTGTGGGTAATCGAACGACCAAAATAATTTAAGGTGACGTGGACGTATGAGAAGGCAGCAAAATCAGGTAGTAGGGTGCTTCTATTTAGATATAATAAGAGAATATAGAGCCAAATGAAAGAGACGGAGAGCACGTAGCGATCAATTGCAGACCTGGTTCATCTGTGGGTAATCGAACGACCGAAATAATTTAAGGTGACGTGGACGCATGAGAAGGCAGCAAAATCAGGTAGTGAGGTGCTTCTATTTTAGATATAATAGATATGTCTGGGGTGCTTGCCCATATGGTCTCGTTTTATTAGATTTGGTGTGTAGTTTAAAGATGAATCGGCTGGAAGGGTCTAACTAAATTGATGACCCCGTCAAAATAGAGTTTGATAGACGATTCAGGATGGTTTCGGCATGGTTCCATGGCACCCCCTCCAGAAATATAATACTCCCTCAGTCCTAAAATAAGTGTCTTGAGCTTAATATAAATTTGTACTAGAGCTAATACAAAGTTGAGACACTTATTTTGGGACGAAGGGAGTACAATTTATACCATACAATGTAAAATCAGGATGGTTTCGGCATGGTTCCATGGCACGCCCTCAAGAAATATAATACAATTTATACCATACAATGTAAAATCAGGATGATTTCGGCATGGTTCCATGGTGTAAAAATACATGCTCTAGCCAATGCAACCAAACAACCAATCTTATGAAAGAGACTAGGCAACATATTATACGTCAACACTCTCCCTCATGTGTGCCTTCCTCGGGCCTAAACGTGGATCGAAAGTGGTCTACAATTTACTTACGCCAGTCGGGTCTTGAACATGGTATCAGCCTAATCTCGATCCAAAACCCTAGCCGCCGCCCACCGCTTTTGCCCCGCGCGCCGCCCCCAGGACGGTCGTCCTCCATGACCGCTGCTGGGGCCGCGCCACCCGTACCTAGGGTTCATTCGCCGGTTGTGTTGGCCGGCTGCCCTAGAGAGTCTTTTTTTCGAGCATTTGCTCTGGATTTTTCTCTCTTCCATCGGTCATCTTGATCGGCGTTTTTCTTTTTGATTTTTCGATCTAAGCTTAATCGGTTTGCGCCGCCCGCCGCCGTCGTCATCAAACTCGCACGCCTCTACTTCTACTTCGGCATCGCCTACACTGGCCACTGCTCCGACACGATGATCTCGCGCGACACACGACGGCCCGTAACATGCGCCGTCGGCTCGCCGGGCATCATCGTCCTGTCCCGGGACTCCAGCAACCACGTCTCCAACCGGATCAGATCGATTGCCGCACCGCGCCAGGCTCATACTCAAAGAGTCAGGTTCGCCCGTGCGGCGGTCGATCGAGCCGTCCTATGCTGGCAGATGTCCCACGCCGCGTGGCCGAGACAACTCACGGCGCCCCACGCGGGCGTTGAGCTGATGTGGCCGGCCGCTCACGATAGCTCAACGAGCCACGTTATGGCCCGGACAACTACACGCGTTGCATCACGCGTTGCATCACGCGTTGGTGTGCTTGCATGCCTGTACGTCTGTACGTGTTCATGCATGACGCGTACGTGTTTCCGTCCGGCCGCGCGAGTACGTCGCTTGCTGTCTGGTTTCTTCGCGTCACGCTTACCGCGTTTTTGACCTGATCAATCGCACACACGATTTTGTAAGATTCGTCAAGATCGTCCCCGAGTTTAGCGCTCTCCCTCCAAGCAATGGTCTACTGCTGCGTCGCCCAGTCAGGCCGTAGCGTCGTCGCTGCATGGTTCTTTTCCCGGCTGCATCGACCCGCGTCATCGCTACGTCGCCCCTTCATGCCATAGTGTCGCGGCCCGTGGTCCATCGCCGTCCCGAGGTCGTCCCCTCCAGGTCGTCCCGTGGTTGCACCGACCCTCGCTCCGCCGCTACGTCGCCCCGTCGGTCGTAGCGAGCGTGGCACGCGGACTCCGCCACCGCCCGAGGCCGTCCCCGCGGCTGCACCAACTCGCGCCCCACCGTTGCGTCGCCCCTTCGGGCCTCCACGCAATGGCCCGCGGTCCCCGCCACCACCCCGAGGTCTTCCCACTGTCGCCCCGACTTGCCCGCCGCCATTGCGTCGCCTCTTCGGGCCGTAGCGCCGAGGCCCACGGTCCACTCCGCAGTCACCGCGCGTCGACCTCCCGTGGTATGCGTCGCGCCGCCTCCCTTGGCGCAGGAACGCCACCGTCCGCATCGGTCTTCGTCACGCTGTTGGGTTCTCCTTGCCTACTTCGAGCATCGCCGCCGCGCTCCTAACCTAGCCGCCGCCGCCGCCATTAGGCCGCCGCCGCCGCTCTTCTTCGATCGTCATCCAGACGCCCGTCCACCGCCTTCGTCTTTGTCCAGCACCAGCCCGTCGCCAGCGTCGCCATCATGTACCCCGACCACCGTTGGTGACATCGGCCCCCATGTCAATTGGCTCCACAACCGTCGTCGAGTCTTCTTCTCTGCTGGCCCTTCGACTCCTCGATATGGCGTACAGCTCGTGCAGGTCCCTCGTATACGCATGCTTGGTGCTGGCAACACCGATGCGTGCCTTCGTCCACGACGTGTCCCTGGATCTGGCAAGCCTGGTTGGCGCTTCGTCTACTTCGTCTTTGTCCGTCTATGCATGCTCGGTGCTGGTAACACCGATGCGTGTCTCCGTCCATGATCTGCCCCCAGGCTTGGCAAACCCGCCGCGACGCGTCGTCAACATCATCTTCTTCTTGGTGCACCACTGCTTCGACACCATTGCGCCCATGACTAACTCGGCGCCTCCTTGCGCACGCGGCTCCACGGCGACTTCCTCGACACCGGCTACCCCGACTCGACATCGACCACGGAGTTCTTCGCACGGCTACCTCGACCACGGCTACACCATCCTACGCTCTCGGCTACCTCGACACCGGCACAAAGGGTTATCATCCGCTTGAGCAACTCGTCGGCTTCCTCTACAGGCAACGCGTCCGCAATGCGACACTCCCGCTACGACTGCGGGGGGATGTCAGCCCGTTGGATGCTATTCTCTCCAGTCTGACCGTCCGCAATGCTCCTGTTGTTCGCAACGCTACCGCTATGACTGCGCGGGGGGGAGGGGGCGTTAGAGGTATGTTTGGTAGTAGAAATTGCCCGGGATTAGATAGAGTTATTTCCATCTTATCTCTAAGAGGTGTCTTCCCCTCAAAGTCTTGTACTCAATATATACTCACCCTCAAGGCTTAGTAATACATCCATCATATTCCACAACAATCCTCCCTTTCTCCCTTCTAACACATGGCACCCCCTCCATAAATATAATACAATTTATACCATACAATGTAAAACCATGGCACCCACAATTTTAAGATCCTACATCCGCCACTCATCAAATTGACTGAATTTCATTAAAATTCGGTTAGAAATAATACTACGGTTATCCCCCTCCCAAAAAAAACTATGGTTTTCAAGAAATAAAACACCGTTATATCAAATAAAACTACTGAAGAGATATCACAATGTTTTCCCTGGTTATACTCTTACATTGTACTCCCTCCATCCGGAAATACTTGTCGGAGAAATGCATAAAAATTGATGTATCTAAAACTAAAATACATCTAAGTACATCTATTCCTCCGACGAGTATTTCCGGACGGAGGGAGTACTACTTAACAGTTTCGGGCGGGCTTAAGGGGTTCCAAATAGGTTTCGTCTTCATGTCATAGTTGGAAGGGCGCCACTCTGCGCCGGTGCGCCGGCCGAAAATTTCGGCCGGTCCCGCTTGGGCCACACGATATAGCTTTTATAAACCGTACGATTCGGCCTTACACAAAACGCTGAAGAACAAAAAAGCAGAGGATAAAAATAGAAAAAGGGGAGACCAACGCCCCGCTCGTCCTCAGCCGCCGATGACCCGCGCTCGCCGAACCACGCCCATTTGCCTCGCCGCACACGCTCACCGCGGATGCTCGCCGTCGCCGCTCTCAACAAAAAGGTCGTTGACCGTAGCAGCCTTTTCTCTTGCCTCCGTGTTGCATCCATGGTAGCTCCACGGCGTCGACTGCAACACCGTCCCTCGCCGGTGCTGCCCACCGCCGGCATGGTCACCGCCCCCACGTCCGTCGCCATAGCTCGCCACCACTCGCCGCAACTAAGAAAACAAAAAAAGTCAGTTGAAGCAAAATTTTAGCCGGTTCCAGCAAAAAAGTTGGTAGGTTCCAGCAAAAACCATGGACCTTCGCCACCGAAGCATAGCAAAAAAATTGGCCGGTCGTAGCAAAAATAAAAGACGGTTCCAGCAACTCACCATGGTTGCAGCTCCCCTCGCAGGCATGGTCGCCATCGCCGGCATGGTGACCCATCAGGTTTGAAGCTTGTCGTTGTGTCGCTTGCAGCTCGCTGAACACTGGTTGTAGCACTGCCTCGTGCCGGTTGCAGCCTTGCCGGTGATGGGCGTCGCCGGTGATGGGCGTCTCCGGTCGTAGCTCTGGTGTACCATGGTTTGCAGCTCTGGCACGCATGGTTGAAGCTTCTGTGCTACATGGTTGTAGCAAAAAAAAACTTCATCGATCCCCTTCCTCCAGCAAAAAGGTACTACCGACGAAATAAAGTGCTACAACCTATGACTCAAAAAGTTGCTACTGTCGAAAGTGGGATTGTTGCGACCGGAGAAATCAAAAGTTGGAACCAGCAACGTGAAAAGCTACTACCCACGCGAAAAAATGTTGGAACCAATGAATCAAAGATTGGTGCTCGTGGATGAAAATTGCTACAATCGGCGAAATAAAAAGCTGGAACCGACAAATCAAAAAGTTGCAACTGGCTAAATATAAAAAACAAAGCCATAGCCGCATGGCGTCTTGCAAAAAAAATGGAGTCGACGGTGTGTGAGCGCCGTCGCCTCAAGCTCACAGGGGAGGGGGGGCAGAGCAGCTCGTCGTCGCCTCAACGCGGGCTTTGCGGGAGGTGGTGGTGAGGACGCACAGCGGCAGGGAGGTAGAGAGGGGACGGAGGGGGAATGGGTGCTTGAAGGCCACATCCATGGCGGTGTGGCGTTCATGGCGAGGGGAGAGGAAAGAAGACCAACAGGAGGAGAACGAAGAAGAGACGGGAAAGAAAACGAGTGGAGGAGGACGAGGATAAGGTCAGGTGAGAGGATAAGGTCAGGTGAAAAAGCGGTGCGTGGGCCCTTGATCTGACGCGACGCGCTGGTTCAGTAGGATATACGCTTAGCGCGTGTTCGGCCGGCCGAACGTTTCGGCCGGCATGCCGATTGGAAACGTTTACCTAGTTGGAATTGGAATCAGGAGCAGCAACGGATTGTGTCCCCCGTACCAAACTACCAATCTGGCCCGTCACCGTCTTATAATGCAGGAGGGGATCCTAGGTCAATCTCGCTTCCAAGTTTATTCCAGTCGTAACGACTCTACCGCCCGTTGTTCCTCGAGGAGCCGTACGTCGCGATCGATAATTGATAATTTCCAATCCCCACATACGAGCCGCCGCCCCGACATCCAGATCCTCTCCGACCCGGCCGGCATAATGCTGCGCTGCTGCTTCGGCGCGTCGCCAACAAAAGCAGATCGTACTGCCTCAGGGAACTGCAATCTTTCTGCTGCTGCCGGTGGTGCTATCGTAATCGACGCCGAGGATTGGTCATAATCATACACGCTCAACATAGCCGGATACTCAAGAACCAAGGAGCTGCTCGAGACCGGCAAGTGCGCAAGATCTACGCCTTTCACTGTTGGAGGCCATGTTTGGGCCGTGCGTTATTACCCAAACGGTTACAAGGATGCTGCTGATTTCGCGTCTATTTTCCTAGTTCTTGTTGATTCTACGGGTGCCAAGGATGTGAAGGCGAAATGCACCTTCAGTGTGCTCAACAAGGCCGGGGTGCCAGTGCCTTCTTTCACCCGTACCTACACCTCCGCATGTACCTTCACAGGAAAAAATTCCAGCTGGGGCTACCCCGAATTTATCAACAAGGCCGATTTCGAGGCATCGCCGCATCTCATAGACGATTGTTTCACCATCAGATGTGATGTCACCGTCTTGAAGGAGATCCGTACGGAGGAAATTACAAAGTGTAATAAACAGTTTGTCGTGGTTCCTCGGAGCAACCTGTGCCAGCAACTCGGCGGCCTCCTAAAGAGCATGGATGGTGCGGACGTCACCTTCCACGTTGGCGAGGAGAAGTTTTTAGCCCATAGGTCCGTGCTCGCTGCTCGGTCCTCCGTCTTCAAGGCGGAGCTCTTGGGCTCCATGATGGAGAATGCCGGTGATGATCCGGTTGAGATCGCCGATATGGAGAGCGACGTATTCAAATCATTGCTGCATTTCATATACACGGACGACTCACCGCCTGAGATGGCCTGTGAAGACGCGGTGATGGCTGGCCATCTACTCGTCGCGGCTGACAGATACGATGTCGAGAGGTTGAAACTGATATGCGAGGACAAGTTGTGCAAACACATTGACTCCGACACCGTGGCAACTAGCTTAGCTATAGCTGAACAACATAGTTGCCCTGGACTGAAGGAAGCTTGCTTTGAGTTCCTTGCCTCTCCTTCCAATTTTGAGGCTATGGTGGCAAGTGACGGTTATGAGCATCTGAAGAGCAGTTGCCCGTCCGTTATCAAGGAGCTGATTGCTAGATTCTTACCCGCTGAGCTAAAAGCGGCCAAGGATATCATCATGAAATTATAAGTACCCCACAACGTGTGAATATGTAATCTAAATTTGGTAATTCAGTTTTTACTAGTCCATGATATATGGCCGAATCTTCGCATGCAGATAGCATGGACATTTAATAAAAAAAAACCACAGAAAATTTTTATATGAATTTTCCATGGCAATTTGTTCTTAGGTTGAGCTTTTACTTTCTTTCGTACATGACTTTTTCTCTCATACAAAATATGGCAAATTTTAATTAATTACCATGGCAATTTTTTATATGAATCTGCCATGGCAATTTTCTTGTCATACTTTTGTGCTTCAACTGCTCACTCTACATACGAACATGGCAACTAAAATCCTTATGTTCCATGTCGTTGTTTGTATTTTGTGCATTCTATTTTATTTTCCTGGTAAAATTTGCCATGTCATATTTCTGAACATAATTTTTTCCATGGCAACTTTTGAAAAAAAAATTGCCATGGCAGATTTGCTATGCTTTCTTAGAGATCAGTTTTGTTGTGAACCTTGCCATCGTAAAAACATAATATCATGGCAAATTATGAATTAGTTTTGTCAAACTCGAATGACAATTTTTTGGAACTTTCATTTGTTATATAAGTATCATGTTTTTTTTAGTTTTTTATACTAAATGGATGTAATATAGTCACGTGGGCATTTTTTTTTCTTCTGTTAGTGCTTTTTATGCCTTTTCGACCTTTTTAGTGGCCTTCTACTATAGATGCTCAAATATGGGCCTTTTTTTTGTTATATATTATTATACTCCGAATAGGGTTCTGTCTTCATGGCATAGTTGGAATTGGAATCAGGAGCAGCAACGGACTGTGTGCCCGTCACCGACCATCTTATTATAATCCTGGAGGGTTTTCCCTAGGTCAATCTCGCTTCCAAGTACTCCGGTCATAACGACGCTACCGCCGCTGTTACTTGTTCCTCGAGGAGACGTACGAGCCGCCGCCCCGACATCCAGAGTTCCAGTCTTCCGGACCCCTCCGGTCCGGCCGGCGGTGGCATAATGCTGCGCTGCTGCTTCGGCGGGTCGCCAACAGGAGCAGATCGTACTGCCTCCTCAGACGAAAACTGCAATCTTTCTGCTATTGCTGCTGATGGTGCCATCGTAGTTGACGCCGAGGACAGGTTATACACGCTCAAGATAGCGGGATACTCGGGAACCATGGCGCTGCTCGAGACCGGCAAGTGGGCAACATCTACTCCTTTTCGCGTTGGAGGCCATGCTTGGGCCTTGCGTTATTACCCCAACGGTGACAAGGATGCCGATTTCGTGTCTATTTACCTAGTTCTTGATTCTGAGGGTGCCGATAAGGATGTCAAGGTGAGATGCAAGTTCAGTGTGCTCGACAAGGCCAGGGTCCCAGTGCCTTCTCTCACGCGTGCCTACAACTCCGTACAGACCTTCACGCCAAAAGATCCCAGATGGGGCTACAGCAAATTTATCAGCAAGGCGGATCTGGAGGGATCGCCGCATCTCATAAACGACTGTTTCACCATCAGATGCCATGTCACCGTCTTGAAGGAGATCCGTTGCGAGGAAATTACAAAGCTTAAACGACAGTTTGTAGTGGTTCCTCCGAGCAACATGCTCCGGGACCTCGGCAGCCTCCTAAAGAGCATGGATGGTGCGGACGTGACTTTCCACATCGGCGGGGAGAAGTTCCCGGCCCATAGGTCCGTGCTCGCTGCTCGGTCCTCCGTCTTCAAGGCGGAGCTCTTTGGCTCCATGATGGAGAATGCCGGTGATCCGCTTGTAGAGATCGGCGATATGGAAAGCGACGTGTTCAAGTCGTTGCTGCATTTCATATACACAGACTCACTGCCTGAGATCGCCCGTGAAGACGTGGTGATGGCTGGCCATTTACTCGTTGCGGCTGACAGGTACGATGTCGAGAGGTTGAAACTGATATGCGAGGAGCAGCTGTGCAACCACATTGACTCCGACACTGTGGCCACTAGCTTAGCTTTAGCGGAACAACATAGTTGCCCTGGACTAAAGGAAGCTTGCTTTGAGTTTGTTGCCTCTCCTTTCAATTTTGAGGCTATGGTGGCAAGTGATGGTTATGAGCATCTGAAGAGCAGTTGCCCGTCCATTCTCAAGGAGCTGATTGCTAGATTCTTGCCCGCTGAGCTAAAAGCGGTGAAGGATATCATCATGAAATTCTAAGTACCCTACAGCGTGTGAATATGTAATTTAAATTTGGTAATTCAGTTTTTACTAGTCCTCGATGTATGGCTGAATATTCACATGTCTAAATCTATACTTTAGTTATGTAACTTTGGCCGAGCAACATAGGTTCCATGCATTTCTTATTTATGCGAGCAATCATTTTTTTAATGTATTACAGTCCCCAACTAACAATTATACATGCACGCACCAATGGTGATAATAGGATGCATTGTGTTATGTCACCTTGACCCAACATGCATTAGAAATTCTTGATCTGCCAGAAAAAACATCTTGGCACCCATGGTGCACTAGTGCAGAACCGGGCAATAGCACCGGTTCGTAAGGCCCTTTAGTGCCGGTTCCATAACCGGTACTAAAGTGTGGTCACTAAAGGTCCCCCCCCTTTAGTACCGGTTCAGCACGAGCCGGTGCTAAAGGGCAACCACGTGGCACGAGCCAGCTCCGGGGGTCTGGAGCCCTTTAGTACCGGTTGGTAAGACCAACCGGTACTATAAGATTTGGGGGTTTTTAGTTTTATGATTTCTTTTTCATTTAATTTTGTGTTTCCATTTTAATTCTTTTTCGTTTGCTGATATTTTACGATACTACACATTGTAAACGTTATGCATATATATATATATATATATATATATATATATATATATATATATATATATATATAAATAGAATTTCTAGTATAACCAATCATCGAGTTCAACATGTCATGATATTATAAGCGTTCATATATAACACCACAAAAGCAAATCACTTAAGTTCAGAACGAAGAACATGGACATGAAAGGACAAGTACTAATTAAGAGCAGCATGAAGAACTAGCTAAATCACTCCTGCTAGCTACTCTCTCTCTAGTAAAATAGCATAGAACATGTATAGCTCTCTTGATTGATCATACTGGAGCATGCCGATGAACCTGTCTCCTAATCGTGGGCTGCGCTTCTCATTGCTGCCCCCTAGTACTTCTCTGCGATCATTAACAATTTTCCTCCAATCTTTCACTATTAAGCATTCATCGCTTCTAGAAATCCTGAATGCATTCATGTGCAATGCAGGATATCTTGGCCTTAAGCTAACAATTGACATCTGACCTTTAATCTCGATCCCCTGAGGCAAACTGTCATCGGGAGTCCCTGTTGAAGAACATCGTATAGTACTTAATTAATATACTTAGCAATGAAAGTTTAGCAAAAAAATATGTATGCAAAATATGCACTGAGGACAAATAGTAAATATCTTACCATCATTCCTAAATAGATGTGACCGTAGTTCAATACCATCACTATTGGTCGCACGTTTTGAGTACTAACAGGAAACATAATGACTTATCTCCTCGCAGTTTAGTTCAACTCCGGGACAGTAGAAGGTCCTGTCTACCAAGCGCCGGACATGTTTGGTTGAATGGAGATAAGCTGTCAATAGAAATTAGTTGTCAGTTATTTTTTAAATAAGCAATATCAAAGACAAAAATATATTTGAGAAGAACTCATATAATGATAGAACTGGAGGCGTCTGCACATCGACCCATATGTCTTTATTACCTTCAATATCATCTTCCGGACGAATATCAAAGGTGATAATCATACCAGGCTCAAATGCATAAGCCTTGCATAGTGCTTGCCAAGTTTTGCATTCAAAATAGGTGTACGTGTGTGCATTGTATACTTTGACGTTGAAAGTATAACCATCATGCTCAGTTTTCAAGTAAGCTCTCTTTACCTCCATAGTTTCCATATCTTTGAAACCTATCTTATCCAAGACAAAAATTCTTGCATGGCATGGGATGCGCTGGTAGAATAGTGAAAATTAAAAATTATAAGTCAGGCAAATGAAGCATATATAAGTCATGCTTAATTACGAAAACAGACTTGTCGTTGTGACTTACTGTATCGAATTCGAAAGTCTCATCCAGCTTGATGCTGAATCGCCTACCATCAAAAAGGAAATTTCTGTCGCACTGGCCGCGCTCGTCTTCACAGTATTGGCACAAACCGAAATGTTTTCCGTCGTCAGACGACATTTCCTATGTTTATATTAGGCGAAACATTAAACACTTGCTAATTCAATTAATTCAACTACTTCTATTAATTCAACTAAGCATTTACTAAAAATAAACTAGTTATATTAATTCAATTAGTTCAACTAAGTATTTACTAAAAATAAACTAGGTCTATATATTACTAGTTCAACTAAGCATTTACTAAAAATAAACTAGTTCTATATATTAATTCAACAAGTTCAACTAAGCATTTACTAAAAATAAACTAGTTCTATATATTAATTCAACTAGTTCAACTAAGCATTTACTAAAAATAAACTAGTTCTATATATTAATTCAACAAGTTCAACTAAGCATTTACTAAAAATAAACTAGTTCTATATATTAATTCAACAAGTTCAACTAAGCATTATATTTAATAAACATTAAACATTAATTATATACTAATAATAATAATCTAAATTATATACTAATTAAACATAAAAAATTCCATAGTAATTAAACACTAATTAAAGACTAATTTTCATATAAAAAATTTTGATAACTAAAACAATAATAATCTAAATAATCTAAACTAATTCATACATATGTGTGTGTCAATCATGCTCTTGTGTGTGTGTGTGTGCTCGGGGAGGGGCGGCACCCATGGTGGCCGCCGGGGGCGAGGGAGAGGGGTTAGAGGGGGAGAGCTCACAGCGGGGCGACAGCAAGGCGACGGCAAGGCGACGGCGATGACGGCGGCGACGGGGACGGGGGCGGTGACAGAGACGAGGGCGGTGACGGGGACAGGGGCGGCAACGGGGATGGGGGCGGGCCCGGGGCGGCGACGTAGACGACGGCGGCGCCGGGAACGGGGGCGGCGACGGGGACGGGGGCGGCGACGGAGACGATCGAGGGCGGCGGCAACGGCGGCGGAGACGGAAACAGAGGAACAAACAGAGAGGGAAAACGAAATTTTCGGACGTGTTGTATATATAGACCCCCCCCCCCTTTAGTACCGGTTGGAGCCACCAACCGGTACTAAAGGCCTGTTTTGGCCAGGCCAAGCGGCGGGAGACGGCCCCCTTTAGTACCGGGTGGTGGCACAAACCGGTACTAAAGGCCCCCCTTTAGTGCCGGTTTGTTCCACGACCCGGTACTAAAGGCCTCGCGCTGCCACCCCAAAGTTTAGTCCCACCTCGCCGGGCGAAGGGCAGCCGCACTGGTTTATAAACCCAGCCGCGGCTACCTCTTTGAAATCCTCTATATAGCAGGCTGGTGGGCCTAAACTCTGCGCGCTGCCCTGTGAGTCTGCTGGGCCTTTAAGGCCTGTAATTGCACGCCCGTGGCCTAGCAGGCCCACAGGGCAGCACCCCAATTTTTTTAATAGTTTTTTTTCTTTTTTGCTTTATTTTCTTCTATTTATTTCTGCGTAGTTTTTTGTATAGTTTTTTCTTTTCTGTTATATTTATTTTCTTCTATTTATTTGTGAGTAGTTTTTCATCTAGTTTGCCAAAATTCAACATTTTCAGAGTTCATTTTGTAGTGATTTTCAATTTCACGGTCATTTTATATAGTTTTTTCTTTTCAGCTATAGTTTTTTTTCTGCTATTTTTTCTTTTCTGCAAAACTTGATGGTCAAAGTCTGGAGTTATAACCAAAGTTTAAAAAAAAAAGAAATGCCGACGTGCAATTAGTTTTTGCCATAACAGAAGAAGTCCGAGTTGTAATAAGTTATTAAAAATAAAAAAGAGGTGCAATGCTCGTTAATTTGCTTCAAGCCTTTCGGAATAGTGTAAACTGCACTGCGCATAGCTCCGTGCAGTCTACCATATTCCTGAAGGCTTGAAGCTAAGCAACGTGAGCATTGAGCCTCTTCTTCATCATCTCTGCACTCCGGGCTTATAAACCGCTCCTAGTCCCTCTCTCTTCGTGAGGTGGGACTAAAAAACAGCTTACTAAGAAACTGTAGTACTGGTTCATCCATGAACCGGTACTAAAGGTGCTCGTGGGGCCCAGCCTTACCTGACACAACCTCATTAGTACCAGTTCGTGGCACGAACCGGTGCTAAAGGTTCGCCACGAACCGGTACTAAGCAGCTCCTCCCGCCTAGCAGTCGGTGCATACTGAACGCAAAAAATATAAGAGCATTTAGATCATGATCTTATATTTCTTTACAGTCTAAATTGTCAATATGATCTTATAACATCAAAAATACTTTGATCATCAATGATCTTTGTGTGTACAATCTGAATTGTCAATATGAGTCATCAACGATTTATAAACCGATGAAGACTCATTGTCGGTGTCAAAACCGGCGGATCTCGGGTAGGGGGTACCGAACTGTGCGTCTAGGCGGATGGTAACAGGAAACAAGGGACACGATGTTTTACCCAGGTTCGGGCCCTCTTGATGGAGGTAAAACCCTACATCCTGCTTGATTGATATTGATATTGTGGATGTTTACAAGAGTGGATCTACCACGAGATCAAGGAGGCTAAACCCTAGAAGCTAGCCTATGGTATGATTGTAAGGGTTGATGTTGTTGTCCTACGGACTAAAGCCATCTGGTTTATATAGACACCGGAGAGGGCTAGGGTTACATAGAGTCGGTTACAATGGTAGGAGATCTACATATCCGTATCGCCAAGCTTGCCTTCCACGCCAAGGAAAGTCCCATCCGGACACGGGACGAAGTCTTCAATCTTGTATCTTCATAGTCTTGGAGTCCGGTCGATGATGATAGTCCGGCCGATGATAGTTCGGCCGATGATGGTAGTCCGGCTATCCGGACACCCCCTAGTCCAGGACTCCCTCAGTAGCCCCTGAACCAGGCTTCAATGACGATGAGTCCGGCGCGCACATTGTTCGGCATTGCAAGGCGGGTTCCTCCTCCGAATAATTCATAGAAGATTGTGAACACCAGGATAGTGTCTGGCTCTGCAAAATAAATTCCACATTCCACCGTAGAGAGAATAATATATACACAAGTTCGATCTGCTGACGTTTTTTGCGGCGTGATGTCACACCACTACCAAGCCATTTGAATCGTTTTTTTACTTTATCACCTCAGCGCATTTAGCGAAGCGGTTTCCTTGGCACGTCTTGTCGAAGCAGAGATCGTGTTCCCCCTTAATCCGGGATTCTCACCAATAAGGACGTGGGTAACCCAACCGCGCCATTGATGGTGGCGCTTGGGAGATAAGCGAGTTTTACCAGGCTGGTGGGGGACACATTCGTCCGCCTATATAAGGGATAAGGATTCACCTTTTCACCTACGCCTTCTTCCTCCTTTGCTTATCCATCTCCGCGCACTCGAGCTCCAGCGCCCAAGTTCGCGCATCTCATCTCAACCCTCTCCGACCATGTCCAGAGCGGGAGGTAAATGGTTGGCCTCCTCCGTTACGGAGGAGCACATCGAAAGACTGCGCAGCGCCGGCTATCTGTCCGGCGGCATCGCGCACCGGCTGCCCGACGAGGGGCAGCTCATCCCCACCCCCAGGCCCCATGAGAGGGTCGTTTTTCTTCCCCATTTCCTCCGCGGACTGGGCTTTCCACTTCACCCCTTTGTCCGGGGGCTCATGTTCTACTACGGCCTCGATTTCCATGATCTGGTGCCGAACTTCATCCTCAACATCTCGGCGTTTATCGTCGTGTGCGAGGCCTTCCTCTGCATCCAGCCCCACTTCGGCTTGTGGCTCAAGACCTTCAATGTCAAGCCGAAGGTAGTGAAGGGCACTCAAGCGGAGTGCGGAGGCGCTATGTTGGGCAAGATGCCCAACATCCTGTGGTTCGAAGGGGCCTTCGTGGAATCCGTCAAGGGATGGCAATCGGGGTGGTTCTATATCACCGAGCCGCGCGACCCTACGTGGGCGGCGGCCCCCGAGTTCAGATCTGGTATCCCTACGCAGCTCACCTCCTGGAAAAAGAAGGGCTTGCTGTGGGGTAGTTCGGAGGAGGTGACGGGACTCCAAGCCTGTATCCAGAAGCTGGTGAAGAAGCTCAGGCTGGTTAACATGGTCCAAGTCATGCTCGTCCGCCGGATTCTCCCATGCCAAGAGCGGGCATTCAATCTATGGGAGTTTGATCCGGAACAGCACCAGGCGTTGAGCGGGCTCTTCGACACGACGTACGAAGGCGCCTGGAGGGTGATGTTTAAGGGCGTCGAAGCCCCCGCATCCGCGACTGAAGATCGCGGATTTCGCTCGCAGCGCCAAGCTGACGAGGTAAGTGATTCTACCCCTTGACGGGACACTTGCTTTTCATAGTTTGACTCTATGCGGGTTTTAATTTCCCCTTTTCCTTTGACGGGACTAGACGAAGAAGGCGGAGCAGCTCGTCTGCCCGGCTCCCATGCCAGAAAACCCAGTAGACGCCCGTCTAGCGGGGCTGCTGGTTCCGGCATCGCACGTGGTGCCGGAGAAGAAGGCCAAGAAGGAGGCCGCGGGTACTCGGAAGAGTTCCCGTTTTCAGGTGTCCGACGACTCCAAGGCGGGCTCCTACCCCGAAAATGAGGAGGAGAAAGAGGACTCTCTCCCAGAGGAGGGAGAGAGGAAGAGGAAGGCTTCCCCAACAGGGGAGGCCGAAGGGTCCAAGAGGGGGAGGACTATTCCCCCGGACAGCTCCGCCAACATCAACGTTGGCAAGGAAGAATGGCCTTCAAGGGCCAGGCCTCCGGCGAGATCGTAAGTATCCGGATTCCTGAATGATTTATAATTTCTTTTTATGTCACATAGCGTCCTTCTAATGCCGCATACTGCCTGCAGTCCGGCCGATGATGATCTCCCGGCTTCATCGAGCGGGTCGTTGGCTCCGTTGGATGTGGATTCCATCCCGGCGACCTCCACCCCTCGTGCCACTGAGGACGCCGAGGTGGGGTCCCAAGAAGGGACCCATCAGGGGGAGGCTCCGGAGGCGCCACAAGGCAGCCTCCCGGACTTTGCGTCGGACTCCACGTCGGAACCCGCAGTGGTTCCGGAGTCCGGCCGGCGGCCCCTTCGCAAGAAGGGCAAGACCGTGACGCCGGCGGCCTCCGTCCAACCGGAGGCGCCGGACAACTTGTTGGAGGCGCTCCAAGGCACTTCCATCAAGGAAGAACACCGCACTATCATGAGTGCGGTGATTCAAAAGGTACAGCTCGCCAAGAGCGGGCTGACCGAAGCCTACAGTAGCCTTCTAACAGGCTTTGAGGTAAGAAGTTAAAATTATGTAATGTAATACCGCATAGACAGTAGCCCCTGATGCTCGGTTTGGTGTTCGGAAAGAAAAACCGGACTGAGGATCTAAAAAGATATACGCAGGGTTGCTAAAAAATTATGTCAATATGGGTTGCAGGCTGCGCTGCTGACCTCTGCCGCACTGACTGCGGAGGTTGGTGCATTAAAGCAAGATCTCGAGCGGTCCGAGCAAGAGCTCGGCCGTGCCAAGAAGCAGCTTGAGGACAAAGAAGGTGAGTAACACCACTTTGAATAGTTACCTTACAGAAAATGATTTGGGTTGCAATAAAAGAATAGCAAGGATAACATGGGTACTGCAGGGGCCACGAACGAGGTGGCAACCCTGAAGGAGGCCGTGTCCGTGGCCGAACACAGTGCGGCCGCGGAACGGACAGAGCGAGAAAAGCAGGAGGCGCAGGTGGCGGCGGTTCGGCAAGAGCTCCACGCTCTCATGGAAAAGCATGAGAGTTTGGAGCGTGACTCAAAGACTCGAGAGTCCGAGCTTGCCTCGGCTCTCGAAAGTGCCAAAGCCGCCAAGGCCGAGGCCCATAAGGCCCTTTAGGAGGTGGAAGATGTGAAGAAAATAGCGGCGGGTAAGGCATTTTTCATGCAAAGCAAGCATGTTAATGTAAACTACCCGACACTTACCCGAATTCGGAGCTCTCCAGGGGCGTTTGCAGATTTGCCTCGTAGTGTATCCGATGCCGCCACATTTTACCATGGTGAGGAGGGAAGCTCAACGGAGAAGGTCTTCTGGTCTCAGTATGCTGAGGCCGGCCATCCGGTGCCCCCTAGCGACCAGCTGAAGCAGCTGGTCGAACTCCACAAGGTAGCTGAGGAGGCCATGAAGGGCCTCATAGTCCGGCTGTGGCCTGGAGAGGCCGTGCTTGGGAGCTACTTCGGCCTCGTGCGGCGGCTGGTGGATGCGTGCCCCTGGGTGGAGGTTATCAAGCGCTCCACCTGTATTGAAGGTGCTCGTCGGGCCCTTGCCCGCGCAAAGGTGCATTGGGGCAAGCTGGATGCGGAGAAGCTAATCACTGACGCGCCACCAGCGGGCAAGGAATATCGTACGCCCGAGATGTATTATAGGACTGTCCTGAAGGGTGCCCGCAAGATTGCGGATGAGTGCCCCCGAGATGTAATTATTGAGTAAACTCGCTATGTATTATCATATGCGCTGAAAACTTTGTTCATATGCGCTAAGCAACGCTTGTTTAAGTTAAAATATTACCTTCTGTGCGGCCGTTTATTAAATTTGAGAGATGGCAAGTCGTCGGCTTCAGCCCCCATGCCGCGAGTGCTGGGGTGTTCGGAATAAACTTGAGCACTCTTGTTCTCATTGTTGGGTCCATCTAGGGAGGCGCTCAACACAACGAACAAGGCAACCGGACTTATAGTACTTGAACACTCTCACTTAGCCATAGAATTCTATAATTTTAAATTTCGGCGAAGCCCCTAGTATTCGGAAGACCGAATTCGGGGCGCTATCCATGCCTTCGTCGGATATTGTCCGGAACTTCGCTCGAAGCGGCGTAGGTCTTTAAGGACCCGAAAAAACCTCTCGAACAGCGACCAGTCTCTCGCCTTATCATGACGGTCAGTTTTAGCTTTCTCCACTGAGGCGTTAACCCGGCTCAACCGGGGCGCAATCGCAGTGGTTCTCCCAGTGCTACCTTAGCCGATAGAACGGAAACGTAAGGTGCCAAACATGGGAGCCGGGCAAACCCAACTATTGACCCAAGACATGATTCGGAGCCGATTCATATAATGCTATAAGTTCGGGGTGCCGCACTTGTGAAAGTGTTCGGACTTATCACACCATAATGCGGGGAACATAAGCCCCCGGTGTATTCGGCCGTACCAAAATATACGGATGCAACATGTCGTAAATGAACATATATATATAGTAATGCAATTATGGGCAAAAAGTGCTGCATTTTATTCAAGAAGCTCTGCTATGAGTGCGGAATGATACAAATAGTGCGGAAAGCAAGGGATTGGACGAATTAAAGGCGTCTCCCTCCAGGGGTAGGCCGCGGAATGGTGTACTTGACAAATTTAATGCTCGTAATGGAGACCACCTGAGTGTTCGTCGTAGCCTTTGTCCCTCCCTGGCTGTTGCATCATGAGTTCGGCAGGTTCGCCGCCGGACAGAGTCCTGTATATATAAAAAAGAGAAAAATAAAAGATAAAAAGAGCGACACACTTGGGAGCCCCTGGTGTGGTCGAACCGCACTCTGGGTCTGTTGTGGTCGTGCCTCTCCCCCTATGCCCATGGTATCTCCAGGGCGTAGTTATGTACGCGGAGAGTTTGTCTTGCAATTGTGCGAGGGCTGGGGTTGAGGCCGCACTGCTACGCGTGCTCGGAACGTGCCAGGTGGTCTTGGTTGATGTTGCTCCGGGCGCGTTTGGCTGTGTCCGGTCGTTTAACGGCCGGACTCGAGAATTGCCTTAAGAGGCTGCTCTGTACTTCCGCCGCGAGAGCCGCTGTATGTTCCTCCGTTCGGAGGGAGCGTTCCGTGTTTCCATTGACCGTGATGACTCCACGAGGGCCTGGCATCTTGAGCTTAAGGTATGCATAATGCGGCACCGCATTGAATTTTGCAAACGCGGTTCGTCCGAGCAGAGTGTGATAGCCACTGCGGAACGGGACTATATCGAAGATTAACTCCTCGCTTCGGAAATTATCCGGGGATCCGAAGACCACTTCCAGTGTGACTGATCCCGTATAATTGGCCTCAACACCTGGTATGACACCTTTGAAGGTCGTTTTTGTAGGTTTAATCTTTGAAGGGTCTATGCCCATCTTGCGCACTGTATCCTGATAAAGCAGGTTCAGGCTACTGCCGCCGTCCATCAGGACTCTCGTGAGGTGAAAACCATCAACGATTGGGTCTAAAACCAATGCGGTGAATCCGCCATGGCGGATACTGGTCGGATGGTCTCTTCGATCGAAAGTAATCGGGCAAGAGGACCATGGGTTGAATTTTGGGGCGACTGGCTCCATCGCGTATACGTCCCTTAGTGCACGCTTCTGCTCCCTCTTGGGTATATGCGTTGCGTATATCATATTTACCGTCCGAACTTGAGGGGGGAATCCCTTCTGTCCTCTGTTGTTCGGCGGCCGGGTCTCTTCCTCGTCATCGCTGTGTAGCCCCTTGTCATTGTTTTCGGCAATTAATTTGCCTGCCTGCTTGAATACCCAACAATCTCTGTTGGTGTGGTTAGTTGGCCTTTCGGGGGTTCCATGTATTTGACAAGAGCGGTCAAGTATTCGGTCCAAATTGGACGGGCCCGGAGTAGTTCTTTTAAATGGCTTCTTCCGTTGACCGGGTTTGGAGCCTCGGAATCCGGCGTTGACTGCCGTATCCTCATTGTTGTCGCCGTTAATGCGGCGTTTGTTTTTGTTTCGACACAACCTGCCATTGTGGTCCTTGGTATCTGGACTGCCAGCATTTTTGCTGAGGTTGTTGCTGCGAGCTAGCCAGCTATCCTCTCCCGCACAGAAGCGGGTCATGAGTGATGTGAGGGCTGCCATGGATTTCGGCTTTTCCTGTCCTAGGTGCCGGGCCAGCCACTCGTCGCGGATGTTATGTTTGAAGGCCGCGAGGGCCTCTGCATCCGGACAGTCGACGATTTGATTTTTCTTTGTTAAGAACCGTGTCCAGAATTGCCTGGCCGATTCGTCTGGCTGCTGGATTATGTGGCTTAGGTCATCTGCTTCCGGTGGTCGCACATACGTGCCCTGGAAGTTGTCGAGGAATGCGGCTTCCAGGTCTTCCCAGCATCCAATTGACTCTGCGGGCAGGCTGTTAAGCCAATGCCGAGCTGGTCCTTTAAGCTTGAGCGGGAGATATTTGATGGCGTGAAGATCGTCGCCGCGGGCCATATGTATATGAAGGAGATAATCCTCAATCCAAACCGCGGGGTCTGTTGTGCCATCGTAAGATTCGATGTTAACGGGTTTAAACCCTTCAGGGATTTGATGATCCATTACTTCATCAGTGAAGCATAGTGGGTGTGCGACGCCTCTGTATTGCGCAATGTCACGACGTAGCTCAAGAGAGCGTTGTCTGCTGTGTTCGGCCCGGCCGGAGTAGTTGTATCCGGCGCGACGGTATTCGTCGTGGGTCTTGGGGCGCCCACGTGATCCATAGATAGATCTGGATTGTCTTGCCTTGTCCTCCAATATGTCCCGCAAGTCTGGCGCGTTCCCCCATGGCCTCGCGCTTTTTGAGCGGTGCCGGGGTACGGTTTTGGTGGAGGGCTTACATGCCTCTCTGTCGCGGCCACGAGGTGGTCGGTCTGCCGTATTGTGCGCTAGTGCTGCCGGTTTGTATGCTTCCTCCTATAGTCGGGGGAGCAACTTGCGTTTTGGGTAGCTTTTGGAGGGGCGTTCGAGTTCATACTCTTCGGCCGCGACGACCTCGGTCCATCTGTCGGCCAGCAGGTCTTGATCAGCTTGAAGCTGTTGCTGCTTTTTCTTTAGACTGTTTGCTGTGGCCATTAGCCTGCGTCTGAAACGCTCTTGTTCGACGGGATCCTCAGGCACGACGAATTCGTCGTCGTCGAGGCTTGCCTCGTCTCCGGAGGGAGGTATGTAATTATCATCCTCGACCTCTTCGCCTGCTGCCCTCTCGTGAGGGCTTGCTTCTGCCTCCTCCTGCGCTGAATCTTGCTGGAGGGGGTTATCTTTGGCACTTTCAGGGGTGTTATTATCTCCTGTGCCGGAATCTCCATTCTTGCTGTGGCGGGATTTAGAGCGGCGCCGCTGACGTCGGCGCTTGGGTTGTTTCTTTAAGGAATCTGCCTTCGCTGCTTCTTCGTCGTCCCCATCTTTTAGGGTGTCCACCATGTATATGTCGTATGACGAGGTGGTCTTCCAGTGTCCCGTACGCATTGGTTCTTGATAGTCTCCGGCATCGTCATCCATACCGTCGATGTCTTCGGAGTCGTAGTTTAGTACGTCGGTTAGATCGTCGACGGTGGCTACGAAGTGGGTGGTGGGTGGGCTCTGAATTTCTTCATCGTCCGCGTCCCAACCATCCTGGCCGTAGTCCGGCCAGGGCTCTCCGGATAGCGAGAGATGCTTCAGCGAATTTAAGATGTCGCCGAAGGGTGAGTGCTGAAAGATGTCCGCAGCGTTGAACTCCATGATCGGCGCCCAATCGGATTCGACTGGCGGGGGCGCAGGAGGTTCGGAGTCCGGCAGGGAGTCCGGCACCTCGGAGTCATGAGCTTTATGCGGGACGAGGTCAGTGTTCGGCTCCATCGCCGTAGAAGTTGCAGCTCCCGACGCGGTGTCCAGCCACCCGTCCTCGATCTGCGCGATCGGCTCCGGACTATAGGTCGGAGCGGATTCATGTGCGGCCTCCAAAGCGATGTCCGGCGGCAGAGTTAGGTCGTGCCCATCGTGACAGTGCGGCACACTTGGATGCGGCTCGGATCCGTCGAGGATCAAGTCCCCGCGGATATCGGCCGTGAAGTTTAGGCTTCCAAACCTGCCCTGACGGCCAGGGGCGTAGCTTTCGATCTGCTCCAGATGGCCAAGTGAGTTGGCCTGCAGTGCGAAGCCACCGAATACGAAGATCTGTCCGGGGAGAAAAGTCTCACCCAAGACCGCGTCGTTGTTGATTGAAGAGGCCATCAAGCCTATCGGTGACGACACAGAGGAACTCTCAATGAAAGCACCAATGTCGGTGTCAAAACCGGCGGATCTTGGGTAGGGGGTCCCGAACTGTGCGTCTAGGCGGATGGTAACAGGAGACAAGGGACACGATATTTTACCCAGGTTCGGGCCCTCTTGATGGAGGTAAAACCCTACGTCCTGCTTGATTAATATTGATATGTGGATGTTTACAAGAGTGGATCTACCACGAGATCAAGGAGGCTAAACCCTAGAAGCTAGCCTATGGTATGATTGTAAGGGTTGATGTTGTTGTCCTACGGACTAAAGCCATCCAGTTTATATAGACACCGGAGAGGGCTAGGGTTACATAGAGTCGGTTACAATGGTAGGAGATCTACATATCCGTATCGCCAAGCTTGCCTTCCACGCCAAGGAAAGTCCCATCCGGACACGGGATGAAGTCTTCAATCTTGTATCTTCATAGTCTTGGAGTCCGGTCAATGATGATAGTCCGGCCGATGATAGTTCGGCCGATGATGGTAGTCCGGCTATCCGGACGCCCCCTAGTCCAGGACTCCCTCACTCATATTGCGGCCACAAATTCTACACATAGAGTTCAATGAAGACCAAGTGCTTGTGATAGTTTGAGAAATAACATATTTAAGGTGGTAAAAGGCTTGTTAGGGGAGCGAGGTGGGACTAAAAACAGCTTGCCATAACCTCATTAGTACCGGTTCGTGGTACGAACCGGCACTAAATGGTGATGGTGGGGCCATAGCCTGACCGCAGGCTGACACAGCCTCTTTAGTACCGGTTCGTGGCATGAACCGGTACTAAAGGTTCGCCACGAACCGGTGCTATTGATCGCCGCCACGAACCGGCACTAATGTACACATTAGTGTCGGCTGAAATTCAAACCGGCACTATTGTGCTTCACATTTGACCCTTTTTCTACTAGTGGTGCATCGGTGATGATATAATGAATCTGATGTTGATGACATGACTGACATTGTAATCTCCATAAGCATTTCTAATTTGTAAACTATTGTTCTTTATCGTAAATTAACAAAGAAACCATTTCCCATTTGCATCCAAAGGGAAGTTCTGATTTCTGAAGCAATTTTGACACATTAAACAAAACAGATATTCAACTACTAATATACTGAGAAATTTAGCAATGGATATTAAATACGCGAATTACAGTTGAAATCTTGGGTTCCCTATTGGGGCTTCTCAGGACAACAAAGTATATAACGGCGGCGATAACTGTTATGATGATATGATCCTTTCTGTACAAAAAATACTCTGCCACCATCATTCGAAAGCAACCCGCAAAATTAACCGATGAAGCATGTATAAAGCAGTGCCTCTCCTTCCACACTGCTAGTGCCTGAATTGACCTCTATTCCGTCAAGCTAGAGAAATTAGAAGAGGTAAAAAGATCAATCAACCACCCAAATTTTGGTGAGCTTCAGAAACAGAAGTAGCTTAATGAGCAATAGAATGTTAAACAGAAGTTCTTCTCATGTTTTAGTCTCTATGGACTGCTAAAGATGGATGTCATGCCAATCTTGCATGTTGGAGCCTTGTTACTTTAGACTTAGAATTCAGATAGTGGCAGTTCTGCATAGGCACTGAAAATACTAATGTTGTTGTACACCTTTGATCATGCCAAAGCAAATATGCTTTTATTTGTGTATAAAGCTTTGAAGTTTACCATGCTACAATTTGCTATTGCCAAAATAATGTCACATTGTAGCCATTAGCACTTTCAGAAAGGATGGTGTGGGCATTCAAACATAATACTCTAGGGTAACAAAACATAAAGCTGAAACCAATGCCTCACATGCGCGTCGAGTAGCGGAATAAGGGAATGTAATTGTAACTGACCCGCAATTATGCAGTAAAAAGGTAAAAAAAACTCTACACCATCACGTATTGGTATATATGAGACGATTTACATTCATGTTCCATTATTACTGTTTATGTTGACGCAACAGCAAACCGAAAATGAATTGAACAAGGACAAAGAAAACAACCATCGATCTCATGGCATGGACATCGTTCATGGTGATGGTGCCGGAGCAGTATCACCTCCTGTGGCGACGGCGATGATGGGGCTACGCACGACATGCTTCTTCGATACCCAACTCAAGGTTCCCTCCACGTAGAGCTCTTTGCCCAGGTCATGGCCGCTCATGGACACACTGAAGGTCTTCTTCTCTCCGGTTTTGGAGAACGACATCGTCTCCGGGACGACACGCACCATCAGAGACCTCGGCACGTCCACTTTTGCCTTGAATGTTGAATCTGCTGGCCCGATGTTTGTCACAGTCCGGTTCACGGTGAACTGCGCCGACGTCAACGGCACGGTTATCGTCGGGTAATTCAGTTGCACGTCCTGGACCTTAGGCAGCTTCGCACAGGTTAAACTCGAGTTGCGCACTATGGTTGCTAGGCCGCTGTCACCAAGGAGCCAGCAGATGTAGCTAGCGTAGTCAATGACGCTGAGGTCATACACCAAGCCAGGGTCGGCAGCTCTCGCCGGGTTTACATGGCCGGCACCTGTGTCGTACACGTCGGCCTTTCTATGTTGCTCATCCAAGATTGAGCCGTCGGTACCGTTAATGATGTCCGATGTTGTCAGGATGGCAGACTTGATGGTGGCCGGTGACCAGTCAGGATGGATGCCTTTGATGAGCGCTGCGACACCACTGACATGTGGCGTCGCCATGGATGTGCCTGATATGATGTTGAAAGGGCCCTGGCCATGGCCCGTTTTTGACGGCCAAGCAGCAAGGATGTTGAGGCCCGGTGCCAGTATGTCCGGCTTTAGGATGTTGGGGGCAAGTGAGCTTGGTCCACGGGAAGAGAACGAAGCCACGACTGGGGCAGGGCAGACGCCAAACTGTGTACCATTGTATGCAAGAGACGCCGCAGAGCTATTGTCCGTCAACACGATGTAAGCTATGAGGGCCTCAGCATCGGCCGCAATCACTTGTACAACACTGGAGTTGTAATCTGTAACAATGGTGGTGTAGCCGCTGATTTCGTCGTTGAACAACACCACGCCTGTCGCACCAGCGCCCGCGATGTTGCGGATTTTGGACAGTTGAGCCCTCGACTTATTGTCCTTGCAAACGAGGATCTTACCTGTGATGCTACTATCATAGTCATAATTGCAGTATTGCCATTCCTCGGAGTAAAGGAGAGAGTGCAACTTTGAGCTTGGATTCGCTATGTGGGTAAGTGCTTCTCCGTCAATGCTCTTCCCATTGCCGAGATGGATGTTGGCGCCGAAGCTCCGGTCCACAGAGCTAGCGGCGACCGTGAGCAACCAGGGTGCTTCGTTGGTGATAGAGCGCTGAGTCGGACCACTGTTGCCAGCAGCGCACACCACGAGGATGCCCTTGGACACGACACTGGACGCGCCAATAGATATGGGGTCTTGATCAAAGTTGGCGCTTGTGCTGCTGCCAAGGGAGAGCGAGAGTACGTCCGCCCCATCCTTGATGGCCTCTTCTAGGCCGGCCAGTATGGCAGATGACTTGCAGTCATGAGCAACACATACCTTATACATGGCAATGTGGGCGCTCGGGGCAATTCCGGCCACGGTGCCGGTGCCCACACCATTGTATGATGCACCGGTTACGAAGTTTCTGGCGGCTGTGGATGAGGTGTGTGTTCCATGCCCCTCTTCGTCGTCAGAGTCATCACCCGCAATCAGTGACTTGGCACAGATAAGCTTGTTGTTGCACTGGGTCGCGTCGCACGAGCCCTTCCACCTTGCGGGTGGTGGTGGAACATCATGGTCGTTGAAGGAAGCGTGCGCCGCATAGATGTCGCTGTCGAGCAGCCCGATGATGACTCCCTTCCCGTAGTCAGCTTGGCTCCAGAACCCGGTGCCATTCCTTAGCCCAAGGAACTCTGGCGTGTGCGTGGTCATTAGCTGCAGCGTTTGGTCTGGGAATGCACGCACAAACCCTGGCTTCTTGGACACCATGTCGAGTTCGGCATCAGTGAGCCTCACCGCAAAGCCATTGAACACCTTGGTGTAGGAGTAGAGAAGGCGTGACTTGATAGAGTCACCTGCCGACGAGCTCGACAAGAAAGACTCGTGCCACGGATGATGTGCGTCTTCGCCTGCATTCAAGGGTGGTGGCTGGACGAGCACGATGTAAGCACGATAAGCAGAGGATTTTGTGGCATTTTGGTGTATGCTTGTGGTAGCTGAATTGATATAGGACAGTGCGAGTGTAGGAAAGAGGGTGGCGAGCAAGAAAAGTTGTAGTAAATGACGCCATTTCTTAAGCGACACACAGGTACACACAGGGAAGATGATGGGAATGCTGGAATAGAGTCGATATCAGTAAATCTTTATATGGCACAAACAATTAATGTGTTGTGTCTTATTTTTGGCATGTATTAGTCAATTGATAAATCCAGCGCATGTGGTAACACATAAATGACTTCAATTTCTGCTGAATATGGATGGCATTTTTATGGCGCCTCCTCGAGGGAAATGCACATGATCTTTTTTTCTTAATGATATCAAATATATATATCACAACATCGGTAAAAAGAAATCTTTTAAGTTGGAGGCTTTTTTTTTCCTTTTTGAGATGGATGTGATGTTCGCGTGTCATCTGTTTGATGTGAGAAAGGTTTTTCTTGTAGTTTTGAGATAGAGATGAGGGGTTTTTTCCTTTAAAATGGAGAAAACGCATGTACATCTTCCTCTCAAGCGGGGCGCAATGGCGCGCCCCAACCACTAGTAAATTAGTAAATGACAATAGGAAGTCGTGAAAGCAGGTGAGGTTGAGCAGGTAATTTTTCTTTGTGCTCGAAACCGAGTTATGTCAAACAATTCTTGAATGAATATTTGCATTATTTGCATTTAGCAACAGGGAAAATAAGTCGACGGAACAGGACATGGAAGGTCCGGCCTTGGCGTTTCAAAGGACTGACCCGCCGCTCCTCGTTGAATCTGACTACTCCATGGCCCTGTCCATGATATATGCAAAGGGGGGGGGGGGGGGGTATGACAAGACCATACTGAGGGCATCTCCAACGCGGTCCCATAAAACGGGTGCACTATTTTTTCGAGGACTGATCTGGACCAGTATGTGGACACGGATGCGGGAGCCAACCGTCCAACAATATCTAGAAGTTCGTGCAAAAAAGGGCATTTTTTCCCTACCAGACCATCTATCCAATCCTCCTCACTCACTCTGCTTCGGCCTCCACCTCACCATCTGACTCCTTCTCGGGCGCCTCCATCTCTACTGCCAAGCGCTTCAATATCTTGACATGAACGGGGCACACGATCATCGCCCATCATCATCCAACTCATCTATCCTCATGGTCAAGATCTTAGTATCCTCAGAAGCGGTCGTGAGCTCAACCCTCCTCTCTTCGCGCTTGGTCTTCTTCCCTTCAGGATTGATCTTCTTCTCAATCGCCGCCATCAAGATGTTAAATCACTAGTAGAAAACAGGGCATTTGTCCCGGTTCGTAAGGGCCTTTAGTCCCGGTTCTTGAACCGGGACTAATAGGTCGTTAATAATGCCTCCCCCCTTTAGTCCCGGTTCTTACACGAACCAGGACAGATGGGAATCCACGTGGCCGCTGCGGGCAGCCCAGGCAGGGGGGCCTTTGGTCCCGGTTGGTGACATAAACCGGGACCAAAAGGCTTCCACGCGTCAGCAGCTGGCTGGAGCTGAGGTTTTTCTTTTTTTTAAAAAAAAAGTGGCTGGTTTAGGGGTTTTGGGAGTTAATTTTAGGTTGTTATTAGCTAGCTAATAGAGAGAAGTGTCCTCTCTTATATCTTCGTCCTTGGTTTACCAACGCTACTGCTATGTTCATTTCACCCGCTGATATATAATAACTCATGAATGCTCGCATCATACATCATCATATATAATAACAAGTCCTACTAATCATGCATCATCATACAACTTCTACTCGTTATTAATAATAAGTCATATGATCATCATCCTCATAGTCATCGAACCCAACCCTACATAATTGTTCTTAGCACATGATCATTAGTATCAGGTAGGACCTCAACACCCTTAAGGTAAAATAGCATAAAACAATATAGACCATGACTCTCCATTATGAAGAATGGAGATCATCCTATCTCCAATTCTTGCGCTTCGCTTCCTTTTGCTTCCAAGAAGCTCCTTATGACTGTCCATACATTTTTTCTATTCTTTGATTGTCATGTCTCCACTTCATTTAGAAATCCGGTATGGACAATTGAGATTCGTAGGACGACCTGGTTGTATGTTCAAAACATGAAGGCTACCGTGCGTATACATCAGATGAGGCACACAATCATTCGGGATTATCTGTTGAAAAACATAGTAATAACTTCGTAGTTAGCAATGATGTACTAGTTTTAGAAGTATGCAAAAAGATGCACGGATGTCGTAATAGTAAAAAATCTTACCAGGGTATCTCCATGGTAGTTACCGTAGTTCAACACGTGCACTAGTGGCACGTATTGACCATAATGTTGAGGAGTTCGATTGTAGAGATTGTAATTCTCAAGATCAATACAAAATGCGATCAGATGATTTTTCTCCTTATAAGTTAATTTGGAGCCATCGGTGTAGTGGGTTTTGTCTACCATCTTCCGCACATTGTTTGAAGAATGAAAATAAGCTGTCAATGGAAATAAGTTGTCAACTATTTTAAAATAAACAATATAAATTACTTAATAACTATGTTAAGCTCACATGGGGGAAGAATTGGAGGTGTATCCACAAGGACCCAAATGTCCATATTGTCTTGCTCGATTGTAGGATCACCAAGATCCATGGTAACAAGCATACTCTCATCAAAACCATACATCTTGCAAAGTGCTTCCCAATTTTTGCAACCAAAATGGGTTATACTCTCAGCATTGTACAGCTTTACTTTAAAATCCACACCATGATGGGTCCTTAGGAGAATTGTTTTGGTTTCCATACTTTCATGGTCTTCAAAACCCATCCTCTCCAAGACATAGCGTCTTGCATAGCATGAGATAAGCTACTCGAATTGGAAAAGATGAAAAATACACGTTAAAATAGTTGAAGTCGTGCTTAATTACGAAAAAAACTATTGTCGTCGTTGCGTACCGTATGAACATCGAAGATCTCCTCGAGCTTAATGCTGAAGCGCCGATCTTCGTCCAGCTCAATGAATCTGTCGCACACACCTCGGTCATCGTGGCACCAGTCGCACTCCCCCGGGCGGTTTTCGTCGTCCGAGTACGACATTTCCGGCCGATGTTCATAATTCAAATATTAAACTTGTAAAATTAAATATATGTACTAAAAAACCTAAATTAGATCATTATTATTAATCACGGGTTGACTATCGGTGATGGTATGTAACTCCTCCTTTCATTCCCGAGTGCATTACTACACCAAATTGTCTAGCACACACGAATGAAGGAGAAGCTACCCCCACGATGGCGTGGATGATGGAGGGGGCTCCTAGATTTCTACATAGTGCTCTCCAATTTTAGCATTCAAAGTAGGAGTACTTTTCCAATATGAGCATTCAATAAGAAAAACCAAATCATAAAATAAAGTAGTATTCAAATTAGCATGCATTCAATTATAAGCAAAAGTACATCATCTCTTGTGTCCGTACATCATCGAATATTATCACTAATACTCCTCGAATACTATCATACATATAGCATCACTAATACAACTAGAACCGTAGCGCCCGACGGGTATCATCGCGGGCGGTGGACACCCAAAGATAAGGAACCATCACAGGATCATAGTTCCAGTGAGATCCCTGAAGAACCTGCCAGGTATTGTCGAACCTGCCCTCCAATGCAACCATGTAGCGATGGACGTGCTCGTCCTCCTCGCTGACACGGTGATGTACCACCTCCGCGGTATCCGAAAGCCTCGGCACCGTCACTGGCCCACGCGACCGCCACAAAACAAGGATCGGGTCAACAACGGGCTGCCTCCTCACCAACCTACGTCCCCCGGAAGGTAGCACCTCCCAATACCAGCCCGGCGGAGCCCAGTCCCGAACATGGCCCTGATCAAGCAGGCCTCCACCGCCGAGTCGACGACAACGAGGATGCGGGATAGGCATCGCCGACGTCGATGCGGGAACTACTTCTATATATAGTTAAATAAAGTAGTTTTGTTAATTAAATCAACTAGTTCAACTACTAAGCACTTATTATAAACAAATAAAGTAGTACTTACTAAAAACAAACTACTTCTATATATAGTAAAATAAAGTAGTTTATTAAATCAACTAGCTAGTTCAACTATATATGAAGCACTTACTATAAATAAAATAAAGTAGTACTTACTAAAAATAAACTAGTTTAACTATAGTTCTATTATTTTTCTAACTAATTATATTAAACACTTTCTCTTCTTATTTTTTCCTTTTTCCTCTATTCTAAATATGACCATATTCATAAATGATTTCTATCATTCACAATTTTCCTATACATACACAATAAATTGACAAAGAAAATACTATGAACAAAAAAATCATTAAAATTCTATGAACAAAATTACAACAGAAAAAAATCATAAAAATTCAATGAACAGAAAAAAATCATAAAAATTTGACATATTCGATCTTTGCATATATATGAACATACAAACATGCATATTCAACAATAATTCACAAAAAAAAAATCTATTAACAGAAAAAAATCTAACACAATATGAAAAAAAATCTAACAGAAAACTCTATGAACTACACATCTAACAAAAAAATCTATGAACTACAAAAATATCTAACAAAATTTTTTTAAAAAAAATCTAACTCAATTAACTACACATCTAAATTAACTACTACTAACATCAAATTAAATTAGCAAAAAATTTGCTCACGGCGACGGCGAGGTGCGGCGCGGGGCGGGGCGGCGCGGCGACGGTCGAAGGTGAGGCGGCGGTGCGGCGCGGCGGTGCGGCGGGGGCCGGGGCGGGGCGGCGACGGGCAAGGGCCGGCGGGGCACGGGACGCGGGGCGGGGGGGCGGCGACGGCGTCGGGGCGGCGCGGGATGGTGTCGGGGCGGTGCGGGACGGCGCGGGGCGACGACGGCGACGGCGAGGCGGAGACGGACGGGCAACCTAGCGGCGTCGGGCGGCGGGGAAGAACGAACTGAACCAAATTTTCACGAGTGCCGCTTATATAGGCAGAGCATTGGTCCCGGTTCATGGCACCAACCGGGACAAATGCACCCCTTTAGTCCCGGTTGGTGGCACCAACCGGGACCAAAGGCCTCTTTTCAGCTGCCCAAAGGGCGGGAAACAGAGGCCTTTAGTCCCGGTTAGTGGCACCAACCGGAACTAAAGGGGAGCATTTGTCCCGGTTCTAGCCACCAACCGGGACCAATGCGCCCCTTTAGTCCCGGTTGGTTCCACCAACCGGGACCAAAGGTCGTGTGCTGGAACTGGCGCGATACGGTGCTATGTTTAGTCCTGCCGAACCAACCACTTCGAGCTCCTCTCTACTGCAGGCTTACGGGCCTAAAATCACTCTCTGTGCTCGTGGGCCTATTGGGCCTATTGTGGGCCTGCATCCTAGCCCTAGTAATGGGTTTCTAGTCGTATGCGGGCCGTGTTGGCCCTGTAGGTGGCACTTTTTTTTAATTTTTTCCCAGTTTTTTTGCTTTCTTTTTTGTTTCTAATTACTTATTTATTTTCTTTTACGATAATTCTTTTTGCTATTAAAGTTTGTAACAAAATTCTAATTACTTATTTATTTTCTTTTATGATAATTCTTTTTTGCTTTTAATGTTTTGAACAAAATTCTAATTACTTATTTATTTTCTTTTATGATAATTCTTTTTGCTATTAAAGTTTGTAACAAATTTCTAATTACTTATTTATTTTCTTTTATGATAATTCTTTTTTCTTTTAATGTTTTGAACAAAATTCTAATTACTTATTTATTTTCTTTTATGATAATTCTTTTTGCTATTAAAGTTTGTAACAAAATTCTATATAATTTTAGTTTCAATAATACTAGAGGTTTATAAAAGCTTTTTAGTTGATTTCTTTAGTACCAGTTCTGAGGCTGTTACAAAGGCATTTTATTTGGTACAGGTTTTAAGGCTGGGGCCCCACGAGCACCTTTTAGTACCAGTTCGTGGCATGAACCGGTAAAAGAGTTTTTTAGTTGATTCTTTCTGCAGCTGTGTTTTAGTCCCACCTCGCCAAGCGAGAGGCACTCGCAGTGGTTTATAAGCCCTGAGTGTAGAGACGATGAAGGGAGAAGCGCAGTGCTCACCTGCACGTTGGCCTGAAGCTAAGCAACGTGCAGGTGAGCATTGTGCCTCTCTTTTATTTTGGCATGGTATCATCATTTCATCCACATAGCATATGCAAGAAAGTTGAGAGGGTTACGGCAAAAACTGGACGCACTTCGTGTACAAAACGGACAATTAGGATTTCATACAAAAACTTGTCTGTTACAACATGCATTTCAAATGAACTACAAAAAGGTTGAAGGTTGGCATGGTATCATCATAATAGTTGTGGAGAAAGTCTTCACTTTTTCTTCGCTTGTGTCCTTTCCTTATTGCGCCGTAACCATGGATAATCTTCATCATTTATCAGGATGCTTGGGTCAGTCTTGACTTTGAAGGGAGGAATTTCATGAAACTTTTCATAATCTTCGGACATGTCTGTCTTGCCCTCCACTCCCACAATGTCCCTTTTCCTGAAAGAACTATGTGGCGCTTTGGCTCATCGTATGATGTATTCGCTTCCTTATTTTTTCGTTTTCTCGGTTTGGTAGACATGTCCTTCACATAGATAACCTGTGCTACATCATTGGCTAGGACAAACGGTTCGTCAGTGTACCCAAGATTGTTCAGATCCACTGTTGTCATTCCGTACTGTGGGTCTACCTGTACCCCGCCTCCTGACAGATTGACCCATTTGCACTTAAACAAAGGGACCTTAAAATCTACTCCGTAGTCAAGTTCCCATATGTCCACTATGTAACCATAATATGTGTCCTTTCCCCTCTCGGTGGCTGCATCAAAGCGAACACCGCTGTTTTGGTTGGTGCTCTTTTCATCTTGGGCGAACGTGTAAAATGTATTCCCATTTATCTCATATCCTTTCCAAATCGTAACAGTCGAAGATGGTCCCGTGGACAACGAGTACAGCTCATCACAAACAGTGTTTTCATCTCTGAGACGTGTTTCCAACCAACTGCTGAAAGTCCTGATGTGTTCACATGTAATCCAGTCGTCGCACTGCTCCGGGTGTTTGGAGCGCAGACTGTTCTTGTGTTCATCGATATAAGGGGTCACCAAGGTAGAGTTCTGTAGAACTGTGCAGTGTGCTTGAGACCAAGAATATCCATCCCTGCATATTATTGTCTCCCCTTCAAGCGTGCCTTTTCCAGTCAGTCTTCCCTCATACCGCGATTTAGGGAGACCTATTTTCTTAAGGCCAGGAATGAAGTCAACACAAAACCCAATGACATCCTCTGTTTGATGGCCCATGGAGATGCTTCCTTCTGGCCTAGCGCGGTTATGGACATATTTCTTTAGGACTCCCATGAACCTCTCAAAGGGGTATATATTGTGTAGAAATACGGGGCCCGGAATGACAATCTCGTCAACTAGATGAACTAGGACGTGCGTCATGATATTGAAGAAGGATGGTGGGAACACCAGCTCGAAACTGATAAGACATTGCACCACATCATTCCTTAGCCTTGGTATGATTTCTGGATCGATCACCTTCTGAGAGATTGCATTGAGGAATGCACATAGCTTCACAATGGCTAATCGGACGTTTTCTGGTAGAAGCCCCCTCAATGCAACCGGAAGCAGTTGTGTCATAATCACGTGGCAGTCATGAGACTTTAGGTTCTGAAACTTTTTCTCTGCCATATTTATTATTCCCTTTATATTCGACGAGAAGCCAGTAGGGACCTTCATACTAAGCAGGCATTCAAAGAAGATTTCCTTCTCTTCTTTGGTAAGAGCGTAGCTGGCAGGACCTTCATACTGCTTTGGAGGCATGTCGTCTTTTCGTGCAAATGTTGCAGGTCCTCCCGTGCCTCAGCTGTATCTTTTGTCTTCCCATACATGCCCAAGAAGCCTAGCAGGTTGATGCAAAGGTTCCTCGTCACGTGCATCACGTCGATCGAAGAGCGGACCTCTAGGTCTTTCCAGTAGGGTAGGTCCCAAAATATAGATTTCTTCTTCCACATGGGTGCGTGTCCCCCAGCGTCACTCGGAACAGCTAGTCCACCGGGACCCTTTCCAAAGATTACGTGTAAATCATTGACCATAGCAAGTACGTGATCACCGGTACGCATGGCGGGCTTCTTCCGGTGATCTGCCTCGCCTTTGAAATGCTTGCCTTTCTTTCGACATTGATGGTTGGTCGGAAGAAATCGACGATGGCCCAGGTACACATTCTTCCTACAGCTTCCTAGGTATATACTTTTGGTGTCAGCTAAACAGTGCGTGCATGCGTGGTATCCCTTGTTTGTCTGTCCTGAAAGGTTACTAAGAGCGGGCCAATCGTTGATGGTTACAAACAGCAATGCGTGCAGGTTAAATTCCTCCTGTTTGTGCTCATCCCACGCACGTACACCATTTCCATTCCACAGCTGTAAAAGTTCTTCAACTAATGGCCTTAGGTACACATCAATGTCGTTGCCGGGTTGCTTAGGGCCTTGGATGAGAACTGGCATCATAATGAACTTCCGCTTCATGCACATCCAAGGAGGAAGGTTATACATACATATAGTCACGGGCCAGGTGCTGTGATTGCTGCTCTGCTCCCCGAAAGGATTAATGTCATCCGCGCTTAAACCAAACAATACGTTCCTTGGGTCACGTGCAAACTCAACCCAGTACTCTCTCTCGATTTTTCTCCACTGCGACCCGTCAGCGGGTGCTCTCAACTTCCCGTCTTTCTTACGGTCCTCATTGTGCCATCGCATCAACTTGGCATGCTCTTTGTTTCTGAACAGTCGTTTCAACCGTGGTATTATAGGATCATACCAAATCACCTTCGCAGGAACTCTCTTCCTGCGGGGCTCGCCGTTAACATCACCAGGGTCATCTCGTCCGATCTTATACCGCAATGCACCACATACCGGACATGTGTTCAAATCCTCGTACGCACCACGGTAGAGGATGCAGTCATTAGGGCATGCATGTATCTTCTGCACCTCCAATCCTAGAGGGCATACGACCTTCTTTGTTGTGTACGTACTGTCGGGCAATTCATTATCCTTTGGAAGCTTCTTATTCAATATTTTTAGTAGCTTCTCAAATCCTTTGTCAGGCACAGCATTCTCTGCCTTCCGCTACAGCAATTCCAGTACGGTACCCCAGCTTTGTGTTGCCATCTTCACAATTGGGGTACAACTTTTTTTTGTGATCCTCTAACATGCGATCGAACTTCAGCTTCTCCTTTTGACTTTCGCATTGCGTCCTTGCATCGACAATGACCCGGCGGAGATCATCATCGGGCACATCGTCTGGTTCCTCTTGATCTTCAGCAGCTTCCCTCGTTGCAGCATCATCGGGCACATCGTCTGGTTCCTCTTGATCTTCAGCAGCTCCCCCCATTGCAGCATAACCATATTCAGGGGCACATAGTTTTCATGGTCCTCTTCTTCTTCACCGTCTTCCATCATAACCCCTATTTCTTCGTGCCTCGTCCAAACATTATAGTGTGGCATGAAACCCTTGTAAAGCAGGTGGGTGTGAAGGATTTTCCGGTCAGAGTAAGACTTCGTATTCCCACATTTAGTGCATGGACAACACATAAAACCATTCTTCTTGTTTGCCTCAGCCACTTCGAGAAAATTATGCACGCCCTTAATGTACTCTGAGGTGTGTCTGTCACCATACATCCATTGCCGGTTCATCTGCGTGCATTATATATAATTATGTGTGTCAAAAGTAAGAAAATCAGACAAATATCTACCTAAAGTAAGAAAATCGGACAAGTATCAGAAAGAAGATAAGAACAAGAGGCTCACCACGGTGGTGATGGCGACGAGATCGACGCGGGCGATGAACGGCGGTGAAAACGGGGACGGGGCGTGACGAACCGCTAAATCTAGACAAATCTCGAAAAAAATGGAGCTTCGGGAGGAGAAAGCTTAACTAGTGTGGCTCGGGCATTTCATCGAACACATCATGTGCATAGGAGGTGAACTAGAGCACCCAAATGCCCTCTCCTCGCCGGATTCAAAAAACAGAGCACTGGAGTGCTCTGCCGCGGCGGTGGGTATATATAGGCAAGTTATTTGTCCCGGTTCGTGGCATGAACCGGGACTAAAGCACCCCCTTCTGTCCCGGTTCAAGCCATGAACCGGGACCAATGGTTGTGGGCCAGGAGCGAGGACCATTAGTCCCGGTTCGTGGCTTGAACCGGGACAAATGGTTCCACACGAACCGGGACCAATGCCCACGACGCCCCGGCCGGCCCCCTGGGCTCACGAACCGGGTCTAATACCCCCCATTGGTCCCGGTTCTTGAAGAAACGGGACTAATGGGCTGGCCAGGGCCGAACGGTAGCCCTGTTTTCTACTAATGAATCTCTCAACCTTCTTTTCCTTTTTCACGTCGGAGCGCTTGACACATGCCTCTGATGAGTGCTGACCCACGAGTATAGGGGTCTATCGTAGCCTTTTCGATAAGTAAGAGTGTCGAGCCCAATAAGGATCAGAAGAAATTGATAAGTACTCCCTTTGTTCCATAATATAAGATGTTATTACATCCAATATACTCATATATTTCATGTAATAACGTCTTATATTATGAGACAGATGGAGTAGTTTTCAACAAGGTTACACTGCAAATGTTGTAAAAGATGATTTGATATATTGTTTGATAGCAAGATAAATAGTAACAAAAGTAATAAAGTGCAGCAAGTGGCCCAATCCTTATGTATGCTAAGGGACAAGCCGGTTGTGTTTCTTATAATAGCTAAAACGCTCTTGAGGACACACGGGAATAAGTGTTGTGTGTGTGGACCGTAGGTAAGGCATTGTTCTTACTTGAACGAATACCTACTTATAATTATACCCTCCATGCAAGAATCCTCAAATACAAGAGAGCTAATTAAGACAAATCTAACCATAACATAAAACAATTGGATCCAAACAGTCCCTCACAGAACAATTCATAAACTAGGGTTTGGGTTTCTATCACTCCTGCAGCCGATCATCTACAAACTAATTCCACAATATCTTCCCCTAGGTCCAAAAATGGTGACGTGTCATGTAGTTGACGTTCACATAACATCACTAGAGGAAGAACAACACAATATATTATTAAAATCTTAAATGGTAATCAACTTCACCTGATTACTAGCCACAAGAATTCTCTCATGTCCTCAAGAACTAAAGGATTTACTCACAAGACATTGTATATGCATCATGATCGGTGGGAGAAACATGGCCATATCACAACCACTCTCCTGATTTTGAGATTCGGGGCATGTGAAGAAAAGATGTTGCATCTATTCGATTGGATGAAGTCATCAGCGAGAAGCGGCATGTTGATGGATCATTTTCTTATGCAGGTTTTGTATTGTGTCGAGGAAGTCGGTGTGTAGGAGGCAGCCAAAGATGTAGACCTTGGCAGGAAACCTAGATTCCCGTATGAGATCTAGCTTTGGATCCAAGATTTGATCATTTTGGGCCGCATATGCCTCCTTGGTGGAGAATTTTAAGCCACCAAGAAGGGCCCTTTACCGATTCAGTCATTCGGAGCAAGACCTTGCAACGGTAGCCTTATGGACTCAATTCAGCAGTCGGGATGCAGGTTAGACGGCTACCAAGGCCAAGGTTCATCGCATCATGTATGAGTATGGCTACTAGCGTGTGTTATTGTGTCTGGTGTGCCCATGAAATAACCCATGGGCAGAAAACCGTGCCCATGCCAAACCTAATGGATATCGATCGGGTATGGATATCCATCATATCCTCTCAACAGGTATATATAGTACCTCCGAAAATAGCAAAAACATGTGCCAACTAAGATTAGCACTCCAGACAATACCCAAATAAGCACAAGTACTAAGGACATCAATACACAATCTATGTTCCTCACGAAATGACAAAGCACCATAAAAAGAATTCTAACAGAATGACATAACACAACTCGTGAAGACATGGAGTAAGTTACGGCGGTGATTTTCTTTCTTTTTCTAGTTAAGATTTATTATAGGGGAAAGTATAATGGAGTAGGGATTAGGGAATATTGACACCAAAAGTCGGACTATGGGTCTGGATTCGGGCATACTCACGTGTATGGAACCCATGCCTGATCCATGAGACTGGCCATAGTGGGAGTAACTTTAACAGTAACATAGAGTCCAACTCAGCAAATTTGTCTATGTGGCAATGTGTTAATGAGGAGAGGGGTATGAGTAAATTAGATAGTTACAGTAACATCGCGTATCACAATACAATACTCCCTCCTTTCCGGTTTATTGGGCTCATCTCATTTTCTTGATTTTTTTCATATTATAAGTCTTATTTTCACTTCTTTCCACCACATGTTCACATTCCAAGGTGCATTAAATTGATGCATGCAAGTATTAAAAGAAATCTACCAATGCATGTAACCATTCCTACTCATTTATTGGTCATCCATGCATACATTGGAACTAAAGCAGATTAAAGTTTGAGTAATTTTGTAAACTATGAGATACATTCCTCCACTTATAATCTACTCATAAACTAGGAGTATCTTGGTTGATGAGATTTCATATTTAAGCTCAATAAACCGGAAAGGAGGGAGTATGAGTCTATAACCTACTCCTTTTGTTCCTAAATATAAGTATTTTTAGAGATTTCACTACAGACTACATACGAAACAAAATGAAATCTCCAAAAAGACTTATATTTAGAAACGGAGGAAGTAATAAATAAGTTTTGCATGACACCACACTTATGTTACTACCCACTATGAAGGTAGTAATATAGCCTAGGATCACGTGTATGTTACTAGTGTAAATTCCTCTCCACTATGGCTAGTCTGACTAGTCGGATCGGATTTGAGTGCTGCCCATGTGCGCGAAAATGTCCAAACCCTGCCCATTCGGACCGTGTACCCGTGGTCATTCATGTCCATGCGAAAAATTACCAGCCTTATTCAGGTAGGAGGTGTAACTGCATGGGTTGGGCCTATCACACAGTGACACAATCCCCTTACTCAACGACTTTTCATATAGTAACTACCTCTTCAGAGCTTTAATATTTTACTGTAAAAGAAATTTGAATGGAGGGATCTCTCTCCGATTTCATTAATCAAATCATTAGAGTTTTGATATATACATGGCAGAGGGAACAAAAGATACACAAGCTCACTAGAGCCAGAGAAAAACTTTCATTATTGTATATGCTGATTGAAGATGCATGCATTGAACGGATATACGGAGTAGGAAAGTGGATTGCTGTCACTCCAAATGCCGCGGCGCACGTTGCTTTTGCTTTGGCCACCGGGTGTCATGTCGATCTACAGTAAGGGAAAGGCTCTACATCTGCAGCATTGCATTTGCACGAGTTCCAAGTATATGTCAATCAGTACTGCCTAAAATGGGCGGTCTTTCCTACTCTGCTAGAATCTATCTCTTGTACCGTCCATGCGCATTGGACATCTCTCTCTCTCTCTCTCTCTCTCTCTCTCAAAAGTTGAAGATTCAGATCAGCATAATTTGATCTTGTTCCTGAAGCTAATTTACTACGTGTGCATGGAGAGTTGGAGACCGTTGCATCAGGGTTAGTGCAACGCAGTGGCAGTGGTCTGAATCTTATGATATGCTCCTGCTGCCAGCACAGTGATCTCCCTCACCTCACGTGCATATGGATCCCCATGCATGCACAGCGCATGAATACGGCAGGGAGGGAGACCGGCCGGCCATTGTTTGACGTGAGCTTTGAAGCGAGTCGTTTGATGAGTATGGCATGGGAGAATGAGGCAGGGCCAGCCCCATGGTTTGCCCATTTCCATGTTGGTTTGTACCTCTCCACTCGAGTGGCTAGCTGTTCCATTCATGCTAGCACAGTACGTAGCACTTGGTTGCTCGATCACACATGCAGAGAAATTAAGAAAGGCGATGAAAGCAAGAAAAAATCATGGAGAGAGAGGTGATAAATCCTTGGCATATACAGTGGTCAAGCCGCTGCATGCTTGGAGAGAGACCGCTTGCAAAGCTGCTGGATGCTGGACTTGGCGTGGCACTGCGGTTTGTTGTCCAGGGAAAGATTTTGCTGGGCGCGTTTGACAAAGGGGGGATGGCATTACCGAGGCGTCCATTTCTGGGTCGGTTGAATGGCCCGGTCACGCCCGCACCTGGCCCCGCATGCCAAGCACAAAACAGTGAAACGCAACTAGTACATGCGTGCGTGCGTGCGTGCATGATCTACAGTGGCCTCCCCTGCTCCCGGCCAGGACTCTGTCGCTCATCATCTCCTGTGCATGCTGCCAGAGAGAGAGAGAGAGAGAGAAAGAGAGGGATTGACTGAGACTGAGAGTATATGGCTAGCCAAGTCCATCGCCATGATAGCACTGCCCAGGGGAGGAGAGAGAGAGAGACTAGCTAGTGTGTGATGGACTGAGACATGAAAGTGACCAGCAAGAACAGGCAGTGGCCATCAAGCTTACCTGTGTCTGTGTCGCCAGTACAAATACCCAGTGCCGCTTCACTCCGCTTGTCACTCATACATCCAGCCAGCTCTCTTCTACCTTCGCTAGGCTAGCTACTCTCTGTAAGGCTCGATCGACACCATGGAGAGCGGGGGCACGAGGGAGCAGCAGCCATGGCGCTACAGCTGCAGCTTCGCGTGGCCGCCGCGCTCCTACACCTGCAGCTTCTGCAAGAGGGAGTTCCGGTCCGCGCAGGCCCTCGGTGGCCACATGAATGTCCACCGCAGGGACAGGGCCAGGCTCCGCCACGGCTCCCCACCTCCCCCTCCTCCCCCTCCTCAGCTTGCTGCTGCTGCTGCTGGAAGCCCTAACCCTAGACGGGCCGCAGCAGCGGCAGCAGCTATCCCCAACCTCAACTATCCTCCTCCTCCTCCTCCTCCACCGCCGCAGCCATCCCTGTACAATGAGCGCTCGTCGGCGGCTGCGGCGAACACAGGGTCGTTAGAGTTGAGCCTGGAGCTGGGGTTGGAGGCCGGGCCGCAGTGCTCCACCAAGGAGGAAGATGACGGTCTGGATCTTGAGCTTAGGCTCGGCTGCTCTTGATCGATCGAGCATATCGTTCTCTACTCTAGCCAATTACATCACTAGGTTGGTTCTCTAGTTAGTCTGCGCCCTAGCTTGGTATTAAGGTCTAGCAGTAGCTAGCTCAGTTCAAGCTATGAGAATGGCTGAATTGGTGTTTGCTTCATCGCTTCTTTAGTGTATCATTAGTTCGGCTTTGATGTTTCAGCTAGCTAGCTAGGTATCTATGTATATAGTCGTGTTCACTGTTTATGATGGTACTGCCCAGGGTGACCCATGATCTATGGAATCATTTTACTGTTGGTTTTTTCAGCATTGTCTCTCTCACGTGGTGTAAATACAAGAAAATATTAAATTTTATTGTTGTTTGGTTTGGTTAACCAATGCAGACATACATTGCCCTAAAAGGGATAGGGAAACTATATTGTGGCATACTAAACTTCGTAAAATCAAGCCCCAACACTACAATACATAAATATAAAGTTTCCAATGACTATACTGTGATTCATTTTGTATATCGTAGTTTCAAATGGCGAGGGAGGGAATCTGCCTGACAAATGTTGAAGAAAATGGTGAAAGAACAGTTTGCTTTGTGCTCACCACGTAGCTGCGCTGAAATCTGCCTGACAATTTCCACGGAGAAGCTCCATGCTCTGCTAAGAGTGTGATTGTTAAGAGATGGATTATCCCGTGCACGCACGGGAGGTCCGTGCATGGATTAGTCCATTGATTATTTTGGGTTGACCCTTGCATGCAATTTTTGGCAGAGATGGCATGCTCCTCCCATCCAACTTCCCTGATTTTTATTTTAGCTTTGAAATTTAAATCTATTGTATCTTTTGAACTGAAGGTCCAATTTTTGTTTCGTTTGTGTATTTGTGTTTCTTGCGACGATGGCTTTCAAATAATACCACTCTTGAATACGTTTTTACGAGTTTTAAAATTTTCACCAAGTTTCATCTACTAAAACTTGATATGATGAAGGATAAAATCACCGATTTTTCAATAGTAAAACTTAAACCTTAAACCCTAAGCCATAAGCCCTAAATAGTAAACCCTAGGCCCTAATACATTAACACCACCCCCATCTCCGCGTCGTTGTCGTGCTTGCCTCTGCATCATGTTCCTTCGTTGCACCAAACCTGCTCTCAAGGACACTGTGAGAACCCAAATGACATTATGCTCCGACCCCCCCCCCCCCCCCAATCGATGTCATTGAATTCGGCAGTTTATGCATGTTTGTGATGGATTACAAATGATTTTTGGTTATGTACACATATGTGTGTGCATGATGTGGCAGTGCATTGAGTGAATTTTGATCTTCAACTTGAGCACTTTACAGCATGCAAGATAGTATTTTGGTGATCAACATGCAAGAGAGTTGTGTGTGTGTGTGTGCGCGCGCGTGCGCGCGCGCGCGCGCGTGTGTGTGTGTGTGTGTGTGTGTGTGTGTGTGTGTGCGTGTGTGTGTGTGATTTATCTCCTCCTACATGTTTTTCAAACCTATGAAAATTCTTCTAGTTATTTTCAAGTTCATATATTATCTTAGTTGCCATCATCATCGGTATTCTAAAGAATGTAAAATAGATACCATATAATATTTTGACTAAATTGATGATTTATAAACTGGTATGGTATGGATTAGTATTAAAATAAACAATTAATATTACAAATGGTGAATTAGAATACTTCTAGCACTCTAGGGGGGAATTCTAGTTTTATCCTTAGCTCACAACATACCTGAAGTTGTAGTGTCAAATGACTAAACTGTTACTTCACTTGTCAGCAATTTAGACTTTGCAGAATGTAAAATGTGAGCCTAAATATGTTATGGTGAGAGAATAACCTATACGAAGCTTGCAAGGTCAAGTGACGAAAGTTAATCCCAATAAACTAGCTAGGGTTAGAGTTAACCAAAGACACACGATTGGAGGGAACAAGTTACCGTTGGAGAGGTGGATTCTCGTAGAGGCTCAACTTCTTCTCCTTGAAATATCACCATAAAGGCAATCTCTAAACCTTTTATAACCAAGAACATCCACTCGTGGTAGACCTTGAGGCAATCTCCAAACCTTTTATAAACTTCGAGGCAAACTACAACATGATTTTTAACCGAGAACTCCTAACACCTAGGAGTCTCGAACATCTAATAGTAAAAAGATCAAAGGAGAGAGCTTGAAACTTACTCAAATCACAAATCCAGTTTGTCAAAGTAACGAGCGGGAGTAAATCTATGCTTGAGCGGAATCCACACTCAAATCTCTCAACATTCCCTCAAGAATCAAAGATTCGATTTGGGGAAAGTTAGGAGAGTTGTTTCTCAAGTTTGATCAAGTTTATGATCAATGTGGTTAACCCACCCACAAAGAGGTAGGTGGATATTTATAGTGCATCTGCAACTAGTCGTTGTTTTCCTACATAAATTCGATAGCTGGATAGTCCATGCCAAAGTGGCCAAACAGTCCAGCTAATGATTTTTACGGAGAACGGTAGTCGAGCCAGCAATAATCACAGGTAAATCCAGGGGGTGGACAGTCCGACTATAATGGGCCCAGACAGTCTAACCCATCGGTCATGTCAGATCGAGAATGCTTGGACAAGTCACAAATTGTCTAGGGATTGTCTTACTCAGAGCATCTCCAACAACCGCGCTTCGCACCGCGCGCAAAAAACTTGTTTGTCGCGCGCGCTTCGGCTGGTTTAGCGCGGCCGCCAGCGCTGGCTCCAACGGCCGCGCTATAATGCAGCGCGCGCGCTGCTTCAGCAGCGCGCAAAAATACAGTGCGCGCAGCACGCACAAACCACATATATATTTCAAAAAAAAAGAGCAAAAATGATCAAACAAACAAAATAAATCAACAATAAATAGTTCAATTTCATTATCATTACAACTCAAACAAATAGTTTATCGTTCAGTACAACAAATAATGCAATAAACACAACAAATAGTTTATGAACAATACAATGTCGAATGCAGAAATCATGCTCTTTGTCGTCCATGCCATGCCCACCACTCTTCAATCAGATCCTTCTGAAGTTCATTGTGCGTTGCGGGACGCTGAATGGCATGATAGGAGGCAATAAAACGGGCTACGCTTTTAGCCCTCCGTCGCACTCGCACGGAATGTCCCAAAAGCTCATACGGTGAGTAGTCTAAATCTTGACCACGCTCATTCTCGATGATCATGTTGTGCATGATCACACAAACGTGCATGATGTACCAAAGCATTTTTTGATCCCAAAATCTAGCCGGTCCTCTCACAATAGCAAATTGGGCTTGCAAAATTCCAAATGCCCGAGCTCTCCGGCGGCATTCCTCCTTTGCTGGAAAAACCGGTCATGGCTCGCTAGTTTCTCTGCAGTGCGCCTGAACAAGTCGGTGCTCATCCTAAACCGGCGACGAAAATACGACTCCGGGTATGTGGGATTCTCCACGAAATAGTTCTTCATCAATCTGTTATGGGCATCAATCCTATCTCTCCAAATTTTCTCCCGACCCATATCCGAACCACCGTGCTTTGATTTTTTATTGATATGCATAGCTATGATCATTGCAAGATCCTCCTCCTCTTTCATATCAAATTCTTCTTTGGAAGAATCATACGATGAACTCATCTACAATGTTCAATACTATACTATAAAAACTACAATTCAAAACATGCACCAAATTCATGAAGTTTGAGCAATACATACCTTGTAGGCGTTTTGTCGAACACCTTGCGGGCGCGGCGCGGCAGCGAGCGCTCGGGCGATGTTCCTCGGACGACGGAGGCGCGCGAGGGCCGGCGGGACTAGGAGGGGATGGGGCGGAAGCGCGGCGACGCGGGGATAGGCCAGGGAAGCGCCTGAACGGTCGCCGGGAGGCGCGGGCGGCGGCGGCGGCGCGGCCGGGTGGAGGGTAGAAGTGGGAGAGGAAGTGGGAGAGCGAGCGCGCGAGAACGGGCGCAGCAAATAAGCGGCGCGCCATTGCGTTTCGGCCAGTGCGTTGAACTGCATATGCCGCGCGCGCCGTTTTTGCGCGTCCGCTGGAGCCACCCGCCGCGTTGCGCGCGTGCTAAAACGACATAATTTACGGTGCGGCGCTAATTTAGCGCGGCTGTTGGAGATGCTCTCAGAAACACCTTGAAAACGAGCAAGCCTGGACAATCTAACGCGTGTCTGGCTTAGGCCGACCAAGCCCGGACAAAGGACAAAACAGTCTGGCAACTATCCATCTCACGAACCACCCCAAGCCAGCCAGTTAATAACGTGGGATCCCTATGGCTTAAGAACAAAAGTAGAAAAAAATGTGCCTGATCTCGTGTTGCCTACAGAGCACCTTCCCTGGGTTGAGGACCATTTTCGTGTTGCATGTACTAATTTTCTTTATTCTTTGGTTTCCTCTTTATTCTTAATTTTTTTGTTTATTTTATAATTTTCTTGTTTTCTATTTTCCTTTTATCTTCTGTTTTTTATTTTCCTTTTATAGTTACTTTTTGTGTTACCCTTTTTTGATTATTTTTTCTATTTACTTCTATAATTATTTTAAAACAAAATATAAACATTGTTGACACATACACACATATGTTTTACCAAAAATGTGTGAACACTTTTAAAAATTAGATGAAGATTTTTTTAAAGGCATGAACACCTTTAAAGATTACATGAAATTGTTTTCTAAAAAAATAGATAACTTTTTTTAGTTACATGATTTTCTTAGAATGCGTAAACACTTTTTAAAATCACATGAGTTTTTTAAAAAGGGTGAAAACACTTTATAAAATGTCATAAATAGTTCCCTAAAATGTGAAACATTGTTTTAATTACATGAACATTTGTTTACAATAAGTATTCACGTACTTAAAAGGTGACCATAACATTTTAAAAAATGTTTACTTTAGGGAACATTTTTACGTGAATACTATCATTTTAGGGAACATTTTTTAAAATGTGAAACATTGTTTTAATTACATGAACATTTGATTTACGTGAACATTTGTTTCCCTAAACCGAGAACCTTAAGAACAGTCATTTTGAAAAATGTTATGGTCACCTGTATGGACTTGTATAGAAGACCCGTGTGCGCCGCGGTGTCTTTCCGGTCCTGCAGGGCCCGTGCTCATCTCGAAAAGAAAAAATCTAAAAAAAATGGCCAGGGACCGTGCAACCACAAGCACTTGCCCTTTCCTCCAAGAAAGAAACGAAAACTCCGGTCAAAAAAAAGAGAAAGAAACGAAAACCACAGTCGGACGAAGCCTCCGCTGCCCCGCCGCCGCACAGGAGCCAAGCAGCGCCTCCCTTCGTCGAGCAGCAACGCCGCCGCCCGGAGCTACACCGGCGACCATTCCATAGGCAGGTAGCCACCACTCCTTCGTCCTTCCTCCTCCTCCTTCCTCTCCCTTCATCCCCCCTTCCTCTCGCATCCTCTGTTTGTTCCTTGTTTGTCCCCTGATTTGTGTATTGGACGAGTACTTGCTGTAGATTTGATATCGTGAGAATATAATGATGACTATTTCTTGATGACTACTTGCTGCATGATTTTTCCAGCGCATGTTCAAGTTTATGTTGGAAATATGCCCTAGAGGCAATAATAAAAGGATTATTATTATATTTCCTTGTTCATGATAATTGTCTTTATTCATGCTATAACTGTATTATCCGGAAATCGTAATACACGTGTGAATACTTAGACCTAATACGTCCCTAGTAAGCCTCTAGTTGACTAGCTCGTTGGTCAACAGATAGTCATGATTTCCTGACTACGGACATTAGATGTCATTGACAACGGGATCACATCATTAGGAGAATGATGTGATGGACAAGACCCAATCCTAAGCATAGCACAAGATCGTGTAGTTCGTTTTGCTAGAGCTTTTTCAATGTCAAGTATCTCTTCCTTAGACCATGAGATCGTGTAACTCCCGGATACCGTAAGAGTGCTTTGGGTGTACCAAACGTCACAACGTAACTGGGTGACTATAAAGGTGCACTACAGGTATCTCCGAAAGTATCTGTTGGGTTGACACGGATCGAGACTGGGATTTGTCACTCCGTATGACGGAGAGGTATCTCTGGGCCCACTCGGTAATGCATCATCATAATGAGCTCAAAGTGACCAAGTGTTTGGTCACGGGATCATGCATTACGGTACGAGTAAAGTGACTTGCCGGTAACGAGACTGAACGAGGTATTGGGATACCGACGATCGAGTCTCGGGCAAGTAACGTACCGATTGACAAAGGGAATTGTATACGGGGTTGATTGAATCCTCGACATCGTGGTTCATCCGATGACATCATCGAGGAGCATGTGGGAGCCAACATGGGTATCCAGATCCCGCTGTTGGTTATTGACCGGAGAGCCGTCTCGGTCATGTCTACATGTCTCCCGAACCCGTAGGGTCTACACACTTAAGGTTCGGTGACGCTAGGGTTATTAGGAAGACTTGTATGTGATTACCGAATGTTGTTTGGAGTCCTGGATGAGATCCTGGACGTCACGAGGAGTTCCGGAATGGTCCGAAGGTGAAGATTTATGTATGGGAAGTTGTTATACGGACACCGGAAAGTTTCGGGGGCATATCGGTATTGTACCGGGGCCACCGGAAGGGTTCCGGGGGTCCACCGGGAGGGGCCACCCCTCTCGGAGGGCCTCATGGGCCGCAAGGGGCAGGGAACCAGCCCCTGGAGGGCTGGGCGCGCCCCCCCTTGGGCCCATGCGCCTAGGGTTGGGGGGGGAAACCCTAGTGGGGGCGCCCCCCTTTGCTTGGGGGGCAAGCCCCCCTCCCTGGCCGCCGCCCCCCTCTAGATCTCATCAAGAGGGGCCGGCCCCCCTTGCCCCTTCCCCTATAAATAGAGGGGTGAGTGGAGGGCTGCTAGACACAACCAAGGCGCAGCCCCTCCCCTCCCCAACACCTCTCCTCCTCCGTCACGAGCTTGGCGAAGCCCTGTCGGAGTACTGCTGCTCCACCACCACCATGTCGTCGTACTGCTGCTGGAGCCATCTTCCTCAACCTCTCCTTCCCCCTTGCTGGATCAAGAAGGAGGAGACGTCATCCGCTCCGTACGTGTGTTGAACGCGGAGGTGTTGTCCGTTCAGCACTTGGTCATCGGTGATCTGGATCACGGCGAGTACGACTCCATCATCCCCGTTCCATTGAACGCTTCCGCTCACGATCTACAATTGGTATGTAGATGCAATCTCTCTCCCATGACTCGTTGCTTAGATGAACTCATAGATGGATCTTGGTGAAACCGTAGGAAAAAATTTAATTTCCTGCAGCGTTCCCCAACAGTGGCATCATGAGCTAGGTCTATGCGTAGTTCTCTATTGCACGAGTAGAACACAATTTTGTTGTGGGCGTAGATCTTGTCAACTTGCTTGCCGCTACTAGTCTTATCTTGCTTCAGCAGTATTGTGGGATGAAGCGGCCTGGACCAACCTTACACGTACGCTTACGTGAGACCGGTTCCACCGACTGACATGCACTAGTTGCATAAGGTGGCTGGCGGGTGTCTGTCTCTCCCACTTTAGTTGGAGCGGATTCGATGAAAAGGGTCCTTATGAAGGGTAAATAGAAGTTGACAAAATCACGTTGTGGTTATTCGTAGGTAAGAAAACGTTCTTTCTAGAACCCAATTGCAGCCACGTAAAAGATGCAACAATAATTAGAGGACGTCTAACTTGTTTTTGCAGCAATTGTCATGTGATGTGATATGGCCAGAAGTTGTGATGAATGATGAATGACATGTTGTGATGTATGAGATCGTGTTCTTGTAATAGGAACCACAACTTGCATGTCGATGAGTATGACAACCGGCAGGAGCCATAGGAGTTGTCTTTATTTTTTGTATGACCTGCATGTCATTGAAGAACGCCATGTAAATTACTTTACTTTATTGCTAAACGCGTTAGCCATAGAAGTAGAAGTAGTCGTTGGCGTGACAACTTCATGAAGACACGATGATGGAGATCATGATGATGGAGATCATGGTGTCATGCCGGTGACAAGATGATCATGGAGCTCGAAGATGGAGATCAATGGAGCTTTATGATATTGGCCATATCATGTCACTACTATATATAATTGCATGTGATGTTTATTATGTTTATGCATCTTGTTTACTTAGAATGACGGTAGTAAATAAGATGATCCCTTACAACAATTTCAAGAAGTTTTCTCCCCTAACTGTGCACCATTGCTAAAGTTCGTCGTTTCGAAGCACCACGTGATGATCGGGTGTGATAGATCCTTACGTTCACATACAACGGGTGTAAGACAGTTCTACACATGCAAAACACTTAGGGTTAACTTGACGAACCTAGCATGTACAGACATGGCCTCGGAACACGGAGACCGAAAGGTCGAACACGAGTCGTATGGAAGATACGATCAACATGAGGATGTTCACCGATGATGACTAGTCCGTCTCACGTGATGATCGGACACGGCCAAGTCGACTCGGATCGTGTAACACTTAGATGACTAGAGGGATGTCTAATCTGAGTGGGAGTTCATTAAAATAATTTGATTAGATGAACTTAATTATCATGAACTTAGTCTAAAACCTTTGCAAATATGTCTTGTAGATCAAATAGCCAACGCTCATGTCAACATGAACTTCAACGCGTTCCTAGAGAAAACCAAGCTGAAAGATGATGGCAGCAACTATACGGACTGGGTCCGGAACCTGAGGATCATCCTCATAGCTGCCAGGAAACAATATGTCCTAGAAGGACCGCTAGGTGATGCACCCGTCCCAGAGAACCAAGACATTATGAATGCTTGGCAGTCTTGTGCTGATGATTACTCCCTCGTTCAGTGCGGCATGCTTTACAGCTTAGAACCGGGGCTCCAAAAGCGTTTTGAGCAACACGGAGCATATGAGATGTTCGAGGAGCTGAAACTAGTTTTCCAAGCTCATGCCCAGGCCGAGAGATATGACGTCTCCGACAAGTTCTATAGTTGTAAGATGGAGGAAAATAGTTCTGTCAGTGAGCATATACTCAAAATGTCTGGGTTGCACAACCGCCTGTCCCAGCTGGACATTAACCTCCCGGACGAGGCGGTCATTGACAGAACCCTTCAGTCGCTCCCACCAAGCTACAAGAGCTTTGTGATGAACTACAATATGCAGGGGATGGTGAAGACCATTCCTGAAGTATTTTCCATGCTCAAGTCAGCAAAGGTTGAAATCAAGAAAGAACATCAAGTGTTGATGGTCAATAAGACCACTAAGTTCAAGAAGGGCAAGGGTAAGAAGAACTTCAAGAAGGACGGCAAGGATGTTGCCGCGCCCGGTAAGCCAGCTGCCGGGAAGAAGTCAAAGAATGGACCCAAGCCTGAAACTGAATGCTTTTATTGCAAGGGGAAGGGTCACTGGAAGCGAAACTGCCCCAAATACTTAGCGGATAAGAAGGCCGGCAACACTAAAGGTATATTTGATATACATGTAATTGATGTGTACCTTACCAGTACTCGTAGTAACTCCTGGTTATTTGATACCGGTGTCGTTGCTCATATTTGTAACTCACAGCAGGAGCTGCGGAATAAGCGAAGACTGGCGAAGGACGAGGTGACGATGCGCGTCGGGAATGGTTCCAAGGTCGATGTGATCGCCGTCGGCACGCTACCTCTACATTTACCTACGGAGTTAGTTTTAAACCTTAATAATTGTTATTTGGTGCCAAGTTTGAGCATGAACATTGTATCTGGATCTCGTTTAATGCGAGATGGCTACTCATTTAAATCCGAGAATAATGGTTGTTCTATTTATATGAGAGATATGTTTTATGGTCATGCCCCGATGGTCAATGGTTTATTCTTAATGAATCTCGAGCGTAATGTTACACATATTCATAGCGTGAATACCAAAAGATGTAAAGTTGATAACGATAGTCCCACATACTTGTGGCACTGCCGCCTTGGTCACATTGGTTCAAGCGCATGAAGAAGCTCCATGCTGATGGACTTTTGGAGTCTCTCGATTATGAATCATTTGACACATGCGAACCATGCCTCATCGGCAAGATGACCAACACTCCGTTCTCCGGAACAATGGAGCGAGCAACCAACTTATTGGAAATCATACATACCGATGTGTGCGGTCCAATGAGCGTTGAGGCTCGCGGAGGATATCGTTATGTTCTCACTCTCACTGATGACTTGAGTAGATATGGGTATGTCTACTTAATGAAACACAAGTGTGAGACCTTTGAAAAGTTCAAGGAATTTCAGAATGAGGTAGAGAATCAACGTGACCGAAAGATAAAGTTCCTACGATCAGATCGTGGAGGAGAATATTTAAGTCACGAGTTTGGTACACACTTAAGGAAATGTTGAATCGTTTCACAACTCACGCCGCCTGGAACACCTCAGCGTAACGGTGTGTCCGAACGTCGTAATCGCACTCTATTGGATATGGTGCGGTCTATGATGTCTCTTACCGATTTGCCGCTATCATTTTGGGGATACGCTCTAGAGACAGCTACATTCACTTTAAATAGGGCACCGTCTAAATCCGTTGAGACGACACCGTATGAATTATGGTTTGGGAAGAAACCTAAGCTGTCGTTTCTAAAAGTTTGGGGTTGCGATGCTTATGTCAAGAAACTTCAACCTGAAAAGCTCGAACCCAAGTCGGAAAAATGCGTCTTCATAGGATACCCTAAGGAAACCACTGGGTATACCTTCTACTTAAGATCCAAGGGCAAGATCTTTGTTGCCAAGAACGGATCCTTTCTCGAAAAAGAGTTTCTCTCGAAAGTAGTAAGTGGGAGGAAAGTAGAACTCGATGAAGTACTACCTCTTGGACGGGATAGTAATGCAGCTCAGGAAAATATTCCTGTGATGCCTACACCAACTGAAGAGGAAAATAATGATGATGATCAAGGTACTTCGGATCAAGTTGCTACTGAACTTCGTAGGTCCACAAGGATACGTTCCGCACCAGAGTGGTACGGCAACCCTGTCCTGGAAATCATGTTGTTAGACAACGGTGAACCTTCGAACTATGAAGAAGCGATGGCGGGCCCAGATTCCAACAAATGGCTTGAAGCCATGAAATCCGAGATAGAATCCATGTATGAAAACAAAGTATGGACTTTGACAGACTTGCCCGATGATCGGCGAGCGATAGAAAACAAATGGATCTTTAAAAAGAAGACGGACGCGGATGGTAATATTACTGTCTATAAAGCTCGACTTGTCGCTAAGGGTTATCGACAAGTTCAAGGGGTTGACTACGATGAGACATTCTCACCCATAGCGAAGCTAAAGTCTGTCCAAATCATGTTAGCAATTGCCGCATACTATGATTATGAGATATGGCAGATGGACGTCAAAACGGCATTCCTTAACGGACATCTTAAGGAAGAACTGTATATGATGCAGCCGGAAGGTTTTGTCGATCCTAAGAACACTAACAAAGTATGCAAGCTCCAGCGATCCATTTATGGGCTGGTGCAAGCATCTTGGAGTTGGAACATTCGCTTTGATGAGATGATCAAAGCGTTTGGGTTTATGCAGACTTATGGAGAAGCCTGCGTTTACAAAAAAGTGAGTGGGAGCTCTGTAGCATTTCTCATATTATATGTAGATGACATACTCTTGATGGGAAATGATATAGAACTTTTGGACAGCATTAAGGCCTACTTGAATAAGTGTTTTTCAATGAAGGACCTTGGAGAAGCTGCTTATATATTAGGCATCAAGATCAATAGAGATAGATCGAGACGCCTCATAGGTCTTTCACACAGCACATACCTTGATAAGATTTTGAAGAAGTTCAAAATGGATCAGTCCAAGAAGGGGTTCTTGCCTGTATTGCAAGGTGTGAGATTGAGCTCGGCTCAATGCCCGACCACGGCAAAAGATAAAGAAGAGATGAGTGTCATCCCCTATGCTTCAGCCATAGGATCTATTATGTATGCCATGCTGTGTACCAGACCTGATGTAAACCTTGCCGTAAGTTTGGTAGGTAGGTACCAAAGTAATCCCGGCAAGGAACACTGGACAGCGGTCAAGAATATCCTAAAGTACCTGAAAAGGACAAAGGAAACGTTTCTCGTTTATGGAGGTGACGAAGAGCTCGCCGTAAAGGGTTACGTTGATGCTAGCTTCGACACAGATCTGGATGACTCTAAGTCACAAACTGGATACGTGTATATGTTGAATGGTGGAGCAGTAAGCTGGTGCAGCTGCAAGTAGAGCGTCGTGGCGGGATCTACATGTGAAGCGGAGTACATGGAAGCCTCGGAGGCAGCGCATGAAGCTATTTGGGTGAAGGAGTTCATCACCGACCTAGGAGTCATACCCAATGCGTCGGGGCCGATCAAACTCTTCTGTGACAACACTGGAGCTATTGCCCTTGCCAAGGAGCCCAGGTTTCACAAGAAGACCAGGCACATCAAGCGTCGTTTCAACTCCATCCGTGAAAATGTTCAGGATGGAGACACAGATATTTGTAAAGTACATACGGATCTGAATGTCGCAGATCCGTTGACTAAACCTCTCTTGCGAGCAAAACATGATCAACACCAGAACTCTATGGGTGTTCGATTCATCACAATGTAACTAGATTATTGACTCTAGTGCAAGTGGGAGACTGTTGGAAATATGCCCTAGAGGCAATAATAAAAGGATTATTATTATATTTCCTTGTTCATGATAATTGTCTTTATTCACGCTATAACTGTATTATCCGGAAATCGTAATACACGTGTGAATACTTAGACCTAATACGTCCCTAGTAAGCCTCTAGTTGACTAGCTCGTTGGTCAACGGATAGTCATGGTTTCCTGACTATGGACATTAGATGTCATTGACAACGGGATCACATCATTAGGAGAATGATGTGATGGACAAGACCCAATCCTAAGCATAGCACAAGATCGTGTAGTTCGTTTTGCTAGAGCTTTTTCAATGTCAAGTATCTCTTCCTTAGACCATGAGATCGTGTAACTCCCGGATACCGTAAGAGTGCTTTGGGTGTACCAAACGTCACAACGTAACTGGGTGACTATAAAGGTGCACTATAGGTATCTCCGAAAGTATCTGTTGGGTTGACACGGATCGAGACTGGGATTTGTCACTCCGTATGACGGAGAGGTATCTCTGGGCCCACTCGGTAATGCATCATCATAATGAGCTCAAAGTGACCAAGTGTTTGGTCACGGGATCATGCATTACGGTACGAGTAAAGTGACTTGCCGGTAACGAGACTGAACGAGGTATTGGGATACCGACGATCGAGTCTCGGGCAAGTAACGTACCGATTGACAAAGGGAATTGTATACGGGGTTGATTGAATCCTCGACATCGTGGTTCATCCAATGACATCATCGAGGAGCATGTGGGAGCCAACATGGGTATCCAGATCCCGCTGTTGGTTATTGATCGGAGAGCCGTCTCGGTCATGTCTGCATGTCTCCCGAACCCGTAGGGTCTACACACTTAAGGTTCGGTGACGCTAGGGTTATTAGGAAGACTTGTATGTGATTACCGAATGTTGTTCGGAGTCCCGGATGAGATCCTGGACGTCACGAGGAGTTCCAGAATGGTCTGGAGGTGAAGATTTATATATGGGAAGTTGTTATACGGACACCGGAAAGTTTCGGGGGCATATCGGTATTGTACCGGGGCCACCGGAAGGGTTCCGGGGGTCCACCGGGAGGGGCCACCCCTCTCGGAGGGCCTCATGGGCCGCAAGGGGCAGGGAACCAGCCCCTGGAGGGCTGGGCGCCCCCCCCCCCCTTGGGCCCATGCGCCTAGGGTTGGGGGGGGGAACCCTAGTGGGGGCGCCCCCCTTTGCTTGGGGGGCAAGCCCCCCTCCCTGGCCGCCGCCCCCCCTCTAGATCTCATCTAGAGGGGCCGGCGCCCCTTGCCCCTTCCCCTATAAATAGAGGGGTGAGGGGAGGGCTGCTAGACACAACCAAGACGCAGCCCCTCCCCTCCCCAACACCTCTCCTCCTCCGTCACGAGCTTGGCGAAGCCCTGTCGGAGTACTGCTGCTCCACCACCACCATGCCGTCGTGCTGCTGCTGGAGCCATCTTCCTCAACCTCTCCTTCCCCCTTGCTGGATCAAGAAGGAGGAGACGTCATCCGCTCCGTACGTGTGTTGAACGCGGAGGTGCTGTCCGTTCAGCACTTGGTCATCGGTGATCTGGATCACGGCGAGTACGACTCCATCATCCCCGTTCCATTGAACGCTTCCGCTCACGATCTACAAGTGGTATGTAGATGCAATCTCTCTCCCATGACTCGTTGCTTAGATGAACTCATAGATGGATCTTGGTGAAACCGTAGGAAAAAATTTAATTTTCTGCAACGTTCCCCAACAGTGGCATCATGAGCTAGGTCTATGCGTAATTCTCTATTGCACGAGTAGAACACAATTTTGTTGTGGGCGTAGATCTTGTCAACTTGCTTGCCGCTACTAGTCTTATCTTGCTTCAGCGGTATTGTGGGATGAAGCGGCCCGGACCAACCTTACACGTACGCTTACGTGAGACCGGTTCCACCGACTGACATGCACTAGTTGCATAAGGTGGCTGGCGTGTGTCTGTCTCTCCCAATTTAGTTGGAGCGGATTCGATGAAAAGGGTCCTTATGAAGGGTAAATAGAAGTTGACAAAATCACGTTGTGGTTATTCGTAGGTAAGAAAACATTCTTTCTAGAACCCAATTGCATCCACATAAAAGATGCAACAACAATTAGAGGACGTCTAACTTGTTTTTGCAGCAATTGTCATGTGATGTGATATGGCCAGAAGTTGTGATGAATGATGAATGACATGTTGTGATGTATGAGATCATGTTCTTGTAATAGGAACCATGACTTGCATGTCGATGAGTATGACAACCGGCAGGAGCCATAGGAGTTGTCTTTATTTTTTGTATGACCTGCGTGTCATTGAAGAATGCCATGTAAATTACTTTACTTTATTGCTAAACGCGTTAGCCATAGAAGTAGAAGTAGTCGTTGGCGTGACAACTTCATGAAGACACGATGATGGAGATCATGATGATGGAGATCATGGTGTCATGCCGGTGACAAGATGATCATGGAGCCCGAAGATGGACATCAATGGAGCTTTATAATATTGGCCATATCATGTCACTACTATATAATTGCATGTGATGTTTATTATGTTTATGCATCTTGTTTACTTAGAACGACGGTAGTAAATAAGATGATCCCTTACAACAATTTCAAGAAGTGTTCTCCCCTAACTGTGCACCGTTGCTAAAGTTCGTCGTTTCGAAGCACCACGTGATGATCGGGTGTGATAGATCCTTACGTTCACATACAACGGGTGTAAGACAGTTTTACACATGCAAAACACTTAGGGTTAACTTGACGAGCCTAGCATGTACAGACATGGCCTGGGAACACGGAGACCGAAAGGTCGAACACGAGTCGTATGGAAGATACGATCAACATGAGGATGTTCACCGACGATGACTAGTCTGTCTCACATGATGATCGGACACGGCCAAGTCGACTCGGATCGTGTAACACTTAGATGACTAGAGGGATGTCTAATCTGAGTGGGAGTTCATTAAAATAATTTGATTAGATGAACTTAATTATCATGAACTTAGTCTAAAACCTTTGCAAATATGTCTTGTAGATCAAATGGCCAACGCCCATGTCAACATGAACTTCAACGCGTTCCTAGAGAAAACCAAGCTGAAAGATGATGGCAGCAACTATACGGACTGGGTCCGGAACCTGAGGATCATCCTCATAGCTGCCAGGAAACAATATGTCCTAGAAGGACCGCTAGGTGATGCACCCGTCCCAGAGAACCAAGACATTATGAATGCTTGGCAGTCTCGTGCTGATGATTACTCCCTCGTTCAGTGTGGCATGCTTTACAGCTTAGAACCGGGGCTCCAAAAGCGTTTTGAGCAACACGGAGCATATGAGATGTTCGAGGAGCTGAAACTAGTTTTCCAAGCTCATGCCCAGGTCGAGAGATATGACGTCTCCGACAAGTTCTATAGTTGTAAGATGGAGGAAAATAGTTCTGTTAGTGAGCATATACTCAAAATGTCTGGGTTGCACAACCGCCTGTCCCAGCTGGACATTAACCTCCCGGACGAGGCGGTCATTGACAGAATCCTTCAGTCGCTCCCACCAAGCTACAAGAGCTTTGTGATGAACTACAATATGCAGGGGATGGTGAAGACCATTCCTGAAGTATTTTCCATGCTCAAGTCAGCAGAGGTTGAAATAAAGAAAGAACATCAAGTGTTGATGGTCAATAAGACCACTAAGTTCAAGAAGGGCAAGGGTAAGAAGAACTTCAAGAAGGACGGCAAGGATGTTGCCGCGTCCGGTAAGCCAGCTGCCGGGAAGAAGTCAAAGAATGGACCCAAGCCTAAAACTGAGTGCTTTTATTGCAAGGGGAAGGGTCACTGGAAGCGAAACTGCCCCAAATACTTAGCGGATAAGAAGGCCGGCAACACTAAAGGTATATTTGATATACATGTAATTAATGTGTACCTTACCAGTACTCGTAGTAACTCCTGGGTATTTGATACCGGTGCCGTTGCTCATATTTGTAACTCACAGCAGGAGCTGCGGAATAAGCGGAGACTGCGAAGGACGAGGTGACGATGCGCGTCGGGAATGGTTCCAAGGTCGATGTGATCGCCGTCGGCACGCTACCTCTACATTTACCTACGGGATTAGTTTTAGACCTTAATAATTGTTATTTGGTGCCAAGTTTGAGCATGAACATTGTATCTGGATCTCGTTTAATGCGAGATGGCTACTCATTTAAATCCGAGAATAATGGTTGTTCTATTTATATGAGAGATATGTTTTATGGTCATGCCCCGATGGTCAATGGTTTATTCTTAATGAATCTCGAGCGTAATGTTACACATATTCATAGTGTGAATACCAAAAGATGTAAAGTTGATAACGATAGTCCCACATACTTGTGGCACTGCCGCCTTGGTCACATTGGTGTCAAGCGCATGAAGAAGCTCCATGCTGATGGACTTTTGGAGTCTCTCGATTATGAATCATTTGACACATGTGAACCATGCCTCATGGGCAAGATGACCAACACTCCGTTCTCCGGAACAATGGAGCGAGCAACCAACTTATTGGAAATCATACATACCGATGTGTGCGGTCCAATGAGCGTTGAGGCTCGCGGAGGATATCGTTATGTTCTCACTCTCACTGATGACTTGAGTAGATATGGGTATGCCTACTTAATGAAACACAAGTCTGAGACCTTTGAAAAGTTCAAGGAATTTCAGAATGAGGTAGAGAATCAACGTGACCGAAAGATAAAGTTCCTACGATCAGATCGTGGAGGAGAATATTTAAGTCACGAGTTTGGTACACACTTAAGGAAATGTGGAATCGTTTCACAACTCACGCTGCCTGGAACACCTCAGCGTAACGGTGTGTCCGAACGTCGTAATCGCACTCTATTGGATATGGTGCGGTCTATGATGTCTCTTACCGATTTGCCGCTATCATTTTGGGGATACGCTCTAGAGACAGCTACATTCACTTTAAATAGGGCACCGTCTAAATCCGTTGAGATGACACCATATGAATTATGGTTTGGGAAGAAACATAAGCTGTCGTTTCTAAAAGTTTGGGGATGCGATGCTTATGTCAAGAAACTTCAACCTGAAAAGCTCGAACCCAAGTCAGAAAAATGTGTCTTCATAGGATACCCTAAGGAAACCACTGGGTATACCTTCTACTTAAGATCCGAGGGCAAGATCTTTGTTGCCAAGAACGGATCCTTTCTGGAAAAAGAGTTTCTCTCGAAAGAAGTAAGTGGGAGGAAAGTAGAACTCGATGAAGTACTACCTCTTGAACGGGATAGTAGTGCAGCTCAGGAAAATGTTCCTGTGATGCCTACACCAACTGAAGAGGAAAATAATGATGATGATCAAGGTACTTCGGATCAAGTTGCTACTGAACTTCGTAGGTCCACAAGGACACGTTCCGCACCAGAGTGGTACGGCAACCCTATCCTGGAAATCATGTTGTTAGACAATGGTGAACCTTCGAACTATGAAGAAGCGATGGCGGGCCCAGATTCCAACAAATGGCTTGAAGCCATGAAATCCGAGATAGAATCCATGTATGAAAACAAAGTATGGACTTTGACAGACTTGCCCGATGATCGGCGAGCGATAGAAAACAAATGGATCTTTAAAAAGAAGACGGACGCGGATGGTAATATTACCGTCTATAAAGCTCGACTTGTCGCTAAGGGTTATCGACAAGTTCAAGGGGTTGACTACGATGAGACATTCTCACCCGTAGCGAAGCTAAAGTCTGTCCAAATCATGTTAGCAATTGCCGCATACTATGATTATGAGATATGGCAGATGGACGTTAAAACGGCATTCCTTAACGGACATCTTAAGGAAGAACTGTATATGATGCAGCCGGAAGGTTTTGTCGATCCTAAGAACGCTAACAAAGTATGCAAGCTCCAGCGATCCATTTATGGGCTGGTGCAAGCATCTCGGAGTTGGAACATTCGCTTTGATGAGATGATCAAAGCGTTTAGGTTTATGCAGACTTATGGAGAAGCCTGCGTTTACAAGAAAGTGAGTGGGAGCTCTGTAGCATTTCTCATATTATATGTAGATGACATACTCTTGATGGGAAATGATATAGAACTTTTGGACAGCATTAAGGCCTACTTGAATAAGTGTTTTTCAATGAAGGACCTTGGAGAAGCTGCTTATATATTAGGCATCAAGATCAATAGAGATAGATCGAGATGCCTCATAGGTCTTTCACACAGCACATACCTTGATAAGATTTTAAAGAAGTTCAAAATGGATCAGTCCAAGAAGGGGTTCTTGCCTGTATTGCAAGGTGTGAGATTGCCCGATCACGGCAAAAGATAAAGAAGAGATGAGTGTCATCTCCTATGCTTCAGCCATAGGATCTATTATGTATGCCATGCTGTGTACCAGACCTGATGTAAACCTTGCCGTAAGTTTGGTAGGTAGGTACCAAAGTAATCCCGGCAAGGAACACTGGACAGCGGTCAAGAATATCCTAAAGTACCTGAAAAGGACAAAGGACACATTTCTCGTTTATGGAGGTGGCGAAGAGCTCGCCGTAAAGGGTTACATTGATGCTAGCTTCGACACAGATCTAGATGACTCTAAGTCACAAACTGGATACGTGTATATGTTGAATGGTGGAGCAGTAAGCTGGTGCAGCTGCAAGCAGAGCGTCGTGGCGGGATCTACATGTGAAGCGGAGTACATGGCAGCCTCGGAGGCAGCGCATGAAGCTATTTGGGTGAAGGAGTTCATCACCGACCTAGGAGTCATACCCAATGCGTCGGGGCCGATCAAACTCTTCTGTGACAACACTGGAGCTATTGCCCTTGCCAAGGAGCCCAGGTTTCACAAGAAGACCAGGCACATCAAGCGTCGTTTCAACTCCATCCGTGAAAATGTTCAGGATGGAGACATAGATATTTGTAAAGTACATACGGATCTGAATGTCGTAGATCCGTTGACTAAACCTCTCTCGCGAGCAAAACATGATCAACACCAGAACTCTATGGGTGTTCGATTCATCACAATGTAACTAGATTATTGACTCTAGTGCAAGTGGGAGACTGTTGGAAATATGCCCTAGAGGCAATAATAAAAGGATTATTATTATATTTCCTTGTTCATGATAATTGTCTTTATTCATGCTATAACTGTATTATCCGGAAATCGTAATACACGTGTGAATACTTAGACCTAATACGTCCCTAGTAAGCCTCTAGTTGACTAGCTCGTTGGTTCAACGGATAGTCATGGTTTCCTGACTATGGACATTAGATGTCATTGACAACGGGATCACATCATTAGGAGAATGATGTGATGGACAAGACCCAATCCTAAGCATAGCACAAGATCGTGTAGTTCGTTTTGCTAGAGCTTTTTCAATGTCAAGTATCTCTTCCTTAGACCATGAGATCGTGTAACTCCCGGATACCGTAAGAGTGCTTTGGGTGTACCAAGCGTCACAACGTAACTGGGTGACTATAAAGGTGCACTACAGGTATCTCCGAAAGTATCTGTTGGGTTGACACGGATCGAGACTGGGATTTGTCACTCCGTATGACGAAGATGTATCTCTGGGCCCACTCGGTAATGCATCATCATAATGAGCTCAAAGTGACCAAGTGTTTGGTCACGGGATCATGCATTACGGTACGAGTAAAGTGACTTGCCGGTAACGAGACTGAACGAGGTATTGGGATACCGACGATCGAGTCTCGGGCAAGTAACGTACCGATTGACAAAGGGAATTGTATATGGGGTTGATTGAATCCTCGACATCGTGGTTCATCCGATGACATCATCGAGGAGCATGTGGGAGCCAACATGGGTATCCAGATCCCGCTGTTGGTTATTGACCGGAGAGCCGTCTCGGTCATGTCTGCATGTCTCCCGAACCCGTAGGGTCTACACACTTAAGGTTCGGTGACACTAGGGTTATTAGGAAGACTTGTATGTGATTACCGAATGTTGTTCGGAGTCCCAGATGAGATCCTGGACGTCACGAGGAGTTCCGGAATGGTCCGGAGGTGAAGATTTATATATGTGAAGTTGTTATACGGACACCGGAAAGTTTTGGGGGCATATCGGTATTGTACCGGGGCCACCGGAAGGGTTCCGGGGGTCCACCGGGAGGGGCCACCCCTCTCGGAGGGCCTCATGGGCCGCAAGGGGCAGGGAACCAGCCCCTGGAGGGCTGGGCGCCCCCCCCCCCCTTGGGCCCATGCGCCTAGGGTTGGGGGGGGGGAACCCTAGTGGGGGCGCCCCCCTTTGCTTGGGGGGCAAGCCCCCCTCCCTGGCCGCCGCCCCCACTCTAGATCTCATCTAGAGGGGCCGCCCCCCCTTGCCCCTTCCCCTACAAATAGAGGGGTGAGGGGAGGGCTGCTAGACACAACCAAGGCGTAGCCCCTCCCCTCCCCAACACCTCTCCTCCTCCGTCACGAGCTTGGCGAAGCCCTGTCGGAGTACTGCTGCTCCACCACCACCACGCCGTCGTGCTGCTGCTGGAGCCATCTTCCTCAACCTCTCCTTCCCCCTTGCTGGATCAAGAAGGAGGAGACGTCATCCGCTCCGTACGTGTGTTGAACGCGGAGGTGCTGTCCGTTCATCACTTGGTCATCGGTGATCTGGATCACGGCGAGTACGACTCCATCATCCCCGTTCCATTGAACGCTTCCGCTCACGATCTACAAGTGGTATGTAGATGCAATCTCTCTCCCATGACTCGTTGCTTAGATGAACTCATAGATGGATCTTGGTGAAACCGTAGGAAAAATTTTAATTTTCTGCAACGTTCCCCAACAGTTTACATGTGAAAGGATTTTGCTTGATAGGTGTTTGCGATAATGCTTACAAGGGCAAATGTGTACACATTGTAGTTTGAATTTATTTCAGATGATCAAAATGTTTTGGTTTAAACATGTTGAAGTGAAACATGCAGTGTATGACGATATATGGAAAGGAAAAGATTAAGTTGTTTTATCTGAATCAAAGCTTACGAGTAAATGCAATTTGAGAGAGCAGGAGCTTTTTCTTGGTTATTATACTGGACGAAATTGGTGAACACATTAGTACTACTATACTGGTATTGTTGGCATCATAGATGTCCCAATTCATTTTACACTCACTAAAAGTATAATTATATCCCTTTGAAACTTTGGAGTCGGCACAGGGCATCAACATTGTCAGTTGGAGAGGCTTGGAGCTGCTTTGGCATCCACAGTAGAACAAACAAGAAGGTAATCTGCTGTTCCTAGCTTCTATACATATTTTTTTTGTGTGAATAAAAAATATATTAAAACGTATCCCTGTATTGGTGCTTTCCAAAATGGCGAATTTACATATCCGGCCCGATACTGCTACACGTACCCGTATCAGTGCATTTTAGCTTCTTTTTTAGTAGGAATACTTACTAACAAATTATGTCGAACTTATGGTCTATATTCCCCTTTTGTTTCATATGTCAGTTGTGCATCATAGATTTGTCTCTGTTCCTTCTGAGTCAGTCCCACCTCAAGTTGATTACTGCCGTTGTGCGATTTCTATATTGCACTCTCTTAAATTTCAGTTTGGTGAAGTTGATAATGCTCATTTTTTTTGTTCTTCTTTCCATGATAAAATGTGTAGAATAGCTGCAGTGATGCAGAAGTTGGCTTCGATATCCATATTACCCTGACCTCCTCTTCGGGATATGTACATCAACCTTTTCTCCCTTGGTTTGTTTCAGTATCGACATGGATTCCATCAATACACAGTCTGAAGGTTCTCAGCCACCTGTTCCTCCTAAAAACCCTACCATGTCGTCGTGCCGGAAGAAGAAAACTGATGATGATGCTACCTTCCTCGAAGACGTGAAAGAGCACATTGACGAGTTCATCCATGCCTCCATGGACGAGCACAAGACCTGCTTCAAGAAGACCATCCAGAAGGTATTTGCGCTGGCACTGGAACTTGAAACTTTCGTGGTTCTGCCTTGTTTAACTTTGGTTTGTGTTGATGATCAAGCCACTTGCTTTGTGTTGCTCAGATGTTCGGGATGTCAAAGGCTGTTGCGGAGCGGTCCGCTGCAGCAAAGGAAGCTGAAGTCGAAAGCGCTTTGCCTCTTAAGACCAGTGTGTCCCGGTAGGAGGTTGCATTGGCGGTGGACGGTTCTTGTATCAGGAATCTAGCCAGTGTTTGTTTCCCTACTGTTGCTGTATGGTCACTGTATATTTTTCTGTAAGAAATGTTGAATAAGATTAACATGAGTATAACCTGAGACTAAAGCACTGGCAGGTTTTGCTGTACAAGGCCCATAATAATTAATGTGGGCAGTGATTCCAGTATAGGCCCGGTAACAGCAACGAAACTGGATTCAGGCATTCAGCAATGTTTCAGTCTTGCCTCAACAAAAAAAAGAATTGTTTCAGTCTTGTGCTTGAATATCTTCACCAGGCTACTCGTTACGTTCGTCCAACGAACTTTTTTTTGGCAGAAAAAGAAGAAGAAAAGCCCTGCCTACAAAAAACAACAACAAAGCCTTTAATCTCAAACATTAGGGTAGGCTAGACTGAAACTTATAAGATCTCGCAACCAACTCATGGTTCTAACACATAGATAGCTAACTTCCGTGCACCCCTGTCCATGGCTACTTTTTTTTGGGGTGATATTTCAGTCCTTCAGATCTCTCTTTTACACGGACTCCTCTCATGTCAAGTTTAGTCTACCCCGACCTCTCTTCCTCTCGTGTCAAGTTTAGTCTACCCCAACCTCTCTTGACATTATCATCACGCTTTAGCTGCCTGCTACACGGTGGGCTTCTGAAGGCCTGCGCTGAATATACCCAAACCAATTTGGTATAGAGTAGGCCATGCACATGTTTATCTAATGGAGAAAGCCATCTGCAGTCACACATCTCTGTCTCTCAGATCTTTTCGTAGATGTGGCAACCAACATCGCTCTCTCTCGGCTTCATGGTTACTATTTCTTCCCTCGTGGATGGCCTAGCAATACTCAAACTCAGATGCTTGAGCAACGATCTCTTTGATGATCGCACGATTAGTACCCCAAGACCTTTCGGACATATCCTTCACAACTTCCTGACAGTCTGCTGCGATAAGCAAGCAATTGACCAGTAAAGCATGTAGCCGGGGCTTGAGCTTCCCGGACGGCTAGAGACTCGGGTATAGAAGCTTCAGTTATACCACTAAAGGTGATCGCAAATGACCCAAGATATGTACCATTCCAGTTCCAGCAAACTCTTGCATAGATGATGACAAGGGGGTGTCTGATGAGCCGGCCCACCAAGAGATGTTTGACAACTAGTTTCGTTTGCTTCTCCTTTTTTTTGGCTAGGTTTTTCTTCGATTTTCTTTTGGTTTTCTTGCCGCTTTGAGGGGCAGATAGGTATGTACATTTTTTTTGTTTCGGAAAATTTGTATGAACATATTTTGTTCTGGCAAATTTTGTGTATGAACATTTTTTTTCTCAAATATAATCAACATTTTTGTAAGTTCATGGTGAATTATTTTTTCACAATATAATCAACATTTTTTTAAAATACATGGTGAACACTTTCAACACGATGATCATTTTCCAAAAAAAATATGAATTTTAAAAACAATTGATTTTAAAAGTATTCGCTCTTTTTTCATGTAACAATAAATATTCACATTTTATGAGAAAACCAAAGGAAAGCGGGGGAAGAAGAAAATCATTGGAAAACCAAATGAGTAGTTTTTTCTTTAGGGGACTATGTTGCTCTTTATTGATCAATGAGCTTCATAGGAATTGTTACAAGGTCATAAGGCTCAACTAGCCAAACATGCCGACCAAGATCTAAGAAAGAAAGAATTTCGTTAAACTATCCGCTTCAACATTTCTATCCATGAAAGTATAGAAGAACCAAAAGAGTAGTGGTAGGTAAGGAAGACACATGAGTTTTTTTTGGGGGGGGGGGGGGGGGGGGGGGGGAGGGGGGAGACAGCAGCTGACAAGGCAAGCGCCATGTGCGCTACCTCGACTATCTTGCCGCTTTGAGCGGCAGATAGGTCTCGTTGAACACGAAAGGCGGGCTTCATTTACACGGCCACACCCACCACAACTCGTCTCCGGCCCATTTACCCCGGTTCACTTACAGGACTCCAACACCGGGTCCAGGCAACGCCGCCGCTGCTTTCCTTAGACCCGTTCCACCATCTCGGCCGTACACCGCACGACCAACCCCCGCCCCCGTCGCTGGGCTCCGGCGAGCCCCGCCGGCGGTCGCCCGTGAGCTCCGCAGCTAGGCTTCTCCTCTCCGCCATCCCGCAGCATCTCCTCTTCCTCTCACGAGCTATCTCGCGCGCGCTCTGGCCTACCCAAGCTCCAACCCGACCCCGCTGTGCCCTAGAGCTGCCGCCGTGCGCCGGAGCTTAGCGTGGCCGCCTCCGCCGACGCATCCGCCTGTCACGCGCGCCCCCGCGACTGCCGCTCCCGCTCTGCCTCACGGCGGCCCTGCTGTCTCCACCCCGTCCGCAGCCTCGCACATTTGGTTTTGAGGTATGAGCTTTTTTACACATCCAGTGGTTAGATTACTCAAGCTCACTTATTAATAACCTTCACAAATTACCATGTAGATCCGCCCCCTGATGATGTTCGCATGAAGGCAGGTGCAGCTGCTTGAGTAGAAATGGATAGCATACCAGGCTCACAAGAGGAATTGCTTCAAATGAGGAAAAATGGTGAAGAAGGAAACAAGGGGGGAGACCATGGAAATGCCTTGAGCCGCAAGGAGGCGACCGAGGAGCTTATCGGTTGCATGGTCCATAGTGAGGAGGAGGCATACAAGCTGTACTGCGACTATGGACATCGAATCGGTTTTAGTGTCCGGAAGGGCAAGCAGTCCTACTTCATTGGAACCAGGGACATCCGGACAAAAGATTACTACTGCTCGAAGGAAGGGCTTAAATACGACGAGCCTGTCACGGAAGCAAATTTCAACCGGCCGGACACAAGAACGAATTGCAAGGCGATGGTTCGCTTTAGAGTCGATGAGAATGGGCGTTGGACCGTCATACGCTTTGTTCCCCTGCACAATCACCAGTTGGCTAAACCTGGGGAGAGGCATCTGTTGAGATCCGCCAAGTCATTTGCTGTTGGAAAATCAGGTGTTATAGATCCAGCAGAATCGGCTGAATCACATGCAATGAATGGTTCATCTGACAGGACTGTGGGTGATATTAGTGAGCCTCCAGGCTACACGACAAGGGATTGCTACAATCATGACAACGTGCAGAATATAACGCTAATTGGGGCAGGAGACAGCCAAAGTCTTGTGAGCTACTTCAAGCGTAGAACCAACGAGGAAGGAATGTTCTATTGGGATGTCCAAGTTGATCAAGAAGGCCGCATGACTAACTTCTTCTTCAGGGATGGTAAAAGTAGAAGTGATTATGACTGCTTTGGGGATGCTGTTATATTTGACACAACCTACCGCACAAATAAATATAGCCTGATATGTGCCCCTTTTGTTGGAGTTAACCACCATTGGCACAATGTTGTTTTTGGATTTGCATTCCTGTTAGATGACTCCACAGCTTCCTATGTTTGGCTATTTAAATCATTTTTGGAGTCAATGGGTGGCCGGTCGCCAAAATCGATTTTCACTGACCAGGATGAGGCTATTATGCAGGCAGCCGAGCAGGTGTTTCCTAACACGCAGCATTGCTTCTCCTACTGGCATATTCTGAAGAATGCACAGTCTCATTTAGGTACTGTAAATACTTCTCAAGCATTTCAAAATATGTTTATGAAGTGCATGCAAGGATGTGACACAGAAATGGAGCTTCAGGAATCTTGGGATGCTATGCTTGATGAATACAAACTACAGGATAATGATTGGCTTAATGGCCTTTATAAGTTTCATAACAGATGGTGCTCGGTATTTAACGAAGATACTTTTGATGGTGGGATCAACTCATCCCAGTGGGGAGAGGTCTCAAACAATATCCTCACTGGAATTGCTGATGAATCTACTTCTCTAACAAGATTTTCTCTCTTGGTTGAAAAGGTTGTGAAAACACTACGTAGAAATGAGTCGGAAGAGGATTTTCGCTGCAGCCAAACTGCTCCAGTTCGTGCAATCAAGCACAGTACAGTTTTGAAGCAGGCTGCGGAATCTTATACACATAGGATGTACAAGTTATTTGAGGCTGAATTTCTGGATGGATGTGGAGCTACTTCATGTCATGAAAATTCCTGTGGTGGAAGCTTATTAAGGTTTGAAATAACAATGCAGGGCAGGGGTTCAAAAATGTGGACTGTTCTTCTTGATACATCCACAATGGAAATCTCTTGTGGTTGCAGAAAGTTTGAAAGGATGGGCCTTCTTTGTTCTCATGCTCTGAAAGCCTTCAGCCTGCAGAATGTGGATATGGTTCCTGAAAAGTACATCTTGAAACGGTGGACAAAAGATGCCAGGAGAAGCATGTATAATCTTGGTCAAGAAGATTCAACACAACAAGAATGTACCGAGGGTGAACTTGCGTATCGCAATCGCGCAATGCAGTATGCGTATAACCTTGTATTGAAGAGCCAGGAACTGGAAGAAGCAAGAAAGATATTCTGGGACTCCCTTGAAACAGGAGAGAAGGCACTTGAAGTGTTCTTCGAAATGAGAAATCTGCACGCTCAATCTGCCAAAGACGCCAGTACAAGGGAGAAGAAGAAGAAGAAAATACCTAAAGGACCAAGCACCAGTAAGTAACAACTCTCAAGTCTCCTCGTGCTTTTAAAACATCCTTTTTGCATTTAAAAAATACGCCACTGTGCAGAAAAAGCAAAGCAAGCCCTGGCATCTTCCTCGGCTGCTCCGGTACTAACCGCCCAAACTAATGAGCAGCAGTTTCAATCTGCACAAGATGCAAATGGTAATGCAACCATTGGAAGATCATATTACTATCAGGTACACATAAATATGTACGAAATATTATCTTTCCTTCTGGCATTTAAGATTTAACTGATCTCATACCAGCATGGTTCATGTTTTTCAGATTTTTCCAACTCCTATGCAACCAAACCAGATCTTCATGCATCCGAATACAATGCCTGTTTGTGCACCACAGGTATTCTGGTTGGCAGATTGGCCTGAGCAAAAATTGATTTGTCTGTTATTCAACTGTGCATTAGCATTATTACCAAACAGCACTTTGGAACTCATAAATGGAAGTTTTGTAACAAATAAATTTGAACAACGCTTCTATACATAAGTACATGTTGTTTGAGGGAAATACACATAAGTACATGACAGACGCGGATTTTGGCTCACAGGAGTCGGAGAAGCCGTAATCAGGTCCGGACGTAATCCCTCAGGATTGTTGTAGTAAATGCCACAAAATTCACTCCAAACTGACATACCAGATCCATACATCCACTTAGTAATACATCATAGATGGAAGGATGCTCAATTAATGCATCACCGTTTAGTACAGGAAAAAATAAATTCCCAAACTTTTACCTACCGTCATCTATGATACAATAATCAAAGAAATGCCTAAGTTGCCCATCCCTGTCCCAGAAGTAATATCCTCCATATAGGGCTGGTCTTGCCCGAGCTCCATCACTGTTGATCTTCCTCGTTACTGGCTCCATTAGAAACGAACTCCATCCTGCTCCCCACCCTCATATTCTGATGGATCCAGGTTCTTCAAAGCAGATTAGGTAATATCTTGGTGCAGACCACCCAGCCATGTAGAGCAGAGGGACCTTGGTTGGACCTGGTGATGACGATGCAGGCATGGTGATGGACCTTGGTTGGAGCCAAAGAAGGTGTAGGTTTTTAGATCAAGATGGCGTCTGACTCTGGAGAAGGGGAGTGGTGGCGATGAAAAGGAACAGTGCGTACGGGTGTGTGGTGGTTGGAACAAAACAGATGATTTGTGGCTGGTGGGACAAGTCCGTGTACACCATGGTACAAAACATACTAGCTTGTACTCCCTCCGTCCCAAAATTCTTGTCTTAGATTTGTCTAAATACGGATGTATCAAGTCAAGTTTTAGTATTAGATACATCCATATCTAGACAAATCTTAAGACAAGAATTTTGGGACGGAGGGAGTAATAAATTGGTACAGGGAAAGTACACGGGTGGAATACGGAAAGTAGCATACAGTCCCAAGGATAGTGCAAGGTGAGGATATAGATGTATGGACCACCCGGAGCTCCAATGCAATTACCAATACATGACTCTGTACTTTTGTAGACTAAACTGAGCAAACCTTCACGACATCAACAAGTATGCCGTACTATTTTCTACTCCCTCCGGCCCATAATGTAAGACGTTTTTTGACCAACAGGATTTGTCAGCATATGCTGCGGTGCGTCCTAATTCAAATTTCGGTGGCGCGAAGAACATCTAAAGGACACAAGGTATACATTTTCTTTCCAGTAATGTTTGTTTTCCATGCAACCATATGAAACCAGCTTGGCTAGCACATTGCTTCTGCCGCTCTGCGCAGAACTAGGATGGTAGGACCAGGCTTGTATCTCCCTTGCATTTCCTGAATGCCCTGAGCAACATAAGCTAGATGTGAATCCTGAGTCAGCAAGGGTTTCGAATCCTACTATGCGCAAAGAGGCCAAACCCATGTTGCATCTGAAACTCGTATGCTGATTTTGTGTTGCTCTTAACATCCAGGGTCTGCTAGATGTGTTCCTTTACAAATTTTCCTTGGAGATGGCTGCTACCAAGTGCCAACCGCCGCGCGTGGATCTTTTGTCGACCGTTACAGAGGGACGATGGTTCCAGCGATGCTGCTCTTGAGAGGAGTGGCTATTCTGTCCTGTGCCATTTCTTTTCTACAGAGGGTGGAGTTAGGATTAATTAGGCATCCCCATATATATATAGCATGTAAGTTGTAACTACAAGAGTAGCCATTAATTAGCTGTTAACAGGACCCCTGGAGGGAATCCAGGAACCCTTGGCCGAGAAACGCGGTCAGGTGTAATTTTCAACGAGAGCAAAATTGCGCTTTGTTTCTTGCTTGAGTTGGAGCAGGAGAAATGCGAGGCCTCGGCAATCTCTCCAATATGACCTTGAGTTCTTTGTGTTGTCACCAAATTGTATCTAGACCATGATTAACATGATTAAGATTCTCAGGCTGGTTTTGATGGGTGGCGCTTGCACATTGTGAATTGTGATTTTAGCCTCGTATGTTGCATCCTCTGTTTTCCCCAGTGAGTCTGCGAGCAATAACGTTGGGCATTGCTCAAACAAACAAGTCGCTCGCAGGACAGTTGTGGTGCCATGATCAACCCATGCAGCTACAGCAAACAAACACACATACAAGAACTTTTGAGACGGCAAACACACCACCAAAGGCATCCCAGCTGCATTGGGCATGAAGCAACCATAGCGAGCTAACAACAGGTTCCCACACAAATGGGGTTCTCAACTTCTGACACTACAACAACAGTCATGGGCCAAGGAATGAATGTCAGGTTAAGGTACAACAGCATGCTAACAACTACCCAGTTCTGGCCCTGAACAAAAGAATCAACCAATGACTCGTGTCTCTTCAGTGGGCGAGCTTCTTGGCCCGCCCGCTGGATGGCTGCCCGGGGTCTTTCGCTCCGGGAGCGTCGGGCTTTCGAGCCCACACGGGGGCTCGGTCAGGCTCATAGCGGTAATCATAGAAGATCTCCTCGCCTGAACCGATCCGCTCTTTGGCAAATATGCCCACCCTGTGATCGCCTGCTACCATGATGACCTTGGCATAGCAATTCGGGTCGGGGGAGTGGTTGGCAAACTTCAGCTTGTCACCCATTCTGAAGGCATCCAGAACAAACTGCATTCAAAGAGTAGAGTAAAGCAACGGCAGTCACATCAGATGCAAAGTGCAGGGGGGCTTTGAATGAAGGAGTTGGGAAGGAGAATAACTTGAAAGAAATGAGCTATATCTAGTGATCAGTCCAGCATGTAACCCTGAATGTTGAGAAGACTGTAACCCTGAATGTTGAGAAGGCTGTAAATGGTAACATTGTACACCCACCTCATTATTCAGGTTGAAAAGGAAGGACGAATTCTCACGATCATATATCTTTCCACGCTTATCTGCTTCCTTGTGAGAGATAAGCTCCCCAGTGTACTCGCCAAGATACTCATGCTTGCTAACAGTATTCTGAAGGTTGTGGAAAAAGATAAATAAGATGAGTTAAAGGGGAAGAGCGATGGAGAAGATGGAAGGAACAATCTTACCTTGAGAAATGCTCCCCAGCCTGAAACATCAGATCTCCCAAGTAAGACCTGAAAACAAAGTAATGACTATTCAATACCGTGAACAGAACATTTTGTTCAAAACAGAACCCAGGCATTATAATGGACATCAAGTCCTTTATCAAGAAGCATGTCTTTTACCAGCTATTTGATGTGTTGTGTCACAACATCAAGTCCAACGAGAACAGTAAAATGCCGTCGTGTACAACAATTCGGTTTTGCAATTCAGTCATTATCACAACTAATGGCAACATCGTTGCCTCGATATCTGTTAATGCACTTTTTAGTTTTTTATAAGGGGTGGCGATGCTGGCACCCTGTTCTATTTTTCGTTGATTTCAGAAGAAAAATGATGTACCCTGCTTAAATTGATGGTAAAAATAATCTCTTAAGAGAACGCCCAATTTAAATCAAAATCATATCCTAATTGGTCCATAACTGGCTCGGAACTAACCATAAACAAGAGCCGCTGCTCAGAAGTTTTAAACTATTGCTATATCAATACCAGCCTCGACAGTAATGAGAACTAACTCAAAGAGATGTAGACACTTAAATCATGTTTAAATCACATCTAGCAGTTAAGGTATCTAAGCCTGCAGTTCTGCACACAAAGAATCTGTGGTTCTTATCTTTATTCTGTTAGATGACAGTGCCAACCAAAGAAATCATCAAATCAAGTATCGACTCGAAGAAATATAACCAAGATGTCCACAACATGTGATAAGCTGAAGTGTAAAAAATCTACCCTTTGTTGTTGTTTAAGAAGTAGCTTCATGTTTCGGCATTCATAATTATCGCCTCTTTGGTTGGGAACTCCCAATGAACCATCTCCACACCTGTAGGTTAGAAATGGAACAGCTTAATGCACTGACGATTTATTCTGCAATACTTAAAGATGAGACAACAACATTTCAAGCTTGAACAGTTTGCAAACCATGACTCAACATTAATAAAACTGTGCCTTGCAACTTTACGGGTTTGGGTAAAACACCCATTGTGAAACTCTGGTACAAGTGAGATTGTAGAAGTGCAAAGAACAAAATGCACAGGTCCTGGTGATGCAATTAACTACAAAGCCGCTCAATGATTGATCAGATTTTGCAAATACATACCCTACCCAGCAGTTTCTGCACACGTCAGGATCACATTCCCTGTCAGCAGCAAAGCATGGACACTGGCGACTGCGACACTGGCTCTTTGCACAATGACAACCTCGAAAACGATTCTTGCACATTTTCGGACACCTGAAAAGCAAAGGGAATAAACTTTCAGTTTCTCGCTCCAATTGCTACATTATGACAGCAGGATTAGGTTACAAAATTGTTTGTCTGTTTTTATGTGTTTTTATAGTTTTTATTCCATTCACAACTGAGATTTCTCAAACTAAGCAATAACAACAAAGTATCCAGGACCACATAAATTAGTCTGATTTCATTCTCTAATGAGAGTTAATCCATGTACTATGCATCTTTAAAAATCTATTTTTGAATCCAATACTAGCTTCGATATTGTCTAAAAAGAGTCCAGGCATGCTAACAAGTAAAGGGAAAGCAACTCAGAACTGAGGTATTCAATCATTCTACTAAACAATTCAATGGAATATGATACCAAACTATATCTCTAGATATAAAGTAGTTTTTCATGAGCAATTGTAGTAGTGTCCAGAAGGACAAGCATTCTTAGTTCACATGTAACAGGATTAGTCCAAGCAAAATATATATACCAGCAAATGAAAAGGTAAGTTAATCTGTGGAAGAGAACAGTTATAGTCAATAACTAGAAGAACTCCATAGAAAACAGACACAAAAATACATATACTTTAGTTGCATAGAACTTTTGCTATAATAGTGCAAGTTGTTGTAAAGGAAAATAATCAACTCACCCACAGTATTTCTCACAGCATGTCCCATTTACAAGACATGGACACTGTTTCCCACATGATGATTGACAACCACATGGGTTATATTGCCGACAAGGCTGATCCTTCCTTTCTGTAATCCTTTTCCTTATAAAATGGTAGCCTGCAGATTTCCAGGTGTACTTCAAACGACGAACTCTACCTCGCCTTCTAATAAACCGTGATCTCACACGCAACTCATGTCCCTGAGATGTTGACATTGGCAGCACTAAAATAAGAAACTAGCTGGGTGAAAAATAAAAAATAACATAGAGGGGCAGAATGAACCATACCTTTATATATCCTTTGACAAGAGAATCACCCCTGCTAAGAGTTCCAGATGCGCTGCTGTTTTCAATATAACTCATATACTGAAAAACATCGCTGCATGTTTTCATTCCACAGAGAAGGTTCCGAGCAATTAAACAACTGCATGAAAGGAAACCCATGAATTCAGTGTGGCTATTAACTCTGGGAAAGAGAGTAAACTTACGGCTATAATAATGATAAAAGGAGAGCAGTGATTTGGATCCCAGATTAATGTGCTCCCACTGTGAGCAGCAACAATTCAAAAGACACATGAAAGTGTCATACCCTCGCAATTTTCATGGAAAAACGAGTATTTTTTGCACCTTGAAAAAAAATCATGCCTAAAAATATAAGTGGTGGTGGGATCCTTGCAGTTCACATTTTAAACTTTAACCATTTATATAGGTAGTATATGCCTTGACACTATGAAGATATTGTCATTAGTGGAAAATATGTTTGTAATATATAGTTTTGAGGGGATGGCCGCAACTTTTAGTCAAAGAAAGTTCATAAACATTTCCTCCCCCGGCATTTTTTCAATCCCTGGTAATCCGCACTTGTAAGATGGTGAGAAAACAGCATGCAAAAGGAAATGATGGGAATACTGTATGTAAAGGAATGAATTGTCTACTCAGTGAGGAACCATAGTCAAAGTCTTCTGAGTGGCAGAGTTTAAAACAATTCACACATAACCTTTACTCAGTTCAGAAAAATGTTTACAGGTTATGTAAAGCCACACACAAAAGATCACCTGACTGGTCATATAATACTGTAGTAAGCAACACATAAACAAGTGCAAGGTAATGAAACCACTGATATAGATGGTCATCAAGAGAAGGGTCCAACCTGTTCCTTCCAAAAATCTCCAAACCTTTCACTAGAAGCCCTTGCTCAATCACCTTCCAGGATCTACATTTATTTTCTTGCCTGCATATATTCTCCTCAACATCTTCCATCATCAAACTATCATGGCCATCTGTTGCTGAATGTTCGTTCTTGGTTTCCTCTGTTGAATCATTACGATCTTCCCCTGAAGCTAAACTATTCTCCGTTTGAGGCGCATCCTTCTTCCGAGAATTTCTTGTGCTTGGAGAATTCTGTTGTGGGGATGCAACTGAATCCTTGTGTCCATTTCGTGTATCGGATCTAAGCTTCATGTCCCTTGGCCAGAGACATCCACCAGAATTAGAATCTGATGGTGCCACTTCTCTATGTCCTTTTTTCACACTCATAAGAATCCGCTCGGCGATTCTTCTATTAGTACTTTTCCTGATTCCACCTTTTGGGCTAATTTTGACTTTTGATTGACAAGATGATTGTTGTGGAGATTTAGTGCTCATTGGATGTCCTTCTGAGTCACTGCTTTCTGAGGCAACCCTTTGGGTTGAAGAGCCTTCACTTTGTTGGGATTTCGCTTTCTTACCACTAGAACCCTGTTTTTTCTTATTTGAGCTTAACTGGTTCCTTGTATTATCGGATGAGTGAGTTGGCTCCTCTATGTCAAGCATGTCAGAATCAACTGTGGTAGTTGCATCTGGTTTAGGAGCCTGAAAAACGGGGTTTGTAAAACAATGTCAATGCAAGTCACATGCTTATGTTTCAAAATCCAAATTGTCAGACAAGACAAGCCAAATTTCAGAAGTCATACACCATAAAATACAAACCAGTTTATAACAATGAATACCACATGGTATACCATCATCCATGCTGTTGCAAGGTGGTTGCTTTTCTGTCTGTATGAGAAGGCACAAATTAGAATACCTCCCAATTTGGGAAATAACTCTTGAACTTCAAAACTTACAGGAAATACTAAATCTTGAGAACACCCATGTAGTTTGCAATCAAAAACCTGCCAATATCAAGATGGGCAGAATATTCATCAGCAAACCAGAGGCATTACAGAAAGCATATGATGGTTAACAGATGAACGTACTAGACATCGGCGACAAAAGAGATTGTCAAAGGAATCCAATGCTGCATCCAAATCTTTATCACGGTAGAGATCTTCCACTTTGGCATTAAGTTCAGAAACCTTTTTAAGAGAACCCTCAGTTTTCTCCCCATTTAGGATCTCATATCTGGCCTGTAAAATAGGGCTATATGTGTTAATTGTCAATAGCGAAAATGTGAACTCGAAAAGGAAAAGCCCAAATGGCCAAAATGTTATTGAGATTATATGAATGATTATGAACAGAAAACTAGCCTTTATATCACCAGCTGCCCTATCAAAACATCGAGCTAGGGTTTCCAGCACTGCATCAGACATGCCACATTCTTGAATTGTCATCCTAACATAGAGTAGCAGAGGAACATAATTAATTACATCGTCATCAAATCACCCATTGAGAAGAAGGCGTATAGCAGAAGCCTAAATCTATTTTTGGTCTATCCAGGTTAAAGAAGGTGTGTAAACTCATCAACAGGCTACGCAGATATAGTTGGACAACATAAACTCCACATTAAAGTTCCTTCAAGAGTACGCTAGAAACAAAGCATGCAGCCCATTTTAAGTAACGTAAGCCTACTTTTCTGGGGGTCCAAGCTAGTCTAGTCCGATTATGTGAACCAATTAAACATTTTGCAGTCTCACCTTAGGTAGAAAGGAAGAAGAAAGACACAAAAGTGGTATTGAATTATCAAAGTTCTTTATTACATGAAACATGAAAATAAGTGAAGCAATGCAGGCCACAATAATTACTTAGTGATACTTCTTATTCATATTAGTTAAATACTTTACAACTCTTGATGTACCCCCGCCATTCCCTTTTCGGTGGTGTGTTTCCAGTTTTGCCAAGACCAAGGATTTCCAGCACAGAGTGCCCGCAAAGATTTTGGTCATTTTACCGTCATGCACGCCCCCGTCTTATTTATCACGCTAACTGCACTCCAGCTCTTTGTTCACATCATCTCATAACTGCACTATCACCCAGCTCTCGTATTCATAACGCGCTATCCTGCGAAAATTGCAAACAGATTCGCTCCTGTTTTTTCTCTCTTGATCTCACACATCAGTTTTGCGCACTACTGCTGTCCTGCATGTATTTATCGTGGATAAAGGAGGAACAAGAGAAGATAGCGGGCATGTGTTCTGGGTGTATTTAGTACAGCCATAAATATTGGAGATCAATGGATTAAGAGCCGATTAGAGATTAGTGAGAGGACTAGACACAAAAACTAATCATCTGATTTCCTAATGTGCCTCCTAAATAGGAACTTCAACAGGAAAAAAAAAGAACCCCACCTAAATAGGACGGATGGAGTATTATGTTTCAAGAAAAGAAAATGAGACAATCCTTTAACTTACAAGTAAATTGTGTGCAACCGTATTTTTTTCAGGAAACTATTAATTGCTTATTGTATCGTAAAACCATAAACTGCTTGTATCCTAATGCAGCGTGGTTCCCGTACGAAAATACAAAAACAACAAATGTATTGCTTCAAAGAAAAGTAAGTGAGGTAGCATTTATTTGAGGAACTGTGATATTAAAACTAGCCCATCTGTCAATCACAAATAAGTGCAGAAGTTAAGCCAAAGCTAAGGCAAAATAATGCAAAAGAAAACAAAGGAATGCCCCAAGTTGTTTACCGAATAAGACAGTCTTCAGAAACTTTGAACTCCTTTTTCTCCTCTTCATCCTCAACAGCTTCATCCTCACTATCACTGCAAATTAAAGCTTCACCACAATTTGCATCATAGTAAATCCTTCGTCGACCAAGTACAGATTGGTCTTCTGTCATCCTCTGGTTCCTGCATGAAACCCCGAGAAAACTTTGTCTCAAGAAACCCTACAAGACCTTACTGAAGGAAACTCATTTGTACGCAGCAGGGGTTTAGGGAGGTTGAGAAGTGCATGAGGTTATAAACAGACCTGTCCAAAAATGTCCATGTTGTATAAGGCGGAATTTTTGGTGCTTCTGGTAGTTTAATTGGCCTAGTGACATTCTTTGCAGTTAGATTTCCACCCAACATAACAGCTGACGTGGCATAGGAACTTTCTTCGTCAGAACTGACACCATCTTCGTCAGCAGGGGATACTACAATACGAAGCCCAGAAGAGAGTACATCGTCTTGCCTACTTGTCAGCAGATTCGAGTCAGTGCTATTTGATGTATTTCTTTGCCAGATTTTTGAAGAATTGCCAGTGCTTTGTGTAACGGGGCTGAGCTTTATCTTGTTATCCTCTATCCTATTCTGGAAAATGAATATAACAATCAGAAGAAAAGAACAACATGAACATCTGATAAAAAAAAAAGTAGTGAGAGAAATACAGAATGTGCGACCTCAAAGCACCTTAATGTAAGTAAAACGATCTGCTGTAACTTTCTTCTTCAACGAGTCAATAACACGTAAAACATGTCGGGAGGCCTCACTTCTTTCTTCTTCTGACATATTAGCCTTACTATCTTGAGTAAACCTACACATGTAGTAACTTTAGCATAACAAGCATAATACAAACTCATATCATAGCTGTATGATTGAAGGGTAAAAATATCAAAGCCAGAAGACAACCAACTTTAGAGTGCCACTAATTAGTTCGTCTCAAAATTTTCAGGCATAAAATGGCGTCGTGATTACTAACTGTAAGCGAATAATGATACTGTACACCATAGAGAACAGACAAATTACTACAAATCTACAATAAATAGGCGCCATCGTCCAGTTTACTGTTAGTCATGCATTAGCGCCCAATATTTCTGCGAGTTATTAGGGCACTATCCCCACCAAACGGCGGCACTCGAAAATAAATGAAGCAGTTCTTCAGTAACGGAACGGGCGGACCATGACAAAAACCAACGGGCCGGCAGGTAGCTCGTGAATGCTCCTACTAGAAGGGAGAAGCGCGGTATAAAACGAACGAACTCGGATTCCACCCGTTTCAGGCCGTCAGGGCGTAACCACGCGGCGCCCAGCCCGCGTCGCGGCGCCATGGACGGATCTAAACGGCGCGCGCGGCGGCGGCCTGTTTCGGGGCGGAAGCAGCCGCCGCGTGACCGGAGGGAAGGGCGTACCTGAGAGCCAATGTCGGCGGTCGCGGACACGGCGGAGACGGCGGAGACGGGCCGAGGCGGGGCGGGAGCCGCGGCGGCGGCGGAGGCGCGGGCCGGGGAGGAGGGAGTGCGGCGTGACGCCTGGCTGCGGGGTGCGGCGGCGGCGGCTCTAGGGCAGAGCGGAGGAGGAGGGGGAGGCTCGCGGTGGCCGCATTGGGTGGGAATGGCGGATCGTGGTCGTGGGGGCTGGGTAGGGTAGGTCAGACTCGGAGCAGGGAGATAGGTCACGAGACGGGGGAGAGGAGGGGAGGGGATTAGTTTTTGAAATGCGGGGAGGGAGGGGGAAGCGAAGGTGGTGGTGGTGGTGCGGGACAGCGCCGAGGGAAACCTGGGGGGAAAGCAGGTGGGCTTTGATGACCCCGTCAGATCACTCGCCGCCCGTGGATAATTGCTCTCTTCGCACCCTCTCTCTCCACTAAAAATCGTTTTCTTAGCAAAAGAAAATATTGACGACACGCATACTCTCTCCGTTTCATGATGTAATGCTTATAAATTTTGAAAGTCAAGCTTTGTCGAAGTTGAACAAATTAGTATTATAAGATACAATCCGCAGAGAATGCAGTTACTGTTATATAGTAACTTACTGTCACCAGGGTTGGGGGCAGGGCGCGTCTGGGACCCGCCGCCTTATCTAAGAACATTAAGGGGCTGTTTGGATCGCTACTCTCCCATGCCCAACCAAAAAATGGCATTAGCCTTGCATGGCATAGGTGTTTCGATATAGCTGCCAATTTTTTGGTGCACCCTGCCCTGCCCAGCTATGCTACGCCAGATTTTTGGCGAGACGCGGGCGTCAGAATTAACCGCAATTAATTGATGCGCCCGCAGTTGGCAGGGCTGACCCCGGCGCAACTCAAACAGGCCCTAAGATGATTGATTGGGTCCCTAATCACATTCTGGTTATGCAGATTTGCTTATAACATTGGCGGAGAATGAAAATATGGCTTTAATGCGATGACATGTAACAAGCAACAAAGAAGAAATCATCAAGAGGTAAATATATAAAGAACTTCAATATAGTAATGAAAACATTTTCATGTTTTTCGCAGTAAAAAAAACTTTCCTTGTATATTCGAAAGTGCGGATCAATGGACATTTGAGTCATGCTTCATCGACATATGAGGACAAGTCCATAGCAAAAAGAAATAGTAGTAGTTCTACATATTTGTTCTCAAAAAATCAGGTGAAGGACCACCCGAATCACCAGCAATGTAAAATCTCTTTATATTAGTATATAAAATAGGATAATCTACACACTCAGAACCAATCAACACTCTTGTGTACTTCTTTGGCTAGGAACGATGAGAAGTGTCATCGGTGCCTCACTAAGTTACTCTACACGTGAGGACATATCTGCACCGCCTAAAGAAACTGAAGTGCCACTCATCATTTAGAAAGACTGGAATAAGAAGTGTAATGAATGGTGATCAAATCTACTGGTAGTACTAATTTTAAATCAAGTTCACGCTATCAGATAAGTGTTTCAAAAAGCAGGGAAGACTATAAAGTAGTTGAACTATCAACTATGACAAATAAATCTAACAATGGCGGTCTCCAACCCACACTACACCAGCAACACTTTAACTGCGCTAGTTCGGCCTTGTGAGGGCCAAGAGTGGTGGCTCACCGGAGTCTATGGTCCACAGCGTGACCATGAAAAAATCGAGTTCATGCAAGAGCTGCTCGACATTCGTGACTTGCACGCGGGCCCCTGGGTGGTCATGGGGGACTTCAATATGCTAGTAAACCCTGAGGACAAGAACAATGAGTTGATCAACAAGCGGATGACAGCCCGGTTCCGTAGACGGCTTAACTTGCTCCAGCTCAAAGAGCTCTACCTTAACGGTAGAAGATATACGTGGTCCAACGAGCGGGATCGGCCAACCATGGAAAAGATTGACCATATTTTTTGCACCAACTCGTGGGAGGATATATACCCTAACAATCTCCTCACGGCGCTGAGCACTGCGGTTTCTGATCATTGCCCCATGCTTCTTAATCTTGACGCGGAATTGAACATGGGGCGGAGATTCAAGTTTGAATCCTTTTGGACGAAGGCGGACGGCTTCTTTGACACTGTTAGAGACGCTTGGGAGTCGATCCCACAAGGCGGAAACCCGTACGTTGTGCTTGATCAAAAACTCAGGGCCACGGCCAAGGCTTTGAAGAAGTGGAGTGACCGGTGGGGAGGCAACGTCAAGATGCAAATTGCAATAGCTCTCGAAGTGATTTTTCGTCTAGACTCAGCCATGGATGCAAGGGAGCTGTCTTCTCAGGAGTCGGAGCTGCGCAAAATTCTGAAGCGGAAGCTGCTGGGGCTCTCCTCCCTTGAGCGCACAATTGCGCGGCTCCGTTCTCGTCTCCTCTTTCTCCGCGAGAGGGATGCAAACACCAAGTTCTTCCATAGCCACGCTCGTCACCGCCAACGGCGCAACATGATTACCATTCTCAAGGATGGGGAGGCTGTGGCCTCGGGCCAGGGGCAACTTTCTTGCATGGTGGACGGTTTCTATAGCCGCTTGCTAGGGGCGGCGCCACTACGGCCGCAGGCCCTTAATTTGGAGGCCCTGAATCTACCGCGTAGAGATCTGACACACCTCGAGGTGCCTTTCACGGTGGATGAGATCGAGCAGGTCATCAAGTCCATGCCCATGGATAAGGCGCCAGGACTGGACGGCTTCACCGGGCGATTCTATGCCTCCTGCTGGCCTATAATCAAGGACGACATCATGCGCGCCATGGACCTCTTCCACCAAGGGGATATGCGCGGACTGCCAGCGATCAACAAAGCCATTGCTACTCTCCTTCCCAAAGTGGATGGGGCGGAGGATATTAAGGACTACCGGCCGGTCAGCCTCATGCATGGGGCGGTGAAGATTTTCGACAAAGCAATGGCAGTCAGGTTGGCGTCCGAGCTGCCAGCGCTCGTGGGCGTGCACCATAGTGCTTTCATCAAAGGTCGGTCGATCCACGACAACTTCATGTTGGTTCAGTGCATGGCGCGCCGGCTGCACGCTCTACGTGAGCCCACGGTGATGCTCAAGCTGGACATCACTAAGGCGTTCGACATGGTCCAATGGCCTTTTTCTACTCGAGGTGCTGCGGGCAATGGGTTTTGGAGCGAAGTGGATTGAGTGGGTGTGTGGGCTCTTGGCCACCTCTTCGACGCAGATTATGGTGAACGGGCATCCCGGCAAGCCAATTTACAATGCCAGGGGTATGAGGCAGGGCACGCCCCTCTCACCAATGCTCTTCATCCTAGCTATGGAGCCCTTGCACAAAATGTTCCAGCTGGCCGCATCCCGCGCCATCCTATCTCCGCTGGCCAGGATTGGTATGCAACAACGGCTCTCGCTATTCGCTGACAATGTGATGCTCTTCCTCAAACCGAACGACGCTGACCTGCGAGCATGCGCTTGGATCCTTCATAGCTTCAGAGAGGCTTCGGGCCTAGCAGTAAATCCTTCCAAAAGCATGGCACTGCCCATCCGATGCAACACGGTTGAGATGGAAAGAGTGGAGCAGATCCTGGGGTGCCCGACGGGCGCATATCCTTGCAAATACCTTGGCCTCCCGCTTACATTAAGAAAGCAAACATCGGCCCAGCTCATGGGGCTCGTGGACTGTCTCGCGCGCAAGCTGCCAACTTGGAGAGCCACATCCATGCCGAAAAGCGGCCGGCTTCTCCTAGTAAAATCGGTCCTGTGTGCAACCCCGATCCATGCAATGATGGCACTTGACATTCCTCAGAAGGTACTCACTGCCATGGGGAAGATTTGCAGGGGCTTCCTTTGGTGTGCCCGCGCGAGCGCGAATGGTGGACAATGCAGAGTTGCCTAGGAGGCCGTTTGCGCGCCCAAGTGGGCTGGTGGCCTGGGTCTTCCGAACCTCCGATGGCTGAACATTGCCATCCAAGACCGGTGGCCTTGGCTCCAACACACGGATTCATCGAGACCGTGGGCCGAATTCCATATCCGAGTTCCTGAGGAATCGCAGCAACTCTTCAGGGCGGCCGCAAAAAACTACGCTGGGCGATGGCATGAGTGCCCGCTTCTGGGAAGATAGGTGGCTGGAAGGCTTCACAGTCCAGGATGTTGCCCCATCCATATATGTTGTCGTCGATGCCAATGTGCGGGCCTCTCGGACGGTTCACCAGGCTATTTCAACGGGAGACTGGGCCTTGGACATTGGTCCCGACCTCTCCAGCGAGCAGCTAAGTGAATACATGAATCTGTGGGATAGGGTTACCAGCACGGCGCTCAGGCCGGACGAGCCAGACCGCACCACTTGGAGTTTGGAGGCCAATGGATATTACTCCACTAAATCGGCCTACGAGGCCCGATTTGTGGAGCGAGAGGTGGAGCCGACGGCAGAATTCACGTGGAGATCAAAGGCCCCGCTTCGCTGCCGCTTCTTCCTCTGGCTAGCGATGCGCAACAGGTGTTGGACTTCGGACAGGCTCGCGCGGCGAGGATTAGACCACTAGGACGCATGCCCCTTTTGCGACCAACACGAGGAGACGCTTGATCATCTTCTTTTGGGCTGTGTCTTCGCGAGAGAAGTTTGGCGTGTCATTTGTGGAGCTCTAGGTAGGCCACAGTGGGCGCCGAACCCGGACTCGAGGCTGCGGGACTGGGCCGCCGTCACGGATACTACGGGACGGGAGGCGAAGGATACATGCGCTTTCCTACTGCTCGTGCTATGGGAAATTTGGAAGCACCGAAACGCAATTGTCTTCGATGGTATTAGGAGCTAGGGTTCTGCCATGTCTTGGCCGTAGGCAATAGGGGAAGGAGGGGGCTGGGCGTGGCGATGAGCGGCCACGCCGGCGGCTGGGCGCCGTCGCGGAAGAGGAAGATGGCGGCGGCAGCGCAAGAGGCAGGGGGTGGCTAGGGTTCCGGTTCCTCTGGGAGCCAGGCAATAGAGATAATCTTTTTATTGCTTCATTCCAAAAGGAGTCTTACAGCCTATATTTATAACCTAGATAACTTGCATAAGAATTAACCTAAGATAACTTGCATAAGAATTAACCTAAGATAACTTGTGGGCTAAGATTGCCCGGTGGGCCTCTACGGCCGTAACACTTCTCCTCGCCTGCACAAACAGCTCGTCCTCGAGCTGTAAAGGTGGGGAAGCGCTGGCGGAACTCCTCGAGGCGATCAACCAGCGTCAAACACCTTCTCGACAGCTGGGGCGGCCAAGTCGGCGGCGACGCGTCCTCCGGAATGTAGTCTGCAACCTCCAGATAGAAGAGCCGCGGGCAGGCATGGCCGGGCGTGTAGGGCTCGTAGCAGTTGAAGCACAATCCTTGGCGGCGACGCTCGAGGAGCTCGGCTGAGATGAGCCGGCGGAACGGGTGTCCCGCGGTCGCAAGGGAGGGAGCCCTTCCTACCTTTCTTTATTTAAGTGCTAGTGTCAAATGAGACAGTTGCCCGCCTTGGAGGGGTTGTAGCGAAAGCTCCGAAGTCCACTTCTTTACCAACTTGAATTCATAAGGAGACCGAACTCTATTCATGCTCAAGTGAACCACAGGTGATGATATTCCGCTGTTCTGAAATCAAATAGGAAACGGATGGCGCTTGAGTTTTTGATCTCGGCATGAGAAACTATTCCTCCTCCTTTTGCTTACAATCACCCCACTTCCCTTATAAGAAGATAATAGTGCTTGTATCCTGGGTCATGAGCTTCCCCTCTTCAGTCTGATAAGAAGAAGTCAAGGTCTCGGTTTCGTATTAAGTAAAGATAAGGAACCCGCCCAGAGGATTTCTTTGGTTTCGGTAGGGAAGCCACTGGTTCGTATCACGCTATGGTTGAGGGACCGGCGAGGGGTGCCGCAGAAGCCTGCGCAGGCCGACCCTGCACGGAATCCGGCCCTGGTAGCGACCTAGCGGTCCGGGACGGTGATTCCGGCTGGATGGCCACCGCGCGGCGCTCGAACGCGCGGGCGTAGTACATGGATGACTAGAGATCCTGGGGTCCGCGAAGCTCCACGTCGACGCGAATGTGATCCGGAAGGCCGCCGATGAAGAGCTCAGCCCGCTGCAGGGCCGTCACACCTGGCGCGTGACACGCCAGGGCTTGGAAGCGGTCGGCGAAATCCTGCACCGTGGAGGTGAAAGGTAGGCGGCCCAACTCGGCCAATCGGCTCCCGCGTAATGGTGGTCCGAAGCGAAGAACGCACAGCTCGCGGAAGCGCTCCCACGGGGGCATGTCGCCCTCGTCCTGCTCGAGGGCGTAGTACCATGTCTGGGCGGCCCCGCGGAGATGGTAGGAAGCCAGCCAAGTGCGCTCCAACGCGGGTGTGCGCTGCCCGCGGAAGAACTGGTCACACTGGTTGAGCCAGTTAAGCGGATCGTCCGAGCCGTCATAAGTGGTGAAGTCGAGCTTGGCGAACCGAGGCGGCTGCTGGTTTGGCGCGCCATGGCCCACTGCCTCGGCGGTGCGAAGAGCTGATGACGGTGCTTGGTCCATGGTGGGAAGGCCGGCGTAGGCCCCCGTGGCGCCCGACGCCCCGGGCTGCAACTGGGAACCTGACGGCTCCCGGGCCTCCGTGTAAACCGGCGGAGGCGATGTCCCGTGGAGCCAGCCCGGAAGCGGAGATGGTGATGATGGGAACCGGACCTCCTGGATCGGAAGACCGCCTGGCGCGGACCGGCCCAGGCTAGGCCTGGGCGGTGGCGGCGGCGGAACCTGCACTGTGGCCGCCGGGAGGGACGGCGAGGCGGTGGGTGGCGCAGCCCAGGCCGGCCACTGCGGGCCCTGGGCGGCTGCTGGCGGCGCTGGTGGCGCCGCGAGCGCTGGCGTTGGCCACTGGGGCCAGGGCAGCGTGGAAGCGGCCGGCGATGGTAGCGCCGGGTAGCCCCCGGCGATGGCCGCGGGGACGGAGTAGGCCGGCCACTGCGGGCCCTGGGCAGCTGCTGGCGGCGCGGGCGGCGCCACGAGCGCATGCGTCGGCCACTAGGGCCAGGGCGGCGTGGAAGCGGCCGGCGATGGTAGCGCCGGGTAGCCCCCAGCGATGGCCGCGGGGACGGAGTACCACGGCAGTGCCGGCTGGCCCGAGGGTACGGCCGGCGGTGGCGGCCCGTATGGGCTAGCCAAATAGAGATGGATGCCCTGGACCGCGATCACCAGGTCATTGAGCACGCCGGCCATGGCCTCCGGGGAAAACTGGTTCGGCATGGGGGGAGGAGATGGCGGCGAATTGTGTACGGGTGGCGGTGGCTGGCCCTGGCTCGGCGTTGTGCCGGGGGCAGGGGCGATCGGCGCCGACGGGAGGGTGAGCGAGGCCGTAGCGCTCGGCGATAAGGCGACAACGGTGGTGGAGTTGGTGGCAGCGGCGGTGGGGATGCTGGTGGGCGGCGGCGGCGGCGGTGGCGGCGGAATTGGTGGTGGCGATGACATGGTCGAAACCAAGCTAGCTGATACCAAGGTGTTAGGAGCTAGGGTTCTGCCCTGTCTTGGCCGTAGGCAATAGGGGAAGGAGGGGGCTGGGCGTGGCGATGAGCGGCCGCGCCGGCGGCTGGGCGCCGTCGCGGAAGAGGAAGATGGCGGCGGCAGCGCAAGAGGCAGGGGGCGGCTAGGGTTCCGGCTCCTCTGGGAGCCGGGCAATAGAGATAATCTTTTTATTGCTTCATTCCAAAAGGAGTCTTACAGCCTATATTTATAACCTAGATAACTTGCATAAGAATTAACCTAAGATAACTTGCATAAGAATTAACCTAAGATAACTTGTGGGCTAAGATTGCCCGGTGGGCCTCTACGGCCGTAACAGATGGCGCCTCCGCCTCTTTGAAGGCGCTAGCGGGCCGAATCGACACCGAAGGACGCGCATGGAAGAGCGCCGGCATCTTCAAAGGCAACGTAGAAACTACTATGGAGGGTTTAGTTAGGTGGGCCGAGGGGAGAAGTTAGGCTTGGTAGTGCACGGCTACGCCGGTGGAGTTGGTCCGCATGCAACTTTGTAACATGTAAACGCCAACGTGGACGGGCTCTTGTCCCAATCCTCTTTCTTTAATATATAGTACGCACACTCGTGCGTATTCGAGAAAAAAAAATTAGGTTAACTTACTCATAGTGATTGCTCTTTATTGATTATGGAGATAATAGTAGAAAGTTTACATAAAACAATATCTTTACGGCGATGGGGCTTTGCCATCCAAAAAGCGTGGTGCTGCTCCGGGTATGCAAAGAAGGGAGAGCGTGGAAGGAGGCAGGGATTTTGAAAGGGATCACTGACGATTTCTTCGCCGTGGTAGAACGGTGGGCTAGATCAGAGGTAGCACCAATTTAGGCTCTGTATAGGTGGTGGAGGTGTGGGTGGTGTCGTGTGCATGTAAATCTCATGTAAACACTGACGTGGAGGGGCACTTTACTCCACTCCTCTCTCTTTATAATACAGTACGCACATCTAGTGCGTATTCGAGAAAAAAAAAACTAGTTTCCACTGTGATCTCTACTCCTGATGTCTCAGTTGGTAGGTCGCGTTCCGGGTTTTATTTTCGTCCCACCTCACCCGGTCTTTTTTGGTACTTCTTTGGTACTTCCTCCCACCTTCCTCCCAGCCGAGAAAAACCAAAAAAAAAAACCCGCGATCGAGTCCCGCACCCGCCCAACCTCCCGTCCTGGAAGAAAACCTAAGAAAAAAAAACTACGAAAAAAAACCAGAACTCGCACGCACGAGCGAGACTGCCCTCTCGATCCCCTCGACCTACGATCTGTGACTGCAGACGCACCAGATCGCCGCCGCGGACCTCGCAGGGAAGACGCGGACGAGATCCCAAGCCGCTGCTCCTCCTCTCCCGGGATGCAGCCGCCGCCACCGAACCAGGGAGACGCCGGCGACCGTCTCCGCCGTCGTGGATCACCAGGACGCCGCCGCCTGCACCGCCACCACCGCACCACCACCACCGCGCCTCAATCCCACAGCCGCTGGCCTCCTCCTCCTCTAGCGCCGCCGCTCCAGCCCCTCACCTTCTCAGCCTGGATCCGTGCGACAAGGTGTGGGGCTATGGGAGAGAAGGCCCCATATCGCGCGACAAGGTGAGGGGGCGCCCAGATCCGCAGCGGCACCACCGCGCCCTCGTCCACCTGGCCCTCGAGGTCGGCCATGGAGGTCCGGCCCGACCAATGGATGGATGGGGATGAAACCCTAGCCCAACACCCACCCATGGATGGTTGGGGATGGGGCGGCGGCGGCGGCCTTCTCTCGGTGCTTGCTGATGTGGTGGACATCGACGTCGGTGACGGGTTGCAGCACGTAGACATCAAAGGTACTGACACCCTCCATCCTCAAGGTTTCTTCCCCTCGCGATGTTGCTTTGTAGGTGGCCAGGATCTCCGCGGTCGGCATCGGCATCGGCGTCACGGCTCTGTCAGGCTCGACATCCTCAAGGTAACGCTCCAAATCCCCCAACCCCACGCTCCAAATCATTCTCATTTTTGCACACGGGAAATATTCAGGGAAGGCACTTTAGATGCAAAATACTGAGATGCTTTCTGCTTGAAAACTATAGTCAAAAGTTGATTCACAGAAGTTCAGAAGTTCAGTCCAGATGCCAAGGCATGCTTAGCATCTCATAGTCAGAGGCTATCCCGTCTCAACATTGCACCTATGCAGGTTTTCAATTTAGGAGATGATTTGCACCTATCCATTTACTCTAATGTATTACATACTAATCCTTTTGGAGGCAAGAACGGAAGAAAAATCTGGTGATGTCTCCACGAGTCAAGTTATATAGCCGTTTCTGACTTGAAGGAATATTTGTGGGATTTCAATCATTAGGAAGTTAGAGGGCATCTGCAGCTTGGCAAAGTAGATGTTGTTGACATCAATTATTAATTGTTATTTTATAATGTTCCATCATTTTGTTTTTACACTTTTTTGCAGGCACTAGCAATGTTTTACCATTGACAGAGCATTGTGAATATGGTAACAGACTACTTGGGTGTTCTGAAATCGAATTCTGTATATAATATAAGTATAGTCCATGACATGTGCTGCTGCTTCCGATTAGATACAATAGCTTCTCTCTTTTTTATCGTACAACTGAGATCTTCATTACATTACAACCTTATGTTTTGCTTTTTTTTAATTGAAATTGGTGTTCTCTCTCTAGGTTAATGGATCATCCTGGGAATGGACTATGGAATGGCAAACTAACAGGGCACATCGCACAACTGGTATAAATGTGTCGATATGTTGCATTTCAAGGCAGTTTCACTCGTAAATACTACTCCATCCGTCCCAAAATAAGTGCTCAACTTTGTACTAACTTTAGTATAAAATTGTACTAGAGTTAAGACACTTATTTTGGGATGGAGGGACTGCAAATTAAAGAATAACTACCATTTGTGTGTGTGTGTTGGGGGGGGGGGGGGGATGTAGAAGTGAAATTTACTAAAAATTTAACTTACGTTTTTCCTTGAGAAGGTTTATAAAATTATAAGACATAATTTGATGAAAGAGATATCTCTACTTCTTGGTGTTGCATCAAGGCCTTGATATTGGACTAGAATGCATATGTTTTATATAAAAAGACAAACCTCATGCATTTGTTTTGATTGCAACATTTTTTGTAGTCATCAATAGTAATACGTCAAGTACTGTTTGATCATTTTTAGGGTATTGTCAATCTACTTACAGACCACTTGCGTTGGGCAAGAGGGTTCTGCTGCGGAGACCAAGAAAAAGGATGGGAACATTGGGGACGCCTCAGCTGCCATCGATGAACGCAACTCGGAACAGGCAAAGCTCCACGCGAGGCTCCCCTGGCTGCCGAGCATCTCTGAGAAGGCCAAAATGATATGAGATGATGTCATGGTGATCGATAGTGCCACGCAGGTTATGCCGGAGACCATCATGTTCCCTGTCAAGTTCTTCCAGTTCTTCACCGGTGAGGCGGCTCTAAAATCTTTGATTTCATGTCAATTAAAAATAGTTTGTAGGTGTGTTGGTAGTGGCACACAAAACTGAAAAAAAATCTTCTTGCATAAGCGCTGGATGTTATTGAGAGTATTATTACATATTGAATTTAATTCCTTTCTTGCACCCACAGTTGAGCTAAAGCTCTAAACTGCACACTCGCACCCGATCAGGATTTAGTTGTAAATTGTTGCCACCGTCAAATTAATTAATATGAAGCCAGCAATTGCTGGGTACCAGAGGAATTATGTTGTTCTAAATAATGATTCCTAAACTACGATGTCTGTGTGGTGTTAATCTTTTGGGAAAGGATTTGGAAGCTGGATAGACACCGGTCAAGATGATAGGAGCATATACTCAATAAAGAAATTAGTTTAATTATGGTAGAAAGCATGATTACAGACATTAATTAGTTTAATTCAGTACAAAATTTTGGGTATCGTTATTAGTGGTTCGTGACTGAAAATTTGTTTGAAATTACTATCATGTGCAGAGATTCTGCCAACAGCAAGCGAGGTCATCTCCTTCTTAGACCAGTACTAAGGACTGCCGTTATGTGGATCCATTTTACATGCAAATGTCGAGCCCATCATATCGTGTTTGACCCATGAACTGGAAGGATTGCTTGCCATTATGTGGTATAGTTGTCCTTTGAGATATATTGCTGTTTGTATGAATTATGAGCTTCTCTGTGTCTAAATTGTACTCAAATAGTCTTCCAGAAATCTTGTTTTTATCCACTTTGGAGTAACTGTTCGTTGCTTGACACTTTGTTGTCTAACCCTCAATTAAAGTTATTCCTATATTCAGTTTGCTATACCAGTTTATGTATACAGAGGATGTATTATGCATGATATTCCTGTGAAATTTTCGTTGACTGTATTTGTAAATTTGTATGAAGGTGTTATCAGATTACCAACTCATAGATACAAGTGATCGAATATTAGTCAGTATATTACATTTTTTATTTGCTTAGTTATCTAATAAGTTGTGCCTTTTGGAATTATGTCATCATAGTGGAATTTCAAATATGTTAGTGATTACATCTGAGATGTAATAGCGTTAGTTTTGATGTGAGATAAATGCCTGCACATTTTACTGTTTCTCTTATGTATTTTCGAAACGTAGTTTTTTTATTTGGCGCATCGCCTGGCAAGTATATATCTACTACTATTATAAAGGGGAGTATGTAGGTCATTTCGTTTCCTCCCCTCCCCATCCTAGGTTGTTGGTCAGGCCAGCTGAGGAGAGGCACCAAATTAAGAAGAGAGAGACATCAAAGATGGAGCTGTGTTTAGCTTCTCGCTCATCAGACCTTACCCGGCAGAGCTGCTTGAGGGGCTTGCTGCCATGCGGTTTTGCTCAAAATAGCTAGAGCACACACGTGATAGGTGGAAATCTCTTGCTTCTTGGCTTGATTTGGTTCAGTTTTTATTACTGATTTGGTTTGCTTGCAGGGTTGCTTTGGTTTACAGGGAGGAGAGGCTGAGGCTGATGCTTCTAGAGTTGGTGTACGTTGCGTAGAGAGAGGTGAGGATCTCACTCCAGTATCTTGTAAGTCTCGAGTAGGACAATATGTTGGGCCTTTTCATTAATGGATGTTGTTTCTGCATGTATCTTGACTATATATTTGATCCGATGCATTACTTTATTTTCTAGAAACTTTACTCTTAGGGTAAGTGCAAGTAAAATGTCGGTTCACATTGGAAAAATTCACTCGGCGTTGTCCTTCTGTTTCATGCATGATGCAATAACCATAAAACATGTTTGGCACCATGGAAGCCACAAGGTTACAGAACTAGAGACATGTAACCTACTTAATGCCTTATATCTGTCTTCCTATGTTTAAATATTTAGATATTTTTCTCTAAATTATTTATATATTTTTCGATCATGTACCGCCTCTCACTGATTATTTATTTATAGCAAATCCATGAAGTTTATGATTTTCGCATATAGCTATTGTTTTACTTTTGCCTTGTTGTGACCTGTGAGTACAATTAGTCTTTTGGCTAAATTCTTGTTTTATATTCCCACATCATCTTAGATATTTCATTCATTGTCACTACTCTTAATTTTGGTTTACAAATTTGCTGTGAGTTAATGAATTTTTCAGGTTCTACTGAATTTTTCATGTTGAATTTGATTGTATACATACTTGCTAATCCAATTATAGATAGCTAAATAAATTGAAGATGATGCCACTTTGTGCATTGTACATCTATTGGAAATGGCAATAGTTACATGACCAACACTTTCCCATTCAGTTTAGTCTGCTATTCTGCTTGTACTATCATTTCTTCAGATATATAGATTTTTTGTTCTACTAAACTCTCATGCTACTTGAAGTTTACGTAAAGAGTTTCGGGGGAGCAAAGCAGAAAGGAGTTCAGTGCGAAGGAGAATAGGAGGGAGGAGAGATTTTTTTGTGCGTTAGATGGATTGACAAGTACCAAAGTTTGATGCAAGCAGAACTAAAACCTGTCCATGGATTACCTTCAGTCCCACATTCCAATCAACAACATTGGGCCGAGCGAGCGCGCGGGTGTCGCAAGAGGCAATGGGCAGCCGGTGGAGACTGAGTGGCGAGCGGCGGTGGCGAGGTCGAGCGGTTGGCACCAGCAGCGAGTAGGCAATTACCGTGATGGGCGAGCGGACGGGGCGAGTAGGTGTCACGATTGCATCACAATTGGAATAAAGTAAACAATGCATACGTGTGGCCATTAACTGATTTTGTATGTTGTGTACTTGGGTTAACAACCAGCCAAATCAATCAGCCAAGGGCCATTATGTACGTGAGTGTGTTAGCAGTGGGTATATCTGAAGATTATTTCTCAACTCGGCATGTGGGTAGAGACTAAAAAGACGATGCCATGGTAGCATGGCAGACCTGGCAAGTGCCACGAACATCATGATATTCTTCCTTTTCTTAATTCCTTGATTTGAAAAATAATTTGCTCTGCGTGTGTAGGAACATAGCAGTCAGACAAATGACACTTTGGCATCTTGATCTATTAAGGGAAATAATTTCTTTACTTTAGAAAATGTGGGTTCGGATTGGTCTGTTGAGTTATGGCTGGCTGATCGGAATAAATTTTCTATTTAAAAAATATAGCAAATATCATTTCATTATAGATTGGTCTGTTGAGTTACGGCTGGCTGATCGGAATAATTTTCCTATTTAAAAATGTAGCCAATAGCATTTCATTAGAGATGGCTTTGCAGCAAATTGCAAATCGCGCAAACCAAGCCATCGCCGCCTCGTCGCTCTCGCCGGGAGCGACACCGCCTGTCTCTTCTTCGCATTCTTAGCCGGCATCTCCTCCATCCGGATGCCCTGCGGCACGAGCCACTCCGCCACCGGCTGGGACTCGACCACACCGCCACCATAGGAACGAGCAGCCTCATAGGCGGTGGGATACATGCCGAGCCATCAACGCTGCCCGGCGTTGGAGAACTCCAGTCCGAAGTTCCCGGAGGGCTTCGCCCTCATGCCGAAGAAACCGGACTTTCCCTTCAGCGTCTTCTTCGGCGCCATCGGGGAGCGGGCGGCGGCCAAGCGGGGAGCGGGGCGGCGACGTGCGGCGCGGGGCGGAGGCAGACGGAGCGGGGCGGCGGCGTGCGGCGCGGGGCGGAAGCGGACGGAGCGGGGCGGCGGGCGGACCGAAGAGACAGGCGGACGGAGCAGGGCCGGAGAGGAGGCGGACGGAGCGGGGCCGGGCGGAGGATGGACCGGAGGCGGAGGCGGCCGGAGAGGAGGCGGGTGGGGTCGGGGTGGCCGGAGCGGAGGCGAACGCAATGGGGCAGCGCGGCGGCAGGCGGCGGCCTAGGCGGGGTGGCATCAGTGGCGGGGGTCTGGATCTACGGCAAGGCGAGGCCTTAGAAAGTTAACACGTAACTCTTGTAAATTATTTCAAGAGCCCGTGGCAATGCACGGGCAGTCTACTAGTGTGAGATAATTAGTGAAATATCAAATTTCTAATAAGCACCTAGCCATATGCAGAGTAAGTTTTCACAAGTGTCCATAGGAGAACGGGTAGGCTACGCTGGCATAAATCAAAAATTCTACTGTGTTCAACTTGGGAACTCCTGCAAGTAATTACCTCTTGACGCTCAGCGCGGCATAAGAATGTCGATGTCGTGTGCCGATATTGATGTAATAGTACTCCTCCTCCTCCTCCTCCTCCTTTCTATCCCACGTACAACTCCCCAGGGATCCCATGAACGATTCGTCCAAGCGCCGCATGTGCAGTACCTCCAAGGTATCCACACGTACAAAGATCGGAACATCATGCGCCCGGGGTGCTAGCTCCGAAGGCGTGATCTGGGTGGAGGGAGTGCAACGGTTAGGGTTTGTGTCTCACACACGCATTAGATTAACCCTAATCCTGCCCACCCTTCACTTATATAGACTTCCTGATGGGCTTCTACCTTAGAGGCCCATTAGCACTATAAACCCAATAAATGATGGATCACATCCAAACTCTGTTCCATTAAATGTGTGACCATATAGGTTCACACATACTAGCTTGGACATGCACGAGTACACTACTCGACCAATAATCAGTAGCAGCCTCTAGCAAGACGTGTCAACTCCCAAATACATGTAAAGATCGTACCGAACGAACCTTTCACAATATTGTATACATGTTCCCTTTGCCTCGTGATATTGATTAAGCTCAAGGTGAGAATATGTCATCCTTGTAAATAGCTCGATCCTCTTTCTCCATTTTCATGACTCGTAATCCTTGAAAGACAGTTAACACTTAATCGAGAGTATGGCCATATATTTTCTGGATCCGATCACTAGAGTGTCCAAGAGATACTCTCCCATTGTATCGAGGGGGGAAATCTCATCTTGATCGACCATGTCTTGCAGCACGTTTCGAGGCAAACCCGAAAACTACCTTTATGACCACACAGTTATGCATGGTGTAGCATTTGATAGCCCTTAAGTAAGCCCTTACGCATCCCACGCTCATGTGAAGATCTTAGGTCTACGGAATCATCACATTGTGTGAGACCAATTGATGGCATAGAAGAATACAATGCTCTCACAAATGTCTTATGGTGAGTCAGTAACCCCAAGTTCTCCAACATGTGTTCACATTACTGATCGACATCTCTGTGTCAATGATCCGTGAAACATGATAATCCATCAATACATGTTCTAGTCATTAACTCATATGCATCTCTCATATGCTTGACTAGGGACTTCTTTAGAATAACATCATAGAGATAATGGGTTTCGCAAATGAATCACATATTCATTAATCAACATCATGCTATTTTATTCAAGGGATGGAATAAAAAATATTCATAAACATATGGAAATATCATCATCTCCGTGATCGCATCTAGGTATTTCCAACAGTGTCACCTTAGGATTGATCATAATCACCCCCAAATGCACCCATATGGCCTAGCAGCTGACTACGTTCTCCGGTCGATGGGAGGCCCGACTTCCGGGTTGAGCATCATGGCGTGCAAGCCAAGGCCCCCTCGGGATAAGGTCGGTTAAAAATTATGTAAACCCTAGCTCTCGTCCTCTTTATAAGGCGAGGCTAGGGGTAGGTCGATGACATCTGTTCCAATAGCTCAAACATCGGTAGCATTCACCATCCCCAATTTGTAATCCCCTCACACGAGTCATTCCCACCGTTGATCCAAAACAATGTAGGAGTAGGGTATCATCTCAACCATGAGGCCCCAAACATGGGTAAAAACCCAGTGTACAATCCCCTCTGGTACCTCCGGCTACGCTCTCCACCCTACCGAGGACACTGGTGTTTTTTTGCACCTTCAGCCCGCTTTGTAGGTTTTGGATGATTAATGACAAAATAGTTAAAGGACTAATATGTTTGTAAGTATGCACATGTGAAAGCCCCTGAGGATTTGATTTAACCAGTGGGTGATGACCCCTAAAAATGTTGTGAGAACATTGAAGTCTTTGGAATATCATATGAAGAACTGAAGCTTGAAGAATAGTGTTTCTTTGTTAGTTTCTTTTAGTCTTCACCAAGTCATAGGGCAAATCATACTATTTAATAGGGGAGGGGGGGGGGGGGGGGGGCGAAGTGAAGTAAGATTAAAGCCTTTGTGTGTGTGCCCAATCATAACCTATTACATTAGTGAGTGAAGACTTGGAAACCTCCTTCCAACTGAGCCTTTTAGCTCAAGTGTAGAAGTTTAGTCTTTGGGACACTTGGGTTAAATTCCTCGCTAATGAGTTGGATGACTTACCCTTCAAAATAGTCGAGGTGCGTCAATGTTTGAAAATCCGATCGGTGCCATGTGTTCGTTTCTGGATGGATGCAGTGGGTCTCTAACCAGGACGTAGAACTATGCCAACATTTTGAACTTGGGCAAACAAATATATGTGTTTTCACTAAGCTTGCGAGTTACAATTCCTCGAACACTTTACTTTCTGCATTCTACCATGTTTCAAAGAATTCTTATCCCTCTACCTTCCGTTAAGACTTCCCGAGTACTTTCATTCTGTTGTTTTAAACTTCTATTAAGTTTCAGTACTCATCAAAGAATTCTATTCGCATGCTACATGTGTTTACTTGCTCAGTTGCTTAGTTTTCGTTTCCTCTAGCTTGCTCAAGCTTACTTTACTTAGTCATTTTGCTTTGCATGCCTTTAAGTTTAGCCTATCTGGCATGTTAGTTTTCTCCATTACTTGTTTACTAGTTCAGTTTTACCTTATTTCTTCTAAGAACTTGTTGCTTTTGAAGAATTTGTTAAAAGCTCCCATCGCCCCCCCCCCCCCCCCCCTTGATCCCACGGTTTTATTCTAAAACCCACCTTCTAATTTCCATACAATATTAGTTTCGCATTTTACTATTTTATGGACTTCATATTGAGTGTGTAAAGCACCTAATTTTATTTACTTCTTATTTCAAACCAAAAGTTTCTAAATTTCTTTTTTCATCACTTTTTCCAGCAAATACAGCTTGGTATATTACATACCTTGTACGCACTTTTTAGACCAACATATATGTTTGCATCTTTACATGATAAAACAAAACAAAAATATATCTATTAAATTTGGATGTCGTAATTTGGCTTCAATTTGCAGTACAAACACATACTGCTCTATCCTATGCTGAGTTTGAGTCTTAAATTCTGAAAACTATAGTTATATCATACTGTAATTAAAAATTTATGATGAGTTTGGCCCAATTACAGTTTAGAGGAAGCCAAACTATTATGTGAGGATATCGTTTATCTTATACTGTATTTACTAGCTGGAGGCATCAACGGAGCTCCACGCTAATCCTGGGAAAGCTGATGAAAATAACCATCTAATCTCAGTTGCATAGATAAGATCTGACAAAGCACGGAATCGTGTTCGCAGGACAAATATGTCACTCTACACAATTGTGTTGTGGCATGTGGCAAGGCACCCTCTGGCGGCACGCCCAGCGCATGGCTTGTCTCGAATACTTGGATGTGATTTCTATTTCTCACGTTCCATTCATAAACCGTTCATGGTTTGGTCGTCGCCCCTTGGTTGGGACCAGGTAGGTTTCGGTTTCATCCTTTTTTTGTCAGGGAATCAGGTTGAGGAAGAACATCCATTAGCTATGTGTAACCGTCGGATGGATACCTTACAGCGTGCTCACCAAATCTCCCACGCGCGCCCCTCCTCCTGAACTCATCCGGCCTTCGTCGCTCCATCACCCCATCCCCATGCATCTGTATGGTGTTCCTTACTGCCGCACTTCCGCCGTGTCTACTGCTCTTCCGCCCTCTCAATTTCAATCTCCCATCCATGGTGGAACTGATCCAAGGAAATTTACGATATAATCGAGGTTATGTGGCTCACTCATCCTAATATGCTTATCTTTGCAAGATTTGAATCTACATTTCGTGTTCTATCATGGTACAAACTAGCATCAATTTTTGGTCCCATAGATGAACCTGTTCCACAATGGTTGAGTCAGGAGGCGTAATCATGGCAATTAAATTTCCTTTTTTTTTGCGAAAAGGATCATATCTGTTATAAAGATTCACCGGAAGTAAAGATCACCTCAGACATAATAAAAATTACGTCGAGGTTCATGGACAATCAAACGACCATTGCCGCCGCCAGAACGAGCCGCCGCCGCGCCGCTCCTGCCGCTCCTTTACCGGAGCTGGCTTGACCTTGTCGATGACAGCTGGGCCGGGAAGTCTTCATGCACGAGCCCCTAAAGACCAACACCTTGGAGCGACATTCGTTGCCGTTGAATCCTTGAAGAAATATATTGTGGTGTTGTGCACGGGGTGGGGGATGTTAAGAGTTAACCTTGTTGTATAGGGGTTCATCATGTTTATTTTGTCGCGCCAGTTCGTTCTTGCATGTAATTGAGTTTTCATAGACTCCGTTTCAAAAATAAATTGAGTTTCATAGACGCGAGGCTGTGGTACGTGTGTGTGCCGTTGCATTACCAAGCTGCATAGCTGTTAGTTAGGCTCAGATGTGGACCGAGTATTCAACTAGGAAGGATGGTGTTGGCCGAATCGTGTAGGGTAACCCATCAAGCCGCTATGTAGCAACCATAGTGATCATGCCAAAAGTTTTTCATACTTATTACATTTCCCTTTGTTGTAGACATATGCAGTTTGTGATTCATTTTTGTTAACTCTTCTGCAGCATGGGCCTGCTTACCATATCTCATACTTTCTTCGTCCCAAAATAAGTGTCTTAACAACTTATTTTGGGGCGGAAGGAGTACATTGCATATTTTGTTCTAGCTTCTGTCCGTGATGAAAAATATTGGGTTTTACCATTTTTAACGATCTTCACATTAAATTAATAGACTACCTATTGATTATATGTTAGTTCAGCCAACATACCTTATCACTCATGTATATTATGTTGCTTCCCATAGTTTTTTGCTGCAACGAAATAGCCTATTCCCAAGGCAATATAATTTACCATGTCTGTACAAACCTCACTATGTCGAGACAATAGGCATCTAAGCTCTCTTTATAGCATGCCGATACATGATCAAATCATAGAGGAAACATGACATTGCTTCGATATATGAAATGCAACTGTTCTGTGTAGCTTGCCCAATGTCTACAGGTGTATTCATGCATTCTTTGTTTTTTTATGCATTGATCTTCATGAATTATGTTATTTATTATGCAGAATTGTTATTGTTTAGTTTAGTGCGCCATGATGCTAGACTTAATAAAATCTGTCATGTACTCCCTCCGTCCCAAATTCTTGTCTTAGATTTGTCTTACGGATGTATCAAGTCACGTTTTAGTATTAGATAGATCCGTATCTAGACAAATCTAAGACAAAAAATTTGGGACGGAGGGAGTAGCAGACTATATATAAAGATATACTAGGTACAACACTATGTAATTATGTAGTTGTAGTTGGCCGGTGATCATTCATAGGGATGTTTTGACTTATACCTGCATGTTATTTCATCTTGTAATTCTGCTTTAAGCTACTTCTAAAGATTAGAGTGCCTCTCAATAGGAAAAAAAAGTTGCCGTGATACAATGACGGGACTTGAACTATATGAAAGGGCAAGGGAGAGCATAAGTGTGAAATCGTTCAACGCCGCCACCCATGCCCCCCCTCCCCCGCGTCGCCCTCCCTGGCGGCGACGGGGGAACCCAGATCCGGCGGCCTTACACCCTTCCCACCTCCCTCCCCACCTCGCCGCCACCGGAGGAACGGCCGGCGAAGCCGGCGCCGGCTCCCGGGATGGTGGCGGCGGGCGACTTGGCTGGATCCAGCACTCCCCCCCCCAATCTGTCTGCTCCCTTTCGGTGGTGAGGGTCCGGATCTGAGGCGGCGGCCTCGCTGGTGCGGACGGAGCTCCTCCGGTGGCGGGGAGTTCTCGTCGGTGAGGTAGGCCGGATCCCCTCGGCTGCGCGGGCAGCGAGGTCCCGGTGGGCGCAAGTCATGGCGCGGGGAGGCCCCGGGCTCCCCTCGTCAGATCGGAGGCGATCCTGGTCCGCTCGTGGTGCATGACCGCCGGCCGGCCTGGATCTCCGGCGTACACGCGCCTGCTGATGTTGTGGCTGGTTTGGAGGTGGCGGCAGGGTGCTTGGCCGGGGGAAACCCTTGGCCGCCGGTGGCGGTCACGGCGTCGATGGCGTCCCGGACGCCATTTCCTCCTTGGTGGCGGCGCCGAGGCTAAACCTCCCCTGCCTCCCCCCTTTCCCTGCGCCCGGGTGAAAACCCTAGCCCCGGTGGCTAAGCGGTGGCGGCGCCACAGCGTCGTCACCTTCTTGAAGGCGCCGACTTGGGCATGGGGATGCTGGGTGTGCATGGCGAGCTTGTCTGGTTCCTGGTGGCGGCCCGCCTGATCTACTGCGTCGCAGCTCCGGGCAGTGTCTCGGGGCTGCGGTGCTTCTCTTCCGGCCGTGTCTCCGATGGGGACCTCGCCCTTCCTCACCTTGTACATGCCGTGGTGGAGCGGTACTTCATCTCACTCATTGATGGCGGCAAAGATCGGCGGCATGGCGCTGTGGAGGCTCGCCGCCCGATGTGCGGAGATGGACTCGCGCAGGAGGAGGTTGCTGTCTGGCGTCATGGTGACATCGACGGCAGAGTGGCCAGACAAGGTAGAAGCCTCAATATGATCTGAAGACGGACTTGTGGAAGATGGCGGTGACGACACACGAGTGCGTCTAACCAGATTGTGCCCCAGACCAGGTATGTGGCTCAGCTGGGGCTTCCGAATATGTTTCGGCTTCCGGCTTTTGATGTTAGGCTTAGGTGAGTGGTTTGGGTAGTGGCCCAGCTAGCACCCCTTCATCATTTTGGATAGGAGTAGCGACATGTGTTGCCAAGATGATGGATTCAGGCTCATTGTTGTAATACTTTGTAAGGTCCTCGAGAATAATCAATAAAGTGGGCGTATGCATCTCCCAGATGCAGAAGCCGGGGGTCATCCTCCTTTTCTAAAAAAAGGGAGAGCATAAGTAACAAGAACGAATTTATGTAGCATGTGGCCATTTTTTTCATGTTGAATAAGACAATTGCAAAGATAACTCATGTTCTTGCTTCCCTTGGTACTAATAACGCAGATTACAGAAATTAGGCTTCTGTATCATCAAGATTAGGCATTTTTTACTGAAAGCCTAACTATCCTCCAGCTTGTAACACTCAATTTACATGCTTGAGTGTACTTAAAATTTTCAACTGACATATTGCACTCATTGACCAATGTGACACAGGACATAATTGGATCATTTGATCTAGAGAGCACAATTTAACATGTGCACCACCATACAACATTTGTTTATGTGAAAGTTCAACTTAGATGAAGTTTATAATACATCCGAATTGGTTAAAAAAGGTCCGCACTAGGCCCGCGTCGTCCACCCCCTAGGGTGACTCGGGCGGAGCCAGAAACCTAGCCGCCGCTGCCGCAAACTCCCTCCTCCTCTCCCTCCGCCGCCGCCGGGCTAAGCCTGGGGGTCGACGGCGGTGGCGGGGGATATCCTCTCTCGCATGTATTCGGGGTGGGGCGGACCCTGAGGGAGTCCTGGATTAGGGGGTATCCGGACAACCGGACTATATACATCGTCCGGACTATTGAAGCGTGAAGATACAAGACTCAAGACTTCGGCCCGTGTCCGGATGGGACTCTCCTTGGCGTGGAAGGCAAGCTTGGCGATCCGGATATTGTGTTTCCTTCCTTGTAACCGACTCCATGTAAACCCTAGCCCTCTCCGGTGTCTATATAAACCGGAGAGGTTGGTCCTTAGAAGCCGATCACAATTACAATCATACCATCATAGGCTCGCTCTTAGGGTTTAGCCTCTACGATCTCGTGGTAGATCTACTCTTGTACTACCCATATCTTCAATATTAATCAAGTAGGAAGTAGGGTTTTACCTCCATCGAGAGGGCCCGACATCTGTGTCCATTGCTTCCTGTTACCATCAGCCTAGACGCACAGATCGGGACCCCCTACCCGATATCCGCCGGTTTTGACACCGACATTGGTGCTTTCATTGAGAGTTCCTCTGTGTCGTCGCCGCAAGGCTCGATGGCTCGTCTCGTCGTCAAGGACAACATCACCTCAGGGGGAGCTCTGGTTGCAGGCCAAACTCTCTGACTTGGCGGCTTTATCATGGCCACCCCATCGGCGCTAGCGCCGACGATGGCCTCTCGGGTCATCAATCGTAACCTTCGCGTTAGTTCGGAACTCGCCAAACAGATAGATCCGATGGAGCTCTCCTCCCTTAATGAGCTCTTGGATCGCATTGCCGCTCTGGGAGTCGCTACAGACTATGACCGGATCGGGCTTAAACCCGACCAAAGGGACATCAGATCCCCGCCGGCCACCCATGAGATAGCGGTAGTGGAGGAACCACACACAGACCGCCCCTCGACTTTGAGGACGAACTATGTCCGGATCACCGAACTCCTTGAGCCGAATACCTGCTCAAAGGAAGACATGACCCAAGTCCCGGACTTAGAACCGAGCATTGGGCCGAAGAAATCGGGCGGCACTCCGGATCCCGAGCTGTCAGGCTCGGAACCTCCCACGCCCCTGGGTGTTAGATAGGATCAGGATCCAGATTCAGCTAACAACACCCACCAGGACTTAAATTGTCTCTTCCGCATCAGGCAAGAGCCCCAGGAGACTGTACATCGCTACTGGGCCAGATTCCTCCTTGCGCTTAACAAGGTCCAGGACTGCCGCGAGGAGGACGTAGTCTTACTCTTGTGTAAAAACTGCACGGACAAAGGACTCCTTAATGCTATAAGCCGCCGTGACATAGTACACTTCACGGATTTGGCAATCATAGTACAGAAGTACTGTGCGATGGAAAGCGCCTAGAAAACCCAAACAGAATTTTGGGACAGTACGGCTCTCACCAAGACCTTTGTCCGAACTAAACGGAAGAACTCTCGTAAGTCGGCCGATCCTGTCCCCAAGAAGCCAAAACACACCCTAGGGGGGGGGGGAACCGTATTGGAAGAATGGCTCAATGGACCATGTAAACTCCACAACACTCCGGACACGACACCAACTCATAGCCTTAGAGCATGTTGGATACTCCGGCAGGTTGCAAAAAGTGGCGAGGATCTTCTTGCAAGCTATAAAGCCCTGGAACGACGCTGCTATAACTTTCAATGCCAGTGATGAACCTCGATCCCAGACTGTCCGGGCACCGGCCGCTCTGGTCCTTAGCCCAATCGTGGATGACTTCCGGCTCACTAAAGTACTCATGGACGGCGGAAGCGGATTAAACTTGGTCTGTGAAGAAACGCTCAACAAGATGGAAATTGATAAAGGCCGCATTGAGCAAAGCGGCACCACCTTCAGGGGAATCATCCCTAGTCGAGAAGCACGGTGTGCGGGAAAAATCACACTCGATGTGGTATTCGGCACCCCAGAGAATTACAGGTCTGAAGAAATCACATTCCAAGTGGCTCCTTTCAGCAGCGGATACCACGCCCTTCTAGGGCGGGACGCGTTTGCAGGCTTTCAAGCTATACCCCATTACGGGTACATGAAGCTTAAAATGCCCGGACCCAATGGAATCATCACTCTAGTTAGTGATCCGGACGTCGCACTCCGTGCCGAAAACAAAACCGTAGCACTAGCCTTGGAAGCATTATCCGAAGCCCTAGCAGCAGAAGAATTAACAACACTGCGCGCCACCGTGGACAGGGACGACGTGATACTCGACAAGCGACCCAAGTCCACCTCATTTAAACCCGCAGTTGAGATAGTCAAATTCCAAGTCCATCCAACGGACCCCACGAAGACAGCTTCCATCGGGACACAGTTGAGCCCCGCTATGGACGCCGCACTGCGAGACTTCTTACGCGAGAATTGGGACATTTTCGCCTGGCACCCATCGGACATGTCGGGCATCCCGCGCGGATTGGCCGAACATAGCCTCAACATACTAAAGGGATACAAACCTGTTAAACAGACCCTAAGGTGATTTTCAGAGCCCAAATGGCAAGCCATGGGGGAAGAGCTAGCCAAGCTACTTGAGGCTGGATTCATCAGAGATATCAAGCATCCGGATTGGCCGGCGAACTTGGTAATGGTACCAAAGAAGGACAAATCCTAGCGCCTGTGCGTCGACTTCAAAGACCTCAACAAGGCTTGCCCCAAGGATCCCTTTCCCCTCCCTCGCATCCATCAAATCATCGACGCCACAGCAGGACATGACTCGCTGTGTTTCCTTGACGCATACTCTGGATACCATCAAATAAAGATGGCAGAGTCCGACCAAGCTGCAACAGCTTTCATAATGCCATATGGCCCTTTCTGCTTCAACACTATGCCTTTCGGGCTTAAGAATGCCGGCGCAACCTATCAATGCATGATTCAAACATGCCTGGAAAAGAAAATCAGAAAAACAGTGGAAGCATACGTGGACGACGTAGTCATAAAAACAAGACACGTCGGAACCCTAATAGATGACTTGAGGCTTACGTTCGACAACCTCCGAACATACGACATCAAGATGAATCCAGAAAAATGCGTTTTCGGCGTTCCCTCTGGAAAACTGCTGGGCTTCATCGTTTCCAATAGAAGAATTGAAGCTAATCCGACAAAAATCCGAGCTTTGTCGCAGTTGGCTATACCAACAGACCTCAAACACATCCAGAAACTAGCTGGATGCGTGGCTGCTTTGAGCCGCTTTATCTCCAGGTTAGGAGAAAAGGCATTACCTCTTTACCGCCTTCTCCGGCGCACCGAACACTTCGTGTGGACGGATGCAGCCATGACCGAACTCGATGAAATAAAGACCTTATCGGCCAATAATCCAATCCTAACGGCGCCAAATATCGACGAACCTATGCTGTTGTACATAGCTGCAACACATCAAGTTGTAAGTGCAGTGCTCGTCGTCGAACGAGAGGGTGACGGATACAAATTCCCGCTCCAAAAGCCGGTTTATTACGTATCCACGATCCTCACCCATGCAAATCCCGATACCCACACTATCAAAAAATAGCATACGCAGTCTTCATGGCATCCCGGAAGCTACGGCACTACTTTCAAGAGTGTTCGATTACAGTAGCCTCCGAAGTACCACTCAATGACATAATAAATAACCGCGATGCTATGGGCCGGATTGCTAAATGGGCTATCGAGCTCCTTCCATTCGACATAATATACAAACCATGGCGGCCATCAAGTCGCAAGTACTGGCTGACTTTGTCGTCGAATGGACGGAAGCCGAACTCCCTAAAAAGTACGACGTGTACTCCAACTGGATCATGCACTTCGACGGCTCTAAAATGCTGGTAGAAAAAGGGTCAAACATGCAGCACATTAGTGCCGGTTTGTATTAGAGCCGGCACTAATGTATACATTAGAGCCGGTTCCAACGGCTAGCCGGGACGCTCTCATTAGTACCGGTTCATGGCTAACCTTTAGCACCGGTTCGTGCCACGAACCGGTACTAATGAGGGTGGTGGCAGGATGTTGTCAGTCTGGGCCCCCTCCAGCACCTTTAGTACCGGTTCGTGGCACGAACCGGTACTAAAGGTCCTCCTGCATATAAACCCTTCGTCCAGCTCGCTCTGTTCTCCCCCCTTTCCCCTCTCCTCTCCTCTCTGTTCTTCCTCTTCTCCCCTCGAGCTCATCACACATTTTGCCCAAAATTTGTCAAGATTTGAAGGCCCCCATCCATTCAAGTGATCACAAAGGTTAGCAACTTTGTCCTTTCATCTCTCATTACTAGATTAGCTCTTGCAATGCTTTATATAGTTACTAATTTGTGAGTTTAGTAATTTGGGAGGAAATATATATATGTGCTAGTATTTGATTTATATGCAATCTGAGGTCAAAAATAACACTTAGTTTGCATATGTAGGTGTGGTTTACTTAGTGCCTTCTAAATCTCTGTTGTAACCACCGTCGATCGCCCGCACTGTCCCGTCGCCGGCACCACCTTGTGGTGAGCCTCTTGTTCATGAAATTTTATATAAAAAATTGATGTTTGTGTGATTTGGATATATAGTTAATCATGTAATAATTATCTTACCCGTACGTTGTTTGTTATACATAGTGCCATGGTTTTGATATCCGTCCCCGTCGGCCCTCGTCCTTGTTATGATTCGGATGTGGTATATTCTCTTTTAAAACTATTTGTTGCATTTCGTGTTTATGACAAAATATGCCCATCAAGTTGACATAGATATTTTTATCTAGGAGGTATGTGAACCGGAAATTCCAATCGACCTTATTGTCGAGAGGTTAAATTTAGTTGAAAGAGAAAACGAGCACTTGAAAGAAAAATTGAAAAGAATTGAGGGGGAGAAGATGGAATTGGAGTTGCATGTTGCCGATGTCGTCGATGATCACAAGATCAAGATGGAGAAAATGCGCTTGAAGAATAGAAAGATTAGAAAATATGCCATCGATAGTGAGGCTTGGTATCATTATGCTGTTGGATCAATTGTTACCTTAGTTGCGATCTTGATTGCATTTGTTGTTGCATTTAAATACTTTAGCTAGAGAGTTATTTGTTTGTTGCATTTAAGTGTTGTATGAACTTTATGTATGAACTTGTATTAATTTGGTCTATTCGGTGTTGTGTAATGAAGATGAGCCGACAATGGATGTACGATGACCGATGCTCTCCCCAGTTCGTTGAGGGCGTGCATACTTTTCTGCTTGCGGCTGAGGCAAACAAGCGGGCGGATGGTTTTATGCCTTGTCCATGTGCTGGCTGTAAGAATGGTTACAATTACTCTACGTCAAGAACCATTCACGTCCACCTGTTTGAGTCCGGTTTCATGCCCCACTATAATGTTTGGACCAAGCACGGAGAAAGAGGGGTTATGATGGAAGACAATGAAGAAGAAGAGGACGACGACAGCTATCCTGGCCATGGGTTCCCTGAATACGATGATACAACAATGGGGGAAGAAGCTGAGCCGGTAATGCGGGAAGAAGCTGAGCCGGCAATGCGGGAAGAAGCTGAAGAAGAGGCATCAGATGAGCCCGTTGATGATCTAGGTCGGGCCATTGCCGATGCAAAGAGAAACTGCGCAAGTGATTTGGAGAAGAAGAAGTTGCAGCGCATGTTAGAGGATCACAAAAAATTGTTGTACCCGAATTGCGTAGGTGACAAGAAAAAGCTGGGCACCACACTAGAATTGCTGCAATGGAAGGCAGAGAATGGTGTATCTGACAAGGGATTTGGAAAGTTGCTGGTAATGATAAAGGATATGCTTCCAAAGGACAACGAATTGCCCGAGAGTACGTACGAAGCAAAGAAGGCTGTCTGCCCTCTAGGGTTAGAGGTGCAGAAGATACATGCATGACCTAATGATTGCATCCTCTACCGCGGTGAGTACGAGGATTTGAACGCTTGCCCGGTATGTGGTGCATTGCGCTATAAGATCAGCCGCGATGAGCCTGGTGATGTCGAGGGTGAGCACCACAGGAAGAATATTCCTGCCAAGGTGATGTGGTATTCTCCTATAATACCACGGTTGAAACGTTTGTTCCAAAACATAAAGCATGCCAAGGCGATGCGATGGCACAGAGAAGACCGTAAGAAAGACAGAAAGTTGAGAGTACCCGCTGACGGGTCGCAGTGGAGAAAAATCGAAAGAAAGTACTGGAAGGAGTTTGCAGATGACGCAAGGAGCGTATGGTTTGGTCTAAGCGCAGATGGCATTAATCCTTTTGGGGAGCGGAGCAGCAACCATAGCACCTGGCCTGTGACTCTATGTTTGTATAACCTTCCTCCTTGGTTGTGCATGAAGCAGAAGTTCATTATGATGCCAGTGCTCATCCAAGGCCCTAAGCAACCCGGCAACGATATTGATGTGTACCTAAGGCCATTAGTTGAAGAACTCTTACAACTGTGGAATGGAACAGGTGTACGTGCGTGGGATGAGCACATGGGGGAAGAATTTGACCTAAAGGCGCTGCTGTTCGTGACCATCAATGATTGGCCTGCTCTCAGTAACCTTTCAGGACAGACAAACAAGGGATACCGCGGATGCACACACTGTTTGGATGATACCGACAGTATATATTTGAATAGTTGTAAGAAGAATGTGTACCTGGGACATCGTCGATTTCTTCCGAGCAGGCATCCCGTAAGAAAGAAAGGCAAGCATTTCAAAGGTGAGGCGGATCACCGGACGAAGCCTCGCCACCGTACTGGTGCTGATGTACATGATATGGTCAAGGATTTGAAGGTGATATTTGGAAAGGGTCCTGGCGGACAACCTGTTCCGAAGGACGCGGACGGACGCGCACCCATGTGGAAGAAGAAATCTATATTTTGGGACCTGCCATATTGGAAAGACCTGGAGGTCCGCTCCGCAATCGACGTGATGCACGTGACGAAGAATCTTTGCGTGACCCTGCTTGGCTTCTTGGGCGTGTATGGGAAGACAAAAGATACACCTGAGGCACGGGAGGACCAGCAACGTATGCACGGAGAAGACGGCATACATCAGGGTCATGCAAGCTACGCTCTTACCAAAGAAGAAAAGGAAATCTTCTTTGAATGCCTGCTCAGTGTTAAGGTACCGTCTGGCTTCTCGTCGAATATAAAGGGAATAACAAACATGGCAGAGAAAAAGTTCCAGAACCTAAAGTCTCATGACTGCCACGTGATTATGACGCAACTGCTTCCGGTTGCATTGAGGGGGCTTCTACCGGAAAACGTTCGATTAGCCATTGTGAAGCTATGTGCATTTCTCAATGCAATCTCTCAGAAGGTAATCGATCCAGAAATCATACCAAGGTTACAGAATGATTTGGTGCAATGTCTTGTCAGTTTCGAGTTGGTGTTCCCACCATCCTTCTTCAACATCATGATGCACGTCCTAGTTCACCTATGCGAAGAGATTAACGTTTTGGGTCCTGTATTTCTACACAATATGTTCCCCTTTGAGAGGTTCATGGGAGTCTTAAAGAAATATGTTCATAACCGTGCTAGGCCAGAAGGAAGCATCTCCAAGGGCCATCAAAATGAGGAGGTCATTGAGTTTTGTATTGACTTTATTCCTGACCTTAAGCCGATTGGTGTTCCTGAATCGCGGCATAAGGGCAGACTGGATGGAAAAGGCACGCTAGGAGGGGAACAAATAATATGTATGTACGGACATTCTCTCACTGAAGCACACTACACAGTTCTACAAAATTCCACCTTGGTGGCTCCGTATATGGATGAACACAAGAATTTGCTACGCTCCAAACACCCGGAGCGGTCTGATGACTGGATTACACGTGAACAAACCAGGAGTTTCACCAACTGGTTGCAGACACGTACCATGCATGGCACCTCTATTGAAGATGACCTGTACTTGCTGCCCCAGTTACCATCTTCGAATATAATGACTTTCAAAGGGTACGAGATAAATGGTAATACATTTTACACAATCACCCAAGATAAGAAGAGCACCAACCAAAACAGTGGTGTCCGCTTTGATGCAGAAACCAAGACGGGAAAGGAAACATATTATGGTTATATACAGGACATATGGGAACTTGACTATCGACGTGGTTTAAAGGTCCCTTTGTTTCGGTGCAAATGGGTCAATATGACACGAGGCGGGGTAACGGAAGACCCGCAGTACGGAATGACAACAGTGGATCTCAACAATCTTGCGTATGCAGACGAACCATTCATCCTAGCCAATGATGTGGCACAGGTTTTCTATGTGAAGGACATGTCTACCAAGCCAAGAAAAAGAAAAGATAAGGAAGCGAATGCATCGTACGATGAGCCAAAGCGGCACATAGTTCTTTCTGGGAAGAGAAACATCATGGGAGTGGATGACAAGACAGACAAGTCAGAAGATTATGAAAAGTTTGATGAAATTGCTCCATTCACAGTGAATATTGACCCGAGCATCCCGTTAAATGATGAAGATTTTCCATGGTTACGGCGCAAAGGGACACACGCGAAGAAAAAGTTTCACACCCAAAGATCTGGGATGTGATCGGCTTCACTATCATCACTTTCTTCTGTGTTTCACACCCAGGAGGTAATGTCTGTAATAGTTAGGGTAGTTATGTGTTTTGGCATTTGAAACGCGAAGAAATTTTATGTGCAAACAAATTATTTTCATGCATTTACTGATTTTTTTCCAGCTAAATGACCCTGAAATTGAAAAGCAATTCAAATGAACTCAGAAAAGGTTGAAAGTTGGCATGGTATCATAATTTCATACAAATAGCATGTGCAAGAAAGTAGAGAGGGTTACGGCAAAAACTGGATGCACTTCGTGTACAAAATGGACAGTCTCTTTCGAAGTATCAGGGTTTCCGACGAAAACTGAACTGTTACAAAGGCATTTCATTTTTTAAATAACCTAAGCATTACTAAATTGAATATAATGATAAAACACACTAATATACATAAGAAAAAAGAATCACTGAAAAAACTTTTTTCAAAGTTAAGTTATTCACAAACTAGTGATTCACACAAATTTCAAATAATTCAAAATTTAAACTATTCAAATTTGAAATCTACCGGCACTAACAGAAAGTTTGTAATTTTTTTTACCTAAAGCAAAAATATTCACAAAGAAACTCTAAATACAGCAAAAAACAACTCAAAAATAAATAAAACAAAAAAATAAAGCAAAAAAAAATACGAAAAAAAGCCCGCCTACTGGGCCAAAGCGGCCTGCATACGATTAGCGACACAACCTTTCGTTGGGCTAGGATGCAGGCCCGCGAAGGCCCAGTAGGCCCACAAGGCGAGGAGGACAGGTAGGCCCAGTAGGCCTGATTAGGAGAGGAGCTCGAGAGAGCTACCGCACTGGGGCTTATAAACCAGTGCGGTAGCCCCTCGACTAGCGAGGTGGGGCTAAACTTCCGCACCGCACCTGCGCCAGCGCACCACCTTTAGTACCGGGTCGTGGCACAAACCGACACTAAAGGGGGGGCCTTTAGTACCGGTTTGTGCCACCACCCGGTACTAAAGGGGGTCGCTTCCCGCCGATTGGCCTGGCCAAAACAGGCCTTTAGTACCGGTTGGTGGCTCCAATCGGTACTAAAGGTGCCCTCTATATATACAACTGCTACGAAAATTTCAGTTTCCCTCTGTTTTCCTTCCTCTGTTCCGTCGTCTTCGTCGCCGTCGCCGCCGCCCTCGATCGTCTCCGACGTCGCCGCTCGTCTCCGTCGCCGCCCCCGTCCCCGTCGCCGCCCTCGTCTCCGTCGCCGCCCCGGGCCCGTCCCCGTCGCGCCGTCCCCGTCCTCGTCGCGCCGTCCCCGCCGTCGCCGCCCCGGCCGTCGCCTCGCCGTCGCCTCGCCGTCGCCTCTCCTCGCCGTCGCCTCGCCTCGCCGTCGCCTCGCCGTCGCCTCGCCGTCGCCGTCGCCCGCTGTGAGTCCTCCAGCCCCGAGCCCGTACACACACACACAAGCATGTTTAATTAGTTTAGATAATTAGTCTTTAATTAGTTTAGATTATTATTTTGTATGTTTAATTAGTTTAGATAATTAGTGTTTAATTAGTTTAGATTATTTAGATTATTATTTTTTCACTATTATATATGTATGAATGCTTGTTAGATGGATATAATTAGTGCTTAATCAGTTAGAAATTAGTGTTATATAGAAATGTTAGAAATTAGTGTTATATAGAAATGTTAGAAATTTTAGAAATTTTAGTGTTATTTAGATTATTTAGATTAGCATAATTAGTGTTATATAGAAATGTTAGAAATTTTAGTTATCAAAATCCAATCATTAAAAAAATGTTACTTTTTGCGGGCATATAGCTAGTATTTGTTCTCGACGATGCCCGGCCCGCATCCTCGCCGTCGACCCGTCCGCGACGACGTCCAACCGACCCATGTCCGGGACTGGGCTCCGCCGGGCTGGCACTGGGAGGTGCTGCTTGGAGGGGCGCGCCGCTTGATGAGGAACCCGGCCGCGGGTCCCGTCGTCGACCCTGATCTCGTTTGGTGGCGTTCGCGTGGGCCAATTTCGGTGCGGAGGGACCCGGCCCCGCCGTAGGTGGTACGTCGCCGTGTCAGGGAGGAGGACGAGCACGTCCATCGCTACATGGTTGCGTTAGAGGGCGGCAGGTTCTCCAATACGTGGCAGTATCTTCGGGGATCTCACTTCAGCTATGATCCTGTGAGGGTTCCTTCTCTTTGGGTGTCCACCGCCCGCGCCGGAGGAACCGCGAGTGTCTTAGATTCTTCTGTAGTATTCGATCTTTATTAGCTAATAGCCAGTGATGTACTATTCAATATTATATATTATTCGAGACGATGTATTCGAGATTATATCTATTATTCTAGACGATGTATTCAAGATTATATCTATTATTCGAGACGATGTAATTTGAATACTAAATTGTTTTATATTTCTTTTGGATTAGTTAAACAAAAGCTATGGCAGACAATACCGACAGAGAAGGAGAACAGACCATGTTCGATATGATACGCGGGCCAGATGATAATCAGAATGAAGAAGATTATGACGGCTCTGAATTTCTAAACAACACCGGAGAGGGTGATATGATATTCGATCGCGACGACAAAATTGATGAAGTCATGAACTACGATTATGACGATGACGAAGAACATGTTGATCCTGAAACAACAAAGACCGGCGAGGTATATATATTTATATAAGTAGGCACCTAGTGATCATCCCATGTTTTAAATGACTTGAAGATATATTAACGAATCGATCTTTGTTCTTTCAGCCATCCGGATCGAGCAAATCTTCAGGCAAAATGACGAAACGAGGCTCGAACAAAAAGTTGAAGGCGGGCGTAAAGTACAATATCGAGGCATGCAGCCCTACTGGCAAACCATTAGCGCCTAAGAAGATTGCGGACAAGTTCGTTCGTCAGTGCGGAGTTCTTGTGAAGGACCAACTCCCGATCAAACTTCAAGAATGGAGAGAGCCAGCAAAGCCACGTCCAGATGTTACTTTTGTCGACAAGAATCAAAAAGATCTGCTTTGGGATACTCTCATGGAACATTTCACCCTACCAGATCATTTCACAGAAGCAGATGTGCAGAAAGTCAAGGAGGCTGCTCTTAGGATGATGGCGATTGCATTCAAGAACCACAAGAATCGTGAATGGAAGAAGTACGTCAAGGGAGGAAGGAAGACTCCAGTATTCAAGGGAACACTAGAGAACCAACGTGATCATTGGGACGATTTCGTGAAATTCAAGGATTCGGAATTAGCTAAGGAACGGTCGAGAATAAACAAGAAGAATGCCGAAAAAAGGATAAGTTCCATAAGCTGGGGCCAAGTGGCTATGCGGTGGCAATGCCTAAGTGGGATAAGTCTGAGAAAGAGATGGAGGATGCAGGTGTCACTCCGGCTACTAAGAGCTGGCCCCCCAGGGTCAGGACTTGGTTCTATGCGCATGGGGGGAGTTGGACTTGGAGACAGGCAATGTTTCGACGAGGGCAAGTCTGAAGGGAGCCGACGATGCAATACTTGTTGCAATAGAAGAGGCACGAACGGGGGTGTTCCAGCCCAACAGAGAGAACGACGAGCTTACGCGTGCCCTGGGAAATCCTGAACACCCGGGAAGAACACGAGGCATGGGAGCTATTCCGTGGTATGAGGGGTTTTTAGACTGGAACACCGACTACAGAACCCGTGCGAGAAAGAAGATTGCGGAGGAGAAGAAGAGGAAGATGGAGGAGGAGCAGAGGAAGCGGGACTATGAACGCCTTCAAGGCCTAGAAGCAAGTCAAGCAGAATTGGCAGTCAAATTCCAGCGGCAGCAGGAGCAGATCGACTCACTTACCCATCAAAGGGGGTCTCAGCAGCTGCAGCAGCTAGCGGATGATCCAGCATTGGATAGCACCGGCCCATCCATGCCGAGAAGCAGCGTGGGTTCAGCCGCCCCAGACGACGCAATGCTGGCGGGTAGATACCCCGTGGATGACATCACGGAGAACACTAACTACGAGCTACACGTCAAAATGAAGAACATATCCATGAAGGTGGCGGACGGCTGTGCTTTCACAAATCCCCCCGAGGCAACCTTCCATTGCAACCCGATTCCAGCGGGCTATGCTCGTGTCTTGGTTGATGAGGTGGTGGACCCACCATATTCGGGGCTACAGCTTGACATTGCTGGAGGTGACGGCGAGCGCTTTCTCGGAGAGGCCAAACATCGTATCATCCTATGGAAAAAGGATTGCATCATCTTTCGAAGGCCACCGACACCGTGTCAGCCGACTCCTCGTTGAAGTCCGCCACCGAGTCAGCAGTCTCCCGCTCCTGCAAGTCCACCAAGTCCGGCAAAGTGTCAGGCCACTCCTCCTCCTCCAAGTCCGGCAAAGTGTCAGGACAATCCTCCTCCTCCAAGTCCGCCACAGCGTCAGACGTCCACTCCTCCTCCAAGTCCGGCACAACCTCAGGCCACTCCTCCTCGTCCAACTCAGTCCCGTCAGCCGTCTCCGCCGCCTCAGCAATCGCAGAAGAGACACCCCGCAGCTATGGTGCGTAGCGGTACGAGTCGAGGTAGTACAGGAAGTACAGGCGGAGGCAAGCGATATAAATATGGTCCAAGCCTCAAGCCTCTTCCGCAGAGGTCTTATGACAGGTCCGAGGAGGAAATCACAGCCATATCAAAGGCCGAGGTGGAAGCCCATTTTGCACCGAAACCGCCACCGCCGCCAAGGGAGAAAGTGCCCGAGGAAACGATTGACCACTTCATTCGTATGGCTCAACCACCAGCTCCCAAGCCTGTTGACACAGACTATGAGCGCCACATCAGGAAGTTAAATCGAGCACGTCTAAAAAGGGAGGCGAGCACGTCTACATCGGGATCGAGCAAACAAGAAGCAGCTGCCAAAAAATGCGGGAAAACCATTCCCCAGCCGGGAGAACAGGCGGCGCAATCGATCCCCTCACTTGTTGTGCCAACAACAGGTGACAGTATGCGCGCCCAATATTATTGTGGGCAAACAGTGCATGTTCCCGAGATGGGCAATGTGGTAATAACGGAGGAGCATATAATGCAGGCTGAAGTTCTCAACATCACTGTTGGACAACTCCTCGAGATCGAGCCCATGCCTTTGCTTAGAGAGGATGAAGTAAAACGGAAATATGTCCGGGGCCAACCTTTGGTCGCGCCAGACAAGGTCAAGAACCTCCCAACGAGAATGTATGAATTGCATCAATGGTACATGGACATTACCAAGATTTCAGATCGATTGTCCCTCATGGTGAATGTCAAGCAGGACCATTACTACCATGAGAAAGCTGTGTCCGCTGAGTATTCAGAACTATTTCAGTTATACAATCAAGACGCACTCGACAAATCTATCGTCAGTTGCTATTGTCTGTAAGTGATTTCTTTCTATAATTTAAGTCTCAAGCTAGCTGTAGTGATCGTTTTGATCAATCATTACCTGTAATTATCCTCACTATATTCTTTTCTGTGGTATTATGCAGGATGAAGATATATGAAATGAGAAAAGGTGGACGCTTTGGCATTGGGTTCATTGACCCAAACACCGTTAACGAATACACATGGAAGCAAAATCAACGTTATGCAAAGGAAGTAGAGGACAGCATGCTAGAGTTCTTGAAGCGCCTCAAATATAATGAAGATATACTACTTCCTTACAACTTCCAGTGAGTCACACTGTCTTGTACTATAAATTCTCTGTTTTTGCCTACTAGCTAGCTACATGTTTTTGCTTACATATGCCCGCTTAATTGAGACATGCAAACGTGTGTGCATGCAGATATCACTGGGTCTTGTGTATCATTAAAGTTGACGCCGGAACAATTGAAGTACTGGACTCACTAATCTCAGAAAAAACTGACTATAACATCTTGTATGGGATAGTCAACAGGTAATTTCAATCATTATTAACTATATATCTCGGCCTATTTCGTTCGTCATTTCATGATATGAACTATTTAATAACCCCTTTATTCATTTTCTTTGTCGGCGGGCAGGGCTTGGACAAGGTTCATTGCCGTCACGCCCGGCGAATGGAAAAAAAAGCTTAAATGGTTTTGACCCAAGGTAAGCAATTAAGTAGTACTATAGCTCTAGCTAGCTAGCTGCCATCTCTTTAATTATCATGCTTGATTAATTTTTATCTAATCAAATTCCATTCTTGTAAAGGCCCTGAAGCAGTCGCAGGGGACTGATCTGTGTGCATTCTGCGTTTGCGAGAACATTCGCATGATGGCGTCCGAAAGGAGCAGATCTCAAAGACAGGAATGGGTACACTTGTCAGAACACTATTCATAATTTTTACACCATTATCGATATCTAGTCACACAACTAATACACATGCATATTGATCTCCTTCTTAACAGTTCAAAGAGGTGCGGGAGAAGCTCATAAAAACGGAGCGCGTAAAAGCACTTCAAGAGGAAATAGCGGGATTTTTGCTCGACCAGGTCATAAATCCGAAGGGAGAATTCTATTACCCGCTACCGCCCGAAGGCACCAAAGGCACCAATTAGGCTAATGCCACTGGCTCCGAAGGCAACATTCATATGTAGGAGAAATTGTATATAGCTATACATGTGTGTATGTGTGAATTAATTAATATGGTGGTTTGTGAGACATTGATGATATATATATGCATGATTGGTTCTACTAGAAATTCTATATATATATATATATATATATATATATATATATATATATATATATATATATATATATATATATATATGCATAACGTGTACAATGTGTAGTATCGTAAAATACCAGCAAACGAAAAAGAATTAAAATGGAAACACAAAATTAAATGAAAAAGAAATCATAAAACTAAGAAAACCCCAAACCTTATAGTACCGGTTGGTATTACTAACCGGTACTAAAGGGTTCCAGGCCCCCGGAGCTGGCTCGTGCCACGTGGTTGCCCTTTAGCACCGGTTCGTGCTGAACCGGTACTAAAGGGAGGGGGGGGGGGGGGGGGCTTTAGTGACCACAAATTAGTGCCGGTTATGTAACCGGCAGTACAGGGCCTTACGAACCGGTGCTAATGCCCGGTTCTGCACTAGTGTTACCATATCTCATACTTCCTTCGTCCCAAAATAAGTGTCTTAACCTTAGTATAATTTTGTACTAAAGTTAGTACAAAGTTGAGACACTTATTTTGGGGCGGAAGGAGTACATTGCATATTTTGTTCTAGCTTCTGTCCGTGATGAAAAATATTGGGTTTTACCATTTTTAACGATCTTCACATTAAATTAATAGACTACCTATTGATTATATGTTAGTTCAGCCAACATACCTTATCACTCATGTATATTATGTTGCTTCCCATAGTTTTTTGCTGCAACGAAATAGCCTATTCCCAAGGCAATATAATTTACCAAGTCTGTACAAACCTCACTATGTCGAGACAATAGGCATCTAAGCTCTCTTTATAGCATGCCGATACATGATCAAATCATAGAGGAAACATAACATTGCTTCGATATATGAAATGCAACTGTTCTGTGTAGCTTGCCCAATGTCTACAGGTGTATTCATGCATTCTTTGTTTTTTATGCATTGATCTTCATGAATTATGTTATTTATTATGCAGAATTGTTATTGTTTAGTTTAGTGCGCCATGATGCTAGACTTAATAAAATCTGTCATGTACTCCCTCCGTCCCAAATTCTTGTCTTAGATTTGTCTTACGGATGTATCAAGTCACGTTTTAGTATTAGATAGATCCGTATCTAGACAAATCTAAGACAAAAAATTTGGGACGGAGGGAGTAGCAGACTATATATAAAAATATACTAGGTACAACACTATGTAATTATGTAGTTGTAGTTGGCCGGTGATCACTCATAGGGATGTTTTGACTTATACCTGCATGTTATTTCATCTTGTAATTCTGCTTTAAGCTACTTCTAAAGATTAGAGTGCCTCTCAATAGAAAAAAAAAGTTGCCGTGATACAATGACGGGACTTGAACTATATGAAAGGGCAAGGGAGAGCATAAGTGTGAAATCGTTCAACGCCGCCACCCGTCCCCCCCTCCCCCGCGTCGCCCTCCTTGGCGGCGACGGGGGAACCCAGATCCGGCGGCCTTACACCCTTCCCACCTCCCTCCCCACCTCGCCGCCACCGGAGGAACGGCCGGCGAAGCCGGCGCCGGCTCCCGGGATGGTGGCGGCGGGCGACTTGGCTGGATCCAGCACTCCTCCCAATCTGTTTGCTCCCTTTCGGTGGTGAGGGTCCGGATCTGAGGCGGCGGCCTCGCTGGTGCGGACGGCGCTCCTCCGGCGGCGGGGAGTGCTCGTCGGTGAGGTAGGCCGGATCCCCTCGGCTGCGCGGGCAACGAGGTCCCGGTGGGCGCAAGTCATGGCGCGGGGAGGCCCCGGGCTCCCCTCGTCAAATCGGAGGCGATCCTGGTCCGCTCGTGGTGCATGACCGCCGGCCGGCCTGGATCTCCGGCGTACACGCGCCTGCTGATGTTGTGGCTGGTTTGGAGGTGGCGGCAGGGTGCTTGGCCGGGGGAAACCCTTGGCCGCCGGTGGCCGTCACGGCGTCGATGGCGTCCCGGACGCCATTTCCTCCTTGGTGGCGGCGCCGAGGCTAAACCTCCCCTGCCTCCCCCCTTCCCCTGCGCCCGGGTGAAAACCCTAGCCCCGGTGGCTAAGCGGCGGCGGCGCCACAGCGTCGTCACCTTCTTGAAGGCGCCGACTTGGGCATGGGGATGCTGGGTGTGCATGGCGAGCTTGTCTGGTTCCTGGTGGCGGCCCGCCTGATCTACTGCGTGCAGCTCCGGGCAGTGTCTTGGAGCTGCGGTGCTTCTCTTCCGGCCGTGTCTCCGATGGGGACCTCGCCCTTCCTCACCTTGTACATGCCGTGGTGGAGCGGTACTTCATCTCACTCATTGATGGCGGCAAAGATCGGCGGCATGGCGCTGTGGAGGCTCGCCGCCCGATGTGCGGAGATGGACTCGCGCAGGAGGAGGTTGCTGTCTGGCGTCATGGTGACGTCAACGGCAGAGTGGCCAGACAAGGTAGAAGCCTCAATATGATCTGAAGACGGACTTGTGGAAGATGGCGGCGACGACACACGAGTGCGTCTAACCGGATTGTGCCCCAGACCCGGTATGTGGCTCGGCTGGGGCTTCCGAATATGTTTCGGCTTCCGGCTTTTGATGTTAGGCTTATGTGAGTGGTTTGGGTAGTGGCCCAGCTAGCACCCCTTCATCATTTTGGATAGGAGTAGCGGCATGTGTTGCCAAGATGATGGATTCAGGCTCATTGTTGTAATACTTTGTAAGGTCCTCGAGAATAATCAATAAAGTGGCCGTATGCATCTCCCAGATGCAGAAGCCGGGGGTCATCCTCCTTTTCTAAAAAAAGGGAGAGCATAAGTAACAAGAACGAATTTATGTAGCGTGTGGCCATTTTTTTCATGTTGAATAAGACAATTGCAAAGATAACTCATGTTCTTGCTTCCCTTGGTACTAATAACGCAGATTACAGAAATTAGGCTTCTGTATCATCAAGATTAGGCATTTTTTTACTGAAAGCCTAACTATCCTCCAGCTTGTAACACTCAATTTACATGCTTGAGTGTACTTAAAATTTTCAACTGACATATTGCACTCATTGACCAATGTGATGCAGGACATAATTGGATCATTTGATCTAGAGAGCACAATTTAACATGTGCACCACCATACAACATTTGTTTATGTGAAAGTTCAACTTAGATGAAGTTTATAATACATCCGAATTGGTTAAAAAAGGTCCGCACTAGGCCCGCGTCGTCCTCCCCCTAGGGCGACTCGGGCGGAGCCAGAAACCTAGCCGCCGCAGACGCAAACTCCCTCCTCCTCTCCCTCCGCCGCCGCCGGGCTAAGCCCGGGGGCTGACGGCGGTGGCGGGGGATATCCTCTCTCGCACGTATCCGGGGTGGGGCGGACCCTGAGGGAGTCCTGGATTATGGGGTATCCAGACAGCCGGACTATTGAAGCGTGAAGATACAAGACTCAAGACGTCGGCCCGTGTCCAGATGGGACTCTCCTTGGCGTGGAAGGCAAGCTTGGCGATCCGAATATTGTGTTTCCTTACTTGTAACCGACTCCATGTAAACCCTAGCCCTCTCCGGTGTCTATATAAACCGGAGAGGTTGGTCCTTAGAAGCCGATCACAATTACAATCATACCATCATAGGCTCGCTCTTAGGGTTTAGCCTCTACGATCTCGTGGTAGATCTACTCTTGTACTACCCATATCTTCAATATTAATCAAGTAGGAAGTAGGGTTTTACCTCCATCGAGAGGGCCCGACATCTGTGTCCATTGCTTCCTGTTACCATCAGCCTAGACGCACAGATCGGGACCCCCTACCCGATATCCGCCGGTTTTGACACCGACATTGGTGCTTTCATTGAGAGTTCCTCTGTGTCGTCGCCGCAAGGCTCGATGGCTCGTCTCGTCGTCAAGGACAGCATCACCTCAGGGGGAGCTCTGGTTGCAGGCCAAACTCTCTGACTTGGCGGCTTTATCATGGCCACCCCATCGGCGGTAGCGACGACGATGGCCTCTCGGGTCATCAATCGTAACCTTCGCGTTAGTTCGGAACTCGCCAAACAGATAGATCCTATGGAGCTCTCCTCCCTTAATGAGCTCTTGGATCGCATCGCCGCTCTAGGAGTCGCTACAGACTATGACCGGATCGGGATTAAACCCGACCAAAGGGACATCAGATCCCCGCCGGCCACCCATGAGATAGCGGTAGTGGAGGAACCACACACAGACCGCCCCTCGACTTTGAGGACGAACTATGTCCGGATCACCAAACTCCTTGAGCCGAATACCTGCTCAAAGGAAGACATGACCCAAGTCCCGGACTTAGAACCGAGCATTGGGCCGAAGAAATCGGGCGACACTCCGGATCCCGAGCTGTCAGGCTCGGAACCTCCCACGCCCCTGGGTGTTAGATAGGATCAGAATCCAGATTCAGCTAACAACACCCACCAGGACTTAAATCGTCTCTTCCGCATCAGGCAAGAGCCCCAGGAGACTGTACATCTCTACTGGGCCAGATTCCTCCTTGCGCCTAACAAGGTCCAGGACTGCCGCGAGGAGGACGTAGTCTTACTCTTGTGTAAAAACTGCACGGACAAAGGACTCCTTAATGCTATAAGCCGCCGTGACATAGTACACTTCACGGATTTGGCAATCATAGTATAGAAGTACTGTGCGATTAAAAGCGCCTGGAAAACCCAAACAGAATTTTGGGACAGTACGGCTCTCACCAAGACCTTTGTCCGAACTAAACGGAAGAACTCTCGTAAGTCGGCCGATCCTGTCCCCAAGAAGCCAAAACACACCCCAGGGGGGGGGGGAACCGTATTGGAAGAATGGCTCAATGGACCATGTAAACTCCACAGCACTCCGGACACGACACCAACTCATAGCCTTAGAGCATGTTGGATACTCCGGCAGGTTGCAAAAAGTGGCGAGGATCTTCTTGCAAGCCATAAAGCAGAACAATATCCCGCCAACGAACACAATGCGGTATTAACAGTCTTCTAGACTTTCGCCCCAAACAATAGGCGCAAGCGAGCTCATCAAAACTCCGTCGAAATGTGCCATGTGGCAAAGATAAACCCCTGGAACGACGCTGCTATAACTTTCAATGCCAGTGATGAACCTCGATCCCAGACTGTCCGGGCACCGGCCGCTCTGGTCCTTAGCCCAATCGTGGATGGCTTCCGGCTCACTAAAGTACTCATGGACGGCGGAAGCGGATTAAACTTGGTCTGTGAAAAAACGCTCAACAAGATGGAAATTGATAAAGGCCGCATTGAGCAAAGCGGCACCACCTTCAGGGGAATCATCCCTAGTCGGGAAGCACGGTGTGCGGGAAAAATCACACTCGATGTGGTATTCGGCACCCCAGAGAATTACAGGTCCGAAGAAATCACATTCCACGTGGCTCCTTTCAGCAGCGGATACCACGCCCTTCTAGGGCGGGACGCGTTTGCAGGCTTTCAAGCTATACCCCATTACGGGTACATGAAGCTTAAAATGCCCAGACCCAATGGAATCATCACTCTAGTTAGTGATCCGGACGTCGCACTCCGCGCCGAAAACAAAACCGCAGCACTAGCCTTGGAAGCATTATCCAAAGCCCTAGCAGCAGAAGAATTAACAACACTGCACGCCACCGTGGACAGGGACGACGTGATACTCGACAAGCGACCCAAGTCCACCTCATTTAAACCCGCAGTTGAGACAGTCAAATTCCAAGTCCATCCAACGGACCCCATGAAGACAGCTTCCATCGGGACACAGTTGAGCCCCGCTATGGACGCCGCACTGTGAGACTTCTTACGCGAGAATTGGGACATTTTCGCCTGGCACCCATCAAACATGTCGGGCATCCCGCGCGGATTGGCCGAACATAGCCTCAACATACTAAAGGGATACAAACCTGTTAAACAGACCCTAAGGCGATTTTCAGAGCCCAAATGGCAAGCCATGGGGGAAGAGCTAGCCAAGCTACTTGAGGCTGGATTCATCAGAGATATCAAGAATCCGGATTGGCCGACGAACTTGGTAATGGTACCAAAGAAGGACAAATCCTAGCGCCTGTGCGTCGACTTCAAAGACCTCAACAAGGCTTGCCCCAAGGATCCCTTTCCCCTCCCTCGCATCGATCAAATCATCGACGCCACAGCAGGACATGACTCGCTGTGTTTCCTTGACGCATACTCTGGATACCATCAAATAAAGATGGCAGAGTCCGACCAAGCTGCAATAGCTTTCATAACGCCAGATGGCCCTTTCTGCTTCAACACTATGCCTTTTGGGCTTAAGAATGCCGGCGCAACCTATCAACGCATGATTCAAACATGCCTGGAAAAGCAAATCGGCAAAACAGTGGAAGCATACATGGACGACGTAGTCATAAAAACAAGACACGTCGGAACCCTAATAGATGACTTGAGGCTTACGTTCGACAATCTCCAAACATACGACATCAAGATGAATCCAGAAAAATGCGTTTTCGGCGTTCCCTCTGGAAAACTGCTGGGCTTCATCGTTTCCAATAGAAGAATTGAAGCTAATCCGATAAAAATCCGAGCTTTGTCGCAGTTGGCTATACCAACAGACCTCAAACACATCCAGAAACTAGCTGGATGCGTGGTTGCTTTGAGCCGCTTTATCTCCAGGTTAGGAGAAAAGGCATTACCTCTTTACCGCCTTCTCCGGCGCACTAAACACTTCGTGTGGACGGATGCAGCCGTGACCGAACTCGATGAAATAAAGACCTTATCGGCCAATAATCCAATCCTAACAGCGCGAAATATCGGCGAACCTATGCTGCTGTACATAGCTGCAACACATCAAGTTGTAAGCGCAATGCTCGTCGTCGAACGAGAGGGTGACGGATACAAATTCCCGCTCCAAAAGCCGGTTTATTACGTATCCACGATCCTCACCCCATGCAAATCCCGATACCCACACTATCAAAAAATAACATACGCAGTCTTCATGGCATCCCGGAAGCTACGACACTACTTTCAAGAGTGTTCGATTACAATAGCCTCCGAAGTACCACTCAATGACATAATAAATAACCGCGATGCTACGGGCCGGATTGCTAAATGGGCTATCGAGCTCCTTCCGTTCGACATAATACACAAACCACGGCGGCCATCAAGTCGCAAGTACTGGCTGACTTTGTCGCCGAATGGACGGAAGCCGAACTCCCTAAAAAGTACGACGTGTACTCCAACTGGATCATGCACTTCGACGGCTCTAAAATGCTGGCCAGATTGGGAGCAGGTGTAGTCCTGACATCTCCCACCGAAGACACGGTCCAGTATGTCCTCCAAATATTATACACAGACTCCAACAATGCAGCCTAATATGAGGCTCTGTTGCATGGTCTTCGGATGGCAGTCTCTATGGGCATCCAACGCCTGGAAGTGCGCGGGGATTCGAACCTCGCAATATCACAAATAAACGGAGACTTTGATGCTCAAAATGTTAGCTCGGTTCGAGGGGCTCGAATTCCACCATGTGGCTCAAGAAAACAATCAAGCGGCGGACATCCACGCCCGCATCGGCGTTAAACGCGACCTTATCCCACCTAACATATTCCTGGAAAGGTTATTCAAGCCATCCGTAGTATGAGAAGGGGAGTCCGGCAATACTAGCATGGATCCAAACACACCCCAAGATTCCGAACCATCAGGCACAATCGGAGGCTCTGCCACCGAAATAACACCTTCGGCCCACGAAATCATGGCCGTAATCGCCCTGTGGACTGAGCCTTTCTTGGCCTACCTAAATAGGCAGGAGCTCCCCGAAGACCAAAATGAAGCACGCTGCATCATCTGGCGTTCTAAAGCTTACAAAGTCCATGAAGGGGAACTCTATAGGAAAAGCGCGACCGGAGTGCTCCAAAGGTGCATCTCCGAAGAGGAAGGGCGGTAACTCTTGGCTGAAATCCATGTCGGACTGGGCGGACACCACGCCGCGGCTCGAGCACTAGTCAGCAAGGCCTTCCGTACAGGCTTCTATTGGCTGACGGCCCGAGCAGACGCACAGTACCTTGTCCAACATTGTGTCGGTTGCCAGCTCTTCGACAATCAGAGTCATATGCCCCCTACCACTCTCCAAACAATCCCCATAACCTGGCCCTTCACAGTCTGGGGGCTGGATATGGTCGGACCTCTTAAAGGGGGGAGCCATAAGAAAAAAATACTTATTGGTCATGACAAGTTCACCAAATGGATAGAAGCCAAACCAGTCAAAACAGCTGAATCCGGACCAGTAATAGACTTCATATCCGGGGTCGTACACCGATACAGTGTCCCCCACAGTATCATCACTGATAATGGCTCAAATTTCACAGCCGATGAAGTGAAAACTTGGTGCGGCAAAATGGGCATTAAGCTCGACTACGCTTCCATCTACCATCCCCAAACAAACGGCCAGGTCGAACGGGCAAACGGTCTCATCATGAGCGGCATCAAACCCAGACTAGTGCGATCTTTGACAGAATCGGATACGCACTGGGTGGAGGAGCTTGACTCCGTACTCTAGGGGCTGCGGACCACACCGAATCGCACCACCGGATATACACCATTTTTCATGGTGTACGATGCGGAAGCAGTACTACCCTGCGACATAATACATGATTCGCCACACGCACGCATGTACGAAGAGAAGGAAGCCGAGCTAGATCGGCAGGATAACTTGGATGCCCTGGAGGAGGAGCGCGATGTCACAAAAGCCCGTTCCGCATTCTATCAGCAGCAGGCTCGACGATATCAAAGGAGAGAAGTGCGGGCCAAAACTTACAATATTGGCGAGCTCGTTCTACGCCTACCGGAGAAGAAGAAGGACAAACTCAAACCCAAGTGGGAAGGTCCCTTCGTCATTGACAAAGTTCTCATCGGAGGAGCGTATCGCTTACATAATGCATCCGATAACAGACTCGAGCCGAACCCATGGAACGCGGCCAGACTCTAGAGATTCTACGCCTAACGCCGAACTCAGTGTTTCGTCTCCTTACTCCCTCCCTTTTACTTATGCTCCACCCCACTTTTCCTTTCTTGACCTTTTTTCTATTCACACAAAGTACTTAATACAGTGCGGACTCCCGGATTACTCCGCCCACACTATGTGTGTAAGCAATACCTGGGGGCTTCCCATATGGAAGCTAAAAATAATTACTCAAATGGCTTTTTGCCCATCACATATGAGTTTCTTTTCCATATGTGCCTTTTCTTCACCATTATATGCATCGATATGACTTAAGATGTGGCCAAGCTGGGTTGCCTGGCTCTTGTGTTTATGCCCTATGTTCCCGTTAATTCGGCTAGGGCATAAGGGGAGCACCTCTGCGATTGTTACTGCCGGTTCAGCCGGATGTGTACCTCAGACTGGGTGAAGCCGAAAGCTAGTTTCCTTAAGAGAATATTCGATCGGTGAGCAAAAGATGTATTCGTTTCTTACAACGTAAATCCCCAGAAATCTTGTATCCTGCGCCATCGTTCGCAGTCCGGATATGTGCATTGCCGCATGCATACCCAGGGAAAGGAACCCCTAACGGAACTATTCTCCCTAGAAGATGTTTCTTACTATCAATGTGATATAATAACTAGTTGGGTACTTGTATGTTCAAGCATTTATGACCCCTACGCCTGGTCTCCACGCATACCCCGGTTTTGTATAACTGAGCGGGTATTCGGACACACCCCGGACTGTAGGATCTGGGGGCTGAAGCGAAAAGGTCCGCCATGGCAAATGATTTTAATCCGGCTAGGGGCTACTTATGCCCATTAAATTACACAGTCACTTGGACTACTATATTCTTCCTCTATACCATCCAATAGGCTATCTAGCTTACAATCCTGTTGAGAATACTTAGCGGCTAACGCTACCTGGTCATATACCAGACTTACGGGAATTTCTTGCCCATCGGGCCCCGCCGGTCCTACTTCGGCCATACGGTTCGGGTCCAGCTTGGTGTAGCGCGTCTTCACCATTGCCCAGGCTTCTCTTGCACCTTGCCGGCATGCTGATATCTTCCACAGTCGGAAGCGCCGCCGGGCTCCTTGAAGCAGGTCCACAAGCTCCCCCATGCCATTCGGCAGGAGGCTTGATGGCCACAAGGCCTGAGCAACGCCGTGCATCACCTGCCGAGCTCGCTCGTGCAACTGTGAAAGTTCTTGTAGTACATCACCTGTAGATGAGGGCATCTCCTCCTCGGGGCGACCCGTTAACATTCCTACAAGAAAAATTATTTCAATACACTTCCTCGCCGAACTATCATACAGTTCGTCTAGGCACTCACCATAAATGCCGCGTCGAAGCCTTTTATTCTCCTTTACAGAGTCCGCCAGCTGGGCGCGAACGTCTTTTAACTCCATGTCCAGCCGGACATTGGCATCTTGAAGATTGTTCTTCTCCTGCCGAACTTGCATGAGAATGCGCTCGCCAGCCTTTAGCTGCCCTTTGAGATGCAAGTCGTTATCCCTTCCGCTCTCCCGATTCACCCCGGGATTATCTGCAGAATTTTCTGTTAGATTTGTCATATCAGCCATTTACTAACTGGTGCATCTTAGTACAATTGAGACAAATGTTACCAGCGGAGGCCTTCTGGGATCCCTCTAACTTGGCAACCGCGTCCCTCAGCTGGGCCTTACATTCCTCCAGCTCCCGAGCCAATTGTTCATTCTTATCTACAAGAACCTGTGCATAAATTGATCCTTCAAACAGGCTATTGCTATACATACTTATCAAAATTTATTACCCATATATCTTTGGTATACTGGTTCGTCGCTTGGGCAAGCCCGCCTTGAGCAGCTCGGACGTATGCGTCTGCCGAATTGAAGGCATTAAAAGCCTCTTCGAAAAAGATGTTGTTCCGAAGCACGACCCTCCGGTGCCGGTGATTCATGGCGCTCTCCACTTCAGAGTTCGTGGCCGAAAACATATCCGATCCTCTGTCGGAGAACTATGCGATACTGGCCCCGTGTCCGCCTCTGCCCTCGAAGCCGGTTCTGGAACCCGGCTGGAGGAGGCGTGATTGGCGGGATCCCCGGATATAGTCCGGCTGCTCCTCTTCCTGCCAAACACAAAGGGCGCTGTCATATTTCAAATACTATAATCGCAGGATAGGTTATTACTTTATCTTTGCAGCGGTGTGTCAACCCTCACCGCCTTTCTCTTGAGCCTGTCCGATCCAGACGCCCGTGGTCGACGAGTCCCTAGGGGCTCGGCCCCGCGCTCCGACCGTCGTCTCTACAAACAGCACGATGCCTCAAGGGTAAATCATAATACCTGAGGGGAGTCCTCTTCAGAGGATAGGGTTTTTTAGTTAGGCTTACACGCGACACAGGGAGCAGTCCATGATAGTCGGTCGTAATGGCCACTGAGGCACCATCCCAGCTCGCTTGATGAAATACCCCGTTGACAAGCTCCACGGTAATATCTGGATCTTCTTTGAGTCCTGGATCTAGGGCCCTTCCGGGGTCCTCTGGCTGCGGGGAGGGGCTGAAGATTCCTTCTACGGCCCTCCTCAGTTCCTGCTCAGAAACATCGATGCAGGTAATCTTAGCAGAAGAACGCTAAAGTAAGTAAAACAGGGAAAGGAGTGACGACTTACCCACTCTGGGGGGTTGTACATGGAGAATCCGTCCCGCGGTTTAATGCGAAGGAATTCCTCCTCTTCCCCTTTGTATAAATTGGACAATATCCTTGCCAAAGCAGTGGCAGAGTCTGGACCCTTACGGCCCCAGCGGGTGGCGTTGTCTTCCCCGTTGAAGTGCCACATGGGCTTCCCCCGATATTGAAGCGGTTGCACTCCCCGCATTATGCATATTGCCATGACCTCGACTATCGTCAGTCCGGATTTGGCCAGTAACTTTATCCTGCTCATCAGGAAGTGTATTTCCCTCGTGTCCTCTTCTTGAGGGCCTCGAGGGCGCCATATTAGGCGTGCCCTCGGTGGGGCGTTGCTGAACTTGGGGAGACCTGTCCGGACTGGATCCAGAAGGGGAACATCATCAATGTAAAACCACTCTGAAGGCCAGTTTTCTGGTGCCTTCTTAGGAGTGCCGGACAGGTATCCGGTCTCTGCAATGCGCCATACTTCGGCCCCGCCCACTTGACATAGGGATTCTCCCTGGGTGCGGGGGACAAGGCAGAACAGCTTCCTCCATAATCCGAAGTGAGGTTCACAGCCTAAAAACAGCTCGCAAAGGGTGACGTACCCCGCTATATGTAGAATGGAGGCGGGGGTAAGGTTGTGCAACTGGAGGCCGTAGAACTCCAGGAGCCCGCGAAGGAATGGGTGGATGGGAAACCCGACGCCCCTTAGCAGATGCGGGATGAAGCATATACGCTCCTCTGGAGATGGATTTGGAGATCCCTCCGCTTGTTCCCCTCCGTCATAAGTGGCTATTCCGGCTCGGACAGGGACCATGAACGCCGGTGGGAGAAACCCTTGGGTTTGTAACTCTATCAAACAGCTATGAGGAACTGAACACTCTCCCCAATCCCCCGACTTGGAACGAGGAGGGCGAGTAGAAGAGCTGCGACGGCCGCCATGTTGGAATGGTTTTTCGCGGAGCGCTCTGTTGGATGCTAGCTCAGGGAGGGAGAGTGAGGTTTGGATCTAAGAATCCCCGTCCCTTCAAATATACGGTCAACCCGGAGGATTGAGGGTGGTAAATGCAAAAATGCCTCAACTCTTCGCATTCGCTCGACGCGTGGAGATGGTCATTATTGAGACACTAAAGCCGAGGAGTACAAACATTGATGGGATGCTGGACACTATTCATCGTAACAGGTACTTTGGAGTATTCGGAGATGGAACCCGCCTTGCAATGCCGAAGACAAGACCGCGCGCCGGACTCATCGTCATTGAAGCCTGGTTCAGGGGCTACTGAGGGAGTCCTGGATTAGGGGGTATCCGGACAGCCGGACTATATACATCGTCCGGACTATTGAAGCATGAAGATACAAGACTCAAGACTTCGGCCCGTGTCCGGATGGGACTCTCCTTGGCGTGGAAGGCAAGCTTGGCGATCCGGATATTGTGTTTCCTTCCTTGTAACCGACTCCATGTAAACCCTAGCCCTCTTCGATGTCTATATAAACCGGAGAGGTTGGTCCTTAGAAGCCGATCACAATTACAATCATACCATCATAGGCTCGCTCTTAGGGTTTAGCCTCTACGATCTCGTGGTAGATCTACTCTTGTACTACCCATATCTTCAATATTAATCAAGCAGGAAGTAGGGTTTTACCTCCATCGAGAGGGCCCGAACCTGGGTAAACATCTGTGTCCCTTGCTTCCTGTTACCATCAGCCTAGACGCACAGATCGGGACCCCCTACCCGAGATCCGTCGGTTTTGACACCGACAGACCCCAAGGCGTGTGGTGGCGCGACCGATCTGGGATCTGCGGAGCGGCGGATGGCTGCAGGCGGTGGGAGGCCGGCCCGTCCTCGGACGGTGACGGCTTGGTGCGGCGGAGGCCAGGGTTGCGGGCGCTGCGGATGGCCCTTCGGGCGGCGGCGGCGGCTGCGGTCAGCGGCGGCCGGCTTGGCTGCGGTGGCGTGCCTGCTGCCTTCAGACCAGCGATGGCGTCGTGGAGGGCCTGGTGGTCTCGTCGGCGGCACCTCCGATCAGATCTGTTCTGACCGGTGCAGACGGCGGTGGTGGTCATCTCTTTCGTCAGAGGTGGTCGGCCTGAGGCTGGGTGTTCGGATCTAGGGATCGGTCATCTGGCACCAGCTGCGAGTTGGGGAGACGTAGTTGCCGGTGAAAACCGAGCTGACGGCGGGCGATGGCGGCGTTCCACGTCATTACCTTGATGAAGGCATCGTCATGTGACTACCGTCGACCCACTCGTACTGCTCCGGGGGAAACCCTAGGATCTGGTGTTCCAGACCGGACGATGGCGGCACTGCGGTGTCGTTTCTCTCTTGGGAGCATCGTTTTGTGGAGCAGCGCTGGAAGTCAGAGGCAGGAGGTGGAGCGGCTTTGTCTTGCACGGAGCTTCGGTGGAGATGTCAAGTCATGCCTGACCGACAGGTGCTACGCTTGGTCATGCCTGGTCGGCAGGTGCTACGCACGACAGATCCACCAAGGGCTTCAAGCTATGTCGGCTGGTGGTACTTGGCAGCATGGCGCTGAGGTGTATCAGTGGCGACCGCGACGTGTTCAGCTGTTTGCGCGCAGGGAGGAGGTGCCGTTGGGCGCCGTGGTGGCGTCGACGATAGCTGGACCGAGCAAGGTTGATGCATCAGTACAGTTCTGAAGATGGAGCGGTGGCAATTGGCGGCGGCCGCCTTTGAGAGCACGCCGGACTAGTGTGTGCCCCAGACCCGACAAGTGGCTAGGTTGGGTGGGGTCTCAGGTCTTAGACGTTAGGCTTGGCTGCGATGTCTGTTTGGTATCAGGCCCGGGCTATCTGCGCCCCTTCATCAACTGGACAGGTGTAGCGACAGTTTGTTGCTTAGACGTCGGCTTTAGTCTTACTATTGTATGACTTTGTAAGGTCTTGTGAGAATAATTAATAAAGTGGTCATATGGATCGCCCAGATGCAGAGGCCGGGGGTCATCCTCCTTTTCTAAAAAAATAAAAAAAATGTACCAGGTGACATCCGAATTGACGAAGCTGTGATGTTGCCTGATTTTTATTTGATCTCTTTGATTTTTTGAATTGCTCTCTCATTTGTGAATTTTTTCCATGACTCACATATATTAACTGAATACCCCATGGCAAATAATCATGTGTGAGAACGCCAAATTTCAAGACATGATAATATAATGTAGGAATAAGAACAACATATGATTGGAATTTCATGCACTATTACCCGCAAGAAAAAAGGAATGTCATGCACTATTGATTCCAACAATATATCTTAACAGAACAATTTTTTAGGTGAAACCTTCAGATTTTGTAGGGAAGGTGAAACCTTTGGATGGGTCATAGGAAATGAGCACATAATTTAACAGAACAGTGAGAGAAATATGGAGGGAACTAGAGGGCGATCCTAAAGACCAGAATCCTTAAAAATGTCTATGAAACCAAACGTTCCACAGAGGCCCTAAAATTATTTGATCCCTTTGGTGCATACATACGTGAAAACAGGCCCAGAGAGATGTCCAGAATGTTGCAACTCTTTAACATTTATTATTACTATTTTTAAATACTCATTTAAAAAAATGATTTTAGTTCAAATTTACATGTGTACTTACTTGGTTGGCATTTATGGCTTTTTATATAGTTCAAGTATCACATCATATAATATAACAAATGAAATAAAATTTTGTTGAACAAGCTCGGCGCATACTACTAACTTGCTAAAATAATGGTGAATATGTTATCAAGGGGTTATCATCTTTCTATGTTAAATAACTAGCCAATGCAGTTGCACGGGTTGACGTCTAGTTTTACTAGTTAGTGACATCAGTGGTGATGTTATTGCAAGTATTCCCTCCGTCCCAAAATTCTTGTCTTAGATTTGCCTAGATACGGATGTATCTAATACTAAAACGTGACTTGATACATCCGTATTTAGACAAATCTAAGACAAGAATTTTGGGATGAAGGGAGTATATAGTAAGGATTGGTTCACACAGAAACCAACTGAATCGGATTGGCACCGATTACGACCCGAACATGTATACGTCTTTTATTTCAAATTTAAAACCTCGTCCATTATAATTATGCCCCATGACTCGGTGAAGTTTGAATTGTTTATGTTTGTTCTGTATTATACAAAAAAAATGCTTTTAGGTTACTATAAAATTGTTTCTGCAAAAGTGACCCAATGCCATTTTATAGGCCGCTATCACGTTTGTCTCACCGAGCTAGTGGCAACACAAATATAATTTACCTAGCGCAAATATATATAGCTAGGCTCATCTTCTCAATGAGTTTCCTTAACTTCTCTTTACTGATTGATTCTGTAGATGTGTAATCGAAAGCTGAAATAATTGCAACGCTTTTCTCTCTTACATATAGTAGAAGCTACTCAAGGTATAATTGCACAAGTGTCTTAACCAGTACAATGCAGCTCCAGGATTCTCAAAATAATTGCTCAGATGTTACCTTGGCAATGCAGCTCCAGGTTTTTCAAATTCTATTTACATGAGAACAGGAACACAAAGAATGAGATATATGCTTTCCAATTTTGTACTTGAAATGAATTTGTTTCTCCAAAATCTTTGCTGAATGAATTAACACGCACAATGAATACAAGAATGAACCGATCGCCCGACACTACAGAGCAAGAAAATTTGCCGGACCACAAAAGGACTACCTATACAACTCAAAATTTTGCCGGGCCACAGAACAAAACCAGGTACAACTTGAGGCTGTGCAAGCAAGGCATCCCTTTTCTTTTTTCTTTCTTTTTGACAAGGCCTATCCATAGCTAAAGGAACAGATCCAGATCGCCGTAAGAAGCTGTCGATCTGGGTCCAAATCATCAACCTAGATACCTAGCTAGGTGGGAGTGTCGGAGGCAGCTGCCCCTCATTCCTCAAGGAAGCAGCGAAAAACCCGACTGTTCTCTCCAGGGCAGTATAGTGTTGGTATAGCTACTCTACATATGTCTACCTACATACAGCTACTACATGTAGTAGCTGCTGGCCTGTTCTTTGCTCTTCCTCCTTGATCCGCCGTCGCCATACTGGTCGTGCCACTGAATAAGTTCCCTCATGTTTTCGGAGTCAAGTGGCACGCTAGCGCACACCTATGCAGCAAATCATGCAACTTGGTTATCACATGGTCAATAAGCAAGCAGTAACAAACAGACAGACCTATTGCCAGCAAGTTTTCAAGTAAAGTGCTTTGATTCTCACCTGATCATGGGCCGATTTGAAATCGTCCATTCTAAGAGGCCGGATGTCGTCAGCTGTAAGCAGTGCAGGCTCAGGCCTACCTTCCGTTATCGCCAGACTCTTCTCCTGTACAAAAACAAAAACAGTATGAATTCAGCCACACCGGTGCGTGCGCGCGCGTGTGTGTGTGTGTGTGTTCCCTGTATGTTGATCTCTATTCACACCTTTTGTTCTCTCTCTAGGAGATCGCGAATGGGCCGCCCTGCTGCTGTCACACAGAGATTCTGGGGGAAATTAAGGGGAAGATCAATGAGAATTCGGCTTCAGCAGTACCATGTCATTGCCCAAGAGCATAAGAGAGTCACACCAACACCAACACCAACATCAACATACCTTCAAGTCACTTCCTGAATATCCATCAGTCATACTGGCAACTGACTCAAGATTCACATCTTCTGCCAACACTTCTTTGGACAGTATCAGCTTCAAAATCCTCTCTCTATTCGGCGCATTAGGAAGGTTCACCATTAATCTGCCAACACCGGTCAGATCAGCGCCTAATAAGAGCTAATGAGGAGACCAAGAATTGTCAAGTAGTACAGGGAGATAGATGCTACCTGCGAGGTAACCTTCTAATGACCGCCTCATCAAGATCATAGGGCCTGTTGGTGGCTGCAAGAACCACTACACGTTCGTCATCTTTAGTAAGCAACCCCTCCCAATTCACCATAAATTCATTTTTCATCCTTCGCGTGGTTTCTGGCTCTTCTCGATTCTGTCTCTTTCCTAGCATGCTGTCAACCTGTGAAAGAAAGAAATACAGAAGAGGATGTGAGCATAATTAATAAACCATGCATAAAAGAAAATGATTATTATAGACTTGATTGCTCACCTCATCAAGGAATATTACAGCAGGAGATAGTTTACTTGCCAAAGAGAAAATGGCCTTTACATATTTCTCTCCTTCCCCAAACCACTGAAAACAAGACGAAAGAAAAATGCACCAGCTTTAACAGGCCGGAAAGCGCACACAAGAGCAGGGGCAGCCAATTTGTTATTTTGATTCAACTAACATACCTTTGACGCGATGCTTGACATGGATACGTTCATAAAGCTTGCACCTGATTCTGTGGCTACTGCTTTTGCGAGCATTGTTTTACCGGTGCCGGGAGGTCCAAAGAGCAATATTCCCTTCGCAGGCTGTACATATACTTCTTTTATCTCCCCATTTCCCAATATAAAAAATGGCAAGCACAGTTCTGATTATTTAAAAAACAATGCCACAGCAACAGAACTTTGAGTCTTTACATCAAGCATCCTAGCTAACTGCTAGTTGCCGCAGTTATATTGGTGAGCAAATAATTAAAATTCTGCATATCTTGTTTTGGCCAATAAAGTAACCATAGATATTAATCATGTTGGAAGGCAACCTGATTTATAATTTTAAAATTGTTGTACGGCCTATCCACTAAGAGAGCTGCCCTTAGCTGAATGTACATGATCGAGTACCTTTAATAGCTGCCCCTTGCTGAACAATTCAGGTCTTCTTAGAGGAGTTATAATCAATTCCTTTAACGTGTCTTTTACACACTCCAGGGCTCCGATATCGTCAAAGGTTACTCCAATTTCATGGGGTGCAATAACATTCGACAGAAGGCTTTTCTCAAACTCATTCTCTGTGACCACGTCCTGAAAATAAAATAAAATAAAAAACTAGATGAATTTAAGCATCTTAGACTTTTAAATAGTTCGCTAGATATAGGGGCGGAGGACACCTTCAGTGCTTTCTTTGAGCTACTACTGGCCATGCTCTCGCTCTGTATACGTTCGAGTCCGTGCTTCAGACTGTAAGCACAAAGCTAACTTGGTATTCCACAAAAACACCTAATTCAAGTTTATTTTGATATGTAATACTCGTAGGACATTAGCATAGTCTATTTACCTTTCTGTTGGAAGTACAGGTTTGGCATCCATATTGGGTTTATCGTGCTCAAGGTGATAAGAAATCCCATAACCAACAACCTTATCCACATCTGAAAATCAGAAAATCATAAGTTTTCAGTAAACATGTCTATAGAACTGAATAAAATACTAACAGTTGGTCCATGACTGACCAACATGTCTATAGAACTTACCATCATGAGTCAGTAGTCGGTCCGTAATTGGTAATTCTTCAACATCGTGGCATTCAATTTCACATTGGGTCAGAAACTGCATTATAAAACAATGTAAGAATCATATAATAATTATCCAAAGTATCACTACCGAAGTTCATTAATAATTGAAGGTACCAAATGCTACCATTCTAGCAATTGTTGTTCCACCTCTATAGGTGCTTTCTTATATTGATTGATTGCAAGGGAATACTACTTGAAGGGCATAAAACATGTAAATCATTAAAAGCAATATATAGTCAAGTAGAGCACCATAAAATTCTTTTCAGAATTGCTTTTGTGCAAGGAGCGCTATACATATAACTATATAAGTTCACATTTCAATCATATAGCAAGTTAGAAATGAAACCATGCAATTAAGTTTTCTCGATCGAACACTGCTACATATGTACTTCCAGGGTCGCACAAAAATTCCTGTCACCTTCTGCAGAGACTCCTTGTTGCAGCTTACCTTGCGAATACTAAGAACATTGGCTTTAGCTCTAAGGCTTTCAGCATCAAGTCTTATTTGTTGGTTCAAATATGATAGCTGTGCTTTGTCCTAAGAAAAAACACGAATCTCTAGATTAGACAAAGTACCATCTGCAAGCTAATGGTTAACAGAAGTTTTTTGAATATGTCACCAGGGCGGAGGAATCCCGCCTGTATGTTGATCTCTATTCAAAGAAATGGAGCCGGTTTATATGGGAAACCAGATAAAACCGTGACATTACCTTCGGAGGTTCAATGTAAATTCTGTTAGGGAAAAGCTTAGTTAGATGCTTTATTGAGTAATCATTGTTTCTTTCTTGCAATTTACTTCCAGAAGAGCCCTGCATTTTTCATAGCATTCGTTAGAGTAGCTCTCAAACATTCTACACCATGCCTACAAACTCTAATATAAATAAGTATTAATTTTTACCAATAAAGAGTTAATAAGGGCCTGGGCATCATTACCAAGCACCGGAAAAGATAATCCTTTTGGAGGTGACTATAAAATAGACCAGCGTCAGCAATCTCGAAGATAAAAAATAAGTACAAAAAAACAGTGTTACATATATTCAACAGAACGATACAAAGCTGACAAGAAGAGAGGAGCCGAGGGGAATGAATATTTGCGGCATGTTAACTAGTGAATTCAGAATCCTCCGGCGGCAAGAGTTGTCTTAGGTTTAGTCTCATGTGCCAAAATGTTACTCAAACCACATATTAGCTAGTGAAATATTAAAAAGAGTTGTCTTAGGTTTAGTCTCATGTGACAAAAAGATTTGTCTTAGGTGTTTGTCCTTGAGAGTTGAGCTAGACTAGTGATCTCGGCTATCCCACGTTTCACTCACCCCTGTTTTGATCGTTTTTAAAATATAGGTGTGCCAACCTATCTAAGCAATCTTTCCTATTCTACCTAAAAAACCTTGTGCTTTAGCAGAACACCAAATGTAATGGACTGCTGTGTAGTACTATACCTTATCTATAAATGTGTCAACCTATCTAATCAATCTTCCCTACCTAAAAAACACCCGATATCACAGCATCTTAATCCTTGTGCTAAATTTCAATTTACTTCCTAAAGGGGACTGTGTAGTATACCTTATCTATCTGGCTGGTTGCCAAAGTGTAAGAAGCAATTATTAGAACACCAGGTGGAAGTTCCTTCCCTAGTGATTCATGTGATTCTGGACTTCTGGTCAGCGTTCTCTCTAAATCCTTAACGAACACAATCAAAGTACTGCTTTTGCTTTCTTCCGAAATGACCTGAAAGGCAATGGAAACAATGTTGTTGCAGGCTATAGAAGGTTAAATTTCACATAAATATGATCACCCAAAACAGTAGGTACCTGATTTAACTCGTCTATACCAACTTGTTTATCACTAGAAGAGCTTGGGAGAAGTTCATTAACTAGAGAAATGTCAAACAGTTAATCACATATCAGATCAGAAGAGCGTCAGTAGGCAACCAAAATGACCATTGCACAGCAAGTTCAGACTAACCAGGGCAAAAGAAGCCATGATCTTTGTCGCACAAACCCCCAAGATCATTACCACCCGGAATTGGCTTGTCAAATCTAACTCCAACTTTACGGAAACTACTGACATTGTTTTCGAAGGCAAGCATCACTCTGCCCCGATAACCATTACTTGGTCCTCTGCGAATAAGCCAAATTTACAATGTAAAATTCCAAAGGAAGTTGTCTTGCTAACATAATCATGCGATGAGCAGGGCTAACATACTCATGTACTCCCTCCGTAAACTAATATAAGAACGTTTAGATAACTACTTTAGTGATCTAAATGCTCTTATATTATTTTACAGAGGGAATAACAAATATGACCAAAAAAGCACAAAGATCAAAGGAGAACCAGGATGCACAAATATTATGTCAAAGTGAAACAGAAACACAAGGCTACAAAGCTACCTGTGCATAAATGTGTGAAAGGGAGGTTTTGTAATTGGGCCAATATACTTTACCCTACTCCCTGCACAACAAAGAATATATATAAAGGCTTCAGTAAAGGTTATGGTAACATTTAAGCTGATAAACAATGTATAAAAAGGGTACCAAAACCTTTTGCAAAAGTTACACCATTGAGCGATTCTGGAACCTTGGTACATCTGGCCTGAACATAATTTTATTTCTCAGATAATGCATAAATTGCTTCGGCATTCACAGAGTACAAGTTGCTTAGTTACTATGTTTGGATTGATATTGAAATGGAAACTCATGGATAACTTACAGCAGGAAGCAGAAGAGAATCAACAATGAGAAGTCTGGCACCAAACTTCTTTCCAAGGGCCTTTACAATTGTTTCCTGATAAATTTCGGTCCCTAGAAAAGCATATTTGTGCAAATATAGTTAACTACTCCCTGGACAAGCAAGCATTAGAAAATTGCCACCGCCTGGTCCTGTGGCCTTAGTAAATATCAAAAACGGAGAAGAGAAATGCTGAAAAATACCAGATGAACTAGATAACAGAATTCGCTGGTTTAGAGACGAAATTCCCCATAAACTTCTGATGAACCTCTTCCCCCTGTGTTCCATGTGTATGGATGCAGTTGTCAAGAGTTTGCTCTTTGTATTCTCACTGCATCAAAAAAAAAGGAAAGATGGTTTGATGAATAATGAGAGAAAAGGTGATTCAAACAAACATTTTTGTAAACAATTTTCTTTGCCTAAATATATATAAGCTAAACAACTTGAGCACCAAAAGTATACAGAAAAGGGATACTTTGCTTTGCCCTCAGCTTTGTGGGATGCAAATAAACAGAATAGTGCAAAATGTTTCATTCACATGGCATAGCATGCAGAGAAAAGTGTTTAAGTAACGGATAGCTGTTGAAACAAATGAGCTAAACACAAGTAGCATATTAATTACCTAAGATAGTAGGGGAAATTCTCAAGAGTAACTTGAATAGCATCTGGACAAAGAATTCCTCGTTTCAATCCATCCATAAAAGTTTGAGATACCCTCTGGTTATTCTCTCCAGCTGATACAGAGATCGGTGCTTCATTGCCATTTAAAGGATACTGGAAAATCTGGCAGCAGGTTAAGGCTAACTCCCCTTGATTTCAGAGAATAGTCAAACTAACAAATCTGTCCGCTTTTACTTATCATTGTCGGAGTAGCATATAATCAATGAAATATATGGAAGCAGGACAGAGGACAGACAGGGGTAAAGTACGGTGTAGCAACAAAACATGATAAGAAATGGATACGTAGGCATTCTTGTAATGTGAAATGATAACTTCATCCCCATCGGCAAGGGGAGTTGTGGTGCCCTTGATGAAGTTCCTACGATTTACATGAACCCACCCCGGTTCTCCTGTGACTTCTAATAGACACTGGCCCGATTCCTGGAAGAACAAAGCAAAGCAGCACAATGTTTACGCAAAAAAAGTCGAATAGTCAACAAAGCAAGGAACGATAGCAAGGTTAACAGTATGTACCTCAAGGTGCCGCAACACGCATAGAGTCGCGCTATTGAAAGTGATACCACATGGACGGTCACTGATGGTGAGATGAGGAACCTGCAATCAGATAGTGATCGTTGGTATCTATCAGGTAGTGATTAAGGTGATTCGCGAACACGCACAGATGATAATAAAGAAGGAATGCACTAGAGTCAACAGTTAAGAAGAAACCAATGCATTTCATATTTCTGTAATGTATTTCACATTTGAGATGCTGAAATTCACATTTCTGTAACACATTTCACGTTTCTGTAATGTATTTCACATTTGATGTATTTCACATTTGAGATGCTGAAATTCACATTTCTGTAACGCATTTCATATTTCTGTAATGCATTTCACATTTGAGATGCTGAAATTCACATTTCTGTAATGCATGTCACATTTCACATTTCTATGATGCATAAATGCATTTCACGTTTGAGATGCTGAAATTCTCACCGAGGTGTTGAGAACAAAATTTGCAAGACTAGACAAAACAGCCTACAATGCAACTCTAAGTAAATTTTCAAGCCAAGGAAATTTTCATTTCACCACGAGTTGACTAACACTTGACCTTTCTGTGAGTGGTTGGTAAATTCTGAATCAGGCATGATGGTCGTTGATATTCCCCCAACAAATTCAGACACCAACAACTTTTAACACCCGCAAGAAAAATTCTACATGAACAATGCCTACAAAACTGAACTGCAATCATCAAGACCAGGGGAAATCTTGTAACTTGGTCTAAAAAAAGGGGGGAAATCTTGATTCTTGAAGATCAGCAGATGCTAGATCAGATATCTGCAGCCAGACAGCATCAAGAATGAACGCAAGCGAGCTCTAAAATGAAGGCCAAGAATCACCAAGAAACAGAGCATTCGCCCCCAACGAGCTCTAAAATGGAGTCATGACGATAATCTTGATCAAGAGAATGGAGAACCAATGAGTCAGCAACCCCAATTCACGCACCTCCGAGAACTGTGACAGCAGCCTCGCCCACGGCCCCTGGTTCGGCGGCTGCCTCGCTTGCGACCCCTGGTTCCGCGCGGCCAATGACGCGAGCGCCTTGCACGCCTCCTCCTCCACAGCATGCCTCGAGCTCGTCGTCGCCTGCTCCGCCGCCGCCGCCGCGGCGACGGGCGCCTTCTCCTGGGGTTTGTCCGCCTCCGCCTTCTCTTTCCCCTTCCTCGTCGCGTCCGCCTGCGAAGCGAGGTCGGGTCAACCCGAGGCGTCCAAGGTCCAAACTGACACCGAATTCTCGCGCTGCTGGATTGGAGGGGCCAGCCCGGCCAGGGTCACCTTGGGGCGCTTGCTGGGAGAGGCGGAGGACGGGGGCTGCGGCGGCCTCGACGACGACGCGCGCTTCCCGCCGCCCTTTCCCCGTCCGCTGCCGTCGGCGGAACTACGGGGAGAGTCCACCATGGTGGTCGCCGGAGGCGAGGGGCGCTCTTTCTCTTTTCGGAAAGGAAACGGAACGGAAAACCGAACTCTCGCTGGATTTCTGTTACTCAAGTAGTATTTCGTTTTACGCCAGAAAATAAATGGCGAGTCAGCGAGGAGGAGGCTTCATATAAGCGGTGAGGTGAGGGGAGGGGAGAGAAGATGTGGGGGGAGAGCTGAGATGACTTCAGTTCGTAATTTTCTAGTACTACTTATTAACGTATATAGACATATTTTAGAGTATGTTGTATGTACTTTGTATTGAAATCTTTAAAAAGTCTTGGTCGATGAAAAAAAGAACCGGAGGGAGTAGACGCTGACCTCCAAGACCAGTACGTGGACATTGATGTAGGAACCGGCCATCTAAAGTGGTCATGTATATGTTCGTCCGTAAATGGCAATTTAAAATTCAATTCAAATAAAGCCCGATCCATAGCGCTTGTCCTATCACACTAGCGCCGGATCACATGCCCGATCACAACCAAAAAGAGATAACAGTGACTAGTTTTTACATGCCCGATCACAAAAGAATATCAGTCCAGCACTCTGTGTAAAAGTTCAAATTTTCCGTCCTGCCGGACCGATAATCCGAGCTTCCATGCTCAAGGTGACGTCGTCGCCGCATAGGCAGCCTCTGCCTCGTTCTCCTTCGCCTCCATCTCCTCCTTGTCAACTCATCTTTCTGCCGATGCGACATCTTGTAGCGGACGGTTTGCACGAGCATTCTTGTGTCGGCATCCGAAGCATCCAAATTCAAGGTCATCATCTTGGTGTTCTCCACATCGGCTGCGATCTTCACCTTCTTCTCTCCGAGCAACACCTTCTTCTCTTCGAGCATGGCCCTCTTCTCTTCAAGCATTAGCTTCTTCTCGGTCGCCTCCATCAAGAATTTGAACCTCTTCACCTTTTTCTCCTTGATGTCGGAGCGCTTGACGTATGCCTCCTCCTTCTTTGATAAGATGTCATCGTACCTCTCTGTCATCTTGGCCGCCGCACCTTTTTGCTTCGTCCTCTCCTCCTTCCTCCAGAACCCTCTTCTAACCTTCTTGGCGGTTCTTTTGTTTGGTCGGTTGGGTCACCGGTTTCTTCCTCAGCGGCTTGGGCGTCGGTCTTGACTATGTATATGTTCCACTCCGGTTGCCCATCCAACTTTAACCAACAATGCATGATGGCAAAGTTTTTCTTCTCCAACTCTTCAACATTGTACATGCATGAGAAGACTACAAATAAAACATTATCAACAACTATGCATAGATATCCGGCTAAAAACTGTGCATATCTGGCAAGTGATCACCAAAATTATGCATATCCGGCAAGTGATCCACAAAGCTATGCATATCCGGCAAGTGACCAACAAAACTATGCATATTCGGCTACAATACTATGCATATGCGGCAAGTGATCAACAAAACTACGCATATCCAGCAAGTGGTCAACAAAACTATGCATATCTGGCTAGTGATCAACAAAACTATGAATATTCGGCAAGTGACCGACAAAAGTATGCATATTTGGCTAGTGACCGACAAAACTATGCATATCCGGCAAGTGACTGACAAAACTATGCATATCCGGCTACAATACTATGCATATACAACTATTGATCAACACAACTATGCATACCCGGCAAGTGATCACGAAAACTATGCATACCTGACTACAATACTATGCATATCTGGCTGGCGATGAACAAAACTACGCATATCCGGTAAGTGACCAACAAAACTATGCATATACGGCTAGTGATTAACAAAACTATGCATATCCGGCTACAATACTATGCATATTCGGCTAGTGATCAACAAAACCATGCATATCCAGCTACAAAACTAAACATATCCGACCAAATAAACTTGCTTGGTGATTTGCGCACCACTAGGCTACCGTGCAATGAAATGCTTCAAGTGGCCACAATACTTTGAAATGACCTCTTGGATGGTGTACCAGCGATGGTTTAGCGACTTTGATTCACAGTTGCGGATGACCGTGTCGGAGTAGGGTGAAAAATGCTTGTGATCATGGAACCATGTGTGAATGATGTCTCAAAACATTGTGCCCTTTTGATTTGTGCCATGGATCGGATCGAGGCTAGTGGCCAACCATGCATCGCACAATAGCTCATCCTCCTGCATGTTGAAGCTTTCTCCTTTACCCCTCTTCTTCGGATCACCGGGAAAGTCATCTGGATCATCGTCCTCGTCCTCGTCCTCCTCTTGCTATTCGGAGGCCCAATCTGCTGTTGTGTGCCCATGACGGTCTGGGTGTAGCACTACTATGTGATGGTGTAGTTGCCGAACTGGGTGGGATCCAAGTCTTCCACATTCCCGTCCTCGTAGCCTCCTCCCCCCTCCTCCGCCTCCATCCTGGATGATGTTGAACATCTTCCTGTCTGCATCATCGTACGACGGCTCCCCGCTTTTTAGGCACAATAGAGAACAACATGCGAGCACCCATCTTCTTCGCGCCCGAATAAGTTGCATCGAAGAACATTCCAAGAAGAGCAGTGGAGCCACGTTTACATCGATGACGTAAAGCACTTGCTCGGTAATGGTTGCTGTGGACTTCCTACGGAGCTGCTTGGCGGTGTAGAAGTGTGGAGCCTTGTAATTCTCCGGCCATGGACGTCTGTACGGTGGCTGACACTATTGGGGCACCGCGGCCCAGGCTGCGACCTCCACCTCGTTCGTGACCAGGAAGCCTACGACCATATCCGCCACAAGCACGCCCTTTGTCGGCATTCTGCTTCTTGATTGTTTCCTCCTTTGCGACCTTCGCTTTGATATGGCAATTTTTCCACTTCGACGAGTTGATCTTTTGGGTGAGCGTGATGCTGGGATCCTCCACACCTCCATCTCCAGCAAGCTATCCTCCGATTTCATGCATAGGTGATGGGAGGGAAGAAGAGAGTTGGGAGAAAAAGGTGGGAATTGGGTGGAGAGCGGCGGGATGGTAGGAGAGAGTGGGGATTTTTCCACGGAAACAAGGCGAGCAGCTACAAAAGCATGGGCTTTGCCTACCTTTTGGGTGGACCAGTGTCAGAGTCCGACGTGTCTCGTGTTTGGACTCCCGCAAAGCCCCTGATAACCCACAAGTATAGGGGATCGCAATAGTTTTCAAGGGTAGAGTATTCAACCCAAATTTATAGATTCGACACAAGGGGAGCCAAAGAATATTTGAAGGTATTAGCAGCTGAGTTATCAATTCAACCACACCTGAAGATTAATTATCTGCAGCAAAGTGATTAGTAGCACAGTAGTATGATAGTTTTGATGATAGCAACAGTAGCAACGGTAACGGTAATAGTGATAGCAGTGATATTGTAGCAGTGGCAACAGTAGTAACTTAGCAAGAACAATATAAGGTAAATTCATAGGCATTGGATCGGTGACTCGTTGGATGATATTCATCATGAGACAGTTATAACCTAGGGCGATACGACACTAGCTCCAGTTCATAAATATAATGTAGGCATGTATTCCGTAAATAGTCATACGTGCTTATGGAAAGAACTTGCATGACATCTTTTGTCCTAACCTCCCGTGGCAGCGGGGTCCTATTGGAAACCAAGGGATATTAAGGCTCCTTTTAATAGAGAACCGGAACAAAGCGTTAACACATGGTGAATACATGAACTCAAACTACAGTCATCACCGGGAGTGGTCCCGACTATTGTCACTCCGGGGTTGCCGGATCATAACACGTAGTAAGTGAGAAGCATTAAGCATGGCAAAGTCATAGCAACATCAATCTCAGAACATAGTGGATATTAGGGATCAGGCCCTAACAAAACTAACTCGATTACATGGTGAATCTCATCCAACTCCTCACCGACCAGCGAGCCTATGAAGGAATTACTCACTCCCGGTGGGGAGCATCATGGAATTGGCGATGGAGATGTGTTGGCGATGATGAAGATCGAAGAACCCCCTCTCCGGATGTAACGCCCCAGATCCGATGCGCCAGGTGTCTGCCAGTTATTCGTTGTTGTTGCCATGTCATTTGCTTGCGTGTTGCATTTTGCCATGTCATCATATGCATTTCATATCATGTCATCATGTGCATTTCATTTGGCATACATGTCCATCTCATGCATCCGAGCATTTTCCCCGTTGTCCGATTTGCGATCCGACACTCTGATGTCATCCGGCGTTCCCCTTTTGTATCTCGTTGTGAGTGGGTATTAAACTTTCTCGGAATGGACCGAGTCTTGCCAAGCGGCCTTGGTATAGCACCGGTAGACCGCCTGTCAAGTTTCGTGCCATTTGGGGGTCGTTTGATACTCCAACGGTTAACCGGGTAACCGCAAAGCCCTCTTTTGTTTGCAGCCCAACACCCCTTCCAAAGTGGCCCAAAACCCATCTAACTCCCCTCCATGCTCTCGGTCGTTCGATCACGATCGTGTGGGCGAAAACCGCACCTCATTTGGACACTCCTAGCTCCTCCTACCTATAAATTAGCCTCCTCCCCCGAAATCTCGGGCAAACCCTAGATCAAATGTCCCTCTTCACCGCCGGACGAAATCCCCACCGACGGACATGTCCGCCGCCGCCGTCCGCCCACTCCCGCGCCGCCGGCCCGCCCGGGCCCGTGGCTGGCCCGTGCAGGCCCGCGACCCCGCCGCCGTTCGGCTCCCGCGCCCGAGGCTCCCCGCCGCCTCGCGCCCGCTCGCCGCCGCCGCTGCCTCCGGTGACCTGGCCGCCGGCCACCGAAGGGCTGCGCCCACCGCGCCTCGCGCGCCACCTCCTGGCTCTCTCGCCGCCGACGCCTACCTCCGCTGCCTCGCCCTGGACCTCCGCCGGATCTCCGCCCCGGCTCCGCCGCCGGCGAGCGCCGCCCGCCTCGCCCTTGCCGCCTCGCCGTCCGTCCCGCGCCGCCGCGCCGCTCCCGTGCCTCCTCCATCACCGTCGGGCCGCTTCGGAGCCCCGTCGACCCCGCCGCCTCGTCCCTTCGTCGCCCCGCGCAGGGATCCGGCGAGGTCGCCGCCCCTCGCCCAGATCCGACGACTGCGCCGCCGCCGTCGTGCGGGATCGGGAGGAGCCCGATCCGCGCCCCTCCCCGTGGGCCTCGGCCCGACCCGCGTCCCCGGCCTGCCTCCTCGACCGACCGGCCCAGTGGCCCATGGTGAGCGTCCGCTAATTCCCGCCCGTGCATCGGATAACTATTCAACGCTCATTCATTTTTTTTCAAAAAACTGCTAAGTCCCAGATTTTCAACATTATCATGCCATGTTCGTCACATTGTATCTCTGCATCCGTAGCTCCGTTTCGTGCGTGTAATATGTCAAATTGTTCGTCTCAAAGAGTACTTCATTTCATCTCATTGCATCATATTCATTTGAGCTAATCTTGATGCCCGAAATGCTGTTGGAATAGTGCTATGTGATGTTAATCTGCTGAAACTGTTATAACTTGCTCATTTGTCATTTTTTCCATGTTTGATGTGTGCATCCTATGAGGTTGATGTCTACATGTGTTTTGATCTATGCCATACCATCTTTCCAGAGGTGCTATCCATGTATTTTTGTGATTTGTGTGCTGAGTGCATCGAGCTTGCTAAGTAGGGTACTTGCTGTTGCTGATATCAGTCCCTGTTCTGCTGTTATTTTTATGTCATGTAAACTTGTTGCTACAGAGAGATCCATGCTTATTTTGAGATACTTCAGTAAGGGTGTTTTGAACATATGGTTATTCTCTATCCATCCCTGACCTTTGTTGCAATTATGGAGTAGCCTAGCATGTCATTTGAGTGCTCTACTTTTGCTTCAAAATGTTTCCTGGCAGATTGTTTACTTGTTATTCAATTTAGCTAAGGTTGCTATAGTAGATCCTTGCATGCTATGGACTTGTTCTTGCCTTGGTTTGTTTCATAAACATGTCTTCTTGATGATGCTATGCTTATATTGTCACGCAATGACTTGTGGTGAGTGAATCGAGCTTGTTAAGTGGGGTTCATGATGTTACTGTTTTGCTTGGCTGAATCTGTTATTTCGTGATGCTATATAAACATGTTGCTACAAATCATTCTATGCATAATCTGGAGATGTTCACTAAGAGTGTTTTGTTCTACATGTCATGCTATATCCATCCATGCGCCTGGTTGCATTTATAGCTTGCTGTAGATTTTTCATATCTTGCTCCAAAGTTGCTAAATGATGTTGCTGTCAGCCTGTTAACATTAAGTTCAGTTGCTTCCATGCTAATTGTTAGTGATCCATGCAACCTATGAACTTGCTATTGCCATTCTTAGCTTCACAAACATGTCTTCTTACTGTTTGGTGCCTTTCCATGCCATGTCTTGCTCTGTAGTGAGTGGTTCAAGCTCATCTACATGCCTTCATAATTCTGTTTCTGCCATGTTTGAATCTGTAATATAACTTGCCATGTTTACATGGGTGCCATCATATCTTCTGATCCTTTTTGGCTCATGGTCAGTAAGGGACTTTTGTTCTATGGGTTTAGTAGATTCATGCCATGCCTTTGTTTGCCATGATAAGTTCCTGTAACATGTTGTTTGATAGCTCTAAACATTGCAACCTGATGTTACTTCCTGATAAGTCTGTAACTGTTATTATTTGCAATCTTTCCATGTGTGTTTGAGCATGTTCTAGTGATTTCTGGATATAGCTCAGTGTTCATGTTTTGTTATGCTTTACCTGTACATCATGCCTATGCCTTTGGTTCTCATGTTGGGGTGCTGTAGCATGTTGTTTTGATGCTTGCAATATGCCTACTTGCTGTTTTGGACAGATTGTTGCTATGACTTGTATAGTGTATGTGTTGCACCGTTGCTCCGTTTTGAGTGTGCTCTATATGAAACTTGCTTGATTTTGCATCTAGTTTCATATTATCATGTTGCATCCTTGTTTTGAGGTGTTTGCTTGATGTTTGGGTGCATTTTGCATTAATGCCATGTTTAACTTGTTTTGCTCATATCTTCTAGGCCGTAGCTCCGAATTAAATGAACTTTATATGTAACTTGACTAGAATCTCGTGTAGATCATCCTTGTGCATCTTAACTTGCTGTTTAACAACTTGAACATAAGGTTTATTCAGATCTGGACCAATTTCGAAATATGCATATGAGGACTTACCGAAATTGTTATATGTTGTTTCCGGCCTCATTTGAACTTGTTTTGATGTGTTGCTCTTGTATGCATCATCTCTTGCCATGAGTAGCTTCATGTAGCTTTGTCATGCATCATGCTTGTTGTGCATCATGCCTTGTTCATGTGTGGTGTGTTTACCTTGTTGTGTGCCTCTTTTCGATAGTTCCTGTTTCGTTGCGGTCGTGAGGATTCGTTCATCTACGGTTGGTTCGGCTTCATCCGTTCTTCTTCTTCATGGACTCGTTCTTCTTCCTTGCGGGATTTCAGGCAAGATGAACGCTACCCTGGATCTCACTACTATCATTGCTATGCTAGCTGCTTCGTTCTATCGCTATGCTGCGTTACCTATCATTTGCTCTCAAGCCTCCCAAATTGCCATGAACCTCTAACCTTTGACACCATCCCTAGCAAACCATTGCTTGGCTATGTTACTGCTTTGCTCAGCCCCTCTTATAGTGTTGTTAGTTGCAGGTGAAGTTTGAAGATTGCTCCATGGTGGACAGGATTTTGGTTGGGATATCACAATATCTCTTTTATATTATTAATGCATCTATATATTTGGTAAAGGGTGGAAGGCTCGGCCTTATGCCTGGTGTTTTGTTCCACTCTTGCCGCCCTAGTTTCCGTCATACCGGTGTTATGTTCCCGGATTTTTGCGTTCCTTACGCGGTCGGGTGATTTATGGGACCCCCTTGACAGTTCGCTTTGAATAAAACTCCTTCATCAAGGCCCAACCTTGGTTTTACCATTTGCCTCACCACCACCTATATTTCCCTTGGGAGTAATTAACCCGAGGGTCATATTTATTATAGCCCCCCCGGGCCAATGCTTGTCTAAGTGTTGGTCCAAACTAGAGCACCGTGCGGGACCATCCCTTGGCAACTTGGGTTACGTCGGTACCTGTACGCTTAGCTTATCCGGTGTTGCCCTGAGAACGAGATATGTGCAGCTCCTATCGGGATTGTTGGCGCATCGGGCGGCTTTGCTGGTTTTGTTTTACCATTGTCGAAATGTCTTGTAAACCGGGATTCCGAGTCTGATCGGGTCTTCCTGGGAGAAGGTCTATTCCTTCGTTGATCGCGAGAGCTTATCATGGGCTAAGTTGGGACACCCCTGCAGGGTATAATCTTTCGAAAGCCGTGCCTGCGATTATAGGCATATGGGAATTTGTTAATGTCCGGTTGTAGATAACTTGACACCAGATCCGAATTAAAACGCATCAACCGTGTGTGTAGCAGTGATGGTCTCTTTTCGGCGGAGTCCGGGAAGTGAACACGGTTTCTGTGTTATGATTGACGTAAGTAGGTGTTCAGGATCACCTCTTGATCATTGCTAGCTTCACACCGTTCCGCTTGTTCTCTTCTCGCTCTTATTTGCGTATGTTAGCCACCATACATTGCTTAGTCGCTGCTGCAACCTCATCACTTTACCCCTTCCTTTCCCATTAAGCTTTGCTAGTCTTGATACCCATGGTAATGGGATTGCTGAGTCCTCGTGGCTCACAGATTACTACAACAATAGTTGCAGGTACAGGTTTACCCGATGATCATGACGCGAGAGCAATGCTTGCTTGCGTTGAGTTCTTCTTCTGCTTCTTTGATCAGGGGATAGGTTCCAGGTCGGCAGCCTGGGCTAGCAGGGTGGATATTGTTTGAGTTTCTGTTTATGATTCATCCGTAGTCGGATGTTGTTCTTGTATGTTGTATTGATGTATTCATGTGACATTGTATGTATTGGATGTATCCCCACTATTATGTAATGTTGATGTTATGATATCCACCTTGCAAAAGCGTCTCAATATGCGGGTCTATCCTTGGTGGGACCTTCGAGTTCCTTTTGGATAGGGTCGCATATTGGGCGTGACACCGGAGCCCCAAACGGACTTCAGATCTGTCATCCCGATGAAGAACAGGAGACGGCGGCGGCTCTGTCTCGTAAAACATGATAATTCTTTCTCCCTGATTTTTTTCTAGAAATATGTGATTTTATAGCGTCGGTTTCAGGGTCAGTGGGGCCACCAGGTGGGCAGCACCCACCTGGGCGTGCCTGGGGGAGGGGGGGTAGGCGTGCCCTGGTGGGTTGTGCCCACCCATGTGCCCCCCTCAGGTACCTCTTGGCTCCAGAAATTCTCTTATTTGATATAAAAAATCCTTGCAAAGTTTCGTTCAATTCCGAGAACTTTTATTTCTAGACAAAAACAACACCATGGTAGTTTTGCTGAAAATAGCGTCAGTCCGGGGTTAGTTTCATTCAAATCATGCAAATTAGTGTCCAAAAGAAGAGGAAAAGCGTTAGGAAACATTGGAGACATATCAACTCCCCCAAGCTTAAACCTTTGCTTGTCCTCTTTTGCTCTTGCTTCATAAATAAGCTTAAACAGCACCTAGGTTTTCAGCAAGGATTATAACTAACCACATCAATAATAACTCTTAAAAATTATATTAACTCATATCAATGACATAATCAACTAGAGAGCAATAATAAGATATCTCAAACAACAACATGTTGTCAAAATAACGATGATACAATATGACAATAGTGGTATCTCGCTAGCCCTTTCTGAGACCGCAAAACATAAATGCAGAGCACCCCCAAAGTTCAAGCAACGACTAAACATTGTAATTCATGGTAGAAAAGATCTAGTCATGATGCACCCAACATTAGCTATACACAATGCATCAGCATAACAACAGTGCTCTCAGGTTCTGGTGCTTATTTGAGAAGGTGATGACACAACATAAAATTATAGATAGTCCCTTCGCAGAGGGAAGCAGTGATTTGCAGAGGTGCCAGAGCTCAAGTTTTTTAAAACAGAGGTAAATGATATTTTGAGACATGCACCCTTCTCATTTAATTCACGACCATCAGTTATCAATATCTTCCATGCTAAACACGCTAGTAGCGGTTCCCAAGCGGAAATGTAAAGGTTATGACTCCATTGGGAGTTTTTGTTTGATTATTTGTGAGCTCTTTTCTTTTTGCAGTTTGGGACTGGGCATCCCTATTACCGCCCTTTTCTCGTGCGATGGCGAGTGAATAAACACTCGACCTGAGAATAACCCGCTTAGCATGGAAGATACCAACTACCTCCTGCGTGCCATGAACGATCCAGGCACACAAAAGGGGTATTTATTTGAAGTTTTTAGAGATGGCACATGCAAATTTACTTAGGACGGCAGGGTAATACCGCATATAGCTAGGTATGGTGGACTCATCTGGAATAACTCGGGTTTTAGGTTTTTGGTATACAAGCAGAGTTTCCACTTAGTATAGGTGGAGGCTAGCCAATAGGTTGAGAAGCGGCCAGCTAGAGAGCAACAACGGTCATGAACATGCATTATGCATAAGTAACATTGGATACTAGCATGAGTAGGATATGAACACCATGAACATAAATATCATAGAGGCTATGTTGGTTTTGATTCAACTACATGCATGAACATGTGCCAAATCAAGCCACTCAAACATTCAGAGGAGGATACCATATCATCATACTACATCACAATCATTTTAAGACAATGTTGATATCCAAGATAAGTCATTATTCACTCCTAGCTACTTATGCATGGCATGAGAAACTATAATCTCTAATTGTCATTGCAAACATGTCTGATCATAATAGGCCGAATCATGGATACTAGATTAAACATATTAACAAAAACATACCAAGTCGAGTTCATACCCGTTTCTCTCTACCACGGCCAGTTCATCTAATGTCATCATTATTGCCTTTCACTTGCACGACCGAACGATTTGAAAATAATAATAGTGCAAGAGTGCCATGGACTAAGCTGGAATCTGCAAACATTTTATTCAAGAGGAGAAGACAAGGTAATATGGGCTCTTTGTTAGATCGACAATGCAAATGAGAGCCACTCAACATTTTCATCGTGGTCTTCTCCTCGGTATGACTCAATAAAAGAGAAAGAAATTCAGAGAAAGACACTGAAATATTTTTGGAGTTTTTGGTTTTTCGAAAGCAAGCAAACGAAAAAGGGAAAGGAAAAAACGAGAAAAACTATTTACATGGGAAAGCTCCCAACAAATAAAAGAAGAACACAGAAATCCTTTTGGGTTTTCTTTTTAGTGCTACAACAATTTAAACTAAGAAGAAAAATAAAAAAGAAGCAAGAAACATGTTTTTGGGATTTTCTCAATGTTTTTCAAACACACAAGAAGAAAGTGAAAAAATAAATTAAGCATGGATGATACAATGAAAGAGTGTGGACACCGACAACTGGAATGAAATGTGTGAACATGAATGTAATGTCGGTGGGAATACGTACTCCCCCAAGCTTAGGCTTTTGGCCTAACTTGGTAATCAGTCAATAGCCTGGGTGGTAGCTGGCGTGGTGGCTCACGGAGGCTTTCGGTGCTGATGCCTCGGCCTGCCGTGCTACCTCCACTGCTGCGTTGTGAGCTCGAGCCTCGCTCTCAAGAACAAAATGTCTTCCTTTGCTGTGATAGTCAAAAAGAGCAGGTGCAGGAAAATATGTGTGGACAACAGATGCTTGGTTAAACAACAGATTGTAAGTGAAGTTATGAATTTTTCCTTTGAGGATCTTATGACTTTTCAAAGCATCAAAGTCTAAATACTGCGTGGGTAGGATAGGGCCCTCGTGCTAAATGCGTGGCATAAATTCCGCCATAGATATAACCACTGTTAGCGTTATGTTGTAGTCTGCGTGCAACAATCTCTCCAAGGTTATAACTTTTATCACCGTAAAGAGCGGTGTGAATGAGGCTCAAATCGGGAGCACAAAGTGTACTACAATCTTGTTTGACTACAATACATTTTCCATTAAATAATGTGAAGTACTGAATTGCCGGAAAATGTATGCTCTTTATTCTACCTTGCGTAACTCCCCTAGTTTCACCAAAGCAAAGACTAGTCAAGAATGTTTCAAACTCAGCCCTGGTTGGCTCATCGAGCGAACCCCAGAATTGGATTTTGCAAAGGTGAGCAAGCCTTTCTAGAGAAATGGTAAATGGATTTTCATACAGTTTAAATGACACCCTAGACTCACGGGGAAAGAATTTAAATTCCTTGACAAATGATTTGGTGAGGATGAGGTGTTGGTAGCACTTATCTGAAATGTAGGGAGCGAGACCGGTATTGTGAACATATTGCTCAAATTCCTCCTTAATACCTACTCTCACCATATAATCGTTGCATGGCCATAAGCATGTTTTGGTGGTGGAACTTCGAATGGAACTTTCACTTGGTTCGACATAAGACCGACGGACGGAGCTGCTGCTAGAAGATGCTTCCAAGGATCTCCTCCTCGAAGAACTCCTTCCAAAGAAGTTCATAATGTTCGTGTACTATTTTCTGAAAAAAATTGGTCATGAAAAGTTATTAACAAAACTTCACAAAATTGATAGCAAGTACTCATAGAGATGTATAGAGGCCATAGCAAGCATTCAAACTACTTAGGACTCTAAGAATTCAACATGCAAGCTCATCTACAACAGCACCAAGAGTAGCTAATTATTCTAAATATAAACCACTAAAACAAAAACTAATTGGACACATGGAGGAGTCACATACCAAGAAACAAATCCCCGAAACAGTTTCTGAAATGGAGCTTCGAGCAAAGAGATCGAAATCCACGATTTCGGGAGCAAGAACACAAGAGAGAGAGAGAGAGAGAGAGTGATAGTGATTTTTTTCTGGGTGAATGGAGTGATGTGGGAAGAAGAAGTAAGTGAGGGGGCCCACATGGGGACCACAACCCATCAGGGCACGCTTGGGGGTCCTGGCGCGCCCAGGTGGGTTGTGCCCACCTGGTGCACCTCCCTCTGATATTATTTGCACCAAAAACTCAGGAATATTCAGAAAAAATCTTGTAAAATTTTTAGGGTATTCAGAGAACTTTTATTTTTGGGTCATTTTTTTATTGCATGAAAAACTCAAAAAACAAATAAAGCATGGCATTTTATTTAGTTTAACTAAAAGAAACAGAAAACAAAAGGTAGGGACAGAAGGTAGTGCTTACTAAATTCATCAACTTCATACATCTCAAAATTGATCCATTAATAAGGTTGATCAAGTCTTATTAACAACCACTTTTGATTAGCATGAAACCGAAGAACTTCCGTAAATCACTAGGTTACCTCAATGAGGATATGAATGTCCCCTACAATAAGCATTTGATTTTTCTTTTTAATAGTAGGTAGAGGTAGTTGAAAACTTCCAATAGTGATTGTCGAAGATTTTCCAATGATGTTAATACCATTCACTTGGAATTGTTTCTTTGGAAAGTGCACCATATGCTCATTACCATTGATATGAAAGGTGACCTTTCTTTTATTGCAATCAATAACAGCCCGTGCAGTATTCAAGAAGGGTCTACCAAGGATAATCGACATGTTGTCATCCTCGGGCATCTAAAGTATAACAAAGTTAGTCAAAATAGTAACATTAGCAACAACAACGGGTGTCGGTGTCAAAACCGGCGGATCTCGGGTTGGGGGTCCCGAACTGTGATCTAAGGCTAATGGTAACAGGAGGCAGGGGACATGATGTTTTACCCAGGTTCGGGCCCTCTCAATGGAGGTAATACCCTACTTCCTGCTTGATTGATCTTGATGATATGAGTATTACAAGAGTTGATCTACCACGAGATCGTAGAGGCTAAATCCTAGAAGCTAGCCTATGATTCTGATTGTTGTTGTCCTACAGACTAAACCCTCCGGTTTATATAGACACCGGGGGGGGGGGGGGGGCTAGGGTTACATAGAGTCGGTTATAGAGAAGGAAATCTACATATCCGAATATCCAAGCCTGCCTTCCACGCAAAGGAGAGTCCCATCCGGAGACGAAGTCTTCAATCTTGTATCTTCATAGTCCAACAGTCCGGCGAAAGTATATAGTTCGACTGTCTGAGGACCCCCTAATCCAGGACTCCCTCAGTAGCCCCTGAACCAGGCTTCAATGACGATGAGTCCGGCGCGCAGATTGTCTTCGGCATTGCAAGGCGGGTTCTTCTCCAAATCTTCCAGAGCATTGTTGTAATGAGAAGTGTCCGGCTCCTCATCAATGTCGCGCTCGTCGGCTTCTGTGCTTCAATAACGGCTGTTTCCACGTGTCGAGCGAATGCGAGAAGTCGAGGCATTTTTACATTTACCACCCCAACCACGCGAGTAAATCATCTATAAAAGAGACGGGGATTCTCAGATCCAAATCACACCATCTCCTCCCAGCGAGTATTCATCAGAACGCACTTGAAAAAATCCACACCACCATGGCCGGTCGTCGCGGTTCCTCCTCTCGCTCCGGTAGCACTAGGCGAGGCAATTGGGAGAGATGTTCTGTTCCCCACAGCTGACTAGTAGAGTTGCAGACCAAGGGGTTTCTCCCACCTGCATACATGGTCCCTGTCCGAGCTGGACTAGCCACTTATAATGGCGGGGAGAAAGCAGAGAGCTTTCCAAACCCGTCCAAGGGAGAGCGGGTATGCTTCGTCTCCTACTTGCTGAGGGGGCTCGGATTTCCAATCCATCCTTTCCTTCGCGGGCTCCTGGAGTTCTACGGCCTCCAGCTGCATAACTTTACCCCAGCTTCCATACTGCATATCGCAGGCTATGTTGCGTTCTGCGAGCTTTTTCTGGGCTGTGAAGCTCATTTCGAGCTATGGAAGAGGCTATTCTACCTCGTACCCCATACTTAGGAGGGGTCGGTATATCAAGTGGGCGGAGCCGAAATATGGCGTATCGCCGGGACCGGATATCTATCCGGCACCCCGAAGAAGACATTCGAGGACTGGCCCTCGGAATGGTTCTACGTGGAGGACGTCCCTCTTCTAGACCCTGTTCGGAAGGGCCTTCCCGAGTTTGTAAATGCCCCATTGAAGAAATGCCACAGCTGGCGCCCCAGGAGACCCCAGGAGGAAGATAACAGAGAGATCCTTTTCTTGATGGACAGGATAAATACGTTGGCCAAATCAGGACTGACAATTATTGAAGTCATGTCCATATGTATAACGCGGGGAGTGCAGCCACTTCAATATCGGGGAAAACCCATGTGGCACTTCAATGGAGAAGATGATGCCACCCGCTGCGGCCGTAAAGGTCCGGACTCTCCCGCCGCTCTGGCGAAGATGCTGTCCGATTTATACAAAGGAGAAGAGGAGGAGTTCATCCATATCAAGCCACGGGATGGATTCTCCATGTACAACCCCCCAAGCTGGGTGAGTCGCTATCTTTTATTCCAGCCTTTCCCACATTTTTAGCACAGATGTTTAATTCGTAAATTCATAGTAGGAACTGCGAAGGGCTATGAAGGATGTTCACAGCCCATCTCCACAGCCAGAGGACCCTAACCGGGCTCTCAATCCCGAACTCAAAGAAGATCCGGACACGTTTGTGGAGCTTGTTGAAAGGACTTTTTACCAGCTGAGCTGCGATGGTGCGATGGTGGCCATCATAGCCGATTATCACGGCCTACTCCCTGTATCCCAGGTAAGTAAAGCTAGAGTTCCAACTTCCGAAAAGGATTCCCTCTTTACACTTCACCCACCGCACATGTATTGCGTCTTACAAGGAAGGCCATCGGGGCGCCAAGCTGAACCCGCAGTGACTCGCCCACAAGGGGCACCAAAGTCGGGTAGGCTTAAAAGGAAGGCAGTTAGGACCGAGATGCCGTTGCAAAGGTATGTTTAAAAACCTGACATGAATTTATCATTGTTAAAATATAACGACGTCCACTGCCTTCTGACAGAAAGAGCGCTCGCCGGACTATATCCAAAGAGCCTGCCGGTCATGCTTCCACCAGTCGGACTCTGAGGCTGGACTCAAGGGCGGAGGTCAACATGGACAATCCTCCTACAGAGGATGCGGATAGATTTTCTGCTACAAAATCCAAAGTGGAGAGCGCCATAAATCATAGGCACCGACGGGCCGCACTACGCGACCCTAATTTCTCTGAAGAGGCCTTCGATGTCTTCAACTCAGGGGACGCATATCTCCGAGCTGCTCAAGGTGGCCTCACCAGGGCCACAGACCAGTACATAAAGGATATACGGGTAAGAAAATTTGATAAGTATGTATATCAGTAGCCCCTGAGACTTGAAACAGTTGGCACAACTGATTTAAGGATCCTCGTGCGCATAGGTTCCGACAGAGAAGAATACCCAACTATCCAAAGAGTTGGAGGAGTGCAAGGCCCAACTGCGGGCCACAATTGCCGTGATGGAGGAGTCTACAAAGGCCCCATCTGGTAATATTTGTTTTAAAATAATATCACGACATGTACCAGTTAAGTATTCGGTATGAGTGAGATTCTAACAATAGAATCTGCAGGCAATCCTAGAGGCAATCCGGAGATCGTACTAGAGGATGAGAAACATGTTCGGCGATAGGTGAAGGCTGGCCAGCGTGTGCTTACAAAGGTTATAAAGGAGGAAAATACTCTCTAGGATGCGAACGTCTGACTGGACGTCGAATTAAAGGATGTTCGGGCCCAGCTTGCTGACTCCGTAAAGGAGAATAAGAGGCTACGACGCGGCATATTCAGTAAGTGCTCTGACAAACCACTATAAAGTTCGGCAAAGAAGCGTGCTAACAGAATTATGTCTGTAGGCATGCTAACAGGCCGTCCCGAGGAGGAGATGCTCGGATCTGCAGGCGATCTTCTACTGGAGCTCTCACAACTATACGAACAATTTCGGCAGGTGATGCGGAGCATTGCCCAGGCCTTGTGGCCATCCGCCTCCCTGCCAGGAGGCATGGGGGAGCTTGTGGAGATGCTCCAGGGAGCGCGGCAGCGCTTCCAATTATGGAAGATATCGGCATGCCGGCAAGGCGCAAGGGAAGCCTGGGCCATGGTGAAGACGCGGTACACCAAGGCTGACCCGAACCACATGGCCGAGGTCGGACCTGTAGGTTCAGATGGGAAGGAGATCCCTGTACATCTGTTGTATGACCAAGTAGCATTAGCCGCTAAGTATTCCCAACAGGACTGTAGGCTAGACAGCCTGTTGGATGGTATAGAAGAAGAATTTAGTCAGTCTAAGTGACATTGTACTTCGAAGGACATATTTTGTCCCTAGCCGGATTGTAAATCATTTGTCTTGGCCGACCTTTTCGCTTCAACCTCTGGACCTGATAGTCCGGAGTGTATCCGAATACCCGCTCAGTTACGTGAAAACCTAGGCACGCGTGGAAACCAGGCGTAGGGGTCATAAGTGCTTGAACAGACAAGTACCCAACTAGTTATGTTATATTACATGGGTAGTAAGAAACATCTTCCAGGGAGAATAGTTCTGTTAAGGGTTCCTTTCCCTGGGTGTGCATGCATCGATGTACATGTTCAAACTGTGATAATTTACACAGGATATAAGCATCTGGGGGCATGTTTTGTAATAGGTAAAATACATCTTTTGTTCACCGACCGAATATTCCCTTAAGAACGCTAGCTTTCGGCTTCACCCAGTCTGAGGTACACATCCGACTGACCCGGCAGTAACAATCGCAGAGGTGCTCCCCTTATGCCCTAGCCGAATTAACGGGAATGTAGGGCACAAACACAAGAGCCAGGCAACCCAGCTTGGCCAAAACTTAAGTCATATCGATGCATATAGTGGTGAAAAAAGGCACATACGGAGAAGTGACGCATATGTGGTGGGCATAAAGCCCAGAAGACAATTAAGCTTCTGTGTAAGAAGCCCCCAGGTATATTGAGCGCGCATAGCGCGGCCAGAGTGTGCGGTCAAAGCATACTTGAAGCTTTTAAGGCTATAAATGTAAAAGGCAAAGAGAGAGAGGATATAATTTAAAAAGGGAGAAGGAGGTAAGGAGACAAACACGGAGTTCGGCATTAGGCATAGAATCTTCGGAGTCTGGCCGCGTTCCATGGGTTCGGCTCGAGTCAATTGTCTGATGCATCACACAGACGGTACGCACCTCTAGTGAGAACTTTGTCAATGATGAAGGGGCCCTCCCACTTGGGCTTGAGCTTGTCCTTTTTCTTCTCTGGTAGGCGTAGAACTAGTTCGCCAATGTTATAAGTTTTGGCCCGCACTTCTTTGCTTTGATACCTTCGAGCCTGCTGTTGATAGAATGCGGAATGGGCCTTCGCGACGTCACGCTCCTCCTCCAGGGCATCCAAGCTGTCCTGTCAATCCAGCACGGCTTCTTTCTCTTTGTACATGCGCACTCTAGGTGAATCATGGATGATATCGCAGGGTAGCACTGCCTCTGCGCCATACACCATAAAAAATGGTGTGTATCTAGTTGTGTGATTTGGCGTGGTCCGCAACCCCCATAATACGGAGTCAAGCTCCTCGACCCAGTGCGTATCTGATTCCTTCAAGGATCGCACTAGTCTGGGTTTAATGCCGCTCATAATAAGACCATTCGCTCGTTCGACTTGACCGTTTGTTTGGGGGTGATAGACGGAGGCGTAATCAAGTTTTATGCCCATTTTGCTGCACCAGGTTTTCACCTCATCGACTGTAAAGTTTGATCCGTTATTAGTGATGATGCTGTGGGGGACACTGTAGCAGTGTACGACCCCGGATATAAAGTCTATCACTAGTCCGGATTCGGCCGTTTTAACTGGTTTGGCTTCTATCCATTTGGTGGATTTATCAACCACGACGAACAAGTATTTCTTCTTATGGCTTCCTCCTTTAAGGGGTCCAACAATATCGAGCCCCCAGACCGTGAAGGTCCAAGTTATGGGGATTGTTTGGAGGGCGGTGGGCGGCATATGGCTTTGATTTGCAAAAAGCTGGCAACCGACGTAGTGTTGGACAAGGTTTTGTGCATCTGCCCGGGCTGTCGGCCAGTAGAAACCTATACGGAAGGCCTTGCTTACGAGCGCCCGAGCTGCGGCATGGTGGCCGTCGAGTCCGGCATGAATTTCAGCCAAGAGCTTCCGCCCTTCCTCTTCGGAGATGCACCTTTGGAGCACTCCGGTTGCGCTTTTCTTATAAAGCTCTCCCTCGTGGACTTTGTAGGCTTTAGAGCGCTGCACAATGCAGTGTGCCTCATTTTGGTCCTCTGGGAGTTCCTGCCTATTTAAGTAAGCTAGGAAGGGTTCCATCCACGGGGCGATGACCGCCATGATCACATGGGCCGAAGGGGTGATTTCTATGGCGGAGCCTCCGATTATGTCAGATTGTTCAGAATCTGGGTTTGTATGCGGATCCGGACTAGTATTGCCGGACTCCCCTTCCCATACCACGGAGGGCTTGAACAACCTTTCCAAAAAAATATTTGGTGGGATGGGGTCACGTTTAGCACCGATGCGAGCAAGGATATCCGCTGCTTGATTGTTTTCTCGAACCACATGGTGGAATTCGAGCCCCTCGAATCGAGCTGACATTTTGAGAACGACATTATGGTAAGCCACCATTTTCGGGTCCTGGCGTCAAAGTCTCCATTTATTTGAGATATTGCAAGATTTGAATCCCCACATACTTCTAGGCGTTGAATGCCCATGGAGACCACCATCCGAAGAGCGTGCAGTAGTGCCTCATACTCTGCTGCATTGTTGGAATCTGTGTAAAGTATTTGGACTACGTATTGGACCGTATCTCCGGTGGGGGACATCAGGATGACGCCAGCCCTAGACCAGCTAGCATCTTAGAGCCATCAAAGTGCATGATCCAATTGGAGTACGCGCCGTACTCTTTAGGGAGTTCGGCCTCTATCCATTCGGCGACGAAGTGAGCCAGTACCTATGACTTAATGGCCCGTTGTGGTTTGTATGTTATGTCGAATGGGAGGAGATCGATGGCCCATTTTGCAATCCAGCCTGTGGCGTCGCGGTTATTTATTATGTCATTGAGTGGTACTTCAGAGGCCATCATGATTGAACACTCTTGAAAGTAGTGTCATAGTTTTCAGGATGCCATGAAGACTGCGTATGCTATCTTTTGATAATGTGGGTACCGTGACTTGCATGGAGTGAGGACAGTGGATACGTAGTATACCGGCTTTTGTAATGGGAATTTATGTCCATCTGTCTCTCGTTCGACGACGATCACTGCACTTACAACCTGGTGTGTTGCGGCTATGTATAGTAGCATGGGTTCGCCGACATTTGGCGCTGCTAGAATTGGATTGGTGGCTAAGAGGGCTTTGATTTCCTCCAGCCTAGCCATAGCCGCATCCGTCCACTCGAAGTGTTCGGTGCGTCGAAGAAGGCAGTAAAGAGGTAGCGCCCTTTCTCCTAATCGGGAGATAAAGCGGCTTAGGGCGGCCACACATACAGTTAGTTTCTGGATTTGCTTGAGGTCTGTTGGGGTAGCCAACTGTGACAAAGCTCGGATTTTAGCCGGGTTTGCTTCGATTCCTCTGTTGGAGACAATAAAGCCCAAGAGTTTCCTGACTGGTACGCCGAAAACACATTTTTCCGGGTTGAGCTTGATGGCGTATGTTTGGAGATTGTTGAATGTGAGCCTCAAGTCGTCTATTAATGATTCGACATGTCTGGTTTTAATGACCACATTGTCTATGTAAGCCTCCACTGTTTTGCCGATTTGTGTTTCCAGGCATGTCTGAATCATGCGTTGATAGGTTGCACTGGCATTTTTGAGCCCGAAAGACATGGTGTTAAAACAGAAGGGACCGTATGGAGTGATAAAGTCCGTTGCGGCTTGATCAGACTCTGCCATCTTGATTTGATGGTATCCGGAGTATGCGTCGAGGAAACACAATGAATCGTGTCCTGCGGTAGCGTCGATAATTTGCTCGATGCGAGGGAGAGGGAAGGGATCCTTAGGGCAAGCCTTATTAAGGTCTTTGAAATCGACACATAGGCGCCAGGATTTGTCTTTCTTTGGTACCATCACCAGGTTTGCTAGCCAGTCTGGATGTTTTATCTCTCTGATGAATCCGACTTCGAGTAGCTTGGCTAGCTCTTCTCCCATGGCTTGTCGCTTGGGTTCTGGAAAGTGCCGAAGAGTCTGTTTGACCGACTTGTATCCCTTTATAGGCTATGTTTGGCCAACCTGCATGGGATACCTGGCATGTCTGAAGGATGCCAGGCGAAGATGTCCCAATTCTCGCGCAAGAACTCTCGTAGTGCGGCGTCTATTGTGGGGTTCAGTTGTGCCCCAATTGATGCTGTTTTTGTAGGATCCGTTGGGTGGACCTGGAATTTGACTATTTCGTCTGCTGGTTTAAAAGAGGTGGACTTGGGTCGTTTGTCGAGTATCAAGTCGTCCCTGTCTACTGCGGAGCGCAGCGCAGTTAACTCTTTGACTGCGAGGGCTTCGGATAATGCCTCCAGGGCTAGTGCGATAGTTTTATTTTCGGCACGGAGTGCTATGTCCGGATCACTGGCTAGAGTGATGATCCCATTGGGCCCCGGCATCTTGAGCTTCATGTACCCGTAATGGGGTATAGCTTGGAAGCCTGTGAATGCGTCTCAACCCAAGAGGGCGTGGTATCCACTGCTAAATGGGGCCACCTGGAATGTGATTTCTTCGGGCCTATAATTCTCCGGTGTGCCGAATACCACATTCAATGTGATTTTCCCTGCGCATCGTGCCTCCCGACTAGGGATGATTCCCCTAAAGGTCGTGCTACTTTGCTCAATGCGGCTCTTATCATAGATGAGGTTTAATCCGCTGCTGCCGTCCATCAGCACTTTAGTAAGCCAGAATCCGTCCATGATTGGACTAAGGACCAAAGCGGCTGGTGCTCGGACTATTCGGAATTAAGGTTCGTCGCTAGCGTTGAAGGTTATGGCCGTATCTTTCCACGGGTTTATTGCTGCGACGTGGCAGACTTCGGCGAGGCTGCGGAGCACTCGCTTGCGCCTGTTGTTTGAGGCGAAGGTCTCGAAGACGGTCAATACTGTATTGTTATTTTCTGTGGGATGGTTCTCTGCGGTATTGTTGATGAGAAGGTCCTCGCCGCTCTTGGCCACCTGCCAGAGTATCCAACATGCTCTACGGCTGTGTGTTGGTATGGTGTCCGGTGTGCTGTGAATTTTGCATGGCCTATTGAGCCATCCCTCCAATACAGTTCCGCTCCCTGTAAAGGGCTTTGGCTTCTTTGTAATTGGGTTGGGTGACTTGCGAGAGCGCACCCTTTTAGTTCGGACGAGGGGTTCAGTTAGGGCCGGAGGATCCCAGAATTTTGTTTGGGCCTTCGAGGCGCTTTCCATCAGGCAGTACTTCTGTACTATGGCTGCTAGGTCGGCAAAGTGTGCTATGTCACGGTGACTTATGGCATTAAGAATTCCCTTGTCTGTGCAATTTTTGGAAAAGAATGAGATTGCGTCTTCCTCGTGACAGTCCTTAACCTTGCTTATTATAAGGAGGAATCTGGTCCAGAAGTGGTGTACTATCTCTTGGGGCTCTTGTCTGATGTGGGAAAGATCGCTTGCGTCTGGGTGGGCGGGTTTAATTAAGTCCACGTCCGGACCCAATCTAGAACCCAGGGGCGAAGGAACTCCTGAGCTTGGCAGCTCGGGCTCCAGGATATTGCCCAATATTTGTGGCCCATTGCTCGATTCTAAGTTCGGAGCCTAGGCCATGTCCTCCCGTAGATGGGTATCCGGCTCAGAGAGCTCGGGAATCCGGACATAGTTCATCCTCAAAATAGAGGAAGAATTGCTGTTTTGTTCCTCCACCACTGCTATCTGATGGGTGACTGGCGGAGAGTTAATCTCCCTTAGGTTGGGTTTAAGCCCGATCCGATCATAATCCGTAACGACTCCCGGGGTGGCAATGCAATCCAAGAGCTTGTTTAAGGAGGAGAGATCCATTGGATCCATCTGCTCGGAGAATTCCGGGCTGACGCAGAGGTTGTTTTTGATGACCTGAGATGTCATCGTCGGCGCGGCATCCGAACGGGCGGCCATGACGAAACCGCCCAGCCAGAGAGTTTGGCCTACAGCTAAGGATCCACCGGAGGTGATGTTATCCTTGACAACGAGGTGAGACATCAAGCCTTATAGGGACGGCACAATGGAACTCTCAATGAAAGCACCAATGTCGGTGTCAAAACCGGCGGATCTCGGGTAGGGGGTCCCGAACTGTGCGTCTAAGGCTAATGGTAACAGGAGGCAGGGGACACGATGTTTTACCTAGGTTCGGGCCCTCTCGATGGAGGTAATACCCTACTTCCTACTTGATTGATCTTGATGATATGAGTATTACAAGAGTTGATCTACCATGAGATTGTAGAGGCTAAACCCTAGAAGCTAGCCTATGATTCTGATTGTTGTTGTCCTACGGACTAAACCCTACGGTTTATATAGACACCGGAGGGGGCTAGGGTTACACAGAGTCGGTTACAGAGAAGGAAATCTACATACCTGAATATCCAAGATTGCCTTCCACGCAAAGGAGAGTCCCATCCGGACACGGGACGAAGTCTTCAGTCTTGTATCTTCATAGTCCAACAGTCCGGCCAAAGTATATAGTCCGGCTGTCCGAGGACCCCCTAATCTAGGACTCCCTCAACGGGCACATCCTCACAAATACCGATAGGTATGTCAGTTGATTTGTTAGACATTTGCAAAGATATTTCAGTAGGTGTGAGTTTATTCAAATCAAGTCTTTTATATAAAGAGAAAGGCATAACACTAACACCAGCTCCCAAATCACACAAGGCAGTTTTCACATAGTTCCTTTTGATGGAGCAAGGTATAGTTGGTATTCTCGGATCTCCAAGTTTTTTAGGTACTCCATCTGTAAAAGTATAATTAGCAAGCATAGTGGAGATTTTAGCTTCTGGTATTTTTCTCTTATTAGTGATGGCGTCTTTCATATACTTTGCATAAGGAGGCATTTTTAAGATATCAGTTAAGCGAGTTCGCAGAAAAACTGGCCTTAACATTTCAGCAAAGCGTTCAAATTCTTCATGATCTTTATTTTTAGTTGACTTAGGTGGAAAGGGCATAGGCTTTTGAACCCATGGTTCTCTTTCCTTACCATGTTTTCTAGCAACAAAGTCTCTTTTGTCATATCTTTTGTTCTTAGGTTGTGGGTTATCAAGATCAACAGCTGGTTCTATCCCAACATCATTATCTGGTTCTTTATCATCTGGTTGAGTGTCTTCATGAACCTCATCATTATCTTTTTCATTATCAGGAGGCAAGTGTTCGTTACCAGATTGAGTTTCAGCATCACAGATAGATACTTCTTTATCATTATCAGGAGGTTTTTCTAGTTCAGGTTCATTAGAGGCATGCAAAGTCCTATCATTTTTCTTTTTTTTCTTCTTTTTAGAAGGACTAGGTGTAGTAGTGATGTTCTTTTGTGAATCTTGTTAAATTCTCTTTGGGTGTCCCTTAGGATAAAGTGGTTCCTGAGACATTTTACCTCCTCTAGTTGCTACTCTAACAACAAAGTCACTTATATTATTGTTCATTTCATCAAGTAACTCTCTTTGAGATTTAGCAGCTTGTTCTAATTGAGTTTGAACCATAGAGGTATGCTTTCCTACACCTCTAACATAATTTGAGATTCTAAATAGCAAGTCACTTAAGCGAGCAATCATATCAGAGTTGTATTTCAATTGTTTCATAACATTTGCATTGAAGTGATCTTGCTTTCTAATGTAATTATCAAACTCGTGAAGGCATTGCCTAGGATTTTTGTTACGAGGGTCATCACTATCATTGAATTTCATTAAATATTTTACCTCTACCACCTTAGGTGGCGGTGGCACTTCAAGCCCATGTATTTCTTCAATAGGTGGTAAATTTTTAACATCATCAGCCTTAATACCTTTTTCCTTCATAGATTTCTTTGCCTCTTGCATATCTCCAGGACTGAGATATAAGATACCCCTCTTCTTCGGAGTGGGTTTAATAGGTGTTTCAAGAGGATTCCAATCATCATAATTTTTCAGTATTTTATTCAATAATTCTTCAGCTTGCCCAATAGTTTGTTCCCTGAAAACACAACCAGCACAATTATCTAGGAAATCCCTAGAAGTATCGGTTAGTCCATTATAGAAGATATCAAGTATTTCATTTTTCTTAAGAGGATGATCAGGCAAAGCATTAAGAAATTGGAGAAGCCTCCCCCAAGCTTGTGGGAGACTCTCTTCTTCAATTTGCACAAAGTTAAATATTTTCTACAAGGCAGCTTGTTTCTTATGAGCAGGGAAATCTTTTTGAGAGAAGTAATAGATCATAACTTGGGGACTACGCACACAACCAGGAGCAAGAGTATTGTACCAAGCTTTAGCATCACCCTTTAATGAGAACGGAAATAACTTGAGAATATAATAGTAGCGAATCTTCTCATTGTGAGCAAAAAGGGTAGCTATATCATTCAACTTAGTAAGATGTGCCACAACAATTTCAATTTCATAACCATGGAAAGGATCAGATTCAACCAAAGTGATTAACACTGGGTCGACAGAGAATTCATAATCCTTATCATTAATAATAATAGGTGAAGTAGTAAACTCAGGATCACATTTCATTTTAGCATCCAGAGATCTTTCTTTATACTTGCATTGTAATTTCTCTAGATCATCTCAATCCTTACAAGCAAGAATATCTCTAGTTGCCTTCTCACTCATAATATAACTTTCTGATACCTTTGGCAATTCATATCTAGGAGGACTAGTTCTAATAGGTGTTTCAAGATTTTTAGTTTCAAGTTCATCATCAGATTCAACAATATCATGTTGTCTTACTCTAGCAATTTGTTCATCAAGAAGTTCACCTAGTGGCACATCATCATCAAGCAAGGTACTAGCATCATCATGAGTAGCATTCATAGCAGAAGTAGCATCATCAATAACTTGTGACATATCAGAATTAATAGCATGTTGTGGTGTTGCAAGTTTACTTATAACAGAAGGTGAATCTGAAGCAGAACTGGATGGCAGTTCCTTACCTCCCCTCGTTTTTGAGGAAAAAATCTTAGTCTTAGCATCCTTCAAATTCTTTATAGTGATAATATGACAATAATCCCAAGTGACTCAACAAATATATCTATGCTCCCCGGCAACGGCGCCAGAAAAAGGTCTTGATAACCCACAAGTATAGGGGATCACAACAGTTTTCGAGGGTAGAGTATTCCCCCCAAATTTATAGATTCGACACAAGGGGAGCCAAAGAATATCTGAAGGTATTAGCAGCTGAGTTGTCAATTCAACCACACCTGGAGATTAATTATCTATATGAAAGTGATCAGTAGCACAATAGTATGATAGTTTTGATGATAGCAACAATAGCAACGGTAATGGTAACAATGATAGCAGTGATATTGTAGCAGTAACAATAGCAGGGGCAAAAATAGTAACTTAGCAAGAACAATATAAGGTAAATTCATAGGCATTGGATCGGTGACTCTTTGGATGATATTCATCATGAGACAGTTATAACCTAGGGCGATATGGCACTAGCTCCAGTTCATAAACATAATGTAGGCATGTATTCTGTAAATAGTCATACATGCTTATGGAAAGAACTTGCATGACATCTTTTGTCCTACCCTCCCGTGGCAGCGGGGTCCTATTGGAAACCAAGGGATATTAAGGCCTCCTTTTAATAGAGAACCGGAACAAAGCATTAACACATGGTGAATACATGAACTCGTCAAACTACAGTCATCACCGGGAGTGGTCCCGACTATTGTCACTCCGGGGTTGCCGGATCATAATGCGTAGTAGGTGACTATAACTTATAAGATCGGATCTAGAACATGGATATGATGTTGATAACATAAGCTGTTTAGATCTGAAATCATGGCACCCGGGCTCAAAGTGACAAGCATTAAGCATGGCAAAGGCATAGCAACATCAATCTCAGAACATAGTGGATACTAGGGATCAGGCCCTAACAAAACTAACTCGATTACATGATGAATCTCATCCAACTCTTCACCGACTAGCAAGCCTACGAAGGAATTACTCACTCCCGCTGGGGAGCATCATGGAATTGGCGATGGAGATGTGTTGGTGATGACGAAGATCAAAGATCCTCCTCTCTGGAGCCCCAAACGGACTCCAGATCTGGCCTCCCGATGAAGAACAGGAGACGGTGGCGGCTCCGTCTCGTAAAATGCGACAATTCTTTCTCCCTGATTTATTTCTAGAAATATGTGATTTTATAGCGTCGGTTTCAGGGTCAACGGGGCCACCGGGTGGGCAACACCCACCTAGGCACGCCTGGGGGGCACGCGCGCCCTGGTGGGTTGTGCCCACCTAGGTGTCCCCCTCAGGTACCTCTTGGCTCCGGAAATTCTCTTATTTGATATAAAAAATCCTTGCAAAGTTTCGTTCCGTTCCGAGAACTTTTATTTCTGCACAAAAATAACACCATGGTAGTTCTGCTGAAAACATCGTCAGTCCGGAGTTAGTTTCATTCAAATCATGCAAATTAGAGTCGAAAACAAGAAGAAAAGCGTTAGGAAAAGTAGACATGTTGGAGACATATCAGCCCCCCGCGTTTGGTTCTAGTTTGTGGGAAAATCATGGTCTGAACTGCTCCGCAAATGGATGGCGGTCGGTGTTGGATGGCTTCCGGGGTCTAGACAGCTACGTCCAGACAGATGCTATCAGTTTGAGGGTCTGTGTTGGAGATGCCATAACACCATGTGCTTTAATGCATAAATTTTAGCAATGAGCTTATCAAAAATAAAATTAAAATATATGAGAATAGTATGGTACCATATTCAACCTAGAGGTAAATGGAGGGCGGAGGCATGTTATATTGTCTTGTGACCAAGGTTGTTAGAATCATAATTCTAAATATGATCAGAGCCCCGATGGTAGGGTCACAAATAGTAGAATCTCCATTATCAAAACCGTAGAAACCTAGATTTTACTAAGCAGAATCATAGAATCATATGAGCCATTATGGACTGTAAAGTCGTAGAATCGTACAATAGAGTCGTGATTCTAACAACCTTAGTTGTGACATTCAAATTCAATTGTTTATTGTTGAAAATATAAAAATAATGATGTGGGAGGGCTTTTCTGTGCTTGATGATTTGAAGGGCTTTCATGTGATGGAAAGTGAAAAGTTTAATGGTTGCATGGGTGGTTGATGATGTGGTGGGAGTGTATGTGGTGGAAAATAGAAAGTGAAACGTTGATTGCTTGCATCCGCTTAATGATGTGGGCTTGCATTTACATTTAAATGGCAGGTGGCATGTGTGGGTCATATATGATGAACTAGATATGTTGCATGTTAAATAAAGAGTAAGATCATGTGGATGAACTTTTTTAAGCATATAGGATTCCTTTATTAGCAGTACTTCCTCAAACAAATAGTAGTACTACTATTTTTTGGTGGGGTTAATTGTCAGTTGCCCGTATATGTAGGACGTACCACCGGAATTCCATTTCTTACCGAGTATTCGAAACACTCAACAATGGTCAAAAAACATCCGCACAAGCTTTGCCGGGTGTTCGACAAAGAACACTTTGCTCGAGGAGTGTATGCCGAGTGTAACCCGGTGCACCGCAAAAAAACGACGACTATGTTTTTGTTGAGTTCTCTAGTTTGTGTACGCAGGAAAGCTTGTGAACATGAAGACAAAAAAGACGTGTCGCCGGCTTACACGAGTGTGTCACCGATGATCCCCGCCTTGATGGCCAATTGCATGCCCTCCCCGTCGACCTCCTTCCTGGTAATGATGATTTTGTGGAGTTCCCTAGCTTGTGTACTCGACAAAGATTGTGGACATGAACACAAAAATAATGTGTCATTGACGAGCCCCGCCATGATGGCCAACCGCACCCCCTCCGACTTTCTTCATGGCCTCTGACACTGCTCCGCTGCCAATTTATATCTTGTTGATGAGGAGATGGAGGTTCGGAACCGCACGTGTAGTTGTCCCGAGGCATGTGCTTTACCCCTCGATGAGATCCTCGGTCTCCAGGTACCCGCCGCTGCACGTCGGTGTTCTCCCTGATGTCCTAGGCCCTGCCCGTTGGGTGGCCCTGCCTTAGTCAATGTAGCCTCGGGCGATGGTGGTTTGGGCCAGTGAGGGCAAGCAGTGCAGAGAAGGAAGAGAGAAGGAGCGGGATTCAAAGGACAGAAGGCGCAGCAAGAAGCAGTGCCTACGCGACAGTGGCGGAGCGGAGGCGCAACAACGACAGTTGTGCAATGTGATGTGTGCATACATGAGATAGCGATAAGGGTAGATGTGTATGTGTGTATGTTGTTGATACCCTCAGATGTATTCAATTGTTAAATTTGACCCACATAGCATGTTGTTGCGTGTATGGGTATAACATGCACATTGTGTTTGGTAGGCGTCCTGGGATGGATACTATGCATTTGCTAGCAGATCTGCTAGATCTGTATAGTGCCTATCTTGGGGCGTTCCATGAGATCCCTTCCTAGTTTTAATTACTGCTTTGTAGTTTATGCTTGGTCATTTATTGATGAAATATTTGTATGTTCAAATTTTTATCCATATCAGACCCCACTGACCATGTCTATTAAGATGCTGGGTAATCCAGTAGTTCTTGAGTACTTGGGAGAAACCTTGTTGTTAGTAACTACATGGAATTGTATAAAGTTTAATGTTTTGATATCATGTTGTGGTGTAATTCTCTAATAGTGATGTGTGAACGTCACCTACATGTCACTTCATTAATATGGTCCTAGAGGAGAACATTATGTGATAAGTTTATCTATGATGGGTGGTCAGAGTGACAGATATAATGAATCCCGAATTTATGAATTGTTGCCTCAGGAGTAAATGGAGACCCTGGAACCTAATGATCTTTAGATGTTATGGTAGTAATCCTATTGTATTTGCATATGCTTACAAATAGGGCATAATCATAAGTATGTATAAATTCAGGTAAGGGCGGTGCATAAACATAGGCTCCAACACACAACACTTATAATCTATAGTCAATTTAACTAGGTAAGAACATCATGGTGAAATACCTGAAGTCCTCAAGGACGATTTGATCCATATAAGAAACACAACCAACTTGCCCTTAGCACAATTAAGGATTGGGTCACTTGCTGCACTCATTTACTTTTATTCCAATTCATATTCTTACACTTGCTCTCTCCACCCAACAAATAATATTTGCAACTTTTACAATTATTCCTTTATAATTTTCATTGGCCATTTCCTTCTACTTCTTGTTGAGTTGGACACTCTTAATTATAGAAAAGATCTACAATTAATCCCTTACACTTGTGGGTTATTAGTGCTCATGCACAAACTCTATTTTTCATATGAGGCAACCATCAATACAACCCACAAAGGCAAGAAGCAGGGTATTACCTCCCTCGTAGGGCATGAACTTGGGTAAATCCATGTCATGTGTGCACCTAGTTCGTATGCATCTACGTGACCCAATGATTGCTCAAATAGTACTTCTCTTGATCCCACCTTTTGGGCTTTCTCTCCAGTTTGGATGCAAAATCAAACTTCGAATCGGTTCCCCTCCCGGTGGCTAGCTTGGGTTGCATGAGCATATACATTTATGATTAACTCAATGCACCATCCATCTATTATATGATACAAATGTGATCCACTCTAAGAAGGAAATCATTAGTTAAGGGGTACCACTTATAAAGGTTACTCTCAAACCTCTCGATGACATGTGGCTCATCACATGTGCGTCACTTGTCATCACCAAAGAGTTTTTGTTGGTTTTACCAACGATTGGAGAGGAGTGGAAGGATGCACTGCGTGCATTTTTACGAGATCTATTTTTTAAAACTGTAATATCTCATAACTAAGCATCCGAATTACAAATCATTTACACCATTGCGTTTCTTGTGTCAAGATCTTGTTGATAGATTTTAAAGAATTTTTCTACTAACCCAACTTGTACTCCAGACTGTAGTATATACTTGTACTTCCTTCCATATCAATTGCTATGGTACATGCAACACAACTGCTACAATGCAGGCTTCACACTTGTGCTTCGCGTGCTACAATGCAAAAATGACAAAATGGAGGGGAAGCTAGCAACACTGCCTACCCAGGGAAGTGTCACATGCCGCGCTCCCATGCATCCGCCACTCAACCCAAAAGTGACCCCACAAGAGTGGATCACGAAGGGCCCAAATGGATGATCACCTATTAGACATAACCACACATGATTAAAAACAAGGTGCATACTAACAATACAAATGCTATCCAACCAAAGATGGGGAAATCAGAATTCACAATGGCCCCTCTCTCCTCTCCTCTCCTCCCTCCCACCTGCCCCCACCACACACCATCCAACCATGGAGAATTTTGATCTAGCCGATCATGGAAGGCCTTCTGCATTGGGATTTCTGCCCCAGCCTTGCGATTGCAGCTCAGGTGTGTCAGCGTTTTGGATCTACTGTTCATTTCTCTCCTTCTAGTTCGAGTAAAGAGTTCTTCTTGGTGGTGCAGTTCTCTTCGGCAAGCTTCCCTGTTATTGAAGATTTGGTTGCCATTGCCCTTCAATGCTGTATTGGGAGTCTTCCGTCTGGTCTTAACGTGACACATATCTCTGGACGAAGATTTTGTTTTTTTTGTGGCATCCAGTAAAGTTGGACCTTTCATATATGGTCTCAAGGACAGAGTTTGGCCAGATTTCGTATGCCACTTCAGTCTGTTCCATCAGAGCAATATTGGTATTTTGGCAACGGATTCATCATGGCATCTTGATTCTCACATTCCTGAGGTGGCTGCTCGTTCTCCAGTTGCTGTCAAGTCAAAATACAAGTTCTCTATGCAGCATGACAAGGTTTTGAGCACATCCCATATGGTTTTATTAAACTTTGGTTTCTCTCTTATGGAGGGATTAGAACCCAACCATGATCCATCGCCAGATGACTCATCACCGGCACCTCAGCTGCCGATGCCGGTTATTCACTACAAGAAATATGTCAACTTGTGACCTTGACTATTGGTCACTGAAAGGTCATTGTTTTTCATTTGCGACCTTTTTTTGACCAAAAACAGAAGGTCAAAAGCTGAGGGTCGTTAACTGACTATAGCGACCTTTCTTCTGGAATGGTCGAAGATGTTTATGACCAAAATATGTCCACTGTGGCATTTTGGTCACTAGCAACCTCCCTAGGCCACGTAAGCATCCAGCGTGCTAAGCTGATGTGGCACAAGATTCAGTCCGGTCCAATTCGGTGTTTTACATGGACCGAGCCCAACAATTCAGCCCATTTATATTTTTTCACTGCTAATTTTGGTGAACTACACAGGCCAAGCCCTACAATTCGGCCTTTTTATTTTCTGGGCCATGGCCTTTTTGTACCAGCAGTTTTAGTTTTCTTTTTTTATAAAATGGGTCCATTAGTCAAACAGGTCCCACTTGTCAGGTTCTGATAAATGGGTCCCAGCTAGTAGGCTCAGATTCTTCATATTTCAATTTGACATCATATTTGAATTTCATAGTAAGAAAATAACCAGTATTTAAATAGGCAAGCAGAAAACACACATAATTATTCAAATAACAATAGCCAGATTCTCTACAAATGACACATAATACAAGCTCTAACATATACAAATGCTTTACAAGCTCTACAAATGCAAAGCTCTATAGTACTTTACAAGCTCTCCAAGTAATGTTACAAGCTCTACAAGTGTTCTCTTCTTCAGCATGGAGCTCCTTCAACAGCGATCAAATGTCGGACTCATGGATAGACATAGTCAGGACTGGGCTGACAGAAATACAACATGCCTTCCACAGTCGCCCTGTTACATGAATCGGCTGAGAAGAATCAGAAAAACTGGAGCCAATATAATATGAACATTCCATTCAAAAAAAAGTAGTAAAGGAGTAAAGGACAATTCTTTATATAATGATAAACAGATTTTAGCTAGTACCAAGCTTTTTTAGCCGAGCTAGTTAAAATGAGATATTCATACAAGACAATAGAGACTATATGAATATGCATGGCACAAGTGCAGGTCCTGGTTACTGGCTACACATGTAACACCAATAAATGGATAGAACAATAACGGGAACAACTCCAGATTACACACAAAGCTCTATCCATAGTGCCAGCTATGGATAAAATCATGCACACTCCCAACAGAACTCAGTCACACAATATAATTCTAACTATAATATAACCAAGAACTAAAGATTGTCACACAGTATAATTTTGACTATAATATAACCAGAGAACTAAAGATTCTACGTACTTAGAACTCAACTAATAAGTGAGAATGATATGATTGTATGCAAACAATCTTTTTTTATTTGTTTATATTACAAAAACAGATATATCTTCCTTTATGTGAAGAAGTCTGCTTCCTTCTTTAGTTAGTATTAATCGTTCCATGCAAATCAACCGTGTGCGTGTGCTTGATCATGGTCTGGAGATTACACGCATAGAGGAACAGAATCCTAAACAAAATAGTATCAAACAGCGGTGGGTGCTCAACCTATTTGCCATACACAAGCAACAATTAAATCATAGCATGTGCATATACTTGTGTCACATCAGGGGGTTCAGAACGTACTCAACATAATCTAATAAAAAGTATTGGGAGGAGAGGGAGAGGGAGGTGGAGATGGACGTGCTACCTGTTGCTGCGGTGGGGCCTCTTGGTGGTCGTGCTTGAGCTCCTCCTGAAGCTGCTCACTAACCTGCAAGACTAACAAGACCATGGGTGAGCTGCAGCACAGGCACATACATCAAGTGAAGTGAAGATAAGGAGAACAACCTAGAAGAAGAGAGGTGCTCTGTCCTCCGTCCGTGCCCGTCCTCCTCCTCCGTGCCGATGTCAAACAACCTCTGTTCGTCGCTTGCGAGCACCATGCACCTTGGTTGGCCATGACGCCCTTGTCCTCTGCTGCACGGATGAAAACCAAAGAATCAGTACAGCTACACTGGCACATAATACAGACATGGTAATCTGATGGTTGAACAACGAATGACTTTGGCAAAAATCAGCGGCTAGTTGAATTGCTTAATTTCAGAATTGAAGCTAATCTCTCAGCTAACCGAATTGCTTACTACTACTGTGGATAAAAGATTGCAGCAAGGGAGCAAGCAAGCAAATCAGTACAAACAGATGTAACCTAACTAGTCTCATGGCAAGTACTTAGTACCAAGCAGCAACAACAACCAAGCACGGCGCAGGGTGCAAAAACATAATGGTGCAGAGGACATGCAAGGATAAAATATGTGGAGAGAGGCGAATCAAATGCCACACCATCCTGAACCACACACAATACATCTATGTGTAGCTTGTACCTCGTATGTGAGTCCTAAATTTCTACTAATTACTACACTGAATTTAATTTCTACATCATGTTGTTGTACAAATTACTACAACAAATTTCCATGAAGTGTACTGTCAGCAAAGAACACTGCTAGAATTACAACAACTACACTGCACCACAGTAAACACGGAAAAGCTAGTGGTTCAGTCATGAAACGCGAGCTGCAATTATTTGTTAGAGGCAGCTCACCTCGCGGGCCGAGGGTGACGCCGATGGCGCTGGCGAGCTTCTCGACGCCGGCCTGGAGCGCAGCCCGGGACTTCTGATTAGTACATACAAGATGCAGAGTGTGAGCCGTAGTAGATTCTAGTTGACCAGAGAATTGAGAAAATACCTGCTGCTTTTGCATGGAATTGGACATCTGATCACTCCATCTCAGCTTTCTGTGTTTTGGTAGTCATCCATCACTCTTCTTTCTGTCCTCTGTTTCTGTCGCTCTTTCATTTCCTCCATCGTTCCATCAGCATGATGTTCGAAACCTCTTTGTGAGATGTAACCTATGTACAAATAGTCAAGTCACAATTCACCAAACACAGAAACTGTATTAACAAAGGGGAAGCCTTTGGCTAACCTGATGAAGGATTCACGACACTCATCAAATGCTCCATGCCCATGTTAGAAAAAGGAAGGAGGATGCTTCACTCAACAAGGACCTGCACATTGATTGAAGTATGCCCCAATCATGAGTACATCAATCTTAAATAAAGATAAAGTATCTTTGCACAGTTTCATGCTTGCATTGAATAGCGATAGCCCATCAGAGATCTCCCCACTCATTTTACACGCCACTAGAAAAAACAAGTAATAAAATTCTTTGAGCATGTTGTACACAATCCACACAATCAAGTTCTGCTTTAGTTATTTTGCATTAAGAATTAGTTCTGCTTCAGCAATTATGCGTCAATTATTTTGCATAGCACAATAATTAATTCCGCCTCAGTTGTTCTGCTTAGTAGTAAATTATTCTGCATAACTACAACTAGTTCTGCCCCAGTTATTCTGCATAACTACAACTAGTTCCGCTTCAGTGACCCAACATAACAATCCCAGACTTCTCTTCTTGATAATAATATCTGGTCTTGCCACTAGTTTCCTTTATCTAAATTATTCATTTTATCTATTGACAAGCAGACTCTACAGAATTCCCCCAAAATGCTTTAAGCAATGATTTACAACAAACATATCACGCAGACCACTCCAGAATAGCAAACTTGAGCAATGATCTGAGCATAGAGACAAACACATATCACAGACCACTCCAGAATAGCTTAATTGAGATCATGAGTCTAACTTGACAATAAAAAGCTCACAGATCACAAGGAGACAATCCCACAAGGCAAGACAAACAACCACATGTCACACCGACAGAAAACAACATGGGTGGGGAGTTGAGGGATGCACACTCACAATCTCAGGTACCCCTGCACGAACCGGAGCCCAGTCACACTTCACGACCTCAAACGCGTCAACCACGTCAGCATGCGTTATTGCTCTCCTTGCCACCTGGGAACCAAGGCAGCATCGGATCATATCAGATCGGGTTTGTAAAGGGGAGGGGATTCGATCAGCCGCCGGAAGGATGGTAGAAGGAGCCTTACCTGAGTCGGCGGCGAGACGAGGGGGCCCTGAACCGGTGGTGGGACGAGGGGGCCCTGAAGCGGCGGCGGCCCCTGAACCATCGAGAAGCTGATGGCGGTCGTCGGCGAGGTCGGGCGAGGAGGAGACCCTTCGCGCCGCGCCACCGGAGGAGGAGGAGGAGGAGAGGAGGAGGCGGCTCATGGCCCCATCGAGGTAGGCCGTCTCCCATGAGTCGGGCGCCGCGGCAGCAGCAGCCGCGAACGTAGCCGCTGCGTCCTCCTCCATGCCCGCTGTCACGCGGCCCGATCTGCTCTGCTCGCGGCGGGAGGAGGCAAGGTGGTGGCGGGAGGAGGCTCCTCCTCCTCTGCCGGTGGATCTGGGCGCGGCCTGTGTGGGTCGAGTCGATCCGGCGGATTTTGCTGGAGAGAAGGGGAAGGGAGATGCAGATGGTGGGGGTCGCCGGCGTTGGGGTAGAGGGCGGAGGTCACGGGGGGTCCGGCGATGGGTAGTGGGCGGAGTCGCTGGCGTTGGGGCGGAGGTGCTCGGCGGCGGGGCTGGATTTTGGGGAGAAGAGCAGCAGACAGAGACGGATCTGGATCGGGGAGAGGGGCGGCAGGGGAGGGGTCTGGATCGGAGAGAGGGAGATAGCAGCGCTTGACCTAGGGTTTCTTGGGAAGGAGGGGGTCGAGGGAGGAAGGGAGAGACGCTGGATAAGCAGGAGGCGGATGGCTCAGATCAAATACAGTGGGGTGATCTGTGTGCTGCGTCCTGATTGGTTCGAAAATGAGCTATTAACATTTCCTCTTCTTAGTGTTAAAAACAAGGGAGGTTTGTGAGGCAGCTACCAAAAATATTTTGCAAAATGGCATCACTAAAATTTTCACTTAAGTTAGACCACCTTTCATCGATGATCATCAATTTGATTGCATTTCCTATCTTTCTAGGTATTTTGAGAAATAGCCAATTCGGCAAGAAACGAGTCAAATTTGAACTACAGGTATCTTATATTTTGCTATTTATTTTCTAAAAAATCATTTTTAGATACAAATTAGCTATTTCATCATAGACAAACCAATAGTATTGCATTATTAACCACCTAACTAAGAAGGGTCATGCGGGCAAATTTGATCACATTTTGAAATCGGCATCGGAAATTCACAAAAAATGAAAAACCTTCGCATTGTGTGATTATACATCTACGAGGATGCATCTTGGAATGGCAAACAATGTTGCCTAAGTAAGTTTTCATTTTCTTTAGACGAAAAAACCATTTTCCATTTTTCCAGTGTCCAAAATGAGTTTTTTTGTGAAGGACCTAGCAAATATTTGTTGCAAATTTGGACCAAATCATTTTTATAAAATAATAGGCCATATATAATGCACAATTGACCAAATGGTTGGGTGTCAAAAGTTTTGATCCACCTCTCGTGAAAAAGACAAATTTCGGCCGATTCAGTTGGAAGTGGGTCAAATTTGAACTATAGCTGCCTTGTAGTTTGCTCTTTATATTTTACAAAAATAATTTCTAGGTACATAAGCATCTATTTAATCAAAGAAACACAAAAAAATACCAAGATTCAACCACTAGCTAGGAACGGTCATTCCCGCCGTTTTGACCGCATTTTGAAACGGGCATAAAAAATTCAAAAAAAATCAAAAAAATTGAAAACCTTCGCATTGTGTCGTTATATATGACCAAGTTACCAGGAAAAATAATAAACTTGTAATATGGTAATTATTTTAAAAAAGTGTTCTCAGAAGTGAGCTATCATGCGTGAAGATTCATGGCTTTCAAGCCAAATGATCAATCTTATGGCCACATTCATGGCAAAGTTTGTTCAAATGATCTCATATTGTGCACAAGGGTACATGTTGGAATTCCAAACAATGTTGCCTAAGGAAGTTTTCATTTTCTTTGCTCGGAAATTTCATTTTTCATTTTCCGAGTGCCCAAAAGGAGGTTTTTTTGTGAAGGAACTACCAAATAATTTTTGCAAAAATGGACCAAATCAATTTTATAAAATACTAGGCCATATATAATGCACAATTGACAAAATGGTTGGGTGAAACAAGTTTTGATCTACCTCTGGTGAAAAAGACAAATTGTCGTCGATTCAATTGGAAACGGGTCAAATTTGAACTGCAGTTGCCTCATAGTTTGCTCTTTATTTTTTCCAAAAATCATTTCTAGGTAAATAAGTATATATTTAATCATAGAAACACCAAAATAATTCCAAGATTCAACCAATAGCTAGGAACGGTCAAGCCCGCCGTTTTGACCGCATTTTGAAACGGGCGTAAAATATTCAAAAAAATCAAAAAATTGGGAAACCTTCGCATTGTGTCATTATATGTGACCAAGTTTCCAGGAAAAATAATAAACTTGTAATATGGTAATTATTTTAAAAAAGTGTTCTCAGAAATGAGCTATCATGCGTGAAGATTCATGGCTTTCAAGCCAAATGATCAATCTTATGGCCACATTCGTGGCATAGTTTGTTCAAATGATCTCATATTGTGCACAAGGGTGTATATTGGAATTCCAAACAATGTTGCCTCAGGAAGTTTTCATTTTCTTTCAACGGAAATTTCATTTTTCATTTTCCGAGTGCCCAAAAGGAAGTTTTTTTGTGAAGGACCTCCCAAATAATTGTTGCAAAAATGGATCAAATCAATTTTATAAAATACTAGGCCATATATAATGCACAATTGACAAAATGGTTGGGTGAAAAAAGTTTTGATCCACCTCTGGTGAAAAAGACAAATTGTCGTCGATTCATTTGGAAACGGGTCAAATTTGAACTCCAGCTGCCTCATAGTTTGCTCTTTATTTTTTCCAAAAATCATTTCTAGGTACATAAGTATCTATTTAATCATAGAAACACCAAAAAAATTCCAAGATTCAACCACTAGCTAGGAACGGTCAAGCCCGCCGTTTTGACCGCATTTTGAAACGGGCATAAAAAATTCAAAAAAAAATCAAAAAAATTGGAAAACCTTCGCATTGTGTCATTATATGTGACCAAGTTTCCAGGAAAAATAATAAAATTGTAATACGGTAATTATTTTTAAAAAGTGTTCTCAGAAATGAGCTATGATGCGTGAAGATTCATGGCTTTCAAGCCAAATGATCAATCTTATGGCCACACTCATGGCATAGTTTGTTCAAATGATCTCATATTGTGCACAAGGGTACACTTGGAATTCCAAACAATGTTGCCTAAGGAATGTTTCATTTTCTTTGCACGGAAATTTCATTTTTCATTTTCCGAGTGCCCAAAAGGAGTTTTTTTTGTGAACACTGGATCGGGGAGAGGGGCGGCAGGGGAGGGGTCTGGATCGGAGAGAGGGAGATAGCAGCGCTTGACCTAGGGTTTCTTGGGAAGGAGGGGGTCGAGGGAGGAAGGGAGAGACGCTGGATAAGCAGGAGGCGGATGGCTCAGATCGAATACAGTGGGGTGATCCGTGTGCTGCGTCCTGATTGGTTCGAAAATGAGCTATTAACATTTCCTCTTCTTAGTGTTAAAAACAAGGGAGGTTTGTGAGGCAGCTACCAAAAATATTTTGCAAAATGGCATCACTAAAATTTTCACTTAAGTTAGACCACCTTTCATCGATGATCATCAATTTGATTGCATTTCCTATCTTTCTAGGTATTTTGAGAAATAGCCAATTCGGCAAGAAACGAGTCAAATTTGAACTACAGGTATCTTATATTTTGCTATTTATTTTCTAAAAAATCATTTTTAGATACAAATTAGCTATTTCGTCATAGACAAACCAATAGTTTTGCATTATTAACCACCTAACTAAGAAGGGTCATGCGGGCAAATTTGATCACATTTTGAAATCGGCATCGGAAATTCACAAAAAATGAAAAACCTTCACATTGTGTGATTATACATCTACGAGGATGCATCTTGGAATGGCAAACAATGTTGCCTAAGGAAGTTTTCATTTTCTTTAGACGAAAAAACCATTTTCCATTTTTCGAGTGTCCAAAATGAGTTTTTTTGTGAAGGACCTAGCAAATATTTGTTGCAAATTTGGACCAAATCATTTTTATAAAATAATAGGCCATATATAATGCACAATTGACCAAATGGTTGGGTGTCAAAAGTTTTGATCCACCTCTCGTGAAAAAGACAAATTTCGGCCGATTCAGTTGGAAGTGGGTCAAATTTGAACTATAGATGCCTTGTAGTTTGCTCTTTATATTTTACAAAAATAATTTCTAGGTACATAAGCATCTATTTAATCAAAGAAACACAAAAAAATACCAAGATTCAACCACTAGCTAGGAACGGTCATTCCCGCCGTTTTGACCGCATTTTGAAACGGGCATAAAAAATTCAAAAAAAATCAAAAAATTTGAAAACCTTCGCATTGTGTCGTTATATATGACCAAGTTACCAGGAAAAATAATAAACTTGTAATATGGTAATTATTTAAAAAAAGTGTTCTCAGAAGTGAGCTATCATGCGTGAAGATTCATGGCTTTCAAGCCAAATGATCAATCTTATGGCCACATTCATGGCAAAGTTTGTTCAAATGATCTCATATTGTGCACAAGGGTACATGTTGGAATTCCAAACAATGTTGCCTAAGGAAGTTTTCATTTTCTTTGCTCGGAAATTTCATTTTTCATTTTCCGAGTGCCCAAAAGGAGGTTTTTTTGTGAAGGAACTACCAAATAATTTTTGCAAAAATGGACCAAATCAATTTTATAAAATACTAGGCCATATATAATGCACAATTGACAAAATGGTTGGGTGAAACAAGTTTTGATCTACCTCTGGTGAAAAAGACAAATTGTCGTCGATTCAATTGGAAACGGGTCAAATTTGAACTGCAGTTGCCTCATAGTTTGCTCTTTATTTTTTCCAAAAATCATTTCTAGGTAAATAAGTATCTATTTAATCATGGAAACACCAAAATAATTCCAAGATTCAACCAATAGCTAGGAACGGTCAAGCCCGCCGTTTTGACCGCATTTTGAAACGGGCGTAAAAAATTCAAAAAAAATCAAAAAATTGGGAAACCTTCGCATTGTGTCATTATATCTGACCAAGTTTCCAGGAAAAATAATAAACTTGTAATATGGTAATTATTTTAAAAAAGTGTTCTCAGAAATGAGCTATCATGCGTGAAGATTCATGGCTTTCAAGCCAAATGATCAATCTTATGGCCACATTCGTGGCATAGTTTGTTCAAATGATCTCATATTGTGCACAAGGGTGTATATTGGAATTCCAAACAATGTTGCCTCAGGAAGTTTTCATTTTCTTTCAACGGAAATTTCATTTTTCATTTTCCGAGTGCCCAAAAGGAGGTTTTTTTGTGAAGGACCTCCCAAATAATTGTTGCAAAAATGGATCAAATCAATTTTATAAAATACTAGGCCATATATAATGCACAATTGACAAAATGGTTGGGTGAAAAAAGTTTTGATCCACCTCTGGTGAAAAAGACAAATTGTCGTCGATTCAGTTGGAAACGGGTCAAATTTGAACTCCAGCTGCCTCATAGTTTGCTCTTTATTTTTTCCAAAAATCATTTCTAGGTACATAAGTATCTATTTAATCATAGAAACACCAAAAAAATTCCAAGATTCAACCACTAGCTAGGAACGGTCAAGCCCGCCGTTTTGATCGCATTTTGAAACGGGCATAAAAAATTCAAAAAAAAAATCAAAAAAATTGGAAAACCTTCGCATTGTGTCATTATATGTGACCAAGTTTCCAGAAAAAATAATAAAATTGTAATACGGTAATTATTTTTAAAAAGTGTTCTCAGAAATGAGCTATGATGCGTGAAGATTCATGGCTTTCAAGCCAAATGATCAATCTTATGGCCACACTCATGGCATAGTTTGTTCAAATGATCTCATATTGTGCACAAGGGTACACTTGGAATTCCAAACAATGTTGCCTAAGGAATTTTTCATTTTCTTTGCACGGAAATTTCATTTTTCAGTTTCCGAGTGCCCAAAAGGAGTTCTTTTTGTGAAGGAACTACCAAATAATTGTTGCAAAAATGGACCAAACCAATTTTATAAAATACTAGGCCATATAAAATGCACAATTGACAAAATGGTTGGGTGAAAAAAAGTTTTGATCCACCTCTGGTGAAAAAGACAAATTGCCGTCGATTCAGTTGGAAGCGGGTCAAATTTGAACTGCAGCTGCCTCATAGTTTGCTCTTTATTTTTTCCAAAAATCATTTATAGGTAAATAAGTATCTATTTAATCAGAAATACATGGTTTGATGGTGAGACATCGAGGTTTGGACGGTGGCCGAGGGCCCCAACTCTAGAGCGTGTAAGCTCGCATGCTCGCCGCGTGGTCACCGCGTGACCGTGGCGTTACCATGTGTTCTGGGAGGCCTAGGCATGTCTAGTGGGTTGGGGACTCCCCAGGTAGGTGCTAGGAAGAAAATCACAACATAAGATTCTCACGAGGAGACTGATCGATGCTCAAACATGAATAAGCAGCCAAGTGTTTGATTTGCGGTACGGGAAATGCACATGGCTAATGGGCGTGAGTTTTGGCTGAGGATGATCAGTTACTAAGAAGACCATCTTCACAAATTTTCACCTCAAAATGAGGAGCCTAGGTGGTACTTGCTTTACAAAGTACCACACTTGACATAAATACGAATGTTGAAGCTGGGCTCAAAATAATGAATGGATTGAGCTAGCATTTGGTGGAGGATGGTTATTTGGGCATAGGAAAGCACTGTAGAAAATGGATACCATTTGGACATGCCAAAGTGGTACTTCCTTCACAAAGTGCTGCTCTGATCAGAATAGGAAAATGAATATTTTTTAATTATTTTTGAACTAGGCAAGGAAGGTTTTTACATATTTGATGAAGATATGACCCAAAGAATTTATGAGATTTTTTTGGGAATTTTGGGAATAATAGAAATATAGGTTGCTTCACAACCTAGGGCAAAAACCGCCACATGGACATGACACATAGGCAAAACTGATGAGATGGCGCCTAGTCATCACAACCCACCACAATCTACAAGGCTATGACCATCTATATTGGTCATTAACAACTAGAAATAAGGCAGCGGACTAGCACTGTTTGCTTTGTGACCTTTTTGTGTAAGGAAATTACGACCTTTCTGACCAAAATGGTCGCAATGGTTTAGGGTTTGGAGCCCCTCGAACAGCTTTTGACCAATTGGTCTGAAATGGTCATAGATCTATGACCAATTCTTCCAGGGTCACTGACAGAAGGTCACTAGTTGACATATTTCTTGTAGTGATTCCGGGGCCGACAGCCAGTCATTCAATTACTGAGGGCATTAACCAACCTTCCATGTCCTCTGACATCATCTTTGGAACATTCAAATCATTCATCATTACGGGGAATAATGCTCTTAATTACAGATTTGGAGGTTGTCTGTTTAAGGAGAATGCATGGAGCAACATTCCGAATTTTATGCTATTTCATATTCTGGAACAACGTCATTTTGCTTATTTTGACTCACATATTGCAAATATCTGGTCTCTGACTTCGGTCCCTCCCTCGGATTACATTTATGAGAGGCTCAATTTATGCTCTATTTGCAAATCGTTGGGCCACCTGGCTTCTGCATGTCCAGGCGAAATTTGCTCTGTCTGTCATAATGACAGTTGCTGCTGCCCCCGCCTGTTAGTCAGGTGAATTTTGACCAACCCACTCAGGTTATGGGCCCTGGGCCGCAATTGAATTCGCGGGCCTATACTACTTGTGGTTCTCTTGCTCACTTTTTTCCAATGCCCGGCCTATCTCAAATGTGATTCTTGCTTCTTCGTGGGCCACACGAAGCGTAACTGCTTTATCCTAAAGCCAATCATTATTTTTGGAGGCCCAAGACTACTCAGAAATCGGATATTCATATCTCTGGGGCAATAAATCATATCGATCAATCTTTCAAAGGTAAGAATCCTATTTATTCTAATATTGAGATGGAATCATTACCCTTCTTACCATCTACTAGTAGCTCTACCACAACCAACTTGGGAAACGGGAGGCTAATTGATGTTGGTCTAGTTAAATCAGGGGCTGCACGGATTCTTTCCTCTAGCACGCATTTACCTCAGTCACCTACTTTGTGCCCCATAGTTTGACCCAAGCAATCCTCGACCGTCCATTGCAATATCTGTGGCTGGCTAGGACACATGGCATCATCCTGTCATTAGGGGCGGCGCTCCAACAAAGAAATTTGGCTCCCCAAGCCATCCATACCCCCTGCCGATATGCATTCCACCTTGCCTTGCGTGCTTCCTTCTGCGCATGCTCTACTCCTCCCTCCTCCACCAACAATGGAGAACTTCCCCGTCAACATCGTCCCTTACCTGCCGCAAGGAATGACGGTCGAGCTTGGCCCGGCCGATCGAAAGGTGTGACCTGACATGGTGGTCAGTGTGGTGCCTCCTCTGTGCCACAATTTCTTGGCCATTGCTGAGGCCAATAGGTTCATCCCGCAGCATCAGAAAGAAGCCCTCAGAGATACAATCCAAGGTTTGCTCCATGAGTCCCACTTCTTCCCTACTGAAGTTGAAGATCATCCTCTAGGGATTGGTATTTTTGGATTTGATGACTCCCTAGTTAGAGACTCTGTTGTGGGCACCCCCTTTGAACTAGATGAGCTGCAAGCTAATGAACACATGGTTATCTCTTTTGTTCCTCATGACACTGCGCTTAATATGAGGCTCACCTCTTTCGGCCCGGAGATTTGGATTATGTATGTTGGTTTTCCTTATGACTATCAAACACAACATTACATACATAAGTCTGTGGATACTTTTGGTACTCTGCTTGAATGGCATAACCCTAGGGGTGACAGGCGTTTTGTGCTACTGAAGGCCAGGGTCATTCATCTTCGTTTGGTCCCTAAGATCATAGTTATGAGGCATATTGGGGGTGCTCGTCACTGTTGGACAGTTGTTGTGACCATGCTATGCAGTAGTGACTGGAATGCACACTTACCTGAAGTTCCACCTGCTGGCGAGGACCCACCTCCTGATGATGGTATCCCTCATCCCCTGTTTGGTGAAGTCCTGATTGCTAAACAGATTTATCAAGCTCAACTTCACAACTGGATGGCTCAAAACGTGGCTGCTGATCATGCTATGCATGGGGCAAATCAGGCTAATGACAACGTGGCTGTTGACCAGCAAGTTCAGTTTCAGGTGCAATGGGGTGCCTGGCCAGCTCCTCCACCTCCTACTGTGTACAACTTTCTAGCCTGGTTGGCTGCTGAGGGACTACAGGTTGCTGATGGGATTTTGCCTGAAAATAATCTGCTTGACAGCCCTGCAATGGCCTAGAACGACTCCATCTCTTTGCATAGCAGCTCTGATTCCTCTACTAGTTCTGATGGTTTTGTTCTGGTGCTTGTTAACATTCTGAATAATCTCTGGAGGAACAACTTTGATAGCTCTGCTAGTACCTCCTTGGCTCCTCTGCCACAGCAGCGAGACACTCTCACCATTGATCTTTCTCTGAACAATTCTGGTCTTCATTTCACCATGCCAGACCATGGGAATTTGGTGGCTACAGTGCTCTTCCACTGCTCCAGGCCGGTGAGACAGATCAATGGTTTTCTTTTGCATGATATTAAGCCAAATATGGCCACTTTTGGCCCTTGGAGTTCGGGGCTGGGCTTCAGGGATTGCTTGAAGGTGCATGTTGAGGTTTGCCGCAACAATGACTCTCTCATGATTTCTGCTGGGCATCAGATCACTAGGGATAATGAGGAGTGTATCTCTGTGGTCCATTCTTGGTCTATGTCTGCTGAAGATTTGTCTGATCCTAGGCTGGCTCTGCTCCAGGCAACCTCTAGCTCTCTGGCTCTGCCTCCTTCTGATGCTGTTGTGTCTGATGGCAGCGCCTCTCTCATCATGGAAAAGTGTAGGTACCTGAATGTGAAGTCACTCTTCACCGCAGCGCTAGATCAAATAAGTATGATGGATTCCGGGTCCATGCACTGTCTGATATCAAGAAGAAACAATCCAAGGTCAAACCTCGCCACACTCCTGCTGCTCCTTCCTCGGTGATCATCATGGAGCTGAACGATGATGCTACCCATGAGATACCACCTCCCACTCCCATTCAGGTAATCCAACAAGTGGGCGTCCTCAAATGCGCCATCCCACCAGAAGAACTTACTGAAGCTGCTCTCTTGGAGTCCAAGGAGGCAGGGCCTTCGTCCTCGGCTTAATCTTCTGGTTTACTAGCTTAATGGGTCTTTTAGTTAATTGGAATGTGCTATGTTGGAACATTCGTGGGTTAAACTCCGGTGATAAACAATTAGCCCTTTCTAATGCTATCAATGCTAGTGGTTGTTCGGTTTTATGTTTGCAAGAAACTAAGAAGCCTATGATCGACCAAGCTTTTATCAAATCTTGCTGTCCCTGTCGATTTAACCAATTTGCTTTTGTTCCTTCACACGGGGCTTCGGGTGGAATTGTTACTATTTGGACCAGTTCGGTTTTCACTGGTTCAGTTATTGCTTCAGAAGATTTTGCTCTTGTGATTAAATTTCAGTCCACACAATCTTCACAATCCTGGACGCTTGTGAATATTTATGGCCCATGTTAAGGCGATTCGCATATTAATTACACTAATTGGCTATTCTCATTAAACATCCCAGCCAATGAAGATTGGCTCCTTCTCGGCGATTTCAACTATATCCGCAGCCCCGACAATCGTAACAAGCCGGGTGGGAGCATTAATGACATGATTACGTTCAATGACTTCATACAAACACAATGTCTTGTTGAACTACCAATCAAAGGCCGCACTTTCACCTGGAGTAATATGCAACGGGATCCACTTTTGGAGCAACTCGATTGGTTTTTCACCTCTTGTAGCTGGACTGTTTCATACCCTAACACCATTGTTAAACCATTGGGCAAGCCGGTGTCCGATCACATCCCGTGTGTGGTCTCAATTGAAACTTCTATTCCTAGAAGTAAACTCTTTCGTTTTGGGCCTTTTTGGATTCAACATCCTGGTTTTATGGATGTAGTGCAGTCTGCTTGGGATAAGCCTGTCTGATCGACCAATAGTGCAACCATTCTTTGCAGAAAATTCAAGCACTTACGGTATTGCCTCAAAAATTGGATCAAGAGCATTTCCCGACTGTCTATAGCCATTGATAACTCCAACAAAGCTCTAGCAGAGCTGGACGTGCTTGAGAACAGAAGGCAATTGGCCATTCCTGAGGCAAGTTTTAGGATCATCCTCAAGGACCACATTCTACGACTCTTGTCATATCAACAACAATATTGGAAGAAACAATGCACAATCCGGTAGGTTCGTTTTGGAGATGAGAACTCCAAATTTTTTCAAGCTATGGCTTCCGAACGATACAGAAGAAACAATATTGCCTCTTTAACTTTGCAGGATGGAACCATAATTGACAATCATGCAAGCAAAGAATCTGTCATTTATCATTCTTTCAAAGAAAGACTTGGAACCTCCTCTACGCATGAGATGAAATTTAATCTTCCCTCCATCATCAAGAGAATTGAGGGGCTGGATGACCTAACTGTGCCTTTTACTAGACAAGAGATCGACCTAGTAATCAAAGAAATGCCCGCGGATAGGGCTCTGAGTCATGATGGGTTCAATGGTGCATTCCTCAAATCTTGTTGGCATATAATTAAGGAAGATTTTTATGCACTATGTGATCAGTTTTTTGAAGGTGGCCCCAACCTTGAGAGCATTAATGATGGATTCATCACCCTCATCCCCAAAAATGCTGCACCCCAAGGAGTTAATGACTTTCGACCAATTACTCTGCTAAATTGTTGTCTCAAAGTCATCACAAAACTTCTAGCTAACAGGCTACAAAAATCATTCTCAAGATTATACACCGTAACTAGTACGGTTTCTTGAAAAAGAGGTCTATACAGGACTGCCTCGCTTGGGCGTTTGAATACATATATCAATGCCAATCTTCTAAAAAGCCAATAGTTCTTCTCAAGCTGGATTTTGCAAAAGCGTTTGATACCATTGACCATGACGCTATGCTGGAAAGCATGAAACACATGGGCTTCAATGATAAATGGTTGGGGTGGATCAAAACCATTTTTTCCTCTGTGAAATCTTCAGTGCTCCTTAATGGCGTCCCGGGCAGACAGTTTAATTGCATTTGTGGAGTATGCCAAGGTGACCCTCTGTCCCCTCTAATCTTTGTCTTGGCGGTAGATTTATTGCAGGCTACACTTAGTGACTCCTTTCGAAGAAATGATCTTCAACTGCCCTTCTACCGACCCAACCAAGCTGACTACCTGGTGATCCAGTACGCAGATGACACTATCATGTTGCTACCAGCATGTCCTGACCAAGGTAATCTTGTCAAAAAAAATCCTCACTGTTTGTGCCACTTCGATTGGACTAAAGATTAATTTCCACAAGTCAACCCTCGTGCCCATGAACTTTGATGCTGCAACCGCTCAACATATTGCACAAATTTTTGGTTGCGTCGTGGGAAAGCTACCCTTTACCTATCTTGGGTTGCCAATGTGCACGTCTAAACCTACAGTGTAGGATCTCATGCCCTTGGTCTGTGGAGTTCAACAGAGACTTTCTGCGATGCTGTCAATGATCTCATATGGAGGGAAACTATCGCTTCTAACTCGGTCATCACATCCCTTATAATCTTTGCACTTTGCACCCTCAAACTGCCACCGAAGATTATTGAGCTGCTGGATAAAATCAGAAGATAATGCCTCTGGACTAAGAAGACTGATGATGGGGAAAATGCAACTCGTTAGCTTCTTGGCAAATGGTTTGCAGACCCAAAGAGTGTGGAGGACTTGGGGTGCTTAATTTACAAACTCAAAGTGATGCTTTGCTCATGAAATACCTCCACAAATTCTATAACCATTGGGATCTGCCGTGGGTTGATTTGATTTGGACCACATATTGCAATGAAAAATCCCACACGCTTCAGAACCATGCGGCTCGTTCTGGTGGAAAGATGTGCTCAAACTTACTTCTATTTATAGAGGCATCTCACATGTGATCGTTCGCAGAGGAGATATTGCGCTTATGTGGAAAGTTCTCTGGTTGGATGATGTTCTTGCAGATTCACACCCCCGTGCATTTTCTTATGCTAAACTTGAAGATATTTCAGTCTGGGATTTTCTTGGGTGCACCAACCTCAATGAAACCTTTCACCTACCCCTCTCCATGCAAAGCACACAATGAGTTATGTCATATCCAGGAGATCATAGCACATGTTGGCAATGATGAGGGTGATGACATGGACTCTTGGGTATACGAGTGGGGATCTGAGATATACACTACCAAAAGATATTACAAATTCTATTTTCGGGAGATCACTGCACACAATAGTTACAAATGGCTCTGGAAATCTTCGGCCACAATGAAAATCAAGGTTTTTGGTTGGCTACTACTCTCAGATCGTCTGAACATCAGAAACATGTTAAAGAGAAGACATTATAACATTGGAGATAATCATGGTTGCATCCTGTGTGGCAGCACCGAGGAGGAAACAGTCAAACATATGATCTTTACTTGCCACTTCAGTTTGGCTTGTTGGGACACTTTGAACATCCACTGGACAACTAATGGAGATCGTCTAAATTGGATCAAGGAAGCCAAAGCAGTGTGGAACAACCAAATGTTTATGGAGATCTTTCTATATGACTCCTGGAGTTTGTGGAAAGAAATAAATAACAAGCACTTCTGAAGGATTGACCCCATGGTTGGCTCATGGGCAAGAAGATTCAAAGAGGACTTCTCTCTACTCATACATAGAGCCAAAGAGAAACACAAACAATTTATTTACTCTTTTGTCCAATCCTTTGTTGTCCCATAGTCTAGTACTTAGATTGGTTACCAAACTATACCCTCTATTTTACCATGGCCATGGATGTAAGGTTATGACTTTGTAAAAAACATTTTTGATACTTTAATTTAATATATACAGTAGGAGCCTCTCCTACTGTTTCAGGTATAAAAAAAAATTATGAAGTAAAACTATAAAAATACAAATTTTGGTAGTAAAAAATTCATCACATGTAGTTATAAACAACTCCTTGACATAATGCTTCCTATGCACCTTAATTACATATGGAACGGGAAAAGCAATGTGAACACACACCACTACTACGGAAAGGCCTAGCAGTACCGCCGATTTTAGGTATAGCAGTAGCGCGGGAAGGGGCGCTACTGATACGGCGGTACAGCTAAAGTGTATCAGTAGCGCGTGTTAGCCCGCGCTACTGCTATACCTGCTTAGCAGTAGTGCTTTGGGTAGAGAGCGGTACTTGTAGTTACTAGCAGTGCGCTGCTACCTCTTGAGCTTGTGTTGGTTTTCCCTTGAAGAGGAAAAGGGTGATGCAGCGAAGTAGCGTAAGTATTTCCCTCAGTTTTGAGAACCAAGGTATCAATCCAGTAGGAGACGATGCACAAGTCACCGAATACCTGCACAAACAATCAAGAACTTGCAACCAAAGCGACAAAGGGATTGTCCATCCCTTCACGGTCACTCGCAAAAGTGAGATCTGATGGAGATAATAAAGTAAACATTTTTGGTATTTTTGGTTTATAAATTGAAAGTAAAGATTGCAAAATAGTAGATCGGAAACTAGCAAGATGTAAACGAGATTCAATAATATGGAGAAGAGACCCGGGGGCCATAGGTTTCACTAGTGGCTTCTCTCGAGATAGCATATATTACGGTGGGTGAACAAATTACTGCCGAGCAATTGATAGAAAAGCGCATAATTATGATGACATCTAAGGCAATGATCATGAACATAGGCATCACATCCGTGTCAAGTAGACCGACTCCTGCCTGCATCTACTACTATTACTCCACACATCGACCGCTATCCAGCATGCATCTAGAGTATTAAGTTCATAAGAACGGAGTAACGCATTAAGAAAGATGACATGATGTAGAGGAATTAACTCAAGCAATATGATGAAAACCCCATCTTTTTATCGTCGATAGCAACAATAAAATACGTGCCTTGCTGCCCCTACTGTCACTGGGAAAGGACACCGCAAGATTGGAACCAAAGCTAAGCACTTCTCCCATTGCAAGAAATATCAATTTAGTAGGCCAAACTAAATCGATAATTCGAAGAGACTTGCAAAGATATAAAATCATGCATATAAGAATTGAGAGAAGAACCAAATAATATTCATAGATAATCTTGATCAAAAATCCACAATTCATCGGATCTCGACAAACACACCGCAAAAGAGTATTACATCGAATAGATCTCCAAGAACATCGAGGAGAACTTTGTATTGAGAATCAAAGAGAGAGAAGAAGCCATCTAGCTAATAACTATGGACCCGAAGGTCTGTGGTAAACTACTCACGCTTCATTGGAGAGGTAATAGTGTTGATGTAGAAGCCCACCATGATCGAATCCCCCTCCGGCAGATCGCCGGAAAAGGCCCCAAGATGGGATCTCACGGGTACAGAAGGTTGCGGCGGTGGAAAAGTGTTTTCATGGCTCCCCCTGATGTTTTCAGGGTATAATAGTATATATAGGTGAAAGAACTAGGTCAGGGGAGCTATGAGGGGCCCACGAGGGTGGGGGCGTGCCTACCCCCCTGGGTGCCCTCCTGCCTCGTGGCCGCCTCATTGCCTCCCCGACTTCATCTCCAAGTCTTCTGGTTTGCTTTCGGTCCTAGAAATATCACCGCGAAGGTTTCATTCCGTTTGGACTCCGTTTGGTATTCCTTTTCTGCAAAACTCTAAAATAGGCAAAAAAACATAAACTGGCACTCGGCCCTCGGTTAATAGGTTAGTCCCAAAAATAATATAAAATAGCATATTAAAGCCCATTAAACATCCAAAATAGATAATATAATAACATGGAACAATAAAAAATTATGGATATGTTGGAGACGTATCAAGCATCCCCAAGCTTAATTCCTGCTCGTCCTCGAGTAGGTAAATGATAAAATTAGAATTTTTGACGTGGAATGTTACCTGTCGGTGTCAAAACCGGCAGATCTCGGGTAGGGGGTCCCAAGCAGTGCGTCTTAGGATCAATGGTAACAGGAGACAAGGGACACGATGTTTTACCCAGGTTCGAGCCCTCTTGATGGAGGTAAAACTCTACGTCCTGCTTGATTGATATTGATGATGTGGGTATTACAAGAGTAGATCTACCACGAGATCAAGGAGGCTAAACCCTAGAAGCTAGCCTATGGTATGATTGTTGTTGTATATGTCTATCGACTAGCCTGGCCCCGGTTTATATAATGCACCAGAGGCCTAGGATAACAAGAGTTCTAGCCGAATACACCGGTGGGGGAGGAGTCCTTGTCTTGATTGCCAAGCCTTGTTGATTCTTCCTTGTATGCGGCAGCTGTCCGGACTGGCCCATGAGTATACGGCAATGGGGGTCCTTGGCCCAATCCAACTGATCGGGAGACGACGCGTTGAGTACCCCCTAGTCCAGGACACCGTCAGTAGCCCCCTGAACCGGTCTTCAAGTTAGGGACGCTCCTCGATTCTTCCAAACTGTTCTTCATCTTCGGTCGTCGGTCTTGAAAACTGGTTCAACAAATCTTCTCATCTTCGATCTTGAGGATCGCCGAAATGAATTCGACAAGTTTATACGTCGGGTATCTGAGGAGCCCCTTTAAGTTTCCGGCCTTTATCAATGCCTTGTTATTTTTATGCCATGCCTCGGGTTTGAAGTTATTCCCAGGAGGTAGTGTCCTCTTGCGTCCGAGTTCTAACGCCGGGACTGCATTCGAGGTAGCTTTTGCAGCCGAGCACCAACGCCAGACTGCTTCCCAGCTCTATCGCCGGACTATGTATCCGAGCTCCAACGCCGGACGGTATCCGAGCTCCAACGCCGGACTATGTATCCGAGCTCCAACGACGGACTATGTATCCGAGCTCCAACGCCGGACTGTATCCGAGGTGTCGTAAATCACCTTGGTTCAAAGAAGTTTGAAGGAGTTTAGCCGAGCTTAATGCCGGAAGTGCCCTCTATGGAGCCAGCCACTAGAGCCCGAGCTTTACGCCGGACTGCTTCTGAGGTGGTGCACCACCCCGAATGTGGGCCGATTTTTGTTAATATTTTTGATTGGTGCCAGTAGCCCTCAAGGTGGGTATCGGTCTAAAACCCGAGATGCACATGAAGGATGACATAAGACCGCTGATCCCCGTAGCCGCTGAGACTCAGGTTGATTTGCAAAATCGGTCTGAGGATCAAGTCCTAGCTCGGCAGGATACTTCGGGACACAAAAAGCGGCGTGCTCAGTCCTCGAGACTCGGGTTCGGTGCGGCCGACCAACCTGAGGATCAAAATCTCCTCGGAAACTGTATTGCACTTAAAATTTTCTACATAGAATAGGCAATGAAGTAGCCCCCGAGACACTGGTCGGGTGGCAACACCAGATCAGGGGATTGATGTGCCCCTTTAATATTTGTAAATAATAAGCCCGAAGCCCAGTAGCCCCCGAGCCTTAATGCGGGCACGGGAGGCCGAATTAAGGATCGATATCCATAGTAAAATCACAAATTATGTGTAATGACTCTATGTATCCAAGTACTTTACGTCATTAATGCTCGGATCCGCATTGTACAAAACTTTGTTGACCGACCATCGGCTTCCACCTCCTCGGCCAATAGCCGAGGAGTGTTTGTCCTACTTTATAAAGCCTTTATGAGGGCAAAGTTTTACAACAAACAAGGCAATTTGGCCATACGGTTTTATAAACAAAGGTACGCGGAGAGACATGTTATATTACTGTTTAACAGAAGAAATGTCTTCCAGAGAAAATAGTCCCGCTATCGGTTCCTTTCTTTGGGTTGTCATGCTAAGCATGATCATGAAACCTCTGCTCCAATGTAAGAGCAAAATATCGAGGATTTAGTTTGGGAGGCCAGTTAATAGCCCCCGATAGTGTTCGGCGACAGTCGAGGTCAAGCCGAAAACACTTCGGTCAATGAATGGCCCGTCATTTAATATAGTCATCGGATCGCTGACCAGTTTACACCTATTGTGACAGTCAGTTTTCGGCTTTCTGCACTGAGGTGCTTGACCATGCGAGCTGGAAGCACAATCGCAGTGGTTCTCCCTTTGCACACCTAGCCGAACAAAGCGGAACGTAGGAGGCAAGCGCGGGAGCCGGGCAACCCAACTATTGACCAAAGACACAATTCGAAAATGATGCGTATATAGCAATATCCGAGAATGTTTTTGCCGAATCTCAAAAGGTGTCCGGCGTTGCACTGCGAGACTTGTGCTGAAAACACACAAATAGTTTAAAAGTGCCATGGGCTCGAAAAGCCAAAAAACTTATTCAAAAGATTAATGTACGAACTAGATCAAGTGTTCGGTGCCAATCCGAAAATTGGACTTTAGAAAAAAAAGGTGCTTCTGCCGTGCTTTAACATGACACATCCTATCTCAAAACTTCAAGCGGGTCAGCCTACGGCTTCAACCTCCTATCCCGAAGGCGGAGTACTTCTTACTAGGCCAGTTTAGCAAACTAAACTCTAGCGGCTTTGAGAGAGAAATTAGGCTCCCCGGCTAGTGACTGCACACTTGTGTCGAAAAAAGGAGTGATAAATAATAATAAAAACTTTGCAACGGCTAGGAAGACAAACACTTAGTATGAAACGGCTCAAGTAAACATAAGAGCCCCCAAGTGACTTGGGTAAAAGTTGACTATATAATGTAAGGTGACATGTAGAATGCCTTCTAGCCGGATTGTAGATCGTTTGTCGTAGCTGACCTTTTCGCTTCAATCTCTGGATCTAATAGTCCAGAGTGTGTCCGAATACCCTCGCGGTTATAAAAACCGGGGCATGCGTGGAGACCAGGCGTAGGGGTCATTAGTGCTTTATCAGACAAGTGCCCAACTAGTTATGTTATATTACATGGTTAGTAAGAAACATCTTCCAGGGAGAATAGTTCTGTTAGGGGTTCCTTTCCCTGGGAGGCATGCCCTAAAGTGCATGTCCGGACTGCAAAAAGAGCAGAAAAACATCTGGGGGCAGGTAAATAAATAGGTAAGAAATCATCTTTTAGTTCACCGACCGAGTATTCCCTTAAGAACGCTAGCTTTCGGCTTCACCCATTCTGAGGTACACATCCGACTGACCTGGCAGTAACAATCACAGAGGTGCTCCCTTTACCACCTAGCCAAACAATCAGGAACGTAGGGGTAAGCACAGGAGCCAGGCAACCCAGCTGGGCCAAAACTTAAGTCATATCGATGCATATAATGGTGAATAAAAGGTACATGCGGAAGTGTGACACATGTGTTGGGCATAAAGCCCGAATTAATAAGCTTCTGTTAAAGAAGCCCCCAGGTATAATGAGCGCGGGTAGCGCGTCAAGTGTGTGCGAACAAAGTTTCGACAAGGAAGATTTTTACAAGCAACTTTTTTCCAAGAAAGTATAATGCTTGGTCGAACCGAACACAAGTTAGAAATTTTAAAACTTTGAGCATGAAGGCAACTTAGCTGGTTAATATGTTCGGTATTGACGATGCGGTCCGAGCTTGATGCGGGACAAGGTTCCATCCCCCAAGCCGGTCCCGAGGTGGCGGAGCAAAGAGCTCGGCACTGTGAAGTAGTGACATAGCATGGTCAATGCAGGACGGCAGAGTGATGTCGAAGTCCCTGGCATGGGGTAATGAAGTGTTGACGAAGCCCCCCATCCAGCCGAGGTGACGTCAAAGGATATAGTCCGACTGGATCATTTTCCTGTGCATAAAAAATAGTGCAAACCAGAGATAATAGTAAAAAAAATCGTTGCATAATAAATAATTTATGCAAAGTGAGTAATAAAATAAATATGGCCTGGCGCCGAAGTCGATGTCGATGCAGGTCGTCGGCGTAATGCAATAAAGGCATGGCAAAGCCTGGATTCACAGGTTGGTCCGAGTTCTGGATGCGGCGTTCGCCGGACTATGTATGGAAACTGACCGAACCATCATGCGACCGTCGATAATGCGGCCACCATTTGATAGACCTGTGTACATATGATGGACAAACCAGAGTAATAATTCCTTGGGAAAAATTAACCCAAACAAGCAAACAGAAATACTAGGATTAATAGCACCTGGTTTATTTGTTGTAGCAATCCGAAGGAAGGTGATTCCCAAAATTGGGACTCGATCCGCGCACCCATTGCCTGGTCGGCTAGTGACGCCGAAGTGTCCGGAGTAGGTTGATGAAGAGATGGCGAAGCCCTCGATCCAGCCGAGATGTCGAAGTAGGTCGGCGTGGTGGACACCAGCTTGAAGAAGCAATAGTGCGGCCCTGCCGATGCAGGTCATGACGCGGTCGATGCCGGCTTGATGAAGCGACCGCGTGGCGATGCAGGTGTGCCCGCTCCATGTAATTCGTGGGGCGGCGATATTGGTGACGATTTATCCTTCGCGATGCCGAACTATTGTTCGGCTGGCCAAGATGATGATCCGAAGAAATTGAGCTCGGCTCAACAAAGCGACGACGTGTCTAACGCAGGTCGACCGCCGTGGAGTGATGTTGTCAGGCTGGTTTGACACCGCCGCGACGGTGAAGTTCATATTGCAAAAATACTTTTAATACTACTGGGATGTGTTTGAGAATAAAACACAACACCCCTTACGAAAACTTCCTTCAAAAAGGATGTCCGAGATCCCGTTCATAAAGAAGATGAATTCGGGTCAGATTCGTTCTCGCGCAGGAAACAGATCCAAAAAGTGATGCACTAATCGGAAGTTTCCCGGAGTTTGGACGGTCGGATCGAGCTGAATTTTTGGCAGGTGGTAGATATGGGAATTCCGCAGTAAATCAACGGTTGGATCATCCAAAGGACATTCGAGCTAGATGCTGGATACCACGCCCTAAACTCATCCGGATTCTCGTCCAGATTCAACAGGGCTCCGGTATATCGGAGATTGCCGGAGATTCCTCCATCGGAACTCGATGGAATTTTTGCAGGGTTGTTGTAGACTTAATTCCGCAAAATTCCACCTAAGTAATCGTTTAAGCAACACTCGAGGAGGCAGTGACGGCGGATACAAGTTTGCTGTCCAGAAAAACAGCTCGGTCGCCTGAGGGCAATGTTGACGTTGAGCCCCCGAGCTCCATGGATGACTCCTCCATGATCTTGATAGAGATCAGAGTTGGTGTTGATGAAGGCCTTCATCCGAACATGACGATCGGTGGTAGGCCGCAGTCCTCGGTCAAGCCAAGGTGACCAGTCGAGCTGGTGACGAAGAAGCCGGCGTCGCAGTTGACCTGCAGTCGAGCCATTGATCCTTTCGCCGATCACACAGCGGAAGTCTCAATGAAAGCACCAATGTCGGTGTCAAAACTGGCAGATCTCGGGTAGGGGGTCCCAAGCAGTGCGTCTTAGGATCAATGGTAACAGGAGACAAGGGACACGATGTTTTACCCAGGTTCGGGCCCTCTTGATGGAGGTAAAACCCTACGTCCTGCTTGATTGATATTGATGATGTGGGTATTACAAGAGTAGATCTACCACGAGATCAAGGAGGCTAAACCCTAGAAGCTAGCCTATGGTATGATTGTTGTTGTATATGTCTATCGACTAGCCTGGCCCTAGTTTATATAATGCACCAAAGGCCTAGGATAACAAGAGTTCTAGCCGAATACGCCGGTGGGGGAGGAGTCCTTGTCTTGATCGCCAAGCCTTGTTGATTCTTCCTTGTATGCGGCAGCTGTCCGGACTGGCCCATGAGTATACGACCATGGGGGTCCTCGGCCCAATCCAACTGATCGGGAGACGACGCGTTGAGTACCCCCTAGTCCAGGACACCGTCACTACCTAACATATTTATCAACGTAATTTTCTTTATTGTGGCATGAATGTTCAGTTTCAAAAGATTCAAGACAAAAGTTTAATATTGACATAAAAATAATAGTACTTCAAGCATACTAACAAAGCAATCATGTCTTCTCAAAATAACACGGCCAAAGAAAGTTCATCCCTACAGAATCATATAGTTTGGCTATGCTCCATCTTCGTCACACAAAAATATTCAAATCATGCACAACTTTGGTTTCAGCCAAGCAATTGTTTCATACTTTAGTATTCTCAAACTTTTTCAACTTCGCGCAATACATGAGCGTGAGCCATGGACATAGCACTATAGGTGGAATAGAACGGTGGTTGTGGAGAATACAAAAAGAGGGAGATGGTCTCACATCAACTAGGCGTATCAATGGGCTATGGAGATGCCCATTAATAGATATCAATGTGAGTGAGTAGGGATTGCCATGCAACGGATGCACTAGAGCTATAAATGTATGTAAGCTCAAAAAGAAACTAAGTGGGTGTGCATCCAACTTTCTTGCTCATGAATACCTAGGGAATTTTAAGGAAGCCCATCATTGGAATATACAAGCCAAGTTCTATAATGAAAAATTCCCACTAGTATATGAAATTGAGAAAATAAGAGATTCTCTATCATGAAGATCATGGTGCTACTTTGAAGCACAAGTGTGGTAAAAGGATAGTAGCATTGTCCCTTCTTTCTTTTTCTCTCCTTTTTTTGATTGACTTCTTTGGCCTCTTTTTTTTTCTCACATGGGACAATGCTCTAATAATGATGATCATCACACTTCTATTTACTTACAACTCGAAGAATTACAACTCGATGCTTAGAACAAAATATGACTCTATATGAATGCCTTCGGTGGTGTTCCGGGATGTGCAATGAATCAAGAGTGACATGTATGAAAGAATTATGAACGGTGGCTTTGCCAAAAATACGATGTCAACTACATAATCATGCAAAGCAATATGACAATAATGAAGCGTGTCATAATAAATGGAACGGTAGAAAGTTGCATGGCAATATATCTTGGAATGGCTATGGAAATGCCATAATAGGTACGTATGGTGGCTGTTTTGAGGAAGGTAAATGGTGGGTGACGGTGTCCTGGACTAGGGGGTACTCACCACGTCGTCTCCCGATCAGTTGGATTGGGCCGAGGATCCCCATTGCCGTATACTCATGGGCCAGTCCGAACAGTTGCCGCATACAAGGAAGATTCCACAAGACTTGGCGATCAATACAAGGACTCCTCCCCCACCTGCGTATTCGGCTAGGACTCTTGTTATCCTAGGCCTCTGGTGCATTATATAAACCGAGGCCAGGCTAGTCGATAGACATATACAACAACAATCATACCATAGGCTAACTTCTAGGGTTTAGCCTCTCTGATCTCGTGGTAGATCAACTCTTGTACTACCCATATCATCAATATTAATCAAGCAGGACGTAGGGTTTTACCTCCATCGAGAGGGCCCGAACCTGGGTAAAACATCGTGTCCCTTGCCTCCTGTTACCATTGATCCTAAGACGCACTGCTTGGGACCCCCTACCCGAGATCCGCCGGTTTTGACACCAACATTGGTGCTTTCATTGAGAGTTTCGCTGTGTGTTCGGCAAAAGGTCGATGGCTCACCTGCAAATCAACTGCGACTGCGGCATCTTCATCACCAGCTCGGCTGGTCACCTTGGCTTAACCAAGGACTGCGCCCTACCTCTGATCGTCATGTTCAGATGAGGGCCTTCATCAACATCAACTCCGATCTCTATCAAGATCATGGAGGTATCATCCAGGGAGCCCGGGGGCTCAACGTCAACATTGCCCTCAGGAGACCGTACTGTTTTTCTGGACAGCGGACTTGTGTGTGCCGCCACCGCTTCCTCGGGTGTCGTTTTAACGATCGCTTCGGTGGAATTGTGCGGAATTAAGTCTACAACAACCCTGCAAAAGTTTCGTCGAGTTCCGATGGAGGAATCTCCGGCAATCTCCGATATACCGGAGCCCTATTGAATCTGGACGAGAATCCGGACGAGTTTAGGGCGTGGTATCCAGCATCTAGCTCGGATGTCCTTTGGAGGATCCAACCGTTGATTTGCGGCGGAATTCCCATATCTACCACCTGCCAAAAATTCGGCTCGATCCGACCGTCCAAACTCCGGGAAACTTCCGATTAGTGCATCACTTTTTGGATCTGTTTTGTGCGCGAGAACGAATCCGACCCGAATTCATCTTCTTTATGAACGGGATCTCGGACATCCTTTTTGAAGGAAGTTTTCGTATGGGGTGTTGTGTTTTATTCTCAAACACATCCCTGTAGTATTAAAAGTATTCTTGCAATACAAACTTCACCGTCGCGCCGGTGTCAAACCAGCCCGACAACATCACTCCACGGCGGCCGACCTGCGTTAGACACATCGTCGCTTTGTTGAGCTGGACTCAATTTCTTCGGATCATCATCTCGGCCAGCCGAACGATAGTTCGGCATTGTGAAGGATAAATCGTCACCAACATCGCCGCCCCACGGATTACACGGAGCGGGCACACCTGCATCGCCACACGGTCACTTCATCAAGCCGGCATCGACCACGTCACGACCTGCATCGCTGGAGTGGGGGCTTCATTATCTCTTCATCAACCTACTCCGGAGACTTCGGCGTCGCTGGCCGACCAGCTACGTCACGTTAGCTGGACCGAGGGCTTTGCCTCGGCGAGCCAACCTTTGCCAGCATCGCCATGCCGTTGCTTTATCTCCCATCAGGCGATAGGTGTGCGGATCGAGTCCCAATTTTGGGAATCACCTTTCTTCGGATTGCTACAACAAATAAGCCAGGTGCTATTAATCCTAGTATTTTTTGCTTGTTAGGGTTCATTTTTCCCAATGAATTATTACTCTGGTTTGTCCGTCATATGTACGCAGGTCTATCAAATGGTGGACGCATTAACGACGGTCGCATGGTGGTTCGGTCAGTTTCCGTACATAGTCCGGCGAACGCCGCATCCGGAACTCGAACCGACCTGTGAATTCAGGCCTTGCCATGCCTTTACCGCATCACGCCGCCGCCCTGCATCGAGATTGACTTCGGCGCCAGGCCATATTTCTTTTATTACTCACTTTGCATAAATTATTTGTTATGCAATGAATTTTTTATTACTATTATCTCCGGTTTGCACTATTTTTTGTGCATAGGAAAATGATCCAGCCGGACTATATCCTTTGGCTTCACCTCGGCTGGACGGGAGGCTCCATCAACACTTCATTACCCCATGCCAGGGACTTCGGCATCACTCTGCCGTCCTGCATTGACCATGCTATGTCACCACTTCACAGGGCCGAGCTCTTTGCTCCGCCACCTCGGGACCGGCTTGGGGGATGGAACCTTGTCCCGCATCAAGCTCGGACCGCATCGTCAATACCGAACATATTAACCAGCTAAGTTGCCTTCATGCTCAAAGTTTTAAAATTTCTAACTTGTGTTCGGTTCGACCAAGCATTATACTTTCTCGGAAAAAAGTTGCTTGTAAAAATCTTCCTTGTCGAAACTTTGTTCGCACACACTTGACGCGCTACCCGCGCTCATTATACCTGGGGGCTTCTTAACAGAAGCTTATTAATTCGGGCTTTATGCCCAACACATGTGTCACACTTCCGCATGTACCTTTTATTCACCATTATATGCATCGATATGACTTAAGTTTTGGCCAAGCTGGGTTGCCTGGCTCCTGTGCTTACCCCTACGTTCCCGATTGTTCGGCTAGGTGGTAAAGGGAGTACCTCTGCGATTGTTACTGCCGGGTCAGCCGGATGTGTACCTCAGACTGGGTGAAGCCGAAAGCTAGCGTTCTTAAGGGAATACTCGGTCGGTGAACTAAAAGATGATTTCTTACCTATTTATTTACCTGCCCCCAGATGTTTTTCTGCTCTTTTTGCAGTCCGGACATGCACTTTAGGGCATGCCTCCCAGGGAAAGGAACCCCTAACGGAACTATTCTCCCTGGAAGATGTTTCTTACTAACCATGTAATATAACATAACTAGTTGGGCACTTGTCTGATAAAGCACTAATGACCCCTACGCCTGGTCTCCACGCATGCCCCGGTTTTTATAACCGCGAGGGTATTCGGACACACTCCGGACTATTGGGTCCAGAGGTTGAAGCGAAAAGGTCCGCTACGACAAACGATCTACAATCCGGCTAGAAGGCATTCTACATGTCACCTTACATTATATAGTCAACTTTTACCCAAGTCGCTTGGGGGCTCTTATGTTTATTTGAGCCGTTTCATACTAAGTGTTTCTCTTCCTAGCCATTGCAAAGTTTTTATTATTATTTATCACTCCTTTTTTCGACACAAGTGTGTAGTCACTAGCCAGGGAGCCTAATTTCTCTCTCAAAACCGCTAGAGTTTAGTTTGCTAAACTAGCCTAGTAAGAAGTACTCTGCCTTCGGGATAGGAGGTTGAAGCCGTAGGCTGACCCGCTTGAAGTTTTGAGATAGGATATGTCATGTTAAAGCACGACAGAAGCACCTTCTTTTTCTAAAGTCCAATTTTCGGATTGGCACCGAACACTTGATCTAGTTCGGACATTAATCTTTTGAATAAGTTTTTTGGATTTTCGAGCCCATGGCACTTTTAAACTATTTGTGTGTTTTCAGCACAAGTCTCGCAGTGCAACGCTGGACACTTTTTGAGATTCGGCAAAAACATTCTCGGATATTGCTATATATGCATCAGTTTCGAATTGTGTCTTCGATCAATAGTTGGGTTGCCCGGCTCCCACGCTTGCCTCCTACGTTCCGCTTTGTTCGGCTAGGTGTGCAAAGGGAGAACCACTGCGATTGTGCTTCCAGCTCGCATGGTCAAGCACCTCAGTGGAGAAAGCCGAAAACTGACTGTCACAATAGGTGTAAACTGGTCAGCGATCCGATGACTATATTAAATGACGGGCCATTCATTGGACGAAGTGTTTCCGGCTTGACCTCGACTGTCGCCGAACACTATCGGGGGCTATTAACTGGCCTCCCAAACTAAATCCTCGATATTTTGCTCTTACATTGGAGCAGAGGTTTTATGATCATGCTTAGCATGACAACCCAAAGAAAGGAACCGATAGCGGGACTATTTTCTTTGGAAGGCATTTCTTCTGGTAAACAGTAATATAAGATGTCTCTCCGCGTACCTTTGTTTATAAAACCGTATGGCCAGATTGCCTTGTTTCTTGTAAATCTTTGCCCTCATAAAGGCTTTATAAAGTAGGACAAACACTCCTCGGCTATTGGCCGAGGAGGTGGAAGCCGATGGTCGGTCAACAAAGTTTTGTACAATGCGGATCCGAGCATTAATGACGTAAAGTACTTGGATACATAGAGTCATTAAACATAATTTGTGATTTTACTAGGGATATCGATCCTTAATTCGGCCTCCCGTGCCCGCATTAAGACTCGGGGGCTACTGGGCTTCGGGCTTATTATTTACAAATATTAAAGGGGCACATCGATCCCCTGATCTGGTATTGCCACCCGACCAGTGTCTCGGGGGCTACTTCATTGCCTGTTCTATGCAGAAAATTTTAAGTGCAATACAGTTTCTGAGGAGATTTTAATCCTCAGGTTGGTCGGCCGCACCCAACCTGAGTCTTGAGTACTGAGCACGCCGCTTTTTGTGTCCCGAAGTATTCTGCCGAGCTAGGACTTGATCCTCAGACCGATTTTGCAAATCAACTTGAGTCTCAGCAGCTACGGGGATCAGCGGTCTTATGTCATCCTTCATGGGCATCTCGGGTTTTAGACCGATACCCACCTTGAGGGCTACTGGCTATGTATCTCAGCAGAGAATAAATTGCACCAGTCAAATTTTTTTTTGACAAAAATCGGCCCACATTCGTGGTGGTGCACCACCTTGGAAGCAGTCCGGCATAAAGCTCGGACGCTAGTGGTTGGCTCCATAGAGGGCATTTCCGGCATTGAGCTCGGCTAAATTCCTCCAAACTTCTTTGAATCAAGGTGATTTACGACACCTCGGATACAGTCCGGCGTTGGAGCTCGGATACATAGTCCGGCGTTGGAGCTCGGATACCGTCCGACGTTTGAGCTCGGATACATAGTTCGGCGATAGAGCTGGGAAGCAGTCTGGCGTTGGTGCTCGGCTGCAAAAGTTACCTCGAGTGCAGTCCGGCGTTAGAGCTCGGACGCAAGAGAACACTGCCTCATGGGAATAACTTCAAACCCGAGGCATGGCATAAAAATAACAAGGCATTGATAAAGGCTAGAAACTTAAAGGGGCTCCTCGGATACCCGACATATAAACTCGTCGAATACATTTCGGCGATCCTCAAGATAGAAGATGAGAAGACTTGTTGAACCAGTTTTCAAGACCGATGACCGAAGATGAAGAATAGTTCGGAAGAATCGAGGAGCGTCCCCAACTTGAAGACCGGTTCAGGGGGCTACTGACGGTGTCCTGGACTAGGTGGTACTCACCACGTCGTCTCCCGATCAGTTGGATTGGGCCGAGGATCCCCATGGCCGTATACTCATGGGCCAGTCCGGACAGTTGCCGCATACAAGGAAGGTTCCACAAGACTTGGCGATCAAGACAAGGACTCCTCCCCCACCGGCGTATTCGGCTAGGACTCTTGTTATCCTAGGCCTCTGGTGCATTATATAAACCGAGGCCAGGCTAGTCGATAGACATATACAACAACAATCATACCATAGGCTAGCTTCTAGGGTTTAGTCTCTCTGATCTCGTGGTAGATCAAATCTTGTACTACCCATATCATCAATATTAATCAAGCAGGACGTAGGGTTTTACCTCCATCGAGAGGGCCCAAACCCGGGTAAAACATTGTGTCCCTTGCCTCCTGTTACCATTGATCCTAATATGCACTGCTTGGGACCCCCTACCCGAGATCCGCCGGTTTTGACACCGACTGTGGGTGTATAGCACCGGCGAAAGTTGTGCGGCACAAGAAAGGCTAGCAATGGTGGAAGGGCGAGAGTGCGTATAATCCATGGACTCAACATTAGTCATAAAGAATTCACATACTTATTGCAAAAATCTACAAGTCATCAGAACCAAGCACTACGCGCATGCTCCTAGGGGAAGGGTTGGTAGGAGTTAACCATCGCGCGATCCCGACCTCCACGCATAAGGATGACAATCAAAGAGATATCTCATGCTTCAAATTTGTTACACAACGGCTACCATACGTGCATGCTACGGGAATCACAAGCCCAACACAAGTATTTATCAAATTCACAATTACTCTACTAGCATGAATCTAATATCACCATCTTCATATCTCAAACAATCATCAAGAATCAAACTTCTCATAGTATTCAACGCACTTTTTATGAAAGTTTTTATTATATCCATCTTGGATGCCTATCATATTAGGGCTAGTTTTATAACCAAAGAAAATTACCATGCTGTTCTAAAAGACTTTCAAAATAATATAAGTGAAGCATGAGAGTTCAACAATTTCTATAAAATAAAGCCACCACCGTGCTCTAAAAAGATATAAGTGAAGCACTAGAGCAATTTTGTCTAGCTCAAAAGATATAAGTGAAGCACATAGAGTATTCTAATAAATCACGATTCATGCTTGTCTCTCCCAAAAGGTGTGGACAGCAAGGATGAATGTGGTAAACTAAAAATTAAAGACTCAAATCATACAAGATGCTCCAAGCAAAACACATATCATGTGGTGAATAAAAATATAGCCTCAAGTAAAGTTACCGATAGACGAAGACGAAAGAGGGGATGCCTTTCGGGGAATCCCCAAGCTTAGGCTTTTGGTTGTCCTTGAATTTTACCTTGGGATACTTGGGCATCCCCAAGCTTAGGCTCTTGCCACTCCTTATTCCATAGTCCATCAAATCCTTACGCAAAACTTGAAAACTTCACAACGCAAAACTTCAACAGAATATCTCATGAGCCCCCTTAGTATAAGAAAATAAATCACCACTTTAAGGTACTATTGTGAAATCATTCTTTATTTATATTGGTGTAAAACCTACTGTATTCGAACTTCTATATGGTTCATACCCCCCGATACTACTCATAGATTCATCAAAACTAGCGGGGTTACCCGCGCATTTGCGCGGCTAGATTTATAAAATTTAGAATTTCATACCTTAATTAGAAGCTATATTCTGCGTGTTAAATAATTTTGCATTTTTAAATAAACATGGTATAGTACCATTGAGGTAATTTATTTCACTTCTAAGGTGTGTTAAAACTGACATTTTTTATTGATAATGAATTATATATAACTACTAAATACAAATATGTTTATTTGAAAAGGTACACTTTGAACTCAAACATATTATCGTCGAATGCATGTATTTATATGTATGCTTGGAGAATCCTTTTTGTTTCTCTGCATTAATGTATTATATATGTGTTGTTTTATTGGGAATGTGTACTACTATGTTTGAAGCATTTTTGATTCTTTCCTTATGGAAATTGGAACATTATATAAGCTCAATGACAATGTGAAGTAGCTGTTCTATATACAGTAGTACGAAATGTGTAGTCATTTTGATTTTGATTTTTTGATAGAGAACTTTATTCATTGTTTTGAAGTAGATTATCTTTATTGGTGTATATGTTTTTTGTTTGCGAATGCCGTATATGTTGTTTGTACTTTACTCCCATCTTCATGGTTCAATAAGCCTGTCAACATTTAATTTTTGAGTATTTTTTACATGCTCCCTCTTACCCCCTCTTTTCACATGGAAGGTAAGAAGGTAAAAGTAAATCAGACCACTACTTACTCAAATCAATGGTTCATATCTATCATAAACTCTTACGTCTCATGTTAAAAGGGGAGGTAAGAGGGAGCATGCTAAAATTTGCCTTAACTTTTATATGATTGTGCCTACTCCAATGTGTATCGTTGCTCGACATCTCATTAGTAAGCATCATGGATTATTGGCCCTATTTACATGCTGGCTAACTTACTTTTTTTATCCAGTTTCACCTCTGTAATTCACTATAGTAGACCCTAGGTTTGAGAATTAGATTTTGATTACGCATTACTTTCCTTGGTGTCTCATACCCAAGTTGTTGTGGTTTCGATGTAATTTATGAGGATTTGTGGTTTCCCATGTCAATGATGAGGGGAAGTTCATCATCTCATCCAATATAGCTTAGTGATATTAGTGTGCCCTTAAAAAAAGATATTAGTGTGTAGAACTTGTGCGCATTTGATTTAGTAAGCAATTGTATGCTCTGCTAGATTTATTGTAAACTTCCCTCCACAAAAAATGATACAGTGAAACTAATATATTACATTACTTTGAAGAAATCATGAAATACGTAAAAAGATAATAAAACAAATGGAAAACGTTGTTATATTAAATTTCACACATTTTAATTTAAGTTCTGGTTAGAACAGGTTAATGGAGGCCTGAATTTTCTAATTCAAAGTACAGATGCAATGGGAAAAAACTGAAGCACAAATCACTTTTGACATGAGCGCATGCAAAGCTATCCAGATTTTTGAAATAAATGCTACTCTGATTGCTCGCTGTAGCCATAGGTTCTGATACATATTCATATCTACGCTTCTTTGATCATAATGCTTTATATCTCCACCGCTAAGTATGATTTGGTAAAAAGTAAGTGGTAGGATTGTTACAAATGAGCATATGGTTTATCGAACATCTTTCACGGGTCCAGCAGGCCATTTAGCGTCCTTGACATTGGCTGAATGTTCCGATAAAGATTGTGCCATTGTTGTTTGTCCTCGATTAGCATTGCTGAGTCCGTGTATGCATGTATGTATACTCATGTCTTATATGCATTCGACTCCTAACAGATTATTGTAGGCTTATAGACTATACATGGTGAGTTTCCTAGGACAATATAACCTTCTGTATGTTCTTGTGAAGCATTCAAGCATGTGGTTGACCTGGACAATAAATCGTAAGGTTCCTTGTAGGTATGTTACAGTAATACACTCATATGTATAGGATGTGTGGCTTGCCTGATCCGTCCGTATATGCTCCTATCTGTGTTCTCAGCGTTTGTGTCATTGCTACCATCTATCGAGGGTAGTGCTGCCACCAATGGCACCGACACACGATACTACGGAGGTCAGTCAAGTAGGATCTCATTCTGCCAACTGTCATCTCCTCCATCACAAAGGCCAAGAAAGCCCCTGGTCGCCAATGGAAGGAGAGATCCATGATTCGGCTGCTGCATCTCTTTTTCGCGTGCGCTGGAGCTACCCATATTGGTGACAATGAGGCCGAGAATCTTGCCATGTCGCGTGGTGCTTCTTGCTTGCAATGGCGATCACAACAGCCTATGGGATCAGCGACGCCTCTAGTTACTTCGAAGTTGCGCTAGCCGGACTTCGCTTCCTAGCATCCAAAATTCCGCCAACAACCTGGTCGTGTCTTGCCTGTTGCTTCATGCTTGTGACCCTGATCTCTTCCTAGCATCCAAAACTCCGCCGACAACCTGGCCGTGTTCGCATGGTGCTTTGTCCTTGAGACCCCGATCTCGACAGCTATGGGATCAGCCACGCCTTGAGTTACTTGGCCTTGGCCGTCGTGCTCGCTCAAATCCTCTTACAAGCATCCAAAACTCCGCCGATAATTGGGTCGTGTCTTGCGTGCTTCTTGATGCTTGCGACCCTGGTCTCTTCCTAGCATCCAAAACTCCGCCAACAACTTGGCCGTGTCCTGCAAGGTGGCATTGGTGCGTCATGCTTGCGACCCCGATCTCGACAGCCTATGGGATCAACCCCGTCATGCTTGCCCAACTCCTCTTCCTAGCATCCAAAATTCTGCTGTGCCTGATGCATTAGTGATGCATCACGTATGGGACCGAGCAACATCCCACCATAATATATGTACCTAAAATATTCCTGCGGATGAGGTACTACGTGAGAGAATATTTGACTTTTTTTATTTAGGAAAGAGAAAGGGCTAGACCTTGTTTTGTAGTATATCTTTTTATACTTGCAAATTTATGCGTGCATGTTCCCTTACGTGGAAAGACATACCCATATGTTTTTTTGTTTTCTATAATGTTTTTTTCTATAATGTTGCTAAGCACGTAACGTAAGCTAATGGGAGACTTGTTTCACGATCATAACTCGTCTTTTTTTTTTCATCTTTTCATTAACACATGTTTATACGTGTCGGTTCAATACGCATAGCTAAGCACGTAACGTAATATATTTAAATCTCAACCGTAGGTATTACTAATCAACGATGCATATTATTTTAGCGTATGTAGAATAACACGGTGTCTTGTTACTAATCAACGCAACAAAGGGGTTGTCAATCCCTTCACGGTCACTCGCAAAAGTGAGATCTGATAGAGATAATAAAGTAAATATTTTTGGTATTTTTGGTTTATATATTGAAATTAAAGATTGCAAAATAGTAGATCGAAAACTAGCAAGATGTAAACGAGATTCAATAATATGGAAAAGAGACTCGGGGCCATAGGTTTCACTAGTGGCTTCTCTCGAGATAGCATACATTACGGTGGGTGAACAAATTACTGTCGAGCAATTGTTAGAAAAGTGCATAATTATGATGACATCTAAGGCAATGATCATGAACATAGGCATCACGTCCGTGTCAAGTGGACCGACTCCTGCCTGCATCTACTACTATTACTCCACACATCGACCGCTATCCAACATGCATCTAGAGTATTAAGTTCATAAGAACGGAGTAACGCGTTAAGAAAGATGACATGATGTAGAGGAATTAACTCAAGCAATATTATAAAAACCCCATCTTTTTATCCTCGATGGCAACAATACACACTACAAAAAAAAGACACATCTGTGACATTTTGGGCCGAACGAAATTTTTTCTTTCATACTTATGACACTTCTATGACGATAATTGTGACAAAACCCGGTATCATCATAGATGTGGTGGGCTCCTACTTCTATGACAAAAAATCATGACAGAAAATGGGCTTTTCGTCCTGGGCAGGTCGGAGACGCAGCTACATGACATTCTTTGGGCCGTCCATGATGGAAAAAACCATGGTAGAAGCGAGGGCGAGGAAAATTTCGGGGAGTTCCCGGTTACGGTGGGTGGTCGGGGGCCGAGCGATGCGCGTTTCTCTCGTACACGTACTCGTGTGTGTGCGAGGTGTTGGGCTCTAACTGAACCCGAGCGAGGCGTCGCCTAACTGAACCCGAGCGATTGCACTGCAGGATACACGTTACTGAAACTGAGCGATCGATCGATGGCTGTTAACTGAACCCGATCGAGCGATTCCTTTGCTACTGCTGCTAACTGAAGCCGATCAGTGTTGCCTCTAGATGAACAGTGAGCATTGCGCGGGGGGGGGGGGGGGGGTGGGGGGTTGGATGAATAGTGAGCGGTGGGGATGGATGAACAGGACCCCGTGGTGTTGCCTCTGGATGAACATGACCCCGATCGATTGAGCCGGTTGGGGTTGGATGAACAGGACCCTGTGGATGGCTGGATGAACAAGACGACCCCGTGGAGGGCTGGATGAACAGTAGATGGTGGAGGGGTGGATGAACAATAGCCTGTGGAGGGGTGGTTGAACAGTAGCCGATGGAGTAGCGCGTGGTGGAGGCTGGATGAACAGGAGCCCGTGGATGAACAGTCGTAGGTGGAGGCTGGAGGAGGTCGACGGTGGATGGACAGTAGCCCGTGGAGGCTGGAGAAGGTCGACGGTGGATGAACAGTAACCCGTGGAGGCTGGAGGAGGTCGACGGTGGAGATGAACAGTACCCCGTGGAGTCCTGTTTTGCGGTACGCCACGCCGCTCCCGATGAACAGGACCCCCGTTTCGACTGTAGTGCTCCAACACAAGTCCGTTTCCTCCGTTTTGCGGTACGCCACACCCTTCCCGATCAACAAGACCCCGTTTCGATCGTAGGAGGTCCAACACAAGTCCGTTTCCTTTGTTTTGCGGTATGCCAGACCCCACCCGATGAACAGGATCCCGTTTCGAACGTGGCCGGTCGAACACAAGGCCATTTCCTCTGTTCTGTGGTACGCCCGGGCTCGTTTCCATCGCCTGTTCCGTCTAAGCCCTCCCAATGAACACGACGACGCATTCTGTTCCGACCCAACCGGTTGGCTCCCCATGAACACGACGATGACGCTGTTTCTCCGTTCCGACCTAGCCGGTTGGCTCCCCATGAACACGACGATGACGCTGTTTCTCCATTCCGACCTAGCCATGTACTAGAGCCCTGGCTGTACGTATGCGCGAGTAGGCATTCGAGACCCCACCCGTATGTACGTACGTGGCCGTATTTTCTTTCTTGCACACTGGCCGCTGTACGTACGTGTACATGCTATGTGTGTGCCTCTACTACGACACGTGCACGCCTCTACATCCACCAGTATGTACGTACACGTTCGTGACCAGAATGACAACGCTATGTACGCTTCGACCAGGTGGGTCCCGACTGTCAGGCACTTCCTTACGTGCGAAGATGTAGCTGGTGGGTCCCAGCAGTCAGGGGGGCAAATTGTTTTTTTGCCCGGACGCACTTCCCTGCGTGTGAAGATGTAGCTGGTGGGTCCCAGCAGTCAAGGGGGTAAGGTTTTTTTTGTGAAATACGATGGCCCTTCTGATGGGCCCCTGCTATCAGGTGGAGGAATAATTATTTTGCGCGTAATAAGGAGGCACTTCCTTGCGGACGCCGTGGACCCAGCTGCCAGCCTCTCCACGTATAGTACTCTTCCGACGAAGTTGTTCCTTGACCATGTTGATCACACCGCACGGAGAGTACCAGGGCGGTGGACGACGACGAGGCCTAGGAAGGGGACGGCACGGAGCCGGGGAAGACGCGACAGTGGAAGCCCGCGCGGAGAGGAGTACGAAGGTTCACTGGTTCGGTTGCGGTGTGAGGCTGCCATCGCCATAGGGCCTGTCCAGCAGTGGGAATAGTAGGGGGCGGTGAGGCCTCCGTGGCAGCACAACCGGCCATGGGAGGCAGGAGCATGCGGCATGACCGACGCTGGTTTGGGCGGCTGGAGCACGAAGACCAGAGGTTGAAGAAGCACTACTGCCGTTGGATGGACATCGTATGGTCACTGGAGCTAGAATCGTTCATATTGACTAAGTTGACAAAGCCCTCCATCCCCGTCAACTTAGTAGGCCCACAAGTCAGCCTCCCACCAAGGTGAGTCCCAGCTAGCAGGGGGAATATTCATTTTTTGTGCGTAATAAGGATGCACTTCCGGTGGGTCCGAGCTGACAGCGGGGGGAACGTTTTTTCGCGAAATACAGAGGCCCTTCTGGTGGGTCCGAGCTATCAAGTGGAGGAATCATTATTTTGCGCATAATAAGGAGGCATTTCCCTGTGTGGGCCCCTACTGTCAGCCTCTTCTAATGGCTGTTGTTTGTTGACCATGTTGACCTTGCCGCGCCGAGAGCACAAACGCAGTGGACGAGGGTGAGGCCCAGGAAGAGAACCACCCGGAGCTAGCAAAGCCACCGCAGCGAATGCCCACGCTGAGGGGAGTACGAACGCTGACTGGTCGGCTACGGGGTGAGGCTGGCGTCGCCGGAAAATAACATGATGTGTGGGTGGTTAGAGGGATGGCCTAGCGGCAGCACAGCCAGCCACGGGAGGAGGGAGCAGGCAGTCCCGCCGGTGCTAGTTTGGGCGGTTAGAGCAGGAAGATCAGAGATTGAAAAAGCATGGAGGCCGTTGGATGGACATCCAACAGTCACTTCCGTGTGTTGACTAAGTTGACAAAGCCTTGCGTACGCATCAAAAAAATTTAGGACAACGTCATCGTCAACCTAGTGGGCCCAGAAGTCAGCCTCCAAATCTGTGGAAAACATCATACAACCCATTAGCCATTATTTTCAATAATTTATAGCCCATTTGCTAATTCTTAAGGATATTTGAAGCCCATATTCTTTTTATTAGCATTATAGATCATATATTCTGGGCACTGCTAAAAAATTCAATGAAATTTTGCATATTTTGGTGGGGTCCGAACTCTTTTAATCACAAATTTTTGAGTCACATTAGAAATAATTTTCAAAAAGTTATATCAAAATAATATTCAAAAAATAGTTCTCCGCAAAAAAAGAATGAAATTAAAAATCTTAACTAGCAAGATGCCAGTTCGTTCCATGGAACATGAAGATGCATTTGTATGAGTAGCTTATCTTGTGGGAGAAAATATGATATTTTAATGTAATTTCGAGTTGGCTTTGGTTTTTATAAGAGTAGAGAGTAGAGAAATCCTAAACAAAATGATATTTTAATGCAATTGCTGGTTGGCTTTGGTTTAAAAATTTACAGCCCATTTCTTACAACTTATAGCCCATTTTCTGGGGAAGCCCATTTCTTACTACTTAGATCCCTCCTCGTCTTGAAAGATTTGCAGCCCAACAGGGCTGAGAAAAGCAAGTAGGCCTCGGTTTTGGTATTCTCCAAAAAAAAAGAACTGGGCTAGCCATTTTCAGAAAGAAAAATATATCAACTGGGCTTGTCATGTGCTTAATAAAAGTGTAAGCGTGGGCTAGACGGGCCACACACTACAAAAAAATACACTTCCGTGATGATACATGTTTGTCACAGTTGGTCGGTTTTTTGTCATGCATGTACATCCATGACGATTTTATGACAGAATCAAGATAGTCATACCTGTGTTGTCGTAGAGGTGTTCCATGACATTACCAAAATTATCATCACGGAAGTGTCCACTTCCATGATGATAAATCGCGTGTCATAGAAGTGCTTTCGTCAAGGGTGACCGACACGTGGCATCCATCATAACGGAACGCCGTTAAGCTATCGGGTCTGGTTTTGGATCCGATAACCCGTTAACAGCCTCGACCAATGGGGATTTTCCACATGTAAAATCATCATTGGCTGGAGGAAACACGTGCCCGCTCATCGTTGGGACAGATGTCATCCACTCATTGGACAGAAGGCGCCTATGATACATCGACACGTGGCACGGCCCAACAGAGGCCCATTCTTGTGAAAAGGCGGGCCTGTTTGACTTGGTCAAAAGGTGGCGGGCCGGCCAACTGAAAGCCTGTTAATGGCCTGTTCGCATATAGCCCATTTACAGCCCACTAACCCAGGGCCCGTTATGACCTATCCGAATTAGGCCCTGTAGCGTCATATGGGCCGTCCAATATGATTCTAGCCCGTTTTAACTTTCGGCCCATGTATGGCCCATGACGTCTTTCGGCCCATATGAGGCCCTTTGTAACTCTTGGCCCATTACCGGCTCGTGGTGAAACTGGCCCGTAATAAACATTGTATCACTTTATACCCATTAACGACCCATTATTCATTGGGCCGTTTCTAGCCCATGTTATCTTTTGGCCTTCTAAGAGCCCATTTATTCTTGGGCTCATTTCCAGCATTCGGTTACTTATGACCCGTTACTGTCATTTTCTTCTTGTGGGCCAAATTCAGCCCGTTGTTACAGTTGGCCCGTTTGTGTCCCATTAATACATTGGGCCATTTTCATAGCGTCATCAAATATGGCCTATTAATGACGGCCTGTTATGGTTGGCCCATGAACGGACGATTCCAACTCTAGCCCGTTTAAGGCCATAATGCGGTCTGTTATTGGCCCATGTTTGGCCAATCGATCCTATGGCCCATATAAGGGCCATTGATGATATGGCCCGTAGAAGGCCCATTGTTTCTACGGCCCGTAGAAGGCCCATTGTTTCTATGGCCCGTAGAAGGTCCATTGTTTCTACAGCCGGTAGGAGGCCCAGTGTCACTATAGTAAATATGTAGCCCATGGTTATTGTGGCCTAGTTTGAAAAAATAGGTTATTGCAGCCACTAGCAAACTGCGGAAAAAGAACTGCACTGACTACAAGCAAACAAATAAACAAGTCAACAAGGAAATAAATAAGCAAGCAACTAACGCTAGGCTATCACGACTATTACACATATTACATCCACTGGGCATCAAAGTTCACCACCAGTGCAAATATAGGGAACAAAGCAGCATATCATATACACTAGTTGTCAAAGTTGGCGACCAGCGCAAATAAACGCCACAGCAAAACAAATCCAGAACGGAAACCACTTCAGAAGATCTCAAGAAACAATATCCTAGGTACCCATAATGCTAGCAAGATGCTTAGAAAGCTTATTAACTTTCTCTTGTTTGGCACTTAAATCCTCCAGCGCTTGCTGTTGCACCAGGAAGTATGCATCTGAATTCTGCAGGGACTTCCTCAGTCCTTCAGCTTCCTGTCGCAGCACATCTGATCGATGTCTTTCAACTTGAAGTTGAGACTCAAGAAGACGAACTGATTCATGCAACGAGTTCAAAGAGCTTGTGCCAGCAGCAGTGGCCAGTAACTCGAACACTACATCAAGACAGGACTTTTGGGTTCTCTCACTGTCGTCAAGATAGTTTTTATCAGCTTTCTTGGAGACCAACAGGGATGTCTCACTATCTTGAACCTTATTTGCATTACTTCCTTTACCATTGCATAACGCGGTACTGTTCTCCAATATTTTGTCCGTATTCTAAAAGAGAAACAAGCAGACACATCACAGGTTTACCATGTTGTATATGAAACTCATTTTGGTAAATGAGTTCAGTAGTAAAGTGGACACGATAACAGCATGAAACAAAAATATATCTATGTACCATGGTCACTTTATGGTCTATATCATTCTAGTTTTTGGTGCCAAATCAAGATAGAGACTGTCAGGACCCCGACTCAATGACACATCGATCTAGCATGTAACACCTCATATCACTTTGCGGCCTCACGCACGGTATTCCCACGGGTGTCGCCTTACCTTTACCCGGGACCGTTTGCGCCTTTTGGCACACGCATATGATAGTGTCGCTAGCATCCATATGATAAGGAGCCCGGGCTGACATGGCTAGTCGTAAACCCAAAGTGGCACAAACTTACAGGGACAGGCATCCATGACCCAGCATCGAACGTGTCGGTCATCAGCGAGTGAATCCAGGCTGTAGCACTGGGCTAGCAGGACCCCGGTGAACCGGGCTGTAGCGGGCTAACAGGACTCCGGTATTCATCGCGTGACATTTCCCCGAAGGGACAAACACAGGAACGAAGAAGGACACATGCCGGCCAGCCTAAGTGTTCTGGAGCAGTAGCAAGCTACCATGGCTCAGTGGAAGCACTAGGAGACATTTCCAAGTAAGAGAGGCTACTAAGGATAAACAACTAGATAGTCAGATCCCACACATACCAAGCATTTCAATAACATACACACAATATGCTCGATATGTGCAAATACAACATGGCATCACAACATGACTCTACAAGTCAAATATTTAATTCAAATAGGCTCCGAGGAGCGAGATATTACAAACATGGGTCTCATGACCCAACATTCAGAGCACACAAGTCAAAGCACAAGCGGAAGCTTAACATGTCTGAGTACAGACATCTACAAATGAAAAGGGCTGAGAAGCTTGACTATCTACCAGAACCTGCCGAGGGCACAAGATCGTAGCTGAGGTAACAAGCTAACTGTCGAAGTCCACGCGGAACTATTAGTGAGACTAAAGTCTCTCTGCAAAAACATAAAATAGGCAAACGTGAGTACAAATGTACCCAGCAAGACTTACATCAGAACTAACTACATATGCATCATTATCAACAAAGGGGGTGGTGGAGTTTAACTGCAGCAAGCCAGCTTTGACTCAGTGGCTAACCTGAACTACGACTGCAAGTAACTCTTTGAGGTGGCGCACACGAGTCCACATATTCACCATATCAATACACCACTTTGGATTCGCGCCCGTCTCCCTACGAGAACGCCATCCGTAGCACTCACGCTTATCTTGCGCATTTTAGAGTATCCACTTTCACTTGTCTATGAACTGTACAGGCAACCCAAAAGTCCTTTACCGCGGACACGGCTATTCGAATAGATGATGTTAACCCTGCAGGGGTGTACTTCTTCACACACTCTCTCACCACTTACCGCCGTTTACACGACATGTACTCGGCAACCTTCAAGCGGAAGCCCAGCGAGGGTGTCGGCCATGACCTGACTAACCACACAAGTCTCTTGTCCAGGTTTATCGCCTATTCGGGTTCCATCCGCAAGGAGATCCACCCGGGGTGTCGCTCACGGCCCCAAACGATGTGTGCAGGGTTCCCAAGCCCACCTCGGCGGGTGGATCTACGCTTGGTACATCGTGCCACTATGCCTAGTCTGTCCCAAGCCCACCTGTACCGGGTGCCACTTGGTAGACTATTAACACCACCTACAAACGCCAGAAACTAGTTGCAACTCCTGGATAGAGATCTAGTTGATTAATAAGCCGAGAGGGGCCGAGTTACCGGAACCCAATGTGTGGTACTAGCTGTTCATGGCTCACAAACACAGAACTCAGTTCCTGAGGACGGCTTCAATGAGACAACCCACCATGTACTCCTACATGGCCTCTCATCGCTACCTTTACCAAATCGTGTTCACACACTTAGCTCACACACAGTAGGACATGTTCACACGCCTCCAATTCATCCCTGATGAATCAGACCTAACACAACTCTAAGCAATAGCAGGCATGACAAACAAGCATGAATGAGTAGGCACATCAGGGCTCAAACAACTCCTACTCATGCTAGTGGGTTTCATCTATTTACTGTGGCAATGACAGGTCATGTAGAGGAAAGGGGTTCAACTACCACAACATGTAACAGTTGAATCGTTGTTGTCCTAATGCAGTAAAAGAGAGTAGGAGCGAGAGAGTGGGATTGTATCGGAATGAACAAGGGGGTTTTGCTTGCCTGGCACTTCTGAAGATAGTATAGTTCTTCATCGGTGTCATTGATCACATCGTCGAAACCACGTCTATCGAGAGGGGGCAAGTTCCGGCAACACAGGAAGAAACACAATCAATGCAATGCACAATATGATGCATGATCATGACATGGAAAAATGAGTGTGTTGGGCTAATGCAACTAGCAGCAGGTTAAATGAAGTTGGTTTGAACCTTAGGTTCAAATTCAAACTCCATATGTGAAGGTTTAAATGTCAGTATATGATTTGTCCTAAACAACAACCATAAGTTGTTCTAACATGCATGAAAATGGTACAGATGGATCGATTGGATTTTTCTGATCATTTTTCATATATAATTTATTTCATTTGGAGTTACGGTTGAGTTTCTATGAATTTTAGAAGTTTTGGATATTTTCTGGAATTTCCTGTATAAGAATAAATCCAAAAAATAATTAACTACGTCAGCATGACATCGGGGTGACGTCATCAGGTCAAAGCGCCAGCCCAGGTCAAACCTGATGGCTGGGGCCCACATGTGAGTGTAGCAACTAACTAACAGGGTTAGTTAGTGTTATGTTAGCACTAACCAAGGTTAATTAGGGCCTAGGCCCACTGGTCAGTAACTAACCTAACTAACTTAGATAGGATTAGCCCTAACTAACTTAGTTAGCCGGGCGGGGCCCACATGTCAGTGAGAGAGAGGGGTCAAACCTCTGGTCAGCCGGGGTCAAACCTCGCTGGTCAACACGATCAGCCCGCCGACGTTTAGCCGCCGGCGACGACAGATACGGTGGGGCAGCTCGGAAATGCTCTACAGGGCACCATTCGATGTGCGGGTTGCACCTATGGGTTCCTGGGAGTGAGGCGCATCCATTGGTGGCGGTGGTAGGAGCTGCGGTGGTCGGGATCGACGACGGCGACCAAATCGGTGGCGGCCGGAGTTCGGGTGCTCGCGGTTTTGGTGCTATGGCCTGTGGGAGGACCAGCCGTTTGCACCTACGGGGTCTACGAGAGCTCACGAGCCCAACGGAGGTACACACGAGACCATTTGGTCACCGGAGCCTCATCGGCGACGAGTTCGTGCGGCGGCGCGGTTTGGTCTTCAAGGGGGTGACGGCTACAACAAGAAATTGAGGCAGGGAAGAGGGGGATTCGGTGCGGAAGCTCACAGCGGTCACGCAGAGATGCTCAGACGGCTCGGGAAGGCGTCGGGGATGGCGTATGGTCGCCGGCGATCTCGGTGCAGAGGCGGCGGGGTCGAGCTCGATGGCGAGGCTCCACTGCTTCCGGAGATGCATGGCTCGTCGAGGAGGAAGAGGGGGGGACGAGGCGGAGCTTCTTGGCACGTAGGCGAGGTGTGGGGTGGCTAGTGGCCGCGGTGGCAGTGAGCGCGGCGGCGATGGCGTTCGATGGCTGCGTGCGAGAGAGACAAAGGAGGGGAGAGGAGGAGTGGACAGGCCAGAGGGGGTCAGGGGGGTTGCGTGGCATCTCCACCCAGCCCCCAGCATCGGCGGAAGCAGGAGGTGGCTCAGGCGCGTGCCAGCGCGCGGCGGCCACGCGCCTCTCGTCCTTCTGGCGAGAGGTTGGTGGTGACTGGCAGCGGTGGTGGGCTGGGCCAGCTCCTGGGCCGGCCAGCTGCAGTGCTGGGCCGCATAGGTAAGCCAGGTAACTTACATGTAAGTTTTTGTTCTTTTATTGTTTTCTGTTTTCTGTTTTCTGTTTTTTCATTTAATCTTTTGCCACTGTTTTGAATTCAAAACAATTCAAACAATGCCAAAAACTCCTCTGAATATTTTTATTTTGCTAGATGGACTTTTCCAAAAGCTCATAAAATATCTCAGGGGTATTTGAAATTATATTCTAATTATATGAATATAATTCAAATTCAAATAGCTAATGATTTAAATTCAAAGTCCCAAAATAAAGTCCTTAAAAATGTGCAGTGTTTTTGGTTTGGGCCAGAACCCTTGCCAAAAATATCAAACATTTAAGAAGAGCATTTTGGAAACAATGAATGAGATTTTAGGGTTTTTGCCCTTCTTTTATTTAAATGTTTGCCCTTCTTGCCAAAAATATCAAACTATCACAATCTTCATGATCCATTTGCCCTTCTTGAAGATGTTTGTCGTGGGAAACGAGCACCTATGGGGCAGGGCCCCTTTCGGTCCGGCAAGGGAGCGGAGAGCGCACGAAGAGCAGATCGAGGCGAAGCACGCGAGGGATTTTACCCAGCTTCGGAGCTCTCCGGAGAGATAAAACTCCTACTGCTGCTTTGTGTTTCTATTCTGTTCTTGCTTGAGAGTGTAGGTGTGTTGTAGTTTCGAATGAGTCGAACCCCTTCTACGTGCGCATGGGCCTCCTTTTTATAGTTTAAAGGGGTCACCGACAGGTGGCAGCGTAGAGAGAGGGGTAAAAAAGTAAAAACGGGGGTTGGTACAACCGCTACCAACAGTGCCCCCTACCTAACTCTGACGGCAGGGGACAAGGGCATTGAATGCCCGTCCGCCTCGCCCAACAATGCAGAGAAGCGACCGTTAGGGGCGCCACCGCCTGCCACGATGGCCTTCTCGTCATCTCCACTTGTCACCTCGCACCGCTCGGCTTCACAGCGCCCCGCCACGTGCTCCTGGGATGGTCCTGGGGCGACACGTCGTCGGATGCGCTGGAGCGTGGGTGCAGAGTGGCAGCCTCGCCGCGGCAAGCGCCTTGCCGCGGTCGTTGTCTTGCCGTACCCGAGAGCTTGCCGCTCGTCGGGTCTTGCCGGGACACGCGGCGCGTCGCGGCAAGTTCTTCGTAGTGCCTTGGTTGGCCTTCCCGACAAGCTCCTCTTGCCGGGGCCTTGTCCCTCCAGGCGAGTTACTCTTGCCGGGGCCTCGTCTTCTTAGTTAAAATACTTTGTTCTTGAATGGCAGTAATAGGAATAGCGAAGGATCTTGGCGGATGCCCGGCAAGCCTTGCCGCGGGACGCTGCGACTGCTCGTGCACAAGTTCGGGATACTAAGGTACCCCTACTTTAGTACACCGACAGGAGCCCCCGGGCCTGGGCCATACACGGTGCCGAGCGCTGTTGGGCCAGGCCCAAAACAGGGCACGGGCACACGCGGCCTGGGTCCACACTAAATCCGACTCCGTATCCACCGCGCCCTCCCGTAATGGCACGCGTCAAACGCGGCGTCGTGGGAGAGATCGTGGGCAACTCTTTAATCAGGAAAGGCGTAACGTTCGCCTCCCCTGTTTATAAGCAGAGGAAACAGGGCCGTTCCCCCACCTTCGCCACTTGCAGTATCTTCCTCCGAAAGCTCAGCCGCTCCCCTCCGCTTCCCAAGCCGAAAGAGAGCAGCGCTCCGCCGCCCGTCACCGCCGTCGCCCTCAACACCTCCGCGCTCCCCCGCCGCTTCCGCCATGGCTCCGAAGACCGGGAAGAGCTCAAAGTCGAGCACAAAGTCGGCCGAGGCGTTGCGGCTTGAGGCGCTGCGCAAGGAGCGAGTGCTTTTCCCCCCCGAGCTCACCCCGAAGGCGCTGCGGGAGGAATTTTACCTCTTCTGGTCGACGCAGATGTGGGCGCATCCTCGCACGCCGGTGCTCTCCGCCGAAGCTTCCACTTCGAAGTGGTGCCCAAAAGGGTACTATTTCTTTCCGGTGTTCTTCTATTGTGGGCTCTGCCCACCTTTTTCTGATTTCCTTTGTGACATCATGAATTCCTACGGGTTTCATCTTCTTGATTTCACCCGCAACGCCGTTCTGACAATGGCGCTTTTCGCACACCTCTGCGAGATCTTCGTTGGCATCCACCCAAATGTTGCTCTTTTTCGCCACTATTTCACCCCCCGAGCCGAGAAAGGAGAGACATTGGCTGGCGGAATCGCCTGGACCTCACGAATCGGCATGAAGGAGGTGTATCTGGCGGGCGAGCTCCGCAGCAAGTGGGATGAGTGGAGGGTGGAGTGGTGCTGGATCGTTGACACCAATCCGCAGCCATTCACCAACCTGCGCCAGACCCGGGTAGTGCGCGGCGGCGACTGGAGCGCTCTGTCGCCGGACGACGCCAGGCTGAAGATTGCCACCACCCGAATCCTCCGGCTCAGGCTTGCCGGGCTCACAGCAGGGGCAGTTGGCGCGGATTTCCTTCGCCGTCGCATCGCCCCTCTGCAGAAGAGGGGGAGGCCAGCCTGGCTGTTTGGCGGCCCGGCGGATATCATGAGGCTACGTCCAGGCCTCAACTTCAACTTCACAGTTCTGGAGCTTGACGGGATGCTGAAGGAGCTGTTCAAGCATGACGCCAACCATCCAGAGTGGTTCAAGCTGCCGCAGGGCGTCATCCATTGTGCAACAACTCCGAGCACGATCGCATCTGCGCAATGATGCCAGAGTGCGACTCGCACGGGATAAGCCCAACTTGGATGGAGCCCGCCGACGACGTCGTGCGGCAATTCTTCGATGGCTTGACGGAGGTAGCAGTCAATGCCGACGAGCAGAGGCTCCTCACCCGCGACACCACCGACGACGAGATGCGGTACATCGCCACCAGGGCCGAAGAGGCGGCGGTAGCCGCTGCCGCGGGCGATTTTGGCTTCACATTGGAGGAGGCAGAGGCGGCCGAGGCGGCAAGCCTTGCCGACTGGGAAGACCTTGCCGGAGGGGTCGTTGGCGAGGGGGAGCCCGAGGCCGAAACGAGCGAGCCCGCCGAGGGCGCGAGCGGCCAGCCGTCCTCGAGCAGCTTGCCGCAGGCGGAGCCCCCAGCGCAGTCCCAATTCCAACCAAGAAGGCGCCTCCATCGAGTTGGAGACACAGCAGGGCGGCAAGCAGGCCAACAGCCGCAGCGTCGTGGGACGCGCTCCACTGCGGCAAGTACCGTTGCCGCGGGAGCGTCTCAGGCCGTGCCGGCAACTGAGGCGGGGTCTTCCCGGGCTGCCACGCCCGATCCTGCCGCAGCTCCCGGCAAACGTCCAAGGGAGCCTACTCCTCCGCCTCGCCGCGCAGAAAGGGTACCAGATTTCGACCTCTCTGTGCTGAGCTCCGACGAGGAGGAAGAAGAGGAGGAGGAGTAAGGCTTTCTTCTCACTGTACTTGTTTTTCTTTGATCTTTGTTGTTGCTTGTCTTGTATCTGATTTGCTTCCCTCCGAATCCCTGTTCCATTTCAGGACTCTAGCCGAGAGAGCGGCGAAGAGGGCCAAGGTTCCTGTGGTTGTCATCGAGGACGATCCTGCTGTGATGGCAGAAGACACGTCAGAGACCACCTTGACGGACCCGGTTCCTTCTCCTCGCAGCAGCCCCCAGCACAGCCCCCAGTGTAAGTGTTTGGTTCACTTCCTGTTGTGGGGCGCGCATGGGTGTTTCTTCTTTTGCTGACATCTTGATTGTTGATTCATTTGCGTAGGAGCAGAACAGGCCCATCAGGAGCAAGCAGAAACCGCCCCGGAGGTGCTGTCTGCTTCAACTACACCGCCAAGGGGTGGTTCCCCGACAAGGGAGCGCTCCCCGGCAAGGGAGAGGTCACCGGCAAGGGACGGAACCAGTGAGCCCTTGGTGGAGGAACCCATGGTCACAGAGCCCAGCATAGGTAACCTTCCTTGTCGGAAATCTTCCCTTGGGTTTTTCTTCTGATCTTCCTTTTGGATCTTTGCTTGACTTTTTCTTCCTCTTCCTGTCTTCTGATCCCCCTCTCACAGACCCGATGGAGACTGAGGCCATCGGCGAGGAAGGCGCGCGCGGCAATACTGAAGATGCCGCCGCTGACGAAGAAGAGGCCGGCGTTGATGAACCCGCCGACGAAGAAGCCGCCAAGGCTGCTGGCGCAGGAGCTGGCGAGGGGTCTGGTGATCGTACTGATGACCCGGAGGGCGCAGGAGCGCAAGGCGCTGCACCGACCGTCGACCCCTCCGCCGCTGATGCAGCGCCGAGCTCCGAGGAGCCCCAGCCAGGCGCCTACTTGAAGGCCGGCGAGGGCGTATACATCAAGCTGCTTCCCTGGGCGTCGAGCTCCAGGGCGCCGGTCGAAGGAGAAGGGTTTGACGGGGAAGTACTCACCTCTGCTAGGCTGGCAGTGGTTGACGCGCCCAGCAGCAGCAGTGGCGAGTTCGAGGAGGAGCAGTTGCTCCGGAAGTTGGTGTCACTCTACCGCGCCCGTCAAGCGAAGCTTGAGTCCCGAGAAGCGCTTGTCGCGCGGGCGGGAGTTGACATAGAAAAGCATGCGGAGGAGCTCAAGAGCCGCAACCAGGAGGCCCTCCGATCCATTACGGAGGAAAGGGCACAACTTGACGAGGCGAAGAAGGCGTTCATCCTGGAAAAGGCTGAAGCCGAGGAGCAGCAGAGGCTCGCCGCCGAGGAGCTGTCCAGGTGGGAAGGCGAACTGACACAGAAGAAGGTTAATCTGGACAGCCACTAGGAGGAGCTCGAGGCCCGGGAGCAATCACTTGGCGGGGCACTCAAGGAGGCGAAGGATGCCGCCGCGGCTGCTGAGGCCGCCAAGAAGGAGTTAGAGGTGAAGGTGACGCAGCTGGAGGCGGACATGAAAGGGAAGAATGAAGAGCTTGCCGCACTCCAGCGCGAACGCGAGAAGGATGCACTTGCCCATGGCGATCTGCAAGTTCAACTCGCCGAGAAGATCAAGGAACTGAACGCCGCCAAGGACTCGAGCGCTGATCTGGAGCTGAAGCTGGCCACCTTGACGGAGATGCTGGACGCCGCCAAGAGGCGAGAGGATGACTTGAAGAAAGAGGTCAAGGGCAACGAAGAGCTGCTGACGAGGCCTGCCGAGACTCAAAACACCTTCAAGGCCACGGTGGAGCTCTGGACGGAGGGCCTCGTCAACATCGCTGCATCCATCGACGAGGAGCTGGCGGAACTGGACTTGGCGGGCTTCGGTTACTCCACTGACGAAAATATCCAGCCCAGCGCCAAGCTTACTCTTTTCTTCAAGGGCGTGGTGACGGCCCTCCAGCAACTCCGGGAAAGGATCCCGAAGAAGCTGGCGGACGAGTCGCGCACAATCTGCGCCAAGGTCTTGGAGAAGGTGTTGGTGAAGATACTCTTCCGCAACCCGGGCCTCGACCTCACCCGCGTCCTCAAGAAGCTGCCGGCGGGTGCTGATCTTGAAGAACTCAAAGCCATTGTCGCACCCATCATGGACAAGGTGAATGAGGTCAGGAGGGTTGACGGCGAGCGCGTGGATTAGGCCATCCTTCTTCTCCTTTCCTTGTCGCTGTTTATTTAAGTCATGAGAACAATTTAGTCAGTGCCGCAACAAGTTAATTTTGTAATATAACTTTATTCTGGGCAATGCTTGCTATGCTATCTCCTTTACTTGGTCCTTTTTTTGTATATTTTTACCCTACGCTTTTAGGGAACTTGCCGGCACGGGCACGCTTGCCGCGAGTGCCGAGTGCGGAACATCAGCAGCTCGCTGGCGGTGCCGGCTCTGGCAAGAAACCTTGCCGCAACTAGTTGCAGCACACTTAAGTTGTTGAGCGGACTCGAAACAAAGTAAGGGCGCAACTAGCTACGAGGAGGTTCCTCCGCGCACAAGTTTTCCATACAAAGCACAGTCGTTCAAGGAGGATAGCTTAAAATTTTAAGAACTGATCATGCTCAAACTTTGGCAACTTAGCTTTTTTTTGTCGTCTGTGTCCCGGCAAGGCCATACTTCTTTGAACGACGCCCGGTCCATACCTTTATCCTTTCCTCCCCCCCGGTGAACTTGTGGGCGAAGGAACCTTCTTTTTGAACAAAAGAAAGAAGAGAAAATAAAGATATGGAGCCTTAAGGCTCGTTATTGCTTACCGGGGGCGAGTGCTGCACAAAGTGTCAGATAATACATGCAAAAAAGAAAGAATGCATGAAATTTGACAGCATGTGCTGAGCATACGAACTTTGTTTACGCACAGGATCTGCGCCCGGCTTTGTACAAAGGGTTACATGCAACAGCGGCAAGGCTTGTACAAAAGGTGGTTGCCGGAACAGGTTCCGGCAACCGCGCCTTATGGGTAAAACTTACGAAGATGCTCTATGTTCCAGGAGTTGCTCACCGGAAAGCCATCTTCGGTCTCAAGGCGGACAGCGCCAGGCCTAGTGACTCGTTTCACCCGATAAGGGCCTTCCCACTTTGGCGTCAACTTGTTTGAATTCTTGGCAGATTGAACGCGCCGAAGAACAAGGTCGCCTTCCTCGAAGCTTATGGCGTTAACTTTGCGGCTATGGTAGTGACACAAAGCTTGCTGGTATCGAGCAACTCGTACCGCAACCTGAAGACGATCTTCCTCGAGGAGCAGCGCGTCATCTTGCCGCAGCTGCTCTTGCTCAAGCTCATCATAAGCGAGCACTCGAGGCGATCCGTATACGAGTTCTGTGGGGAGAACTGCTTCTGCTCCATATACTAGAGCAAAAGGTGTCTGGCCAGTGGCTCGATTTGGCATCGTCCTGATCGACCAAAGAACCACCGGCAGCTCCTCGATCCAATTTCTTCCGCACTTGTGCATCCTGTCGAAAGTTCTGGTCTTGAGCCCGCGCAGCACTTCAGCGTTTGCCCTCTCCGCTTGACCGTTGCTTCTCGGGTGAGCAACAGAAGCGAAGCAGATCTTGGCGCCAAGATCTTGGGCGTACTGCATGAAGGTGCGGCTCGTGAATTGTGTGCCATTGTCGGTGATGATCCTGTTAGGGACTCCGAAACGGCAAACAATTGACCTGAAGAACTTGACTGTTGACTGTGCTGTCACCTTCCTCACTGCTTCCACTTCAGGCCACTTTGTGAACTTGTTGATTGCAACGTACAAGTACTCAAAGCCCCCGACAGCTCGGGGAAAGGGGCCGAGGATGTCGAGCCCCCAGACCGAAAATGGCCAGGACAAAGGGATTGTTTGGAGAGCTTGAGCTGGTTGATGTATCTGCTTGGAGTGGAACTGGCACGCTTCCCACTTGGTTACTTGTGCAGTTGCATCCTGGAGGGCTGTCGGCCAAAAGAAACCTTGCCGGAAAGCTTTGCCGGCAAGTGCTCTTGCGCCAATGTGGTGACCACATATGCCTCCATGTATCTCCGCCAACAGCTTCTGTCCATCTTCCCGGGAAATGCACTTCAATTTCACTCCATTGAATCTTCTTCTGTACAGTATGTCGTCAACAAACTGGTACATACTTGATTGCCGGGCTACTCTCTCCGCTTTTTCTTGCTCTTCGGGAAGTTCTCCTGTTTGAAGGAAATGGACGATCTGCTGTGCCCATGTCGGAGCTTGTGGCTCAACGACAAGGGCTAAAGGCGCAAATGCTGCTGCAGGAACATCTGCTTCCACGGCAAGAATCTGTGATTTAGCCGGAGCGTGATGCTCCCCGGCAAGCGTGTCGGGACACAGCTTGTCGGGAGCGTCTGCTTCAACGAAACAAGCCCTAGGGCTTGTCGGAGCAGACTGCCCCTCAGCACTGTCGGTGTTGATCTTGGGGACTTTCTTGGCGGCGGCTTCGGGGAGCTCAGCCGGAAAGTAGTCACCAGAAACCAACTTCCTCTTCTTGCTCTGTCCAGTTGATGGTGTTACAGATGGTTGAGTCAACCTGAGCACAAAGATCCCTGGTTCCACAGGCAATTTGAGTGCGGCGCACTTTGACAGGTCATCTGCAATGTCGTTCTAAGCTCTCGGAACGTGTTTCGTCTGTAGGCCGTCAAAATGCTCTTCTAGTTTTCTCACTTCATCAATGTAGGCTTCCATCAACGGACTCTGATAATCCTTGTTGACTTGGCAGACGACAAGTTGCGAGTCACCCCTGACAATAAGCTTCTTGATCCCAAGGTCGGCCGCGATCCTGAGTCCGGCAAGCAAGCCTTCATACTCTGCAGTATTGTTTGTCGCTTGCTCCTTGGTAAAGTGCATCTAAACCACGTACTTGAGGTGTTCTCCGGCGGGTGCGACAAGTAGTACGCCCGCACCGGCGCCTTGCAGCGAGAAGGCACCATCAAAGTACATGATCCACTCTTTGCTTGCTTCCTTGACGGGGATGCTCGTCTCCGGAGTTTCTTCATCAGGTGTTGGCGTCCACTCTGCTATTAATTCTACCAATGCTCGGCTCTAGATAATTGAGGTACTCTCGAATTTTAGGCCAAAGCTCGACAGTTCCAGTGCCCACTCGACAATCCTGCCTGTTGCTTCTGGATTCTGGAGTATCCTCTTCAACGGAAAGCGAGTGACAACTGTGATCTCATGTGCTTGAAAGTAATGGCGCAGCTTCCTCGAGGCCATGAGAAGGCCGAAAAGCAATTTTTGCACACCAGAGTACCTTGATCTAGCCCCCTGCAGAAGGGAACTGACAAAGTAAACTGGGCGCTGCACCATCTTCTTCTGTTTCTCTTCTTGTGGCTGCGCAGATCCATCCTTGCCGGAACCAGAACTTTTTGGGGAAGCCCCCTGCTTGTCGCTGGACTCGCTTGCCGCGGTCGCTGGCTCATCATCCGCCTCCCTCTCCGCCACTAACGCAGCACTAACCACTTGATTGGTTGCCGCCAGATATAGCAGCAACTTCTCTTGTGGCTTAGGTGCGACAAGTATTGGAGTGGAGGATAGGTATCTCTTCAAGTCCTGCAGCGCAGCCTCCGCTTCCGGAGTCCATTTCATTGGACCTGCCTTTTTCAAAATTTTGAAAAATGGCAGGGCGCGCTCAGCAGACTTAGAGATGAACCTACTGAGAGCAGCAACACAGCCGGCAAGTCTTCGCACATCCTTGACGCGCTTCGGTGCTTCGATCTGTTCAATGGCTTTGATCTTGTCGGGATTGGCTTCGATCCCCCGCTGAGACACAAAGAATCCGAGAAGCTTGCCGGAAGGAACTCCAAACACGCACTTCTCGGGATTCAACTTGAGATTGATCTTGCACAGATTTGCAAAAGTCTCGTCCAGATCTTGGATCAAAGTTTCTTTGTCCTTGCTCTTGACCACTATGACATCCATGTAAGCTTCTACATTTTTGTGCAGCTGTGGCTCAAAAGCATGACTGACTACTCTTGCAAATGTTGAACCAGCATTCTTTAGTCCGAAAGGCATCCGTACAAAGCAGTACGTGCCACATGGAGTAATGAATGCGGTTTTCTCTTCATCCTTTTCTGCCATGAAGATCTGATGATATCCTGAGTATGCATCAAGGAATGAAAGCAGATCACATCCTGCCGTGGAGTCGACAATCTGGTCAATGCGCGGCAAGGGAAATGGATCCTTGGGACAAGCTTTATTAACATCAGTGAAGTCAATACAAAGCCTCCACTTCCCGTTCGCTTTGCGCACGACTACTGGATTGGCTAACCACGTTGGATGGAGTACTCCTCGAACCAGGCCTTGCCGCGGGATGCTGCGACTGCCCGTGCACAAGTTCGGGATACTAAGGTACCCCTACTTTAGTACACCGACAGGAGCCCCCGGGCCTGGGCCATACACGGTGCCGAGCGCTGTTGGGCCAGGCCCAAAACAGGGCACGGGCACACGCGGCCTGGGTCCACACTAAATCCGACTCCGTATCCACCGCGCCCTCCCGTAACGGCACGCGTCAAACGCGGCGTCGTGGGAGAGATCGTGGGCAACTCTTTAATTAGGAAAGGCGTAACGTTCGCCTCCCCTGTTTATAAGCAGAGGAAACAGGGCCGTTCCCCCACCTTCGCCACTTGCAGTATCTTCCTCCGAAAGCTCCGCCGCTCCCCTCCGCTTCCCAAGCCGAAAGAGAGCAGCGCTCCGCCGCCCGTCGCCGCCGTCGCCCTCAACACCTCCGCGCTCCCCCGCCGCTTCCGCCATGGCTCCGAAGACCGGCAAGAGCTCAAAGTCGAGCACAAAGTCGGCCGAGGCGTTGCGGCTTGAGGCGCCGCGCAAGGAGCGAGTGCTTTTCCCCCCGAGCTCACCCCGAAGGCGCTGCGGGAGGAATTTTACCTCTTCTGGTCGACGCAGACGCGGGCGCATCCGCGCACGCCGGTGCTCTCCGCCGAAGCTTCCACTTCGAAGTGGTTCCCCAAAGGGTACTATTTCTTTCCGGTGTTCTACTATTGTGGGCTCTGCCCACCTTTTTCTGATTTCCTTTGTGACATCATGAATTCCTACGGGTTTCATCTTCTTGATTTCACCCCCAACGCCGTTCTGACAATGGCGGTTTTCGCACACCTCTACGAGAACTTCGTTGGCATCCACCCAAATGTTGCTCTTTTTCGCCACTATTTCACCCCCCGAGCCAAGAAAGGAGAGACATTGGCTGGCGGAATCGCCTGGACCTCACGAATCAGCATGAAGGAGGTGTATCTGGCGGGCAAGCTCCGCAGCAAGTGGGATGAGTGGAGGGCGGAGTGGTGCTGGATCGTTGACGCCAATCCGCAGCCATTCACCAACCTGCGCCAGACCCGGGTAGTGCGCGGCGGCGACTGGAGCGCTCTGTCGCCGGACGACGCCAGGACGAAGATTGCCACCACCCGAATCCTCCGGCTCAGGCTTGCCGGGCTCACAGCAGGGGCAGTTGGCGTGGATTTCCTTCGCCGTCGCATCGCCCCTCTGCAGAAGAGGGGGAGGCCAGCCTGGCTGTTTGGCGGCCCGGCGGATATCATGAGGCTACGTCCAGGCCTCAACTTCAACTTCACAGTTCTGGAGCTTGACGGGATGCTGAAGGAGCTGTTCAAGCATGACGCCAACCATCCAGAGTGGTTCAAGCTGCCGCAGGGCGTCATCCCATTGTGCAACAACTCCCAGCGCGATCGCATCTGCGCAATGATGCCAGAGTGCGACTCGCACGGGATAAGCCCAACTTGGATGGAGCCCGCCGACGACGTCGTGCGGCAATTCTTTGATGGCTTGACGGAGGTAGCAGTCAATGCCGACGAGCAGAGGCTCCTCACCCGCGACACCACCGACGACGAGATGCGGTACATCGCCACCAGGGCCGAAGAGGCGGCGGCAGCCGCCGCCGCGGGCGAGTTTGGCTTCACGTTGGAGGAGGCAGAGGCGGCCGAGGCGGCAAGCCTTGCCGACTGGGAAGACCTTGCCGGAGGGGTCGTTGGCGAGGGGGAGCCCGAGGCCGAAACAAGCGAGCCCGCCGAGGGCGCGAGCGGCCAGCCGTCCTCGAGCAGCTTGCCGCAGGCGGAGCCCCCAGTGCAGCCCCAATTCCAACCAAGAAGGCGCCTCCGTCGAGTTGGAGACACAGCAGGGCGGCAAGCAGGCCAACGGCCGCAGCGTCGTGGGACGCGCTCCACTGCGGCAAGTACCGTTGCCGCGGGAGCGTCTCAGGCCGTGCCGGCAACTGAGGCGGGGTCTTCCCGGGCTGCCACGCCCGATCCTGCCGCAGCTCCCGGCAAACGTCCAAGGGAGCCTACTCCTCCGCCTCGCCGCGCAGAAGGGGTACCAGATTTCGACCTCTCTGTGCTGAGCTCCGACGAGGAGGAAGAAGAGGAGGAGGAGTAAGGCTTTCTTCTCACTGTACTTGTTTTTCTTTGATCTTTGTTGTTGCTTGTCTTGTATCTGATTTGCTTCCCTCCGAATCCCTGTTCCATTTCAGGACTCTAGCCGAGAGAGCGGCGAAGAGGGCCAAGGTTCCTGTGGTTGTCATCGAGGACGATCCTGCTGTGATGGTAGAAGACACGTCAGAGACCACCTTGACGGACCCGGTTCCTTCTCCTCGCAGCAGCCCCCAGCACAGCCCCCAGTGTAAGTGTTTGGTTCACTTCCTGTTGTGGGGCGCGCATGGGTGTTTCTTCTTTTGCTGACATCTTGATTGTTGATTCATTTGCGTAGGAGCAGAACAGGCCCATCAGGAGCAAGCAGAAACCGCCCCGGAGGTGCTGTCTGCTTCAACTACACCGCCAAGGGGTGGTTCCCCGACAAGGGAGCGCTCCCCGGCAAGGGAGAGGTCACCGGCAAGGGACGGAACCAGTGAGCCCTTGGTGGAGGAACCCATGGTCACAGAGCCCAGCATAGGTAACCTTCCTTGTCGGAAATCTTCCCTTGGGTTTTTCTTCTGATCTTCCTTTTGGATCTTTGCTTGACTTTTTCTTCCTCTTCCTGTCTTCTGATCCCCCTCTCACAGACCCGATGGAGACTGAGGCCATCGGCGAGGAAGGCGCGCGCGGCAATACTGAAGATGCCGCCGCTGATGAAGAAGAGGCCGGCGTTGATGAACCCGCCGACGAAGAAGCCGCCAAGGCTGCTGGCGCAGGAGCTGGCGAGGGGTCTGGTGATCGTACTGATGACCCGGAGGGCGCAGGAGCGCAAGGCGCTGCACCGACCGCCGACCCCTCCGCCGCTGATGCAGCGCCGAGCTCCGAGGAGCCCCAGCCAGGCGCCTACTTGAAGGCCGGCGAGGGCGTATACATCAAGCTGCTTCCCTGGGCGTCGAGCTCCAGGGCGCCGGTCGAAGGAGAAGGGTTTGACGGGGAAGTACTCACCTCTGCTAGGCTGGCAGTGGTTGACGCGCCCAGCAGCAGCAGTGGCAAGTTTGAGGAGCAGCAGTTGCTCCGGAAGTTGGTGTCACTCTACCGCGCCCGTCAAGCGAAGCTTGAGTCCCGAGAAGCGCTTGTCGCGCGGGCGGGAGTTGACATAGAAAAGCATGCGGAGGAGCTCAAGAGCCGCAACCAGGAGGCCCTCCGATCCATTACGGAGGAAAGGGCACAACTTGACGAGGCGAAGAAGGCATTCATCCTGGAAAAGGCTGAAGCCGAGGAGCAGCAGAGGCTCGCCGCCGAGGAGCTGTCCAGGTGGGAAGGCGAACTGACACAGAAGAAGGTTAATCTGGACAGCCACTAGGAGGAGCTCGAGGCCCGGGAGCAATCACTTGGCGGGGCACTCAAGGAGGCGAAGGATGCCGCCGCGGCTGCTGAGGCCGCCAAGAAGGAGTTAGAGGTGAAGGTGACGCAGCTGGAGGCGGACATGAAAGGGAAGAATGAAGAGCTTGCCGCACTCCAGCGCGAACGCGAGAAGGATGCACTTGCCCATGGCGATCTGCAAGTTCAACTCGCCGAGAAGATCAAGGAACTGAACGCCGCCAAGGACTCGAGCGCTGATCTGGAGCTGAAGCTGGCCACCTTGACGGAGACGCTGGACGCCGCCAAGAGGCGAGAGGATGACTTGAAGAAAGAGGTCAAGGGCAACGAAGAGCTGCTGACGAGGGCTGCCGAGACTCAGAACACCTTCAAGGCCACGGTGGAGCTCTGGACGGAGGGCCTCGTCAACATCGCTGCATCCATCGACGAGGAGCTGGCGGAACTGGACTTGGCGGGCTTCGGTTACTCCACTGACGAAAATATCCAGCCCAGCGCCAAGCTTACTCTTTTCTTCAAGGGCGTGGTGACGGCCCTCCAGCAACTCCAGGAAAGGATCCCGAAGAAGCTGGCGGACGAGTCGCGCACAATCTGCGCCAAGGTCTTGGAGAAGGTGTTGGTGAAGATACTCTTCCGCAACCCGGGCCCCGACCTCACCCGCGTCCTCAAGAAGCTGCCGGCGGGTGCTGATCTTGAAGAACTCAAAGCCATTGTCGCACCCATCATGGACAAGGTGAATGAGGTCAGGAGGGTTGACGGCGAGCGCGTGGATTAGGCCATCCTTCTTCTCCTTTCCTTGTCGCTGTTTATTTAAGTCATGAGAACAATTTAGTCAGTGCCGCAACAAGTTAATTTTGTAATATAACTTTATTCTGGGCAATGCTTGCTATGCTATCTCCTTTACTTGGTCCTTTTTTTGTATATTTTTACCCTACGCTTTTAGGGAACTTGCCGGCACGGGCACGCTTGCCGCGAGTGCTGAGTGCGGAACATCAGCAGCTCGCTGGCGGTGCCGGCTCCGGCAAGAAACCTTCCGCAACTAGTTGCAGCACACTTAAGTTGTTGAGCGGACTCGAAACAAAGTAAGGGCGCAACTAGCTACGAGGAGGTTCCTCCGCGCACAAGTTTTCCATACAAAGCACAGTCGTTCAAGGAAGATAGCTTAAAATTTTAAGAACTGATCATGCTCAAACTTTGGCAACTTAGCTTTTTTTTTGTCGTCTGTGTCCCGGCAAGGCCATACTTCTTTGAACGACGCCCGGTCCATACCTTTATCCTTTCCTCCCCCCCGGTGAACTTGTGGGCGAAGGAACCTTCTTTTTGAACAAAAGAAAGAAGAGAAAATAAAGATATGGAGCCTTAAGGCTCGTTATTGCTTACCGGGGGCGAGTGCTGCACAAAGTGTCAGATAATACATGCAAAAAAGAAAGAATGCATGAAATTTGACAGCATGTGCTGAGCATACGAACTTTGTTTACGCACAGGATCTGCGCCCGGCTTTGTACAAAGGGTTACATGCAACAGCGGCAAGGCTTGTACAAAAGGTGGTTGCCGGAACAGGTTCCGGCAACCGCGCCTTATGGGTAAAACTTACGAAGATGCTCTATGTTCCAGGAGTTGCTCACCGGAAAGCCATCTTCGGTCTCAAGGCGGACAGCGCCAGGCCTAGTGACTCGTTTCACCCGATAAGGGCCTTCCCACTTTGGCGTCAACTTGTTTGAATTCTTGGCAGATTGAACGCGCCGAAGAACAAGGTCGCCTTCCTCGAAGCTTCTGGCGTTAACTTTGCGGCTATGGTAGCGACACAAAGCTTGCTGGTATCGAGCAGCTCGTACCGCAACCTGAAGACGATCTTCCTCGAGGAGCAGCGCGTCATCTTGCCGCAGCTGCTCTTGCTCAAGCTCATCATAAGCGAGCACTCGAGGCAATCCGTATATGAGTTCTGTGGGGAGAACTGCTTCTGCTCCATATACTAGAGCAAAAGGTGTCTGGCCAGTGGCTCAATTTGGCGTCGTCCTGATCGACCAAAGAACCACCGGCAGCTCCTCGATCCAATTTCTTCCACACTTGTGCAGCCTGTCGAAAGTTCTGGTCTTGAGCCCGCGCAGCACTTCAGCGTTTTCCCTCTCCGCTTGACCGTTGCTTCTCGGGTGAGCAACAGAAGTGAAGCAGATCTTGGCGCCAAGATCTTGGGCGTACTGCATGAAGGTGCGGCTCGTGAATTGTGTGCCATTGTCGGTGATGATCCTGTTAGGGACTCCGAAACGGCAAACAATTGACCTGAAGAACTTGATTGTTGACTGTGCTGTCACCTTCCTCACTGCTTCCACTTCAGGCCACTTTGTGAACTTGTTGATTGCAACGTACAAGTACTCAAAGCCCCCGACAGCTCGGGGAAAGGGGCCGAGGATGTCGAGCCCCCAGACCGAAAATGGCCAGGACAAAGGGATTGTTTGGAGAGCTTGAGCTGGTTGATGTATCTGCTTGGAGTGGAACTGGCACGCTTCACACTTGGTTACTTGTGCAGTTGCATCCTGGAGGGCTGTCGGCCAAAAGAAACCTTGCCGGAAAGCTTTGCCGGCAAGTGCTCTTGCGCCAATGTGGTGACCACATATGCCTCCATGTATCTCCGCCAACAGCTTCTGTCCATCTTCCCAGGAAATGCACTTCAATTTCACTCCGTTGAATCTTCTTCTGTACAGTATGTCGTCAACAAACTGGTACATACTTGATTGCCAGGCTACTCTCTCCGCTTTTTCTTGCTCTTCGGGAAGTTCTCCTGTTTGAAGGAAATGGACGATCTGTTGTGCCCATGTCGGAGCTTGTGGCTCAACGACAAGGGCTAAAGGCGCAAATGCTGCTGCGGGAACATCTGCTTCCACGGCAAGAATCTGTGATTTAGCCGGAGCGTGATGCTCCCCGGCAAGCGTGTCGGGACACAGCTTGTCGGGAGCGTCTGCTTCAACGAAACAAGCCCTAGGGCTTGTCGGAGCAGACTGCCCCTCAGCACTGTCGGTGTTGATCTTGGGGACTTTCTTGGCGGCGGCTTCGGGGAGCTCAGCCGGAAAGTAGTCACCAGAAACCAACTTCCTCTTCTTGCTCTGTCCAGTTGATGGTGTTACAGATGGTTGAGTCAACCTGAGCACAAAGATCCCTGGTTCCACAGGCAATTTGAGTGTGTCGCACTTTGACAGGTCATCTGCAATGTCGTTCTAAGCTCTCGGAACGTGTTTCGTCTGTAGGCCGTCAAAATGCTCTTCTAGTTTTCTCACTTCATCAATGTAGGCTTCCATCAACGGACTCTGATAATCCTTGTTGACTTGGCAGACGACAAGTTGCGAGTCACCCCTGACAATAAGCTTCTTGATCCCAAGGTCGGCCGCGATCCTGAGTCCGGCAAGCAAGCCTTCATACTCTGCAGTATTGTTTGTCGCTTGCTCCTTGGTAAAGTGCATCTAAACCATGTACTTGAGGTGTTCTCCGGCGGGTGCGACAAGTAGTACGCCCGCACCGGCGCCTTGCAGCGAGAAGGCATCATCAAAGTACATGATCCACTCTTTGCTTGCTTCCTTGACGGGGATGCTCGTCTCCGGAGTTTCTTCATCAGGTGTTGGCATCCACTCTGCTATTAATTCTACCAATGCTCGGCTCTGGATAATTGAGGTACTCTCGAATTTTAGGCCAAAGCTCGACAGTTCCAGTGCCCACTCGACAATCCTGCCTGTTGCTTCTGGATTCTGGAGTATCCTCTTCAACGGAAAGCGAGTGACAACTGTGATCTCATGTGCTTGAAAGTAATGGCGCAGCTTCCTCGAGGCCATGAGAAGGCCGAAAAGCAATTTTTGCACACCAGAGTACCTTGATCTAGCCCCCTGCAGAAGGGAACTGACAAAGTAAACTGGGCGCTGCACCATCTTCTTCTGTTTCTCTTCTTGTGGCTGCGCAGACCCATCCTTGCCGGAACCAGAACTTTTTGGGGAAGCCCCCTGCTTGTCGCTAGACTCGCTTGCCGTGGTCGCTAGCTCATCATCCGCCTCCCTCTCCGCCACTAACGCAGCACTAACCACTTGATTGGTTGCCGCCAGATATAGCAGCAACTTCTCTTGTGGCTTAGGTGCGACAAGTATTGGAGTGGAGGATAGGTATCTCTTCAAGTCCTGCAGCGCAGCCTCCGCTTCCGGAGTCCATTTCATTGGACCTGCCTTTTTCAAAATTTTGAAAAATGGCAGGGCGCGCTCAGCAGACTTAGAGATGAACCTACTGAGAGAAGCAACACAGCCGGCAAGTCTTCGCACATCCTTGACGCGCTTCGGTGCTTCGATCTGTTCAATGGCTTTGATCTTGTCGGGATTGGCTTCGATCCCCCGCTGAGACACAAAGAATCCGAGAAGCTTGCCGGAAGGAACTCCAAACACGCACTTCTCGGGATTCAACTTGAGATTGATCTTGCACAGATTTGCAAAAGTCTCGTCCAGATCTTGGATCAAAGTTTCTTTGTCCTTGCTCTTGACCACTATGTCATCCATGTAAGCTTCTACATTTTTGTGCAGCTGTGGCTCAAAAGCATGACTGACTGCTCTTGCAAATGTTGAACCAGCATTCTTTAGTCCGAAAGGCATCCGTACAAAGCAGTACGTGCCACATGGAGTAATGAATGCGGTTTTCTCTTCATCCTTTTCTGCCATGAAGATCTGATGATATCCTGAGTATGCATCAAGGAATGAAAGCAGATCACATCCTGCCGTGGAGTCGACAATCTGGTCAATGCGCGGCAAGGGAAATGGATCCTTGGGACAAGCTTTATTAACATCAGTGAAGTCAATACAAAGCCTCCACTTCCCGTTCGCTTTGCGCACGACTACTGGATTGGCTAACCACGTTGGATGGAGTACTCCTCGAACCAGGCCTGCTGCTTCCAATTTCTTGATCTCCTCTGCAATGAACTCTTGGTGTTCTACTGCTTGTTTTATGACTCTCTGCTTGACGGGCCGCGCGTGAGGGCAGACGGCAAGGTGGTGCTCAATTACTTTCCTGGGAACACCGGGGATGTCAGATGGTTGCCATGCAAACACATTGACATTCACCCGCAGGAAAGCAACGAGCGCGCTTTCCTATTTAGGGTCAAGCGTGGCACTAATGGTGAAGGTACCACCAGTGCCGTCCTCCTTGGCGGCCACTTTCTTGGTCTCTGGTGAAGCTGTCTTCGCCTTCTTGCACTTGCCGGTGGAGCTCGATGGTGCGTCCTCGACGGTAGCGCAGCACTCCAAAGAGGTGCGCTTGCCGGAGTGGGCATCAGAGCTACTCTTGCCGGACTTGGTCTTCTTCTTCCCCCCGGGAGCTTCAGCGGCAAGTGGTTTGCGTTCTGCTGCGGCTGCTGCTTCCCGGTAGATCTTGTCGGTACAGATAAGTGCATCTTTCTTGTCGCCAGGGACAGAAATGACACTTATCGGACCGGGCATCTTGAGCACGTTGTAGGCGTAATGAGAGGCTGCCATGAACTTGGCAAGCGCTGGACGGCCAAGTATCCCATTGTAGGGCAATGGAAAATCAGCAACGTCGAATGTGACTCTCTCTGTCCTGAAGTTCAGCTCGCTGCCAAACGTTACTGGCAGTGTGATCTTCCCCTTCGGCTTGCTCCTTCCCGGGTTGATTCCTTGAAAGGTGCCGGTCTCTTCGAGCTCGCTGTCGGGGATCTGGAGCTTCTTGAGCACCGCGGAAGAGATCAGATTCAGGCCGGCCCCGCCGTCAACCAGCATCTTCGTGACCTTGAGGTTGCGGATTGTTGGCGAAACCAACATCGGCAAGCACCCGACCGTAGTTATGCGATTAGGGTGATCCTCAACGTCGAAGATGATGGGCGTGCTGGACCACTTCAGGGGCTTGCGCGACTCAACGGACGGTTCTGCTGCGTTCGCTTCCGGCACCCACTGTTTGAGTTGGCGGTGCGAGGTGTGCAGAGAAGCACCGCCGTCAATGCACAAAACCTCTGTTGCCTTCTGAAACTCCTGCTCGTCGGCCTCATCTTCCTCCATCTCATCATCTTCATCTTCGTCTTCGTCTTTGTCGCGGCCGCGGGGAGGCCTATCTCCTTGCCGCTGCTTGGCCTTGCCGCGGCGCCCTCCCTGGGTGGGGCGCTTCTTGCCGGATCCTCCGCCACCTTCCTGGGCCTTCTCCTTGTCGCGACGCTCGTATTCAGCTTTCTGTAGCTCAACAAGCTGCTCAACCTTCTTGCAGGCCTGGAGGTCATGGCCCTTGGTGCGGTGGATCTTGCAGTACTGCTTGCCGGAGCCGTCCTACTTGTCGGCAGCCACCACAGCCTCGCCGGAGTCACCAGCTTTGGCCTTCTCGGCGCCGCCTCCGTTGCCAGACTGCTCGACCAGTAGCACATCCTTAGCCTTCCTCTTTCTGTTATTCCGCCTCCGGTTCTTCTTTGCCGGAGGGGCGTCCTCACTGTCAGATCCTTCTGCTCCTGCGTTCTCTCCGGGGAGTTTCCTCCCCTCTTCAGCCCGTGCACACTTGTCGGCCAGAGCATATAGCTCGCTGACATCTCTGATTTTGCACATCGCCATCTCCTCCCTCATCCTGCGGTTACGCACGTTTTGATGGAACACGCTGATAACCGCGGCAGGGTGGACGTCTGGGATGTTGCGCTGCACCTGGCTGAATCTTTGAATGTACTTGTGCAGGGGTTCTCCTTCCTTCTGGGCGAGCAGGTGAAGATCGCTCTCCTGGCCGTGGGGTTTGTGGCCGCCTGTGAAGGCGCTGACAAACTGTTGACACAGGTCCGCCCACGAAGAGACGGAGTTGTCCGGCAAGTGCATGAGCCAAGATCTGACGTTGGGCTTGAGCACCAGCGGGAAGTAGTTGGCGAGGATCTTCTCGTCGCGCCCCCCGGCAGCCTGCACCGCGATGGTGTAGACGCTGAGGAACTCCGACGGATGTATCCTGCCATCGTACTTCTCGGGTACATCTGGCTTGAAGTTCTTGGTACTGGGCCACTCGACCTGCCGCAGCTCACGGGTGAACGCAGGGCAACCTACCGCGTACGGCAAGTCGCCTGGTTCCCCTGGCGCATGCACATCAATAGTGGGCCCAGCGCGCTGGTCTGACTGACGCCGCGCTTCTCTTCGGCGCTCGATGCGAGTACGAGCGTCTTCGTGTCGTCGTTTTTGGAGAACTTGGCATTGATCGCGGCGAGCTCGTGGGTCCGACGACGCGGTGGAGTCGGTGTCGAGGTTGGCCCGGCGAGTTGGCGATCTTGGCCTTCGGGGCGGGGAGTGCACGGTGGTGGCACCCCCGGCGGTCTTGTCGGCGTCGGCTTGCGCCTGGGCGTCTTGCCAGGGCTTCGATGTGCTCGGTTGCCGGAGCTTGTCGCTGTTGGCGAAGCCGATGAGGCTCTGAATGGTGGCCCTCCAGTCGTCGATCTTGTCTGGCGCTGGAGGGTAATCTAGAAGCAGCTAGGCTCGGGCCAGCGCTTCCTCTGGAGTCTTGGGCGGTGGCGGCGAACGACGCGAGGAGCGAGATATGCTCAGGCTTCTAACATTGTTAGAAGGAGCAACATCTCGTCCAGGCGACCGTCCCGCGCTCGTGCCAGCATGTTGGCGTGCATGTTGGCCTTGGGCGTCCCGCGACCCACCAGCTTGGCCTTGTTCTAGCGCGAGTACGGTGCTAGGAGCACCGCGGCGTTGTCGATCCTGCACCTCCTGGGAGGGGTGCGGCGGATGTACAGACGCTGAAGCTTGCGGGGCTTTGTCCTTGGACCGGGTGACGATGTGAGTCCCCCCGCCGGCGCCCGCTCCTCCGCCGGCGTCCACCCCACCGCCCGTTTGCTCCGGTGGCGGTAGGATAGACGTAGACGGAGCGGCCACCTCCGAAGCCTTCTTCTTCGGTGGCATGTCGATGAAGATGTTGATGTAGCGCGTACAAACGCCGGATCAGGTTCGCACAACCTCGACGCCCCCCTACCTGGCGCGCCAAAGATGTCGTGGGAAACGAGAACCTATGGGGCAGGGCCCCTTTCGGTCCGGCAAGGGAGTGAAGAGCACACGAAGAGCAGATCGAGGCAAAGCACGCGGGGGATTTTACCCAGCTTCGGAGCTCTCCGGAGAGATAAAACACCTACTGCTGCTTTGTGTTTCTATTCTGTTCTTGCTTGAGAGTGTAGGTGTGTTGTAGTTTCGAATGAGTCGAACCCCTTCTACGTGCGCATGGGCCTCCTTTTTATAGTTTAAAGGGGTCATCGATAGGTGGCAGCGTAGAGAGAGGGGTAAAAAAGTAAAAACGGGGGTTGGTACAACCGCTACCAACAGTGCCCCCTACCTAACTCTGACGGCAAGGGACAAGGGCATTGAATGCCCGTCCGCCTCGCCCAACAGTGCAGAGAAGCGACCGTTAGGGGCGCCACCGCCTGCCACGATGGCCTTCTCGTCATCTCCACTTGTCACCTCGCACCACTCGGCTTCACAGCGCCCCGCCACGTGCTCCTGGGATGGTCCTGGAGAGACACGTCGTCGGATGCGCTGGAGCGTGGGTGCAGAGTGGCAGCCTCGCCGCGGCAAGCGCCTTGCCGCGGTCGTTGTCTTGCCACACCCGAGAGCTTGCCGCTCGTCGGGTCTTGCCGGGACGCGCGGCGCGTCGCGGCAAGTTCTTCGTAGTGCCTTGGTTGGCCTTCCCGGCAAGCTCCTCTTGCCGGGGCCTTGTCCCTCTCGGCGAGTTACTCTTGCCGGGGCCTCGTCTTCTTAGTTAAAATACTTTGTTCTTGAATGGCAGTAATAGGAATAGCGAAGGATCTTGGCGGACGCCCGACAAGCCTTGCCGCGGGACGCTGCGACTGGCCGTGCACAAGTTCAGGATACTAAGGTACCCCTACTTTAGTACACCGACAATGTTGACTCATTGCTTCAAATTGATCTTGACGTCTTTGCTTTCGAGATCTTCATTCAACATGATGACAAGAATAAAGGGAAAACTCTAGAAGGATCGATCTCCTTGAAGATCGAACAACTTAGGATCAACTCATGGATTGAGACATGGAAACATCTTTCAAGCTGAGACACGGAGCATAAGACTAGAGTGATGGTGTAAGACAGATGACGAAGGTTCACTAGGTAGACAACAACTCCACACTTAAAAGGGTGGTGAACGGTTGTCAACGTAGCGAGGATTTGAGTTGCTATGGTACCAAAATGAGACAGTTTAGAGAAGGGTGAATCGTAGAATTATCCCTTAAGTGGCAAAGAGAATTGCTTTTGATACATGGATCATCGTAACTCTCTAAACCAGCCTAAGGCAGTTCACCAACAATCGTTTGGTGGAGTGCGAAGGAATGGCATACTCAGATCGGAAAGGAAACTAGAGTTATAAGATAACTCGACAAACGGAAGGCACATTCCAATGGATACCGTGGATATAACCTAGTGACTGAGTGTGCCCTCAAGAACTTGAGCATTTCCATATTCATCAAGGTTTTACCAACATCCGTGCCAAGGATCCTGGCCACAACATACTACCATGATGAATAGTGATGAAGGATGCAAATGCAAAGGGAGATAACACTTTCTCAGATTTCACCTTAGCGAGGCCAAGGGAACAAAATCTGGATGATCGACCGAGAGACATTTAGCACTCCGCTTCTAATGTTCTCCTTGATGCACTAGCATATCCCATTCATAGATATGGTTTAATATCTAGAACATCAGGTAAAAGGTCGGACTTCGGGAACACAAAAATCATAAGGCACAACTAGGGAGTAAATCCTACGAAGTCCTTATGGGAAGGTGGCCAACTTCTTCAATCAAGATACTACAATAATAGGTCTTCCGGCGGGGTGTGTTGGCCACGACATCCACTTTACCGGTTATCGCGAGACCAATATTATAGTTCTTGGGAAATGTTCCAACCATCATATCTGCCTGAGATTCAGATCTGGTTGATGTCAGAATAATCCAGACTCATCGGGTCTGGAAAGAAAAATGAAAGTTTGCAACACAAATCGACGAGATGACGTTGCGAGATTCTCGGGAAATGAACTATGGTAGTAAACTCCAAAACATGAGCCGGTTCTGCTACACACATGTGAACACGCTGTCCCAGACAAGCATGACCTGGTAGTAGTCTTATAATAAAACACTACCGAGTTCAGGTTGGGAACCATCATCGAGGATATCAAAGTCCTTGCATAAGTCTTGCTCTTAAGAAGGAACTTCTTCTCCTTGAACAAATCAATCAGTGGCTTGGTGTGCTAGGAATGCATATAGAATGAAGGTTGCAAGTCTCCAGACCACAGAATACTTTGCACATATGCATGACTGACTTGGGATGATCAAATGTACATGAATTAGAGGAAGTCACTTCTTGCAACCGGGCATATGCTTCATGCACGGGACATGAAGATAATGCTTATAGAAGTTTCCAATACTAGCTGGATGTTCAACACAAATCATGGAGAAGATAACAATGTTGCTAATGGGCTTAACAACAATTCATCCATGTTTCCATATAAGTGGAGTTCCACAATTATTTGAACAATGTGATAGCATTGGTCAGGCCCAAAAGATATAATGGTGTATGCTCGAGGGATCAACCACAAGTAAGACAACATTATGAATATCGTTGGTTCTTATTTTGGCGATAACCCATACTCAAATCAAAGATTGGATAAGATGATAGATTCATTAACTGATCACGAAGGTCAAACGATGAAAATCCCATCTTCCTTCAGTACACATATAAGATATCCCTTAAACTGAACTAAGTCGGACAAGCTCTTATCTTCCTAACTCTCCAAGTTGTTGTTTAGCTTAACCAACTAGCTCAGGGGTATCCAACACAGATCCTTGGAGAAGGGGGTGGTTTACAAGAAACCAACTTGATCACGAACTCAACATAGCGGTTAGGTGACAACCCGGTAACACTTCTGAGAAGATATTCGGAAAATCACGAACCATCGATATGTTACTAAGCTCGAGATCAATCTTGCTTTTCAGGGCAAGACGATATGATCAAAGAGCGAGGGTTTGACACAATCCCGACTCATTGATCGAGGAGTGCACCCGGAAATAAGGACTAGGTAGCAGAATCAATCTTAGAATGAGATTCAATAATCAGCATGCTAAGAATGAGGTTGTTGTCCATTTAACTACCAAGCAACACGGTTGCTAGGAGTATTGAGTTCACACATCATGATGCACTTGTCGGCATTCCGGTTGCAACAACACGAAGACCGAATAATGAACGATGATGGCGAGAAGTATGACTGCACCAAGAATTCATAAGATGGTGCAATTCTCATTACATTCTAGATATAAAGATAGTAATACTCCAAGGTAGAACAGAACAAAAGCTGGATTGGCATTTTGATCTGCGAAGTACAACTACTTTGACCCAATCCTGGAAATGGATAAGGTACTCGAGTTTGTTTCTCCTAGTCATCCCGAATAGGATGGCTTGATAGACCACAAGGGTAATAGGCATCGATGAAGGAATGCACGCATACACCTGACTATCAATTGATAGACGAGGGTCAGAAGACAACTAAAGAGGGACAACTCAAAAGAACATACGATTTTCTGAGATGTGGATGCATGGATTAGCATGTCGAATGAGTTCAACATATTTCTTCCGCATAACCCATGCAGAAAGGTTGAACTGGCAGAGTCGCAATATAGAATGGAGAACCCATCGAGAGCGCTCCTGTTGTAATCTTTTGATCCAACAAACTTCTGCCATAAGTGGTTCATAGTATTTGAATGAAGGGAATACCATGGACCTTGAGGGCTAATGCAAAGGTTACTAATAACCTAAAGGAACGAGCAAACACTATCAACATGAAGTAAATAGGGAAATCTCGGGTTCAAAAACCCAGGAGTAGAATACCTACTACTAAGTCGCATCACGGGATGCTTTCAGGAATGATGGCCAGAATCATCACACTGGGAGCACAAAGCATGGCTAGATTACTATGTGATACTCTAGACACCTAGGGTCATAATAGTAGCTCCAACATATATGTCGAGGCAGCAGAGTACCTCAACTCACCGATTAGCGTGGTTAATCTGGCCCAAAGAAACATTGGGAAGGAAAAGGGGGATTTGCAAATGCATCAGATTGTTTAGAAACCTGGGATGACTCGGACAGCATAACGACTGTAAATGCTCAAAAAGAGATTCTGAGACATCACGCAAAAATGGTGGCATAACTACTCAGAAGCACAATAACAAGGTTCTGGGATCAACTATGACTACACAGAAGTAGTAGGAACTGAACTGAGGCTTAAAAAGCACCAATCCTACAAGTCTACGAATTAGTAACACGTGATCCTGATAGAAAGAAGAGAAAGCCTAGTGTCGGTGTCAAAACTGGCGGATCTCGGGTAGGGGGTCCCGAACTGTGCGTCTAGGCGGATGGTAACAGGAGACAAGGGACACGATGTTTTACCCAGGTTTGGGCCCTCTTGATGGAGGTAAAACCCTACGTCCTGCTTGATTGATATTGATGATGTGGGTATTACAAGAGTAGATCTACCACGAGATCTAGGAGGCTAAACCCTAGAAGCTAGCCTATGGTATGATTGTTGTTCTGTCCTACGGACTAAAACCATCCGGTTTATATAGACACCGGAGAGGGCTAGTGTCGGTGTCAAAACCGGCGGATCTCGGGTAGGGGGTCCCGAACTGTGCATCTAGGCGGATGGTAATAGGAGACAAGGGACACGATGTTTTACCCAGGTTCGGGCCCTCTTGATGGAGGTAAAACCCTACGTCCTGCTTGATTGATATTGATGATGTGGGTATTACAAGAGTAGATCTACCACGAGATCAAGGAGGCTAAACCCTAGAAGCTAGCCTATGGTATGATTGTTGTAATGGTTGTTGTGTCCTACGGACTAAAGCCATCGGGTTTATATAGACACCGGAGAGGGCTAGGGTTACATAGAGTCTCTTACAATGGTAGGAGATCTACATATCCGTATCGCCAAGCTTGCCTTCCACGCCAAGGAAAGTCCCATCCGGACACGGGACGAAGTCTTCAATCTTGTATCTTCATAGTCTTGGAGTCCGGCCGACGATGATAGTCCGGCTGTCCGGACACCCCCTAGTCCAGGACTCCCTCAGTAGCCCCCGAACCAGGCTTCAATGATGATAAGTCCAGCACGTATGTAGTCTTCGGCGTTGCAAGGCGGGTTCTCCTTTAAGTTCCATGTACCTGCCGAACAGTGTCCGGCTTCCTTATCAATGTCGCGCTTCTTGGCTTCCACGCCCAATAATGGCCTTCTTCCACGCGTCGCACGAATGAGAAAAGCCAGGGTATCTTTTATGTTTTACCCCCTAGCTGCGCAAATAACCTGCCTATAAGAGAGGCAGGAATCCAAATCCAAATCACACCATCTTCCTCCCGCAAGTACTCATCGGAGCGCTTCTGACCCAAAATCCATTCCATCATGGACCGTCGATGCAACTCCTCTTCTCGCGCTCCCAGTCCTCCGCCAGGAGATTGGAGGAGATGTTCTGTTCCGCACAGCGAGCTGGTGACGCTCCAAGCGGAGGGATATCTTCCTCCGGCCTTTATGGTTCCGGTTCGAGCCGGGCTGGCCACCTACAAAGGTGGGAAGCAAGCGGAGGCCACCCCTAGTCCCTCTAAAGGGAGCGGGTATGTTTCGTCCCTTATCTAATAAGGGGGCTTGGATTTCCTGTACATCCGTTCCTCCGCGGGCTTCTGGAGTTCTACAGACTCCAGCTCCATCACCTAACGCCCGCCTCTATTCTGCATATCGCGGGTTTCGTAGATCTTTGCGAGCTATTCCTGGGCATCGAGCCCCATTTCGCACTGTGGAAGAGGCTATTCTGCCTCGTACCCCGCTCTCACGAGGGGTCAATATATCAAGTGGGCGGTGCTGAAATATGGCGCATCGCCGGGACCGGATATCTATCCGGAACCCCTAAGAAGGCGTCCGAAGACTGGCCTTCGGAATGGTTTTATATAGAAGACGCTCCACTGCTGAACCCAGTTCGGATCGGCCTCCCTGAGTTTAGCAATGCTCCTCTGAAGAAACGCCTAAGTTGGCGCCCGCGGAGCCCTCAGCTGGAGGAAGACAAGAGCGTCCATTATTTGATGGGCCGGATAAGGTTGCTGGCCCATTCCGGATTGACCATGATCGGAGTCATGGCCACGTGCATTATGCGGGGGGTGCAGCCGCTGCAATACAGGGGCCACCCCATGTGGGATTTCAATGGGGAGGACGATGCCACCCGTCATGGCCGTAAGGGGCCGGGATCGGCCGAGGATCTGGTGAAGATTCTGTCCGGCCTGTACAAGGGGGAGAAGGAGGACTTCCTCCGTACGAGCCCATTGAATGGGTTCTCCATGAATAACCCTCGGAGCTGGGTAAGTGGACGTTTATTCATCCGACCCGTGCTTTCAAAGCCGAGTGCCTTACTCTGTGATTTTGACGCAGGAACTGCGCCGGGATGTGGAGGACATTCACAGTCCGGCTCCACAACCCAAGGATCCGGGAAGATCCTTTGATCCGACCTCCGAAGAGGATCCAGATATAAAGGTGGAGCTAATTGACGGGGTGTTCCACCAACTCAGCATGGACAACACTCTAGTCGCCATTACAGCCGACTACCCCGGCTTGTCACCGGCTTCCCAAGTTCTTATGACCGAATTCCTAACACCATTACTCCATCCTCGCGCATTTCTAACCACCGTACACAACAGTGTCTTGCAGGCAGTGCCTTCAAGGCAGGAAGCCGAACCCGCGGCGGCTGACCAACAAGGGTCAGTCCGGCCCAGCAGGCGGAAGAGGAGCGCGGCGCGGATTGAAACGTCGCTGCAAAGGTATAGCTCACGGTTCGTTATTTAGAGCAACGTTCCTAGGAAGCGTTTGAGTGCTCATGACTTTTGTAGGAGAAAAAGCGCCCGCCGGACTGCGGGCGTAGAGGTTGCCAACCCAGCCTCTACCAGCCAAGCTCCAACGCCTAGTCTGGAGGGGGAGGCGAGCGCAAGGCGCGAGCCGGATACTCCTCCAACGTAGGATGCCGACAGACTGTCCGCCACCAAGTCTAAGGTGGAGAGCGCCATGAACCACAGGCGCCGCCGGACAGTTTTTCGTGAGGCGTGCTTCTCCCCTGAGGCGTTGAATGCCTTTAACGCGGGGGACGCGCACCTCCGTGCCGCTCAAGATGGTTTGACCAGAGCCACGGAGCAGTATGTAAAAGACATACGGGTAAGAGATTTTAATAGTTGTATATGCCAGTAGCACCCGAGACTTAAAGTAGTTATATTAACTGATTTAAGGATCATTTGAACTGTAGGATCTTACAAAGAAGAATACCCAACTGTCTCAGGAGCTGCAAGAGTGTAAGGCCCAACTTGAGGCCGCACTTGCTGCAGCAGGAGGAAACACAGGGACCCCTCCTGGTAACACATTATTTAAAAAGATAAGTGGTGTGCGGCCTGCGCGCAAGTCTAATAATGACGTTGCAGGTGCTGCCGGACAAGATCCGGACAGGCAAGAACTACTGCGCCAGCTGAAGGCCGGCGAGAGGGTGCTGAATAAGGTGCAGCAAGAAAGGAACAGGCTCCAGGATGCCTGCGCCCAGCTTGGAGAAGAGCTGAAAGGTGTTCGGGCCAAGCTGTCTGGCTCCGTTAAGGAGAATCAACGGCTTCATCGCGGCATCTATAGTAAGTGCTTGAGCGAACTCCTTTGAAAAGAAGAGTTCGGCGAGGAAGTCAATTGACAAAATATGTCTGTAGGTATACTCACAGGTCGCCCTGCCGAGAAGATGCCAGTATCAATGGGTGATCAACTTCCCGAGCTGTTGCAACTTCTCGAACGAGTTCGGCAAGCAATGAGCGGCGTCGTCCAGGCTTTATGGCCAGCCCTCTCCCTACTCAAGGGCCTTGGGGAGCTTGCGGAGAAGCTTCAGGGAGTGCGGCAGCGCTTCCGTTTATGGAAGATTTCAGCCTGCCGCCAAGGTGCCAGGGAGGCCTGGGCCATGGTGAAGATGCGGTACAAGAAGGCGGATCCCAACCACATGGCCGAGGTCGGACCTGTGGGGCCCGATGGGAAGGAGATCCCTGTGAGTTTAGTATACGGCCAAGTAGAGTTGGCCGCTAAATTTTCCCAACGGGACTGTAAATTAGACAGCCTGTTAGACGGGATTGAGGAGGAATACAGTCAGTCGATTTGACAATGTATTTTAAAATGACATGTAAAATGCCTTCTAGCCGGATTGTAGATCGTTTGTCTTTGCCGACCTTTTCGCTTCAACCTCGGGACCCTAGAGTCCGGAGTGTGTCCGAATACCTTCTCGGTTAAGAAACAACCGGGGCATGCATGGAGACCAGGCGTAGGGGTCGTTAGTGCTTTATCAGACAAGTGCCCAACTAGTTATGTTATATTACATGGTTAGTAAGAAACATCTTGCAGGGAGAATAGTTCCGTTAAGGGTTCCTTTCCTCTGGGAGGCATGCCCTAAAGTGCATGTCCGGACTGCGAAAAGAGCAGGATAACATCTGGGGGCAGATAAATAAATTGGTAAAAAATCATCTTTCAAATCACCGACCGAATATTCCCTTAAGAACGCTAGCTTTCGGCTTCACCCAGTCTGAGGTACACATCCGGCTGACCTAGCAGTAACAATCACAGAGGTGCTCCCTTTACCTCCTAGCCGAACAATCGGGAATGTAGGGGTAAGCACAGGAGACAGGCAACCCAGCTTGGCCAAAACTTAAGTCATATCGATGCATATATTGGTGAACAAAAGGTACACGTGGAAGTTTGACACGCATGCTGGGCATGAAGCCCTTATAATTAAGCTTCTGGTAAGGAAGCCCCCAGGTATAATGAGTGCGGATAGCACATCAATTGTGTGCGAACGATGCGCAAGTAAGCCTTTTAAGGCTTTGATGAATAGGGGTGAGAGAAAAAAGATAAACAAAAGACAGCTGAAGTGTAAAAGATTTGGACGGGGGAAAGGGATGAACTCTTTTTCCGGCGCTAGGCATAGAATCTTCGGAGGCGGGCTGCGTTCCATGGGTTCGGCTCGAGTCGGTTGTCCGACGCATTTCATAGACGGTACGCTCCGCCGGTCAAGACTTGATCGATGATGAAGGGGCCTTCCCATTTGGTCTTGAGCTTGTCCTTTTTCTTGTCCGACAGGCGTAGAACTAGTTCGCCAACGTTGTAAGTCTTGGCCCATACTTCTCTGCTTTGATATCTTTGAGCCTGCTGCTGATAGAATGCGGAACGAGCCTTGGCGACGTCGCGTTCTTCCTCCAATGCGTCCAAGCTGTCCTGCCGATCCAGCTCGGCTTCTCTTTCTTTGTACATGCGCACTCGAGGTGAGTCATGAATGATGTCGCAGGGCAGAACTGCTTCTGCGCCGTATACCATAAAAAATGGTGTGAATCCGGTAGTACGGTTGGGCGTTGTCCGCAGCCCCCAGAGTACGGAGTCGAGCTCCTCTACCCAGTGCGTGTCAGATTTCGTAAGGGACCGCACTAGTCTGGGTTTGATGCCGCTCATTATTAGACCATTTTCTTGTTCCACTTGACCGTTGGTTTGAGGATGATAGACTGAAGCATAATCGAGCTTAATGCCCATATTTTTGCACCATGATTTAACCTCGTCGGCCGTGAAGTTCGTGCCGTTATCGGTGATGATGCTGTGGGGAACACCATAATGGTGTACTACCCCGGATATGAAGTCTATCACTGGTCCGGAATCTGCCGTTTTAACTGGCTTGGCCTCTATCCATTTGGTGAATTTATCCACCATGACCAATAGGTACCTTTGCTTGTGGGTTCCCCCTTTAAGTGGTCCAACCATGTCAAGCCCCCAGACCGCGAACGGCCAGGTAATGGGTATAGTTTTGAGGGCGGTGGGTGGCATATGGCTCTGATTAGCAAAGAGATGACAACCGACGCATCTTTGGACTAAGTCCTGAGCATCTGCCCGGGCCGTCGGCCAATAAAATCCTGTACGGAATGCCTTTCCTACAAGGGCCCGAGCTGCGGCGTGGTGTCCGCCTAGTCCGGCGTGAATTTCAGCCAAAAGGTCTCGCCCTTCCTCTTCGGAGATACACCTTTGAAGGACTCCGGTTGTGCTTTTCTTATAGAGTTCTCCCTCATGGACCTTGTAGGCTTTAGATCGCCGAACTATGCAGCGGGCCTCATTTTGGTCTTCGGGAAGTTCCTGCCTAAGCAAGTAGGCTAGGAATGGCTCTATCCACGGGGCGATTACTGCCATTATGTCGTGGGCTGAAGGTGTTATTTCATCGGCTGAATCGCCGATTATGTCAGATTGCTCTGTGTCGGTTGGTGCGGCTGCTTCCGGTTTGTTATTTCCGGACTCCTCTTCCCATAGTACGGATGGCTTGAACAGCCTTTCCAGGAAGATGTTTGGAGGGACAGCGTCACGTTTTGCGCTGATGCGTGCCAATACGTCGGCCGCTTGGTTATTATCCCTGGCTACGTGGTGGAATTCAAGTCCTTCGAACCGAGCTGACATTTTAAGGACAGCGTTACGATAGGCTGCCATTTTTGGATCCTTGGCGTCAAAGTCTCCATTTACTTGGGATATTGCAAGGTTTGAGTCCCCGCGCACCTCTAGGCGTTGAATGCCCATGGAGATTGCCATCCGGAGGCCATGTAAGAGGGCCTCATATTCGGCTGCGTTGTTGGAGTCCGTGTACATTATCTGAAGTACGTATTGGACTATGTCCCCGGTTGGCGACGTCAATACGACGCCAGCCCTCAATCCGGCCAACATTTTGGAGCCGTCGAAGTGCATAATCCAATTGGAGTATGCGCCGTACTCTTTAGGGAGTTTGGCTTCAGTCCACTCAGCGACAAAGTCAGCCAAAACTTGCGACTTTATAGCTCGCCGGGGTTTGTAAGTTATATCAAATGGTAAGAGCTCAATGGCCCATTTTGCAATCCTGCCGGTCGCGTCGCGGTTGTTTATAATGTCATTTAGGGGTACTTCGGAGGCCACTGTTATCGAACACTCTTGAAAGTAGTGTCGGATCTTCCGGGATGCCATGAACACCGCATACGCTATCTTTTGATAGTGCGGGTAACGGGACTTGCAGGGAGTTAAAACAGTGGATACATAGTACACTGGTTTTTGAAGAGGGAATTTATGCCCTTCTGTCTCTCGTTCTACGATGAGTACCGCGCTTACAACTTGATGTGTTGCCGCGATGTATAACAACATTGGTTCGCCCAGGTTAGGCGCAGCCAGGACCAGATTTGTTGCCAATATGGCTTTTATTTCTTCGAGTCCGGCAGTGGCAGCATCCGTCCACTCAAAGTGTTCGGTGCGTCTGAGGAGGCGATAGAGGGGCAATGCCTTTTCTCCCAAATGGGAGATAAAGCGGCTGAGAGCCGCCACGCATCCAGTCAATGTTTGGATCTGTTTGAGGTCTTTTGGAATATCCAGCTGTGACAGAGCTCGGATCTTGACCGGGTTTGCTTCAATTCCTCTACCGGATACAATGAAGCCCAGGAGCTTTCCGGCTGGTACGCCGAAAACGCATTTTTCCGGATTCAGCTTGATGTCATATGCTCGGAGGTTGTCGAATGTGACCCTCAAATCGTCTACTAGAGTTTCAACGTGTTTGGTTTTGATGACTACGTCGTCTACGTATGCCTCTACTGTTTTGCCGATCTGGGTAGCCAGACATGTCTGAATCATGCGCTGATATGTTGTGCCGGCGTTTTTAAGTCCGAAGGGCATCGTGTTGAAGCAGAATGGTCCATATGGAGTAATGAATGCCGTTGCGGCTTGCTCCGCTTCCGCCATCTTGATTTGATGGTAGCGGGAGTATGCGTCCAGAAAGCACAATGAATCGTGCCCTGCGGTAGCATCGATTATTTGGTCGATGCGGGGGAGGGGGAAGGGATCCTTTGGGCAGGCCTTGTTGAGGTCTTTAAAATCGACACATAGGCGCCAGGATTTGTCCTTCTTTGGTACCATTACCAGGTTTGCTAGCCAATCCGGATGTTTGATGTCTCTGATGAATCCGGCTTCCAATAGTTTGGCTAGTTCTTCTCCCATTGCCTGTCTTTTGGGTTCGGAAAATCGTTGAAGAGCCTGTTTGACTGGCTTGAACCCTTTTAGGATATTTAGGCTATGCTCTGCCAATCTGCGTGGGATTCCCGACATATCTGAAGGGTGCCAGGCAAAAATGTCCCAATTTTCCCGAAGGAATTCTCGCAGTGCGGCGTCTACATCAGGGTTCAACTGTGCCCCGATGGAGGCCGTCTTTGTCGGGTCCGTTGGATGGAGCTGGAATTTTACTATTTCGTCCGCTGGTTTAAAGGAGGTGGACTTGGATCTCCTATCGAGTATCACATCGTCCCTATGCACCATAGAGCGCAGCGCGGTGAGTTCTTCTGCCGCTAGGGCTTCGGATAGTGCCTCCAGGGCTAATGCGGCTGTCTTGTTTTCGGCGCGGAGTGCTATGTCCGGATCACTAACGATAGTGATTATTCCGCCGGGCCCAGGCATTTTGAGGTTCATGTACCCATAATGGGGTACGGCTTGAAAAATTGTGAATGCCTCTCGTCCTAATATAGCGTGATATCCGCTGCTGAATGGGGCCACTTGGAACGTGACTTCTTCAGACCTATAATTGTCCGGCGAGCCGAACACCACATCAAGTGTGATTTTTCCGGTGCAGCGCGCTTCCCGGCTAGGGATTATTCCTCTGAAGGTTGTGCTGCTTCGCTCAATGCGGCTCCAGTCTATTTCCATTTTTTGAAGAGTTTCCTCGTAGATGAGGTTTAATCCGCTGCCGCCATCCACGAGTACCTTGGTAAGTCAAAAGCCGTCCACTATTGGACTGAGGACCAATGCGGCTGGTGCTCGGGCTGTTCGGAATTTAGGTTCGTCGCTGGCGTTGAAGGTGATGGCCGCATCGCTCCAAGGATTTGTTGTTGCTACTTGGTAGACTTCGGCGAGGCTGCGGATTGTTCGTTTCCGCATATTGTTTGATGCGGAAGTTTCGAAGACTGTTGATACCGTACCGGTATTGTTGGTGTTGTTTTCCGGGGCTAGAAGCTCCTCGCCACTTTTGGCCACCTGCCGTAATATCCAACATGCTCGAAGGCTATGTGTTGGGGTGGCGCCCTCTGTACTGTGAATTGTACAGGGTCCGCTAAGCCATCCCTCCAGTACGGTTCCGTGCCCTTTATGGGGTTTCTGCTTTTTGGTTTTTGTACTTGGTGCCTGAGTGTAATGCACCCTTTTGTTGCGGACTAGGGTTGTATTCGGGGCCGGATTGTCCCAAAACTTATTTTCGGTTTTCCGGAAACTCTCCATCGCACAGTACTTTCGTACTATGGATGCCAGGTCGGCGAAGCGTGTGATTTCACGACGGCTGACGGCGTTCAAGATTCCCTTGTCCGTGCAATTATTGCAAAAAATTGAGATTGCGTTTTCCTCTCGGCAGTCCTTTATCCTGTCCATAACCAGGAGGAATCTGGCCCAGTAATGATGTACTGTTTCAGCAGGCTCTTGCCGGATTAGAGATAGATCGCATATGTCTGGGTGGGTGGGTTTAATTGAGTCCGGAACCCTACCCATCTCAAGGCTCAAGGGCCGAGAAGTTTCCGAATTCGGAAGCTTGGAAAGTGGAACATTGTCCAACGAGTCCAGTCTGATGCCTGACCTTAGGTTCAGCGCTTGATCGAAGTCCGTCCCTCCGCGGGAATCCGGCATGGAGGGTTCGGAAGCCCGGACACGACTAGTTTTCAATATAGGAGAAGAGTCGCCACGATGTTCCTCTACCACCGCGACATGGTGGGTAACCTGGGGAGAGTTAATCTCTCTCAGATCGGTTTTAAGCCCGATCTGATGGTAGTCTGTAGTGACTCCCAGGGCGGCGATGCGATCCAAGAGTTCGTTTACGGACGAGAGCTCTGTTGGATCTAGCTTCTCGGCGAATTCCGAGTTGACGTGAAGATTGCTTTTGATGAGCCGAGAGGTCATCGTCGAAGCGGTGGCCGAACAGGCGGTCATGAGAAAACCACCTAGCCGGATAGTTTGGCCGGCGGCCAAGGCTCCTTTGGCGAAGATACCGTCCTTGAAGACGGGAAGAGGCATCCTTCCTATCGGTGATGGCACAGAGGAACTCTCAATGAAAGCACCAATGTCGGTGTCAAAACCGGCGGATCTTGGGTAGGGGGTCCCGAACTGTGCGTCTAGGCGGATGGTAACAGGAGACAAGGGACACGATGTTTTACCCAGGTTCGGGCCCTCTTGATGGAGGTAAAACCCTACGTCCTGCTTGATTGATATTGATGATGTGGGTATTACAAGAGTAGATCTACCACGAGATCAAGGAGGCTAAACCCTAGAAGCTAGCCTATGGTATGATTGTTGTAATGGTTGTTGTGTCCTACGGACTAAAGCCATCCGGTTTATATAGACACCGGAGAGGGCTAGGGTTACATAGAGTCGGTTACAATGGTAGGAGATCTACATATCCGTATCGCCAAGCTTGCCTTCCACGCCAAGGAAAGGCCCATCCGGACACGGGATGAAGTCTTCAATCTTGTATCTTCATAGTCTTGGAGTCCGGCCGACGATGATAGTCTGGCTGTACGGACACCCCCTAGTCCAGGACTCCCTCAGCTAGGGTTACACAGAGTCGGTTACAATGGTAGGAGATCTACATATCCGTATCGCCAAGCTTGCCTTCCACGCCAAGGAAAGTCCCATCCGGACACGGGACGAAGTCTTCAATCTTCTATCTTCATAGTCTTGGAGTCCGACCGATGATGATAGTTCGGCTATCCGGACACCCCCTAGTCCAGGACTCCCTCAGTAGCCCCTAAACCAGGCTTCAATGACGACGAGTCCGGCACGCATATTGTCTTCAGCATTGCAAGGCGGGTTCCTCCTCCGAATAATTTATAGAAGATTGTGAACACCAAGATACTGTCCGGCTCTGCAAAATAAATTCCACATTCCACCGTAGAGAGAATAATATTAACACAAGTTCAATCTGCTGACGTGTTTCGTGGCCTGACGTCACACCACAACCAAGCCTTTACTTGAATTGTTTTTATTATACCACCTCAGCGCGTTTAGCGAAGTGGTTTCCTAGGCACGTCTTGTCAAAGCAGAGATCGTGTTCCCCTTATTCCGGGATTCCCATCAATACGGACGTGGGTATCCCAACCGCGCCATTGATTGCGGCGCTTGGGAGAAAAGCGAGTTTTATCTGGCCGGTGGGGACGCATAGTTTCGTCCGCCCATATATAAGGGGATAAGGATCCACCTTTTTACCTACGCCTTCTTCCTCCTTTGCTTATCCATCTCCGCGCACTCGAGCTCCAATGCCCAAGTCCGCACATCTCACCTCAACCTTCGCCAACTATGTCCGGAGCAGGAGGAAAGTGGATGGCCTCCTCCGTTACGGAGGGGCACATCAAGAAGCTGCGCAGCGCCAGATATCTGTCCAGCGACATCGCGCACCGGCTCCCCGACGAGGGGCAGCCCATCCCCACCCCCAGGCCCCATGAGAGGGTGGTATTCCTTCCCCATTTCCTCCGTGGACTGGGCTTCCCACTTCACCCCTTTGTCCGGGGGCTCATGTTCTACTACGGCCTGGATTTCCATGATCTGGCCCCGAATTTCATCCTCAACATCTCGGCGTTTATCGTCGTGTGCGAGGCTTTCCTCTGCATCCAGCCCCACTTCGACTTGTGGCTCAAGACCTTCAGTGTCAAGCCGAAGGTTGTGAAGGGCAGTCAAGCGGAGTGCGGAGGCGCCATGGTGGGCAAGATACCCAACGTTACTTTGCTCGAGGGCGCCTTCGTGGAAACCATCAAGGGGTGGCAATCGGGGTGGTTCTACATCACCGAGCCGCGTGACCCTAAATGGGCAGCGGCCCCCGAATTCAGATCTGGCATCCCCACACGGCTCACCTCTTGGAAAGAGAGTGGCCTGACTTGGGGCGATTCGGAGGAGCTGACCGGACTCCAAGCCTGCATCCAAAAGCTAGTGAACAAGAAGCTCAAGCTTGTCAACGTAGTCCAGGTCATGCTCATCCGCTGGATTCTCCCGTGCCAACAACGGGCCTTCAAATTGTGGGTGTTTGATCCGGCCTAGCACTGAACCTTGAGCGGGCTCTTCGACACTAGGTACGAAGATGCCTGGAAGGTGCTGTTTAAGGGCGCCGAGGCTCCCGCATCCGCTACCGAAGATCACGGATTCAGCTCGCGGCGCCAGGCTAGCGAGGTAAGTGATTTTACCCTTTACGGGAAACTTGTTTTCCATAGTTTGACTCCATGCGGGATCTAAACTCCCTCTCCTTTGACAGGACTGGCTGAAGAAGGCCGAGCAGACTAACTGTCTGGCCCCTTTGCCAGAAGACCCAGCGGACGCCCGTTTAGCGGGGCTGCTGGTTCCGGCACCCCACGTGGTGCCGGAGAAGAAGGCCAAGAAGGAGGCCACGGGCACTCGAAAGAGTTCCCGTTTTCAGGTGTCCGATGACTCCTAGGCGGACTCCTCCCACGAGGACGAGGAGGAGAAGAAAAAGGCCTCTCCCCTAGCGGGGGGAGGGAAGAAAAGGAAGGCTTCCCCAACGAGGGAGGCCGAAGGGTCCAAGAAGGGAAGGACTCTTCCCCCAGACTGTTCCACCCACGCCGGTGAGGATGACGAGGATTGGCCTCCAAGGGCCAAGCCCCTGGCGAGATCGTAAGTATCTGGACTCCCGAATGACTTCATGATTTTTCTTTCTGCCACATGGTGTCTTTCTAATGCCGCATACAACCCTGCAGTCCGCCCAAGGACGATCTTCCCGCTTCGTCGAGCGGGTCCTTGGGCACGTCGGATGTGAACAATACTTCACTTCCAACCGCCTCCTCCCCCCGTGACGCTGATGACGCCGAGGTGGGATCCCAAAGAAGGATCCACCCGGAGGAGGAGGACCCGGAGGTGCCACAGGGCGACCTCCCGGACTTTGTACCGGACTCCGCACCGGAACCTGCAGTGGTTCCGAAGTCCGGCAGGCGGCCCCTTCGTAAGAAGGGAAAGATCGTGACGCCGGCAGCCTCCGTCCAACCGGAGGCGCCGGATAACTTGCTGGAGGCGCTCAACAGCGCTTCTATCGAGGAGGAACACCGCACTGTCATGAGTGCGGTGATTCAGAAGGTTCAGCTCGCCAAAAGCGGGCTGACCGAAGCCTGCAGCAGCCTTCTATCATGCTTTGAGGTAAGAATATTAATATATGTAAAATAGTACCGCATAGACAGTAGCCCCTGATGCTCGATTCGGTGTTCGGAAAGAAAATCCGGACTGAGGATCTAAAAAGATATACGCAGGAGTCTTAATAAATATGTCAATATGGGATTGCAGGCTGCGCTGCTGACCTCTGCCACACTGACTACGGAGGTCAATGCTTTGAAGCAAAGCCTCGAGCGGTCCAAGAATGAGCTCGGCCGTGCCAAGAAGCAGCTCGAGGACAAGGAAGGTGAGTAACACCTTATTAAAGTTGTACCTTACAGAAAAGGATTTGGTTGCAAGAGAAATGACAAGGATAACATGGGTACTTCAGGGGCCACGAACGAGGTGGCGACCCTGAAGGAGGCGGTGTCCACGGCTGAACGTAATGCAGCCATGGAGCATGCTGGGCGAGAGAAGCAGGAGGCGCGGGTGGCGGAGGTACAGCAAGAGCTCCAGGCCCTCGTGGAAAAGCATGAGAGTTTGGAGCGCGACTCGAAGACTCTAGAGTCTGAGCTTGCCTCGGCTCTTGAGAGCGCCAAAGTCGCTAAGGCCAAAGCCCACAAGGCCCTTCAGGAAATCGAGGCGTTGAAGAAAATAGCGGCGGGTAAGGCATTTTTCATGCAAAGAAGCATGTGAACGTGAATTACCTGTTACTTACCCGAATTCGAAGCTCTCCAGGAGCGTTCGCAGATCTGCCCTGCAGCTTGTCCGATGCTGCCGCTTTCTACAGGGTTGAGGAGGGGAGCTCGACGGAGAAGGTCTTCTGGTCTCAGTATGCTGAGGCCGGACATCTGGTGGCCCTTAGCGACCAACTGAAGCAGCTGGTCGAGCTCCACAAGGTGTCCGAACAGGCCATGAAGGGCCTCATAGTTCGGCTGTGGCCCAATGAGGCCATGTCTGGGAGCTACTTCGGCCTGGTGCGGCGGCTAGTGGATGCTTGTCCATGGGTTGAGGTCATCAAGCGATCCGCCTGTATTGAAGGTGCCCGTCGGGCCCTTGCCCGTGCTAAGGTGCACTGGGGCAAGATGGATGCTGAGAAGCTTGTGACAGATGCGCCACCGTCGGGCAAGGAGTATCGCATGCCCGAGATGTATTACAAGAGTGTCCTGAAGGGTGCCCGCACTATTGCGGGTGAGTGCTCCAATAATGTAATATTTGAGTAGACTCACATTTTGTTATCCTGTGCGCTGAAAACTTTGTTCATATGCGCTAAGCAACGCTTGTTGATTTAAAATGTTACCTTCTGTGCGGCTGTTTATCAAATCTAAGAGATGGCAAGTCGTCGGCTTCAGCCCCCATGCCACGAGTGCTGGGGTGTTCGGGATAAATTTGAGCACTCTTGTTCCCATATTTGGTTCCATCTAGGGAGGCGCTCAACACAACGAACTAGGCAACCAGACTTATAATGCTTGAACACTCTCACTTAGCCATAGAATTCTATAATTTTAAATTTCGGCGAAGCCCCTAGTGTTCGGAAGGCCGAATTCGGGGCGCTATCCACGCCTGGGCCGGACAAAGCCGGTTCCTCACTCTAAGCGGCGTAAGTACTTAGGGACTCGAAAAAACCTCTCGAACAGCGACCGGCTCTCGCCTCATCATGACGGTCAGTTTTAGCTTTCTCCACTAAGGCGCTCGCCCAGCTCAACTGGGGCGCAATCGCAGTGGTTCTCCCAGTGCTACCTTAGCCGATAGAACGGAACGTAAGGTACCAAAACATGGGAGCCGGGCAAACCCAACTATTGACCCAAGACATGATTCGGAGCCGATGCATATAATGCTATAAGTTCGGGGTGCCGCACTTGTGAAAGTGTTCGGACTTATCACACCATAATGTGGGGAACTTAAGCCCCTGGTGTATTTAGCCGTACCAAAGTGTACGGATGCGACATGTCATAAATGAACATATGTATAAGAAAGGAATGCAATTATAAGCAAAAAGGTGCTGCATTGTTTATTCAAGAAATACTGCCATGAATGCAGAACGATACAAATAGTGCGATGAGCAAGGGATGGGACTATTAAACATGTCCCCCTCCAGGGGTAGGCTGCGGAATGGTGTATAAAATAGATTTAGTGCTCATAATGGAGACCACCTGGATATTCGTTGTAGCCTTTCTCCTTCCCTGGCTGTTGCATCGTGAGTTCGGCCGGATAGGGCCTCTGGTGAACGGAGTCCTGTGGGTAAGAAAGAAAAAGAAAAAAAAGGAATGACACACTTGGGAGCCCCTGATGTGGTTAAGCCGCATTCTGGGCCTGTCGTGGTCGTGCACCTTCCCCTATGCCCATGGTATCTCCTGAGCGTAAAGATGTACGCGAAGGACCAGTCTTGCGATCTTGCGAGGGCTGGGGTTGGGGCCGCATTGCTACGCGTGCTCGGAACGTGCCAGGTGGTCTTGTTGTAGGTTACTCCGGGCACGTTTAGCCGTGTCCAGTCGCTTAACGGCCGGACTCGAGAATTGCCTTAAGAGGCTGCATTGTACTTCTGCCGCGAGAGCCGTTGTATGTTCCTTCATTCGGAGGGAGCGTTCAGTGTTTCTGTTGACCGTGACGACTCCTCGAGGGCCTGGCATCTTGAGCTTGAGGTATGCGTAGTGCGGCACCGCGTTGAACTTTGCAAACGTGGTCCGTCCGAGCAGAGCATGATAGCCGATGCGGAATGGAACTATGTCGAAGATTAACTCCTCGCTTCGCAAGTTATCCGGGGATCCGAAGACCACTTCCAGTGTAACTGACCCCGTACAATTGGCCTCTACACCTGGTATGACGCCTTTGAAGGTCGTCTTTGTGGGTTTAATCCTTGAGGGGTCTATGCCCATCTTGCGCACTGTGTCCTGATAAAGCAGGTTCAGGATACTGCCGCCGTCCATCAGGACTCTGGTGAGGTGAAATCCATCGACGATTGGGTCTAAAACCAATGCGGCGAATCCGCCGTGGCGGATGCTGGTGGGGTGGTCCCTTCGATCAAAAGTGATCGGGCAGGAGGACCATGGGTTGAACTTCGGGGCGACTGGCTCCATCGCTTATACGTCCCTGAGTGCACGCTTCCACTCCCTCTTGGGTATGTGGGTTGCGTATATCATATTCACCGTCCGCACTTTTGGGGGGAAACCTTTCTGTCCTCTATTGTTCAGCGGTCGGGTCTCTTCTTCGTCATCGCTATGCAGCCCCTTGCCATTGTTTTCGGCAATTAGCTTGCTTGCCTGCTTGAATACCCAACAGTCCCTGTTGGTGTGGTTGGATGGTTTTTCGAGGGTGCCGTGTATCTGGCACGAGCGATCGAGTATTCGGTCAAAATTGGACGGACCCGTAGTAGTTCTTTTGAATGGCTTTTTTTGCTGATCGGGTTTGGAGCCTCTGAATCCGGCATTGACTGCCGTATCCTCATTATTGTCGCCGTTAATGCGGCGTTTGTTCTTGTTGCGACGCGACCTGCCATTGCGGTCCTTTGTATCCGGACTGCCAGAATTTTTGCTGAGGTTGTTGCTGCGGGCTAGCCAGCTGTCCTCTCCCGCGCAGAAGCGGGTCATGAGTGATGTGAGGGCTGCCATGGATTTCGGCTTTTCCTGTCCCAGGTGCCGGGCAAGCCACTCGTCGCGGATGTTATGTTTGAAGGCCGCGAGGGCCTCCGCATCCGAACAGTCAACGATTTGATTTTTCTTAGTTAAGAACCGTGTCCAGAATTGTCTGGCCGATTCGTCTGGCTGCTGAATTATGTGGCTTAGGTCGTCAGTGTCTGGTGGTCGCACATACGTGCCCTAGAAGTTATCAAGGAATGCGGCTTCCAGGTCCTCCCAACACCCAATTGATTCTGCTGGCAAGCCGTTAAGCCAATGCCGAGCTGGTCCTTTAAGCTTGAGCGGGAGGTATTTGATGGCGTGAAGATCGTCACCGCGGGCCATGTGGATATGAAGGAGATAGTCTTCAATCCAAACCGCGGGGGTCTGTTGTGCCATCATAGGATTCAATATTCACGGGTGTAAACCCTTCGGGGATTTGATGATCCATTACTTCATCTGTGAAGCATAGTGGGTGTGCGGCGCCTCTGTATTGGGCTATATCGGCCCGGCCGGACTTACTATGTCCGGCACGACGGTTGTCGTCACGTATCATGGGGCGCCCACACGATCCATAGATCGATCTTGATTGTCTTGCCTTATCCTCCAATATATCTCGTAAGTCCGGAGCGTTCTATGGCCTTGTGCTTTTCGAGCGATGCCGGGGTACGGTTCTAGTGGAGGGCCTAGAGGCCTCTCTGTCGTGGCCACGAGGTGGCCGGTCAGCCGCATTGTGCTCTGGTGATGCAGGTTTATATGCCTCCTCCTCTAATCGGGGGAGCAACTTGCATTTGGGGTAGCTTTTGGAGGGGCATTCAAGCTCATGCTCTTCGGCCACAAGGACTTCAGTCCATCTATCGGCTAGCAGATCCTGATTAGCTCTAAGCTGTTGCTGCTTTTTCTTGAGGCTGTTTGCCGTGGCCATAAGCCTGCGTTTACAACACTCTTGTTCAACGGGATCCTCATGCACGACAAATTTGTCGTCGTCGAGGCTTGCCTCGTCTCCGGAGGGAGGCATGTAATTATCATCCTCTACCTCTTCGTCTGCCGCTCTCTCATGAGGGCTGGCATCTCCGTCCTCCTGCGCTGAATCTTGCTGGAGGGGGTTGTCTTCGGCACTGTCTAGGGTATTATTATCTCCGGTGCCGGAATCGCCATTCTTGCTGTGGCGGGATTTAGAGCGGCGCCGCTGACGCCGGCACTTGGGTTGTTTCTTGGAGGGGTCTTCCTCCGCTGTTCCATCGCCATTCCCATCCTTTGGGATATCCACCATGTATATGTCGTATGACAAGGTGGCTTTCCAGTGTCCAGTAGGCGCTGGTTCTTGGTCGTCTTCGGCATCGTCGTCCATACCATCGATGTCTTCGGAGTCGAAGTCTAGCATGTCGGTTAAGTCGTCGACAGTGGCAACTAAGTGAGTGGTGGGCGGGTCTTGAATTTCTTTGTCGTCCACATCCCAACCATCCTGACCGCAGTCCGGCCAGGGCTCTCCTGATAACGAGAGATACTTTAGCAAACTAAGGATGTCGCCGAAAGGTGAGTGCTGAAAGATGTCCACAGTGGTGAACTCCATGATCGGCGCCCAATCGGATTCGATTGGAGGGGGCGCGGGAGGTTCGGAGTCCGGCAAGGAGTCTGGCACCTTGGAGTCATGAGCTTCAGAAGGGACAAAGTCAGTATTCGGCTCTATCGCTGTAGAGGTTGCAGCCACCGAGGCGGTGTCTAACCACCCATCCTCGATCTGCACAGCCGGCTCCGAATCAAGTGTCGGAGCGGACTCGTGTGCGGCCTCCAGGGCACTGTCCGGCAGCAGAGCTAAATCATGCCCATCGTGACAGTGCGGCGTGCTCGGCTGTGGCTCGAATCCATTGAAGATCAAGTCTCCACGGATGTCAGCCGTGAAGTTCAGACTTCCAAATCTGACCTAACGGCCAGGGGCGTAGCTTTCGATCTGCTCCAGATGGCCAAACGAATTGGCTTGCAGTGCAAAGCCGCCAAATACGAAGATCTGTCCGGGGAGAAAAGTCTCACCCTGGATCGCGTCGTTGTTGATGATCGAAGGAGCCATCGAGCCTATCGGTGACGACACAGAGGAACTCTCAATGAAAGCACCAATGTCGGTGTCAAAACCGGCGGATCTCGGGTAGGGGGTCCCGAACTGTGCGACTAGGCGGATGGTAACAGGAGACAAGGGACACGATGTTTTACCCAGGTTCGGGCCCTCTTGATGGAGGTAAAACCCTACGTCCTGCTTGATTGATATTGATGATGTGGGTATTACAAGAGTAGATCTACCACGAGATCAAGGAGGCTAAACCGTAGAAGCTAGCCTATGGTATGATTGTTGTTCTGTCCTACAGACTAAAACCATCCGGTTTATATAAACACCGGAGAGGGCTAGGGTTACACAGAGTCGGTTACAATGGTAGGAGATCAACATATCCGTATCGCTAAGCTTGCCTTCCACGCCAAGGAAAGTCCCATCCGGACACGGGACGAAGTCTTCAATCTTCTATCTTCATAGTCTTGGAGTCCGACCGATGATGATAGTTCGGCTATTCGGACACCCCCTAGTCCAGGACTCCCTCACCTAGTTCCTTAACCCCGTAGGAAAGATAAGATGACTCGGATCAGAAGGCATAAGGGATAAGGAGTAAAAAGAGCCTTAAGTTCCCAACCACAATCAATTCCCTTATATAACTAAAGAATTTCTAGACTCAACTTCGACCAGTTTGGCTTGGTAATCCTACAGGCAGTCAAGCTCTGATACCAAAGCTGTCAGGACCCCGACTCAATGCCACATCGATCTAGCATGTAACACCTCATATCACTTTGCGGCCTCACGCACGATATTTCCACGGGTGTCGCCTTACCTTTGCCCGGGACCGTTTGCGCCTTTTGGCACACACATATGATAGTGTCGCTAGCATCCATATGATAAGGAGCCTGGGCTAACATGGCTAGTCGTAAACCCAAAGTGGCACAAACTTACAGGGACATGCATCCATGACCCAGCATCGAACGTGTCCGTCATCAGCGAGTGAATCCAGGCTGTAGCACTGGGCTAGCAGGACTCCGGTGAACCGGGCTGTAGCGGGCTAACAGGACTCCGGTATTCATCGCGTGACATTTCCCCGAAGGGACAGACACCGGAACGAAGAAGGACACATGTCGGCCAGCCTAAGTGTTCCGGAGCAGTAGCAAGCTACCATGGCTTAGTGGAAGCACTAGGAGACATTTCCCGGTAAGAGAGGCTACTAAGGATAAACAACTAGATAGTCAGATCCCACACATACCAAGCATTTCAATAACATACACACAATATGCTCGATATGTGCAAATACAACATGGCATCACAACATGACTCTACAACTCAAATATTTAATTCAAATAGGCTTCGAGGAGCGAGATATTACAAACATGGGTCTCGCGACCCAACATTCAGAGCACACAAGTCAAAGCACAAGCGGAAGCTTAACATGTCTGAGTACAGACATCTACAAATGAAAAGGGCTGAGAAGCCTGACTATCTACCAGATCCTGCCGAGGGCACAAGATCGTAGCTGAGGTAACAAGCTAAACGTCGAAGTCCATGCGGAACTATTAATGAGACTAAAGTCTCTCTGCAAAAACATAAAATAGGCAAACATGAGTACAAATGTATCCAGCAAGACTTACATCAGAACTAACTACATATGCATCATTATCAACAAAGGGGGTGGTGGAGTTTAACTACAGCAAGCCAGTTTGACTCAATGGCTAACCTGAACTACGACTGCAAGTAACTCTTTGAGGTGGCGCACACGAGTCCACATATTCACCATATCAATACACCACTATGGATTCGCGCCCATCTCCCTATGAGAACGCCATCCATAGCACTCACGCTTATCTTGCGCATTTTAGAGTATCCACTTTCACTTGTCTATGAACTGTACAGGCAACCCAGAAGTCCTTTACCGCGGACATGGCTATTCGAATAGATGATGTTAACCCTGCAGGGGTGTACTTCTTCACACACGCTCTCACCACTTACCGCCGTTTACACGACATGTACTCGACAACCTTCAAGCGGAAGCCCAGCGAGGGTGTCGGCCACGACCTGACTAACCACACAAGTCTCTCGTCCAGGTTTATCACCTATTCGGGTTCCATCCGCAAGGAGATCCGGCCGGGGTGTCACTCACGGCCCCAAACGATGTGTGCAGGGTTCCCAAGCCCACCTCGACGAGTGGATCTACGCTTGGTACACCGTGCCACTGTGCCTAGACTGTCCCAAGCCCACCTATACCGGGTGCCACTTGGTAGACTACTAACACCACCTACAAACACCAGAAACTAGTTGCAACTCCTGGACAGATATCTAGTTGATTAATAAGCCGAGAGGGGCCGAGTTACCGGAACCCAATGTGTGGTAGTAGCTATTCATGGATCACAAACACATAACTCAGTTCCTGAGGACGGCTTCAATGAGACAACCCACCATGTACTCCTACATGGCCTCTCACTGCTACCTTTACCAAATCGTGTTCACACACTTAGCTCACACACAGTAGGACATGTTCACACACCTCCAATTCATCCCTGATGAATCAGACCTGACACAACTCTAAGCAATAGCAGGCATGACAAACAAGCATGAATGAGTAGGCACATCAGGGCTCAAACAACTCCTACTCATGCTAGTGGGTTTCATCTATTTACTGTGGCAATGACAGGTCATGCAGAGGAAAGGGGTTCAACTACCGCAGCATGTAACAGTTGAATCATTGTTGTCCTAATGCAGTAAAAGAGAGCAGGAGCGAGAGAGTGGGATTGTATTGGAATGAACAAGGGGGTTTTGCTTGCCTGGCACTTCTGAAGATAGTATAGTTCTTCATCGGTGTCATTGATCACATCGTCGAAACCACGTCTATCGAGAGGGGGCAAGTTCCGGCAACACAGAAGGAAACACAATCAATGCAATGCACAATATGATGCATGATCATGACATGGCAAAATGAGTGTGTTGGGCTAATGCAACTAGCAGCAGGTTAAATGAAGTTGGTTTGAACCTTAGGTTCAAATTCAAACTCCATATGTGAAGGTTTAAATGTTAGTATATGATTTGTCCTAAAAATCAGCCATAAGTTGTTCTAACATGCATGAAAATGGTATAGATGGATAGATTGGATTTTTTTGATCATTTTTCATATATAATTTATTTCATTTGGAGTTATGGTTGAGTTTCTATGAATTTTAGAAGTTTTGGATATTTTCTGGAATTTCCTGTATAAGAATAAATCCAGCAAATAATTAACTGCGTTAGCATGACGTCGGGGTGACATCATCAAGTCAAAGGCGCCAGCCCAGGTCAAACCTGACGGCTGGGGCCCACATGTCAGTGTAGCAACTAACTAACAGGGTTAGTTAGTGTTACGTTAGCACTAACCAAGGTTAATTAGTGCCTGGGCCCACTGGTCAGTAACTAACCTAACTAACCTAGATAGGATTAGCCCTAACTAACTTAGTTAGCCGGGCGGGGCCTGCGTGTCAGTGAGAGAGAGGGGTCAAACCTCTGGTCAGCCGGGGTCAAACCTCGCCGGTCAACACGGTCAGCCCGCCGGCGTTTAGCCGCCGGTGACGACAGAGACGGCGGGGCGGCTCGGAAATGCTCTACAGGGCACCATTCGATGCGCGGGTTGCACCTATGGGTTCCTGGGAGTGAGGCGCATCCATTGGTGGCGGTGGTAGGAGCTGCGGTGGTCGAGATCGACGACGGCGACCAAATTGGCGGCGGCCGGAGTTCGGGTGCTCGCGGTTTTGGTGCTACGGCCTGCGGGAGGACCAGCCGTTTGCACCTACGGGGTCTACGAGAGCTCACGAGCCCAACGGAGGTACGCACGAGACCATTTGGTCACCGGAGCCTCGTCGGCGACGAGTTCGTGCGGCGGCGCGGTTCGGTCTTCGAGGGGGCGACGGCTACAGCAAGAAATCGAGGCGGGGAAGAGGGGGATTTGGTGCGGAAGCTCACAACGGTCATGCAGAGAAGCTCAGACGGCTCGGGGAGGCGTCGGGGATGGCGTACAGTCGCCAGCGATCTCGGTGCAGAGGCGGCGGGGTCGAGCTCGATGGCGAGGCTCCACTGCTTCCGGAGATGCGTGGCTCGTCGAGGAGGAAGAGGGGGGGGGGGGGACGAGGCGGAGCTTCTTGGCGCGTAGGCGAGGCGTGGGATGGCCGGTGGCCGCGGTGGCAGCGAGCGCGGCGGCGATGGCGTTCGGTGGCTGCGTGCGAGAGAGACAAAGGAGGGGAGAGGAGGAGTGGACAGGCCAGAGGGGGTCGGGGGGGTTGGCGTGGCGTCTCCAGCCAGCCCCCAGCATCGGCGGAAGCAGGAGGTGGCTCGGGCGCGTGCCAGCGCGCGGCGGCCACGCGCCTCTCGTCCTTCTGGCGAGAGGTTGGTGGTGACTGGCAGCGGTGGTGGGCTGGGCCAACTCCTGGGCCGGTCGGCTGCAGTGTTGGGCCGCATAGGTAAGCCAGGTAACTTACAGGTAAGTTTCTGTTCTTTTATTGTTTTCTGTTTTTTTATTTAATCTTTTGCCACTGTTTTGAATTCAAAACAATTCAAACAATGCCAAAAACTCCTCTGAATATTTTTATTTTGCTAGATGGACTTTTCCAAAAGCTCATAAAATATCTCAGGGGTATTTGAAATTATATTCTAATTATATGAATATAATTCAAATTCAAATAGCTAATGATTTAAATTCAAAGTCCTAAAATTAAGTCCTTAAAAATGTGCAGTATTTTTGGTTTGGTCCAGAACCCTTGCCAAAAATATCAAACATTTAAGAAGAGCATTTTGGAAACAATGAATGAGATTTTAGGGTTTTTGCCCTTCTTTTATTTAAATGTTTTGAGGCTTTCAAATTTCCTCAGTTCAACTTTCAGAAAATGGACAAGATGCATGGATGCAATGCCACTAACTACAAGCATTAATCTAGGGTTGTGACAGAGACACAGTTCAAATAATATTTGTTCAAGACAAAGCAGAATAGACAGAATATAAGTGTGGGAAACTATAGAGCAATAACAACACTTGTAATGTGCATGACATGAGAACATAACTGTTTATTCAATTGAAACTGAAATCAACATAGAGCAGGTTACAACAGCAAACCAGTTAAAGAAACAGGTTCAAAACATACCTGTTGCGCCATTGGAGTTTCAATTCCATCCTTCAAATTTGAAAATAGTTGGTATGAGTAAATACAGTAATGCAAGAGCAAAGGAGTATGAACCATAGCTATAGAACTTGACCTGAGAACAAATCTTCTTCTCCTTTAAGCGTTGAGTTGGGATTCAGAGTGGTGGTCCTCATGCTTTGGGCACTGCAATTCCCTTACTAACTTCTTGTGTTTGGGTTCTCTATGGTGGAGACGGTGCTGTGTCAACTAGAACTTGGTTACTATCTGCCGGGGTTGGGGTTAGAAGCGGTGTAGCTGGTTCTCTGTCCAACTGGGTAGGGGTACAATCTACGAGAGTCTGGGTTATGTGTGGTGGATCTAGTTCTTGGGCAAGTACAACCATGGTTCTATCTGCATCAACTGGTAGCACTATCTTTTCTGAAGACCGTGTTGTTACTCCCTTAGACACTGCCATCACCCTCTCCAATTCAAATGGCTGATAAACAAGAAAAGTAATTGAAAGTATAGACATTGTATGATAGAGAGGTGCAATGGATAGTGGGTAATAAAAGAGGGCATGAAATAATTCACTTTTATGTTGTCTAACCAAACAGGATAACATGACACAATTTCACATATATGATGGCTAACTAAACAGGATAGCATGACACAATTTCACATTATGATGGCTAACTAAAAAAGATGGAATGACATAATTCAAAATATGATGACTATGTAAACAGGATGACATGATATAACTATATAATGTGTTTATTAAATAGGTTGGCATGCCATAATTCACATACATTCACGGATAGAATGCCATAATTCAAAATATGATGACTGTAAACACTAAACAGGATGAGATGATATAACTATATGATGTCTTTATTAAATGGGTTGCCATGCCATAATTCAGATAGATGATGTGTATGTACTATGTAAACATGATGGCATGATATAATTCAAATATATGTTTTATATAGTAAGCAAGTAAGCAGATGGCAATCCATATATGATGTAAAAGGTAAGCAAAGCAAGACAACATGCATGACATGGGTAATATAACCCTGCCAAGTTTGAGCATAGACCTCAGGGGGGAAATAGGACTGGTCATTAGTCTCTGAATCCTCCTCTGAGGGGCTCTCTGTAACCAGCAAGATGTCTGCTTCAGCAGGTAGCATTGTCTACTCTGAATACCTTGTCTTCACTCCAGATACTTCCATCACCGCTTCAAATGGCTGATGCACAGGAAGAGTAGTTGAATATACAAACCTTGTCGACAAATGGAACACATAATACAAAAAAATGATAGCATGATATAATTCACATACATGATGATTGGCTAAACAGCATGGCATTGCATAATTCACATATATAATGCCTTTGCAACAAGATAGCATTGCATAATTCACATATATAATGTCTTGCAACAAGATGGCAATGCATAATTCACATATATGGTAATTAGACACTGAACAGGTGGCATTCACACAAAGCATGTCTAAACTAATCAAATGACATAGCAATGCGAGACACCAATCGCACGATATGAGCAACATAACCCTGCCAAGTTAGAGCATACACCTCGGGGGGGGGGGGATAGGACTGGTCATCTGTCTCTGAATCCTCCTCTGAGGAGCTATCCGTAACCAACGAGATATGCACTTCGTTAGATAGCATAGTCTGCTCTGAAGACCTTGTTTTCACTCTAGAATTTGCCATCACCGTGCCAAATGGCTGATGCGCACGAAGAGCAGTTGAATGTACTAACATTGTTGACAAATGTAAAATGTAACGGAAAAAAGGATGGCCTGATATAATTTACATATAAGATGACTGGCTAAGCAGGATGGCATTGCAAAATTCACATATATGATGCCTGGCTAAACAAGATGGTGTTGCGTAATTCACATAAACGATGAATAAACTAAACAGATGGCATTCACACAAAGGATGTCTAAACTAAGCAGATGACATATTTGATGTATAAAGTAAGCAATAGAAGCCACCATATGCATGCTATAACCAACATCAGCATGCCAAGTTAGAGCGAAGACAATAGGGGGTAAATAGGAGTTGTCTTCTCCGTCTGAATCCCCCTCAGAACAGATATCTTCCTCTCGATTACAATCCGAAATGCATGGAGGGGGGGCTGCCTTTGCGCTTACCATGGAGCGATGTCTGCATGAAATTTTATTGCCACACAAGGCTCGTTTCTTTTGCTCTACATGTTCAGTTCCATTGTTTACAATAACTGTCATGCATAGGAATAAAACATAGTGAGATTATGTAAGGAGTGCATGCAGAAATCTAGAGTGATGGTAGCAACCTGTGGATAGACCCAAAACCAATAATAGCAGGCAGATAATGGCTTCAGTTAAAAAATGCAGATAATGGCTTCTTTACTGTTTGTTTCCCACCTAACATGAAACTCATAGTAGACACCGGAGATTAACCAGATAGTAGATTGATACTATTGATTGCGGCCCCGATATGTACCCCACAACCATTTCAAAACTCAAGTTTGACCATTAGTTTGGAGCTGACTCAAAGTCTAATCGGTGAACAGGACGATAAAGTAGCATGTAATATTAAGTGATGCATAACATAAGTAGACACGAAAGAGTGAGACCTCTCTTGCGGACCCGTGTAGTCCTCGAGGTCATCTGCTCGGTTGATGATGGTAATGCAGTATTCATGGCTGCCGACGGCGGGGAAGAAGATCTGAGGCGGCGAAAGACAGTCTGGAGGCCGGATCCCTGCTGTGCTGGACCCTTCTATCGTTGGAGCAGCTGAGCTGGGGTGGACGAGGCGCAGCAGGAGCAGGACAAACCACGCAAGGTTTTCTTTGACAACTATCTGTAAGAGAAGTAATTCTGTAAGGGCTCGTTTGAATTGGAGGATTCCAACAATGCATGGATAGGAAATAGACATGAATAGGATAGGAATGCACGTGCAAAACAGAGAATTTAAAAACACAAGATTTCTGCCAATCTGGGTGTTTGATTCACAACAATTGGAAGATCACAGGATGCAAAGAAGCATAGTGAGATTAAGTCAAACCACAAGAAAATGTACGGTTATAATGCTATTATGCTACTATATCTTAGTCTTGTGCTTCATGAATAGGAATTTGAAAAGGAGGACAAGTGAAAATTAAAATTCCTATGTTTTTTCTTTCAAGGAGACACTAAAGGAACAAATCCTACAGTTTTCCTTTGCTCCATTCCTTTGAACCAAATTCATGAACAATAGTACCATAGGAAACTTTCCAATTCCTATGTTTTTCATTCACTTTTCCTTTCAAGCACTGGCGATTCTAGTAGGCAGGCTTGAGCAAGGAAAAGCCTACACTAAAAAATGTTTTTGTGCTACTTCTATTACTTTGGACCCAGGCCACTGCCCTACTAGCTCAACTCCCAGGGCCATCGACAAATGCACAGCTCAAACGTGCAGAGATAAATAATGATGGCATTAAAGAGAGTCCATCACGGATAGCTAAGTTGCCTGGTACCTCACTGTTTGTCATATAGTAGGATAAAATAATCATATTTCCCGTTACTACGTGTGCTTAGTGGACAATATATATAACATGTAGAGTAAAAAAGAGATGCAACAAGTGTACAACCTCTTTGGCGAAGCCATGTCGATCTCAGTGTGATTGGGTTGGCCGGTGAGGATGCTCCGGCTGACTTGGCTATTGGAGGAGGGGAAGAAGATCTTAGGCGTCTGGAGATGGAGCCCGAGGTACTGCGACGCTGTGATGGAGGGTTTCGTCGTTGGAGCAGCTCCGGTGAGTTGTACGACGCCGAGGCTGAAGCGGGACAAGAGAGACAATGTTAACCTGAGTGGAATTATAATAGCATCTCCAATACATGACGTAAAATACATAACCACAAAGTGCTAGATGTAAAGTACATCAGCCGCTCATCTCCGAACTTAACCGTCGAAACTGAATTTAACTGTAGATACTGAACTTAACTATCGAAACTGAATTTTGCTATCGAAACTGAATTTTGCTATCGAAACTGAACGCACTAACAAGGTGAGGCTACACGTCAGTTGACTGACTTTTTCATCTCTGGTTAGTCAATTTTGCAGCCATTGGATACGAAATCAAGGCCCTGCAGTTCATCTTCAACCTCCACCCCCCTGAGCTGCCATCCACCACCGGCCAAATAGCAGCCCGACACCGCCCGCGGCCGGCGGTGCGCCGCCCCGTCCGCCCCGAAAACACTCCCCACGGCCGGTCCGCCGCCGCCCCGGCCATCCCTCTAGGCCCCCCCATGCCGAGCTTTTTCTCCAGTGATCCCCACGCCACCGCCCCACCACCGCCCCCACCCTGAACCCTAATATAGATAGTGGGGTACCTCTCCGGCGAGCCCCCTCCCCACTGTGGCTGGTTCTTACTTCACCCCGGCGAGGCCCACCACCCCCTGAAAATAGGCTGACCTAAAACTTGATTCAGTCGACTGAAGTGTAGCTAAATCGGAGCAACATCACGAGAAAGAGCAAGAGCGAGAGCAGCAGCGCGAGCAAGAGCAATAGCAAGAGCAAACCAGGTAGGGGACTGAGAGCAAGAGCAGAGTAGCAGCGCGAGCCAGAGCTAAAGTAGCAGTAGCTCCTACTGATGTGGACGTCGCCGCCGAGGGAGTGACGCCGTGGAGGAAGTGGCCAGCGATGCTGTCGTGGATGGAGCCACGCCGTGTCGGCTCGGGACCGAGCGCCGGCAGCACCGTGAGATTGATTCAAGAAGAAAATGCGGCGATTAGTGTACAACCTCTTTGGTGGCGCCGATTAGGCCACAGCTTCATCCGAGGAAACGATGATGATGATGCTCTTCAGGTGGTGCAGGTGAAGACGGCGGTGTGGGAATGGAGGTGGTGCGAAAGACGAGGGGAACGTCGGGGTAGCTCCTTGGAGGTGGAGGACGGGGTGGATGAACCGGCGGGACGATGAGATCAATGACGGATCCTCATCCGGTAAGGTGGATGAGGGACGTCGAGGTGTTGCTGTGGATGACGTCGTTGGGGAAGAGGCTCCGGCTGGGTGGCAGACGGAGCAGGGTGTGGGGCTTCGTCGTGGGTTTTCGCGGCCTCGGTGTACGAATGGGTGGGCGGATAGGATGGCAGTGGGGAACCATGGCTTAGGGACGCACTTGTCCGAAATGTGGTGTAAGTTACGAAAGTACCCCCACCGATTTGAGGCGGTTCTTTCGGTTCAGGGGTACCACAGGCATTTCACGTGTCGGGACACAGGAGGTGGGAGTCTTCGCGAGCGTTGTAATTTTGGAATAGCAAGGCACGGGTTGAGATGGAGGGAGTTGTCAGAGCACAATGAGATAAAGATATATCTTAAATATTTCGGGCTAACAAGGCGCAGGTTGAAATTTCCGGACAAGCCTAATGTGTACTGTACCAAATCAATTCGCACTACAAATGTCATTCAAAACTTTGAATTCATGTTATGTTCAATTAAAATATTTCTCTACATGTATAATGCATGCAACCTACTACTCAAATGAATGTTTTAGTGCATTCCAAACGTATATACTACCGCTTCAATATGAACTAAATTTGAATTCATTTCTCTATTTGAATAAGATCTACAGTAATGATTGTTGTGAAGTCAAAGCATTTGAATTAGTTTCTCTGTTTTAATAAGATCTACAATCATCATTATTGTCAAGTTAAACCATCATTTGTGTATTATCTTCACAGCACACCACATGATTAGTCTCGAGTTACATATGAACTATGTGTACTATATGAACTCGAACTCGATTTTGTGAATCCACTTTATGTTGATTTCAAATCAATTACATTTCTAGCTCTAGCTAGATCTTCATAATCTAAACCATGTCTCATATGTATAATGTGTTTATCACATTATGTATGGTGCCCCGCCCCCTACGCCTACAAGTATTTAGATGTGAGTTGCAAACACCACACATTACCACAAATTCAAATAAAATGTGAGAATGTTCGATATATAGTATTGTTTAGATTGTTAGATATTTAGTTGTAAGCTGCAAACGCCACACATTATCACAAATTCAAATAAAATGTGAGATTGTTTGATGTATAGTATGGTTTAGATTGTTCGACATTTAGCTGTGAGTTGCAAACGCCATGCATTATCACATTATGGTATAACATGTGCACAACACGCGTATCACCGCTATATTCATGCATGCATATGTTTAAGACACTATGATCTCCTATTCAAATATATGAATCCACTTTCATATCAAATTATGATCTTTGTTAGTCTCTTACACCCACACAATCCTCTAACCTTTGTAGCTACCACTAACTTTCTCTCGTGCATGCACACGCCCTCCTCGCCCTCCCCCTCCCTCGGCATTCTATCCACCGGGCACATTCATTTTTTTCTCTTTAGGTCGTTTTCCCAGAGTGTCCACAACTCCTTTCCGACACACACCGATCGATAAACCTCTCCAGTGATGCCTGCCTACAACATACACACGCACCTTCAATCTCCTCCTTTATGTGTCCTTGCCTCGTGTCTGTCATATGGTCACAGACACCTGTAAACTCTCGCCCCTCTTTTCATCGATCTCACAACCGCACACTCCTCCCCCTATCTAGCTAGTAGCTGGGCCTCTCGCACCACCTCCTAGCTCCATTCTCTCTGTCTATCCGTCTCGCTGGGCCTTATTTGCCTCTAACAAATGGACGTACACCGACCGATCTCCCGCTATACATATAGCTAGCTAGGTCCTTATAACTCGTTTTTACCCACGCATCGATCCATCTACCTCGTTAGTTATGTCTCTCCCTTCCTCCGACAAATAAAAATTGATCTACCAATCTAGTTAGGTTTGCTTACCAAACACATGGTTCCCCTTCATCATCCATGGATGCGTCCCGACAGATCTATCATGCACAGGCACACACAGAAACACATCCCCACTCTTATTGATAACATTGCAGTTCCACCCTCGGTTTGTCTAGTAGGCCTCTCCCACCATCTTCGAGAAGCAACTCCATCACCCATCCAACACTCTACCCCTCTCCCTCCCTCTCTCTCCTCTCTCTCTCTCTCTCTGTCCCATCATATTTCCCGTCCTTCAGTTATGTATGGATGTCGACCGATCTCCCTCAAGACATAGCTGGTTCTCTCCTTCTCAACACATATACGAGTCGTTCTACCTCTATAGTTAGGACTCTGCCTACCCCTCCCCCCACCCCCTCCCCCCAACACACACCGATACATCGAGCGCTCTAGTCATGTCTCCCTGCCACACACAAACTTGACATGTGCCCTCTGATGTTCCGGTAGGTCAGTCGCCCTATATCTGTGACTTGCACACACACACACACACACACACACACACACACACACACACACACACACACACACAATTTCGATGGCTCTCTTCATCGATCTTGCACCCACCCACTTGATCCTCTCTTCGACTCTATCGATATATATATGACCCCTCCCTCTCTTATCGTGGATCGCCCGACCCTCTATATATGATATGGATAGGCCTCCATTTCACATACATGGCATGCAAAATTTTGTTTGAGATGTCATCGACACATATTTCGACAAATACATTCACGAAATCAACCCCCCAACCCCACCTCCACCCCGCCCCCCAAAACAAAAAACACTCACGAACGCGATTTGTATCTCTCACACACACCCATGTAGGTGGGGGATGTGCACAGAGAGAAGAGGTGCATGCATGGCGCACGTACTCCCGTCTCTTTCCCAACCACACCCGCGCGGGTACACGGTAGAGCTCATTTCTGTATGAAAAGGTAGCCCACATGGTAATTTGGCACGTGTACTGGTTTTCCACTTGGTGGAGGGAGGATCGTGTACCACAGGTGAACAAACAAATGGCGACTTGACGCGTTATGTTAAAAAAAGAGGCAAACCACGTGGGGCCTACCTTAGAGGCAAGGATCTATACACTGGAGTACTTTTGATGTGTCCCGTCAACTCGTAGAACGACGAGAAGCTTTCTTAGTAGTACGCCGTCTCCCCCGCCCACGGGCACGGTGGCTCGCAGGATGTGGTGAAGCTTGCTTAGTACTGTACGCCTTACGCCCGCTCCCTCGCCCACGCGCGTGGTGGCTCGCAGGACGAGGAGAAAAATTTACTACTCCCTCCGTTTACTCCTCGTCCCTACTAGTACTACCTTGGTTATAGAGATTATATCATATTGTTTGGTATATATATATCCTTTAGTAGATTTCAATATGAACTACTAGTACATACTCCAAACACTGATGTATATAGACGTATTTTAGAGTGTAGATTCACTCATTTTGCTCCGTATGTAGCACTCTCCCTCGTCCCTCGACCCTCGCCCACGTGGTGGACGTGCAGCAATTCATTCGGTCTCATATAGCCAGAACGATATATACTGCACTACCATTATTGCTCGACTTCCTGAAGAGGCGAAGAGCCAATCGCAAGGTTAATATTTTGGAGATGCCAAGCGCAAGGTTATAGGAGAATGAGTAGTAGGTGCCGCATCATTTATAAATAAAGTTTTTTTGTCCAGTGGCATGTACGCAATATGATAGGTTCATATGGAGAGAAAAGGAAACCGCTCCACTATATACATAGTCAGGAAGGGCCAGCCTACACAGTTGCTTGTAAGGGTTGCTCTCTTCACACTCTCTCGCACAAAACAACTATGGCCACATCTCTAACATCCCTGCGGATCACGTCCACCAGGGGAAGGGGTGGATGCTTAGTGTAGATGCGGTCGCCATCGCCGACGGCGAAAACCCACTGTCGGCACGTCCCGATCAGGGGTCCCCGCCGTTCTCTCTCACAAAGCCGGTGAGGTTGCCTTCGTCCCTTGCTCACTGCCGCGACATGGGCAGTTGCCGCCTCCTACCACCCTCCTCAAGGTTGGGCTACGTCCCGACATCACTCAGGTACAACTCCCTTTACAGCTGGCTTGCACCACTGCTCCAGCTACCCACATCACTCCATGTGGATATTTCTCTACTTCTTTGCCCCGCACATACCTCTACTGGCTTCTATGTACAGTATTTGTGATCAGTTTATGTCTCATCAACTAGTCCCGGTAATCTTATTCTAATCACGCTTCTTCAATTTCTTTGCCACAGGGATGCTCATATCGATTTTGGTGAAACTGCACAAAATGATCCGATGGTCAAAAGGTTGCAAACTTCATTTCTTAGGAAGCTCGAATGTTGCCAGCAAATTGAAGAATGGTTAGGGTTCACGATTCAAAGGCTATGGACTGCATGGATCATTTTTTTCTTTAGCTACCTCTGTTCCAAAATAAGTGTCAACTTCAGTAGTAGTACAACTTTGTACTAAAGTTTGCATAAAGTTGAGTACATATTTGCTACGATCTATCAATCATTGAGATGCAATAGCATGCATGTTAGTCTCCTTTGTATTTGATGAAATGTTGCAACGGGCAACCTTGGACGCAAGATACATGTAACAGGAGCTGGAAGCTTCAGTACGTACTATACTAGTACTTCCTCCATTCCTAAATATAAGTCTTTGTAGAGATTTCACCATGAACCACATGCGGATGTATATAGATGCATTTTAAGTGTAGATTCATTCATTCTGTTCCGTATGTAGTTCACCTAGTGGAATCTCTACAAAGACTTATCTACTAGTAATAGCTAGCCCCCACTACTAGAATTTTTTTATCATCTCCTTGAGCCACATATTCAAAATTAATGTAGCCGTTAGATGAACTAAATCAGTCCATAATAGCCGTCTGATCCAGACGTTGAGAGGCTCCACACTAAGCCACATGCAAGCATGCAGAAATACCGTGGCATGCATGTGAGTGGGTTTTAAATCACATCAACATGTCTTCATGCAAGCATGCACCGGTAGCATGCATGTAAGTGAGCTTTTAAGTCCCATTAACATGTCAAAAACAAAAATAGAATCCCATTATGCAGTAGGAGTTGGCTGATCTTTTTTCCTTACGTGGGACAATCTAAATGATGATGGGAGTTTTCTTAGTTTGGCTACCACATTTGTCATGCGGTTATAGAGTTTTTTTTTAGTTCTATGAAATCGATAATTTTACGCAGAGAGATATACGGTTGTTCCGCGACAACGTGCGGGGACTCATCTAGTAGTATTTAGGAATGGAGGGAGTACTATGTAAAGAGTTAGGTGTCGCATGGTGTCCAGAAAATATGTTGATAGTGTGAGGTGGGCCATGTAATCACTGAGCCTGCGTGTTTTCACTGCTCTTGCACTCCTCTGCTGTAAGAATGGAGAAAATTGTAATCTAGTAGTACCTCCTTTCGCTGAAAGCGTGGGACATCCAGCAGTCCTACCACCTCAGTAATAAAGACCAATGAGCCATCAAATCACATAGACCCAGCAGTAAGTTTGACGGACGAAGCAACCATCATTGTTGCGCCAGTGAGAGGTCGCGTCCGCTCTGCCGGGGCATGAATACGGCACTGATTCTTTGGAGCAGCGCTGACCATTTCGGGCAGGAAGCGCGCGCGGGCGATGGAGAGGCTTTAGGTGGGCCAGGCTGGTCAGGAGCGGGCGTGGCAGCTGTCCGCCTGTCCCTACCAGACACGCCCGGAAACGAGAGGATGCACCGACTCTCGCGGCTAAAATCGTACACTACACACCATCTCTCTGTAGGAGTAGGTTGATCTGTCGCGCTCTCTAGCACACACATGCTGTTAAACACACACACACACACACACACACACACACACACACACACGCACACGCACACACACCTTGGTCCGCTGCACCTTCTAACATGACTTATTACACCTAGATGGAGGGAGTAGTAAGTACGAGATACGGCAGCACACTGACTTAGGTCGAATACAAGTGCCCAAAATTGTGTGCAAGTTATAATAAGGATTCACTTAAAATAGTACGTGAGCGAATAGAGGGATCAATTGGACAGTGTTCCCGAGCAGTAGCGAGATGTGTGAGGTAAGATACACCGCTGGCGCTTTTAATTTTTCTTATTAATTTGTTTGTTTCACCCTCTGACTGGTGGGACTAAGGTTGCATTATTTCTGCACCACTGTGGATAGTCTTACCACCAAAGCCACATGACACAATTATGATTTAAATCCCAATGACTCCCACACACACAAAGAAACACGGCATGCTTGTCACACGAATGCAGGAATGTACAAAAGGTTATTTTCCTCTTGTTGAACATAACGGGAGGGTTGTGTAGCTGGTTAGCCTGCTCGCTCGTCAAACTTGAGGTCTCGGGTTCGATAACTACACTTGAGCATAATTTGTGCCAGGAGGATTCTTTGACTGGCCAAAATGGATGGATATGTAGCTATACGATCTCGTAGTGACCGTATAATGACACCATCACGTATAAGTTGCAGCCTCGGCGCTTGTTTTCTAGGGTTTGCACGCTTCACACTCTCTCTCCAGTATATATATACACGCTGGAGCCTCAGCGCTTGTAGTTGCTCTCTTCACACTCTCTCACCCTCTCCAGATCTAAACAAGACTTTGTTGGCCTCTCTCTCCCCTCACTGCTGGTCAAAGAGCCAGCAGGATCCGTCCGCCGGGAAGGGAAGGAGGCTTAACGCTGTTGCTGTCGGTGAGGGAGGGAATCCACTACCGGCACAGCTGTTCACTTTCACCTAGCGGCGGCGCGGGAGGGCCTCCGACCCCTTCTTCTTCGTCACCGTCCCGTCCCCACCGAACCATGCCCCAAGAACCTTAAGATATAATTTACTTATTCCACATGCATTGCTCTAGCTGCATGTATACCATGAATCTAGGACGTGGTTTAAAGAGGAAAGGAGTGGGGGAAAGTAGTGGGAAAAGTTGTATAGCATGAATCTAGGACATGGTTCAAAGAGGAAAGGATGGGGGAAAGTATTGGGGAAAGTTGTATAGCATGAATCTAGGACGTGGTTCAAAGAGGAAAGGAATGGGGGAAAGTAGTGGGGAAAGTTGTATCACATAAATCTAGGACGTGGTTCAAAGAGGAAAGGAAGGGGCGAAAGTACTAGTACAGACTGGCTATCCAGCACCTACGCTGGTCAAAAAGGGAAAACAATGACAAATGCAGTACGCACATCTGTAATGAACTGATCTTTTGTTTTGGGGGACAAGGTTGTAGAGTTTGAGCGGGACTAGATTTGCTACGCTCACATAGGGTAAGGTGTATAAAGATAACAAAACTGGGACCAACACAAATATGCTCCTTGGTTGTTTGTTCTTTGTTGCAACAGACTATGCATCACCATAGTACATCGGTAGATGCACATGGTGCTGGTGCGTCCACTGTCCCGGGCAACTATTTAGCTGTTGTTAATCTAAGGCCCTGTTTGGTTAAAAACTCCCTAGTCCCTACCTGCTTGGTTCCAGGGACTAAACATGGACTAGAGGTTATTAAATGACATGCTAAAAGACCATGTTACCCCTAGTAATGAACTAATAGAGACAAGGTGCGATGCGTGGCAGGAGCAACTGTTGGAAAAAGTCTCAAAAAGACTCCCTCGGGGTCTTCTTTCTTTAGTCCCAAATGCCCACTTTTAGTCCCTAAAAGTCCCTCCTGTTTGGTTTAGATGGGACTGACACAGAGTTTTTTTAGTCCCTACACCAAAATGTCCCTGTAAACAAACACCCTCTAATAATGCCGCTAGAAAATTGATGCAATGCCACAGTTAAATGCAAATTACATGTTTAACGAATTTTATTGTTAATATAATCTCTATGTTAATATTAATCGATGCCACCGTTTGAGAAATGCTACTGTCTTGCTTCCTTTCCCATTTAGATAAGGTAGATGCTTCATTTTGTTGGCTTCTGTGTCATCCGCCATTATTGACCACTAGTTTTTTCCTTTGCACCTCTGTGTAAACAGGGTTATCTACTTCACCTCGTTGCCATTGTGACCTTTTGCTGCACTGCACAAAACACTTTTGTTTTAAGAGTGTTTTGTGTAGTTCAACCAAAATGTCACACCGACAACGTTGCTTGATTGCTTGATCTTAGTGGAACTGCACAAGAGGAGATCTTACTTCCTATCCGTGTTGGCAAATTTGGTTCAGATCTTCTTCTTGTGAGTTGTTTGAATTCCACATCATGAGAGGTCAGTGCTAGCCTTCTTTCACATGATTCTGCAGTGTGCTTTCATATGTTGTGCTACTTGTATGGTAATGTTGCTTGATTTTAGTGAACAACACAAATGGAGACATGACTTCCAATCTGTATGTGCATTGTAATATCCCATTAAGGTAAGATAAGGATATTTCACAACTGTTGGACTGTATTTTGCCACTTTCATCAGAAAATTAATGTCATTGTTTAGTGCTATACTTGTGCTCCCTAATTGACATGCCAAATCTTACATTGAAGGTGAAGCTTGTCTGTTATTGAACCAAGTGATGAAGGGGAAGAACAAGCGAAAGAAAAACAAAAATCAACTCCCGGTGCTGTAATGAAGCACTGGAACTATGATGACACAAGTAATGATATAGTTTTGCATCTTAATTTATTGCTATGGCTGGAACAAGCAATTGTTTTGCCACTGATTTGATGCCACTCTTAATGTAATACGTAATTATCTCTACTTGTGCAAACATGGATCTTCTTTGAAGATACCATATATTTTAGTGGAACTGCACAAGAAGATGTTGGAAACATTAAAATAATTGAGGAGTATATAGTAAGCATGGCCACCACAGTAGATAGCAACAGATGGTTCCGGGGAAGTGTTTCATCTGTATCTCAACACAATAAGCCTCCTGACAAGGGTTGGTACTCGCCCACTAATTTCATCCATATGATTGAGCTTTGTCATCTCTATTGGTGTTGTGCTATTGTTTAGATACTGTCATGAAAAATTGGTATTGTCCTTGAGAAGTGCTTCATCTGTGCTGTTTTAAATATTTCCTTTCCTTTTTTTCGAGCAAACAGGATGCTAGCATTTAGTTGTCCTCTTGTAATTGCACAACAGGATCATCTTCCTCTGAAGAAGAATATGGAGTACGTGAAGTGACTAGTTCCGATTATGCCAGGATGAAGAAGCCCTATCTATCTTCTCATCAGAAGGATCAGTTGAAGGATGGTTACATTACTCCCCACAAGACCGAACTAATTTCAGCTCAGAAGGACTGACAAATCTCCATTTTTTGCTGTGATGCGCGAGTACAATGTTGTTCTAGGATTCTTTCTGGTGATTTCCATTTTAGTAAAAGTGTGCTCTACATGGACCATATAGGTGCCTGATTAAACTGTCAATTCATAGTACAATTTGCTTTATACTAATCACTTTGTTTGTATTAGTGCAAATAGGGGTGCTCAGCTTGATTTCAATGGGAACTGCACAAAATGTTCATGAATACATCGAATCATTCATTTCCACCACAAGAAAGGAGGTGCCGATAAGTTCAAGGCGTTGCAACATATAAGGACGAAATCATACAAGCTACGCCCCAATTTGGTTGATTTTGGTGGAACTGCACAAAAAAGAACAACTGATTTATTTAGCACAAGGTGCCATGTCAATGTCCGAACTGATGGCAAACCCTGCCCATTCGACAATCGTAGGCATTTGATATTTTGGAATGGGACAACCTTGTCAAATTTTGTTCATTGATTTTAGCAAGAAGACATGCGTTTGATATTTTTGAATGGGACGCCCTTTGCTGTCAGCAGCGTCGATCAATTTTTTCTTTATTCTTTAGTTGTGAAGTAAATATTGCCTCTGACCTGTGAGTCGCTGAGATGCATAATCATCGATTGTTTTGAATGTTCTCTCTGAATTGACAGCCATGTGTGTTTGATTGCAATGTACAGAAACGCGAAAAAGCTGCTCAAACTCTTTGTACTCTTTCAATTCCTTTTTACTTCGCACATTGTGAAAGTGCATATTTTTTCTATAAGATTGGTCAAAGTAGAGATACTTTGACTGCAGACAAAACTTATATGCAGACTAGAAAGGACTGGAGGGAGTACATGTGAAACTGCTGCAAACGAGGTGATCACCCTGGGAATAATGCTAGTACATATTGTTTTGCATGTTGATCCAATGCCAGTGATACAGGAATTCGAACTAATCGAAATAAATTCATTTATACAAGGTCGGATTTCGTATAAACATGTTGGATTTCATTACATTTCATACATTCTTTAACTAAAAAGTGGTGCACTGGAGGTATAATTAATTAACCGAAGCTACCCACCTGTGTCCCGCTGAGCCGAACAGAAGCTTCAGTGACTTAACTGCAGGTGCAGTTGCATAACTGACATGTGGCCTGTTGGGCCCACGTGTCAGTCAGCCAACTGCACCAGCAGTTAAGTAGAAGCAGCGTTCTTCTCCAACACAACTCTCCAACTCCACGTCGCCGCCAAGAAGCTAACCGACCGTCAATGGTCAACCCGCCTAGCTTGGCTTCAACCGGAGGGTAGCAGCGGTGGCCTTAATTGGACCCAAGCGGCGGCAACCTACCATGTTCTACTCTTCCATGTTTTCTATGTGGCGTGGCCTCTTGGTAGCGGGGCGGGGACTTAGCGGAGCCGGCGATGTCCTCTGCCTCGTTGCCGGCGGGTGGCTCCTCGGTGGAGCGGTGGAAATCTTCCCCCTCATTGCCGGCAGGGTGGGGCCTCGGCTGAGCCAGCGATGTCCTCTGCCTCGTTGTTGGTGGGGCGGGGCCTCGGCGGAGCCGGCGGTGCCCTCTACCTCGTTGTTGGCGCCGCTGGCCTCGGCGGAGCAGGGCCTCGTCAACGCCAGCGGAGCGGGGACTTGTCGGAGCCGGCATTGTCCTCTGCCTCGTCCTCGGTCTCGCCAAATAGCGCCTCGCCCGCTTCATCGCCCTCTTTGTAGGTGGCCGCAGCCTCCGCCACCTGCATGCGGTACCGCCAGCGCTCGAGGTGGCCCTTGCTGGCGGAGCGGTATGAGTCGAGCAGCGCCTCCTGCTCCGCCCGCTTCGCGGCGATCTGCTCCTCCGCATGCAGGTGCTCCTGGAGGAGATGGTGGTTGTAGGCGGCATCGGCCTGTGCCTCCGGAACTGCTCCTCACGCATCTACCTCACCATGTTCATATATGGGCATAGGCCTCGCCGATGGTCATGGTGCAATGCACCGGCGAGGATGGCACGGAGGAGGGGGTTGGCGCCGGATCGTCGACTACCATGTTCTCCATTGGGACGTCGCCGTCCTCCGGCTGCCTGTCGGCTAGCCGGTCAGCAGCAATGGCTGCCATCTCCTTGTGGTTCGTCGTCCGCCCGTCCCAAAGAGCGCTGGAGCGTGAGGAAGCCATGGTGGGCAGTAGTGGTGTGGACAGGAAAAAGTGAACGAATGCAAATGACTGTGGCTATGGCCGGCGCAGCAGTTTATATAGCAATGGTGGGCGGCGGAGGGACGGACGTGTGGCGCCGGAGTAGCCGCCTCGGCAACCGCATATCATTAATGTGGCCGGCAGATGGACGGACGGATGTCACTTGTGTCGTTTGAAGGCGGAGCAACCGCCTGCACTGGGAAGCGGGGCAGGCGGCGCTGACTGTTTCGGGCGGAAAGCGCACGCGGGCGAGGAGATGACTTTACTTGGAGAGGATGACAATGGGGACCCACCAGGGCCGTAGCCTCACGTACGCAAGTGCCTCCTTGTTATATAAAACTATAATTTTTTTGCTTCGTCCTGGTTTCCTGACATCACGGTCCCACACCATTTTCAACCTATGTAGTCAATAAACGATAGAATTGCACAAGAAGCGGCCGACAGCTGGGACCAAGCAGCTCGAGCAGTATTTGTGTTTTTGAGGTGTGAGCATTGCAGAGTTTTTTGATGTTTAGCCCAGATATTCATTTTTATCCTCTGAACAACAATGAAAACATCACTACAGGTATTAACTGGGCGGGCTGTGGCCCGTCTAGCCCAGGCCAGATATCCAGCCCAGATATTAATTTTTTTCAAGCTGAAAATGTCTAGCCCAGCTATACTTTTTTTTAGGAATACCCAGACAAGGTCAAGTTGTTATTCTCCGCCCCGCTGGGCTGCAAATCTTTCCTAGGAGGGATGCATTAGGCTTAACAAGAAAATAGGCTTTCAGAAATAATAAATGGGATGTAATTACAAAAACTGGGTAGTAACTATAAAAAAATGCACCAAACACGTAATTACTTTATAAAATATTATTTTTGGATACTGAAAATTTTAATTTCATTAATTGTTGCGAGCGCAATGTATCGTTGGATTTTTACGTAATATAAATTTATATTGAAATTGTATTTAATCTGGCTAGAAATTTCGGGATTTAAAAATTTCGGATCCCATCAAAATGTGTGAAATTTTATTGGATTCTGTCTTCAACGGTTGGTTGAAATTATTAATCGTTGTCCTAGCTAGAAAATGGGATGTACTTTAACAAACTGTAAATGGGCTGTAGTAAATTCCATTAGAATTCAAAAATGGGTTGTACATTCTTACAAATCACAAATGGGCTATAAGTTCTCTGCCACAAACTTGTGGGCCTACTAAGTAGAGGCGTCCCCTAAAAAAATAAGTTGACGCGTATGCAAGGCTTTGTCAACTTATTATAGTCAACACACGGTTCTATCAGTAGTGACTGTTGAATGTCTATCCAACGGATGTCGTGCTTCTTCTTCAATCTCGGATATTCTTAGCTTCAGCCGCCCTAAAAATGATTCCTCCCCCTGACATCTGGGGTGCACCGTTTCGGAAGCTGACCTGTGGGCCTACCAAGTTGACGCATACCAAGGGCTTTGTCAACTTAGTCATATAAATGATTCTAGCTTTACTGGCCGTACGATGTCCATCCAACGGCCCTAGTGCATCTTCAACCTCTGGTCTTCTTGCTCCAGCCGCCCAAAGCAGCGCCGGTCGTGCCGCCTGCTCCTGCCTCCCGTGGCCGGTTGTGCTGCCGCGGAGGCCTCACCGCCCCGATACTACTCCCACCGCTGGCCAGGCCATCCCTCCACTCACCCACACCCCTGTTATTCTGCGATGACGGCAGCCTCACACAGCAGCCGAACTAGTGAACCCTCGTACTCCTCTCCGCGTGGGCATCCACTGCCGCGTCTTCCCCGGATCCGTGTCATCCCCTTCCTAGGCCTCGCCGCCGTCCACCGTTGTAGTGCTCTTGGCGCGGCGTGGTCAATGTGGTAACGACCGACTTCCATCGGAAGAGTATTGTACGTGGAGAGGCTGACAACTGGGTCCACGGCAGCGGCAAGGAAGTGCCTCCTTATTACGAGCAAAAAATTATTCCTCCACCTAACTGCTGGGACCCACTGGACAGGCCACCGTATTTTGCAAAAAAATGTTTCCCCCCTGACTGCTGAGACCCACTGGACGGGCCATCGTATTTCGCGAAAAAAACGTTCCCCCCTGACTGTTGGGACCCACCGGACAGGCCACCATATTTCGCGAAGAAATGTTCCCCCCCCCCACTGTCAGCTTGGACCCACCGGAAGTGCCTCGTTATTACGCATAAAAAAATGAATACTCCCCCTGCTAGCTGGGACCCACCATGTTGGGAGGCTGACTTGTGGGCCTACTAAGTTGACTGGGACGAAGGCCTTTGTCAACTTTGGTCAATATGAACAATTCTAACTCCAGTGACCGTACGATGTCCATCCAACGGCCGTAGTGCTTCTTCAACCTCTAGCCTTCTTGCTCCATCCGCCCAAAGCAGCGGCAGTCTTGCCGCATGCTCCTGCCTCCCGTGGCCGGTTGTGATGCCGCGGAGGCCTCTCCGCCTCCTACTACTCCCACCACTGGCCAGGCCATCCCTCTACTCACCCACACCCCCTGATATTCTGCGGCGACGGCAGCCTCACACCGCAGCCAAACCAGTGAACCCTCGTACTCCTCTCCGCGTGGGAATCCACTGCCGCGTCTTCCCCGGCTCCGTGTCGTCCCCTTCCTATGCCTCGTTGTCGTCCACCGCCGTGGTGCTCTTAGCACGGCGTGGTCAATGTGGTCAATGACTGACTTCCATCGGAAGTGTACTGTACGTGGAGAGGCTGACAGCTGGGTCCACGGCAGCCGCAAGGAAGTGACTCCTTATTACGCGGAAAATAATGATTCCTCCACATGACAGTAGGGACCCACCAGACGGGCCACCGTATTTCGCGAAAAACGTTTCCCCCCTGACTGCTGGGACCCACCAGCTACATCTTCGCACGCAAGGAAGTGCCTGACAGTCGGGACCCATCTGGTCGAAGCGTCCGTAGCGTTGTCATTCTGGTCGCGAACGTGTACGTACAAACTGGTGGATGTAGAGGCTCGCACATGTCGTAGTAGAGGCGCGCACGTAGCATGTACACGTACGAACAGCAGCCTACGTACGTACATACGGGCGGGGTCTCGAACGCCTACTCGTGCATACGTACGGCCAGGGCCCATGTACATGGCTGGGTCGGAATGGAGAAACAGCGTCGTCGTCGTGTTCATGGGGAGCCAACCGGCTGGGTCGGAACGGAATGCGTTGTCATGTTCATCGGGAGGGCTTGGACAGAACAGGTGATGGAAAAGAGGCCTGGCGTACCGCAGAACGGAGGAAACGGCCTTGTGTTCGACCGGCCACATTCAAAACGGGATCCTTTTCATCGGGAGGGGTCTGCCGTACCGCAAAACGGAGGAAACGGACCTCCTATGGTCGAAATAGGGGTCCTATTGATCGGGAGGGGTGTGGCATACCACAAAATGAAGGAAACAGACTGTGTTGGAGTGCTATGGTCGAAACGGGGGTCCTGTTCATCGGGAGGGGTGTGGCGTACCGCAAAACGGGACTCCACGTGATACTGTTCATCTCCACCATCAACCTCCTCCAGCCTCCACGGGCTACTGTTCTTCCACCGTCAACCTCCTCCAGCCTCCACCTACGACTGTTCATCCACGGGCTCCTGTTCATCCAACCTCCGCCGCGCGCTACTCCACCGGCTACTGTTCAACCACCCCTCTCCACGGGCTCCTGTTCAACCACCCCTCCACTGTCTACTGTTCATCCAGTCCTACACGGGGTCGTCCTGTTCATCCAGCCCTCCACGGGGTCCTGTTCATCCAGCCCCAACCAGCTCGATCGATCGGGGTCCTGTTCATCTAGAGGCAATGCCACGGGGTCTTGTTCATTCACCCCCACCGCTCACTATTCATCCACCCCCCCCCCCCCCCACTGCAACGCTCACTGTTCATCGAGAGGCAGCATCAATCGGCCTCAGTTAGCAGCAGTAGCGAAGGAATCGCTCGATCGGGTTCAGTTAATAGCCATCAATCGATCGCTCAGGTTCAGTAACGCATAGCCTGCAGTGCAATCGCTTGGGTTCAGTTAGAGCCCAACGCCTCGCTCGGGTTCAGTTAGAGCTAACGCCTCACACACACTGATGTCTACTACACAACCTTCTTCTTGTAGACGTTGTTGGGCCTGCAAGTGCACAGGTTTGTAGGACAGTAGCAAATTTCCCTCAAGTGGATGACCTAATGTTTATCAATCCGTAGGAGGCGTAGGATGAAGATGGTCTCTCTCAAACAACCCTGCAACCAAATAACAAAGAGTCTCTTGTGTCCCCAACACACCCAATACAATGGTAAATTGTATAGGTGCACTAGTTCGGCGAAGAGATGAAGATACAAGTGCAAAATAGATAGTAGATATGGGTTTTTGTAATCTGAAATAATAAAAACAGCAAGGTAACGAGCGGTAAAAGTGAGCGTAAACGGTATTGCAATGATAGGAAACAAGGCCTAGGGTTCATACTTTCACTAGTGTAAGTTCTCTCAACAATAATAACATAGATAGAACATATGACAAGCCCTCAACATGCAACAAAGAGTCACTCCAAAGCCACTAATAGCAGAGAACAAACGTAGAGATTATGGTCGGGTACGAAACCACCACAAAGCTATTCTTTCGGTTCATCTATAAAAGAGTTCGTACTAGAATAACACCTTAAGACACAAATCAACCAAAACCCTAATGTCACCTAGATACTCCATTGTCACCTCAAGTATCCGTGGGCATGATTATACGATATGCATCACACAATCTCAGATTCATCCAACCAACATAAAAGTACTTCAAAGAGTGCCCCAAAGCTACTACCGGAGAGTCAAGAACGTGTGCCAACCCCTATGCATAGGTTCCCGAGTGTCACGAAACCTGCAAGTTGATCACAAAAACATACATCAAGTGGCACATGATATCCCATTGTCACCACAAATAATCACGGCAAGACATACATCAAGTGTTCATGAAAGACTCAATCCGATAAGATAACTTCAAAGGGGAAACTCAATTCATCACAAGAGAGTAGAGGGGGAGAAACATCATAAGATCCAACTACAATAGCAAAGCTCGGGATACATCAAGATCGTGCCATAGAAGAACATGAGAGAGAACACGAGAGAGGGAGAGAGAGAGAGAGAGAGAGAGAGATCAAACACATAGCTACTGGTACATACCCTCAGCCCCGAGGGTAAACTACTCCCTCCTCGTCATGGATAGCGCCGGGATGATGAAGATGGCCTCCGGTGATGGGATCCCCCTCCGGCAGGGTGCCGGAACAGGGTCCCGATTGGTTTTTGGTGGCTACAGAGGCTTGCGGCGGCGGAACTCCCAATCTATCTTCTGTTCTGGAAGTTTTAGGGTACGTAGGTATATATGGGTGCGGGGAGAACGTCGGTGGAGCTACGGTGACCCCACAAGGCAGGGGGGCGCACCCAGGGGGGCGCGCCCCCCACCCTCGTGAGCACCTCCCATATCTTCTGACGTGGGTTCCAAGTCCATCAGGTGGGTTTCCTTCCAAAAATAACTTCTCCAGTTGATTTCTTTCCGTTTTGACTCCGTCTGATATTCCTTTTCCTCGAAACACTGAAATAGGCATAAAACATCAAATCTGGGCTGGGCCTCCGGTTAATAGGTTAGTCCCAAAAATAATATAAAAGTGGATAATAAAGTCCAATATTGCCTAAAACAGTAGATAAAGTAGCATGGAGCAATTAAAAATTATAGATACGTTGGAGACGTATCAAGCATCCCCAAGCTTAATTCCTGCTCGTCCTCGAGTAGGTAAATGATAAAAAAGAATTTTTGATGCGGAGTGATACTTTGGCATAATTTCAATATAAAACTTCTTAATTGTGGCATGAATATTAAGATCCGGAAGATTCAAGACAAAAGTTCATATTGACACAAAAATAATAATACCTCAAGCACACTAATCAAAGCAATCATGTCTTCTCAAAATAACATGGCAAAAGAAAGTTCATCCCTACAAAAACATATAGTTAGGCTATGCTTCATTTTCGTCACATAAAGATGTTCCCAACTATTATACCCCCGATGACAAGCCAAGCAATTGTTTCATACTTAAATAATCTCAAACTTTTTCAACCTTCACGCAATACATGAGCGTGAGCCATGGATATAGCACTATGGGTGGAATAGAATATGATGAAGGGGATTGTGTGGAGAAGACAAAAAAGGAGAAAGTCTCACATTGATGAGGCTAATCAACGGGCTATGGAGATGCCCATCAATTGATGTCAACATGAGGAGTAGGGATTGCCATGCAACGGATGCACTAGAGCTATTAATGCTCAACAAAAGAAAACTAGTGGGTGTGAATCCAACTTGCTTGCTCATGAAGACCTAGGGCATTCGAGGAAGCCCATCGTAGGAATATACAAGCCAAGTTCTATAATGAAAAATTCCCACTAGTATATGAAAGTGATAACACATGAGACTCTCTACATGAGGAACAAGGTGCTACTTTGAAGCACAATATATGAGACTCACTACATGAAGAACAAGGTGCTACTTTGAAGCACAAGTGTGGAAAAAGAGTTAGTAGCATTGCCCTTTTTTTCTTTTTTTTTTCTTTTTTTCTTTTTTTTGGGCCTTTCTTTTTTTGGCCTTTCTCCCTTTTTTTGGGCAATGCTCTAATAATGATGATCATCACACTTCTATTAATTACAACACAAGGATTACAACTCGAAACTTAGAACAAGATATGACTCTATATGAATGCCTCCGGCGGTGTACCGGGATGGTGCAATGAATCAAGAGTGACATGTATGAAAAATAATGCATGGTGGCTTTGCCACAAATACGATGTCAACTACAAGATCATGCAATGGCAATATGACAAAAGTAATGCATGTCATGATGATGATGGTGAAAGTTGCATGGCAATATATCTCGGAATGGCTATGGAAATGCCATAATAGGTAGGTATGGTTGCTGTTTTGAGGAAGATATAAGGAGGTTTATGTGTGATAGAGCATATCGTATCACGGGGTTTGGATGCACCGGCGAAGTTTGCGCCAACTCTCAAGGTGAGAAAGGGCAATGCACGGTACCGAAGAGGCTAGCAATGGCGGAAAGGTAAAAGTGTGTATAATCCATGGACTCAACATTAGTCAAAAGAACTCATATACTTATTGAAAAAATTTAGAAGTCATCAAAAATCAAGTACTATGCGCATTCTCCTAGGGGGATAGATTGGTAGGAAAAGACCATCGCTCGTCCCCGACCGCCACTCATAAGGATGCACAAACCAGGTACACTTCATGTTTCAAATTTGTTACACAACTTTAACCATACGTGCATGCTATGGGACTTGCAAACTTCAACACAAGTATTTCTCAAATTCATAATCACCCAACTAGCACGACTTTGATATTATCACCTCCATATCTCAGAACAATTATCAAGCATCAAACTTATCTTAGTATTCAATTCACTCAAAAGAAAGTTTCACATATCTTGAACACCAAGTATATTAACATTAAGCAAATTACCATGCTATTAAGGACTCTCAAAATAATCTAAGTGAAGCATGAGAGTTCATCTACTTCTTCAAAATAAAACTACCACCATGCTCTAAAAGATATAAGTGAAGCACTAGAGCAAAAATTATCACGCTCAAAGGATATAAGTGAAGCACATAGAGTATTCTAGCAAATTCTAATTTGTGTAAGGCTCTCCCTCATTAAAGGATTTCAGATCTTGATACTTCAATCAAAACAGCAAGCAAAGCTAAAGAAAACTACAATGCAAGGATAGCACAACTCATGTGAAGAAGCAAAAACTTAGGCTCAGCCGATACTAACCGATAGTTGTTGAAGAAGAAAGGTGGGATGCCTACCGGGGCATCCCAAGCTTAGATGCTTGAGACCTCTTGAAATATTATCTTGGGGTGCCTTGGGCACCCCCAAGCTTGAGCTTTTGTGTCCCCTTAATTCCTCTCATATCATGGTTTCTCTTCTTTTTATCAAAAGCTTAATTCACAACAAACTCAACAAGAACTCGTGAGATAGGTTAGTATAAACCAATGCAAAACCTTATCTTTTGCTACTGTAACAAATCACTAAAAATTATTATTCAACATTGAATATTAAATGCCTCTGCATATTTAATACTCCTATCATCAAATAGAATCATTAAACAAGCAAACATATGCAAACAATGCAACCATAACAGCAATCTGTCAAAACAGTACAGTCTGTAAAGAATGCAAGAGTATCAATACTTCCCTGACTCAAAAAATTATGAACTAAAATTCCCACTGTAATAAATTTATCAGAGCTCATTATGCAAAAAGATTCAACGTTAGACCATGCTCTGACTTTTCTAGGGAATTTTTGCAACAGTGGTAAACTTTCTGTTTTCAACAGCAACATGTAAACTAGCAAAATAAGCATGGCAAAGGCTATCCTTGACTTTTTATTGAAACTAAAGAAGAAAAACACTATTCTAACTAACAGAAAGCAAAAACTAACAAAATAAAATGACGCTCCAAGCAAAACACATATCATGTGGTGAATAAAAATATAGCTTCAAGTAAAGTTACCGATGAACGAAGACGAAAGAGGGGATGCCTTCCGGGGCATCCCCAAGCTTAGTTGCTTGGTTGTCCTTGAATATTACCTTGGGGTGCCTTGGGCATCCCCAATCTTAGGCTCTTGCCACTCCTTATTCCATAGTCCATCGAATCTTTACCCAAAACTTGAAAACTTCAACCACACAAAACTCAAAACAAAACTCGTAAGCTCCATTAGTATAAGAAAATAAAACCACCACTTAGGTACTGTAATTAACTCATTATAAATTCATATTTGTGTAATATCTACTGTATTATAACATATCTATGGTTCATACCATTCAATACTAGCCATAGATGCATCAAAATAAGCAAACAACACAATGAAAACAGAATCTGTCAAAAACAGAACAGTCTGTAGTAATCTGTATCAAACGTATACTTCTGGAACCCCAACAATTATGAAATAAATTGCTGGACCTGAGAAATTTGTCTATTAATCATCTGCAAAAAGAATCAACCTAAAAGCACTCTCCAGTAAAAATGGCAGCTAATCTTGTGAGCGCTAAAGTTTCTGTTTTTCACAGCAAGATCATATAAACTTCACCCAAGTCTTCCCAAAGGTTCTACTTGGAACTTTCTTGAAAAAAAAGCTATAAAACATGATTAATACAGTAGCATAATCATGTGGACACACAAAAACAGTAAGGACAAATATTGGGTTGTCTCCAAACAAGCGCTTTTCTTTAATGCCTTTCTAGCTAGGCATGATGATGACAATGATGCTCACATAAAAGATAAGAATTGAAACATAACGGGAGCATCATAAAGAATATGACTAGCATATTTAAGCCTAACCCACTTCCTATGCATAGGGATTTTGTGAGCAAACAACTTATGACAACAAGCATAGCTTCAAGAATTTAAGCACATAGAGAGGAAACTTGACATTGTTCCAATTCCTACAAGCATATGTTCCTCCCTCATAATAATTTTCAGTAGTATCATGAATGAATTCAACAATATAACCAGCACCTAAAGCATTCTTTTCATGATCTACAAGCATAGAATTTTCACTACTCTCCACATAAACAAATTTCTTTTTTATAGCATATGTATCATCACAATAATCATCATAGATAGGAGGCATGCTTTCATCATAGTAAATTTCCTCATCAAAGCTTGGGGGACAAAAAATATCCTCTCCATAAAACATAGCTTCCCCAAGCTTGTGGCTTTGCATATCATTAGCATCATGGATATTCAAGGAATTCATACTAACAACATTGCAATCATGCTCATCATATAAAAACATTCTATAGATTTCTTCTTCTAGTACTTGAGCACAATTATCCTTTCCATCATACTCACGAAAGATATTAAAAAGGTGAAGCATATGAGACAAACTCAACTCCATTTTTTGGTAGTTTTCTTTTATAAACTAGACTAGTGCTAAAACAAGAAACAAAAAGATTCGATTGCAAGATCTAAAGATATACCTTCACTAACCTAGCCTCCCCGGCAACAGCGCCAGAAAAGAGCTTGATGTCTACTACACAACCTTCTTCTTGTAGACGTTGTTGGGCCTGCAAGTGCATAGGTTTGTAGGACAGTAGCAAATTTCCCTCAACTGGATGACCTAAGGTTTATCAATCCGTAGGAGGCGTAGGATGAAGATGGTCTCTCTCAAACAACCCTGCAACCAAATAACAAAGAGTCTCTTGTGTCCCCAACACACCCAATACAATGGTAAATTGTATAGGTGCACTAGTTCGGCGAAGAGATGAAGATACAAGTGCAAAATAGATAGTAGATATGGGTTTTTGTAATCTGAAATAATAAAAACAGCAAGGTAACGAGCAGTAAAAGTGAGCGTAAACGGTATTGCAATGATAGGAAACAAGGCCTAGGGTTCATACTTTCACTAGTGTAAGTTCTCTCAACAATAATAACATAGATAGAACATATGACAAGCCCTCAACATGCAGCAAAGAGTCACTCCAAAGCCACTAATAGCGGAGAACAAACGTAGAGATTATGGTCGCGTACGAAACCACCACAAAGCTATTCTTTCGGATCGATCTACAAAAGAGTTCGTACTAGAATAACACCTTAAGACACAAATCAACCAAAACACTAATGTCACCTAGATACTCCATTGTCACCTCAAGTATCCATGGGCATGATTATACGATATGCATCACACAATCTCAGATTCATCCAACCAACATAAAAGTACTTCAAAGAGTGCCCCAAAGATACTACCGGAGAGTCAAGAACGTGTGCCAACCCCTATGCATAGGTTCCCGAGTGTCACGAAACCTGCAAGTTGATCACCAAAACATACATCAAGTGGCACATGATATCCCATTGTCACCACAAATAATCACGGCAAGACATACATCAAGTGTTCATGAAAGACTCAATCCGATAAGATAACTTCAAATGGGAAACTCAATTCATCACAAGAGAGTAGAGGGGGAGAAACATCATAAGATCCAACTACAATAGCAAAGCTTGGGATACATCAAGATCATGCCATAGAAGAACACGAGAGAGAACACGAGAGAGAGAGAGAGAGAGAGAGAGAGAGAGAGATCAAACACATATCTATTGGTACATACCCTCAGCCCCGAGGGTAAACTACTCCCTCCTCATCATGGATAGCACTGGGATGATGAAGATGGCCTCCGGTGATGGGATCCCCCTTCGGCAGGGTGCCGGAACAGGGTCCCGATTGGTTTTTGGTGGCTACAGAGGCTTGCGGCGGCAGAACTCCCGATCTATCTTCTGTTCTGGAAGTTTTAGGGTACGTAGGTATATATGGGTGCAGGGAGAACGTCGGTGGAGCTACAGTGGCCCCACAAGGCAGGGGGGCGCACCCAGGGGGAGGGCGCGCCCCCACCCTCGTGAGCACCTCCCATATCTTCTGACGTGGGGTCCAAGTCCATCAGGTGGGTTTCCTTCCAAAAATAACTTCTCCAGTTGATTTCGTTCCGTTTTGACTCCGTCTGATATTCCTTTTCCTCGAAACACTGAAATAGGCATAAAACAGGAAATCTGGGCTGGGCCTCCGGTTAATAGGTTAGTCCCAAAAATAATATAAAAGTGGATAATAAATCCCAATATTGCCTAAAACAGTAGATAAAGTAGCATGGAGCAATAAAAAATGATAGATACGTTGGAGACGTATCACACACGCGCGTACGTGTATGAGAGAAACGCGCATCGCTCGGCCCCCGACCACCCACCATAACTGGGAATTCCCCGAAATTTTCCTCGCCCTCACTTCTACCACGGTTTTTCCCGTCATGGACGGCTTAAAGAATGTCATGCAGCTGCTTATCCGGCCCGCCCAGGACGAAAAGCCCATTTTCTGTCATGATTTTTTGTCATAGAAGTAGGAGCCCACCACATCTATGATGATACCGGGTTTTGTCACAATTATCGTAATAGAAGTGTCATAAGTATGACAGAAAAAAATTCGTTCGGCCCAAAATGTCACGGATGTGTCTTTTTTTTTGTAGTGACAGCCCCCGCACAGCGCGCAGTTGAGCTCCGTCTCTGAAACTAAAAAACAACTGGGCGAGCTGTTGGGTCCCTTGTATTATTCGCTCGTTGTGTAATTTTCTCATTTATTGACTACCTTGACAATGGCGTGGGACCTAGTTGTCAAACAATTAGGATCAAGTATTTTTTTTGGTTTGTAATAACGAGGCACCTGCTTGTGAAATGCAATGACCCTGGTGGGTCCCTACTGTCAGCCTCTCCACGTACAGTCATCTCCTGATTCCTCTTGGTTGTTGACCATGTTGACAACGCTAGACGGCGGCGGGCACGGCGAGCGAACCAAGGCGAAGAACGATAGCGAGGCCTCGGACGGGAACGAACAGCAACCGTGGAAGATGCGGCAGCGTAGTGGAAGGTAGAGGTGAGTACGAGGGCAACAACATGCAACTCAAGCATACAAATGGTACAAAAAGCCCAAGGATTAATTGTTCATCAAATTTTTTAGACAAAACCCAGATTGAACATGACAATAACATCTAATCCAACCATTCTTTTTTGTAGTCACAAACAAATGGATCGGTCTGATCCATAAAATCAACATCCTATGCAAAAAAAATTATTTCAGGATGACTATAACTTGTTGTAAATAGAAGTCGAGCACGTTTAGAAGCCCATTTGTCCACCTGAAACTTGTTTTTTTTTGCTGTTCAACATGTTTGTCCGTGAGAAATCTCTTGCGGTAAAAATTAAGCCTCATGGACAATAGTAACCTCGCATTGAACTGGAAGAATGTGACAAACCTTCTGTTTGCCTGGTTGGATGCATATCGTTCCATCATTATTGTCCTCAAACGAATGTCATGAGAACTGAGAAAATCCTGGTGCTTATTACGCCACCGATTGGTTATATGTTTTTCTCCATGTGGTTCTGCCTAAGTAGACATGAAGATTGAAAACAGTTAAGGTCTAAAAAAAGAGTATGTCGAAAGAACGACAGTTGAACAGTTAATTCTAGTACAATATATACGGGCTTTCAATGTGCATGAAATCATCACCTCTATATATAAATTCTCCAGAGATTGAAAGCATCGCAACAAGCCAATAATTATGTCCAGACCAAAACTAAGCATTCTGATATATATGATCTTGACAGAATCCAGCAGCATTGATAGGCTATCAATGGATGAACTCTTCATTGAGCATATAACATAATATTAGTACCCAAAGTGTACTCCAAGATGATATAAAACTTATGCGCACAAATGAAAAATGCAACATACGATTACAAATGTGTAGATGATAATATACAGTACCTGAAAAAGTGAGGAGCCAAACACCATATCCTTGTGATTATTAAACGGGTCACGAATTACACCCAAGGTCTCCAGTTTGGGCGCAGAGACGACAGTTATTTGTGAAAGTGTATAACAATTATCAAGGAGCAACCTTTGAAGTGAAGGGGCATCTTCGATGATGAGCTGCTGTCCTTCAAAACAAATTCCAATGCTTTTAAGGTGAGGCGACTTTATTTCGAGACAACTAATACGGATTTCTATTCCCAAAACAATCAGCAAGCGCTCTAGTACAGGGAAACTAGAGTGCATGATGCTGTGCAGTGAGGCCTCCGACAGATAAACCACCACAAGCAAAAGTTTTTTTAGCAGTGGGAGTCGAAGCATTTGTACCAGATCGTCTGGTAGATGGCACCGGGCGAAGGTGGCGGTGTGGAGAGAGGAGGAAAACCGCGAGATGGACAATGGTGGTGTGGGCACGAATTCTTGGTGTGTTCGTGGTATGAAACTTTTGTGGTAATGGTAACTCTCAAACTGCTGGAGTTTTCCGAATTCAGGGGATGTCAGCCCAGCGTCCACCTTGCCGGGTATGGATAGCAGGTAGCATGTCGAGATGCAGAGGCATTGAACGGGTCCCTGCTGGTGAGAAGAGACGATGGCTCTGAGAAGATCAAATTCAGGAAGGACAGATATCTGATGACAATCGAGATTGAGGGGTGCGGTGCTTCATAGAGGGTGCCACCGAGTTGAGAGGACTTGTGTGCGGTAGCAATCCTTGGTGGGGAGAAGCGAGATAATCTCCTCAAGGATGACGTTCGGGAGATTGCTGATGCAGTCCACCGGAGATTCTACCGATTCCTCAAATCCGAGTGGGAGGGGGGGCTCGCCGCTTCTCCCCGCGCTACCGGGTGTGGGATCTACAACCGGCGTCGCCACTGGCGGGAGCCTCATCTTCTTGGCGTTGGGGACAGTCGACTCCATTTTCCTTGTGGGCATCGCGCCGAGCTCACGGGTTTGAGTAGAGTAGCCAGAGACGAGCCTAGTGGCAGTGCGAGTGGGGAAGAAGGAGGGCTGGGGATTTTTGTAGGAGTGGAAGAAGAGGAGCAGGCGTTTTCTGTACAAGTGAGGAAGAAGGTGAGCGGGGGTTTTCTGGACGAGTGAGAAAGATTGGGGAGCGGGGGGGATTTGGGGGGGGGGGAGACGGAAGCGGGAGAACAAGCTGTTCGTGTTTATAAGGCCCGCTGCACTAACTACTCGCTTTTTCCCAAGAACCGCTCTCTTCTTTTGCGTTGCTGCATTGGAGCGGGCACATGGACTTGGTTGACTGGCCATGCATGCAGGATGCATGTGCCCGTCGGCCACTGCATGCGCCTGGTTTGTTACTAGGCCTATTTAATAGGGTGGTTATGGAGTAAATTAAGAAGATTTATTTTCTCTGTGTGCATCCACCAAATTAGAGGATGCGGTACTGGTTGCAGACATTCACATTAAACTAAGCTTTAGAAGATATGGTATGCATACTAACATTCAGAAGAACAAAAGTTCAGCATGTTTATGCATCTCAATGATTCACCATACTATAACTAATACAAAGCTGTGAGAAGGTGTGGAAATAAATAAAATCGCTCGATGCTTCTCTGAGCAAAGGGCCTCCCTGCGCACGCATTAATTTCCTGGGCATGCTTGTTTCTTCTCAATGTTGCGAGCACTTTGAGCATGTTGGCAACTCCACAGCTAGCTAGCGGTCTCATCTTGCAATTGATGCTGACATATTTGCAGCAAACACATGAGGTAATAGAGATGACTCTACATGAGTCCATATTGTGTAGTTCCCCTGAAATCATATTCATTGTCCTGAATCTGAAAAGATAGGAAAACAGTAGCTATACTTAAATGGTGTTGCAAAACAGTAGCACATATCAATAGCTCAGCATGACAAAACACGATCATCTGGACGAAGGGGATACTGACCTGCCCGGGGAAAATTATATATAATTTCTCCTTGGTTGATTTCCACCTTTGGCTGCACTGCTTGTTTGGTCCTCCACACATGACAGGATCGTCCCGCACTACATTCAGCAAGTCAACGTACGAATAAGCTAATTTCATCTTGCGGTGGTCATTGTACCTAGTTATGAATGTAGGAATACCTGGAGCACCATGAGGTTAGCTGACAGCAGGTAGATGCAGCCATATAAATTTTGTGCGGTGCTACCAAAATTGAGGTTTGTATACCTTCCAGTTATGAGAATTCTTCTTGAAGTTGGTAGAATGTGACGGCTTGTTCTTTGCATCGAACTTGCATTTCCCCTGAGATTTGTTCTTGTTGTTTTGGGGCTGGTTGGGCTAGAAGTTCTTTTCGTGTACCATGTGGGCACTAGAAGCTCCCTCAGCAACCCGAGCACATGTGTCTTTTGCTCTCGCCTTCTCCTCAAAATCAAGAGTGCTAATGAGATCCAAAACAGAAAACTTATGTCTCTTGTTTTTCAGAGAAGTAGCAAAATCGTTCCACGAAGGTGGAAGCTTGGCAATGATGGTCCCAGCAACAAATTTGTCTGGCAACACACACTTAAAGTACTCAAGTTCCTTAGAGAGTGACTGTATCTCATGAGTCTGCTGAACAACAGAGCGCTCACCAGTCATCTTGTAGTCACAGAATTACTCCATGACGTACAACTCGTTGCCAGCGCCCGAGGGCCCTAACGTGGCCTCGAGTGCAGCCCACATGTCTTTGCCGCTGTCAAACGACATATATGAATCCACAATGAATTGTCAAGAACACTCAGCAGGGCGGCTTTGAAGAGGGTATCCATGTTCTGAAAAGCTTCCTGCTGTGTAGGATTAAGTTCGCTCTCAGGCTTACCCTTAGTGGCGTCTTAGCCATACATGATCTGAAATCAATATAGTGCTCTTGTGCGCCACCTTTTATATTGCACCCCCTTAAAAGTAGGCAGCTTCAAAAGCGCAGCAAAACCACTCAGAGTAAATTGCCTATAATCAGGTTTTTGGATTGGATTGTTGAATATGGGCAATTTACTATGAGATTTAATCCGAATCAGAAGTAAATAGATCATGACGACAATTGCAAACATCAAAGTAATGATGCGGACTAAACCAGGAGGACAGAATCACATATTGTACGGCGGGAGCAGAACCGCTGTGGTTGATGTTGTCACTCATGTCGTTGATGAAGAGGTTACCGAGGTCGGGGAAGAAGGCTGTTGTTGAGGAAGTCGTCGCTGGCAGCAGTCACAGGAGTGTGCTCCCCAAAAACCTGATCGCCCCTCTCCCGTACAGGATCACGAAAGGCAGGGTTCGGAGGACTGCTGTCCCTTCTTGCGGTGCACACCGGAAGGAGGGATGAAGAAGAATTACGTGGCGGCGATAAGATCTGGAACGGTGTGAAACCATATGATACAGCAGCGGCTAGGGTAGAGCATGTCAGGTCGGTCGTGCGAGTAAGACCAAGTATAATAGTAGGCCTTTGGCCCCCAAACCCAACGTCCAAGTCAATAATAGCCCCACCAAGGTTTGTCTCCAAAAAAAAAATCAGAGTAATTAAGGCGTCTATTAGTCCCTTTAGTATAAACTAGTATTGTGACCCACGCATTTGCGCGACTAGATTTACAATATTTAGTTTCTATCACATTGAATAAACCATGCTCATTATACTTATACTACATTTGGATGTATCTACCTTTTCACTTATAACTTGTGTTAACCAAATTTCTTTCCTATAATGAATATCAACATTTGTACCTCGTACTCCCATCTCATCCTACATATCCCTTGTACTACCCACCTTCTTTGTGGTTGTATTACCTTGAAGGCATCCACACATTTGTACATGGCATGCCATCAAATACTTCAATGGTAGTTGATCTTACTCTCATTTTCTATGTTCATTAGCCATTGATTTAAATCTAATTTTGTGTAGTTACTTTCTCTCTCTCTCTCTCTCTCTCTCTCTCTCTCTCTCTATGTGTGTGTGTGTGTGTGTTTCTTGCCATGTCTTGCATTCATGTATATCTCTTCATCATAAGGAAAATGTGTAGTAAGTACCTTTGATGATTTGTTTCATGAGTTATTATTTTTGCCATCAATTTTTCATGAATTTTTGTTCGAACACTATCCCTCACTCATCATCTCTTTGTGAATCTAACCATTCTACCACTATTATCATAGCTTGCCCTTTCTTACTGCTTCTCTCTATTGTTGTAACTTATAATTTCTGGTTCAACTGAAGCAACCCTTTTTTGAAGCACTGACCGTAAAAAAAAATTCTACGGTATTTTTGGCATAACTGAAGCAACTTATAATTTCTGGTTCAACCGAAACAACACTTTTTTGAAGCACTAACCGTAGAACAATTTTTCTACCGTATTTCTGGCATAACTAAAGCAACTTAATGTACTGGACATGGCATGTTGCCTCCATGTCTATTGCCATGGTAACAACATCGTTGCTCTTCCCATAAGATATGTTGCTCACACACGTTACACAATGACACTGGGATGCTCTCTTAATATTTTTCTCTTCCATGTCTTCATGAGCTCAACATGTTTTTCATACATCCAAGTATTATCGAAATATTTAAGATTGTCATACATCAGCGGCGACCCTCAATTCAAGGATACCACAACTCATCTTCGTCCAACTAATGTAAAATTATTTTCCTATAGCGATGAATTCATGCATGTTTATCTATTTGTCTGCAAAGAATTCATGCATGTTTATACCGCTACAAATGTAGGTTGACAATAGTCATTAAATAGTATGGACTTATATCTTTCAACTTTTTAAAGATATATTCGACATATTGTTCTAGAATTAATTTACATGCAAATAAGAAAATATTTTTTTGTATTATATTGTCGATATTTACCGTACATATACATTTTACATTTTAATTATATATAGTGTACCCATCTAATTTCTGATTTAGCTTACCTGCAAAGTAATTGCATTTTTCATTATTGACATCATTATGAATGTCATCGGTTGTAAAAAAAAATTGCGCGGTTGTAATAATACTATAGAAATCTAATCATACTATCAGCATGCTCTTACGTTTGGTAGGACCACGAAAATCAGACACATTTGGACAGGAAAATCAGACACATTTGCCTAAAATAATCAGACATGTGTATTTTCCTCCCGTGTTAGACTTAGATTTGGACACTAAGGACACTCATGTTCGACTAATGATTTTTTGCATCGTCAATTCCTGGGAACTTCTTCTCAAAAAAAAATCCTGGGAACTTTTTTTTGCGGCTAATTCCTGGGAAGTGAACAGGGACCCGGTCTCTTTTTTTGTGCATGAGGACCCGGTCTCCTTTGTTTTGTTTTGCATGAGGACTCGGTCTCCTGCCCACGTACGCCGAGTATTTATGTGACCTGGCCGTGTTTTTTCTCTCTTCAGTGTGCACGTGATCTAGTCTGTTATACGTCTCCTTGACCTATATTTTATTTTGCTCTGCACCTTTCCATCATAACACGGGTACATCAATTCTAAAAAAAATATACGTACGTGACAACTTATTATGTTCCAAAAAAGACATATATACAATATTTGTATGTAACATTTAAATCTTTAATCTCAGCCCTTAATCTCCAAAATTAATGGTCAATATAATTTAATCTGTGTGGACGAACGTAATGGCTTGTTTGACTCTTGTTTTAATTATATAATAGATAGATAGATACTATATCATTAATAATAGCCCCATCTTTTCTCTCACAAAGTATGTTAGTGCTCCCGCTACAACCGGCTACAAGTTTACAATCCGCTTCTCTTCTCTCTCCTCTTCTCTCTCCTTCAACTAAGCACAAATACTATATTTAAATCCTTATATCCTGCTTATGTCATCTAATTGTAGTACTTGCTCTAAAGTTACTCTCCACTGTGTAGTCTGAAGTGCCGGGCGTGCAGCGGGCGGTGCCCTCGATCGGCGCGCCGCTTCAACGGCGGAAGCAGTGAGAGGTTGCATCGCCCTGACTTGCCATCAATGTGGAGCGGCGGGCTCAGCTGGCACCGGGCGAGAAGCGCGCGCGGGGGGGGGGGGGGGGGGGGAGGGGTTTTTGTTGGGCCAAGAAGGTGAGAAGCCAACTTGGGATCGGTATGGACGGGGAAATATCATGTGCTCCCATACTTTGGATATGACACTAGTCTATGTTACTACTCCCTCCTTTCCAGTTTATAAAGATGTTTAGAGTAACATAGTAATATGTTACAGTATAAGTTACTCCCCACTATGACCAGCCTTGTCCTCTCCCAGTGCTCCACCATGTATAGCTGCTAAGCCTGTCACATAGGCATAAAAAATGATGTGGCAAGTTAATTAAGAAGAGAGAGACTAGTTTGGTGACCGCCGGAAGAAACGGTGGAAAGACAATTTTGAGTCTATAGCTAATTAAATGAAGCAAGCTTAGCAACAATAAACTAAGTGCCTATGCATTGAAGACTTGAGTTACTAAGCCATTTAATGCACTTAGCACCTCATCTAAGCACATCTAAGCACTTAGCACTTAGCACCCCCTTGACCGTGGACCTTGACGGTGTACGTCACCTTGTGTCTCATAATTTTCCTCGTCATCATCTGAGTCATAGAAGATCTCACCCACATCATCATTAGGCATGCAACCGCCTTGATAGACAACATGCGCAGAAGGAGTAGAGGTGACTGGGGACGCAACACATCGTGGGCACTCTGTACATGCTCGTGTGCGTGCGGCGTGCATGTTTTTCCATCGGTGCTAGCTCTAAGGCCGAGGCTGCGGTCGTCTTCGTCTCCGACTAGTCATTGAGCAACGACGGCAAAGAGGTGCTGCAAGAGATGCATAGGCGCCGTTGTGTGCGAGCTTCGCCGTAGCACGACGAACCAGATGTCGCCGCAGATGGCGCACGCCTTCATGCAGCCGAGTGTGTGCGCATGCATGTGTTATTCACGTGCATTCTACGGTCGAGTGTGTGTGCATGCACGTGTTGTGTACGTACGTTGTGTGCTCCATGTTGTGTGCGTATGTGCATGAGTTGGATCGGATGGAGTTAGTGCGTTGGCTTGTGTACATGCGTGGCTGCATGCGTCCTGTACATGTGTGGCTTGTTGCGTGGTTATCAATATAAACTATAAAACATCTTCAACTTAGCATCCTGATGTACCATTTCTAGTGGTTAGCGAAGAGTTCATGTTCTTTTATTTGTTTATAGGTGGGCAGGCGGCAAAAAACAGGGGAAAACGCGCAAGGTTGCTTGCTCCTTGTCGGTCGTCGGGAATCTATGCGCTTCAACTCTTTTATTTTGCATGAGCTTTGTTCATCCTTTTCCCAACACGCGAGACATCTAGCATCAAGGTGCATGTGTCATGCAAGAAAATGGAGATAATCAGATAAGTAGTGCGTAAGTGAGTCGTGCACTTCGATGGCACCTACGCAATATTTTTTCTCCTCGATGGCACGTGAATAGTGCACATACTCAACGACAGAGCACGGGATGGTAGCAATGACATGGTCAGCCCTTTTTTGGAGAGAGTACGTACTAAATAACTTTGATGTGTCCCGTCAACTTGCAGAACGACGAGAAGCTTGATTACGCCTTCTCCCTCGCCAATGCGTGCGCGGTGGCTCGCAGCACGAGGAGAAACTTTTGCTTACAAGCGGTGGACGTGCAACAGTTCATTTGGTGTCATATTGCCAGAAGTACTACTGTAGAACCATCGACTTCTGAAAGAGGCGAAGAGCCAAGTGCAAGGTCATCTACTAACCTTAGGCTAGGCATAGTGGGAGTAACATAAGTAGGGGTACCTCCTTTTTTTTATTCTAGAAACAACCACACACGAATATCGAGGTGCTGGTTACGTAGAACAAATTTCCTGGAGTCCCTGCTCAGCCCTCCTCTATCTCTGTTCTCAGCCAGCCAGCAGATGCACGGAGCCCATCGTATGTTTGCTCATATGCGGTCCCACATTTCAGTGAAAACGCAAGAGGACCCACTGAACCTGCACATCTTTCACCTTGACGTGCTGGTGATGAAAAAGAAATCCAATAAAGATCTTTGGTGGCCTCTTTTGGAGTTACTCAAGAGTAGTAAGATTCTATTTACAATTTAACCCAAGATGCACATCACGTGGCTTCAACTACCACTCTATTTTCTTTCGTGACACGACCTGGATGCTGGATGTCCCGCGTGTTGGCAAAAGGAGGAAGAACCCGACCAAATCTTTGGTTGTGCTCTTGGATTAGACTAGATGTGCTAACTTAAAAAAATTATTGTGTAGAATGGATGCAAGTTTTGGTATTGGGAAGAAGAGTACATCGATATATTGATAGAGCGCAATTTAGTAGATGTTTTAGCACTTTTAGCTAGCATAAAGGCTAGAGATGAGACTAGTGCACTTGTTGATACTAGAATAGAGGCTATACATGAGACTAGATGCGAGGAAGCAGCGTCTACTTCTTTACACTCGAAGAAGAAAGAAGCACGCAAGATCGAGTCTCCGCAGATCAACAATGAATGCATCAAGAAGGCACTAATCCAACTTACAGGAGCAGTTATGGAAGTTGGATATCTTCTAAAATGTATTCTTGTGGTTCTTGTTTTCTTTGGTCTTGCTTTTCTAGTCAAAATTATCGTTGGAGTTTGTGCAAAACGAAGGTCCGTTTGGGGTCGTGCGTTGGAGTTGGCCTTACAAGTGGGACCGCAGTTGAGGAAAACAACTATCGGCAAACCCCCATCTCGCCTGCCGCGCGATGGCTGAGTTAGAGAAACGACGAGGTTGAAGAGATTGCTCTAGCACAGACTCCAAGAAATATGGTGTCAGATGGAAGTCGTGCTAGTGGCATGTGTTGTACTCCTAGACGTGAATGCTTATTCTGGCCCATGCCACCCTACTACTCCTACTACTTATATAGTAATAGTAGTATCGAGGATTCGAGGTGCTGGTTACGTACAGCAAACACATTAACATATGACCCACCTCACACTATGGCGAAATTTCCTGGAGTCCGTGCTAGGTTAAAAAGTGTTCTTTGTCAGGGTGGGTGGTTGGTCTCAAGTTTAAAACTTGTTGTATTACGTATACGTAGACGTAGAGATAGTGCAGCAGTTTTGAAAGTTTGAACCCAAACATCAGAATGCAATTTCTACTAGACTCATCCGAGGACCTAGGATGATGGGATTCGCAGCTACAGTAAAAACACCCGCCCGACGCGCGAAGCATGTGAAGCTAGTACAAATAGTGTACTACTCCCACCGTCCCATAATGTAAGACGCTTTTTGACACTACTCTAGTGTCAAAAAGCGTCTTACATTATGGGATGGAGGGAGTGCTATTGTTGATTGGCCTCATCCGATAACCTGTTGCAGTGCACATACAATTATGTATTTGGAAAATATTTTTTTGCCTTGTCGTAGCACTCACTTAGAGAAGCGACTCGAAAGCCATTCATAAATTTAGTAAGTTTATCACAGGCATATCATTTTATTACATACAACAGGTCATCAACCCACATCGACAATGAGGATACATTATAAATACTAAAGTTTTCATCACACAACAAATAACAAGCAATGAAATGAACTTCAACTCAACCAATCCTCGACGTTGGAAATGCTTGCTTTGAACCACAGGTGATTCTCTGGGACGGGCCATCTATTGTCGATCTCGAGACCAACGCAGGACTGATCATCCAAGCTGAAGCGGCCTACTATATCAGTACCAGGGTAGGAAACTACTGAAATGTCTGAGGTATAGATACAGTTGCTTCTCATAAATGGTAGTAATGTTGTGTCAACAGCAGTTGGATCGCCTTTCACCATCATCGGATAGTTTTGTCCAAGGAAGAGCGAGTTTTCTCCAAGACTATCAATTCTGTACCAGGGAGAAGGTGTTAGCGCTAGCACACTAGTATCCGTCCCGAATACCATGCAACGAGTGTTGGAATAGGTCCGGAGAGTGCAACCATGGGATACAACACATGCTCCCTCAGTAGTAACAAACTCGGTGCCATGTATACTGACTAGAACAGGTGATCCATCAGAATTAGTTGCCAGGTGCCACTGAGTATATAAGTTCTGCTCGTGATCATCACCATCGTCATCTCCCCCTCGGTTATAAAATTTTTCAAGTATTGGTGGTGGAATGTTCATAGGACCTTGGAAACACAAGAAGAAGGTTAATTAGTAAAGGGAAACTTGCTAACCCGCATGCATGTGGATGAAACAATTATAATTATGGTGGATCCCATGCAAAAACAGTGCCATGAGTGGTGGAAGCAAACACAAGACCCTCGTATTGAATTGCATCACAGTACACGTCCGTGTATAGAAACTGATTTTTGATCAATATCCATCGAGTCGAACAACAAAGTACGGCAACAAGCTTGTTGAAGATAGCAACAACTTCATAGTTCTTGTAATTCCAAGAGCGCTTGCGAACTCGACAAATTGCTATCTTCCATAGAAGACAGTCACCATGATCGTATTTGAACGTGCGTACAATACCGGTGTGCTCAACCTCTGGGCAGTCTGCTGGGATTTTTCGAAGTGGAACCTGGTGACGAGTGTACCAATATAAACAAACAACCCAATCTCCATTTGTGCCTGCCCAATCCTTGCCCTCAAGCGATGGCATCTTAACATCATACGTATCATTATCAAGCGGCATCAACTTGCACAACGCGAGGCCTCCGTCGTCCCTACGCCAGTCATCAGGGTCACGGCGAAGAAGATAGGGGAGATCAAACCGCTCCTTGACCCTTGTGTTCCTTGTAATGATGTTATTAGTTGAGTCGAGAATGGTGTTGAACGAACCTGCCATGCTAGCCGAGGTGATGACGTCGCACCGATCAATGAGTTCCTCCACCACATCATCTTTCAGATCGGGGCAAGAATAACGGGGTCGTTTCCGGCATGAAGGAAGACAATCGAACAATGGCAGAAGGAAGGGTGAAGGCAAATGGAGGAGGGAGGAAGAGCGTGCAACAACAGTTCCAAATCGAGAGGGAAAGGCGAAGAGTCGGTGGATGGTTGCCAATTTGCCACGATACACGAAAAGGCGCCCCGGCCTACACGTCTGTTCGGAAATACTAGTAGAAAAGGACTCGTCATCGTCTCACTGACATGTTGGAACGGGACCACATGTCAATTAAACATGGTGTGTAATTTCTTGTGCAAAATGCGATCTGGACGTGTTGGCCCGAGGTGCCGCATTATTATTATTTTTGAAAGTTTGCCGCATTAGTTATCAACCTTTATTTTTTGAACATACAATCTGAATGGATAGCTCCTGTGGTCATCACACGTGAGCGGATATATAGGTGGGCTAGGTGGGCGGGCAGTTGAGTAGGCGGCAACAATCTGAGTGCTAAAAGAGTTGATCCAATGCTTGGTTTTGTTTTGATTTTCCAACTATGACCATTGGATAGAGTGAATCAATGGTTTACGTTCAAAGTTATTATCATACTATAGAATTTTTGATTCAGTTGTTGTGCTGCTACCGTCCAATATTCGTGTGTGGTTGTTGTCGGTGTCAAAACCGGCGGATCTCGGGTAGGGGGTCCCGAACTGTGCGTCTAAGGCTAATGGTAACAGGAGACTGGGGACACGATGTTTTACCCAGGTTCGGGCCCTCTCGATGGAGGTAATACCCTACTTCCTGCTTGATTGATCTTGATGATATGAGTATTACAAGAGTTGATCTACCACGAGATCATAGAGGATAAACCCTAGAAGCTAGCCAATGGTATGATTGTTGTTGTCCTACGGACTGAACCCTCCGGTTTATATAGACACCAGAGGGGGCTAGGGTTACACAGAGTCGGTTATAGAGAAGGAGATCTACACCCGAATTGCTAAGCTTGCCTTCCACGCAAAGGAGAGTCCCATCCGGACATGGGACGAAGTCTTCAATCTTGTATCTTCATAGTCCAACAGTCCGGCCAGAGTACATAGTACGGCTGTCCGGATACCCCCTTATCCAGGAATCCCTCAGTAGCGCCTGAACCAGGCTTCAATGACGATGAGCCCGGCGCGCAGATTGTCTTCGGCATTGCAAGGCAGGTTCCATCTCCGAATACTCCAAGATATATTCCGAACACAAGGACCGTGTCCGGCTCTGCAAGACAAATTTCATATACCACCGTAGAGAGAATAATAATCTACGAATCTAATCTGCTGACAATTCTTCGTAGCGTGACATCACGCCATGGCCCGGCTTTTATTCAAACCGTTTTTTATAACCAGCTTCCACACACATTGAGAGGAGGTTTCTTTGGCACGTCTTGTCGAAGCGGAGATCATGTCCCCCTTATCGCGGGATTCTCATCAATATGGGTATGGGTAACCCCACCACTCCTGTTGGCGTGACTCCGTGTTTTTAGGCAAGTCCCAAACGTTCACCTTGGCGACGCTTGATATCCTCCCCCCTTTATAGAGGGGTCAAGGCCTATCCCTTTCTTACCACGCTTGCACCTTTCCGCCTCTCGAGTTCCAACACCCGAAGCTCAAGCTTAGGTACTTCGGATCTTCAACCATGTCTGGATCCAACCTTCAAGGTCGGTGGATGGCCTCCTCTTTCACAGAGGAGGACATTGCGAAGCTCGGGGAGGCCAGATATCTGACAGCCGATGTCAAGCATAGGCTTCCTGCCCTCAAGCAGATCATCCCCACTCCCGAACCCAACGAGAGTGTCGTATTTGTTTCTCACTTCCTCCGGGGCTTGGGCTTGACTCTTGATCCCTTCGTGAGAGGGCTCATGTTCTACTACGGACTAGATTTCCACGATCTAGCTCCGGATTCCATCCTCCACATCTCGTCGTTTATTGTCGTGTGTGAAGCCTTCCTCCACATCACCCCACACTTTGGCCTATGGCTCAAGACCTTCAATGTGAAGCCGAAGATGATCGAGGGGCACCACGCGGAGTGCGGGGGGCCGCAATAAGCAGAAACGCCGATGTTCCATGGCCAGAAGGTTCCTTCCCGGAGGTGTCTGATTTATGGCAACGGAGGTGGTTCTACGTCACCGCTCCCCGAGGCACAACATGGGCGGCTGCCCCTGCCTTCCGCTCAGGTCCTCCGCCTCAACTGGCGTCGTGGACCAATGTGGGACTGGACTGGGGCCTGCTAATAACGTACCGACATTGCAGAGCCGTATTCGGGAGCTTCTTGAGAGGGATATTGATCTTGTCTGAATCATTCAGGTAATGCTGGTTCGGCGGATCTTGCCGTGCAAGCGTCGGCCTCTCCGGATGTGGGAGTTCAATCCGGAAGGTCCGCGAACCCTTCAGCACTTCTTCGGCGTGACGCTCGAAGGGATGTATAAGTTAGTCTTCGGACCACAAGTGAGGTGTCCAGACACCACCGAGGATGCGGGCCTGAGATGCCACCGCCCAGATACCCAAGTAAGTAACCCTGCAACTGAACACTTCGCATATGTTTGATACAACATTATTTTGAGAACTTGTCCGGGGCCAGGATTGGCGGAGAGAATCAGGTGTCCGGCCACACTTCCCGAAGGCTCGCCTAATCCTGCGATAGCCAGGATGCTTAAGCACACATTGAGCCAAGTGCCCTCGGGGAAAGGGGAAGAGAAGAATGGAGGAGCCAAACTCCACACGTTGCGCATCCAAACCGGGGGAATTACTGTCTCCGTGAAGGAGGATAATCGGGGAGGCTCTTCCGAGGTTCCCTCCCCTAGCGGGAAGAAAAGGGCTACCTCCAGAGATTTGGAGACGGAGGTGCCTAAGCAAGGGAAGAAAGCTTCACCAGGGGGCCCTGCCCCGAAGGGCGTCCTTGCCACATGATGCCCGCAAACGGGCTAGCCCTTCACCGAGCTGTAAGTTAATAATAAACTGTTGGGGAACGTAGTAATTTCAAAAAAATTCCTACGCACATGCAAGATCATGGTGATGCATAGCAACGAGAGGGGAGAGTGTTGTCCATGTACCCTCGTAGACCGAAAGTGGAAGCGTTAGAACAACGCGGTTGATGTAGTCGTACGTCTTCACGGCCCGACCGATCAAGCAACGAAACTACGGCACCTCCGAGTTCTAGCACATGTTAATCTCGATGATGTTCCTCATACTCCGATCCAGCAGAATGTCGAGGAAGAGTTTCGTCAGCACAACGGCTTGGGGACGATCTTGATGTTTTACCGTCGCAAGGCTTCGCCTAAGCACCGCTACAATATTATCAAGGACTATGGTGGAGGGGGGCTGAGGGAGTCCTGGATTAGGGGGTGTCCGGATGGCCGGACTATGACCTTTGGCCGGACTCCTGGACTATGAAGATACAAGATTGAAGACTCCATCCCATGTCCGGATAGGGACTTTCCTTGGCGTGGAAGGCAAGCTTGGCGATTCGATATGAAGATCTCCTCCCATTGTAACCGATTCTGTGTAACCCTAGCCCTCTCCAGTGTCTATATAAACCGGAGAGTTTTAGTCCATAGGACGAACAACAATCATACCATAGGCTAGCTTCTAGGATTTAGCCTCTCTGATCTCGTGGTAGATCAACTCTTGTAATACCCATACCATCAATATTAATCAAGCAGGAGTAGGGTTTTACCTCCACCAAGAGGGCCCGAACCTAAGTAAAAACATCGTGTCCCTTGTCTCCTGTTACCATCCGCCTAGACGCATAGTTCAGGACCCCCTACCCGAGATCCGCCGGTTTTGACACCGACATTGGTGCTTTCATTGAGAGTTCCTCTGTGTCGTCGCCTTTAGGCCCGATGGCTTCTTCGATCATCAACCACGACGCAGTCCGGGGCGAGACTTTTCTCCCCAGACAGATCTTCGTATTCGGCGTCTTTGCACTGCGGGCCAACTCGTTTGGCCACCTGGAGCAGATCAAAAGCTACGCACCTGGCCATCAGGTCAGGTTTGGAAGCTTAAACTACACGGCCGACATTCGCGGGGACTTGATCTTCGACGGATTCGAGCCACGGCTGAGCGCGCCGCACTGTCTCGATGGGCATGACCTAGCTCTGTCGCCGGACAGCGCCCAGAGTGCCGCTCAGGAGTGCGCTCCGACCATTAGTTCGGAGCCGACTGCGCTAACCAGGGACGGACGGTTGGATGCCGCCCCAGGAGCTGCAATCTCTATGGCGATAGAGTCGAATACCAGCCTAGTCCTCTGCAAGGCCCGTGACTCCAAGGTGCCGGACTCCATTCCGGACTCCGAATCTTCCGCACTCCTTCCGATCGAACCCGATAGGGCTCCGATCATGGAGTTCACCGCCGCAGACGTCTTTCAGCACTCGCCCTTTGGCGATATCCTGAACTCTCTAAAATCTCTCTCTTTGTCAAGAGAGCCCTGGCCGGATTATGGTCAGCAGGGTTGTGATACGGACGATGAAGAAATTCGAAACCCACCCACCACCCACTTTGTAGCCACTGTCGACGATTCAACCGACATGCTCGACTTTGACTCCAAAGGCATCGACGGTATCGACGCCGATGAAGGAGACGACCAAGAACCAGCACCTATAGGGAACTGGAAAGCCACCTCATCATACGATGTATACATTGTGGACACACCCAAAAGGGATAACAACGAGGATCGAAAGGGTGCAAACAGGGATCGTTCCCTCGAAAAACAATCAAAGCGGCGACGTAAGCGACACGCAAAGCCCCACCTTGACATAGACCCAGCCATAGAGCAGGGCGAATCAACGGAAGACGAACATGCCATTAAGCAACCGTCCAAACAACCAAACCCTGGAAAAGATAATAGTCCGGACGACCTCACGCCGGACAAATTGCTGGAACATCAGAACCTCCACCAAAGGCTCGTCGCCACTGCACGTAGCCTGAAAAAGCAGAAGCGGAGGCTCAAAACAGCAGAAGATGCACTCAGGATCAGAAGGAACAAAGTACTCAATACTGCACACAAGTACGGCAACAGTCGTCACACAAAGAGCTATCCGAAGCGGAAGCTACTACCGGAATTTGATGAAGAGGCCATAAAGCCCCCACATTCAAAAACAAGGAAGCCACCAGGTCGGATAGACGACCCAACGATCGACCTAAAGCGACAGAGGGCGCTGCACTCAATACGGCGAATGATCCGTCTAAGGACTCACATCAAACAACCAGCCCAACCAGATCCATCTATGGCCCAAGAAAGCAAGCTCCAGCGAGCAATACAATGCAGAAAATATCCGAACATCGCGGCACACTTGCATACAGGGGCGCCGCACATCCCTTATGTTTCACCGATGAGGTGCTGGATCATGAATTTCCAGCGGGATTCAAGCCCGTGAACATCGAAGCATACGACGGAACAACATACCTCGGAGTCTGGATAGAGGATTATATCCTCCACATACACATGGCCAGAGGAGATGACCTTCATGCCATCAAATACTTACCCCTCAAGCTCAAAGGGCCAGCCCGCCATTGGCTTAAAAGCCTTCCCGAAAACACCATAGGAAGTTGGGAAGCGCTCGAGGAGGCTTTCCGGGCAAATTTTCAAGGGACCTATGTCCGACCTCCGGATGCAGATGATCTGAGTCATATAACTCAGCAACTCGGAGAGTCAGCCCGGAAACTCTGGAACAAATTCCTTACTAAAAAGAATCAGATAGTCGACTGTCCGGACGCTGAGGCCCTAGCATCTTTCAAACATAGTGTCCGAGACGAATGTCTCGCCAGACACCTCGGCCAAGAAAATCCAAGAACGATGGCCGCATTCACAAGCCTCATGACCCGCTTTTGCGCAGGAGAGGATAGCTGGTTGGCAAGAAGCAGCACCAGCAACCCGAGTACATCCGAACCTAGAGATGGAAACGGGAAACCGCGTCGTAACAAAGAACAGCGCCGAATCAAGGACAACAGCCCAACGAGCACGGCAGTCAATGCCGGATTCAAAAGCTCTCGGCAAAATCAGAAAAAGCCGCCGCCCAAAGATGACAGGGACGAGCTGTCTAACCTCAACAAAATCCTGGATAAAATATGTCAAATCCACAGCACCCCCGGGAGGCATGCAAACCACACCCACAGAGATTGTTGGGTTTTCAAGCAGTCCGGCAAACTCAATGCCGAACACAAGGGGCTTGACACACCAAGTGAGGATGACGACGCGCCCCACAAGCAGAACACTAGAGAACAAAAGAAGTTCCCACAAGAAGTCAAAACAGTAAATTCACTTCATATGACAAAAGGGCAAAATAGAATGGCGCTTATGAAGACACGCGCCATACAGCCAGCCCCAGCGGAGCACCGCCACTAGTTGTTACAGCCAATCACCTTTGACCATCGGGATTACTCCATAGGGGCCCGGAACGCAGGCTAGACTGCCTTGGTCTTGAGTCCGGTTATTGACGGACTACAATTCACACGAGTCCTTATGGACGGCGGCAGTGACTTAAACTTGTAATATCAGGACACACTCCACAAACTAGGGGTAAACCCAGCGCTAATACGCCACAGCAAAACTTCCTTTTGAGGAGCCACGCCGGGTCCAGATACCCAGACTATGGGTTCCCTTCCGTTAGAAGTCAAGTTCGGCTCACCCGACAACTTCCGAAGCGAAAAGCTAACCTTCCACATCGCCCCATTCGTAAGTCGCTATCAAGCGCCACTGGGACGTGAAGCTTTCGCCTGCTTTAACGCAATACCACATTATGCATCCCTCACACTTAAAATGCCCGGCCCACGAGGCATCATCTCATCACAGGGGAATGACAATTGACCCCCAAAATACGGGTAAGGGTGCGCCCGCCTGGACAGCCGCACACTAATCTAGCCCGGACATGGCTAGACGAGTCCGGCGTCAACACACATGGACTTAATAGCCGCACAACCCTGTACAAGGGGCTCCGCGTGTTCACGCCAGGAGACAATGCGGCTCCCCTCTTGCTCCAACGATATCCTGTTTATTCTAATGTAGATTTCTCGCACGTCGATTTACTAAAGTTCCTCTTTTTCGCAGACGAACACCGTGCTACGCCCGTCCAGGATACGGCACAACGGAGACACAGGCGCAGACGTGCAGTAGGGACCCGTTCTAAGGATTCTTTTCAGATTAAGACCCTGCGTAAACCTTTTTTACTGTCTCTTGTTGAAAACATCCCCCGGTTTACGTCCTAACCGAGGAGGAGGCTGGCGTTTTGGCATGTGGCCACGCCAGAATTTTGCACGTACCTAGACACCTATGGCTTTTTTACCAAGGGCTCTGTTTCGGCCCGTCTTCATAAAGACTGAATACCTTAGGGAGTGTTCGGCGTTGCGAGTTAGGCCTTATATGCATCAGCTCCGAATCATGTCTTTGGTCAAATGTTGGGTTTGCCCGGCTCCTGTGTTTTGCTGCCTTACGTTCCGTTATATCGGCTAACGCGGAACCAGAAGAACTACTGCGATTGTGCCCCGGTTCGGCCAGGCGAGCACCTCAGTAGAGAAAGCCGAAAAGTGACTGTCATGATATAGCGAGAGGCTGGTCAACCACTCGATGACTCTCGGAATCTCTTGGATTCCTCCGCATTAACGAAGGACCGCTTCCCGGTCAGGCACACACGCGCCCCGGATTCGGGAGAGCGCGGTGCCTCTAGGGGCTATTCAGTAGCCCCAATGTCAAACTCCTATGGCTAAGTGAAAGTGATAAAGCGTTATAGTCCGGTTGCCTCGTTCGCCATGCCATCACCTCCTTTGTAGGACCAAGACGTTGGATTAAGTGTGAAAAGGCGCATTTTTTGCGAACACCCCCGCATTATATGCGTGGGGGCTGAAGCCAACGACTGCCATCTTTCAGGTTATATACACATATATATTAACGGCCGCACAGGAGGCGTTATAATTCTTGCAAGCACAAGTATAAAAAGCTTTTATATTCTATCAAAATATTTCTTTTACAATAGCACCTGCTATTTGAACAAAACATCCTTCAAGCACTGCGCTTCTATTAAACAAGCGCCCGGAAGAACTTCCTCAAGGTAGTGCTTGGCAGATACCCGGCCTTCGTCCGAATCCTGGGATGCGACAACACTGGCCTGCATATCCGCCCAGTATGTCTTGACACGGGCAAGAGCCATTTGTGCACCCTCTATACACGCTGACCTCTTCAGTACAACGACATGCGGCACAGAACCAAGGAACTGCTACACCAATCCAAAATAACTTTTCGGCTCTGGCTCCCCCGGCCACAAACGACTCACGACATACTTCATGGCGAGTCCGGATAACCTGTTCAGCTCCGCAAAGGCGGCCAAACGGTCGGGTACCGAAAGTGGGCGCTCTGGCTTGTGGAACTGCGACCAAAATAGTTCTTCCAAATTATGGTCGCCTCGTCCTCGGAAGTGTTCAGTTGCGTCAGCCGCACTCGCTGCCACATCCAGATAAGTGTTTTCCACACACCACTGCTGGTCTAACGGAGCATACCTCGGATCCCCGAACTTCATCCGCAGCATATAAGGCTTTCCAGCCGTGATATCCCCGGCCTGACGCAGCTCCTCCTCCATAGCTCTCATCACAGAGCGAGCATCCTTGACCTCGGTAGTGATCTTCTCAAGGTCCTTCTGAGCCGCCCCTTTTTCTTGTTCGAGAAATTTACAGCGGTCGGCAGCATCCTTCAATTTTACAGCCATCTCGGCTATTGCCTTCTTACTCTGGCAGTGAGCAGCATGTTCGGCTTTCAGCTCTTCCGCCGCCTTAACGGCCGCCGCATCACTTTTTCTTGCTTGCTCCTTGGCTCGGGCAAGTTCTGCCCGAAGGTTCTCCACGGAAGCAGCACTATCTGCAATAAGCATATATATTGTAAGAAACGAGCATCGAACTCCTCTTATCAGATATCTGTGGAGTATACCTTGTGCCTCGTCTAGCCGCTTATTTACAAGCGCGATGTCGGCATCTGCCACGTCCAGTTGCCGCTTTAACTCGGTAGATTCATCAGTCCGGCTAGCCATCGAATGCCTCGCCACCTTCGTAAAAAGGTAACATTTCATACCTGGGGTTTTGATCCTCTGTGCGCCATCACTCTTGACGACACACAGAGTCTCAGGGGCTACTATTTATACAGGGCGCTTTCTATGCGGCTCTACCAATAGGTACACCTTTTCACATACCTCAAAGCCTGTCAGTAAACTCTTGGCGGCCTCGTACAATCCGCTTTCCGCCAATGCAACCCTTCCTATCACCATGTTCATCAACACACGGTGTTCTTCTGAGACGGATGCATGCCCGAGCAGATCCCTCAGCCTCTCCGACCGCGCACCAGAGGGCACCGGACGAGCCCAACGACCTTTTTCAGGATCCAGACTTGGAGAAACCCGCAGGGACGACACCTCGGGGTCGCCTGCCTCATAAGTTGGTACAGCTAGGGGAGGCGTTTCACTCTCTATCATCTCCGGACGGAGATCCCCTGAAGACGAGCTCTGTTGAGAAGGGTCAAGATCCGAACTGCAAGGTAATATTTCGGTTATCTTCCTCAGAAATAAAACAGGGATGCCACTAATTTTTTAGCCCCTCTCTTTACTTACGGCTCGGAGGAAAGCTGATCCCTTTGAGGGCGCAATGCGTCCGAGGCAGTCTCCGGTGCCGGATCCTCTGACAAAGATTTCTTCCCCCGTTTCGAGGTCATCTCCTCCAGGTCTTCAGAGGCACTCCTTTTCTTTCCCAGGTTGGGGGAATTCTTGATTCCTCCTTTCTTGACAGTCTCCTTCGTGGAGGCGGCAGCTCCTTGGTTCCCCTCTTTGCCCTCTGCTAAAAACATAATCTGCAGCATCCTAGTTAACACGGGGTCTGGCGCAGTCTCGGGCAGGGGGGCTGGACACCTGATAAGCTTTGCCTTCGCTATCCACTCCTGTTCAAAGGATAGCTCTGTTAAAGGGCTGCTTTATGATGAAAATACGGATGGTGTGTCCAAATATGGGGCTGCTTACCTTAACATCTTGGCGATTGCAGCTCAGACTTGCGTCCTCGGATAAATCCAGACACCTTGTTTGTGGTCCGAAGAACAATTTGTACATCTCCATGGGCGTTGCGCCCATAAAATATTGGAGGACTCGTGGTCCCTCCGGATTAAATTCCCACAGGCGGAGGGGGTGACGTTTGCAGGGCAGCGTGCGGCGAATCAATATAACTTGTGCCACTACGGTCAGGTTAATATCTCTTTCTAGGTGATGTCGAATGCGGTCCTGCAGTAGGGGCACGTCTTTGGATGGATCCCAGATAAGCCCTTCATTGACCCATGACGCTCGCCGTGGTGGGGGACCCGAGCGAAAAGCAGGAGGCGCCACCCATGTGGTGCCCCTGGGGGTTGTGATATAAAACCAGTCCCGTTGCCATAAGCCGAACTCTTCTTGGAAGGTGCCCTCGGGCCATGGAGCACCGGCTATCTTGCTTATGATAGCTCCTCCGCACTCGGCGTGCTGCCCCTCGATCATCTTCGGCTCTACTTTGAAGGTTTTAAGCCACAATCCGAAGTGAGGGGTGACATGGAGGAAGGCTTCGCACACTACGATAAACGATGAAATTTGGAGGATGGACTCCGGAGCTAGGTCGTGAAATTCCAGCCCGTAATAGAACATCAGCCCCCTCATAAAGGGATCAATCGGGAAACCTAACCCCCGAAGGAAGTGAGATGTGAACACCACGCTCTCACCGGGCTGAGGAGAAGGAATGGCCTGCCCTTGAGCAGGCAGGCTATGCGAGATTTTGCCGGTTAAATACCTGGCATCTCTCAGCTTTCGCAAGTCTTCTTCCGTAACGGAGGAAGGCACCCACCGGCCTTGAAGGTTGGAGCCGGACATCGTCGGAGGTCCGAAGCGCCTAAAACTAGAAACCTTGAGTGTTGGAACTCGAGGTGAGGGGCGGATTTGATTGGACTGAAGGAAGAGGGAATCGAGCCTTGGTCTCTTTATAAAGGAGTTGAATACCAAGAGCCCTCCCCGTAACCGTTTGGGACTCGCTTTCAATCAGAGAGTCATACCAAAAGGCGCGATTGGGTTACCCACGCCCGTATTGATGAGCATCCCGGAATAAGGGGACACGATCTCTGCTTCGACAAGACGTGCCAAGGAAACCGCCTCCCTAAACGCGCTGAGGTGGAACGGTAAAACGAATAAAGGCTAGACCGTGGCATGATGTCACGCCGCAGAATACGTCAGCAGATTAGATTTGTGTAAATATTATTCTCTCTACGGTGGCATGTGGAACTTGTTTTTGCAGAGCCAGACACTATCCTTGTGTTCAAACATCTTCTATGAAGTATTCGGAGGAGGAACCCGCCTTGCAATGCCGAAGACAACTTGCGCGCCGGACTCGTCGTCATTGAAGCCTGGTTCAGGGGCTACTGAGGGAGTCCTGGATTAGGGGGTGTCCGGATGGCCGGACTATGACCTTTGGCCGGACTCCTGGACTATGAAGATACAAGATTGAAGACTTTGTCTCATGTCCGGATAGGGACTTTCCTTGGCGTGGAAGGCAAGCTTGGCGATTCGATATGAAGATCTCCTCCCATTGTAACCGACTCTGTGTAACCCTAGCCCTCTCCGGTGTCTATATAAACCGGAGAGTTTTAGTACGTAGGACGAACAACAATCATACCATAGCCTAGCTTCTAGGGTTTAGCCTCTCTGATCTCGTGGTAGATCAACTCTTGTAATAATCATACCATCAATATTAATCAAGCAGGAGTAGGGTTTTACCTCCACCGAGAGGGCCCGAACCTGGGTAAAAACATCGTGTCCCTTGTCTCCTGTTACCATCCGCCTAGACGCACAGTTCGGGACCCCCTACCCGAGATCCGCCGGTTTTGACACCGACAGGGGCACCGCACACGGCTAAGAGATCAAGAGATCAATTGTTGTGTCTATGGGGTGCCCCCTTCCCCCGTATATAAAGGAGTGGAGGAGGGGGCCGGCCAAGGGGGGTGGTGCGCCCTAGGGGGGACTCCAACCCCAACCAGGAGTAGGACTCCCCCCTTTCCAATTAGGAGAGGGAGAGGGAAGGAAGAGGGGGGAGGGAAGAAGGAAAGGGGGGGCGGCCCCCCTCCCAATTCGGATTGGGCTTGGGAGGGGGGGGGCGGCCCCCTCCTTTGCTTCTTCTCCCTCCTTTCCACTAAGGCCCAATAAGGCCCATATACCTCCCGGGGGGTTCCGCTAACCTCCCGGAGCTCCGGTATTGTCCCAATCTCACCCGAAACCTTTCCGGTGTCCAAATATAGTCGTCCAATATATCGATCTTTACGTCTCGACTATTTCGAGACTCCTCGCCAAAGTCCGTGATCACATCCGGGACTCCGAACAACCTTAGGTACATCAAAACTCATAAACCCATATTAAAACTGTCAACGAATCCTTAAGCGTGCGGACCCTACGGGTTCGAGAACTATGTAGACATGACCGAGACTCGTTTCCGGTCAATAACCAATAGCGGAACCTGGATGCTCATATTGGCTCCTACAGATTCTACAAAGATCTTTATCGGTCAAACCGCATAACAACATACGTTGTTCCCTTTGTCATCGGTATGTTACTTGCCCGAGATTCGATCGTCGGTATCCAATACCTAGTTCAATCTCGTTACCAGCAAGTCTCATTAATCGTTATGTAATGCATCATTCCGTAACTAACTCATTAGCTACATTGCTTGCAAGGCTTGTAGTGATGTGCATTACCGAGAGGGCCCAGAGATACCTCTCCGATAATCGGAGTGACAAAACCTAATCTCGAAACACGCCAACTCAACATGTACCTTTCGAGACACCTGTAGAGATCCTTTATAATCACCCGGTTACGTTGTGACGTTTGGTAGCACACAAAGTGTTCCTCCGGTAAACGGGAGTTGCATAATCTCATAGTTGTAGGAACATGTATAAGTCATGAAGAAAGCAATAGCAACATACTAAACGATCAAGTGCTAAGCTAAGGGAATGGGTCATGTCAATCACATTATTCTCCTAATGATGTGATCCCGTTAATCAAATGACAACTCATGTCTATGGTTAGGAAACATAACCATCTTTGATTAATGAGCTAGTCAAGTAGATGCATACTAGTGACTATAAGTTTGTCTATGTATTCACACATGTATCATGTTTCCGGATAATACAATTCTAGCATGAATAATAAACATTTATCATGATATGAGGAAATAAATAATAACTTTATTATTGCCTCTAGGGCATATTTCCTTCAGTCTCCCGCTTGCACTAGAGGCAATAATCTAGATTACACAGTAATGATTCTAACACCCATGGAGTCTTGGTGATGATCATGTTTTGCTCGTGGAAGAGGCTTAGTCAATGGGTCTATAACATTCAGATCCGTATGTATATTGCATATTTCTATGTCTCCCACCTAGACTTGGTCCCGGATGGAATTGAAGCGTCTCTTGATGTGTTTGGTCCTCTTGTGAAATATGGATTCCTTTGCCAAGGCAATTGCACCAGTATTGTCACAGAAGATCTTCATTGGTCCCGATGCACTAGGTATGACACCTAGATCGGAAATGAACTCCTTCATCTAGACTCCTTCATTTGCTGCTTCTGGAGCAGCTATGTACTCCGCTTCGCATGTAGATCCCGCCATGACGCTTTGTTTAGAATTGCACCAACTGACAGCTCCACCGTTTAATATAAATACGTATCCGGTTTGTGATTTAGAATCGTCTGGATCAGTGTCAAAGCTTGCATCGACGTAACCATTTACGACTAGCTCTTTGTCACCTCCATAAATGAGAAACATATCCTTAGTCCTTTTCAGCTATTTCAGGATATTCTTCACCGCTGTCCAGTGATCCACTCTTGGATTACTTTGGTGCCTCCCTGCTAAACTTATTGCTAAGCATACATCAGGTCTGGTACACAGCATTACATACATGATAGAGCCTATGGCTGAAGCATAGGGAACATATTTCATTTTCTCTCTATCTTCTGCTGTGGTCGGGCATTGAGTCTGACTCAACTTCACACCTTGTAATACAGACAAGAACCCTTTCTTTGCCTGATCCATTTTGAACTTTTTCAAAACTTTATCAAGGTATGTGCTTTGTGAAAGTCCAATTAAGTGTCTTGATCTATCTCTATAGATCTTGATGCCCAATATGTAAGAAGCTTCACCGAGGTCTTTCATTGAAAAACTTTTATTAAAGTATCCCTTTCTAGTAAATACAAGCTTCTACAAAAGTCTGTATAAAACCATAAGCCTTGATCACACTATCAAAGCGTTTATTCCAACTCCGAGAGGCTTGCACCAGTCCATAAATGGATCGCTGGAGCTTGCACACTTTGTTAGCACCTTTTGGATCGACAAAACCTTCCGGTTGCATCATATACAACTCTTCTTCCAGAAATCCATTCAGGAATCCAGTTTTGACATCCATTTGCCATATTTCATAATCATAAAATGCAGCAATTGCTAACATGATTCGGACAGACTTAAGCATCACTACGTGTGAGAAAGTCTCATCGTAGTCAACCCCTTGAACTTGTCGAAAACCTTTCGCAACAAGTCAAGCTTTGTAGACAGTTACATTACCATCAGCGTCAGTCTTCTTCTTGAAGATCCGTTTATTCTCGATGGCTTGCCAATCATCGGGCAAGTCAACCAAAGTCCATACTTTGTTCTCATACATGGATCCCATCTCAGATTTCATGGCCTCAAGCCATTTTGTGGAATCTGGGCTCATCATCGCTTCCTCATAGTTCGTAGGTTCGTCATGGTCAAGTAACATGACTTCTAGATTAGGATTACCGTACCACTCTGGTGTGGATCTTACTCTGGTTGACCTACGAGGTTCGGCAGTAACTTGATCTGAAGTTTCATGATCAATATCATTAGCTTCCTCACTGATTGGTGTAGTTGTCACAGGAACTGATTCTTGCGATGGACTACTTTCCAATAAGGGAGCAGGTACAGTTACCTCATCAAGTTCTACTTTCCTCCCACTCACTTCTTTCGAGAGAAACTCCTTCTCTATAAAGGATCCCAATTTAGCAACAAAAATCTTGCCCTCAGATATGTGATAGAAGGTGTACCCAATAGTCTCTTTTGGGTATCCTATGAAGACACATTTCTCCGATTTGGGTTCGAGCTTATCTGGTTGAAGTTTCTTCACATAAGCATCGCAGCCCCAAACTTTAAGAAATGACAACTTTGGTTTCTTGCCAAACCATAGTTCATAACGCGTCATCTCAACGGATTTTGATGGTGCCCAATTTAATGTGAATGCGGCCGTCTCTAAAGCATAACCCCAAAATGATAGCGGTAAATCAGTATGAGATATCATAGATCGAACCATATCTAGTAAAGTACGATTACGTCATTCGGACACACCATTTCGTTCTGGTGTTCTGTGTGGCGTGAGTTGCGAAACTATTCCGCATTGCTTCAAATGTAAACGAAACTCGTAACTCAAATATTCTCCTCCACAATCAGATCGTAGAAACTTTATTTTCTTGTTACGATGATTTTCTACTTCACTCTGAAATTCTTTGAACTTTTCAAATGTTTCAGACTTGTGTTTCATCAAGTAGATATACCCATATCTGCTCAAATCATCTATGAAGGTGAGAAAATAATGATACCCGCCACGAGCCTCAATATTCATAGGACCACATACATCAGTATGTATGATTTCCAACAAATCAGTTGCTCGCTCCATAGTTCCGGAGAACGGCGTTTTAGTCATCTTGCCCATGAGGCACGGTTCGCAAGTACCAAGTAATTCATAATCAAGTGATTCCAGAAGTCCATCAGTATGGAGTTTCTTCATGCACTTTACACCAATATGACCCAAACGACAGTGCCACAAATAAGTTGCACTATCATTATCAACTCTGCATCTTTTGGTTTCAACATTATGAATATGTGTATCACTACTATCAAGATTTAATAAAAATAGACCAGTCTTCAAGGGTGCATGACCATAAAAGATATTACTCATATAAATAGAACAACCATTATTCTCATATTTAAATGAATAACCATCTCGCATCAAACAAGATCCAGATATAATGTTCATGCTTAATGCTGGCACCAAATAACAATTATTCAGGTCTAAAACTAATCCCGAAGGTAGATGTAGAGGTAGCGTGCCGACTGTGATCACATCAACTTTGGAACCATTTCCCACGCGCATCGTCACCTTGTCCTTAGTCAATCTTCGCTTAATCCGTAGTCCCTGTTTCGAGTTGCAAATATTAGCAACAAAACCAGTATCAAATACCCAGGTGCTACTGCGAGCATTAGTAAGGTATACATCAATAACATGTATATCACATATACCTTTGTTCACCTTGCCATCCTTCTTATCTGCCAAATACTTGGGGCAGTTCCGCTTCCAGTGTCCAGTCTGCTTGTAGTAGAAGCATTCAGTCTCAGGCTTAGGAACAGATTTGGGTTTCTTCTCTTGAGCAGCAACTTGTTTGCTGTTCTTCTTGAAGTTCCCCTTCTTCTTCCCTTTACCCTTTTTCTTAAAACTGGTGGCCTTATTGACCACCAACACTTGATGCTCCTTCTTGATTTCTACCTCCGCAACCTTTAGCATTGCGAAGAGCTCGGGAATAGTCTTGTCCATCCCTTGCATGTTATAGTTCATCATGAAGCTCTTGTAGCTTGGTGGCAGTGATTGAAGAATTCTGTCAGTGACACTATCATTAGGAAGATTAACTCCCAGATGAATCAAGTGATTATTATACCCAGACATTTTGAGTATATGTTCACTGACATAACCATTCTCCTCCATCTTACAGCTATAGAACTTATTGGAGACTTCATATCTCTCAATCCGGGCATTTGCTTGAAATATTAATTTCAACTCCTGGAACATCTCATATGCTCCATGACGTTCAAAACTTCATTGAAGTCCCGGTTCTAAGCCGTAAAGCATGGCACACTGAACTATCGAGTAGGCATCAGCTTTGCTCTGCCAGACGTTCTTAACATCGTCAGTTGCATCTGCAGCAGGCCTGGCACCCAGCGGTGCTTCCAGGACGTAATTCTTCTGTGCAGCAATGAGGATAATCCTCAAGTTACGGACCTAGGCCTTGTAATTGCTACCATCATCTTTCAACTTAGCTTTCTATAGGAACGCATTAAAATTCAACGGAACAACAGCACGAGCCAACTATCTACAACAAACATAGACAAGCAAAATACTATCAGGTACTAAGTTCATGATAAATTTAAGTTCAATTAATCATATTACTAAAGAACTCCCACTTAGACAGACATCTCTCTAGTCATCTAAGTGATTACGTGATCCAAATCAACTAAACCATGTCCGATCATCACATGAGATGGAGTAGTTTTCAATGGTGAACATCACTATGTTGATCATATCTACTATATGATTCACGTTCGACCTTTTGGTCTCCGTGTTCCGAGGACATATATGTATATGCTAGGCTCGTCAAGTTTAACCTGAGTATTCCACGTGTGCAACTGTTTTGCACCCGTTGTATTTGAACGTAGAGCCTATCACACCCGATCATCACGTGGTGTCTCAGCACGAAGAACTTTCGCAACGGTGCATACTCAGGGAGAACAGTTCTCGATAATTAGTGAGAGATCATCTTAAAATGCTACCGTCAATCAAAGCAAGATAAGATGCATAAAGGATAAACATCACATGCAATCAATATAAGTGATATGATATGGCCATCATCATCTTGTGCTTGTGATCTCCATCTCCGAAGCACCGTCGTGATCACCATCGTCACCGGCGCAACACCTTGATCTCCATTGTAGCATCATTGTCGTTACGCCATCTATTGCTTCTACGACTATCGCTACCGCTTAGTGATAAAGTAAAGCAATTACAGGGTGTTTGCATTTCATACAATAAAGCGACAACCATATGGCTCCTGCCAGTTGCCGATAACTTCGGTTACAAAACATGATCATCTCATACAATAAAATATAGCATCACGTCTTGACCATATCACATCACAACAGGCCCTACAAAAACAAGTTAGACGTCCTCTACTTTGTTCTTGCAAATTTTACGTGGCTGCTACGGGCTGAGCAAGAACCGTTCTTACCTACGCATCAAAACCACAACGATAGTTTGTCAAGTTAGTGATGTTTTAACCTTCGCAAGGACCGGGCGTAGCCACACTCGGTTCAACTAAAGTTGGAGAAACAAACACCTGCCAACCACCTGCGTGCAAAGCACGTCGGTAGAACCAGTCTCGCGTAAGCGTACGCGTAATGTCGGTCCGGGCCGCTTCATCCAACGATACCGCCGAACCAAAATATGACATGCTGGTAAGCAATATAACTTGTATCGCTCACAAATCACTTGTGTTCTACTCGTGCATATTACATCTATGCATAAAACCAGGCTCGGATGCCACTGTTGGGGAACGTAGTAATTTCAAAAAAATTCCTACGCACACGCAAGATCATGGTGATGCATAGCAATGATAGGGGAGAGTGTTCTCCATGTACCCTCGTAGACCGAAAGCGGAAGCGTTAGAACAACGTGGTTGATGTAGTCGTACGTCTTCATGGCCCGACCGATCAAGCACCGAAACTACGGCACTTCCGAGTTCTAGCACATGTTCAGCTCGATGACGTTCCCCGTACTCCGATCCAGCAGAATGTCGGGAAAGAGTTTTGTCAGCACGACAGTGTGGTGACGATCTTGATGTTTTACCGTCGCAGGGCTTCGCCTAAGCATCGCTACAATATTATCGAGGACTATGGTGGAGGGGGGCACCGCACACAGCTAAGAGATCAAGAGATCAATTGTTGTGTCTATGGGGTGCCCCCTTCCCCCGTATATAAAGGAGTGGAGGAGGGGGCCGGCCAAGGGGGGTGGCGCGCCCTAGGGGGGAGTCCAACCCCAACCAGGAGTAGGACTCCCCCCTTTCCTATTAGGAGAGGGAAAGGGAAGGAAGAGGGGGGAGGGAAGAAGGAAAGGGGCGGCCGGCCCCCCTCCCAATTCGGATTGGGCTTGGGGGGGTGGGCGCCCCCTCCTTTGCTTCTTCTCCCTCCTTTCCACTAAGGCCCAATAAGGCCCATATACGTCCCGGGGGGTTCCGATAACCTCCCGGAGCTCCGGTATTGTCCCAATCTCACCCGGAACCTTTCCGGTGTCCAAATATAGTCGTCCAATATATCGATCCTTATGTCTCGACCATTTCGAGACTCCTCGTCAAGTCCGTGATCACATCCGGGACTCTGAACAACCTTCGGTACATCAAAACTCATAAACTCATAATAAAACTATCAATGAAACCTTAAGCGTGCAGACCCTACGGGTTCGATAACTATGTAGACATGACCGAGATTCGTTTCCAGTCAATAACCAATAGCAGAACCTGGATGCTCATATTGGCTCCTACATATTCTACGAAGATCTTTATCGGTCAAACCGCATAACAACATACGTTGTTCCCTTTGTCATCGGTATGTTACTTGCCCGAGATTCGATCGTCGGTATCCAATACCTAGTTCAATCTCATTACCGGCAAGTCTCTTTACTCGTTACGTAATGCATCATTCCGTAACTAACTCATTAGCTACATTGCTTGCAAGGCTTGTAGTGATGTGCATTACCGAGAGGGCCCGGAGATACTTCTCCGACAATCGGAGTGACAAAACATAATCTCGAAATACGCCAACTCAACATGTACCTTTGGAGACACCTGTAGAGCTCCTTTATAATCACCCAGTTATGTTGTGATGTTTGGTAGCACACAAAGTGTTCCTTCGATAAACGGGAGTTGCATAATCTCATAGTTGTAGGAACATGTATAAGTCATGAAGAAAGCAATAGCAACATACTAAACGATCAAGTGCTAAGCTAAGGGAATGGGTCATGTCAATCACATTATTCTCCTAATGATGTGATCCCGTTAATCAAATGACAACTCATGTATATGGTTAGGAAACATAACCATCTTTGATTAATGAGCTAGTCAAGTAGAGGCATACTAGTGACTATAAGTTTGTCTATGTATTCACACATGTATCATGTTTCCGGATAATACAATTATAGCATGAATAATAAACATTTATCATGATATGAGGAAATAAATAATAACTTTATTATTGCCTCTAGGGCATATTTCCTTCATAAACAAGAAGCCATTGCTTTTTCCTCTGAGGATGGTAACCAGGATCAGTTTTTTGCAGTCCGACTAGTAGCTCATCTCAACATGGTTCATCTTCAGGGGATCTTATTCCGGAGATGATGGAGAGTGAAACCCCCTGCCTCTCCGCCCCATTGGGCAGGCGACCCCGAAGTGTCATCACGGAGGAGTCCTGATCCATTGAGGCCGGAATCTGACACTTCGGCCGCCCCGAGCCCGGTGTGTGCGGCTCCCTTGAAGGGCGATGAGAAGGGTCCGGATCAATCCGGTGCCCATCCGAACACGCTGTTGGGCCTCCTGGAGCAAGCTTCTCTCTCAAAGGGTGACCGTACGCTAATGGGTACGGTGTTGGAGAATATTTCATCCGCCAAGAGCGGTTTGAATGAAGCTTTTGGAAGTGTGCTCAAAGGCTTCGAGGTACGCAATAAAATACGTAGTTTTTGCTACTTCCGCACGTGCTAGGTGTGCTCCGTATAGATAGTAGCCCCTGAGACTCTGGTTGCCAGCCTTAGGCGGCAAACGGAGGATCACACTCTCAGGTAATGATTACTACATACATGCGCAGGTGGCTAAGAGTCTGGCGATAGACCGGAACTCTGAATTCACCGAACTGAGGCGACAGATTGACGTGGTGGATACCGACATCACGCTTGTGAATAAGAGATTTGACGAGTCACAGAGTATGCGCTCGTTTTTTCCACATTTGTTTTAGGAAATATGAAGAGGATTGTAAATTAATATGATGTGATGTAGCTGCGGGCGGAGCTGCTGCCATTGAGGCCCTGAGGGTGGAGCTAGCCCAAGCTAAGGAACAAGCCTGGGTTAGCAATGCGGCTGCCCTAAAGGCAGCCGAAGACTTGAGAGCCAAACAGGCTGCTCATCACCAAAGCGAAGAAAAGATAGCCGAGATGGCTGTGGAGCTGAGGGATGCCGCCGGCCGGTATGAGCTTCCCGAGAAGGAGAATCAGGCGAAGGCGACTGACCTGAAGAAGGCGCTGGATTCGGCTAGGGAGACGCGCTTTAAAATTAGAGACGCACGGGAGGAACTTCGACAAGCCGGATAAATCGCGATTGGAAATCCCTATTTCTTCGGATGAAGTTTTTAGATCAAAAGTATGCTCCGTTGGATAAACTTTGGAGCGCTGCAGATGAGTATGCGGACTTGGCGAAGAGTGCGGCTGGTGCGACCAAGTTTTCAAGGATCATAAAGATAACGAAATGGAAACACTATTCTGGTCGCAATTTAGTGCTCCAGCGCGCTCGTTGCCATTGAGTGAGAATATGACCGCTATAGCCGAGCTCGATAGGTTGTTCGGTCTTGCAATGAGGTCTGTAATAGACCATCTATGGCCGAAGGGACCGAAGCCGGACAGTTACTTTGGTTTGGTGCAACAATTATTTGGCGCCAGATCACGAATCGATGTCGTGAAGAGGTCGTCGTGTATAGAGGGTGCGCGGATGGCTCTTGCCCGTGTTAAGACATATTGGGCAGATATGGAGGCCACCGGTGTTGCAACCCGGGGCCCGGCAGGAAGCCAAGACCCAGTCGAGCACTATTTTGAGCAAGTCATAGAAGGTGCCCATAGAATAGAGGCTCAGTGCTCAAAAAATGTCATGTTCGAGTGAAAAATCGATTAATTGTAATTATATGTGAAATATAGAGGCTGTGTTTATACTTTTGTCTGAAAGTGTTATGGTGCCTCCTGTGCGGCCGTTTATGTATTCATATAATTTGAAAGTTAGCAGTCGTTGGTTCAGCCCCCACGCATATGATGCGGGGGTGTTCGAAAAATATATGCGTAATCACACTTGATCCAACGTCTTGGTCCATTAAGGAGGCGATCGCACGTCGAACCAGGCAACCAGACTATATAGCTGTAACACTGTCACTTAGCCATAGGAGTTTAATTGTGGGGCTACTATGTAGCCCCTAGTACATCTGCATGCATCTGTATAGGGGCGCATATGTACGTGACCGGGAAACGGTCCTTCGTCAAAGCGGAGGAATCCTATAGATTCTGATGAGTCTTCGAGTGGTTGACTAGTCTCTCGCTATATCATGATAGTCGGTTTTCGGCTTTCTCTACTGAGGTGCTCATCCGGAATAACCAGGGCACAATCGCAGTAGTTCTCCTTTGGCCGCCTTAGCCGATAGAACGGAACGTAAGGCAACAAACCCAGGAGCCGGGCAAACCCAACATTTGACCAAAGACATGATTTGGAGCTGATGCATATAAGGCCAAACTCGCGACGCCGAACACTCCCGAAGGTATTTGGACTTTATAACATATGTTGGGCTGAGCAACACCCTTAATTATGAACCCTATATTTCCAGGTACGTGCACTGATCTGTCGTGGCGAGATGCCTATAACGCCAGTACCCGCTGTGGGTGTATGAAATACCCACGGGATGTCAAGCAACAAAAGACAGTAAAAAGGTTTACACAGGGGCTTAATCTAAAGAGAAACCTTTGAGCGGGGCCCTGCTGCATGTCTGCGCTTTGTCTCTGTTGTGCCGTATCCTGGAAGGGTGTCGCACGAATAGTGTCTGTAAAAATGAAAGCTCATAAAAGTGAGTGAGCATGCGAGAAGTTGGTTATTATTGATGGATGTTAGAAATACGAGATATCTTCCTGTTAATGAGGCAAGCCGAATTGTGGGCTTTATTATATTGTCAGCCCCTGGTATCTTTTACGGGGATATATGTATAGCGCCCATCTCAGGTTTATCCAGGCCGTTGTTGACGATGGTGTACTGGACTCGTCTAACCGTGTCCGTGGTCTTGACGACCGATCATGCGTTCTGATGGGAGAGGCCGCTTAAAGTCCGGCTACAAGAGTCGCCGAATACTGCTCTGTGTTTCCGCTAACGGTTATGACGCCACGTGGACCGGGCATCTTAAGTTTAAGGAAGGCGTAGTTCGGTATTGCATTAAAGCAAGCGAATGCCGTTCTTCCTAGTAAAGCATGATAACCGCTCCTGAAGGGAGCAATGTCAAAGAGTAGTTCCTCGCTTCTGAAGTTGTCGGGAGAACCGAATGTAACCTCTAATACGAGGGAGCCCTAGCAGTGGGCCTCAGCGCCTGGTATAACTCCAAAGGTGGTGTTACTTTGGCTTATTCTGGATGGGTCTATCCCCATCTTGCAGACGGTGTCCTGATATATCAAATTAACACTACTGCCGCCGTCCATTAGGACTCGAGTGAGATGGTATCCATCAATTATTGGGTCGAGCACCAAGGCAGCCAATCCTCCGTGCCGGATACTGGCCGGGTGGTCCCTGTGATCAAAGGTGATCGGGCAGGCCGCCCAGGGGTTGAATTTAGGGGCAACGAACTCTGTGTGAGTTGCATGGACCATGTTTACTATTTTAACCTCTAGTGGGAATTTTTTCTGTCCCCCCGTGTTCGGCTGGCGAGGCTCATCCTCGTCTTCGCTTGGCGTTTCCCTTCCCTTGTGTTCGGCATTTAACTTGTCGGCCTGCTTGAAGACCCAACATTCTATGTGAGTATGATTTGCAGGCTTTTTGGAGGTGCCATGGATTTGGCACAATCTGTCCAGGACTTTATTCAGGCCGGTTGGTCCCTCTTTACTGCCCTTGAATGGCTTCTTTCCTTGGCCATGGCGAGAACCCCTGAATCCGGCATTGACCGCTGTGTTGTCCGGACTATCGTCATTGTTCCAACGCTTGTGCTTGGTGCGCCGTGGCTTCCCGTTGCCATCTCGAATTTCGGATGTGCCTAGGTCACTGGTGCCTCTACGGGCCAACCAGCTGTCCTCGCTCGCACAAAAGTGGGTCATAAGGCTTGTTAAGGCCGCCATCGTCCTTGGCTTTTCTTGGCCGAGGTGTCTAGAAAGCCACTCGTCCCGGATACTATGTTTGAAGGCTGCTAGGGCTTCAGCATCCGGACAATCAACAATTTGATTCTTCTTAGTGAGAAATCTGTTCCACAGCTTACGGGCTGACTCTCCGGGCTGTTGTATTTTGTGATTTAAATCGTCTGCATCCGGAGGTCGGACATAGGTCCTTGAAAATTGGCCCTGAAAGCATCCTCAAGTTCCTCCCAACTTTTGATTGAGTTTTCGGGGAGGCTTTTCAGTCAATGCCGAGCTGGTCCTTTCAACTTGAGGGGAAGGTATATGATGGCATGGAGATCGTCCCCATGAGCCATGTGTATGTGAAGGATAAAATCCTCGATCCAGACCCCAGGGTCTGTTGTTCCGTCGTATGCCTCTATGTTCATGGATTTGAATCCGTGTGGAAATTCATGATCCAGCACCTCGTCGGTGAAACATAGAGGGTGCACAGCCCCTCTGTATCTGGACATGTCGCGGCATGCTGTCGGCTGTTGTTGCGCCTGGTGTTGATTCCGAACTGGTATTCAATCAGTGTGATCATTGTGGTGACCATAATCCCGCGTCGGAGCATGTCCTCTGGATCCATAGATGGACCTGGCCGCACCGGCCTTTTTGTCCAGGAGCTCACATAAGTCGTGCGCAGTATCAATGGCTGCACTATCGCGACCGTGAAGTGGTTGGTCCGTCCGAGTGGCCATATTGTTTTTGGCGGAATGGGCACTGTGGCCTCGTCGTCAAATTCGGGCAGCAGCTTACGTTTTGGGTAGCTCTTTGTGTGGCGATCGTCGCCGCATTTTCCTTCAGTGTCTAGCACCTTATTCCATCTTCGGTTGAGTGTATCAAGCGCGGCTTTAAGCCTTTGCTTCTGCTTCTTTAGGCTCCTCGCCATGGCCATGAGCCTTCTGCGGAGTTTATCTTGTTCCAAGCGTTTTTCCGGGATGATGAATGCATCATCAACCGGACTGTCCTCCTCTCCGTGGGTCATTTTGATGAGTTCGTCCCTCGGGATCGCTGTGATCGGGCGTTTGTTTGGCGTGGCCTGGCTCTTCTTGCTCCATTGCTGGGTTCATATTGTTGCCTTCAGAGTCAACCAAAGTGTCATTTTTCCTTGCGCTGTTATCGCTATTTTTACTATGACTGGACTTAGAACGGCGCCTGCGCCGTCGTTTTTGTTTTTGTCCGAGGGGTTTATCCTCCGTTGTGTCCTTTTTTTCACCGTCGTCTTCCTTAGGCGTGTCCACCATGTAGATGTCATATGATGAAGTGGCGGTCCAGCGCCCCGTGGGCGGTGGTTCCAGATCGTCTCCTGCGTGGACGTCCATACTGTCGATGTTGTCGGAGTCGAAATCAAGCGTGTTTGTTAGGTCATCGAGAGTGGCTATGAAGTGGGTGGTGGGTGGGAGGCAATTTTTTTCGTCATCCGTGTCCCAGTCGGGCCGGACATAGTTCGGCCAAGAGTCTTCTGTCGAAGAGAGAGACGTTAATGAATTAAGTGCTTTGCCCAAGGCGGAGTGCTGGAAGATATCCGCGGCGGTGAACTCCATTACTGGGGCCCAATCGGACTTGATGGGTCTGGGCGGGCGCTGTTCGAAACCTACATCCAGACACAAGTCCGGGGGTCTGATGGCGCAGATCTCCTCAATGGCGGAGTCTGTGTTCGGCTCTACCGCCGAAGAGTATGCGGCCTCCGTGGCGGGGTCCATCCACCCATCCTCGGTCGACGCGATCTGCCCCGGATTTAAGTCCGGAGCGACTACAGGAGCGATAACCAGAACACTGTCCGATAGCAGATTTAAGTCATGCTCGTCGTGACTGTTCGATACTCCCAATGCAGGCCCAAATCCTTTGAAGATCAAGTCTCCGTCGATATCGGCCGTGTAATTCAAGTTCCCAAACCTGACCTAACGGCTAGGGGCGTAGCTGTCGATCTGCTCTAGATGGTCAAGCGAGTTGGCCCGCAGTGTGAAGCCGCCGAACACGAAGATTTGTTCAGGGAGAAAAGTCTCACACTAGACTGTGTTGTTGAAGGTTGGGGGAGCCATCGAGCCTTACAGCGACGACACAGAGGAACTCTCAATGAAAGCACCAATGTCGGTGTCAAAACCAGCGGATCTCGGGTAGGGGGTCCCGAACTGTGCGTCTAAGGCTAATGGTAACAGGAGACTGGGGACACGATGTTTTACCCAGGTTTGGGCCCTCTCGATGGAGGTAATACCCTACTTCCTTCTTGATTGATCTTGATGATATGAGTATTACAAGAGTTGATCTACCACGAGATCATAGAGGCTAAACCCTAGAAGCTAGCCTATGGTATGATTGTTGTTGTCCTACGGACTGAACCCTCCAGTTTATATAGACACCGGAGGGGGCTAGGGTTACACAGAGTCGGTTACAGAGAAGTAGATCTACACCCGAATTGCCAATCTTGCCTTCCATGCAAAGAAGAGTCCCATCTGGACACAGGACAAAGTCCTCAATCTTGTATCTTCATAGTCCAACAGTCCGGCCAGAGTAGATAGTCTGGCTGTCCGGATACCCCCTTATCCAGGAATCCCTCAGTTGTTTCTAGAGTAAAAAAAGGAGGTACTAGTACTTACTGTGGGAAAGGTGAAGTGATGGTTGATTTGCCCGAGCAACTTATTACTGTGGGAATATGGGAGTACCAGCGGATTCAAGGAACAGAGAAATGATGGTTTCTTTGTCCGAGCAACTTACTGTGGCGAAGGTGGGGCTCTGTGATTTGACTGCTCACTAGTCATTACTACTGCGACGCATCAACCAGGGTGAATCTTTCCTACAGTTGTCTTGTGCACTCAATATTGCTGCATGGTAGGTGGAGCCGAATGAAGGATGTCCAACATGCCGGCGAAATGAAGTTGAATTGTTTCTGGCATTGCTATCAATCCTTCAGGATTTGTTTATATGTACGCAGAATTTTAATGAAATTGTACTGTGATGCTATGAAGGTTTCAACTTTGGTTCCCGCAAAAAAGGTTTCAACTTAGGATTCATGTGTCTTGCCTCGAGATTATCTCATTACAACATTCCATGAAATACAAATGAAACTACCATGGCTACCATGGCTAATGCATCTCAATGGTTCGCAGATCAGCGCCAATATTCACATCACAACTGAAGACAAAGTTGTGAGAAGGTGTACAAATAAATAAAAAAATATAATTGATCGATGATGTTCGTAGGCATGGCTCCATTTCTTTGGCACAGTGTTCATTGCTTGGCAGCTAGTTTCACCCAACTCTGTAGCCAAAAAAGAGGTGTATGGAGGACACCACAATCCGATCATTTTGTGCAGCTCCACTAAAATCAAGCGGACCATCCCTGTTTGCAAAGATATCCAGTCAATGTGATTACAATAATAGTGGAACTAGATGATGAAACATAACACACATAAATAGAAGCCGATCACCTCTACGATCTCTCTTTAGGACTAACTTCTTGTTGGAGAAGATTAAGCACGGAGTTGGATGAGGGGGATAGCAAAAACAATCTCCCTTTCTACGGTCCCACAGAAATGTAAAAACGTTGCCCGTGTGACATTTTGGCGGAACTGCACAAAACACTCTTAAGAAAAAAGTGATTTGTGCAGTTCACCAAAAGGTCGCAATAGCAACGAGGTGAAAATGGATAGCCCTGTTTGCAAATGGGGGTAGAAAGGAAACAATTACTGCCCAATAACATGAGTTGAAGACACATACGCCGACAAAAAAGAAGCATATTCCATGTAATAAGGTAAAGATAGCACATGGTGGTTTATCAAAAATGGTTTGAGGACGAGATTGCAAGATGGAAAGTACGCCGGTCGAGATACGATTTAAGCAAACAACTAAAGAAGATCCACATGCAGCAACGTGGGAAGATGGGCAGTGGAGCAAGGCCGGAGGAAGCTGTACCTGAGGGTCGTCGGGATGTTACTAGGAGGGCGCCGGCGGCCGGGATCTGCCCATACCGCGGCAGCGAGCAAGTGGCGAAGGCCCTACCGCGCCGAAGCTTGTTCAGAGAGAACGGTGGGTACCGCAGATCGGGACGTGCTACCTCAGCACCGTCGAATAGAGAGATGATGCACATCCTCCCTTTCCGCCGGCGGACGGGATGCGTCCGGATCACTGACCAATGCTGATAGAGAGAGAGGCCACGGCCGCCTTGTGTGAGATGGTGTGACGAGAGAAAAACCCATTTTTCCATTTTCCCCACGGCAATCGTTTTATATTCTGTATGTGCCATTGAGGGATATATAACTTTATTTAATACTAATGTGTCAAGTCGAACTTTGTTCCGTATAGGCATGGTACCCGACCCTCCTTCGAGGAAACAACCGCTACACGCGTCAAATTATCACATGGGCTGCCTTTTGGTACAGAAACGAACTCCACTGTGTACCCGCGCGGGTGTGGCCGGGAATGAGACATGAGTATGTGTGTCCTGTGTGCACTTCTTCTTTAGGTGCAGGTACGTATGTGCGTGGGTGTGAGAGAGATGGTTTGAGCGAAACAGAGGCAATGTGTTGATGATATCTCAAATAGAAAAACGTAACATATGCAATGTGTGTGAAACAGAGTAATGGACGTGAGATATCGATAGAATTGAAAACGGGGATGAAGTGTGTGGTTGCGCGATCAATAAAGAGTGCCATCGAATTTGTGTTTGCCCACGTCAAAGATATAGGGCGGCTAGCCTACTGGAATTTGAGAGGGCAGAGATGCAGTTTTTCTCCATGGCATGGATACCTACCTACAGCGTTCGACTATCGGTGTGTGTGGGAGGGGGAGGGGGTAGAGACCGATCGACTAGTATATGTGTGGGGAAGGAGAGAGACCTAGCTATGTATTGAGGGAGATCAATCGACATCCATGGATATGTGTAGCAGAGGAATAAGGTTGGGAGAAATACAAAGGTAGAGCGTCGGAGGGTTGGTGGTGGAGAGGCGTCTCACAAATGGTGGGAGAGGCCTGGTAGACAAACAGAGGGTATGAGTGCAATATCAATAAGAGAGGGCGGGGTATGTCTGTCTGTCTATGCACGTGCGTGTGAGAGACGGGTCAGGAGGTATGCAAGGATGATGAGGGGAGATGATATGGTTGTGGTAAGCATATGTAACTACATAGGAAGATCAACCGTCGTGTGTCCGCGAATGGGAGAGACATAACTAGCGAGGTAAGTGTATTGGTGCATGGGGAAAACGAATTATAGTCGACCTGGCTATATGTAGGGAGATTAGTTCATATACACGCATGCATGTGTTAGAAGCAAATAAGGTCCAGAGAGACAGACACGGGGAGAGGGGTGCGGCTAGGAGGTGGAGCGAGAGGCCTACCATGTCGAGGGGGGAGGAGTGTGCGAGTATGTGATCAATGAACAGAGGGGAGGGAGTGTGCACCTGCGTGGAACCGTATTGGACATAGGGGGGCATGGACGGTGAGAAGAGAAGAGGGGAAGTATATATGTGTTTGTTGGAGGCACACTTGGCTAGAGAGGTATATCGACCAGTGTGTGCCGGAAAGAAGGAGCCGGTGGCCTACACACACCGCGGGTGGACGACCTAAAGAGAAATAATGAACGTGCGCGATGGAGGGGACGCTAAGGGTGGGTGAGAGGGGGCGGGCGTGTGCATGCACGATAGAAAGTTAGCGTTAGCTAGCTACAAATAGAAGAGGATCATGAAGGTGTAAAAGACGAACAAAGATCATAATTCATTATAAAAAAGTGGATACGGATACTTGAAGAAGATATCATAATGTAGAACATTGATTATTATTTGGGCTAATGTGTGGCTTTTGCAGCTCAGGTCTAAATACTTGTCATAATGTAGGGGGCGGGGCACTATACTTTGTGTGATAAACACGGTGTACGTATGGAACATGGTTTAGATTATGAATATAGTTAGTACATCAAATGTACTATTATTTGGAATCAACATCAAGTGTATTCAAAAAAATAGAATTCGAGTTCATGTAGTACACATAGTTCATATCTATCTCTATAGTAATCATGTGGTGTGTTATTAAGGTAATACACGAATGATGGTTGAAGTTGGCAACAATCATGATTGTAGATTCTTATTGAAATAGAGAAACGAATTCAAATTCAGTTCGAATTGCAGCGGTAGTATAGACATTTGGAATGCACTAAAATGTTGATATGAGTAGGTTACATGCATTGTACGGCAAGTGAAAAAAATTAATTGGACATGACATGGATTCATACTCCCTCCTTCAATCTATATAGGGTGTAATGAGTTTTTTAAGACCGCCTTTGACTATTGACAAGATTAGTAGTAAATGACATGCACAATGTGAAAATTATATCATTGAAAGAACCTTTCACAGATGAATTTAACAGTGTGCTTTGTGTAAGTTGCATGTCATATATTATTGCTCTAATATTTGGTCAAAGTTAGCATCAAAAAACACATTAGGCCCTATGTAGATGGAAGGAGGGAGTAGCTTTGAATAGTCGGGGCAAGACTCTCTCTTTGTGTGGTGTGAATAGTTTTAATTATTTCGTTTTCTTTTTGGTTGAGGGAAGTGAGAATTATTTTGGTACGTACAAGTACAATATTACTACACGTTAGGCTTGTCCCTAAAATTCAACCCGCGCCTTGTTATATCCCGAAAATTCAGATATTGTGCTCCCAAAACAGGCGCCTTCACAACCCACGCCTTGCTATCCCGAAATTACAACGCACGTGAAAAATTCCCTCCAGCTGCCAAATCCCGACACGTGAAATCCCCCTTCTAACCCTGAGCCGAAAGGGCCGCTAGTTCAAATCGGTGGGGGGTACTTTTGTAACACACCCTACATTTTGGACAAGCATGTCCCTAAGTCATGGTTCACCCCTCCCATCGCCCCCTTTTCGCCATTCGAAATCCTAGGCCGCCATAACCTCTCCGCTCCAGACACGAAACCCCACCCTCCTCCGTCCGCCACCTCACTGATGCCCAGCCGGAGCCTCTTCCCCGACGATGTCGTCCACCGCAACAGCTCGACATCCCTCGTCCACCTCCCCGGATGAGGATCCGTCATCCATCTTGTTGTCCTACCGGTTCAGCCGCCCCGTCCTCCACCTCCAAGGAGCTGCTCCGATGATTAACTCGTCTATCGCGGCTGCTCCATCCCCACAGCCTTTCCTTAACCTGCTCCACCGGAACCGCATCATCATCACCGACTCCTCGGACGAAGCCGAGGCCTACTCGGCGCCACCAAAGAGATTGTACACTCATCGCATCGCACCTTCTCCTTAACTCGACCTCCCGGCACCGACGGTGCTCCATCCTGCACCCCCATGGAGTGGCTACCTTGAAGTCGGTGCCGTGGGCGACATCTCCACGGCGGCTCCCGCCCAGTGTGAGGCCCCTTCGGTGGCGGCGGCCATACCAGCCGGATCTGCTGCTGTTGCTGCTCTAGCTCTCACTCGCTCGCTCGCGCTGCTGCTGCTGCTCCAGCTCTCGCTTGATCGCTCGCTCGCCCAGCTGCTGCTGCTTCGGCTCTCGCTCACTCACTCGCGCTGCTGCTGCTGCTCTCCCCCTCGCTCGTGCTGCTGCTCTGCTTCGATTTAGCTACACTTCGGTCAACTGAATCGACTTTTGGGTCAGTCAATTTTCAGGGGTTGGGGGGCTCGCCAGAGTTAAGGAAGAACCACCCGCAGCGGGGACGGGGGCTCGCCGGAGAGGTACCCCACTATCTATCTTAGGGTTCAGGGTGGGGGCGGGGGGACTAGAGGGCTGGTCGGGGCGGCGGCGGACCGGCGGTGGGGAGTTGTTTCGGGGTGGCGAGGCGGCATTGGGGCCGGCGGTTCGGCCGGTGGTGGCTGGCAGCTTAGGACGGTGCAGGTTGAAGATGAACTGCAGGCCCTCTCTAAACTACATGTCAAGTGCCTCTCTGCTACCATTGCGTTCAGTTTCGACAGTAACATTCAGATTCCACAGTAAATTTCAGTTTCGATAGTTAAGTTCAGAGTCAATAGTTTTTACCTCATCTGTTCTAGTTAGGTGGTTTTTGGTGATGTAAATTTTACATCTATTTTACATCATCTATTGGGGATGCTATTAGAATCCCACTTGAGATTGACGATGTCTGTCTTGTGCTGCTTCAGCCTTGACGTCTTACGGCTCACCGGAGCTGCTCCAATGACAGAACGATCCATCATAATAGAGCAGTGCCCTGGACGCCATCTATAGATTCCTCAGATCTTCCTCCACACCTCTGACAGCCACCTCGGCCTCAACTGCTTCAGCGACCAACCCAATGATGTTGAGGTCTACACGGCTACGGCAAAGAGGTTGTACACTTGTTTCATCACTTATTACTATACATTCATGTCGATCCATTAGGGCTATTTTGGTTCAACAGAAAAACATAGCAATAGCGAATTTTCCAATGGCACTCTACTATTCAATTATTCATGCATTTTGTTGAAAGGAATGAAGCAAAACATCCACTTGGACCTACTTTTCAAAATCCTATGCAAGAAAACAAGACCAAGTGCATTAGTGGCTGAATAACATTCTAATTGTACATGCTTTCATATGGTTTCACTTTATTTTGGCCATGTTTCTTTGCATTCCTCTGCTCTTCCAATTCCTGTAAACCAAAAACCCAAGTTGACAGAAATCCTATGTTTACACATGCTATGTTTACCATGTGCATTCTTATCCTGTTCCGGTGTTTTTCCTATCCCTGCGTTTTTAGAAACATGCAAGCCAAATGAGCCCTTACAGAATTACTTCAATTACAGGTAGGTGTCGAAGGGAACTTTGTGTGGTTTGTCCTGCTCCTGTCGTGACATCGTCCACCTCACCTGGGCTGCTCCATCGACAGAAGCATCCACCAAACCAGACGTCACGACTCCTGGCCCTCTTTCACCGCCTCAGTTCTCCTTCCCTACCGCCGGTACCCACCGCAATGGCATCACCATCATCGACTCAGCAGATGAACCGGAGGAGTACACGGGTCCACAAGAGAGGTCGCACTCTTTTGTTTCTGCTTATGTTATGCATTGCTTAAAATTACCTGCTACTTTATCGTCCTGTTCACCTCTTGGACTCCAAGTCAGGTCCAAATTAATGTTCAAACTTGAGTTCTAAATTAGTTGTGGGGCACATATCGAGGCAGCAATGAATAGTATGTCTGTCTAATATCTGGTTCACCTAGGGTATGCATATGTTGTTCATCTTGGGTGGGAAACAAATAACAAAGCAATCATCATCTGTCTTTTTATTAAATTAAAGCAATCATCAGCCTGCTATCATTATTTTTGGATCCATCCACTGGTTGTTACCATCACTCTAAATTTCTGCATGCTCTCCTTACATAATCTCACCATATTTTTTTTGTATGCATGTCAGATATAGTACACAGTCATGCTGAACATGTAGAGAAAAAGAGAAGAGTTTTGTGCGGCAATACAATGTCATGCAAACATCGCTCCATGGTGGGTTCAATGCAAACCCTCCCCACCCCTCTCTAGATTGTAATCCAGAGGAAGATATCTGTTCTGAGGCGGATTCAAACGCCGCTGACCACTCCTATTTACCCCCCAAGGTGTTTGCTCTACCTTGGCATGATGATGTTAGTCATATCATGCATATGTTGCCTTGCAGTGCCTACTTTTGACATCATATATGTCATCTGCTTAGTTTAGACATGTTCTATAATGCCACCTGCTTAGTTTCTGTATCATATATGGGAATTATGCAGTCTCATGTCCTTTAGCCAGCCATAATATATGTGAAATGTGCAATGCCATCCTGTTTAACCAGGCATCATATATTTGAATGATATCTTGCCAATCCTTTTCTTCATTACATTTCCATTTGTCGACAATGTTTGTACATTAAACTACTCTTCCTGTGAATCAGCCATTTGGGTGGGAGATGGAAAAATCTGGAGTGAAAACAAGGCCTTCAGAGCAAGCAGTGCTACCTGTCGAAGCAGATCTCTTGTTGGGTCCCAATAGCTCCTCGGAGATGGATTCAGAGACAGATGACCAGTCCTATTCCCCCACTGAGGTGTATGCTCTAACTTGGCATGGTTATACTGCTCATATCATGCATATCGTGTCTTGCATGGCATAGTTTAGACATCATATACACAATATTCAACACCATGTTCGTAGTTCAGACATCATATCGAATGCCCTCTGTTTAGCATATAAATCACATATGTGAATTAAATGATGTGATCCTGATTACTTAGATAACATGTAGGTGAATTATGTCATGCGATCATGTTTAGTTATTCATCATATCTTTGAATTATGTTATGCTATGCTATCCAGTTTAGATAGACATCATATATGTGAAATTATGTCATGCTATCCATTTTAGTTAAACAATATACATGTCAACTATTTCATGCCCTCTTTTTTCCACACTATCTATTGCATTTGTCTCTCATACAATGTCTGTACATTCAACTATGTTTCCTGTTTATCAGCCATTTGAATTGGAGCGGGTGATGCTAGTATCTAGCGACTAAAAACACTGTCTTCAAATAAAACAGTGCTACCTCTTGGTGGAGATAGCACCCCGGTTGTACATGCACAAGAACCAACCCTACCACACATAACCCAAACTCTCGCTGATTGTACCCCTACTGCAATGGACAGAGGACCAGCTTCACCCAATCTAACCCCAACCCCAGCCGATAGTAACCCAGTTCCTGTTGACATAGCACCATCTCCACCATAGAGCTCCCAAACAAGAGCAGTTAGTAAGGCAGCTCTAGTGCCCAAAGGGACAATACTACCACGGCGAACCCCAACTCCACCAGTTAGTACGCCTATTTCTGTGGAGGAAGAATAACCAGCTAGTCATAGTTTAGCATCTATCACATTTGATGTTGTTAAATCGTATGTGCGTATCTTCCCATCTTGGAAATATTATACTGAAGATGAAGGAAAATGCCAGTTGCGGGTGTTTGTCCAGGAGTTATGTGTAAGTAATGTTATTCATGGCAATTACTTTACTTTGTCCCATACATCCTACCTCCATGATGGTTACAATACAACAAATTTTCCCATTTTTCTCTATAGAGAAGGACTGATTTGGAAACTTAGGATGAGGTAACATGTGCTAATACCTCTGCTATCTTCAAGAATGCTTGGTGGCAGTATCAGAATTACCTGAAGAAAATGTACTTCACCGGCAAAGAAACTCATCAAATTCCCTTACGTTCTCCTGAGACACATTTACTGGACGATGACTGGGAACGCCTTGTTCTGTACTGGTCCCGAACCAAGAATGTGGTGAAGTCTATGAGCTCATTTTCTATTTTTAGGTACTATATTCTTGCTTCTTACTGTACTCTGTTCATGTAGAACAAGTGCCTAAACCTGAAGAACAATTGTTCTAATTTAAGATTCCATTGCTATCATAGTTCAAAAAAGCGCTAGGCGTTAATTGTGCGTTTTGCCACCGCCTTGAGCTTTATTGACCAAAGCGCATGCTTATGCGCAGTTATGCACAGATTAAGCGTGGTTATGCGCAATGCATTTTGCCAACGCCTAGAGCCTAGACGCGCTTAAGCGCTTGCTTAGGCGCGCCTTTTTTTAACTATGTTTGCTTTGCTCTTGTATTACTGTATTTACTCATACAAACTTATTTTTAAATTGAAGGATCTAATCGAAACTCCAATGGCACAGCAGGTATGTTCACGCATGTTTCTTTAACAGGTTTTCTCTTATCAATAGCTCTATTGATTTCAACTTCAATTGTGTATATAGTTGACTTCTCATATCATGCACATTACTAGCATCACAACAGAGCCAATAGTGTTGTTGTACATGTAGACCCGTGGTACCCATCTGAAATCTTGTTGTGTCGTGTAGTTTCCCACGCTTTGTATTCTTTCACTGCTACTTTGTCTTGAATTGATATAATTTGAACCGTGTCTCTATTTTGATTTGGCAAGACAATGCAGTGACCATAGGACATAGATATATGTTTGTTTGATGCTTTTATTATGTGCTAGTACTTGGCAATAAAAGACTTGGTAGTTTAATCCTGTCCACCTTACTAATGAACTGGTTCACCGAAATGAGTTTCATATACTGGTACATGCTAAACTTGTTATGTGTCTGCTTGTTTCTTCTTTTAGAATGCTGACAGAATATTGGGGAAGAGTGCCTTATTAAGCAATGGTAAAGGAAGTAATGCAGATAAGGTTCAGGATAGTGACACATCCTTGTTGGTCTCTAACAAAGCTGATAAAACAGCTAAGGAAGACTATCTTGAAGACAGCGAGACAACCCCAAAGTCCTGTCTTGGTTTAGTGTTTGAGTTACTGGCCACTACCGCTTGCTCAAGCTATTCAAACTCACTGTCTGAATCAGTTCGGTTTCTTGAGTCTCAACTACAAGCTGAAAGACATCGATCAGCTGTGCTGTGACAAGAAGCGGAAGGACTGCAGAAGTCCCTGGAGCATTCAGATGCATACTTTCTGGTGCAACAGCAAGCATTGGAGGATTTTAGCGCCTAACAGGACAAAGCTAATAATCTTGCTAAGCTTATTGCCAGCATGGTGGATACCCAGGATAACGTTTCTTGAGCTCTTCTAAAGTTGTCTCAGTTATGCTCTTGTTTTGCTGCCGCCTTTATTTGCCCTAGTGGCCAATTTTGATGGACAGTGTATGTAATATGCTGCTTTGTTCCCTATATTTGCACTAGTGGCAAACTTTGATGCCCAGTGGATGTAATATGTGTAATAGCGGTAATAGGCTAGCGTTAATTGCTTGCTTATTTATTTCATTATTGTCTTGTTTAGTTGTTTGCTTGTAGTCACTGCAGTTCTTTTTATGTGTTTTTCTAGTGGCCACAATAGCCTATTTTTGGTAACTAGGACAAAATAATCATGGCAACACACGGACTGTTGTAACCATGGGCCTCCTGCGGGCCGTATGATCCATGGGCCTTCTATGGGCCGTAGGATCCATTTGCCTTCTATACGGGCCGTAGGATCCATGGGCCTTCTACGGGCCATAGGGTCCATGGGCCTTCTACTAGCCGTACGATCCATGGACCTTATACAGGCCGTAGGATCCATGGGCCTTCTACGGGGTTTATCATCATTTCGCCAATCATGGGCCATACTATTCATGGACCATAATGGGTCGTTAATAGGCCGTATTTGATAACTCTATGAAAACAGCCCAACGAGTTTTTTGACATGAAAACGGCCCAATGTATTAATGGTCCACAAACGGGCCGACTGTAACGATGGGCTGAATTTGGCCCACAAGCAGAAAATGACAGTAACGGGCCGTAAGTAACCAAATGCTGCAAATGAGCCCAAGAATAAATGGGCCCTGAGAAGGCCGAAAGATAACCTGGGCTGGAAATGGCCCAATGGAATAACGGGCTGTTAATGGGTATAAAGTGATACACTGTTCATTACGGGCTAGTTTCACCACGGGCTGTTAATGGGCCAAGAGTTACAAAGGGCCTCATATGGGCCGAAAGAAGTCATGGGCCACACATGGGCCGGAACTTAAAACGGGCTGGAATCATATTGGATGGCCCAGATGACGCTACTAGGCCTAATTCGGAGAGGTCGTAACGGGCCCTGGATTAGCGGGCTATAAATGGGCTATATGCGAACAGGCCGTTAACAGGCTTTTCGTGGGCCGGCCCGCCACCTTTTTACCAAGTTAAACGGGCCGACCTTTTCACAGGAATGGGCCTCTGTTCGGCCATGCCATGTGTCGCTATATCATAGGCGCCTTCGGTCCAATGAGTGGATGACATCTGTCCCAACGGTGAGCCGACACGTGTTTCCTCCAGCCAATGATGATTTTACACGTGGAAAATCCCCATTGGTCAGGGCTGTTAACGGGTTATCGGATCCAAAACCGGACCCGATAGCTTAACGGCATTCCGTTACGGTGGATGCCATGTGTCAGTCACCCTTGACGAAAGCACTTCTGTGACGCGCAATTTATCGACATGGAAGTGGACACTTCCGTGATGATAATTTTGGTAATGTCATGGAACACTTCTACGACAACACAGGTATGACTATCTTGATTATGTCATAAAATCGTCATGGATGTACATGCATGACAAAAAACGCGACCTACTGTGACAAACACGTATCATCACGGAAGTGTATTTTTTTGTAGTGACAATACGTGCCTTGCTGCCCCTACTGTCACTGGGAAAGGACACCGCAAGATTGAACCCAAAGCTAAGCACTTATCCCATTGCAAGAAAGATCAATCTAGTAGGCCAAACTAAACCGATAATTCGAAGAGACTTGCAAAGATATCAAATCATGCATATAAGAATTCAGAGAAGAACCAAATAATATTCATAGATAATCTTGATCATAAATCCACGATTCATCGGATCCCGGCAAACACACCGCAAAAGAGTATTACATCAAATAGATCTCCAAGAACATCGAGGAGAACTTTGTATTGAGAATCAAAGAGAGAGAAGAAGCCATCTAGCTAATAACTATGGACCTGAAGGTCTGTGGTAAACTACTCACGCATCATCGGAGAGGTAATGGTGTTGACATAGAAGCCCTCGTGATCGAATCCCCCTTCGGCAGATCACCGAAAAAGGCCCCAAGATGGGATCTCACGGGTACAAAAGGTTGCGGCGGTGGAAAAGTGTTATCGTGGCTCCTGCTGATGTTTTTAGGGTATAAGAGTATATATATATATATATATATATATATATATATATATATATATATATATATATATATATATGTGTGAAGGAACTAGGTTATGGGAGCTACGAGGGGCCCATGAAGGTGGGGACACGCCTACCCCCTGGGCGCGCCCTCCTGCCTCGTGGCCACCTCGTTGCCTCTCCGACTTCATCTCCAAGTCTTCTCGTTTGCTTTCGGTCCAAGAAAGATCATCACGAAGGTTTCATTCCATTTGGATTCCGTTTGGTATTCCTTTTCTGCAAAACTCTAAAATAGGCACAAAAAAATAGAAACTGGTAGTTAGTCCCAAAAATAATATAAAATAGCATATAAAAGACCATTAAACATCCAAAACAGATAATATAATACCATGGAACAATAAAAAATTATAGATACGTTGGAGACGTATCACGCGCCTCCCTACCCGCGCTACTACTATTATTACATATTTCTTTTTTGTTTTATGTCGTATTCATACGCCATTATACAAGTTTTCATACAATAGGAATTTGAGATTGCTTTTACATCAGAATGAGTTATTACATCATTGGGTGAAAGAATCGTGGATTAGTTTCAAGTGCACAGATCCAAAGTGACCAATGGTCACTTTGGTTCCATCCACTTGAAACTAAACCGTGGTTCTTTCACCCAATACATAATAACTCATCATCATCATCATCATCATCATCATAATATCATTAACAACTTATCATCATAATACATCATTGTCATGTAACAACTCCTCATCATCATCATTTTCGTCCATGAGACATCATATAACAACTTGGTCACTAGTTATAATAAGAACTCCTCCTAATCATGATCATCATTATCATCATAGTACTCATAATCACTACTCCTTGGCAGCATCACCATCAACTCTAACACATTGTAGCACATAATAAAAACTTCTCATCATCATCATAGTCATATATTATCAACACTAACTTAATACCTAGGACTTACTCCTGCTGCTCTCTCTCGGGTAAAATAGCATAAAACATGTGTAGCACTCCTGCTTCATCATATTGCAGAACGCAGATGAACCTGTCTCCTAATTGTAGGTTGCGCTTCTGATTTCTGCCCCCTAGTACTTCTCTGCTGCGATCCTTCACAATTTTGCTCCAGTCTTTGACTATGAAGAGTTGCTCGCGTCGATAAATGATGAATGCACTCATGTGCATTACAGGATATCTTGGTCGTAAGCTAACCATTGCCATGCAACCTTTAGACTCGATCCAACGAGGCACAACACCCATCGGGAGTCCCTATTGAGGAACATCGTAGTAACATACTTAGCAATAAAGTTTATCTTAAAAAATAATGTATGAAAAAGATGCACTGAGGACAAATATTAATAATCTTACCATCCTTCCTAAATAGATCTGACTGTAGTTCAATGCGCACACTACTGGTCGCACGTTTTGAGTACTAATATCTCAAAGTGCAGGAAAATAACCTTTCTTGACAGTATCAAGATCCTCAAGCCATGAAACATAATGACTTATCTTCTTGCAATTTAGTTCAGCCCCGGGACAGTAATAGGTGATGTCTACCAAGCGTCGGACATGTTTGCTTGAATGGAAATAAGTTGTCAATAGAAATTAGTTGTCAACTATTTTTTAAATAAACAATATAAATTACTTAATAAATATGGTTGAGAAACTCACATAATGGTAGAACTGGAGGCGTCGGCACATCGACCCAGATGTCGATATTACCTTCAATTTCATTGATACGTCTCCAATGTATCTATAATTTATGAAGTATTCATGCCATTATATTATCATTCTTGGATGTTTTACAATCATTTTATAGCAACTTTATATCATTTTTTGGGACTAACCTATTGACACAGTGCCCAGTGTCAGTTGTTGTTTTTGCTTGTTTTTTACATCGCAGGAAATCAGTATCAAACGGAGTCCAAACGCAACAAAACTCCTAGAGGACTTTTGGGCCAGAAGAAAGCCAGTGGGCCAAGGAAGCACCTGGCGGGCTGCTCGAGGGGAGCAGTACCCACCAGGGCATGCCAGGAGGCCCAGGCGTGCCCTTGTGGGTGCTGCCCACCTTGGGTGCACCTTGGACCGCCTCTTTGCCCTATAAATTTCCAAATATTCCAAAACCCTTCGGGGTAGCCCTAGATCAGAAGTTCCGCTGCCGCAAGGCCTCTGTATCCACGAGATCCAATCTAGACCCGTTTCGGCACCCTGCCGGAGGGGGAAATCATCACCGATGGCAATCTTCATCATCCCGGCGGCCACCACCATGAGGAGGGAGTAGTCCACCCTCGGGGCTGAGGGTTTGTACCAGTAGCCATGTGTTTAATCTCTCTCTCATGATCTTGAGATTTCACGATCTTGATGTATTGCGGGCTTTGTTAGTATAGTCGGATCATATGGTGTTTACGCCTCTCTATCTTGTCGTGATGAATTGAGTTCTTCCCTTTGAGATTTCATTGTTATCAGATTGAATACTTTTATGGATTTGAGAACACTTGACATATGCCTTGCAATTGTATACTCGTGATGACAATGGGGTATTGTATTGATTCACTTGATTCCCGAGGTGACATTGGGGTAATTTATGCATAGGGGTTGATGCACGTTCTTGTCTTTGTTTCTCCGGTAGAAATCTTGGGGCGCTCTTTGAAGTTCTTTATGTTGGATTGAGTATTATGAATATGAATTTGCTTTGGTGTTATTTTAGTATGATCTCTATCGAACAGAAAGAATAGCAAACTCTTGAATAGATCAAACGGAAAGAATAGCTTTGAGGTGGTTTCATACCCTACAAACAATTTATTCTTATGTTCTCCACTAGATAGGACCTTTGGAGTGATTCTTCATCGCACGTTGAGGGATGGTTATATGATCAAACTATGTTAGCATTGTTGAGAGATTGCACTAGTGAAAGTATGCACCCTAGGCCTCATTTTCCATCATTGCAATATCATTTTTGTGCCTGTTTACTATTTTCTACCTTGCTGTTTTTATTTATTCAGATTATAAAAATACATTTCTACCATCCATATTACAATTTTATCATCATCTCTTTGTCGAATTAGTGCACCTATACAATTTGCCATTGTATTGGGTGTGTTGGGGATACAAGAGATTTCTTGTATTTGATTGCAGGGTTGCTTGAGAGAGACTATCTTCATCCTACGCCTCCCACGAAATTATAAACTTTAGGTCATCCACTTGAGGGAAAATTGCTGCTATCCTACAAAACTCTGCGCTTGGAGGCCCAACACATGTCTACAAGAATAAAGTTGCGTAGTAGACATCAAGTTCTTTTTTGGCGCCATTGCCGAGGAGGTGAGTGCTAGAAGGTATATCTTTACATATTGCAATCGAATCTTTTAGTTTCTTGTTTTATCACTAGTTTGGTTTATAAAAGAAAACTACAAAAAAAGGAATTAGGTTGCATCATATTATTGATCATCTTTATAATATCTTCCTTGAAAATGATGGTTTGGAAAATTGTGCTCAATTGATAAAAGAAGAATTTAATAAAATGATTGGCATGAATGATGAGCATGATTGCAATGTTGTTAGTATGAATTCTTTGAATATCCATGAGGTTAATGATGATTGCACTAGCCATGATAGTGATGTCTCCTACAAGAATGTCAATTTTTGTGGAGTATATTGTGAGTGCACACACACACCAAAAAGGGAAGATTGATTTTGTAAGAAGCATAAATATTTAGAAACAAAAAAGTTGAAAGAGAGGCTAGATGATTGTGCTGAAAGATTTAATATTCTTCGCCATCCTTGTGAACTTTGCAATGAACTTGGTCATTTAAATCTCCAATGCTATTTGTTTCATGATCAAATTGTGTCCAAAAATTGTGATAACTTGATTACCCTTGAGCATCATAAGTAGCTTACTCTTCTTTTAGGGTATGAAGAAATGAAACGTATAACTAAGGGTATTCCAAAATTTAATCTCAATAGAATTCTTGATTTTGATCTAGAGGAAATTTATATGTTTTGTGCGGTAAATTGCATTGAGAATCCTTATATTGCCAACTATCTAAAGACAAGAAACCAAATAGAGAATGAAGAGAGTACTAATGAAAGAGAAAATATTTCCCAATACCCTCCTAGTGTTTATTATGATGAATCAGGTAATGAGGAGGAGCTTCCTATCCAATCAATCTCTTCAACAAGAAGTTTGAAAAAATTGACTAAACCCACACCTGAGGTGGTGAAGAAGAAAAAGTAGAGGTAAAAGGTAACTCTCCCAAGTAATATTGCTCCTATCACCATTGTGCCTCATGAAAGTGAATCAAATGTATTGATGGAGGATGATGATATTGAGTATGATTTTGTGATGCCTACTACTTGTTGTGATGATTATGATTGGGAAGACAATGATGTCTCTTATGATATTGAAAATCTTTTTGGCACTTGCTTGGAAGAATATCATAATAATGTTTGCTATACTATTGGTGCCATTCATGCTATTGATAAGGATGATTATGATGATATGCAAAACCACAAGCTTGGGGATGCTATGTTTGATGAGTATGAAATGTTTGAAGATTTATTTACTGAAAATAATGCTTGTACTAAGCTTGGGGATGCTTTGCATAATGAATATGATCCTTTTATTCCTTCTACTTTTGATAATAAAAATTATTATGATGATAGCATGCCTCCTATTTATGATGATTACAATGATGAAAGTGGGTTTGGAAGAGTGTCAACTCTAGGTAGTAGTGATCCCACTATTTTGGAGGGTGTTGAATATTATTACGATGTTGATGAAAGTGGATTTGGAGAGGTCATGACTTTATTTAGTGATACATCCACTATGTTGGAAGAGGTTTCAATTGACTATGACAATAATGTTGCTACCTATGATGATTATTATGATGACATGTATGCTATAGAGAGTAATAAATTAGCTATGCTTTTGGACCATGAAAAGAATGATTTTATGTGATGGTTATATGGATGAATCTATTCATGATTCTACTTAAAATTAATATGAGAGAGGAACTTATGATTCATGATGCTGTTGTTATGTTTCAATTCTTATCTTTTATGTGAGCATCATCATGCCTAGCTAAAAGTCATTAAAGAAAAGTGCTTGTTGGGAGACAACCCAACACTTTTATCTACTGTTTTTGTGTGTTCACATGATTATGCTACCGTAGTAATCATGTTTTATTGTCTTTGTTTCAATAAAGTCCCAAGTAAATCCTTTGTGATCATGTTGGGTGATAGTTGATTTGATCTTGCTGAAAAACAGAAACTTTTGCGCTCATGAAAATAGCTCTCATTTTTAACAGAAGAGTGCTTTTGAGTTGATTCTTTTTGCAGAAGATTAATATAGAAATTTCTCACGTGGTCCAATTTTGTTCATAATTTTTTGTGTAGAAGAAGTATGGTTTGAGTACAGATTACTACAGACCGTTCTGTTTTTGACAGATTCTCTTTTCAACGCATAGTTTGCCTGTTCCCTAGTTTCTATGGCTTATATTGCTCAATATAAATTGTAGAAATGATATGCTAGAGTAGTAATTGTGTGTAAACAATTATGAATCTTGTATTTGACAGTACCAAAAGTAAAATGGTTTGCTCTTTATCATACTAACATATCTCACAAAGTTCCGTTAAGTTTTGTGTGATTGAAGTTTTGAAGTTTTGGGTGAGATGTCGATATGAGGGGAATAAGGAGTGAAAAACCCTAAGATTGGGGATGCCCAAGGCACCCCAAGTTAATATGCAAGGAAGATCCAAGCAACTAAGCTTGGGGATGCCCCGGAAGGCATCCCCTCTTTTATCTCCAACATTGTCGATAACCTCACTTGGGGCTATGTTTTCATTCGTCACATGATATTGTTTTGCTTGGAGCATCAATTTATTTTTTTTAGAGTTTGCTTGCTGTTATTTATAATAATGTTTTGCATCATTTATTTCAATAAAAGTGGCAATGCTAGCCTTTGCCATGCTTATTTTGCAAGTTTACATGTTGTTGTTTCAAAACAAAAAGTTTATCGCTGTTGCAAAAATTCCCTAGAAAACTCAGAATGTGATAAAATGCTGAAACTTTTTGAAAAATAAGGTCTGATAAATTTTATAAAGTGTGGTATTTGTGTCAGAATTTTTGGGGTTAGGGAGGTATGATGAATCTTGCATTCTTTACAGACTGTAATGTTTTGGCAGATTGTTGTTATGGTTGCATTGTTTGCATATGTTTGCTTGTTTGATGATTCTATTCGATGATAGGACTATTAAATATGCAGATGCATTTAGTATGCAATGTTGAATAATAATTTTAGTGATTTGCTACAGTAGAGAATGATAAGGTTTTGCACTGATTTATACTAACTTATCTCACGAGTTCTTGTTGAGTCTTGTGTGGATGAAGTTTTTGAGACTTGGGGAAACCGTGATATGAGAGGAATTAAGGAGACGCAAAAGCTCAAGCTTGGGGATGCCCAAGGCATACCAAGTTAATATTCCAAGAAGTCTCAAGAATCTATGCATGGGGATGCCCTGGTAGGCATCCCACCTTTCTTCTTCAACAATTATCGGTTAGTATCAGTTGAGCCTAAGTTTTTGCTTCTTCACATGAGTTGTGCTATTCTTAGAATGTCATTTGATTTTCATTTTGCTTGCTGTTTTAATAAAATTATTAGAACTGAAAGTTTTTAAATAAAATAGAGTCCTCAAATAGCAGGCTAGGTAAGCGGCATTCACATCCTGTCAACGAAGCTCTTTTCTATGGATTTGCTCTAGTGCTTCACTTATATCCTATGAGTAAATTGTTGAATGAATTAAATTTCATGAAGTTGAAATTACATGTTCATATCATGCCTAGTAGTGGCTTCACATTGGGTTTAGGAAGTGAAAGCTTTTGAAGCTTGACAATCACAATATTGGTCATACAAGAAATTCCTGAATAATTAGTATAAGGAAGAGAACTTTCACATGCAAATACACTATCTTGGAAATTTTTTGTGATTGTGAGCCCCCATAAAAATATTGATGGGGAACATAGTAATTTCAAAAAATTCCCTACGCACACGCAAGATCATGGTGATGCATTGCAACGAGAGGGGAGAGTGTTATCTACGTACCCTCGTAGACCAAAAGCGGAAGCATTAGCACAACACGGTTGATGTAGTCGTACGTCTTCACGATCCGACCGATCAAGTACCGAACGTACGGCACCTCTGAGTTCAGCACACGTTCAGCCCAATGATGTCCCTCGAACTCCGATCCAGCCGAGTGTTGAGGGAGAGTTTCGTCAGCACGACGGCGTGGTGACGATGTTGATGTTCTACCGACGCAGGGCTTTGCCTAAGCACCGCTACAGTATTATCGAGGTGGACTATGGTGGAGGGGGGCACCGCACACGGCTAAGAGATCAAACAGATCAATTGTTGTTGTGTCTAGAGGTGCCCCCCTGCCGCCGTATATAAAGGAGCAAGGGGGGAGGGGGCGGCCGACCTAGGAGGGGCGCGCCAAGGGGAGTCCTACTCCCGGTGGGAGTAGGACTCCCTCCTTCCTTGTTGGAGTAGGAGAAGGGGGGAAAGAGGGGGAGAGGAGGAAGGAAAAGGGGGCTGCACCCCTTGTCCAATTCGGACCAGAGGGGGGCTGCGCGCCTCCTTCCTTTCGGCCTCTCTCCTCTATTCCCGTATGGCCCAATAAGGCCCGTATACTCCCCGGCGAATTCCCGTAACTCTTCGGTACTCCAAAAAAATACTCGAATCACTCGGAACCTTTCCGAAGTCCGAATGTAGTCGTTCAATATATCGATATTTACGTATCGACCATTTCGAGACTCCTCGTCATGTCCCCGATCTCATCCGGGACTCCAAACTTCTTCGGTACATCAAAACACATAAACTCATAATATAACTATCATCGAAACCTTAAGCGTGCGGACCCTACGGGTTCGAGAACTATGTAGACATGACCGAGACATGTCTCCGGTCAATAACCAATAGAGGAACCTGGATGCTCATATTGGCTCCTACATATTCTACGAAGATCTTTATCGGTCAAACCGCATAACAACATACGTTGTTCCCTTTGTCATCGGTATGTTACTTGCCTGAGATTCGATCATCGGTATCTCAATACCTAGTTCAATCTCATTACCGGCAAGTCTCTTTACTTGTTCCATAATACATCGTCTCGCAACTAACTCATTAGTTGCAATGCTTGCAAGGCTTAAGTGATGGGTATTACCGAGAGGGCCTAGAGATACCTCTCCGACAATCGGAGTGACAAATCCTAATCTCGAAATAAGCCAACCCAACAAGTACCTTTGGAGACACCTGTAGAGCACATTTATAATCACCCAGTTATGTTGTGACGTTTGGTAGCACACAAAGTGTTCCTCCGGTAAACGGGAGTTGCATAATCTCATAGTCATAGGAACATGTATAAGTCATGAAGAAAGCAACAGCAACATACTAAACGATCAAGTGCTAAGCTAACGGAATGGGTCAAGTCAATCACATCATTCTCCTAATGATGTGATCACGTTAATCATATGACAACTCTTTGTCCATGGCTAGGAAACATAACCATCTTTGATTAATGAGCTAGTCAAGTAGAGGCATACTACTGACACTATGTTTGTCTATATATTCACACATGTATTATGTTTCTGGTTAATACAATTCTAGCATGAATAATAAACATTTATCATGAAATAAGGAAATAAATAATAACTTTATTATTGCCTCTAGGGCATATTTCCTTCAGTCTCCCACTTGCACTAGAGTCAATAATCTAGTTCACATCACCATGTGATTTAACACCAATATTCACATCTGTATGTGATTAATACCCATAGTTCACATCGTCATGTGATCAAAACCCAAAGGGTTTACTAGAGTCAATAATCTAGTTCACATTGCTATGTGATTAACACCCAGAGAGTACTAAGGTATGATCATGTTTTTCTCGTGAGAGAAGTTTAGTCAATGGGTCTGTCACATTCAGAGCCGTATGTATTTTGTAAATATTCTATGTCTACAATGCTCTGCACGGAGCTACTCTAGCTAATTGCTCCCACTTTCAATATGTATCCAGGTTGAGATTTAGAGTCATCTGGATCAGTGTAAAAGCTTGCATCGATGTAACTCTTTACGACGAACTCTTTTATCACCTCCATAATCGAGAAACATCTCCTTAATCCTCACTAAGGATATTCTTGACCGCTGCCCAGTGATCTACTCTTAGATCAAAATTGTATTTCTTTGCCAAACTCAGAGCAAGGTATACAATAGGTCTGGTACACAGCATGGCATACTTTTATAGAACCTATGACTGATGCATAGGGAATGACTTTCATTCTCTTTCTATTTTCTGTTGTGGTCGGGATTTGAGTCTTACTCAATTTCATACCTTTGCAACAAAGGCAAGAACTCTTTCTTTGACTGTTCCATTTTGAACTACTTCAAAATCTTGTCAAGGTATGTACTCATTGAAAATCTTATCAAGCGTCTTGATCTATCTCAATAGATCTTGATGCTCAATATGTAAGTAGCTTTACTGAGGTCTTTCTTTTAAAGAACTCCTTTCAAACACTTCTTTATGCTTTCCAGAAAATTTTTACATCATTTCTGATCAATAATATGTCACTCACATATACTTATCAGAAAGGCTGTAGTGCTCCCACTCACTTTATTGTAAATACAGGCTTCACTGCAAGTCTGTATAAAACTATATGCTTTGATCAACTTATCAAAGCGTATATTCCTACCTTGAGATGCTTGCACAATTTGTTAGCACCTTTGGGATTGACAAAACCTTCTAGTTTCATCATATACAACTCTTCTAATAAATCCATTAAGGAATGCAGTTTTGACATCCATTTGCCAGATTTCATAAAATGTGGCAATTGCTAACATGATTTGGACAGACTTTAAGCATCGATACGAGTGAGAAAATCTCATTGTATTCAACACCTTGAACTTGTCTAAAAACTTTTTGTGACAAGTCGAGCTTTGTAGATAGTAACACTACTATCAGCGTCTGTCTTCCTCTTGAAGATCCATTTATTTTCTATGGCTTGTCGATCAACGGTCAAGTCCACCAAAGTCCACACTTTGTTCTCATGCATGGATCCCATCTCAGATTTCATGGCCTCAAACCATTTCACGGAATCTGGGCTCATCATCGCTTCCTCATAGTTCGTAGGTTTATCATGGTCCAGTAACATGACTTCTAGAACAGGATTACCGTACCACTCTGGTGCGGACCGTACTCTGGAAGACCTACGAGGTTCTGTAGTAACATGATCTGAAGTTTCATGATCATCATCATTAGCTTCCTCACTAATTGGTGTAGGTATCACTGGAACTGATTTCAGTGATAAACTATTTTCCAATTCAGGAGAAGGTACTATTACCTTATCAAGTTCTACTTTTCTCCCACTCACTTCTTTCGAGAGAAACTCCTTCTCTAGAAAGGATCCATCTTAGCAACGAATATCTTGCCTTCGGATCTATGATAGAAGGTGTACCCAACAGTTTCCTTTGGGTATTCTATGAAGACGCACTTCTTCGATTTAGGTTTGAGCTTATCAGGTTGAAACTCTTTCACATAAGCATCGCAGCCCCAAACTTTAAGAAACGGCAACTTTGGTTTCTTGCCAAACCATAGTTCATAAGGCGTCGTCTCAACGGATTTCGATGGTGCCCTATTTAAAGTGAATGCAGCTATCTCTAATGCATACCCCAAAACGATAGTGGTAAATCGGTAAGATACATCATAGATCGCACCATATCCAATAAAGTGCGGTTACGACGTTCGAACACACCATAATGTTGTGGTGTTCCAGGTGGCGTGAACTGTGAAACTATTCCACATTGTTTTATATGAAGGCCAAACTCGTAACTCAAATATTCTCCTCCACGATCAGATCGTAGAAACTTGATTTTCTTGTTACGATGATTCTCCACTTGACACTGAAACTCCCAGATGAATCAAGTGATTATTATACCCAGACATTTTGAGTATATGTTCACTGGCATAACCATTCTCCTCCATCTTACAGCTATAGAACTTATTGGAGACTTCATATCTCTCAATCCGGGCATTTGCTTGAAATATTAATTTCAACTCCTGGAACATCTCATATGCTCCATGACGTCCAAAACTTCATTGAAGTCCCGGTTCTAAGCCGTAAAGCATGGCACACTGAACTATCGAGTAGTCATCAGCTTTGCTCTGCCAGACGTTCTTAACATCGTCAGTTGCATCTGCAGCAGGCCTGGCACCCGGCGGTGCTTCCAGGACGTAATTCTTCTGTGCAGCAATGAGGATAATCCTCAAGTTACAGACCCAGGCCGTGTAATTGCTACCATCATCTTTCAACTTAGCTTTCTATAGGAACGCATTAAAATTCAACGGAACAACAGCACGAGCCAACTATCTACAACAAACATAGACAAGCAAAATACTATCAGGTACTAAGTTCATGATAAATTTAAGTTCAATTAATCATATTACTAAAGAACTCCCACTTAGATAGACATCTCTCCAGTCATCTAAGTGATTACGTGATCCAAATCAACTAAACCATGTCCGATCATCACATGAGATGGAGTAGTTTTCAATGGTGAACATCACTATGTTGATCATATCTACTATATGATTCACGTTCGACCTTTTGGTCTCCGTGTTCCGAGGCCATATCTATATATGCTAGGCTCGTCAAGTTTAACCTGAGTATTCCGCGTGTGCAACTGTTTTGCACCCGTTGTATTTGAACGTAGAGCCTATCACACCCGATCATCACGTGGTGTCTCAGCACGAAGAACTTTCGCAACGGTGCATACTCAGGGAGAACAGTTCTTGATAATTAGTGAGAGATCATCTTAAAATGCTACCGTCAATCAAAGCAAGATAAGATGCATAAAGGATAAACATCACATGCAATCAATATAAGTGATATGATATGGCCATCATCATCTTGTGCTTGTGATCTCCATCTCCGAAGCACCGTCGTGATCACCATCGTCACCGGCGCAACACCTTGATCTCCATTGTAGCATCGTTGTCGTTACGCCATCTATTGCTTCTACGACTATCGCTACCGCTTAGTGATAAAGTAAAGCAATTATAGGGTGTTTGCATTTCATACAATAAAGCGACAACCATATGGCTCCTGCCAGTTGCCGATAACTTCGGTTACAAAACATGATCATCTCATACAATAAAATATAGCATCACGTCTTGACCATATCACATCACAACAGGCCCTACAAAAACAAGTTAGACGTCCTCTACTTTGTTGATGCAAATTTTACGTGGCTGCTACGGGCTGAGCAAGAACCGTACTTACCTACGCATCAAAACCACAACGATAGTTTGTCAAGTTAGTGATGTTTTAACCTTCGCAAGGACCGGGCGTAGCCACACTCGGTTCAACTAAAGTTGGAGAAACAAACACCTGCCAGCCACCTGCGTGCAAAGCACGTCGGTAGAACCAGTCTCGCGTAAGCGTACGCGTAATGTCGGTCCGGGCCGCTTCATCCAACGATACCGCCGAACCAAAATATGACATGCTGGTAAGCAATATAACTTGTATCGCTCACAAATCACTTGTGTTCTACTCGTGCATATTACATCTACGCATAAAACCAGGCTCGGATGCCACTGTTGGGGAACGTAGTAATTTCAAAAAAATTCCTACGCAGACACAAGATCATGGTGATGCATAGCAACGATAGGGGAGAGTGTTCTCCATGTACCCTCGTAGACCAAAAGCGGAAGCGTTAGAACAACGTGGTTGATGTAGTCGTACGTCTTCATGGCCCGACCGATCAAGCACCGAAACTACGGCACTTCCGAGTTCTAGCACATGTTCAGCTCGATGACGTTCCCCGTACTCCGATCCAGCAGAATGTCGGGAAAGAGTTTCGTCAGCACGACAGTGTGGTGACGATCTTGATGTTTTACCGTCGCAGGGCTTCGCCTAAGCATCGCTACAATATTATCGAGGACTATGGTGGAGGGGGGCAGCGCACACAGCTAAGAGATCAAGAGATCAATTGTTGTGTCTATGGGGTGCCCCCTTCCCCCGTATATAAAGGAGTGGAGGAGGGGGCCGGCCAAGGGGGGTGGCGCGCCCTAGGGGGGAGTCCAACCCCAACCAGGAGTAGGACTCCCCCCTTTCCTATTAGGAGAGGGAAAGGGAAGGAAGAGGGGGGAGGGAAGAAGGAAAGGGGCGGCCGGCCCCCCTCCCAATTCGGATTGGGCTTGGGGGGGTGGGCGCCCCCTCCTTTGCTTCTTCTCCCTCCTTTCCACTAAGGCCCAATAAGGCCCATATACGTCCCGGGGGGTTCCGATAACCTCCCGGAGCTCCGGTATTGTCCCAATCTCACCCGGAACCTTTCCGGTGTCCAAATATAGTCGTCCAATATATCGATCCTTATGTCTCGACCATTTCGAGACTCCTCGTCAAGTCCGTGATCACATCCGGGACTCTGAACAACCTTCGGTACATCAAAACTCATAAACTCATAATAAAACTATCAATGAAACCTTAAGCGTGCAGACCCTACGGGTTCGATAACTATGTAGACATGACCGAGATTCGTTTCCAGTCAATAACCAATAGCAGAACCTGGATGCTCATATTGGCTCCTACATATTCTACGAAGATCTTTATCGGTCAAACCGCATAACAACATACGTTGTTCCCTTTGTCATCGGTATGTTACTTGCCCGAGATTCGATCGTCGGTATCCAATACCTAGTTCAATCTCATTACCGGCAAGTCTCTTTACTCGTTACGTAATGCATCATTCCGTAACTAACTCATTAGCTACATTGCTTGCAAGGCTTGTAGTGATGTGCATTACCGAGAGGGCCCGGAGATACTTCTCCGACAATCGGAGTGACAAAACATAATCTCGAAATACGCCAACTCAACATGTACCTTTGGAGACACCTGTAGAGCTCCTTTATAATCACCCAGTTATGTTGTGATGTTTGGTAGCACACAAAGTGTTCCTTCGATAAACGGGAGTTGCATAATCTCATAGTTGTAGGAACATGTATAAGTCATGAAGAAAGCAATAGCAACATACTAAACGATCAAGTGCTAAGCTAAGGGAATGGGTCATGTCAATCACATTATTCTCCTAATGATGTGATCCCGTTAATCAAATGACAACTCATGTATATGGTTAGGAAACATAACCATCTTTGATTAATGAGCTAGTCAAGTAGAGGCATACTAGTGACTATAAGTTTGTCTATGTATTCACACATGTATCATGTTTCCGGATAATACAATTATAGCATGAATAATAAACATTTATCATGATATGAGGAAATAAATAATAACTTTATTATTGCCTCTAGGGCATATTTCCTTCATAAACAAGAAGCCATTGCTTTTTCCTCTGAGGATGGTAACCAGGATCAGTTTTTTGCAGTCCGACTAGTAGCTCATCTCAACATGGTTCATCTTCAGGGGATCTTATTCCGGAGATGATGGAGAGTGAAACCCCCTGCCTCTCCGCCCCATTGGGCAGGCGACCCCGAAGTGTCATCACGGAGGAGTCTCGATCCATTGAGGCCGGAATCTGACACTTCGGCCGCCCCGAGCCCGGTGTGTGCGGCTCCCTTGAAGGGCGATGAGAAGGGTCCGGATCAATCCGGTGCCCATCCAAACACGCTGTTGGGCCTCCTGGAGCAAGCTTCTCTCTCAAAGGGTGACCATATGCTAATGGGTACGGTGTTGGAGAATATTTCATCCGCCAAGAGCGGTTTGAATGAAGCTTTTGGAAGTGTGCTCAAAGGCTTCGAGGTACGCAATAAAATACGTAGTTTTTGCTACTTCCGCACGTGCTAGGTGTGCTCCGTATAGATAGTAGCCCCTGAGACTCTGGTTGCCAGCCTTAGGCGGCAAACGGAGGATCACACTCTCAGGTAATGATTACTACATACATGCGCAGGTGGCTAAGAGTCTGGCGATAGACCGGAACTCTGAATTCACTGAACTGAGGCGACAGATTGACGTGGTGGATACCGACATCACGCTTGTGAATAAGAGATTTGACGAGTCACAGAGTATGCGCTCGTTTTTTCCACATTTGTTTTAGGAAATATGAAGAGGATTGTAAATTAATATGATGTGATGTAGCTGCAGGCGGAGCTGCTGCCATTGAGGCCCTGAGGGTGGAGCTAGCCCAAGCTAAGGAACAAGCCTGGGTTAGCAATGCGGCTGCCCTAAAGGCAGCCGAAGACTTGAGAGCCAAACAGGCTGCTCATCACCAAAGCGAAGAAAAGATAGCCGAGATGGCTGTGGAGCTGAGGGATGCCGCCGGCCGGTATGAGCTTCCCGAGAAGGAGAATCAGGCGAAGGCGGCTGACCTGAAGAAGGCGCTGGATTCAGCTAGGGAGACGCGCTTTAAAATTAGAGACGCACGGGAGGAACTTTGACAAGCCGGATAAATCGCGATTGGAAATCCCTATTTCTTCGGATGAAGTTTTTAGATCAAAAGTATGCTCCGTTGGATAAACTTTGGAGCGCTGCAGATGAGTATGCGGACTTGGCGAAGAGTGCGGCTGGTGCGACCAAGTTGTTCAAGGATCATAAAGATAACGAAATGGAAACGCTATTCTGGTCGCAATTTAGTGCTCCAGCGCGCTCGTTGCCATTGAGTGAGAATATGACCGCTATAGCCGAGCTTGATAGGTTGTTCGGTCTTGCAATGAGGTCTGTAATAGACCATCTATGGCCGAAGGGACCGAAGCCGGACAGTTACTTTGGTTTGGTGCAACAATTATTTGGCGCCAGATCACGAATCGATGTCGTGAAGAGGTCGTCGTGTATAGAGGGTGCGCGGATGGCTCTTGCCCGTGTTAAGACATATTGGGCAGATATGGAGGCCACCGGTGTTGCAACCCGGGGCCCGGCAGGAAGCCAAGACCCAGTCGAGCACTATTTTGAGCAAGTCATAGAAGGTGCCCATAGAATAGAGGCTCAGTGCTCAAAAAATGTCATGTTCGAGTGAAAAATCGATTAATTGTAATTATATGTGAAATATAGAGGCTGTGTTTATACTTTTGTCTGAAAGTGTTATGGTGCCTCCTGTGCGGCCGTTTATGTATTCATATAATTTGAAAGTTAGCAGTCGTTGGTTCAGCCCCCACGCATATGATGCGGGGGTGTTCGAAAAATATATGCGTAATCACACTTGATCCAACGTCTTGGTCCATTAAGGAGGCGATCGCACGTCGAACCAGGCAACCAGACTATATAGCTGTAACACTGTCACTTAGCCATAGGAGTTTAATTGTGGGGCTACTATGTAGCCCCTAGTACATCTGCATGCATCTGTATAGGGGCGCATATGTACGTGACCGGGAAACGGTCCTTCGTCAATGCGGAGGAATCCTATAGATTCTGATGAGTCTTCGAGTGGTTGACTAGTCTCTCGCTATATCATGATAGTCGGTTTTCGGCTTTCTCTACTGAGGTGCTCATCCGGAATAATCAGGGCACAATCGCAGTAGTTCTCCTTTGGCCGCCTTAGCCGATAGAACGGAACGTAAGGCAACAAACCCAGGAGCCGGGCAAACCCAACATTTGACCAAAGACATGATTTGGAGCTGATGCATATAAGGCCAAACTCGCGACGCCGAACACTCCCGAAGGTATTCGGACTTTATAACATATGTTGGGCTGAGCAACACCCTTAATTATGAACCCTATATTTCCAGGTACGTGCACTGATCTGTCGTGGCGAGATGCCTATAACGCCAGTACCCGCTGTGGGTGTATGAAATACCCACGGGATGTCAAGCAACAAAAGACAGTAAAAAGGTTTACACAGGGGCTTAATCTAAAGAGAAACCTTTGAGCGGGGCCCTGCTGCATGTCTGCGCTTTGTCTCTGTTGTGCCGTATCCTGGAAGGGTGTCGCATGAATAGTGTCTGTAAAAATGAAAGCTCATAAAAGTGAGTGAGCATGCGAGAAGTTGGTTATTATCGATGGATGTTAGAAATACGAGATATCTTCCTGTTAATGAGGCAAGCCGAATTGTGGGCTTTATTATATTGTCAGCCCCTGGTATCTTTTACGGGGATATATGTATAGCGCCCATCTCAGGTTTATCCAGGCCGTTGTTGACGATGGTGTACTGGACTCGTCTAACCGTGTCCGTGGTCTTGACGACCGATCATGCGTTCTGATGGGAGAGGCCGCTTAAAGTCCGACTACAAGAGTCGCCGAATACTGCTCTGTGTTTCCGCTAACGGTTATGACGCCACGTGGACCGGGCATCTTAAGTTTAAGGCAGGCGTAGTTCGGTATTGCATTAAAGCAAGCGAATGCCGTTCTTCCTAGTAAAGCATGATAACCGCTCCTGAAGGGAGCAATGTCAAAGAGTAGTTCCTCGCTTCTGAAGTTGTCGGGAGAACCGAATGTAACCTCTAATACGAGGGAGCCCTAGCAGTGGGCCTCAGCGCCTGGTATAACTCCAAAGGTGGTGTTACTTTGGCTTATTCTGGATGGGTCTATCCCCATCTTGCAGACGGTGTCCTGATATATCAAATTAACACTACTGCCGCCGTCCATTAGGACTCGAGTGAGATGGTATCCATCAATTATTGGGTCGAGCACCAAGGCAGCCAATCCTCCGTGCCGGATACTGGCCGGGTGGTCCCTGTGATCAAAGGTGACTGGGCAGGCCGCCCAGGGGTTGAATTTAGGGGCAACGAACTCTGTGTGAGTTGCATGGACCATGTTTACTATTTTAACCTCTAGTGGGAATTTTTTCTGTCCCCCCGTGTTCGGCTGGCGAGGCTCATCCTCGTCTTCGCTTGGCGTTTCCCTTCCCTTGTGTTCGGCGTTTAACTTGCCAGCCTGCTTGAAGACCCAACATTCTATGTGAGTATGATTTGCAGGCTTTTTGGAGGTGCCATGGATTTGGCACAATCTGTCCAGGACTTTATTCAGGCCGGTTGGTCCCTCTTTACTGCCCTTGAATGGCTTCTTTCCTTGGCCATGGCGAGAACCCCTGAATCCGGCATTGACCGCTGTGTTGTCCGGACTATCGTCATTGTTCCAACGCTTGTGCTTGGTGCGCCGTGGCTTCCCGTTGCCATCTCAAATTTCGGATGTGCCTAGGTCACTGGTGCCTCTACGGGCCAACCAGCTGTCCTCGCTCGCACAAAAGTGGGTCATAAGGCTTGTTAAGGCCGCCATCGTCCTTGGCTTTTCTTGGCCGAGGTGTCTAGAAAGCCACTCATCCCGGATACTATGTTTGAAGGCTGCTAAGGCTTCGGCATCCGGACAATCAACAATTTGATTCTTCTTAGTGAGAAATCTGTTCCACAGCTTACGGGCTGACTCTCCGGGCTGTTGTATTTTGTGATTTAAATCTTCTGCATCCGGAGGTCGGACATAGGTCCTTGAAAATTGGCCCTGAAAGCATCCTCAAGTTCCTCCCAACTTTTGATTGAGTTTTCGGGGAGGCTTTTCAGCCAATGCCGAGCTGGTCCTTTCAACTTGAGGGGAAGATATATGATGGCATGGAGATCGTCCCCATGAGCCATGTGTATGTGAAGGATAAAATCCTCGATCCAGACCCCAGGGTCTGTTGTTCCGTCGTATGCCTCTATGTTCACGGATTTGAATCCGTGTGGAAATTCATGATCCAGCACCTCGTCGGTGAAACATAGAGGGTGCACAGCCCCTCTGTATCTGGACATGTCGCGGCATGCTGTCGGCTGTTGTTGCGCCTGGTGTTGATTCCGAACTGGTATTCAATCAGTGTGATCGTTGTGGTGACCATAATCCCGCGTCGGAGCATGTCCTCTAGATCCATAGATGGACCTGGCCGCACTGGCCTTTTTGTCCAGGAGCTCACATAAGTCGTGCGCAGTATCAATGGCTGCACTATCGCGACCGTGAAGTGGTTGGTCCGGCCGAGTGGCCATATTGTTTTTGGCGGAATGGGCACTGTGGCCTCGTCGTCAAATTCGGGCAGCAGCTTACGTTTTGGATAGCTCTTTGTGTGGCGATCGTCGCCGCATTTTCCTTCAGTGTCTAGCACCTTATTCCATCTTCGGTTGAGTGTATCAAGCGCGGCTTTAAGCCTTTGCTTCTGCTTCTTTAGGATCCTCGCCATGGCCATGAGCCTTCTGCGGAGTTTATCTTGTTCCAAGCGTTTTTCCGGGATGATGAATGCATCGTCAACCGGACTGTCCTCCTCTCCGTGGGGCATTTTGATGAGTTCGTCCCTCGGGATCGCTGTGATCGGGCGTTTGTTTGGCGTGGCCTGGCTCTTCTTGCTCCATTGCTGGGTTCATATTGTTGCCTTCAGAGTCAACCAAAGTGTCATTTTTCCTTGCGCTGTTATCGCTATTTTTACTATGACTGGACTTAGAACGGCGCCTGCGCCGTCGTTTTTGTTTTTGTCCGAGGGGTTTATCCTCCGTTGTGTCCTTTTTTTCACCGTCGTCTTCCTTAGGCGTGTCCACCATGTAGATGTCATATGATGAAGTGGCGGTCCAGCGCCCCGTGGGCGGTGGTTCCAGATCGTCTCCTGCGTCGACGTCCATACTGTCGATGTTGTCGGAGTCGAAATCAAGCGTGTTTGTTAGGTCATCGAGAGTGGCTATGAAGTGGGTGGTGGGTGGGAGGCAATTTTTTTCGTCATCCGTGTCCCAGTCGGGCCGGACATAGTTCGGCCAAGAGTCTTCTGTCGAAGAGAGAGAAGTTAATGAATTAAGTGCTTTGCCCAAGGGGGAGTGCTAGAAGATATCCGCGGCGGTGAACTCCATTACTGGGGCCCAATCGGACTTGATGGGTCTGGGCGCGCGCTGTTCGAAACCTACATCCAGACACAAGTCCGGGGGTCTGATGGCGCAGATCTCCTCAATGGCGGAGTCTGTGTTCGGCTCTACCGCCGAAGAGTATGCGGCCTCCGTGGTGGGGTCCATCCACCCATCCTCGGTCGACGCGATCTGCCCCGGATTTAAGTCCGGAGCGACTACAAGAGCGATAACCAGAACACTGTCCGATAGCAGATTTAAGTCATGCTCGTCGTGACTGTTCGATACTCCCAATGCAGGCCCAAATCCTTTGAAGATCAAGTCTCCGTCGATATCGGCCGTGTAATTCAAGTTCCCAAACCTGACCTAACGGCTAGGGGCGTAGCTGTCGATCTGCTCTAGATGGTCAAGCGAGTTGGCCCGCAGTGTGAAGCCGCCGAACACGAAGATTTGTTCGGGGAGAAAAGTCTCACACTAGACTGCGTTGTTGAAGGTTGGGGGAGCCATCGAGCCTTACAGCGACGACACAGAGGAACTCTCAATGAAAGCACCAATGTCGGTGTCAAAACCAGCGGATCTCGGGTAGGGGGTCCCGAACTGTGCGTCTAAGGCTAATGGTAACAGGAGACTGGGGACACGATGTTTTACCCAGGTTCGGGCCCTCTCGATGGAGGTAATACCCTACTTCCTGCTTGATTGATCTTGATGAAATGAGTATTACAAGAGTTGATCTACCACGAGATCATAGAGGCTAAACCCTAGAAGCTAGCCTATGGTATGATTGTTGTTGTCCTAGGGACTGAACCCTCCAGTTTATATAGACACCGGAGGGGGCTAGGGTTACACAGAGTCGGTTACAGAGAAGTAGATCTACACCCGAATTGCCAATCTTGCCTTCCATGCAAAGAAGAGTCCCATCTGGACACAGGACAAAGTCTTCAATCTTGTATCTTCATAGTCCAACAGTCCGGCCAGAGTAGATAGTCCGGTTGTCCGGATACCCCCTTATCCAGGAATCCCTCAGTTGTTTCTAGAGTAAAAAAAGGAGGTACTAGTACTTACTGTGGGAAAGGTGAAGTGATGGTTGATTTGCCCGAGCAACTTATTACTGTGGGAATATGGGAGTACCAGCGGATTCAAGGAACAGAGAAATGATGGTTTCTTTGTCCGAGCAACTTACTGTGGCGAAGGTGGGGCTCTGTGATTTGACTGCTCACTAGTCATTACTACTGCGGCGCATCAACCAGGGTGAATCTTTCCTACAGTTGTCTTGTGCACTCAATATTGCTGCATGGTAGGTGGAGCCGAATGAAGGATGTCCAACATGCCGGCGAAATGAAGTTGAATTGTTTCTGGCATTGCTATCAATCCTTCAGGATTTGTTTATATGTACGCATAATTTTAATGAAATTGTACTGTGATGCTATGAAGGTTTCAACTTTGGTTCCCGCAAAAAAGGTTTCAACTTAGGATTCATGTGTCTTGCCTCGAGATTATCTCATTACAACATTCCATGAAATACAAATGAAACTACCATGGCTACCATGGCTAATGCATCTCAATGGTTCGCAGATCAGCGCCAATATTCACATCACAACTGAAGACAAAGTTGTGAGAAGGTGCACAAATAAAGAAAAAAATATAATTGATCGATGATGTTCGTAGGCATGGCTCCATTTCTTTGGCACAGTGTTCATTGCTTGGCAGCTAGTTTCACCCAACTCTGTAGCCAAAAAAGAGGTGTATGGAGGACACCACAATCCGATCATTTTGTGCAGCTCCACTAAAATCAAGCGGACCATCCCTGTTTGCAAAGATATCCAGTCAATGTGATTACAATAATAGTGGAACTAGATGATGAAACATAACACACATAAATAGAAGCCGATCACCTCTACGATCTCTCTTTAGGACTAACTTCTTGTTGGAGAAGATTAAGCACGGAGTTGGATGAGGGGGATAGCAAAAACAATCTCCCTTTCTACGGTCCCACAGAAATGTAAAAACGTTGCCCGTGTGACATTTTGGCGGAACTGCACAAAACACTCTTAAGAAAAAAGTGATTTGTGCAGTTCACCAAAAGGTCGCAATAGCAATGAGGTGAAAATGGATAGCCCTGTTTGCAAATGGGGGTAGAAAGGAAACAATTACTGCCCAATAACATGAGTTGAAGACACATACGCCGACAAAAAAGAAGCATATTCCATGTAATAAGGTAAAGATAGCACATGGTGGTTTATCAAAAATGGTTTGAGGACGAGATTGCAAGATGGAAAGTACGCCGGTCGAGATACGATTTAAGCAAACAACTAAAGAAGATCCACATGCAGCAACGTGGGAAGATGGGCAGTGGAGCAAGGCCGGAGGAAGCTGTACCTGAGGGTCGTCGGGATGTTACTAGGAGGGCGCCGGCGGCCGGGATCTGCCCATACTGCGGCAGCGAGCAAGTGGCGAAGGCCCTACCGCGCCGAAGCTTGTACAGAGAGAACGGCGGGTACCGCAGATCGGGACGTGCTACCTCAGCACCGTCGAATAGAGAGATGATGCACATCCTCCCTTTCCGCCGGCGGACGGGATGCGTCCGGATCACTGACCAATGCTGATAGAGAGAGAGGCCATGGCCGCCTTGTGTGAGATGGTGTGATGAGAGAAAAACCCATTTTTCCATTTTCCCCACGGCAATCGTTTTATATTCTGTACGTGCCATTGAGGGATATATAACTTTATTTAATACTAATGTGTCAAGTCGAACTTTGTTCCGTATAGGCGTGGTACCCGACCCTCCTTCGAGGAAACAACCGCTACACGCGTCAAATTATCACATGGGATGCCTTTTGGTACAGAAACGAACTCCACTGTGTACCCGCGCGGGTGTGGCCAGGAATGAGACATGAGTATGTGTGTCCTGTGTGCACTTCTTCTTTAGGTGCAGGTACGTATGTGCGTGGGTGTGAGAGAGATGGTTTGAGCGAAACAGAGGCAATGTGTTGATGATATCTCAAATAGAAAAACGTAACATATGCAATGTGTGTGAAACAGAGTCATGGACGTGAGATATCGATAGAATTGAAAACGGGGATGAAGTGTGTGGTTGCGCGATCAATAAAGAGTGCCATCGAATTTGTGTTTGCCCACGTCAAAGATACAGGGCGGCTAGCCTACTGGAATTTGAGAGGGCAGAGATGCAGTTTTTCTCCATGGCATGGATACCTACCTACAACGTTCGACTATCGGTGTGTGTGGGAGGGGGAGGGGGTAGAGACCGATCGACTAGTATATGTGTGGGGAAGGAGAGAGACCTAGCTATGTATTGAGGGAGATCAATCGACATCCATGGATATGTGTAGCAGAGGAATAAGGTTGGGAGAAAGACAAAGGTAGAGCGTCGGAGGGTTGGTGGTGGAGAGGCGTCTCACAAATGGTGGGAGAGGCCTGGTAGACAAACAGAGGGTATGAGTGCAATATCAATAAGAGAGGGCGGGGTATGTCTGTCTGTCTATGCACGTGCGTGTGAGAGACGGGTCAGGAGGTATGCAAGGATGATGAGGGGAGATGATATGGTTGTGGTAAGCATATGTAACTACATAGGAAGATCAACCGTCGTGTGTCCGCGAATGGGAGAGACATAACTAGCGAGGTAAGTGTATTGGTGCATGGGGAAAACGAATTATAGTCGACCTGGCTATATGTAGGGAGATTAGTTCATATACACACATGCATGTGTTAGAAGCAAATAAGGTCCGGAGAGACAGACACGGGGAGAGGGGTGCGGCTAGGAGGTGGAGCGAGAGGCCTACCATGTCGAGCGGGGAGGAGTGTGCGAGTATGTGATCAATGAACAGAGGGGAGGGAGTGTGCACCTGCGTGGAACCGTATTGGACATAGGGGGGCATGGACGGTGAGAAGAGAAGAGGGGAAGTATATATGTGTTTGTTGGAGGCACACTTGGATAGAGAGGTATATCGACCAGTGTGTGCCGGAAAGAAGGAGCCGGTGGCCTACGCACACCGCGGGTGGACGACCTAAAGAGAAATAATGAACGTGCGCGATGGAGGGGACGCTAAGGGTGGGTGAGAGGGGGCGGGCGTGTGCATGCACGATAGAAAGTTAGCGTTAGCTAGCTACAAATAGAAGAGGATCATGAAGGTGTAAAAGACGAACAAAGATCATAATTCATTATAAAAAAGTGGATACGGATACTTGAAGAAGATATCATAATGTAGAACATTGATTATTATTTGGGCTAATGTGTGGCTTTTGCAGCTCAGGTCTAAATACTTGTCATAATGTAGGGGGCGGGGCACTATACTTTGTGTGATAAACACGGTGTACGTATGGAACATGGTTTAGATTATGAATATAGTTAGTACATCAAATGTACTATTATTTGGAATCAACATCAAGTGTATTCAGAAAACTAGAATTCGAGTTCATGTAGTACACATAGTTCATATCTATCTCTATAGTAATCATGTGGTGTGTTATTAAGGTAATACACGAATGATGGTTGAAGTTGGCAACAATCATGATTGTAGATTCTTATTGAAATAGAGAAACGAATTCAAATTCAGTTCGAATTGCAGCGGTAGTATAGACATTTGGAATGCACTAAAATGTTGATATGAGTAGGTTACATGCATTGTACGGCAAGTGAAAAAATTTAATTGGACATGACATGGATTCATACTCCCTCCTTCAATCTATATAGGGTGTAATGAGTTTTTTAAGACCGCCTTTGACTATTGACAAGATTAGTAGTAAATGACATGCACAATGTGAAAATTATATCATTGAAAGAACCTTTCACAGATGAATTTAACAGTGTGCTTTGTGTAAGTTGCATGTCATATATTATTGCTCTAATATTTGGTCAAAGTTAGCATCAAAAAACACATTAGGCCCTATGTAGATGGAAGGAGGGAGTAGCTTTGAATAGTCGGGGCAAGACTCTCTCTTTGTGTGGTGTGAATAGTTTTAATTATTTCGTTTTCTTTTTGGTTGAGGGAAGTGAGAATTATTTTGGTACGTACAAGTACAATATTACTACACGTTAGGCTTGTCCCTAAAATTCAACCCGCGCCTTGTTATATCCCGAAAATTCAGATATCGTGCTCCCAAAACAGGCGCCATCACAACTCGCGCCTTGCTATCCCGAAATTACAACGCACATGAAAAATTCCCTCCAGCTGCCAAATCCCGACACGTGAAATTCCCCTTCTAACCCTGAGCCGAAAGGGCCGCTAGTTCAAATCGGTGGGGGGTACTTTTGTAACACACCCTACATTTTGGACAAGCGTGTCCCTAAGTCATGGTTCACCCCTCCCATCGCCCCCTTTTCGCCATTCGAAATCCTAGGCCGCCATAACCTCTCCGCTCCAGACACGAAACCCCACCCTCCTCCGTCCGCCACCTCACTGATGCCTAGCCGGAGCCTCTTCCCCGACGATGTCGTCCACCGCAACAGCTCGACATCCCTCGTCCACCTCCCCGGATGAGGATCCGTCATCCATCTCGTTGTCCTACCGGTTCAGCCGCCCCGTCCTCCACCTCCAAGGAGCTGCTTCGATGATTAACTCGTCTATCGCGGCTGCTCCATCCCCACAGCCTTGCCTTAACCTGCTCCACCGGAACCGCATCATCGTCACCGACTCCTCGGACGAAGCCGAGGCCTACTCGGCGCCACCAAAGAGGTTGTACACTCATCGCATCGCACCTTCTCCTTAACTCGACCTCCCGGCACCGACGGTGCTCCATCCTGCACCCCCATGGAGTGGCTACCTTGAAGTCGGTGCCGTGGGCAACATCTCCACGGCGGCTCCCGCCCAGTGTGAGGCCCCTTCAGTGGCGGCGGCCATACCAGCCGGATCTGCTGCTGTTGCTGCTCTAGCTCTCACTCGCTCGCTCGCGCTGCTGCTGTTGCTCCAGCTCTCGCTTGATCGCTCGCTCGCCCAGCTGCTGCTGCTTCGGCTCTCGCTCGCTCACTCGCGCTGCTGCTGCTGCTCTCCCCCTCGCTCGTGCTGCTGCTCTGCTCCGATTTAGCTACACTTCGGTCGACTGAATCGACTTTTGGGTCAGTCAATTTTCAGGGGTTGGGGGGCTCGCCAGAGTTAAGGAAGAACCACCCGCAGCGGGGACGGGGGCTCGCCGGAGAGGTACCCCACTATCTATCTTAGGGTTCAGGGTGGGGGCGGGGGGACTAGAGGGCTGGCCGGGGCGGCGGCGGACCGGCGGTGGGGAGTTGTTTCGGGGTGGCGAGGCGGCATTGGGGCCGGCGGTTCGGCCGGTGGTGGCTGGCAGCTTAGGGCGGTGCAGGTTGAAGATGAACTACAGGCCCTCCCTAAACTACATGTCAAGTGCCTCTCTGCTACCATTGCGTTCAGTTTCGACAGTAACATTCAGATTCCACAGTAAATTTCAGTTTCGATAGTTAAGTTCAGAGTCAATAGTTTTTACCTCATTTGTTCTAGTTAGGTGGTTTTTGGTGATGTAAATTTTACATCTATTTTACATCATCTATTGGGGATGCTATTAGAATCCCACTTGAGATTGACGATGTCTGTCTTGTGCTGCTTCAGCCTTGACGTCTTACGGCTCACCGGAGCTGCTCCAATGACAGAACGATCCATCACAATAGAGCAGTGCCCTGGACGCCATCTATAGATTCCTCAGATCTTCCTCCACACCTCTGACAGCCACCTCGGCCTCAACTGCTTCAGCGACCAACCCAATGATGTTGAGGTCTACACGGCTACGGCAAAGAGGTTGTACACTTGTTTCATCACTTATTACTATACATTCATGTCGATCCATTAGGGCTATTTTGGTTCAACAGAAAAACATAGCAATAGCGAATTTTCCAATGGCACTCTACTATTCAATTATTCATGCATTTTGTTGAAAGGAATGAAGCAAAACATCCACTTGGACCTACTTTTCAAAATCCTATGCAAGAAAACAAGACCAAGTGCATTAGTGGCTGAATAACATTCTAATTGTACATGCTTTCATATGGTTTCACTTTATTTTGGCCATGTTTCTTTGCATTCCTCTGCTCTTCCAATTCCTGTAAACCAAAAACCCAAGTTGACAGAAATCCTGTGTTTACACATGCTATGTTTACCATGTGCATTCTTATCCTGTTCCGGTGTTTTTCCTATCCCTGCGTTTTTAGAAACATGCAAGCCAAATGAGCCCTTACAGAATTACTTCAATTACAGGTAGGTGTCGAAGGGAACTTTGTGTGGTTTGTCCTGCTCCTATCGTGACATCGTCCACCTCACCTGAGCTGCTCCATCGACAGAAGCATCCACCAAACCAGACGTCACGACTCCTGGCCCTCTTTCACCGCCTCAGTTCTCCTTCCCTACCGCCGGTACCCACCGCAATGGCATCACCATCATCGACTCAGCAGATGAACCGGAGGAGTACACGGGTCCACAAGAGAGGTCGCACTCTTTTGTTTCTGCTTATGTTATGCATTGCTTAAAATTACCTGCTACTTTATCGTCCTGTTCACCTCTTGGACTCCAAGTCAGGTCCAAATTAATGTTCAAACTTGAGTTCTAAATTAGTTGTGGGGCACATATCGAGGCAGCAATGAATAGTATGTCTGTCTAATATCTGGTTCACCTAGGGTATGCATATGTTGTTCATCTTGGGTGGGAAACAAATAACAAAGCAATCATCATCTATCTTTTTATTAAATTAAAGCAATCATCAGCCTGCTATCATTATTTTTGGATCCATCCACTGGTTGTTACCATCACTCTAAATTTCTGCATGCTCTCCTTACATAATCTCACCATATTTTTTTTGTATGCATGTCAGATATAGTACACAGTCATGCTGAACATGTAGAGAAAAAGAGAAGAGTTTTGTGCGGCAATACAATGTCATGCAAACATCGCTCCATGGTGGGTTCAATGCAAACCCTCCCCACCCCTCTCTAGATTGTAATCCAGAGGAAGATATCTGTTCTGAGGCGGATTCAAACGCCGCTGACCACTCCTATTTACCCCCCAAGGTGTTTGCTCTACCTTGGCATGATGATGTTAGTCATATCATGCATATGTTGCCTTGCAGTGCCTACTTTTGACATCATATATGTCATCTGCTTAGTTTAGACATGTTCTATAATGCCACCTGCTTAGTTTCTGTATCATATATGGGAATTATGCAGTCTCATGTCCTTTAGCCAGCCATAATATATGTGAAATGTGCAATGCCATCCTGTTTAACCAGGCATCATATATTTGAATGATATCTTGCCAATCCTTTTCTTCATTACATTTCCATTTGTCGACAATGTTTGTACATTAAACTACTCTTCCTGTGAATCAGCCATTTGGGTGGGAGATGGAAAAATCTGGAGTGAAAACAAGGCCTTCAGAGCAAGCAGTGCTACCTGTCGAAGCAGATCTCTTGTTGGGTCCCAATAGCTCCTCGGAGATGGATTCAGAGACAGATGACCAGTCCTATTCCCCCACTGAGGTGTATGCTCTAACTTGGCATGGTTATACTGCTCATATCATGCATATCGTGTCTTGCATGGCATAGTTTAGACATCATATACACAATATTCAACACCATGTTCGTAGTTCAGACATCATATCGAATGCCCTCTGTTTAGCATATAAATCACATATGTGAATTAAATGATGTGATCCTGATTACTTAGATAACATGTAGGTGAATTATGTCATGCGATCATGTTTAGTTATTCATCATATCTTTGAATTATGTTATGCTATGCTATCCAGTTTAGATAGACATCATATATGTGAAATTATGTCATGCTATCCATTTTAGTTAAACAATATACATGTCAACTATTTCATGCCCTCTTTTTTCCACACTATCTATTGCATTTGTCTCTCATACAATGTCTGTACATTCAACTATGTTTCCTGTTTATCAGCCATTTGAATTGGAGCGGGTGATGCTAGTATCTAGCGACTAAAAACACTGTCTTCAAATAAAACAGTGCTACCTCTTGGTGGAGATAGCACCCCGGTTGTACATGCACAAGAACCAACCCTACCACACATAACCCAAACTCTCGCTGATTGTACCCCTACTGCAATGGACAGAGGACCAGCTTCACCCAATCTAACCCCAACCCCAGCCGATAGTAACCCAGTTCCTGTTGACATAGCACCATCTCCACCATAGAGCTCCCAAACAAGAGCAGTTAGTAAGGCAGCTCTAGTGCCCAAAGGGACAATACTACCACGGCGAACCCCAACTCCACCAGTTAGTACGCCTATTTCTATGGAGGAAGAATAACCAGCTAGTCATAGTTTAGCATCTATCACATTTGATGTTGTTAAATCGTATGTGCGTATCTTCCCATCTTGGAAATATTATACTGAAGATGAAGGAAAATGCCAGTTGCGGGTGTTTGTCCAGGAGTTATGTGTAAGTAATGTTATTCATGGCAATTACTTTACTTTGTCCCATACATCCTACCTCCATGATGGTTACAATACAACAAATTTTCCCATTTTTCTCTATAGAGAAGGACTGATTTGGAAACTTAGGATGAGGTAACATGTGCTAATACCTCTGCTATCTTCAAGAATGCTTGGTGGCAGTATCGGAATTACCTGAAGAAAATGTACTTCACCGGCAAAGAAACTCATCAAATTCCCTTACGTTCTCCTAAGACACATTTACTGGACGATGACTGGGAACGCCTTGTTCTGTACTGGTCCCGAACCAAGAATGTGGTGAAGTCTATGAGCTCATTTTCTATTTTTAGGTACTATATTCTTGCTTCTTACTGTACTCTGTTCATGTAGAACAAGTGCCTAAACCTGAAGAACAATTGTTCTAATTTAAGATTCCATTGCTATCATAGTTCAAAAAAGCGCTAGGCGTTAATTGTGCGTTTTGCCACCGCCTTGAGCTTTATTGACCAAAGCGCATGCTTATGCGCAGTTATGCACAGATTAAGCGTGGTTATGCGCAATGCATTTTGCCAACGCCTAGAGCCTAGACGCGCTTAAGCGCTTGCTTAGGCGCGCCTTTTTTTAACTATGTTTGCTTTGCTCTTGTATTACTGTATTTACTCATACAAACTTATTTTTAAATTGAAGGATCTAATCGAAACTCCAATGGCACAGCAGGTATGTTCACGCATGTTTCTTTAACAGGTTTTCTCTTATCAATAGCTCTATTGATTTCAACTTCAATTGTGTATATAGTTGACTTCTCATATCATGCACATTACTAGCATCACAACAGAGCCAATAGTGTTGTTGTACATGTAGACCCGTGGTACCCATCTGAAATCTTGTTGTGTCGTGTAGTTTCCCACGCTTTGTATTCTTTCACTGCTACTTTGTCTTGAATTGATATAATTTGAACCGTGTCTCTATTTTGATTTGGCAAGACAATGCAGTGACCATAGGACATAGATATATGTTTGTTTGATGCTTTTATTATGTACTAGTACTTGGCAATAAAAGACTTGGTAGTTTAATCCTGTCCACCTTACTAATGAACTGGTTCACCGAAATGAGTTTCATATACTGGTACATGCTAAACTTGTTATGTGTCTGCTTGTTTCTTCTTTTAGAATGCTGACAGAATATTGGGGAAGAGTGCCTTATTAAGCAATGGTAAAGGAAGTAATGCAGATAAGGTTCAGGATAGTGACACATCCTTGTTGGTCTCTAACAAAGCTGATAAAACAGCTAAGGAAGACTATCTTGAAGACAGCGAGACAACCCCAAAGTCCTGTCTTGGTTTAGTGTTTGAGTTACTGGCCACTACCGCTTGCTCAAGCTATTCAAACTCACTGTCTGAATCAGTTCGGTTTCTTGAGTCTCAACTACAAGCTGAAAGACATCGATCAGCTGTGCTGCGACAAGAAGCGGAAGGACTGCAGAAGTCCCTGGAGCATTCAGATGCATACTTTCTGGTGCAACAGCAAGCATTGGAGGATTTTAGCGCCTAACAGGACAAAGCTAATAAGCTTGCTAAGCTTATTGCCAGCATGGTGGATACCTAGGATAACATTTCTTGAGCTCTTCTGAAGTTGTCTCAGTTATGCTCTTGTTTTGCTGCCGCCTTTATTTGCCCTAGTGGCCAATTTTGATGGACAGTGTATGTAATATGCTGCTTTGTTCCCTATATTTGCACTAGTGGCAAACTTTGATGCCCAGTGGATGTAATATGTGTAATAGCGGTAATAGGCTAGCGTTAATTGCTTGCTTATTTATTTCATTATTGTCTTGTTTAGTTGTTTGCTTGTAGTCACTGCAGTTCTTTTTATGTGTTTTTCTAGTGGCCACAATAGCCTATTTTTGGTAACTAGGACAAAATAATCATGGCAACACACGGACTGTTGTAACCATGGGCCTCCTGCGGGCCGTATGATCCATGGGCCTTCTATGGGCCGTAGGATCCATTGGCCTTCTATACGGGCCGTAGGATCCATGGGCCTTCTACGGGCCATAGGGTCCATGGGCCTTCTACTAGCCGTACGATCCATGGACCTTATACAGGCCGTAGGATCCATGGGCCTTCTACGGGGTTTATCATCATTTCGCCAATCATGGGCCATACTATTCATGGACCATAATGGGTCGTTAATAGGCCGTATTTGATAACTCTATGAAAACAGCCCAACGAGTTTTTTGACATGAAAACGGCCCAATGTATTAATGGTCCACAAACGGGCCGACTGTAACGATGGGCTGAATTTGGCCCACAAGCAGAAAATGACAGTAACGGGCCGTAAGTAACCAAATGCTGCAAATGAGCCCAAGAATAAATGGGCCCTGAGAAGGCCGAAAGATAACCTGGGCTGGAAACGGCCCAATGGAATAACGGGCTGTTAATGGGTATAAAGTGATACACTGTTCATTACGGGCTAGTTTCACCACGGGCTGTTAATGGGCCAAGAGTTACAAAGGGCCTCATATGGGCCGAAAGAAGTCATGGGCCACACATGGGCCGGAACTTAAAACGGGCTGGAATCATATTGGATGGCCCAGATGACGCTACTAGGCCTAATTCGGAGAGGTCGTAACGGGCCCTGGATTAGCGGGCTATAAATGGGCTATATGCGAACAGGCCGTTAACAGGCTTTTCGTGGGCCGGCCCGCCACCTTTTTACCAAGTTAAACGGGCCGACCTTTTCACAGGAATGGGCCTCTGTTCGGCCATGCCATGTGTCGCTATATCATAGGCGCCTTTGGTCCAATGAGTGGATGACATCTGTTGGAAATTATAGATACCATGGAACAATAAAAAATTATAGATAATATAATACCATGGAACAATAAAAAATTATAGATACGTTGGAGACGTATCACGCGCCTCCCTACCCGCGCTACTACTATTATTACATATTTCTTTTTTGTTTTATGTCGTATTCATACGCCATTATACAAGTTTTCATACAATAGGAATTTGAGATTGCTTTTACATCAGAATGAGTTATTACATCATTGGGTGAAAGAATCGTGGATTAGTTTCAAGTGCACGGATCCAAAGTGACCAATGGTCACTTTGGTTCCATCCACTTGAAACTAAACCGTGGTTCTTTCACCCAATACATAATAACTCATCATCATCATCATCATCATCATCATCATCATCATATCATTAACAACTTATCGTCATAATACATCATTGTCATGTAACAACTCCTCATCATCATCATTTTCGTCCATGAGACATCATATAACAACTTGGTCACTAGTTATAATAAGAACTCCTCCTAATCATGATCATCATTATCATCATAGTACTCATAATCACTACTCCTTGGCAGCATCACCATCAACTCTAACACATTGTAGCACATAATAAAAACTTCTCATCATCATCATAGTCATATATTATCAACACTAACTTAATACCTAGGACTTACTCCTGCTGCTCTCTCTCGGGTAAAATAGCATAAAACATGTGTAGCACTCCTGCTTCATCATATTGCAGAACGCAGATGAACCTGTCTCCTAATTGTGGGTTGCGCTTCTGATTTCTGCCCCCTAGTACTTCTCTGCTACCATCCTTCACAATTTTGCTCCAGTCTTTGACTATGAAGAGTTGCTCGCGTCGATAAATGATGAATGCACTCATGTGCATTACAGGATATCTTGGTCGTAAGCTAACCATTGCCATGCAACCTTTAGACTCGATCCAACGAGGCACAACACCCATCGGGAGTCCCTATTGAGGAACATCGTAGTAACATACTTAGCAATAAAGTTTATCTTAAAAAATAATGTATGAAAAAGATGCACTGAGGACAAATATTAATAATCTTACCATCCTTCCTAAATAGATCTGACTGTAGTTCAATGCGCACACTACTGGTCGCACGTTTTGAGTACTAATATCTCAAAGTGCAGGAAAATAACCTTTCTTGACAGTATCAAGATCCTCAAGCCATGAAACATAATGACTTATCTTCTTGCAATTTAGTTCAGCCCCGGGACAGTAATAGGTGATGTCTACCAAGCGTCAGACATGTTTGCTTGAATGGAAATAAGTTGTCAATAGAAATTAGTTGTCAACTATTTTTTAAATAAACAATATAAATTACTTAATAAATATGGTTGAGAAACTCACATAATGGTAGAACTGGAGGCGTCGGCACATCGACCCAGATGTCGATATTACCTTCAATTTCATTGATATGTCTCCAATGTATCTATAATTTATGAAGTATTCATGCCATTATATTATCATTCTTGGATGTTTTACAATCATTTTATAGCAACTTTATATCATTTTTTGGGACTAACCTATTGACATAGTGCCCAGTGTCAGTTGTTGTTTTTGCTTGTTTTTTACATCGCAGGAAATCAGTATCAAACGGAGTCCAAACGCAACAAAACTCCTAGAGGACTTTTGGGCCAGAAGAAAGCCAGTGGGCCAAGGAAGCACCTGGGGGGCTGCTCGAGGGGAGCAGTACCCACCAGGGCATGCCAGGAGGCCCAGGCGTGCCCTTGTGGGTGCTGCCCACCTTGGGTGCACCTTGGACCGCCTCTTTGCCCTATAAATTTCCAAATATTCCAAAACCCTTCAGGGTAGCCCTAGATCAGAAGTTCCGCTGCCGCAAGGCATCTGTATCCACGAGATCCAATCTAGACCCGTTTCGGCACCCTGCCGGAGGGGGAAATCATCACCGATGGCAATCTTCATCATCCCGGCGGCCACCACCATGAGGAGGGAGTAGTCCACCCTCGGGGCTGAGGGTTTGTACCAGTAGCCATGTGTTTAATCTCTCTCTCATGATCTTGAGATTTCACGATCTTGATGTATTGCGGGCTTTGTTAATATAGTCGGATCATATGGTGTTTTCGCCTCTCTATCTTGTTGTGATGAATTGAGTTCTTCCCTTTGAGATTTCATTGTTATCAGATTGAATACTTTTATGGATTTGAGAACACTTGACATATGCCTTGCAATTGTATACTCGTGATGACAATGGGGTATTGTATTGATTCACTTGATTCCCGAGGTGACATTGGGGTAATTTATGCATAGGGGTTGATGCACGTTCTTGTCTTTGTTTCTCCGGTAGAAATCTTGGGGCGCTCTTTGAAGTTCTTTATGTTGGATTGAGTATTATGAATATGAATTTGCTTTGGTGTTATTTTAGTATGATCTCTATCGAACAGAAAGAATAGCAAACTCTTGAATAGATCAAACGGAAAGAATAGCTTTGAGGTGGTTTCATACCCTACAAACAATTTATTCTTATGTTCTCCACTAGATAGGACCTTTGGAGTGATTCTTCATCGCACGTTGAGGGATGGTTATATGATCAAACTATGTTAGCATTGTTGAGAGATTGCACTAGTGAAAGTATGCACCCTAGGCCTCATTTTCCATCATTGCAATATCATTTTTGTGCATGTTTACTATTTGCTACCTTGCTGTTTTTATTTATTCAGATTATAAAAATACATTTCTACCATCCATATTACAATTTTATCATCATCTCTTTGTCGAATTAGTGCACCTATACAATTTGCCATTGTATTGGGTGTGTTGGGGATACAAGAGATTTCTTGTATTTGATTGCAGGGTTGCTTAAGAGAGACTATCTTCATCCTACGCCTCCCACGAAATTATAAAATTTAGGTCATCCACTTGAGGGAAAATTGCTGCTATCCTACAAAACTCTGCGCTTGGAGGCCCAACACGTGTCTACAAGAATAAAGTTGAGTAGTAGACATCAAGTTCTTTTTTGGCGCCATTGCCGAGGAGGTGAGTGCTAGAAGGTATATCTTTACATATTGCAATCGAATCTTTTAGTTTCTTGTTTTATCTCTAGTTTGGTTTATAAAAGAAAACTACAAAAAAAGGAATTAGGTTGCATCATATTATTGATCATCTTTATAATATCTTCCTTGAAAATGATGGTTTGGAAAATTGTGCTCAATTGATAAAAGAAGAATTTAATAAAATGATTGGCATGAATGATGAGCATGATTGCAATGTTGTTAGTATGAATTCTTTGAATATCCATGAGGTTAATGATGATTGCACTAGCCATGATAGTGATGTCTCCTACAAGAATGTCAATTTTTGTGGAGTATATTGTGAGTGCACACACACACCAAAAAGGGAAGATTGATTTTGTAAGAAGCATAAATATTTAGAAACAAAAAAGTTGAAAGAGAGGCTAGATGATTATGCTGAAAGATTTAATATTCTTCGCCATCCTTGTGAACTTTGCAATGAACTTGGTCATTTAAATCTCCAATGCTATTTGTTTCATGATCAAATTGTGTCCAAAAATTGTGATAACTTGATTACCCTTGAGCATCATAAGTAGCTTACTCTTCTTTTAGGGTATGAAGAAATGAAACGTATAACTAAGGGTATTCCAAAATTTAATCTCAATAGAATTCTTGATTTTGATCTAGAGGAAATTTATATGTTTTGTGCGGTAAATTGCATTGAGAATCCTTATATTGCCAACTATCTAAAGACAAGAAACCAAATAGAGAATGAAGAGAGTACTAATGAAAGAGAAAATATTTCCCAATACCCTCCTAGTGTTTATTATGATGAATCAGGTAATGAGGAGGAGCTTCCTATCCAATCAATCTCTTCAACAAGAAGTTTGAAAAAATTGACTAAACCCACACCTGAGGTGGTGAAGAAGAAAAAGTAGAGGTAAAAGGTAACTCTCCCAAGTAATATTGCTCCTATCACCATTGTGCCTCATGAAAGTGAATCAAATGTATTGATGGAGGATGATGATATTGAGTATGATTTTGTGATGCCTACTACTTGTTGTGATGATTATGATTGGGAAGACAATGATGTCTCTTATGATATTGAAAATCTTTTTGGCACTTGCTTGGAAGAATATCATAATAATGTTTGCTATACTATTGGTGCCATTCATGCTATTGATAAGGATGATTATGATGATATGCAAAACCACAAGCTTGGGGATGCTATGTTTGATGAGTATGAAATGTTTGAAGATTTATTTACTGAAAATAATGCTTGTACTAAGCTTGGGGATGCTTTGCATAATGAATATGATCCTTTTATTCCTTCTACTTTTGATAATAAAAATTATTATGATGATAGCATGCCTCCTATTTATGATGATTACAATGATGAAAGTGGGTTTGGAAGAGTGTCAACTCTAGGTAGTAGTGATCCCACTATTTTGGAGGGTGTTGAATATTATTACGATGTTGATGAAAGTGGATTTGGAGAGGTCATGACTTTATTTAGTGATACATCCACTATGTTGGAAGAGGTTTCAATTGACTATGACAATAATGTTGCTACCTATGATGATTATTATGATGACATGTATGCTATAGAGAGTAATAAATTAGCTATGCTTTTGGACCATGAAAAGAATGATTTTATGTGATGGTTATATGGATGAATCTATTCATGATTCTACTTAAAATTAATATGAGAGAGGAACTTATGATTCATGATGCTGTTGTTATGTTTCAATTCTTATCTTTTATGTGAGCATCATCATGCCTAGCTAAAAGTCATTAAAGAAAAGTGCTTGTTGGGAGACAACCCAACACTTTTATCTACTGTTTTTGTGTGTTCACATGATTATGCTACCGTAGTAATCATGTTTTATTGTCTTTGTTTCAATAAAGTCCCAAGTAAATCCTTTGTGATCATGTTGGGTGATAGTTGATTTGATCTTGCTGAAAAACAGAAACTTTTGCGCTCATGAAAATAGCTCTCATTTTTAACAGAAGAGTGCTTTTGAGTTGATTCTTTTTGCAGAAGATTAATATAGAAATTTCTCACGTGGTCCAATTTTGTTCATAATTTTTTGTGTAGAAGAAGTATGGTTTGAGTACAGATTACTACAGACCGTTCTGTTTTTGACAGATTCTCTTTTTAACGCATAGTTTGCCTGTTCCCTAGTTTCTATGGCTTATATTGCTCAATATAAATTGTAGAAATGATATGCTAGAGTAGTAATTGTGTGTAAACAATTATGAATCTTGTATTTGACAGTACCAAAAGTAAAATGGTTCGCTCTTTATCATACTAACATATCTCACAAAGTTCCGTTAAGTTTTGTGTGATTGAAGTTTTGAAGTTTTGGGTGAGATGTCGATATGAGGGGAATAAGGAGTGAAAAACCCTAAGATTGGGGATGCCCAAGGCACCCCAAGTTAATATGCAAGGAAGATCCAAGCAACTAAGCTTGGGGATGCCCCGGAAGGCATCCCCTCTTTTATCTCCAACATTGTCGATAACCTCACTTGGGGCTATGTTTTCATTCGTCACATGATATTGTTTTGCTTGGAGCATCAATTTATTTTTTTTAGAGTTTGCTTGCTGTTATTTATAATAATGTTTTGCATCATTTATTTCAATAAAAGTGGCAATGCTAGCCTTTGCCATGCTTATTTTGCAAGTTTACATGTTGTTGTTTCAAAACAAAAAGTTTATCGCTGTTGCAAAAATTCCCTAGAAAACTCAGAATGTGATAAAATGCTGAAACTTTTTGAAAAAGAAGGTCTGATAAATTTTATAAAGTGTGGTATTTGTGTCAGAATTTTTGGGGTTAGGGAGGTATGATGAATCTTGCATTCTTTACAGACTGTAATGTTTTGGCATATTGTTGTTATGGTTGCATTGTTTGCATATGTTTGCTTGTTTGATGATTCTATTCGATGATAGGACTATTAAATATGCAGATGCATTTAGTATGCAATGTTGAATAATAATTTTAGTGATTTGCTACAGTAGAGAATGATAAGGTTTTGCACTGATTTATACTAACTTATCTCACGAGTTCTTGTTGAGTCTTGTGTGGATGAAGTTTTTGAGACTTGGGGAAACCGTGATATGAGAGGAATTAAGGAGACGCAAAAGCTCAAGCTTGGGGATGCCCAAGGCATACCAAGTTAATATTCCAAGAAGTCTCAAGAATCTATGCATGGGGATGCCCTGGTAGGCATCCCACCTTTCTTCTTCAACAATTATCGGTTAGTATCGGTTGAGCCTAAGTTTTTGCTTCTTCACATGAGTTGTGCTATTCTTAGAATGTCATTTGATTTTCATTTTGCTTGCTGTTTTAATAAAATTATTAGAACTGAAAGTTTTTAAATAAAATAGAGTCCTCAAATAGCAGGCTAGGTAAGCGGCATTCACATCCCGTCAACGAAGCTCTTTTCTATGGATTTGCTCTAGTGCTTCACTTATATCCTATGAGTAAATTGTTGAATGAATTAAATTTCATGAAGTTGAAATTACATGTTCATATCATGCCTAGTAGTGGCTTCACATTGGGTTTAGGAAGTGAAAGCTTTTGAAGCTTGACAATCACAATATTGGTCATACAAGAAATTCCTGAATAATTAGTATAAGGAAGAGAACTTTCACATGCAAATACACTATCTTGGAAATTTTTTGTGATTGTGAGCCCCCATCAAAATATTGATGGGGAACATAGTAATTTCAAAAAATTCCCTACGCACACGCAAGATCATGGTGATGCATTGCAACGAGAGGGGAGAGTGTTATCTACGTACCCTCGTAGACCAAAAGCGGAAGCGTTAGCACAACGCGGTTGATGTAGTCGTACGTCTTCACGATCCGACCGATCAAGTACCGAACGTACGGCACCTCTGAGTTCAGCACACGTTCAGCCCAATGATGTCCCTCGAACTCCGATCCAGCCGAGTGTTGAGGGAGAGTTTCGTCAGCACGACAGCGTGGTGACGATGTTGATGTTCTACCGACGCAGGGCTTTGCCTAAGCACCGCTACAGTATTATCGAGGTGGACTATGGTGGAGGGCGGCACCGCACACGGCTAAGAGATCAAACAGATCAATTGTTGTTGTGTCTAGAGGTGCCCCCTGCCGCCGTATATAAAGGAGCAAGGGGGAAGGGGGCGGCCGACCTAGGAGGGGCGCGCCAAGGGGAGTCCTACTCCCACCGGGAGTAGGACTCCCTCCTTCCTTGTTGGAGTAGGAGAAGGGGGGAAAGAGGGGGAGAGGAGGAAGGAAAAGGGGGCTGCACCCCTTGTCCAATTCGGACCAGAGGGGGGCTGCGCGCCTCCTTCCTTTCGGCCTCTCTCCTCTATTCTCGTATGGCCCAATAAGGCCCATATACTCCCCGGCGAATTCCCGTAACTCTTCGGTACTCCAAAAAAATACTCGAATCACTCGGAACCTTTCTGAAGTCCGAATATAGTCGTCCAATATATCGATCTTTACGTATCGACCATTTCGAGACTCCTCGTCATGTCCCCGATCTCATCCGGGACTCCAAACTTCTTCGGTACATCAAAACACATAAACTCATAATATAACTATCATTGAAACCTTAAGCGTGCGGACCCTACGGGTTCGAGAACTATGTAGACATGACCGAGATATGTCTCCGGTCAATAACCAATAGAGGAACCTGGATGCTCATATTGGCTCCTACATATTCCGGTTAATACAATTCTAGCATGAATAATAAACATTTATCATGAAATAAGGAAATAAATAATAACTTTATTATTGCCTCTAGGGCATATTTCCTTCAGTCTCCCACTTGCACTAGAGTCAATAATCTAGTTCACATCACCATGTGATTTAACACCAATATTCACATCTGTATGTGATTAATACCCATAGTTCACATCGTCATGTGATCAAAACCCAAAGGGTTTACTAGAGTCAATAATCTAGTTCACATTGCTATGTGATTAACACCCAGAGAGTACTAAGGTATGATCATGTTTTTCTCGTGAGAGAAGTTTAGTCAACGGGTCTGTCACATTCAGAGCCGTATGTATTTTGTAAATATTCTATGTCTACAATGCTCTGCACGGAGCTACTCTAGCTAATTGCTCCCACTTTCAATATGTATCCAGGTTGAGATTTAGAGTCATCTGGATCAGTGTAAAAGCTTGCATCGATGTAACTCTTTACGACGAACTCTTTTATCACCTCCATAATCGAGAAACATCTCCTTAATCCTCACTAAGGATATTCTTGACTGCTGCCCAGTGATCTACTCTTAGATCAAAATTGTATTTCTTTGCCAAACTCAGAGCAAGGTATACAATAGGTCTGGTACACAGCATGGCATACTTTTATAGAACCTATGACTGATGCATAGGGAATGACTTTCATTCTCTTTCTATTTTCTGTTGTGGTCGGGATTTGAGTCTTACTCAATTTCATACCTTTGCAACAAAGGCAAGAACTCTTTCTTTGACTGTTCCATTTTGAACTACTTCAAAATCTTGTCAAGGTATGTACTCATTGAAAATCTTATCAAGCGTCTTGATCTATCTCAATAGATCTTGATGCTCAATATGTAAGTAGCTTTACTGAGGTCTTTCTTTTAAAGAACTCCTTTCAAACACTTCTTTATGCTTTCCAGAAAATTTTTACATCATTTCTGATCAATAATATGTCACTCACATATACTTATCAGAAAGGCTGTAGTGCTCCCACTCACTTTATTGTAAATACAGGCTTCACTGCAAGTCTGTATAAAACTATATGCTTTGATCAACTTATCAAAGCGTATATTCCTACCCTGAGATGCTTACACAATTTGTTAGCACCTTTGGGATTGACAAAACCTTCTAGTTTCATCATATACAACTCTTCTAATAAATCCATTAAGGAATGCAGTTTTGACATCCATTTGCCAGATTTCATAAAATGTGGCAATTGCTAACATGATTTGGACAGACTTTAAGCATCGATACGAGTGAGAAAATCTCATTGTATTCAACACCTTGAACTTGTCTAAAAACTTTTTGTGACAAGTCGAGCTTTGTAGATAGTAACACTACTATCAGCGTCTGTCTTCCTCTTGAAGATCCATTTATTTTCTATGGCTTGTCGATCAACGGTCAAGTCCACCAAAGTCCACACTTTGTTCTCATGCATGGATCCCATCTCAGATTTCATGGCCTCAAACCATTTCACGGAATCTGGGCTCATCATCGCTTCCTCATAGTTCGTAGGTTTATCATGGTCCAGTAACATGACTTCTAGAACAGGATTACCGTACCACTCTGGTGCGGACCGTACTCTGGAAGACCTACGAGGTTCTGTAGTAACATGATCTGAAGTTTCATGATCATCATCATTAGCTTCCTCACTAATTGGTGTAGGTATCACTGGAACTGATTTCAGTGATAAACTATTTTCCAATTCAGGAGAAGGTACTATTACCTTATCAAGTTCTACTTTTCTCCCACTCACTTCTTTCGAGAGAAACTCCTTCTCTAGAAAGGATCCATCTTAGCAACGAATATCTTGCCTTCGGATCTATGATAGAAGGTGTACCCAACAGTTTCCTTTGGGTATTCTATGAAGACGCACTTCTCCGATTTAGGTTTGAGCTTATCAGGTTGAAACTCTTTCACATAAGCATCGCAGCCCCAAACTTTAAGAAACGGCAACTTTGGTTTCTTGCCAAACCATAGTTCATAAGGCGTCGTCTCAACGGATTTCGATGGTGCCCTATTTAAAGTGAATGCAGCTATCTCTAATGCATACCCCAAAACGATAGTGGTAAATCGGTAAGATACATCATAGATCGCACCATATCCAATAAACTACGGTTACGACGTTCGAACACACCATAATGTTGTGGTGTTCCAGGTGGCGTGAACTGTGAAACTATTCCACATTGTTTTATATGAAGGCCAAACTCGTAACTCAAATATTCTCCTCCACGATCAGATCGTAGAAACTTGATTTTCTTGTTACGATGATTCTCCACTTGACACTGAAATTCTTTGAACTTTTCAAATGTTTCAGACTTGTGTTCCATTAAGTAGATATACTCATATCTGCTCAAATCATCTTGTGAAGGTCAGAAAATAACGATACTCGCCACGAGCATCAACACTCATTGGATCGCATACATCGGTATGTATTATTTCCAACAAGTCAGTAGCTCATTCCATTGTTCCGAAGAACGGAGTTTTAGTCATCTTGCCCATAAGGCACGGTTTGCAAGCATCAAATGATTCATAACCAAGTGATTCCAAAAATCCATCTTTATGGAGTTTCTTCATGCGCTTTACACCGATATGACCCAAACGGCAGTGCCACAAATAAGTTGCACTATCATTATCAACTCTGCATCTTTTGGCTTCAACATTATGAATATGTGTATCATCATGATCAAGATTCAATAAACCATCAACATTGGGTGTATGACCATAGAAGGTTATATTCATGTAAACAGAATAACAATTTATTCTCTATCTTCGATGAATAATCGTATCACAAATAAACATGATCTAATCATATTTATGCTCAACGCAAACACCAAATAACATTTATTTAGGTTCAACACTAATCTCGAAAATATAGGGAGTGTACGATGATGATCATATCAATCTTGGAACCACTTCCAACACACATCGTTACTTCACCCTCAACTAGTCTCTATTTATTCTGTAACTCCTGTTTCGAGTTACTAATCTTAGCAACCGAACAAGTATCAAATACTCAGGGGCTACTATAAACACTAGTAAGGTACACATCAATAACCTGTATATCAAATATACCCTTGTTCACTTTGCCATCCTTCTTATCCACCAAATATTCAGGGCATTTCCGCTTCCAGTGACCATTTCCTTTGCAGTAGAAGCACTTAGTTTCAGGATTTGGTCCAGCTTTGGGCTTCTTTACAGGAGTGACAACTTGCTTGCCATTCTACTTGAAGTTCCCTTTCTTTTCCTTTGCCTTTTTCTTGAAACTAGTGGTATTATTAATCATCAACACTTGATGCTCTTTCTTGATTTCTACCTTCGTCGATTTCAGCATCACGAAGAGCTCAGGAATCGTTTTCGTCATCCCTTGCATTATAGTTCATCACGAAGTTCCACTAACTTGGTAATGGTGACTAGAGAACTCTGTCAATCACTATCTTATCTAGAAGATTAACTCCCACTTGATTCAAGCGTTTGTAGTACTCAGACAATCTAAGCACTTGCTCACTAATTGAGCAATTCTCCTCCATCTTTTAGGCGAAGTATTTGTCAGAGGTCTCATACCTCTTGACACGGGCATCAGTCTGAAATACCAAGTTCATCTCATGGAACATCTCATATGTTCTGTGACGTTTCAAAAACGTTTTTGTAGTCCCGGTTCTAAGCCATAAAGCATGGTGCACAAAAGTATCAAGTAGTCATCATATTGAGCTAGCCAAACGTTCATAACGTCTGTATTTGCTCCTACAATAGGTTTGTCACCTAGCAGTGCATTAAGGACATAATTCTTCTATGCGGCAATGAGGATAAACCTCAGATCACAGACCAAGTCCGCATCATTGCTACTAACATTTTTCAACATAGTTTTTCTCTAGGAACATATCAAAATTAACATATGAAAGCAACAACGCGAGCTATTGATCTACAACATAATTTGTAAAATACTACCAGGACTAAGTTGATGATAAATTTAAGTTCAATTAATCATATTACTTAAGAACTCCCACTTAGATAGACATCTCTCTAATCATCTAAGTGATCACGTGATCCAAATCAACTAAACCATAACCGATCATCACATGAAATGGAGTAGTTTTCAATGGTGAACATCACTATGTTGATCATATCTACTATATGATTCACGCTCGACCTTTCGGTCTCAGTGTTCCGAGGCCATATCTGCATATGCTAGGCTTGTCAAGTTTAACCTGAGTATTCTACGTGTGCAAAACTGGCTTGCACCCATTGTAGATGGACGTAGAGCTTATCACACCCGATCATCACGTGGTGTCTGGGCACGACGAACTTTGGCAACGGTGCATACTCAGGGAGAACACTTCTATCTTGAAATTTAGTGAGAGATCATCCTATAATGCTACCGTCAATCAAAGCAAGATAAGATGCATAAAAGATAAACATCACATGCAATCAATATAAGTGATATGATATGGCCATCATCATCTTGTGCTTGTGATCTCCATCTCCGAAGCACCTCCATGATCACCATCGTCACCGGCGCGACACCTTGATCTCCATCGTAGCATCGTTGTCGTTTACGCCGTCTATTGCTTCTACGACTATCGCTACCACTTAGTGATAAAGTAAAGCAATTACTGGGCATTTGCATTTCATACAATAAAGCGACAACCATATGGCTCCTGCCAGTTGCCGATAACTTCGGTTACAAAACATGATCATCTCATACAATAAAATATAGCATCACGTCTTGACCATATCACATCACAACATGCCCTGCAAAAACAAGTTAGACGTCCTCTACTTTGTTGTTGCAAGTTTTACGTGGCTGCTACGGGCTTAGCAAGAACCGTTCTTATCTACGCATCAAAACCACAACGATAGTTTGTCAAATTGGTGCTGTTTTAACCTTCGCAAGGACCGGTCGTAGCCACACTCGGTTCAACTAAAGTTGGAGAAAGTGACACCCGCCAGCCACCTGTGTGCAAAGCACGTCGGTAGAACCAGTCTCGCGTAAGCGTACGCATAATGTCGGTCCGGGCCGTTTCATCTGACAATACTGCTGAAACAATGTATGACATGCTGGTAAGCAGTATGACTTATATCGCCCACAACTCACTTGTGTTCTAATCGTGCATATAACATCAACGCATAAAACCAGGCTCGGATACCACTGATGGGAACCGTAGTAATTTCAAAAAAATTCCTACGCACACGCAAGATCATGGTGATGCATAGCAACGAGAGGGGAGAGTGTTATCTACGTACCCTCGTAGACCAAAAGCGGAAGCGTTAGCACAACGGGGTTGATGTAGTCGTACATCTTCACGATCCGACCAATCAAGTACCGATTGTACGACACCTCCGAGTTTAGCACATGTTCAGCCCAATGACGTCCCTCGAACTCCGATCCAGCCGAGTGTTGAGGAAGAGTTTCGTCAGCAAAACGGCGTGGTGACGATGTTGATGTTCTACCGACGCAGGGCTTCGCCTAAGCACCACTACAGTATTATCGACGTGGACTATGGTGGAGGGGGGCACCGCACACGACTAAGAGATCAAACAGATCAATTGTTGTTGTGCCTAGAGGTGCCCCCCTGCCCCCGTATATAAAGGAGCAAGGGAGGAGGGGACGGCCGGCCTAGGAGGGGCGCGCCAAGGGGAGTCCTACTCCCACCGGGAGTAGGACTCCCTCCTTCCTTGTTGGAGTAAGAGAAGGGGGGAAAGAGGGGGAGAGGAGGAAGGAAAAGGGGGCTGCACCCCTTGTCCAATTCGGACAAGAGGGGGGCTGCGCGCCTCCTTCCTTTCGGCCTCTCTCCTCCATTCCCGTATGGCCCAATAAGGCCCATATACTCCCCGGCAAATTCCCGTAACTCTCCGGTACTCCAAAAAATACCCGAATCACTCAGAACCTTTCCGAAGTCCGAATATAGTCGTCCAATATATCGATCTTTACATCTCGACCATTTCGAGAGTCCTCGTCATGTCCCCGATCTCATCCGGGACTCCGAACTCCTTCGGTACATCAAAACACATAAACTCATAATATAACTGTCATCAAAACCTTAAGCGTGCGGACCCTACGGGTTCAAGAACTATGTAGACATGATCGAGACATGTCTCCGGTCAATAACCAATAGCGGAACCTGGATGCTCATATTGGCTCCTACATATTCTACGAAGATCTTTATCGGTCAAACCGCATAACAACATACGTTGTTTCTTTTGTCATCGGTATGTTACTTGCCCGAGATTCGATCGTCGGTATCTCAATACCTAGTTCAATCTCGTTACCGGCAAGTCTATTTACTCGTTCCATAATACATCATCCCGCAACTAACTCATTAGTTGCAATGCTTGCAAGGCTTAAGTGATGTGCACTACCGAGAGGGCCCAGAGATACCTCTCCGACAATCGGAGTGACAAATCCTAATCTCGAAATACACCAACCCAACAAGTACCTTTGGAGACACCTGTAGAGCACATTTATAATCACCCAGTTACGTTGTGACGTTTGGTAGCACACAAAGTGTTCCTCCGATAAACGGGAGTTGCATAATCTCATAGTCATAGGAACATGTATAAGTCATGAAGAAAGCAATAGCAACATACTAAACGATCAAGTGCTAAGCTAACGGAATGGGTCAAGTAAATCACATCATTCTACTAATGATGTGATCCCGTTAATCATATGACAACTCTTTGTCCATGGCTAGGAAACATAACCATCTTTGATTAATGAGCTAGTCAAGTAGAGGCATACTAGTGACACTATGTTTGTCTATATATTCACACATGTATTATGTTTTCAGTTAATACAATTCTAGCATGAATAATAAACATTTATCATGAAATAAGGAAATAAATAATAACTTTATTATTGCCTCTAGGGCATATTTCCTTTAAATATTATATGCCAAAATTGTTGACGCTGGACAAGTAAGACAACGCAATGATTTATGTTTGTTCATATTCACATAGAAGTTATATTGGCATAGATCCTTCAACATGTGGTGCATGCCCCCTATCTTTGCTAGCCAAAAATTCTGCACCAAGTAGAGATACTACTTGTGCATCCAAAAACCCTTAAACCCAAATCTTGTTTTTAGAGTCCACCATACCTACCTATGGATTGAGCAAGATCCTTCAAGTAAGTTGTCATCGGTGCAATAAGGCAACAAAAATTGCTTCTAAAAGTGTTAGATCATTTAGTGTAAGAGAAAATTGAGCATCGTACGAACTTGTGATGGCAAAGAATAAAAGTGACAGACTGCATAATAAAGGTTGCTATCATAAGGGGCAATATAATGTGACGTTCTTTTTCGCTAAGGGGTTGAGCATACAAACAAATAAGCGCATAGCAACCTCTGCTTCCCTTTGCGAAGGCCTATCTTTACTTTTATGCAAAGAGTAAAAGTCTTTTTCTCTCTATTCCTTTTTATTTTTCTCCTTTGGCAAGCATCATGCGGTGAGGAAAGATCTAGGCACATATGTCTAGTTGAATATGAGTAGCATGAGTTATTATTATTGACATCACCCGAAGGTGAATACATTGGGAGGCGAAATGATAAGCCCCAATCTTTCTATGTGTCCGGTTGAAACGTTTTGTTCATGTGTATGCGGTGAGTGTTAGCAATCATAGAAGACTATATGATGGTTGAGTATGTGGAGCACTTACTTAGACTCTGTTGAATAAGTTGAATTGCAATTGCTTGGTGACTGAGAACATAGGTTGTTGAGTTTCAAGAGAATTCATTGTTTGAACCGTAACATGTGAATTGGTTGCTACTATAACATGAGAAGTTTTATAAGAAAGAATTGTTGTTATGATGCTAGGAAAAGTGATTGAAATTATCATTGATCAAACTTATGCACTTTTCTAGCATTCACACTTCATAAATTATTTCTTTTATCATTTACCTACTCGAGGACAAGTAGGAATTAAGCTTGGGGATGCTGATACGTCTCCAACATATCTAAAATTTATGAAGTATTCATGTCATTATGTTATCATTCTTGGATGTTTTACAATCATTTTATAACAACTTTACATCATTTTTTGGGACTAACCTATTGACCCAGTGCCCAGTGACAGTTGCTGTTTTTTGCTTGTTTTTTACATCGCGGGAATCAATATCAAATAGAGTCCAAACGCAACGAAACTCCTGGAGGATTTTTTTGGGCTAGAAGAAAGCCAGTGGGCCAAGGAAGCACCTGGGGGGCTGCTCGAGGGGAGCAGCACCCACCAGGGTGTGCCAGGAGGCCCAGGTGCGCCCTGGTGGGTGCTGCCCACCTCGGGTGCCCCCTGAACCGCCTCTTCGCCCTATAAATTTCCAAATATTCCAAAACCCTTCGAGGTAGCCCTAGATTAGAAGTTCCGCCACCGCAAGGCCTCTTTATCCACGAGATCCAATCTAGACCCCGTTCCGGCACCCTGCCGGAGGGGGGAATCATCACCGGTGGCCATCTTCATCATCCCGACGGCCACCACCATGACGAGGGAGTAGTCCACACTCAAGGCTGAGGGTTTGTACCAGTAGCTATGTGTTTAATCTCTCTCTCTCTCTCTCTCTCTCGTGATCCTGAGATGTCACGATCTTGATGTATCGCGGTCTTTGTTAATATAGTCGGATCATATGGTGTTTTCCCCTCTCTATCTTGTTGTGATGAATTGAGTTTTTCCCTTTGAGGTTTCGTTGTTATCGGATTGAATATTTTTATGGATTTGAGAACACTTGATGCATGTCTTGCAATTGAATACTCGTGGTGACAATGGCGTATCATATTGATTCATTTGATATATGTTTTGGCACTCAACTCGCGGATTTTCGAGGTGACATTGGGGTAATTTATGCATAGGGGTTGATGCACGTTCTTGTCTTTGTTTCTCTGGTAGAAATCTTAGGGAACTCTTTGAAGTTCTTTATGTTGGATTGAGTATTATGAATATGAATTTTCTTTGGTGTTATTTTAGTACGTACTCTATGATAGATCGAACGGAAAGAATAGCTTTGTGTTATTTTAGTACGAACTCTTGAATAGATCGAATGGAAAGAATAGCTTTGAGGTGGTTTTGTACCCTACAAACAATTTATTCTTATGTTCTCCGCTAGATAGGAACTTTGGAGTGATTCTTCATCACATGTTGAGGGATGGTTATATGATCCAACTATGTTAGCATTGTTGAGAGATTGCACTAGTGAAAGTATGCACCGTAGGCCTCATTTTACATCATTGCAATACCGTTTTTGTGCCCGTTTACTATTTGCTACCATGCTGTTTTTATTTATTCAGATTTTTAAAATACATTTTACCATCCATATTACACTTTTATCACCATCTCTTCGCCGAACTAGTGCACCTATACAATTTGCCATTGTATTGGGTGTGTTGGCGACACAGGAGATTACTTGTATTTGATTGCAGGGTTGCTTGAGAGAGACTATCTTCATCCTACACCTCCCATGGATTGATAAACCTTAGGTCATCCACTTGAGGGAAAATTGCTACTGTCCTACAAAACTCTGCGCTTGGAGGCCCAACACGTGTCTACAAGAATAAAGTTGCATAGTAGACATCATTCATCTTCTGGACGAATATCAAAGGTGATAAGCATATCAGGCTCAAATGCATATGCCTTGCATAGTGCGCCCCAATTTTTGCATTCAAAATGGAACACTACAAGAAATATGTCAACTTGTGAACTTGACTATTGGTCACTGAATGGTCATTGTTTTTCATTTGTGACCTTTTTGTTACCAAAAACAGAAGGTCAAAAGCTGGCGGTGTAAACTAAAATTAACGACCTCTTCGGGATAAGGTCGTAGACGTTTACGACCAAAATAAAAGGTCGTTGAACCAATGACCTTTTGTTTTGGTCGCTGGTTGTCTGCCCAGGCCACGTCGGACCCGATGTGGCAAAATTGCGACCAATTGAAAAGGTCACTGGTAAGATTCAGCCCGGTCTGATTCGGTGTTATACATGGGCCGAGCCCAACAATTCAGCCTATTTGTGTTATTTTCATGGTCAACTAAATGGGCCAAGCCAAATTTTATGGCCTTTTTCTTTTCTGGGCCCTTTCCTTTTTCTAGTAAATTTCTTTTTTTGTTGGCCTTTTCATTTTGTTTTTGCTAGCCTTTTCATTTTGTTTTTTATAATTTTTGGCAGAATTATTATTATTTTCGCTAGTTTAAATAAAATAAATAATTCCACAACAACATCATCAGTTAGGTTGTAGCCTTTTTAGGTGTAGTACAACTTTAAGCATAGAAAATTGGAAAACAGATATTTAACCAATATATGTTGTTGAGAAATTTTCATAATTTTGCTGTCAAAGCAGGATGTACACAGGAATACAAGTTTGTTGTCAAAGCAGCATTTCAAATGTACATCTTCACATGATCCTAGCAACAAAAAAACATCATACTTAATTTTTTTACAATATGCCATATGGCTCAGATCACATAACACATGACATCCAGGTTCAAATGATCCCAGCAACGAAAAAACATCACCAGCATAGTATACTACCTGCACATTCAAAGAGAACAAACTATATGTCAAAAGAGAACTGAGGAGAAAATATCCACTAAAAGAAAGCAGATAGTATACTCAGTAATTACTATAGATTTGCTCACTGGATACACACACACACACACACTTTGCATATACTTTTGAAAGTAACTGCAGATTCAAGTAAACTGCAGAGTTATATCAAGACTAAGATAGAAGGAGAACGAGTGAGGCAATGCAGCAGGGAGAAACAGTGAAGATAGTTCTTGAATTTCAGTGAAGATAGTTCACCTTCTATGTGTACAGTACATATGACACCAGCAGGTTAGAAGATAATACACCAAATGTGCATGAAAGACAATACAGTAAACACCATCTTGTTTATAGTAAGTAGCATGTCTCTAGCACATCATCTCATTTAAAGAATGCATTCAGGCAAGAAATGGACAGTTGGTCTAATTTTCTCACACTTGGCATTTTCATAGTTAACACCATCATGTACAACAGCAAGCTGTTCTAGGCTGGCCAATTGACTGATACTACTGGATTAGCAAAGCAAACTACTACCAAAACAAGAACTAGACATGGCAAGCAAAGTACCAGCATTTTACTCATAGCAAAGAAAACTACTACCAAAACAAGAATCCACAAGCAAACCCATCTCGCAGCAGCACCAGTTTGAACGAACAGACAAAGGCAGATGGGGGGGAGCGGAAACAAGACGCTTACTAGGAGAACTGTTTGATAGAGCCCTTTTCCCAGTGCTTGCATGGAGCTGGAGCATCACACACATAATAGTAGCACTGCATATGAAAAAGAGAGCAGCAACGGGGCCGCATTACAAACGCTCTGTTGTCAACTCTGCTATTGTAATCATATTACAAACAGGATCATATTACAAACGCTATGTTGTTAACAGGATCATAAGCATGTGTCTGAGTAAAATCAAAGAGGATAAGAAGATATGTTTAGTTACAGTCTTACAATTGATGCTTTGTAACTACAAATAACTAAAAATGAGTACAGTAGATGTACAGAATTTGTAGGCTCCATTCGTAACTACAGTACTCCTTTCATTTGTTCAAAAATTTCAGTAGATGTCACAGTAGCATGATAAAAATTTCAGTTGAAACTAAAGATGCAGTACACTAAATTACTCAAGCCTTGCTAAACAGCAAATCTTACAATAAACAACAGGATACCAGGATCTATGTTAGTAAGTGTATGTAGCTCAAGGCAATAGTAATGTCAACTTAACATTAATACATCTTGTTCAAAAAATGAAAATCAGCTCCTCGAATAGATAGTGTAGTGCCGTCCACCAATGGTAGACAAATAAATAGATAATGTGGACTACACTGCTGCAATCAGGCATAATTATGTTGAAGCGAGAGAACAAATCATGCTGGAGGAGAGGAAGCATATGATTGATGTATGGAATGCAACAAATAAACCCTCTGGTATATATGTAAACATGAATTTTTCTCTGCTCAAGCAAGCAACATCAAACAACATCACATTGCACACACACACATTGAGACTGAACCAAATCAAATTGCATGATATATAGCAACAATCAACATCACCAAGTTGTGTCCAACATGAAAGATGAGATGTGCGGTGCAGGGCAAGGGGTAGAGTAGAAAGATGGGGTGGGGTGGAGCTCACCATGTCCGTTTGTCCGGTCCGTCCACCTGCAGCAGCAGCAGCAGCCATGAGGGCTTCCTTGTCCACCTGCAGCAGCAGCAGCAGCTTGTACAGATCAAAGCAAGCTGCACCCAAAGCAAACACAAGAGGAATCAGAGGGAGGCAGGGGAGATGAAGACAAGATGCAACAACTAAATCAGACAAGGACCAAACTAATAAGTTGTATCAGTGTAACATGGCATTCCCAAACTGAATATATTTCCAAAACAGAGAATAACATCAGCAAGAAAAAAACATGGCATCCCCAGAATGAATATATTTCCAAAACAGAAAATAACAACCTCAAAGTGGTACAAATATAATTGTGCACAATTCAAGTCTTCAACCAAATTTAGATTTTAATTGATCAAAGTTGTGTCAAATGATCATATCTAGGTTTAACTACTAGGCATGCAAGTGTTGTTTCCAATTGATTCCAATTCCGTAACACACTTGCTTGTGTGAGAAATTTTGAATGTAAAAGCTGATGCATCCATGCAAGTAGCATATAGACTGACGCAACTTATAGTTCAAGGTCGAGCTAACTTTTCTTCTAAGCATGCTGCTACAGCTACACCACCTACAAATTTGTGCAATGCACAGTATTTCATAGTACAAATATAACTTCTAGTGGGCCAATGGATACTTGCTGGTCTTGGAAGTAAAATGAACTTCGCAGCAAAATAAAAGCCCCACAAAGGAAAGATAGATGCTCCTCTGGATTTATTTGTCCTATCATGTGCAACATCTAACTCAATTGGTAATAAACATTGAGTGTACCCTTAAAGTGCATCATATGTACAACACCATAACATTCACTCAAAATACAGTAACTTATACCCCCAAAGTGACAGAGCAATAAGACCATGCACAGCATGCAATTGCTATTTTCTGTTTTGCAAATTTATTCGCATAAATAAATCTCGTGGCATCTTTAGCAAATCTAACTGAAGCTCCATGGAAGCTAAGCAGGCAACCTGATAAACAAAATCTTCTAGTAGTTTGCACCTTGCATCACACACAGAATACATCAGCAATCTGATAAAAATAACACTAGTAAAAGAAAAGCAGGATCACAATTACCTGTGCTGCCATAGTGTGCGACCGCGTGGGGAAGAGCTTGGTGATGCAGGCAGTATTGACCCCATGCTCCGAGAGCCGAATCATGGCCCTAAGCCCCACGCCTCCAGATCCAACCACGACTGCATTGTAGGTGTGATCCACCACCGTGTAGGACTGCAATTACAGGCACCATACGCTCCAATCAGAACGATACGTGTTAAAATTTCCATCGCAATCTCATCACACACGAATTGCAGAATCGAAAAAAGCAAATCAAGCAGCGGTGGAAGAGTGAAGGAAGAAAAAAAGCAAATCATCGCAATCTCATCACACACAATTACAGGCATTATGTCACCATAAGAGCGAAGGAAGAAAAAAAAGGCGGTCAAGGCCTTGGATGCGACGAATAGGTGCAGGAGAGGAGGCGAGGGGAAACCGAGGTGGTGGAGAAGCGCCTGGATGTGGCGGCGGTGGCGGTGGGCTTTGCCTCCCGGAGGCCCCGCGACATGCGGCCGCGCCACATCTCGCAGATCGGGGCGGCCCCTAGCACACGCGCGCATGTAGGGTTCGGCTGTGGAGTGCAGGTGGGATTGGAGAGGAGGGGATCTCCATCCAAGAAGGGGAAGGGAGGGGAGGGGAGTGGAGGTGGCGCCAGCAGTGGAGTGGATGCAGTCGCCAGTGGCTGGTTCGTGGGGATCCAGATCATGGGGAGAGGAGGGTTGGTTGGGACGGCACCATTCGTGGGGGACGGCGGCGGCGCGTCGGTAACAAGGTGAGGGTGTGTGGTGGGCTGGTTGGTTCGGTTGGGTGGTGAGGGAAGGGGAGGGGCGAGAGGAGCAGGGCGTGGGGGAGGCCATGAACAACGGCGAGCTCCGCCGGAGGGAGGTGACGGCGGCGGCGATGGATCTGGAAGGAAGGAGGCGAGCTCTCTCTCCATCGGGCGAGATAGCGAGGAGACGGGGGATCTGGAATGGGATCGATGGATGGATGTGGAAACTGGAAAGAAAGGAGGTGGGGTGGATGCAAAATGACCATCTAGGGTTTCGGGGTTGGTGTGGAACGGTTGAAGACGGCCGTTGGATCCGCGAGCATTCGATGGTGTTTGATGCACGATCCGTGTGATATGTCCACGGACCAATCAGAATGCAATACGACGTTATGACCATCTAAATTGGTCGTAGTTGACTAAAAATAATTTTTGAGTGTCCAAAATGAGTTTTTGTTGTGAAGGACCTACCATAATTTGTTGTAAAATTGGACCAAATCAATTTTCTAAAATACTAGGTCATATTTGATGCATAATAGACCACATGGTTGGGTGTCAAAAGCTTTTATCCACCTCTCGTAAAAAAGACAAATTTCTGCCGATTCAGCAGGAAGCGGGTCAAATTTGAACTGCGGCTGCCTCATAGTTTGCTATTTATTTTTCCCAAAAATCATTTCTAGGTACAAAAGTATCAATTTAATTAGATAAACACCAAAAGTTTTCCAAGAGTCAACCACTAGCTAGGAACGGTCATGCCCGCCGTTTTGACCGCATTTTGAAACGGGCATGAAAAAATCAAAAAAATCAAAAAAATCAAAAAAAAAAACCTTCGCGTTGTGTCATTATATGTGGCCAAGTTACCAGGGAAAATAATAAACTTGTAATACGATAATTCTTTTCAAAAAGTGTTCTCATAAACGAGCTATCATGTGTGGAGATCGATGGCATTCAAGCCAAATGATCAATCTTATGGCCACATTCATGACATAGCTTGTTAAAATGATCTCATATAGTGCACAAGGGTACATATTGGAATGGCAAACAACGTTGCCTAAGGAAGTTTTCATTTTCTTTGAACGAAAAAATCATTTTCCATTTTTTGAGAGCCCAAAATGAGGTTTTTTTGTGAAGGACCTACCATATATTTGTTGCAAAATTGGACCAAATCAATTTTATAAAATATTAGGCCATATTTAATGCACAAATGACCAAATGGTTGGGTGTCAAAAGATTTGATCAACCTCTGGTGAAAAAGACAAACTTTTCTCGATTCAGCGGGAAGCGGGTCAAATTTGAACTACAGTTGCCTCATAGTTAGCTCTTTATTTTTTCCAAAAAAATCATTTCTAGGTACATAAGTATCTATTTAATCAGAGAAACACCAAAATTTTTCCAAGATTCAACCACTAGCTAGGAACGGTCAAGCCCGTCGTTTTGACCGCATTTTGAAACGGGCATAAAAATTTCAAAAAATCAAAAAAATGGAAAACCTTCGCATTGTGTCACTATATGTGACCAAGTTTCCAGGAAAAATAATAAACTTGTAATACAGCAATTATTTTAAAAAGTGTTCTCAGAAATGAGCTATCATGCATGAAGATTCATGGCTTTCAAGCCAAATGATCAATCTTATGGCCACATTCATGACATAGTTTGTTCAAATGATCTCATATTGTGCACAAGGGTGCATCTTGGAATTCCAAACAATGTTGCCTGAGGGATTTTTCATTTTCTTTTCACAGAAAATACATTTTCCATTTTCTGAGTGCCCTAAATGAGTTTTTATGTGAAGGACTACCATATATTTGTTGCAAAATTGGACCTAACCAATTTTATAAAATACTAGGCCATATTTAATGCACAATTGACAAAATGGTTGGGTGTCAAAAGTTTTGATCCACCTCTGGTGAAAAAGACAAATTCCCGTCGATTCAACAGGAAGCGGGTCAAATTTGAACTGCAGCTGCCTCATAGTTTGCTCTTTATTTTTTCCAAAAATCATTTCTAGGTACATAAGTATCTATTTAACCAGAAATACATGGTTTCATGGCGAGACATCGAGGTTTCGACGGTGGACGAGGGCCCCAACTCTAGAGCGCGTAAGCTCGCATGCCCGCCGCGTGGTCACACATGACTGTGGCGTTGCCATGCGTTCTAGGCGGCCTAGGCATGTCTAGTGGGTTGGGCACTCCCCAGGTAGGTGCTAGGAAGAAAATTACAACATAAGATTCTCATGAGGAGACCGAACTATGCTCAAAGATGAATTAGCAGCCAAGTGTTTGATTAGCGGTACGGGAAATGCACATGGCCAATGGGCGTGAGTTTTGGCTGAGGATGATCATCTACTAAGAAGAATGTCTTCACAAATTTTCAGCTCAAAGGGAGGATCCTAGGTGATACTTCCTTCACAATGCTTCTAGGTGGACAAAAACTTTGGAAATTCACCAAGGAAGATTTACTGGGCAAATGGAGCTTAATTTTGTCATGAGGCAAGTATTTGGATAGGAAATGGTCCCCAAAAATTTTGAGGGCAATCAAGAATATATAAATAACACTTCCTTCACAAAGTGTTTTTCTGAACAGAATAGGAAAATGAATATTGTTGAATTATTTTTAAACTAGGCAAGAAAGGTTTTTTACATATTTGACAAAGATATGACCCAAATAATTTATGATACTTTTTTGGGAATTTTGGGAATGACAGAAATACAGGTTGCTTCACAACCTAGGGCAAAAACTAACACATGGACATGACACATAGGCAAAACTGATGAGGTGGCGCCTAGTCATAGCAACCCACCACAATTTACAAGGTTATGGCCATCTATATTGGTCATGATCAGCTAGAAATAAGGCAGCGGACCAGTGCTATATGCTTTGTGACCATTTCGTGTAAGGAAATTATGACCTTTCTTACCAAAATGGTCGTTATAGTTTAGGGTTTGGAGCCCCCCGAACAGCTTTTGACCAATTGGTCTCAAATGGTCATAGATCTATGACCAATTCTTCCAGGGTCTCTGACAGAAGGTCACTAGTTGACATATTTCTTGTAGTGGAAGTAGTTCTCTGTATTGTATAATTTTACGGCAAAAGTATAACCATGCTCGGTCCTCAAGTGAACTCCCTTTACCTCCATACTTTCCATAGTACTGAAACCATGCTATCCAAGACATACATTCTTGCATGGCAGGGGATACGCTAGTATAATTGTAAAAAATTAAAATTATAAGTTGAAGCAAAAGAAGCAGAAGCCATGCTTAATTACGAAAAAAGACTTGTTGTTGTGTCGAAGGTCTCATCCAGCTTGAAGCTGAAGCGCCTACCACCAACTAGGTGAGGCATGTCACACAGGCCACGCTCGTCTTCGCAGTATTCGCACATACCAAATTCCCTTTCGTCGTCACACATTTCCTATAAATAAAAAAATATAAACAAAATATATTGACCACTTACTATAAATAAACCAGTTCTATTAAGCACTTTACACACAGATCACTATTACTCAATATGCAACGGGTTGACTTTAGGTCTGTCGAGTCTTCCTTCCTAAACTCTCATCTCACGTATATGGTGGGCAGTCCCTCTCTGATATTGCGACCGTCGGTAATGGTCGCTACTCCTCCTTTCCCTAGTGCACTACAAATATCTAGCACAAGGAAAAGAAGAAGAAGCGACCCCCACGACAACAGTCGACATTCTTCTTCTCTCATATATGGTGGACACTCCGTCACCGATTTTTCGACCGTCGATGATGGTCGCTACTCCTTCTTCCCCTAGTGCATAACAAAGGTCTAGCACAAAGAGAAGAAGGAGAAGCGACCCCCATGACAACAGCCAGCATTCTTCTTCTCTCATATATGGTGGAGACTCTCCCTCACTGATTTTTTTGACTGTCATGTATGGAGCCCCGACAGACTTAAAGTCAACTCGAAATGTCATTTAATTATCTTTCTAGCAAATCCGGGGCACTCGATATTTCCTACATATTCTAGCACAAGTCATGCTTAAATTCATGGAAAAAACAGGCATGACCTTTGCTAAAATAGGACATATCGAGCGCCTGAAATTTTTCGGAATGGAAATGAATCAACACTCTGGCAAAACATGGGCCACTCGGAAATGAATCAACACTCCGGCAAAACATAGGCCACTCGAAAATGAATCAACACTTCACACATGAGCATAAACTTGTGCTCATTGCATTTCAATATATGTTATAACCCGAACATTTCATTTGTTCAAGAAGCATAACTAAATACCCTAGTTCTACTCTATTCAACACCGAGCAATGGAGAAGGAGGAGGTGGACTTTCAGCTCACCGACTCGGAGTGGAGAAGGAGACCCGACTCTACAAAGCATGCATATTCCACCGAGTAAAATTTTAATTAGATCATAAAATCTCATATAACATTCTTTGATGACAAGTGATAATGACATAAATTCAGCTGGTTCTATTAATTCGACTAGTTCAACTAAGCACTTACTAAAAATAAACTAGTTCTATTAACTTTCTTACTAAAAATAAAATAGTTCTATAGTAAAATTTTAATTAGATCATCAAATCCCATATACCTAAATTTTCTTACTAAAAATAAACTAGTTCTATTAATTCTGTTGGAAATATGCCCTTGAGGCAATAATAAATAAGTTATTATTATATTTCTTTGTTCATGATAATCGTTTATTATCCATGCTATAATTGTATTGATAGGAAACTCAGATACATGTGTGGATACATAGACAACACCATGTCCCTAGTAAGCCTCTAGTTGACTAGCTCGTTGATCAATAGATGGTTACGGTTTCCTGACCATGGACATTGGATGTCATTGATAATGGGATCACATCATTAGGAGAATGATGTGATGGACAAGACCCAATCCTAAGCCTAGCACAAAGATCGTGTAGTTCGTATGCAAAAGCTTTGCTAATGTCAAGTATCTTTTCCTTAGACCATGAGATTGTGCAACTCCCGGATACCATAGGAATGCTTTGGGTGTACCAAACGTCACAACATAACTGGGTGGCTATAAAGGTGCACTACAGGTATCTCCGAAAGTGTCTGTTGGGTTGGCACGAATCGAGACTGGGATTTGTCACTCCGTGTAAACGGAGAGGTATCTCTGGGCCCACTCGGTAGGACATCATCATAATGTGCACAATGTGACCAAGGGGTTGATCACGGGATGATGTGTTACGGAACGAGTAAAGAGACTTGCCGATAACGAGATTGAATAAGGTATCGGTATACCGACGATCGAATCTCAGGCAAGTATAATACCGCTAGACAAAGGGAATTGTATACGGGATCAATTGAGTCCTTGACATCGTGGTTCATCCAATGAGATCATTGTGGAACATGTGGGAGCCAACATGGGTATCCAGATCCCGCTGTTGGTTATTGACCGGAGAACGTCTCGGTCATGTCTACATGTCTCCCGAACCCGTAGGGTCTACACACTTAAGGTTCGATGACGCTAGGGTTATAAAGGAAGTTTGTATGTGGTTACCGAATGTTGTTCTGAGTCCTGGATGAGATCCCGGACGTCACGAGGAGTTCCGGAATGGTCCGGAGGTAAAGATTTATATATGGAAAGTTGTTGTTTGGGTTCCGGAAAAAGTTCGGGTTTTTTCGGTATTGTACCGGGAAGCTTCCAGAAGGTTCCGGAGGATTCCGGAGGGGTCCGGAGGTCCAGAAATTGTTCCACCACATCCAATACAGTAGCATGGGCTGTAGGGGGGCGCCCTAGCCTTAATGGGCCATGGGGCACCAGCCCCCCCAAGGCCCATGCGCATGGGAGGGGGAAAACCCTAAAGGGGGAGGCCTCCACTTGACTTGGGAGGCACTCCTCCCCCCTTGGCCGCCGCCCCCAACCCTAGATGGGATCTAGGGGGGCCGGCACCCTCTTCCCCCCACCTATAAATAGTGGAGGGGTGGGAGGGCAGCTGCACCACATGTTCTGGCGCAGCCCTCCCCCTCTCCCAAGTACTCCTCCTCTCCCGCGGTGCTTGGCGAAGCCCTGCAGGATTGCCACGCTCCTCCATCACCACCACGCCGTTGTGCTACTGCTGGATGGAGTCTTCCTCAACCTCTCCCTCTCTCCTTGCTGGATCAAGGCATGGGAGACGTCACCGGGCTGTACGTGTGTTGAACGCGGAGGTGCCGTCCGTTCGGCACTAGGATCTCCGGTGATTTGGATCACGACGAGTACGACTCCTTCAACCCCGTTCTCTTGAACGCTTCCGCTTAGCGATCTACAAGGGTATGTAGATGCACTCTCCTTCCCCTCGTTGCTGGTTTCTCCATAGATAGATCTTGGTGACACGTAGGAAAATTTTGAATTTCTGCTACGTTCCCCAACAGTGGCATCATGAGCTAGGTCTATTGCGTAGATTCTATGCACGAGTAGAACACAAAGTAGTTGTGGGCGTTGATCTTGTTCAATATGCTTACTGTTACTAGTCCAATCTTGTTTCGACGGTATTGTGGGATGAAGCGGCCCGGACCGACCTTACACGTACTCTTACGTGAGACAGGTTCCACCGACTGATATGCACTTGATGCATAAGGTGGCTAGCGGGTGCCAGTCTCTCCCACTTTAGTCGGAACGGATTCGATGAAAAGGGTCCTTATGAAGGGTAAATAGTAATTGGCATATCACGTTGTGGTTTTGCGTAGGTAAGAAACGTTCTTGCTAGAAACCCATAGCAGCCACGTAAAACATGCAAACAACAATTAGAGGACGTCTAACTTGTTTTTGTAGGGTATGCTATGTGATGTGATATGGCCAAGAAGAATGTGATGAATGATATGTGATGTATGAGATTGATCATGTTCTTGTAATAGGAATCACGACTTGCATGTCGATGAGTATGACAACCGGCAGGAGCCATAGGAGTTGTCTTTATTTATTGTATGACCTGCGTGTCATTGAACAACGCCATGTAATTACTTTAGTTTATCGCTAACCGGTAGCCATAGTAGTAGAAGTAATAGTTGGCTAGAAAACTTCATGAATACACGATGATGGAGATCATGGTGTGATGCCGGTGACGATGATGATCATGGAGCCCCGAAGATGGAGATCAATGGAGCTATATGATATTGCCCATATCATGTCACTACTATATAATTGCATGTGATGTTTATTATGTTTATGCATCTTGTTTACTTAGAACGACGGTAGTAAATAATATGATCCCTTACAACAATTTCAAGAAGTGTTCTCCCCTAACTGTGCACCGTTGCTAAAGTTCGTCGTTTCGAAGCACCACGTGATGATCGGGTGTGATAGATCCTTACGTTCACATACAACGGGTGTAAGACAGTTTTACACATGCAAAACACTTAGGGTTAACTTGACGAGCCTAGCATGTACAGACATGGCCTCGGAACACAGAGACCGAAAGGTCGAGCATGAGTCGTATAGTAGATACGATCAACATGAAGATGTTCACCGATGATGACTAGTCCGTCTCACGTGATGATCGGACACGGCCTAGTTGACTCGGATCATGTAATCACTTAGATGACTAGAGGGATGTCTATCTGAGTGGGAGTTCATAAGATGAACTTAATTATCCTGAACATAGTCAAAAGATCTTTTGCAAATTATGTCATAGCTCGCGCTTTAGTTCTACTGTTTTATATATGTTCCTAGAGAAAATATAGTTGAAAGTTGAAAGTAGCGATTATGCGGACAGTAGAAAGCTTATGTCCTTAATGCACCGCTCAGTGTGCTGAACCCCAAACGTCATTTGTGGATGTTGCGAACATCGGACATGCACGTTTAGATAACTACGTGATAGTTCAGTTAAATGGTTTAGAGTAGAGGCACCAAAGACGTTTTTGAAACGTCGCGGAACATATGAGATGTTTCGAGGGCTGAAATTGGGATTTCAGGCTCGTGCCCACGTCAAGAGGTATAAGACCTCCGACGATTTTCTTAGCCTGCAAACTAAGGGAGAAAAGCTCAATCGTTGAGCTTGTGCTCAGATTGTCTGAGTGCAACAATCACTTGAATCGAGTGGGAGTTGATCTTCCAGATGAGATGGTGATGTTTCTCCAAAGTCATTGCCACCAAGCTACTAGAGCTTCGTGATGAACTATAACATATCAGGGATAGATATGATGATCCTTGAGGTATTCGTGATGTTTGACACCGCGAAAGTAGATATCAAGAAGGAGCATCAATTGTTGATGGTTGGTGAACCCACTAGTTTCAAGAAGGGCAAGGGCAAGAAGGGATACTTCATGAAATGGCAAATTAGCTGCTGCTCTAGTGAAGAAACCCAAGGTTGAACCCAAACCCAAGACTAAGTGCTTCTGTAATAAGGGGAACAACCACTGGAGCAGAATTACCCTAGATACTTGGTAGATGAGAAGGCTGGAAAGGTCGATAGAAGTATATTGGATATACATTATGTTAATGTGTACTTTACTAGTACTCCTAGTAGCACCAGGGTATTAAGATACCGGTTCGGTTGCTAAGTGTTAGTAACTCGAAATAAAAGAGCTACGGAATAAACGGAGACTAGCTAAAGGTGAGCTGACGATATATGTTGGAAGTGTTTCCAAGTTTGATGTGATCAAACATCGCACGCTCCCTCTACCATCAAGATTAGTATTAAACCTGAATAATTGTCATTTGGTGTTTGCGTTGAGCATAGACATGATTTGATCATGTCTGTCGCAATACGGTTATTCATTTAAGGAGAATAATGGTTACTCTATTTATTTGAATAATACCTTCAATGGTCTTGCACCTAAAGGAATGGTTTATTGAATCTCGATCGTAGTGATACACATTTTCATGCCAAAAGATATAAGATAGTAATGATAGTACCACTTACTTGTGGCACTGCCATGTAAGTCATATTGGTATAAAACGCATGAAGAAGCTCCATGTTGATGGATCTTTGGACTCACTCATTTTGAAAAGTTTGAGACATGCGAACCATGTCTATTGGTGTATACGCAGGAAGAAACTCCATGCAGATGTATCGTTTGGACTCACTTGATTTTGAATCACTTGAGATATGCAAATCATACCACATGGGCAAGATGACTAAAAAGCCTCGGTTTTCAGTAAAATGGAACAAGATAGCAACTTGTTGGAAGTAACACATTTTGATGTGTGCAGTCCAATGAGTGCTGAGGCATGCAGTGAATATCGTTATGTTCTTACTTCACAGATGATTCGAGTAGATGTTGAGTGTATTTACTTGATGAAACACAAGTCTGAATTATTGAATGGTTCAAGTAATTTCAGAGTGAAGTTGAAGATCATTGTGACAAGAGGATAAAATGTCTATGATATGATCATAGAGATGAGTATCTGAGTTACGAGCTTTGGCACGCAGTTAAGACATTGTGGAAATTGTTTCACAATTAATACCGCCTGGAACACCATAGTGTGATGGTGTGTCCGAACATCATAATTGCACCCTATTGGATATGGTGCGTACCATGATGTCTCTTATCGAATTACCACTATCGTTCATGAGTTAGGCATTAGAGACAACCGCACTCACTTTAATAGGGCACCACGTAATTCCGTTGAGATGACACCGTGAGAACTATGGTTTAGAGAAACCTAAGCTGTCAATTCTTGAAAGTTTGGGGCTGCGACGCTTATGTGAAAAAGTTTCAGGTTGATAAGCTCGAACCCAAAGCGGATAAAATGCATCTTCATAGGACACCCAAAACAATTGGGTATACCTCCTAATTCAGATCCGAAAGCAATAGGGATTGTTTCTTGAATCGGGTCCTTTCTCGAGGAAAAGTTTGTCTCGAAAAGTTGAGTGGGAGGATGGTGGAGACTTGATATGGTTATTGAACCATTACTACAACTAGTGTGTAGCAGGGCACAGGAAGTTGTTCCTGTGGCACCTACACCAATTGAAGTAGAAGCTTATGATAGTGATCATGAAACTTCGGATCAAGTCACTACCGTACCTCGTAGGGTGACAAGGATGTGTACTGCTTCAGAGTGGTACAGTAATCCTGTCTTGAAGGTCATGTTGCTAGACAACAATGAACCTACGAGCTATGGAGAAGCAATGGTGGGCCCAAATTCCGACAAATGGTTAGAAGACATGAAATCCGAGATAGAATCCATGTATCAGAACAAAGCATGGACTTTGGTGGACTTGTCCAATGATCGGCAAGCCATTGAGATAAATGGATCTTTAAGAAGAAGACGGACGTGGACGGTAATGTCACCGTCTATGAAGCTCGACTTGTGGCGAAGAGTTTTTCACAAGTTCAAGGAGTTGACTGCGATGAGATTTTCTCATCCGTAGCGATGCTTGAGTCCGTCGGAATCATGTTAGCATTAGCTGCATTTATGAAATCTGGCAGATAGATGTCAAAACGAGTTTCCTTACCAGTTTTCATAAGGAAAGGTTGTATGTGATACAATCAAAAAGGTTTTGTCGATCCTAAGGATGCTAAAAGGTATGCTGGCTCCAGCGATCCTTCTAAGGACTGGAGTAAGCATCTCGGAGTTGGAATATGCACTTTGATAAGATGATCAAAGATTTTGGGTTTATACAAAGTTTATGAGAAACTTGTATTTCCAAAGAAGTGAGTGGGAGCACTATAGAATTTCTGATGAGTATATGTTGTTGACATATTGTTGATCAGAAATGATGTAGAATTTCTGGAAAGCATATAGGGTTATTTGAAAAGTGTTTTTCAATGGAAAACCTGGATTAAGCTACTTGAACATTGAGCATCAAGATCTATGAGGATAGATCAAAAACACTAAATGGTACTTTCAAATGAGCACATACCTTGACATGATCTTGAAGGTGTTCAAGATGGATCAGTCAAAGAAGGAGTTCTTGCCTAAGTTGTAAGGTATGAAGTTAAGAGTTAAAGCTCGACCATGGCAGAAGAGAGAGAAAGGACGAATGTCGTCCCCTATGCTTCAGACGCAGGCTCTATAGTATGCTATGATGTGTACCGCACCGGAAGTGTGCCTTGCCCTGAGTCAGTCAAGGGGTACAAGAATGATCCAGGAATGGATCATTGGACAGCGGTCAAAATTGTCCTTGTAACAAATAAGGACATGTTTCTCGATTATGGAGGTGATAAAGAGTTCGGCGTAAAGGGTTACGTCGATGCAAGCTTTAACACCTATCCAAGTGACTCTGAGTAGCAAGTCGGATACATATAGTGGAGCAACCATTTGGAATAGCTCCAAGTGGAGCGTGGAAGCAGCATTTACAATATGACCTAGAGATTTGTGAAGTACATACGGATTTGAATGTTGCAGACCCATTGACTAAAACCTCTCTCACAAGCAAAACATGATCAAACCCCAGAACTCATTGAGTCTTAATCACATAATGATGTGAACTAGTTTAGACACTAGTAAACTCTTTGGATGTTGGTCACATGGCGATGTGACCTGTGAGTGTTAATCACATGGCGATGTGAACTAGATTATTGACTCTAGTGCAAGTGGGAGACTATTGGAAATATGCCCTAGAGGCAATAATAAATAAGTTATTATTATATTTCTTTGTTCATGATAATCGTTTATTATCCATGCTATAATTGTATTGATAGGAAACTCAGATACATGTGTGGATACATAGACAACACCATGTCCCTAGTAAGCCTCTAGTTGACTAGCTCGTTGATCAATAGATGGTTACGGTTTCCTGACCATGGACATTGGATGTCATTGATAACGGGATCACATCATTAGGAGAATGATGTGATGGACAAGACCCAATCCTAAGCCTAGCACAAAGATCGTGTAGTTCGTATGCTAAAGCTTTGCTAATGTCAAGTATCTTTTCCTTAGACCATGAGATTGTGCAACTCCCGGATACCATAGGAATGCTTTGGGTGTACCAAACGTCACAACGTAACTGGGTGGCTATAAAGGTGCACTACAGGTATCTCCGAAAGTGTCTGTTGGGTTGGCACGAATCGAGACTGGGATTTGTCACTCCGTGTAAACGGAGAGGTATCTCTGGGCCCACTCGGTAGGACATCATCATAATGTGCACAATGTGACCAAGGGGTTGATCACAGGATGATGTGTTACGGAATAAGTAAATAGACTTGCCGGTAACGAGATTGAACAAGGTATCGGTATACCGACGATCGAATCTCGAGCAAGTATAATACCGCTAGACAAAGGGAATTGTATACGGGATCAATTGAGTCCTTGACATCGTGGTTCATCCGATGAGATCATCGTGGAACATGTGGGAGCCAACATGGGTATCCAGATCCCGCTGTTGGTTATTGACCGGAGAACGTCTCGGTCATGTCTACATGTCTCCCGAACCCGTAGGGTCTACACACTTAAGGTTCGATGACGCTAGGGTTATAAAGGAAGTTTGTATGTGGTTACCGAATGTTGTTCGGAGTCCCGGAATGATCCGGAGGTAAAGATTTATATATGGAAAGTTGTTGTTCGGGTTCCGGAAAAAGTTCTGGTTTTTTCGGTATTGTACCGGGAAGCTTCCAGAAGGTTCCGGAGGATTCCGGAGGGGTCCGGAGGTCCGGAAATTGTTCCACCACGTCCAATACAGTAGCATGGGCTGTAGGGGGGCGCCCTAGCCTTAATGGGCCATGGGGCACCAGCCCCCCCAAGGCCCATGCGCATGGGAGGGGGAAAACCCTAAAGAGGGAGGCCTCCACTTGACTTGGGAGGCACTCCTCCCCCCTTGGCCGCCGCCCCCAACCCTAGATGGGATCTAGGGGGGCCGGCCCCCTCTTCCCCCCACCTATAAATAGTGGAGGGGTGGGAGGGTAGCCGCACCACATGTTCTGGCACAGCCCTCCCCCTCTCCCAAGTACTCCTCCTCTCCCGCGGTGCTTGGCGAAGCCCTGCAGGATTGCCACGCTCCTCCATCACCACCACGCCGTTGTGCTGCTGCTGGATGGAGTCTTCCTCAACCTCTCCCTCTCTCCTTGCTGGATCAAGGCATGGGAGACGTCACCGGGCTGTACGTGTGTTGAACGCGGAGGTGCCGTTCGTTCGGCACTAGGATCTCCGGTGATTTGGATCACGACGAGTACGACTCCTTCAACCCCGTTCTCTTGAACGCTTCCGCTTAGCGATCTACAAGGGTATGTAGATGCACTCTCCTTCCCCTCGTTGCTGGTTTCTCCATAGATAGATCTTGGTGACACGTAGGAAAATTTTGAATTTCTGCTACGTTCCCCAACAAATTCAACTAGTTCAACTAAGCACTTACTATAAATAAAAATAATTAATTTTCATACTAATTCAACTAGTTCTATTAAGCACTTCCTAAATAAACTATTTTTATTAAACACTTACTAAAAATTGTAAAAAAAATAGAGAGGAGGAGGGGGAGGAGGGCGGTGGGAGGCGGGAGGAGTAGTGAGGAGGGGGTGGGAGGAGCGAGGAGAGAGTAGGAGGGGGAGGAGGGCTGTCGGCGGAGGGGTTTGCCGGAGGAGGAGGGAGGAGGGAGGAGGGGCGGCTGGAGGAGGAGGGAGGGGCACGGTAGGTAGGAGGAAGGAGAGAGGAGGAGGAGGGAGGAGGGAGGAGGGATGAAGGGACTACCTCAGTGGAGGAGGAGCAGGAGCGTCGGCGGCGAAGGGCGACGACAATGCCCGGGGAACGGCGGCAGCGGCGGACGACGGGGGGTGCGGGGGAGAGTGAGAGTGGAGAGGGAGAGTGGGGGCGGCCGGTTGGGGAAGATATGTGGCGTTTAGCAGTTGCGCGTGTTAGGATAAAGCGCTACTTCTAAACTCCATATAGTAGCGCTTTTACGTGGAAAAATGCTACTGCTATTCCTCTAGCAATAGCTCATTCTGCAAAACATGCTACTGCTAAGCTAAGGCTGAGCATGTAAAAAAATCAAAAATATGTTGGTCATCAATGATCTTTTTGTGTAGAATATAAATTGTCAATAGGAATCTTCCCCGGTTTAATAACCGGGGAAGATTCCTATTGCGGTCACAAATCCTACACATAGAGTTCAATGAAGACCAAGTGGTTGTGATGGTTTGATAAGTAACGTATTTAAGGTGGTAAACATCCTGTTCACGGAGCGAGGTGGGACTAAACTTAGTTGCAATGAATGGACTAAAGTTAGCAGCAACGAGTGTTGGCAAAAAGCGTTGCTGCTAAGTTCGATAGCAATAGCGCGTTTACAAAATAGGCGCTACTACTATTCCTAGTCTGGTGGCTACGTCGTGGCAATATTAGTAGTAGCGTTGTTCTTTCCAGATGCGCTACTGCTACGTTGGTATCAGTAGCGACTTATTTTAAGCCGCGCTACTAGTAAGATTCTGTGTCTAAGGTTTTCCCTAGTAGTGTGTGTGCGCGCGCGCACACACACACAGATATATGTAAAGACATATGACATTTCCATTAAATCTAGACAACTCTAACTTGGCAATAAATTTGTTCTTGACATATCTTGTTATGGTAGAGAAATGTGACAACCTGGTTTTTGCCTTCTCTCTTTTTCCGGACTTTCAGTTGCCTTTGCTCTGGATTTGGTGTTTTGAATCAATTCAAATGGACTTGAACACTTGGGCCTACCCTTGATTTTCACCCAAGTGACCCATCCACCTCTAACTCACCTTTTCTTCTCTGAAAAACTCCAACAAAAGCCCAATGGATATTTTTCATAAAAGAAAAATATTCATCCCCCCCCCCCCCCCCCCGCGAAAATCACTTTAGAGAAGTATGCTCCAAGGCAACCCCTAGATTTCTTCCTCCAAAAAATCCTGAATAAATTCACAAATATTCTTTGAACTCTAGGGCACCTTCGTGAGCAAAAATAATGCATAAATTTTTGTAATATTTTTGCTACAGAAAATCATTTCTGTTCTGGACAGAATGATCACTTTGCACAACAAGCATATTTTTGCTTGATCTTTTGGGGCTGATCTTTTCTGAGCTTGATGACCTTCCTAAGAGATCACTAAACCCCAAAGCATAACCCTTAACTCTCACTAGATTTTTCTCAGTTAAGCTCACAAGTTTTTGTCCAGAAACTTGCAAGGAAGATAGCCACTCCCACAGTGCACCTGTGATCCAACCAAACATGCAAAACAACTAAAACCACTAAGGACTAGCTGCCAGACATGTTGTTTGGGCTTAGCTCAGCCTGATGCCATAGTTCACGCAGTGACCACGTTCGTCCAAGGGGGTTGGCATGCGTCGACGCGCCCTTCGTTCCGCCAACACCTCTGCTTCGCGCATGCTCGCTGCAAACGCTGCAGCACCTTGCCAAACCACGCCACCATCTTCATTTGAGCCCCCTTAACTGCACCCTGGCGCTCGCCTATGCTGGAGCTCGCCACAGCGAGCACGGGCACGGCGTGGCCAACGCAACAGTGCGCCCGTGCCCCTGTGCTCATCGTAGCTCGCCTACAGCTCCCGCATGACCTCCGGCGTCTTCCCCCTCTCTCGTTGACGCCATTCATTGCCGGGCGAGGCTCCAGAGAACTCCGGCGAGCTCTCGATCCCCACCTCATCCTCGGCTATAAATAGAGCTCCCCCGAGCTTGTTCCTCTCCTCACACGCGCTCATCGCACCTTCATACCCCCGTAGAGAGCCGCAGCCCGGCAGGGCAGGCCTGGCCTCTGGCCGCCGTCCCTGCCCCGAGCTCGCCGGCGATCCCCCTCCTCTGCTCGCTCCCTCTCTAGAGCCGCTCGAGCTCAACTGACCCCTCCAGTGTGTTCGTGGTGAGCCACTGGTGCGTGTTGGTGCTGTTGGAGCTGCTGGACTGGCTCTGCGTCGCCGGAGCCACCATTTCCGACGAGCTCCGCCCGCTGCCGCTGCTGGAGAGCTCCGTTCCGACCCCGTCCGGCCACCCATAGCCACGCTACGGGTACGGGCAGGTGTGCCTCGACTTCCTCTTCAATCCTATCCCTCTAGATCTCATCGTCGGGCACTCCTCGCCAGAGAAAGCATCGTCGCCACGCCGCACGCCTCTGTTTTTCTCTCTCTCTCTCCCCCTCCGGCCTGATAGCTGGGGCCCACTGCCAGCCACTCAGGCCGCGCTTGAAGCGGTATGAGCATTTTACGCCTTCGACGTCACCCCCCCCCCCCCCCGGATTTTCTTTTTAATTCAAATTTAGTTCAAATTTGACCAGAACTTTGACTAGCTGTAACTTTTATTCTACAAGTCCAAATGAGTTGATTCTTTTTGCATTTTGTTCTTACTGGAAAATCCTAGCGGCACACCCAAGATGGGATTTTTCCTTGCTGCCTAGAATTTCTGGTAATTTTCAGAAGTGTTCTTGATATTTTCTTTTTGTCATTTGATTTATTTTCAGAAGGTGAAGCTTGTCTTGAAGGCACCCAGGAGGAGTGTGAAGCTCCTCTGCACTAAGGAAAGCCACAACAACATTTTCATGGTGTCCTTGCAATATCCATAATTTTCTACTTGAATTTATATGATATTCATTGCATATAGTGTTAAAAATAAATGATGCTTGTGTTATTTAGTTTGTCATGATCAAAATGCTTAGTTAACAGAAATGAATGCTTGAACTAGTGAGATATAGGTTGAGTAGTTGATCTAAGTAAACTTTGTCATGACTATGGTGTTATGATCATGAGTATTGTTTTTACTATATGAAAAATGAGCTTCATTTGATAAATGCCAACTAAAGTGATGAGTAAAAATAACTAGTAAGAAAGGACCAGGAATGTTGCAAGTTGAGTTGGTGCAAGTAGAACTTTGAATAAGGTTGATATGTTATTGTTAAGTTTTATATGATGCATGATACATGGTTGCATAAGCATGGCATGTTGTGACTCGAGCATTTTTATTTTCAAGTTAAACCTAATGATAATTGAACTTAAACTTAAAGTTGGTCGGGTCATGGTGCCACTGAATCGGGCTGCCAAGTGCAACCACATTTGCCTTAGTATGGGGATGCGGTAGTCGTTCCGTTGTCATGCCTCTTGTCGGTGCCTCCAACTAGGGAAGGTTATGGGCGTGCGTTACCCTGGCCCAGTAAGCAGACATAACCTTGTGGACCTATTGTTGTTATGGTACTGTGTCCCCATTTGGGACTGTTTATTTGCCACGACGGTGGTTGTTTTTCCTTTGGTAGGCTCCGTCACCCAGGACTGATCCCAGAGGGGAGTTGGTCGGAGTGGCCGTAAGAGTGTCATGGCAACGGGAGGTTTCTGTTGGAATGTCATTGGTCCACCCGAATGGGAGTGCGAGGCCATGGGTTCCGTGGTATGGGTAAAGTGTGCTACCTCTGCAGAGTGTATTAATCTATCGATAGTCGCGCCCACGGATAAGGGCCCAGTTCATAAGTAAGTCACACAATGGATCAACTTTCATAAATAATCTTGCAGACTAAGTTATTTGCATTGCACTTGTTGAGTTATGATGATGTTAATGAGACTGACAGTTGTGGTATTACTTGTGATCCGAGAGTGATCACTGTTTGGTTACGAGGTAACCTGTTGAACCAAGTGTGGTTCTGTTCGTGATCCGTCGTGATCACTGTTCGGTTGCGAGTCAACCTGTTGGTAAGAGAGTCCGAGTGACTCAATGCACAAGTTTGGTCACTACATGAGTAGTATGTTGATATTTGCATTGAACTTGCTTAAATGTCATGATATTGTTTGTCATTATGGTTTTGTTTGATGTGAGCTTGCAAGTACATTCGATGTACTGACCTGGCATGTTATGCCAGATTTCAGGAAAGTCTAAATGGATCGGAGTGCTGCCATGTCTAGACCGAGTCCACATCGGTGTCCCTGTGCTATGGAGTCCCGCTACGTCATTGTTCCGCTGCCGTGTAGATGTCGTGCTCGAGGCCCTTTATGTTCACTAAATAATGTACATATTGTTCAGCCGCACCGAGTGTGCCGCTTGGCCTCGCTACTTGATGTAATGTAATACTATGCTTCCGCTAGCTTCAATAAAGCGGTGATTTCTGTACCAAGATGTTGTGTTGCCAGAAGACATGATCTCTGGGTTGGCAATGCAATGTAAACCGGTCGCTCTGAGCCGGGGTGCCACAAGAAACGACACAAAAGTGGCTAACTCACATAAAGGGTGTGGACTGCATTTTCTGGCCCATGCTAAGCATAGCGTTGGCTGCAGATTTCTAGTGCTGAAATCTAAGCTACCTGATGTGAAAGTCAGTACAATTATGAAGTCTGAAGATGCTACATTCTTTGAGTATATTTTCCATTAAGAGATATGCATAACATTTCTAGATAAGAATATGATGAGACTCCTAAATCTGCCATTCATATGTAATATTACGAATGAACACATGATGAAAATCCTATGGAGGAAGAAAATGAATCTCCTTCTAGGATCAGGAGACAAAGGACTACAAAGTCCTTTGGTGATGACTTCCTTGTGTACCTTGTCGATGATACTCCCAATTATATTTCAGAAGCTTATGCATCACCAGATGCAGACTATTGGATGGATGCGGTCCGTGAGATGGATTCCATCATGGCTAATTAGACATGGAAGATGAGTGGATGCCCCTATAGTTGCAAACTATTGGGATGTAAGTGTGTGTTCAAAGGGAAGCTTAGGTTTGATGGTACAACTGAAAAGTACAGGGCTAGGCTCGTGGCCGACGGTTATACCCAAAAAGAAGATGAATATTTCTTTGATACTCACTGCATCTGTGGAAAGATAGACAACCATTCAAGTGCTACTCTTGTTGGCTGCCTCGCATGGTCTTCTCGTTCATCAGGTGGATGTCAAGACAACTTTTCTAAACAGAGAGCTAGACAAGGAAATAAACATGCAACAACTAGATGGTTTTGTAGTGGATGGTCGGGAAGGAAAGATGTGCAAACTATTGAAATCTTTATATTGTCTAAAACAAGTACCTAAGCAATGACATGAGAAGTTCAATAAAACTTTGACACATGTTGACTTGTTGTTAATGAAGCTGGCAAATATATATATATATATTGTCACCAATGGTGGGTGCTAAGGATTTATATTGTGCTTGTATGTTGATTACATACTGATATTTGGAACCAACATCAAAGTCATGGAGGAGGTTTAGGCTTTTCTATCTCATAACTTTGAGATAAAATATCTTGGTGTAGGTGATGTTATCTTGAGCATGAAACGTATTGAGAGATAATGAGGGCGTGGTTACACTTCTGCAATCTCACTTTGTTGAGAAGATTTTGAGCCGCTTTGGATATTCAAATTGCGAACCTTCTCCAACACCATATGATCCTAGTATGTGGATTCAAACATTCAAAGGCCTAGCTAAAGGTCAGTTGAGATACTCTCAAGTTATTGGTTCACTCATGTACCTAGCTTGCACGACGAGGCCTTAGATCGTGTTTGTTGTGAGCAAGCTAAGCTGATTGTTTCAAATCTAGGAGATGTACATTGGCATGTTATTGAAAGAGTCATGCACTATCTAAAAGGTATTATGAGTCATGGCCTTCAATATACCGGATACCTTATGGTACTTGAATGGTGTAGTGATGCAAATTGGATTTCTGATGCTGATGATATAAAGGTCATAAGTGGATATGTGTTTACACTTGGAAGTGGCCTTTTTCATGGAAGTCTTGCAAGCAAACCATCTTAACGAATTCAACGAAGTAAGCAGAACTCGTGTCATTATAAAATATTGCAATGAATCGAAATGACTTCGAGAGCTTTTGATGGACTTGCCAGTGGTTAAAAAGCCAATTTGGCTATCGTTATGAACGGTGACAATCAAACTGTGTTTTTCAAGGCAAGCAGTTCAAATGACAACATGCAATCTAGAACGAGATGGGTACGAGACCCACATGAGTAGCCATGATGGGAACCCAACCTATTTGATCAGAGAGACAATTAATAGGACCTGGGAAAACAAGTTACTGGTAAATTGAGGAGGTTAACCTTACTGACCCACTTTGTTGAAGATGCACTACTCTCGCAAATTGTATGGCAGGTTGACTTTTGTCTTAATGTGTTATGAGGCTTGTAAAAGCAAGATGTTGTTCTACATAGCAATCTTTGGAAGAACTGACCTATATGAGCCCCACTGTTGGTCATAGCCTATGAGATAGAGTAATCTCTAATAAGCTACTCCCTCCGTCCCATAATGTAAGATGTTTTTTAACACTAGTGTAGTGTCAAAAGGTGTCTTATATTATGGGACGGAGGGAGTAATAAATAGGCCAGGAATGTGACTAATATGCGCCACCCACAGGGTTAGCATTCGGTGGCCTACTAACGGTAAGACAGTGGTGAAACTTATTTACGCCAAACTGGCAACTCAAGGCATGGTCCATTGTTCAACTATGGAGAAGTGTAACTCTTTGCTCTTGGTGGATGTTCAATCTTAATAGATCTCTACTGAAAATACTAATATATCAAAACAATGTTTGGAATACAGGACAACACAATGTGCCTCCGAGATCTGATGGGGGTTGTTGAATTATAGATGGGCCTTGGTCCCATATAAGAAATAAATCCGGATAAATCTCAAAGGCCGATATAGGATTTCATGACATGGTGGGAAATTTAGTTTCACCATGCTAGTGGAGAAAAATTAAGACCTCCTTATAAGAGATTCTTTTTCGCAATTCAAGCTTGAGAAGAGGAGTGGTTCACACGCGCTTCTTCTCGTCCGCCAGCCTCGCTCGTGCGCGTCGTGTTGCGTCAACGAGACGAGCCGAGCTCGCATCAGCTCTGCCTCCTCATGCACAACCCACCATCGTTTCCCTCATTGTAATTGCTTTCGGTGATTCCACCCTACCGGCCGCATGCACGGTTGTATGAGAGGTCGGGTCTCAGAACCCTGTCCTTTGTGATCCTGCACCAAGGTTTTTGGAAGCGTCTCAGGCGCGACTGCTCGCTGTTTTTCATCTAATTCGACTACATCCACGACATCGTCACTGGTGAATGCTCTAAGCCACCAAGAAGGACGTCGTTGCCGCCGCGGAGGCTTTGTCCTGACCTATTGAAGGGTATATGATCTATTCATCCCCTAATTACTGGTTCATGTGCTAGGCGTACTTGTTGTTTCCATTTATATTCCGGTTCTATGCTTGGTACATGCTATGAGATTAATATTGTTATTGCCATCATCATGATTTATTTATGAATTAAACCACTCAAACTTGCTAATTTATCCAACAATAAGTTCATGGTGCGTGTTCATGTAATTATGTAATTGGTTAATTATGGTGGATCTCGGTCCTCGTCGGCGGTAGGGTTCCATTTTCTAGTGTCAAGGCCAAGGTTTGTTGGGGCGTCGCTCAGATAGTGGCGGTGGCGCTTCGTTCAATAAAGTCTTCCCGGCTTCATTCCCATCTCGGCGGTGACGTTGAGAAGCTTGTGGGAGTGGTGTGGATCTCAAGGACTTCTTCTGGCTGTGGGGATCTCCGAATCGTTAAGGAGCTTCATCTATGGTTATTCCTTCGTCTCCTGGACGGATGTGGTCTTCTAGACCCGTTCGGCGACTTCCTGTCCGCAACAAGCAACGTCAGGCCGGCTCGCGGAGGGGCGGCAGCGGCGACGCTGTCTAGAGGTTGAAGACGAAGGGCATCTCAAGGATTTTGTTGTAATTTTCATTTTTGTTGAGGTGCTTTGTACTGTTCGATGTTTCTTTTATTGCTAGGGACCTTTGCGCAAAAAAATGTAATTGGTTGATTATTTTCCTTGCAAAAAAAATTGATTCTTATTCATTCATGAATCACAACACAAAATAATAACAATAATGATTATTATTATTATTATTAAAAATGCTTCCATGTGTGCCTGGGTTTCGAAAGGTTTGGAAGATGCAGGCAACTGAGGCAAGGCAGGAAGTGTACGCTATGACCAAATTCAGGTGGGCGGTAAGCTATAAACCAGAGACTCTCGCAGCCCATGAGCCCCGGCATAGTATACCCAACCGCACCGCCACGCTATATCTGCCAACTAGGCCGGCAATGGCCGGCCGGGGTCTCCGCGTCCCCGAAGCCGGCAACCACTATATATATAGTGCTGCCATTGTTGCGTTCCCAAGATCCAAGCACAAGAAGTTCCTAGGATCCATCGAACCACAACGAGCTCCGCGCCACTTACTAGGCGCTACTCAAATACACACGGTCAGCTTTCGCCTAGCTAGGTCCGTTCAATGGAGGGAGGCGGCTCCAGCAAGGTGGGCTCGCCGGAGGACGCCGCGGCGAGGCGGGCGAGGGAGTACCATGAGTGCAGCTTCTGCAACAGAGGCTTCACTAACGCCCAGGCGCTCGGGGGCCACATGAACGTCCACCGCGACGAGCGCCGCCGCCAAGCCGCCGCACCGCCGGCCGATGGCGGTGGCTCGCAGAAGAAAGGTCCCGGGAGCAGCGAGGAGCTGGACTTGGAGCTGAGGCTCTGATCATTCGTTCACCTGGTTTACTAGTGATCTGGGTTAGTAATTCCTGGCTTGCTGCTATATGAGCCTAACGAATCGTGTAGAAATGTGTGTATGATCAGCTGGACGTTCTTCTTTCATTTTTGGTCTAAATATGTGCGGGTGTGGACATATATGTGGTGCATCGACATATGTAGTGCACGTACATACATATAGAAATTAGGAAGGTATAATATGTGCATATGCTTTTCCTCTCCTCTCCAATGGTATGGGATATGGATCTGCGTATGCTACATTCTGAAGAATTTCTTAAGAGGAATGTTATCGACGCTTGGACAGATTAATCCGTGAGAATTATCATCTGACTACTACTACACGCAGCATTGTTAAAAATTATCACGAAAAAAAATCGTTTGATCCAAGACTAACTGTGTGGCACGTATGTTGTCCATCACTTCGTTGATGATTTCAAGAATTGCAGCATATAAACTTCCCCGCAAAAAATGATTTACGAATCAAAGCATATAAACTTTGAACGGACAACAGAAGAAATCTAGGAATACTATATAGCATCCATACTACAAACACTTCGATTAAGAGCTTTTCATACTTTGCTACTCCAGTTAATCTGTTACGGTAAAAATCTAGAGCCCTGAGGTGTCAGATCTCTGAACTCGACGATGATGTTCTTTTTGCAACGGTCTACAAGGGGCGGAAGCCCACCTGAACCTTTCCATCAGACCTCACCAACTATCTCCAGGCTAACCTTAACCGTCCATCAAATGTACTCATATTGAGTACATTTGACAGAGGGCCCTTGCATCTTGCTTGCCAAACCAGCAAGACGTAACGAGAGGGCGTGTTGCTCAAACAACAAATCGCTCGCAACGACCGTCGTCGAGCCTGGATCAGCCTGTGCGGTCTGGGAAGGGCAAACGCACCAACAAAGGCAAAAACCTCACTGTGCTGGGCACAGAGCAGAACATACATTGAACATAGTTATCCAATTAAAACCAACGGCGCAGCATGATCGCCGGCCACCGAAACTGATACAGCGTCTGGTGCAGTTTCCAGCCAAATAGACCGGATGCCCGCAACACCACTGACCCCAATCGCCGCTACGGCGTGGGCACCTTATTACAAGCCCTAGGGCTGAACAAAACCCGACACTTATTAAATGGTTCATGCTCCATCCACAAAGGAGTGCTGATAAAGGTGCCAACGAATGTCAAAGTTCAAAATTAAGGTGCTGAGATAGCTTCTGAATTTCAGCCCCGCGACAAAAAGAATCAACCAATGGTGTTTCTTCACCGGGCATGCTTCCTCGGTCGCCCTCTGGAAGACTTCCGAGGCCTCTTTGCTCGTCCGCTGGAAGATTGCCCGGGGTCTTTCGCTCCAGGAGTATCAACCTTCTTTGCGCTTCCACTGGAAGATTGACCGGGGTCTTTCGCTCCAGTGGCATCATCAGCCTTCAGAGCCCACGCTGGTGCTTCGTTAGGCGCGTAATGGTAATCATAAAAAATCTCCTTGCCTGCATTAATCCGCTCATTGGCGAATATGCCCACCCTATGGTCGCCTGCTACAAACATAACCTTGGCATAGCAATTCGGATCAGGGGAATGGTTGGCAAACTTCAGCTTGTTGCCCATCCTGAAGGCATCGAGAACAAACTGCGTCCAAAGAGTATGCATAAGCAACAGCTAGCGTCTGGATCAGATATAAAATACAGGTTTTTGAATAAACCGAGCTGACAAGGAGAATAACTCAGCTCATGCAAAAGCACTATAGCTAAATCTGGTGATCAGTCCCGCGTGTAACCGTGAATGTTTGCATACTGTAACTGGTATATTTCTGCACACGTACCTCAGTATTTAAGTTGAAAAGGAATGATGAATTCTCACGGTCATATCTCTGTCCACGCTTGGCTGCTTCCCTATGAGAGATAAGCTCCCCAGTGTACTCCCCAAGACAGTCATCCTTGCCAACAGTATTCTGAAGATTGTGGAAAAGATATTCATGCTTTCCACATCATTCTGGGGTACAGAAAAAGAGTGATGAAGAGGATGAAAGGAGCAATTTTACCTTAACGAATGCTCCCCAGCCAGAAACATCAGATCTCCCAAGTACGACCTGAAACAAAAGTCACACTAATTCAAGACCATCAACAGGCCTAAAGAATATATATGTTTGTTCGAAAGAGAAGCAGGACATTCTAAAAGAAAGTGAGTATTTTATTTCCCTAAGAAAAGTGAATATTTATAGGGAGGCATGTGTTTCACCGGGTATCCGATGTGTCGTGTCACAACATTAAGTCAATCGTGAACATAAAAATGCAATTTGCCTTCAATATCTGTTAGTGCCCTTTTACAAAACAAAGGTGGCATTATCCAATTTTCGTTTTTCCATTATTTCAGAAGAAAAAATGCTGTCCTCAAAGGCTACTAAACTTCAATTGATGGTAAGAAAAGTTTTTGCTGAAAAAAGTATCAGACTTGAATCAAGTTTACGGTATCAGTTTGTTTTAGTATCCTAATTGGTTCATAGCTGGCTCGGAAAACCCATAACCAAGAAAAACCAACGCTCATAAGGAATCAGTTCCTAAAGGGTCTATATGGGATACAGGCTTCAACAGTAATGAAAGGTGGCTCAAACGAGATCTAACACTTAAATCATGTTTAAATAGCATATAGCAATTCAGACCATGGTCTGGTGAAACTATCTATAAGTACAACTGGGTAATGGATTGGACATGAGCCTGCAGTTATGCACACAAAGTATTTGCTGTCCTTATCTTTATCTTTAGTTTAGTAAGGGGCATGATTAGAAGTCATCAAACCAAGTATCGACTCAAAGAAATTATAAACAAGATGTCCACAACATTTGATAGCATAAGTGCATTGTTGTTTACCTTTTGTTGTTGTCTAAGAAGCAGTTTCATGTTCTGACATCCATAATTATCACCTCTTTGGTTGGGGACACCCAATGAACCATCACCACACCTGTAGGTTAGAAAAGGAACAGTTCAATGTTGTTCTAAAAAACTTATGGAGCAAACCACTTCCACAAGGCACTAATGGAACACCCTTTTTAGCATGACTGGATAACTCTGACTTTATACATCTGAGGTTGCTTTCAAAATTAAGTTACTCAACTGAAGTTGCTGACCAAGATTTGCTGTTTAACTCTACATACATGCATAACAAATTAACAATTGAAGTAAGCTACAAAGTCAGAAGATTTCCTATCATGACATGATTTCAGAAAGTAACTTTCGAAGTTCAGGTAAATACCCATCAGATATTGTTCTAATTTATTTGCACAGTTATCATTACGTCAGATTTTAGGAGAGGTAAACAAAGTGCATAAACAAATGGGAAACATAGATGTTAAGAGAGACCTGAAGGATTGGAGTATCACCAAAGAGCTAGCTATGGACAGGGGTGCGTGGAAGCTTGCTATCCATGTGCCAGAGCCATGAGTTGGTTGCGAGATCTTATGGGTTTCACCTCTAGCCTACCCCAACTTGTTTGGGACTAAAGGCTTTGTTGTTGTTGTTGTTGTTGTTGTTGTTAAACAAAGTGCATAAACAAATGGGAAACATAGATGTTTTCACCCCCTTTAAACAATGCACTGGTACACATGAGCATTCAATTAACTATGCTAGCAAATGGGCAACATCATATCAAATTAATAGGCATGATGATTGTCAGCTATGGCTGATGGCTACAAATTTATTTTATGAACTTAAATTCAGTCCCATTGTTTAAGCTTTAGTTGCAGAAATGAGTATCTTGAGATTAAAATAATGAGAATAGTAATTTTGAACTACTCTGGTACAGGTTGGATCATAGAGTGCAAAGAACAAAAATCACAAGTCTGTCTAAACAGATCATTAAAAATTAACTACAAAATCTTTCAAAGATTCCCCAGTTGCAGATACATACCCTACCCCACACTTTGTGCACACATCAGGATCACATTCCCTGTCAGCAGCAAAGCATGGGCACTGGCGGCTGCGACACTGAGCCTTTGCACAATTACAGCCTCGAAAACGATTCTTGCACGCTTTCGGACACCTGGAATGCAAAGAGCATAAAATTCCACACAACAAATAACAATCTGTAAATGATGACATAAGGATGAGGATACCAAATTGTTTGCATGCTACCGTATGTGTGTTCATCCGTCTATATAGCTCATTACAATCATAATTGGAATTTCTCAAATGAAGTAATAATAGCAAATTATCAAGGACCTAAGAGTAGTACTCCCTCCGATCCATATTAGTTGTCGCTCAAAGGTATGTATCTAGCACTGAAATACGTCTAGATACATCCGTTTCAGTGACAATTAATATGGATCGGAGGGAGTATTGGATTTCATTCTTTTCTGAGAGTTGATCCATCTATTATGCAGCTTCGTAAACTCTTTTTTGAATCCAATAGCTTAGATATTCTCTATAAAGAGTTCAAGGATGGTAACGTGTCATGAGACAGTAACTCAACTACACAGTACTCAGTCGGTACATTAAGCAATATAACAGAAAATTAAAGCAAACTGCATCTATAAATATATGATACATGTGCAATGATATTCATATCCAGGAGGACAAGCAGCCTCAGTTCACCTACAATAGGACTAACCAAGCATAATCTCTACTATTAAAGTGGAGTCTGCGGTCGTGATGGTACGTCGTGGTCTGGTTTGGTTTCATAAGTTTATTGGTTTCACGTTAATTATGGAGAGTATCATTCTTTGGACGGGAGAATCACATTAATTATGGAGAGTATCATTCTTTGAAGGGGGGGATTACGTTAATTATGGAAAGTATCATCGGGTGTTTGACGGGAGGATCACGTTAATTATAGAGTATCATTCTTTGGACAGGGGGATCACGTTACTTATGGAGAGTATCATTCTTTAGACATGAGGATAATGTTAATTATGAAAAGTTCATCGAGTGTCGGACGGGAGGATCACTAGAATATGTATGCCCCCGTTGCAACGCCCGGGAAATTAGCTAGCCTAAACAAAGGATGAGTATCAAACCAAGCCACACTGAAGCAGAGGGCAAAAGTAGGTTAGACCATGGGAGAGATCAGCGATAAGTCAATACATAGAAGAAAAATATATCTATATACTTCAAATGCATACAAACTTAAGCATACAACAACAACAACAACAAAGCCTTTAGTCCCAAGCAAGTTGGGGTAGGCTAGAGGTGAAACCCATAAGATCTCGCAACCAACTCATGGCTCTGGCACATGGATAGCAAGCTTCCATGCACCTCTTCGGTGATACCCCAAACCTTCAGGTCTCTCTTAACTGACTCCTCCTATGTCAAATTCGGTCTACCCCGCCCTCTCTTGACATTCTTCGCACGCTTTAGCCATCCGCTATGCACTGGAGCTTCTGGAGGCCTGCGCTGGATATGCCCAAACCATCTCAGACGATGTTGGACAAGCTTCTCTTCAATTGGTGCTACCCCAACTCTATCTCGTATATCATCATTCCGGACTCGATCCTTCCTCGTGTGGCCACACATCCATCTCAACATACGCATCTCCGCCACACCTAACTGTTGAACATGTCGCCTTTTAGTCGGCCAACACTCAGCGCTATACAACATTGCGGGTCGAACCGCCGTCCTGTAGAACTTGCCTTTTAGCTTTTGTGGCACTCTCTTGTCACAAAGAATGCCAGAAGCTTGGCGCCACTTCATCCATCCGGCTTTGATCCGATGGTTCACATCTTCATCAATACCCCCATCCTCCTGCAGCATTGATCCCAAATACCGAAAGGTGTCCTTCTGAGGTACCACCTGACCATCAAGGCTAACCTCCTCCTCCTCACACCTAGTAGTACTGAAACCGCACATCATGTACTCGGTTTTAGTCCTACTAAGCCTAAACCCTTTCGATTCCAAGGTTTGTCTCCATAACTCTAACTTCCTATTTACCCCTGCCCGACTATCGTCAACTAGCACCACATCATCCGCAAAGAGCACACACCATGGGATATCTCCTTGTATGTCCCTTGTGACCTCATCCATCACCAATGCAAAAAGATAAGGGCTCAAAGCTGACCCCTGATGCAGTCATATCTTAATCGGGAAGTCATCAGTGTCGACATCACTTGTTCGAACACTTGTCACAACATTATCGTACATGTCCTTGATGAGGGTAATGTACTTTGCTGGGACTTTGTGTTTCTCCAAGGCCCACCACATGACATTCCGCGGTATCTTATCATAGGCCTTCTCCAAGTCAATGAACACCATATGCAAGTCCTTTTGCTCCCTATATCTCTCCATAAGCTGTCGTACCAAGAAAATGGCTTCCATGGTCGACCTCCCAGGCATGAAACCAAACTGGTTTTTGGTCACGCTTGTCATTCTTCTTAAGCGGTGCTCAATGACTCTCTCACATAGCTTCATTGTATGGCTCATCAGCTTAATTCCACGGTAATTAGTACAACTCTGAACATCCCCCTTGTTCTTGAAGATTGGTACTAATATACTCCGTCTCCATTCTTCTGGCATCTTGTTTGCCCGAAAAATGAGGTTGAAAAGCTTGGTTAGCCATACTATCGCTATGTCCCCGAGACCTTTCCACACCTCAATGGGGATACAATCCGGGCCCATCGCCTTGCCTCCCTTCATCCTTTTTAAAGCCTCCTTGACCTCAGACTCCTGGATTCGACGCACAAAACGCATGTTGGTCTCATCAAAAGAGTCGTCCAGTTCAATGGTAGAGCTTTCATTCTCCCCATTGAACAGCTTGTCGAAGTACTCCCGCCATCTACGCTTAATCTCCTCGTCCTTCACCAAGAGTTGGCATGCTCCGTCCTTGATGCATTTGACTTGGCCAATATCCCTCGTCTTCCTCTCTCGGATCTTGGCCATCTTATAGATGTCCCTTTCGCCTTCCTTCGTGCCTAACTGTTGGTAGAGGTCCTCATACGCCCGACCCCTTGCTTCACCAACAGCTCGCTTTGCGGCCTTCTTCGCCATCTTGTACTTCTCTATGTTGTGTGCACTCCTATCCAGGTATAGGCGTCTGAAGCAATCTTTCTTCTCTTTAATCGCCTTCTGGACATCATCATTCCACCACCAGGTATCCTTATCTTCGCTTCTCCTTCCCCTGGACACTCCAAACTCCTCTGAGGCCACCTTACGAATGCAAGTCACCATCTTCATCCACACATTGTCCGCATCCCCTCCTTCCTCCCAGGGGCCCTCCTTAATGACCCTCTCCTTGAACGCCCGAGCTACCTCCCCCTTGAGCTTCCACCACTTCGTTCTAGCGACTTTAGCCCGCTTATCCCGCTGGACACGAATCCGAAAGCGGAAGTCAGCAACCACCAACTTATGCTGGGGTACAACACTCTCTCCAGGTATCACCTTATAGTCTAGGCACGCACGCCTATCTTCCCTTCTCGAGAGGATGAAATCAATCTGGCTAGAGTGTTGGCCACTACTAAAAGTCACCAGATGTGATTCTCTCTTTCTAAAGAGGGTGTTGGCTACAATCATGTTGTAGGCTAGAGCAAAGCTTAAGACATCTTCTCATTCTTGATTCCTGATGCCATAGCCAAAGCCCCCATGCGCCCCTTCAAAACCTGTGTTAGATGTACCCACGTGGCCATTGAGGTCTCCTCCTATGAAGAGCTTCTCACCAATCGGTACACTCCTAACCATGTCTTCTAGGCCTTCCCAGAACTCCCTCTTGGTGTTCTCATTGTGGCCTACTTGCGGGGCATACGCGCTGATAACATTGAGAACCAAGTCCTCAACTACCAGCTTGACCAAGATAATCCGGTCCCCACGTCTCTTGACGTCTACCACTCCATACTTGAGGCTCTTGTTGATCAAGATGCCTACGCCATTTCTGTTTGCAGCCGTCCCCGTGTACCATAGCTTGAAGCCGGTATCCTCCACCTCCTTCGCCTTCTGTCCTCTCCATTTGGTTTCTTGGACGCAAAGGATATCAACACCTCTCCTCACCGCTGCATCAACTAGCTCCCGAAGCTACAAACTTAAGCATAATGATGCAAAATTTGTAAAGGAAAACAATTAACTCACCCACAAAATTTCTCACAGCATGTATCATTTTTCCGACATGGACATTGTTTCCCACATGCCGATTGACAACCACATGGATTGTAATGCTGACGAAGCTCACCCTTCATTGCTGCAATCCTTTTCCTTATGAAACGGTAGACTGTAGATCTTGAGGCATGCTTGACCCTTCCTTGCTTTCTAGGATGCCGTGATCCCAGGCCCAACCCATGTCCCTGTGATGTCAACATCGGCAGCACTGACATAAGATACCACCTGGGTAAAAATATATAGAGTAGACAGAACCTACTTTTATGAATCCTTTAACAAGAGAATCAACACCGTTAAAAACCTCTGATGTGCTGTTGTTCTCAATATAATTCATATACTGAAAAACATCACTGCATGTTTTCTGTCCAGCAAGAACGTTTCGAGCAATTAAACAACTGCATGAAAAGAAACCCACAGGTTCAGTCTTATGACTATTGATTCCGGAAAGCAGGGTAAACCTATGACTACAATAATGATAATGGAGAGCGATGATTCAGCCCCCCGGAGTTATTTGCTCCCACTGTGAGCAGTAAAATCCCAAGAATAACTTCCGACTGTCAACAATTCAAGAAAATAGGACAGATGCAAGTGATACGTGCTTGCAAATCTTCATGGAAAATGAGTAGTTTTGCACCCTAGCAAAAAAAAATCAGTACCCTAAAAAATATAAGTGGTAGTGGGACTGTGGAGTCAAAATTTTAAAATTATATCACTATTGGAAATATTTTTGTAGTTATGTTTCTAAGCCAATGGTCATAGTCCACGCAATTTCCAATAACAGAGAATTTTTAAACAATCCATTCTCCAACGTTTATCCAATCCCCACTACAGCTTAACACTTGTAGGATGATGATGAGGTAAGTAGAAGGCATGAAGAATTATGGATAAACATTACTCATTAAGGATCCATGATCAAAATCTTCCAAATGGCGGAGTATAACCCTTCACACATAACCTTACTTAGTTCAAGAATTATGTTGACAGGTTATTCAAAGCTACATAGGAACTTTGACCTCACTGGTTGTATAATACTCCCTCCATAAAGAAATATAAGAGCGTACCTAAACGCTCTTATATTTCTTTACAGAGGGAGTAGTAAGCAACACATTAACATTAAGTTCAAGGTATAAATTCAGTCATGAGGAGAAAGGTCCAACCTGTTCCTTCCAAAAATCTCCACACCTTTAACTAGAAGCTCTTGCTCAATCACCTTCCAGGATACAAGATTGTCTTCTTGCCTGCATATATTCTTATCGACTAATTCTTCCTTCCTCGAACTATCATGACCATCTGTTGCTGAATGCTCATTATTTGTTTCCTCCATCGAATAAATACGATCTTCCACTAAAGCTGAGTTATTCTCCATTTGATGTGCATCCTTCTTCCGAGAACTTCTTGTGCTTGGAGAATTATGTTGTGAGGATGCAACTGAATCTTTGTGTTTGGTGGCCTGGCAATATATGGTTTGTGAACAATATCAATGCAAGTCGGTGCTTATCTTTCATAATCAAAATTGTCAGAGAAGACAAGCAGCTTTTCAGAAGTCATATACACCATAAAATACGAACCAGTTTATAACAATGAATACCACATGGTACATCATCCATGTCGTTCCAAGGTGATTGCTTTTCTGCCTGTATGAAGAAAGCACAAATAAGAACTAGTCGCCGACAAGGTAATTTTGGAAATAACTCTGGAACTTCAAAACTTACAGGAAATATTAAATCTTGAGAACACCCATGTAGTTTGCAATCAAAAATCTGCCAATGTCAGGATGAGAAGAATATTCATCAAACAAGAGGCATTACAGAAATCACATGATTGATAGATGAACATACTAGACATCGCCGACAAAAGAGATTATTGAAGGAATCCAATGCTGCATCCAAATCTTTAGCAGGGTAGACATCTTCCAGTTTGGCATTAAGTTTGGGCACTTCTTTGGAAGAACCTTCAGTGTTCTCCCCTTTTACAATCTCATATCTGGCCTGTAAAATAGGGCTATGTGTGTTAATTGTCAATAGTGAAAATGTTAACTGAAAAAGGAAAAGCCCAAATGGCCAAATGCTATTGAGATTAAGTGGCTATGGAGAGAAAACTAACCTTTATATCACCAGCAGTCTTCTCAAAACATTGAGCTAGGGCTTCCAGCACTGCATCAGACATGCGACAGTCTTCAATGGTCGTCCTAACATGAAAGTAGAGGAGGAACATAAATTATTGCACCAAAACATCAAAATACCCAGTGAGAAAAAGACATCATATAGCAGAAGCCAAAATATATTGTTGATCTATCAAGTTTAAGGAAGGTGTAAACTCATCAACAGACTACTCAGGTTAGAGCTAGACAGTGTAAGCTCCATAATTCTGTTCCTTGAACAATATGGTAAAAGCAAATCCTGCACCCAGTTTGGAGTAAAACTAAATAACCTTACTTTTCTGGGGGGTCCAAGCTAGGCTAGTTTGATTATGCGCCCACAATGAAAAATAATTAGACAGCAGCAGCAACAGAAGAGACCCTAGGTAAAAAAAGTGAGAAAGCCACAAATGTGTAACTTATTGCTATTGAAGTTCTCTACTACATGAAAATGAAGCGAAACTTACATAAGTGATATTTTATATTTGCACCCCTTTAATACTCCCTCCGTAAACTAATATAAGAGCGTTTAGAATACTAAAATAGTGATCTAAACGCTCTAATATTAGTTTACAGAGGGAGTATTTTATAAATCTTAGTATATTATTTTTTCCGAAATAAAGTTGTGTCAATCTTTAAATTTAAAGTAAAGTGTGCGCAATCTCTAAAGGAAAATACGACAAACTTATTGCTTTAAAGAGAAGTAAGGGCAATATCAATCATTCAAGAAACTCTGTTCTTAGCAGATGTCAGTCACAAATAAGTGCAGAAGTTAAACCTAGGTAAGGTAAAGTAATGCCAAAAAAAATGGAAACCCCAAGTTTGTCTACCGAATAAAACAATCTTCAGAGCTATTGAATTCCCTTTTCTCCTCTTCATCCTCAACAACTTCATCTTCACTGTCACTGAACATTAAAGCTTCACCACAATGTGCATTATAGTAAATATTTTTTCGATGAAATGCAGATTGGTCTTCCGTCATCCTCTGGTTCCTGCATAAAACCCCGAGAAATCTTTTGTATCAGAAACAATATGAGACCTTACTCTTGCAAAAAGACAACTGTAGAACTCTTATGTACAAAGCATACTACTATTAAAATCCCTATCAGCAAACACTTAGCATGCCCTCAATCTAATCATAAGCTGTTACTGCTGCTCTCTGCCTAAACCATACAGTAGCGACACACAGATTCAATATTTTTACCAGATATCTGCATCAGTTTTGGGGAGGTTGGGAAGTGCCTGTGATATGAAACAGACCTGTCCAAATACGTCCATGTTGTATAAGGTGGAATTTTTGACACTTCTGGTAGTTCAGTTGGCTTCTTGGAATTCTTTGCAGTGGGATTTCCACCCAAAGTAAAAGTCCATGTGCCATACGGACTTCCTTCGTGAGAACCGCCACCATCTTTCTCAGCAAGACACAGTTCAAGACCATGCATTGAGCACGGCGCATCTTCTTGCCTAGGTGTCAGCAGATTCACGGCTAAATCTGTACCATCCGATGCATTCGTTTGCCAGATTGGTGAAGAATTGCACTTGCTCTGTGTAATGGTGCTGAGCTTAATCTTGTTCTTCTCTATCATATCCTGGAGAGAAAAAAAATAGAACAATCAAACAAAATGTCGACGGGAATATCTGATTAATAAATACGGAGGGAGTACAGAGTGTGTGGTTTCAAAGCACCTTAATGTCATTGGAACGGTATGTCGTGAACTCATTCTTCAAAGAGTTAACATAAGATGAAGCGGAAGCGAATCGGGGGGCCTCGGTTCCTTCTTCATCTGGCATAGCCTCATCATCCTGAGGAACCTGCACTGACAGTAACTTCATCAACACATGCGTAACACAGACTCACATAATGGTTATATGACTGATTAAGGGTGCAAAAGTATCAGAGCCCAAAAGGGAAGCAATATTAGACCCCAGCCACTAGTTCCACCCAAACATTTACAGGGGATCAGGACACAATGCACAACAGCAGTGTGGATTTTCCATTTTGCAGATAACTCTTAACTGCAGAGCACAGTAGTGATTTTTGGCATACGGTGTTTTTTTTTTTTTGAAATGTTTTGGCATACGGTGTAGCAACGCTATAAACTGAACTCATGGCTGCTAAGCAAAACTTCAACGGCAGCTCCTGGATTCGAGAGGGGGGAATACAGGATTACCAACACCCTAAAAAACGAAAGAGATCGGAATGTCGAACACCTCGGCGGCGGCGGCGGCGATGCGCGTTGGAGGCGGAGGGGTTTGGAGACGTGAGGTGTCCGCGGCGACGGCGAGCTACGGTGCGGCGGCAGCCCTAGCCTCTAGGGCACAGAGAAGGATTGGGGATTCGGCGCCCGCATTGGGTCGGAGCGTCGGATTGCAACCTACACCACTAGGTCTCTCCGGGCCGGACCCCCGGCGCGAGCGGCCGGCGGTTGGCGCCGCGAACCTGTATGTGGCGGCGGCGGCCATCGGACCGGACGCCGAGATGTTCTGCGGCGGGGACAGCGTGCGCACGGCGGAGCGCGGCGGCGGGGTGGTGCATTTTTCAACCTTTTGTGCTGAGCACACAAACGACACAAAACTCTCCTCAAAAAAGAAAAAGAACAGAAAAAAAAGGAAAAACACAAACGAGACAAAACTGTATGAATTGTAGATGCTAGAGACTAAAAGGGCAACGCTGGGCGCCGGTGCGCCGGCCCAACTTTGGGCCGGTCAGCCCCTAGCCGTTAGATGTATTTCACGTGAGCCGTCTGATCCTTATCTTCCTCCCATCTAATCGTCTTCTACCTTCGTCCAAATACAGAGAGACACAATGCGTTGATTTTGAGCCGCCGCCGGCTGCCCCCGCTCGGTTGTGCTATAGGTGGCTCGCCGTCCGTGTCCTGCGACTCAAGGCGCCTCGCCGCGCTCCCGTGGTTGCAGCACCCCGACCAGGCCGCACCCTCGCAGTGCATCGTTCCGCCGCCCCGAGGTTGTAGCTCGCTGCGGCCGCCATTGTTGCTCCATCCCGACCTATGGGCTACAGCTCTCCCCATGCTGATTGCAACACCGCGCCGCCCGGCCGGTACACACAAGATTTTCATTGTTCATAGTACCTCCAGCAACCTCGCCATGCTTCTCAGTTTGCTTGTAGCACCATGGCAGCTATGAAAATGGGTTGTAGCAAATTACAACGCCGGTTGTAGCAAAAAATGAAGACATTTGAAGCAAAACGTTGTCAACGTCATCGTGGGTCGCAACTAAGACATCAATGTTGAAGCTTTTTCCATTGCCGGATGTAGCTTTTGTTACAGCCGGTTGCAGCTTTTCATAGTAGTCCATAGCTTCTATCATCTATAGTTGAAACTTTTTCCATCGCCTGTTGAAGCTTTTTTCGTCACTAGATGAAGCTTTTTTTGTCACCGGTTGTAACTTTTCTTCCTCGCCCATAGCTTCCGTCGTATACGGGTTGAAGCTTTTTTCATAGCCGGTTGAAGCGTTTGTCGTCACCGGTTGTAGCTTTTTTGGGCATCGGTTGTAGCACCGGGCATCTCTCTGATTCCAGCACACAAAAATTGGCTTCGCCGTCGCCGTCCCGCAGCAGTCCCCATGGCCACCAGCGCCTCCGCCTGCAGCACCAACTCGAGGGCCTCCTGGCGATGCAGCACCACCGGCGGAACCATGCAGCATCCGCTGGTGCGAGGGAGAGCAAGTGACATCATCTCTCCACGGCGGCGATGAGCAGCTTGGCTGGTAGACAAGATGCTCGTAGAAGCACAGGGGGGAGAAAGTTGCTCGCAGCATCTGGTGGGCGTCCTCAACGACGGCGGCCGGTGGGCACCCTCCATGGATGAAAGAGGGAGAGGGGAAGGAGGAGGTCGCTCGGGGGAGAGAAGAAATCTCGTGTGTGGCCACAAACTCCAGCAAGGGGATAAGGATGTGAGACGTGATGCGAGCCACTTGATCTAGTCGCATCAAACGGCGCGGGATGGACCGGCCGAGCGTTCGGCCGGTCTGCCGTACTCAAACATTTCCCAGACTAAAAAGCATCTCTAACGGACACCGTAAACTCGCGGCCTGAAAAGGGTCTTTTTCAACGGCACAAAATGTGTTTTTCGGGCCAATTTTGCCTTCCACCAAATAAACCTTGCAAACGGCACCTGGAAAACCATATATTCCCCACCGCAAATGAATATTCCTGGGTCGTCTTCTACAATTGTTTTCTTGTTCCTCTGGTCGCTCAGCCGGCTGCCCGTCCAGGCCGCTACCCGCCTCCCCTCGCCGTTCCCTGCCGCCCTCGACCGCCCCCCGCCGTTCCCCGTCGCTCCTGGCCCTGCCCCACCACCACTATCCCGACCTAGGCCGCGAGGAGTCGCGGGAGGCCAGCACCATCCAAGCCGCCGACATGAACGACCATGGCGGAGATGACGGAGGAGGATCGATCGAGACCCACCAGATCGACGCGTGTGTGGTTGGAGACAGCGGAGAAGGACCGGATGCAACGAATTCCGTCAGATTCCGGACTCCGGTGTCGGTCCGGTGACATTTGGGGCAAGAAATCTACCCACAACCAGCGTTGACCGGTATACGGGGCACCCTCAGTTTGGCCTCCGAGCCTTCAAATACAAGGGTCTCGGGTGTGGGTTTTCGGTGGCTGAAAAATATTTACGAGTTTGACCACTTTTATGGTGTCTATTCTTTACACATTTTCGACCAAAACCTTCAAAACCAAAAATTATAAGGATTTGACTACTTTTACGCTGTCTGCTAGAGATGCTCTAAGATATAATTCACACAACGCTCTTCTAAAAGCACCAAAGACACACAATACGAAAATACTCTTGCATAGTTTTTGAGCAACATTGTTTTCTCTCTCTCAATGAATGAAAAGATCGTTCCAGTTGGCCGTTCGTAAAAAGAATACCTAAAACTAACTTTTACAATAGATTCGATCTTTTTGGAAAAAGAAAAACGGAAACTAGCACCTCACCAAGTAGGGGAAATCAGATTCCGCCACCATACATAGAAAGGAGTAAAAAGTATCATACTCGCACCAAAAATCAAACTCATTAACCTATGGGAGAATGGCGGCCAACCGGCATGGCCACGTGGTGCATGCGGGTTGGCCGTGCCAAGAAACTTTTTGATTTCTTTTGGAAGATAAAATTGAGAATTTTTTTGATTTTTTTTGGAAGGCGAAATTGAGACTTTTTTTCTTTTGAGAAAAGTTTTTTTAGATTATTTTTTAAAGATGGAAGTGAGACTTTTGTTTCTTTTTTATTTTAAGATGTTTGGTAGGCTTTTCTTTTTTCTTTTTGAGATGGATGTGACATTCACGCATTGTGAGAAAGTTTTCTTTTTAATTTTGAGATGAAGTCGAGATTTTTTTTCTTTGAGAGGAAGAAATACATGCACAACTTTGTAGATAGTAACACGTGAAACTTGAGATATCATCCACTATAAAACATAACTATGGATCGAGATACATGTATAAATTAAAGCAAATTAATTGAGATTTAAACCGAAATCCAACGCGCATCACTAGATCCCGATCTAGTATTCTGGCATACATCCTTTGTTGCAAAACATATGCATATATCTATTCGTGTTTCCCATCTATTAATGGAGACCGCTGATACCATCCCCGCCTCAGACCACAAAAGATATGAAATAATTGAAATAAACATGCAACCCTCGGTTGGGTAGGGAGACGGATGGGAGCCGCTCCCTGATGCAGCGATCGAGAGCAACGCCATGGCCACACCCACGTCGTGTGGACAAAAGGCTTGGGTTGTGCCCCCTCGCATATCTAGGGCTTGGTCATGCATCCTTTTCCTCCACGGAATGACGTGTTTTTCCATTGAGAAGAGATGAGATAAGGTTTCGCTACGGGGATCGGCGGGAGAGGAGATTATAAAGGGGGCATGGTTGAATACCTATGGAATTATTTTACTACCCGCCATCCCCGCCGCCACCGCATGGCGGGAGCATGAGTAGGTTAGCGAACTCAAACGTTCCTAAGAGGTGGGACCTGGCTACGTTAACTATTGTGATGTGGTTCGGTATTTTGGTGGAAAATGTAAAACGATGGAGGGTTAACCACAAACCGTGTGAGAATTTACAAGGGCAAAAATGTACTTTGGTGTAACCCCTTTGTCTCACCACATGGCCAGAGTGTTTCCTTCTAAGAATAATGATTTCCTCAAAAAATGCAAACATCAGTATCGTGTAAAACAAAGGAGGGGTAGGTAAGGACGGTTAGTATACCCATGGAAAGTCTACTAACTTTATCGCAATGCCATATTTGTGTCTTGAACATATTCGATTGACTTGTATCTAATAGATACTCCCTCTAGACTATGTAAGGCGAGAGGACTATGGTTATGCGGCCAAGGTGGTGTTTAATTCTCCAGATCGCACTATTGATTTGGGAAAGTAACCCAACTGGATTCATTGCATAAATAGGGATTGATACATGCATTAGTGCCTTGATCCTCTCACCTCATCCATGCAACATAACAACACACATCCAATGCGGGGGGGGGGGGGGGGGGGGGTTACAATATTAACAATGCCCTAGAAAATGAAATCGGAATATCGAACACCTTGGCGGCGGTGGTGATGCGCGTTTGAGGCGGAGGGGTTTCGGGACGTGAGGCGTTCGCGGCCTCAGTGAGCTAAAATGCGGCGGCAGCTCTAGCCTCTAGGTCACAGAGAAGGATTGGGGATTCGGCGGCCGCATTGGGTCGGAGAGTCGGATTGCAGCCTACAACACTGGTCTCTCCGGGCCGGAGCCCCGGCACGAGCGGCCGGCGGTTGGCGTCGAGAACCTGTATGTGGCGGTGGCCGCGACGGCCATCGGACCGGATGCCGAGATGTTCTGCGGCCGGGTGCTTTCAAGAGACAAAACTCTCCTCAAAAAAGAAAAGGAACAAGAAAAAGGGAAAAACACAAACGAGACAAAACCTGTATAAATTGTACACTCTAGAGACTACTACCTTTGTCCTGGTTTATTGGGCCCCTTAGTATTTTGTATCAATTTTTAACTATAGATTTGACTAACAAAATAATAATGCATGGCACGAGAAATTATATCATTGGATTCGTATTTGAACATAGTTTCTAATGATATTATTATTTTAAGATATGCATTAACAATTTGTAGTTAAATTTAAGGTCAAAATTTGACACAAAATGCGAAGGGAATCCTTAAACCAGGACGGACTCGTGGTAAGATATAATTCACACAACGCTCTCCTAAGACTACGAAAGACACACAATACCAAAATACTCTTGCATAGTTTCTCAGCAACATCGTTTTCTCTCTCTCTCTCTCTTTGGATAAAAAGGCCGTTCCAATCGTCCGCTTCATAAAAAATACCTGAAAACTAACTTTCATAATAGATTTGATCTGTTTGCAAAAAAACAAAAACAAAAACTAGCACCTCACCTAGTAGGGGAAATCAGATTCCACCACCATACATAGCCACCATACATAGAAAGTAGTAAAAAGTATCATAATCAAACCAAAAATAGATAGTAACGCGTGAAACTTGAGCTATCATCCACAACCCATTATAAACATAAAACATAACTACGGATCTAAAGATACATGCATAAATTAAAGCAAATTAATTGAGATTCAAACTAAAATCCAACGCGCATCACTAGATCCCGATCTAGAATTCGGACATGCATTTGTCTTTCCAAAACAGTTGCATATTCCTATTCGTATTTCCCATCTATTGATGGAGACCATCGATACCATCCGCACCTCGGACCACAAAAGACATGAAACCATTGAAATAAATATGCAAACCTCGGTTGGGTAGGAAGACAGATGGGAGCCGCTCCCAAATGCGGCGACCGAGAGCAACGCCATGGCCGCACCCACGTCGTGTGGACAAAAGGCCTGGGCTTTACCCCCTCGTAGATCTAGGGCTTGGTCGCGCATTCTTTTCCTCCACGAGACGACGTGTTTTTCCATTGAGAAGAGATGAGAGAGGGTTTCGCTGCGGGGATCGGCGGGAGAGGAAATTATAAAGGGGGAGGGGTTGAATATCTACGGAATTATTTTACTACCCCCCACCCCCGCCGCCGCCACGCGGCGGGAGCCTGAGTAGGTTAGCGGAATCATACGTCCTACGAGGTGGGACCTAGCTAGGTTAACTATTGTGATGTGGTTCAGTATTTTAGTGAAAAATGTAAAATGATGAAGGGTTAACCCCAAACCGTGTGAGAATTTACAAGGGCAAAAATGTACTTTGGTGTAATCCCATTGTCTCACCACATGACCAGAGTGTTTCCTTCTAAGAATAATCATTTCCTCAAAAAATGCAAACATCAGTACCGTGCAAAACAAAGGATGGGTAGGTAAGGATGGTTAGTATACCCATGGAAAATCTACTAACTTTATTGAAATTCCATATTTGTATATCTAACATATTCGATTGACTTGTATCTAGATACTCCCTCCGGACTATGTAAAGCGAGAGGACTATTGTTATCCGGCCAAGGTGGTGTCTAATTCTCTAGATCGCCCTATTGATTTGGGAAATTAACCCAATTGGATCCATTGCATAAATAGGGATTGATACCTGCATTAGTGCCTTGATCATTTCGCCTCATCCATGCAACATAACAACACAGATACAATAGGGGGGGGGGGGGTGTAGTATTAACAACGCCCTAGAAAAATGAAATCGGAATATCGAACACCTCGGCGGCGGCGGCGATGCGCGTTGGAGGCGGAGGGGTTTGGGGACGTGAGGCGTCTGCAGCCACGGCGGCTACAGTGAGGCGACAACAATAGCCTCTAGGGCATAGAGAAGGATTAGGGATTCGGTGGCCGCATTGGGTCAGAGCATTGGATTGCAGCCTACACCACTGGTCTCTCCGGGCTGGACCCCCCGGTGCGAGCGCCAGGAGTTGGCGCCGAACCAGTATGTGGCGGCGGCGGCCATCGGACCGAACGCCGAGATGTTTTGCGGCGGGGACAGCATACACGGCGACAGGGTGGTTTCAACCTTTTGTGTTGATCACACAAACGAGACAAAACTCTCCTCAAAAAAGAAAAAGAACAAGAAAAAAAGGAAAAACACAAACGACACAAACGTGTATAAATTGTAAACTCTATGAGTACTAACTTCGTCCTGATTTATTGGTCCTTAGTATTTTGTGTCAAATTTTTACCATATATTTAACTAACAAAATAATAATGCATGCTATCAGAAATTATATCGTTTGGTTCGTATTTGAACATAATTTCTAATGATATTATTTTCTGTGACATGCATTGACAATTTGTTAGTTAAATTTAAGGTCCAACTTTGGCACAAAATGCGAAGGGAACCAATAAACCAGGACGGAGGTAGTAAGATATAATTCACACAACGCTGTCCTAAAAGCACCAAAGACACACAATACCAAAATACCCCTGCATAGTTTCTCAGCAACATCGTTTTCTCTCTCTCGGTGAATGAAAAGGCTGTTCCAATCGGCCGCTTCGTAAAAAAATAATCGAAAACTAACTTTTATAACAGATTTGATCTTTTTGCAAAAGAAAACGCAGGGAAATCAGATTTCGCCACCACACATAGAAAGTAGTAAAAAGTATCATAAACAAACCAAAAATAGATAGTAACATGTGAAACTTGAGCTATCGTCCACATCCCATTATAAACATAAAACATAACTACAGACCGAGATACATGCATAAATTAAAGCAAATTAGTTGAGATTCAAACAGAAATCCAACTTACATCACTAGATCCCGATCTTGAATTCTGACATACATCCATCGTTGGAAAATAGTTGCATATTCCTATTCTTGTTTCCCATCTATCGATGGAGACCACCGATACCATGGCGCCTCAGACAACAAAAGACATGAAACCGTTGAAATAAAGATGCAAACCTCAGTTGGGTAGGAAGACGGTTGGGAGCCGCTCCCAGATGTGGCGATCGAGAGCAACGCCATGGCCACATCCACATCGTGTCGACAAAAGGCTTGGGCTTTGCCCCTTACAGATCTAGGGCTTGGCCACGCATTCTTTTCCTCCATGTAACGACATGATTTTCCATTGAGATGAGATGAGAGAGGATTTCGCTATGGGGATCGGCGGGAGAGGAGATTATAAAGGGGGCAGGGTTGAATATCTATGTAATTATTTTACTACCGCCACCCCTGCCACTGTTGCACGGCGGGAGCATGAGTAGGTTAGCGAAATCATACGTCCTAAGAGGTGTGACCAAGCTACGTTAACTATTGTGATGTGGTTCGGTATTTTGGTGGAAAATGTAAAATGGAGGGTTAACCACAAACCGTGTGAGAATTTACAAGGGTAAAAATGTACTTTGGTGTAACCCCATTGCCTCACCACATAACCAAAGTGTTTCCTTCTAAGAATAATCATTTTCTCAAAAAATGGAAACATCTGTACCGTGTAAAACAAAGGAGGGGTAGGTAAGGATGGTGGAAAATCTACTAACTTTATTGCAATGCCATATTTGTGTATCTAACATATTCAGTTGACTTGTATCTAATAGATACTCCCTCTGGACTATGTAAGCCGAGATGACTATGGTTATGCGGCCAAGGTGGTGTTTAATTCTCCAGACCGCACTATTGATTTGGGAAATTAACCCAACTGGATCCATTGCATAAATAGGGATTGATACCTGCATTAATGTCTTGATCCTTTCACCCGATCCATGCAACATAACAACACACATCCAATGGGGGGGGGCATAGTATTAGCAACGCCCTAGAAAACGAAATCAGAATATCGAACACCTCGGCGGCGGCGGCGGCGATGCGCATTGGAGGATTGGGGGGTGGGGGGTGGGGACGTGAGGCATCCGTGGCCACGACGAGCTACAGTGTGGCGGCAGCCCTAGTCTTTAGGGCACAGAGAAAGATTGGGGATTCGACGGCCGCATTGGGTCGGAGCGTCGGATTGTAGCCTACACCACTGGTCTCTCCGAGACAGACCTCGGCGCGAGCGCCGGCGGTTGGCGCCGAGAACCTGTATGTGACGGCGGTGGCCATTGGACCGGACGCTGAGATGTTCTGCGGTGGGGACAGCGTGCGCGGCGGTGGGGTGGTTTCAACCGTTTGTGCTGATAACACAAACGAGACAAAACTCTCCTAAGAAAGATAAAGAACAAGAAAAAAAGGAAAAACACAAACAAGACAAATCCTGTATAAATTGTAGACTATAGACTACTACCTTCGTCCTGGTTTATTGGTCCCCTTAATATTTTGTGTCAAATTTTAACCATATATCTAACTAACAAAATAATAATGCATGGCACCAGATATTATATCGTTGGATTCATATTTGAACATAGTTTCTAATGATATTATTTTTTGTGACATACATTAAAATTTTGTTAGTTAAATTTAAGGTCAAATTTTGGTACAAAATGCGAAGGGAACCAATAAACCAGGACGGAGGTAGTAAGATATAATTCACACAACACTCTCCTAAAAGCACCAAATACACACAATACCAAAATACTCTTGCATAGTTTCTCAGCAACATCGTTTTCTCTCTCTCAATGAATGAAAAGGCCGTTCCAATCGGGCGCTTCGTAAGAAAAATTACCGAAAACTAACTTTTATAATAGATTGATCCTTTTTCCAAAAATGCGAAACTAGCACCTCACCCATGCACGGAAATCAGATTCCGCCACCATACATAGAAAGTAGTAAAAAGTATCATAATGAAACAAAAAATTGTAGTAACACTTGAAACTCGAGCTATCGTCCACATCCCATTATAAACATAAACCATAACTACGGATTAAGATACACGGATAAATTTAAGCAGATTAATTGAGATTCAAACCGAAATCCAACGCACCTCACTAGATCCCGATCTAGAATTTTGACATACATCTGTCATTGCAAAACAGTCGCATATTCCTATTCATGTTTCCCATCTATCGATGGAGACCACCGATACCATCCGCGCCTCGGACCACAAAAGACATGAAACCATTGACATAAAGATGCAAACCTTGGTTTGGTAGGGAGACGGATGGGAGCCGCTCCCAGATGCGGCGGTCGAGAGCAACGACATGGCCACACCTACGTTGTGTGGACAAAAGGCTTGTGCTTTGCCCCCTCGCAGATCTAGGGTTTGGTCACACATTCTTTTCCTCCATGGAACGACGCATTTTTTCCATTGAGAAGAGATGAGAGAGGGTTTCACTACGGGACCGGCGGATGAGGAGATTAATCATAAAGTGGGCAGGGTTGAATATCTATGGAATTATTTTACTACCCCCACCCCCCTCACCGCCGTACGGCGGGAGCATGAGTAGGTTAGCAAAATCATACGTCCTAAGAGGTGGGACCTAGCTAGGTTAACTATTGTGGTGTGGTTGATGATGGAGGGTTAACCACGAACCATGTGAGAATTTACTTTGGTGTAACCCCATTGTCTCACCACATGACGAGAGTGTTTCCTTCTAAGAATAATCATTCCCTCAAAAATGCAAACATCAGTACCGTGTAAAACAAAGGAGGGGTAGGTAAGGATGGTTAGTATACCCATGGAAAATCTACTAACTTTATATCAATGTCATATTTGTGTATCTAACATATTCGATTGACTTGTATCTAATAGATACTCCCTCTGGACTATGTAAGGCAAGAGGACTATAGTTATGCGGTCAAAGTGGTGTTTAATTCTCCAGATCGAACTATTGATTTGGGAAATTAACCCAAATGGATCCATTGCATCAATAGGTATTGATACCTGCATTAGTGCCTTCATCCCTTCGCCTCATACGTGCAACATAACAACAAACATCTAGTAAGGGGGGTGGGATATAGTATTAACAACGCCCTAGAAAATGAAATCGGAATATCGAACTCCTCGGCGGCGACGGTGATGCGCGTTGGAGGCAGAGGGGTTTGGGGACGTGAGGTGATCGTGGCCATGGCAAGCTACGGTGCGGCGGCGGCTCTAGCCTCCAGGGCACAAAGAAGGATTGGGGATTCGGCGGCCGCATTGGATCGGAGCGTCGGATTGCAGCATACACCACTGGTCTCTCCGGGCCAGACCCCCGGTGCGAGTGGACGGTGGTTAGAGCCGAGAACCTGTATGTGGTGGCGGCGGCCATCGGACCAGGCACGAGATGTTTTGCGACGGGGACAACGTGCTCACGGCGGAGCACGACGGCGGGGTGGTTTCAACCTTTTGTGCTAAGCACACAAACGAGACAAAACACTCCTCAAAAAAGAAAAAGAACAAGAAAAAAAGGGAAAACACAAACGAGACAAATCTGTATAAATTGTAGACTCTAGAGGCTAAGATATAATTCACAAAACGCTCTCATAAAAGCACCAAAGAGACACAATACCAAAATACCCAAGCATAGTTTCTCAGCAACATCGCTTTCTCTCTCTTGATGAATGAAAAGGCCGCTCCAATCGGCTGCTTTGTAAAATAAATAAATGAAAACTAACTTTTATAATAGATTTGATATTTTTCCAGAAAAACGAAAACTAGCACCTCACCCGTGGAGGGAAATCAAATTCCGCCACCATACACAGAAAGTAGTAAAAACTATAATAATCAAACCAAAAATAGATCGTAGCACGTGAAACTTGAGCTATCTTCCACAACCGACACTAGTAGGAAACGAGCCATCAGTCTTGGTTCCAGAGGCCCTTTAGTCGCGGTTCTACAACCGGGACTACACGATCGAGACTAATACCATCCACTTTTTGTCCCGGTCGTGTTACGAACCGGGACTAAAGGTGCTCCACGTGGCTGCTGCGGGCGCCGAGGCAGAAGGACCTTTAGTCCCGGTTGGTGTCGCGATTATAAACATAAAACTTAACTACGGATCGAGATACATGCATAAATTAAAGCAAATTAAATGAGATTCAAACGGAAATCCAACGCGCGTCACTAGATTTCGATCTAGATTTCTGATATACATCCGTCGTTGCAAAACTGTTGCATATTTCTATTCGTGTTTCCCATCTATAGATGGAGACCACCGATACCATCCGTGCCTTGGACCACAAAAGACATGAAACCATTGAAATAAAGATGCAAACCTCGGTTGGGTAGGGAGACGGATGGGGGCTGCTCCCAGATGCGGCGATCGAGAGCAATGCCATGGCTGCACCCACGTCGTGTGGACAAAAGGCTTGGGCTTTGCCCCCTCGCGGATCTAGGGCTTGGTCATGCATTCTTTTCCTGCACGGAACGACACGTTTTTCTATTGAGAAGATATGAGAGTGGGTTTCTCTACGGGGATCGGCAGGAGAGGAGATTATAAAGGGGGCAGGGTTGAATATCTTTGGAATTATTTTACTATCCCCACCTCCGTCGCTGCACGGCTGGAGCGTGAGTAGGTTAGCAAAATCATATGTCCTAAGAGGTGGGACCTAGCTAGGTTAACTATTGTGATGTGGTTCCGTATTTTGGTGGAAAATGTAAAATGATGGAGGGTTAACCACAAACCGTGTGAGAATTTACAAGGGCAAAAATGTACTTTGGTGTAACCCCATTGACTCACCACATGACCAGAGTGTTTCCTTCTGAGATAATCATTTCCTCAAAAAATGCAAACATTAGTAACGTGTAAAACAAAGGAGGGGTAGGTAAAGATGGTTAGTATACCCATGGAAAATCTACTAACTTTATTGCAATGCCATATTTGTGTAACTAACATATTCGATTGACTTGTATCTAATAGATACTCACTGTGGACTATGTAAGGCGAGAGGACTATGGTTATGCGGCCAAGGTGGTGTTTAATTCTCCAGATCACACTATTGATTTGGAAAATTAACCCAGCTGGATCCATTACATAAATAGGGATTGATACCTGCATTAGTGCCTTGATCCGTTCGCCTCATCCATGCAACATAACAACACATATCTAGTGAGTGATTCCCGATATAATGATTAAAATGATCATGAACCAATTGTTGTGGGTGACGAGAATGAAGGAGTATGAGGGAAACACTCAAATCTCTCAGAGGGGGGGGGGGGGGGGGGGGGGACACTACAAACTTTGCTCTATTTAGCGATGTTCCACTTGTGTCACGTATAACCCTTTTTCTTCACGAAAAATAGACTCGTGTCATTTTCCGGCCGTCACCCCCACCGTCACCAAAGTGTCGTCATAGAAACTAATTTTTTTATGGTACCACTTTTTTTGTCGTGCAAGAGCGCATTTTAGGTGACGAACAAAACAAATGTTACCAATGGCTGTTTTCAGCGATGGCCCAGAATGTCACCTACGATAGCTCAATCTGTCGGCTAAGATCTTTTTGGCGGCGATAATCCTATCACTGGTGTTCGGTCCACTGGGTTGACCGGTCAAATATTCTGACGGGTCGGGCCAGTAGTTGCTGACGTGGCTTCTTCCATGTGGGTCCGCCATGGGTTTTATCGCTGATGGTCCCGTCAGTAATAGCTCGGCATCAGCTTTGACCGGTCAACGTTGATGACAAATGGGCCCAGAAGATGCTGACGTGGCACCTTACAAGTGGGACCAGACATTGTTATGTCACAATTATCGTCGCACGTAGAAAAAAAGCTTCAATTCATATATAATTAATTATATGCGAGCACGTATGTATTTAATTTGTAATTTTAGGAAAATGGATTCAAAATTTGATTCGTTGGAATATGAGAATTCAAATATTGGCAACATATATTTCATTATAAGTGAATCATGACATTTTACAAGGAGAAGCAGAGGACAGTCTCGAACAAAGGAACATTAAGTTGACTATAAGCATGCGGCCATCGGTGTTTTTCAGATGTTGTCTTGTGCTGACTGGGTGGACTTCCTTAATAGGTGACTGAGCATTGCCTCCATATGTCTTTGCCTTTTTTCAAAGAGAGTGGATTTCTTCTGCTGATCCATCTTGAAATCCATCTTGAAATCTTCAATCTCTTGTAGCTGCTTCTTATTGAGTTCTTTAATTTCTACTAAGTTGCAATGATGTGTTTTAGCTCACGAATGTGTTCACGAGAGGATGAATTCTTTCTGGAGGAGGATGAAATGCCCATGCTCGAAAGAAACTTCTTGAGGAGCTCTTTTCCTCAATGATTTCTACATTAGGTATTGCTGTCGTATCAAGCAGTTTTGATGGTGTATGCTTGATCCTCGATTCATTCTGCAATATGATTGATAACATTATTAGAGTAGTGTTTGATAGTTCAGATAATTATGATCGGACTATACATTTGAAGCCTATAAATTTGGCAGTACTTGCAATTTGTTTTTTTTGCAGACAGGCTCAATGTAGGATCTTTCTTTGTAGGGCACGTGGGTTCAAGAAAGTCTCCACCGGATTGATTATCAATGTTGTCCTTAGGCTTGTATCAGATTTATCAATTGGTAAACATTAATACTGCAAGAAATATAGTAATCCAACATAAAGCTTTTGCAACAAGGTACTACAAATACTTACCATATGTCTGAAGTGGGAAACACATTTGGTAGGTGCAGTGTTTTGACTCGGCTTCACAGTAGATGGTTTTCTTTGTTTCTTGTCATGAAGTTCCTAAACATGAATCTCAAAATTAGTACGATGTGTCCACGAGTACGAGTGAAGTGTGTGTGTATCACATACATTTGAGTGATCCTCACACCAATGATCCACAAGTTTATGCCAATTTTCTTCATTTATATACTCAGGCTTTAACGATATACCCTACTCATGGGTGCATTTTTTACCTTGTTCCAGTAATTGTTCCTATCTTGAATAGCGCGACCACATTTCCTCGTAAGACCAATGCACATTTCTGCGGCAAATACATCCTTCGGGTTAATATGATACATTCCCTGCACAAAACATACACCCATTTAGGATAGAGCATATGCACATCTAGTTTTAACAAATGTTTTACAACACAAGTTCAAGTCGTAGATGAATTAACAATCAAGAAATAAAGTTTAACCATGTGAATAGATGGGTCATTCACTGTAGATCTTGCTGCAGTTGAAGATGAAGGTACATCTGCTATGGTGCGCTTCTTCCATAGTGCCAGTGTACAACCATACTTTGCCTGGCCGAATGCACTCAAAGACATAGTTCATGACAAACATCTAGAAGTGGTACTAATCTGATGTACAAGAAATCTGTACCTGAGAAGTAGTATTTTGAAGACTACTAGGATCTTGACCTATATCAATCTGACTGGCATCATCTGAACCCTATGAATCCATATCAATTTTGTAGATCACATATTTTATTAGCGCATGTTTGGTTATAGGATAATCATCCTCCGGTGTTTCTTATTTATTCCTGCAGTACAGATGTGCTTGTCTGGCAGCAGCAGTTGTAGAGTCATGACTTGCTACTACACATGGTCATCAATCATGTGAACAAAGATTCACAGGGTAATAATACTCCATAAGTAGATCGTATTAGTAAGAATAAGAGGTAGCAATGCACTACCAAGAACAACATGTTATATTAAGAAGAAGAAATCATTCAACTTTGAAAAACAACACACAAGATTTAATAAGAAACCTGCATAGTAAATTACTATAACCCTAGATAGAACTAGCTGCAGTAACCCATATAATACGACCAACTTATTAAGAAACTACTTGCTAAATTGGTATAATCCTAGATAGAATTAGATGATGTATGGAGCCTACAATTTGATTACCTCTTTGAAAGAACATCATGTGAAAACGTATAAGCGCGTGCAAATCTTAAAAGGGGCGGTGGGGCGAGAGGTGGCTATAATTGTTACCTGGTAATCTAGGACTAGGTTTTGGGGTTGACAAGGGAAGTTTCCATTGTTTGGCGCTTCGAAGCATGCCGGCCATGCCGGACACCGGGGAGGGGTCCATTTGGCCGCCACAAGTGGACTAGATCTGGGGAAGAAGAGACATATGAGGGTTCGGTGTGAATAAAGTTGTGGGTTCATTTGGTGAATTGGGATGAAACTTTATATGGTGGGTGGGGGCAAATGAGCGCGGCATTTAAAATAGTTGAAGGGAACATAAAAAGGGAAGGAACAAAACTTTTGGGTCTGTCAAGAATATTAAAAGAAGTTGGAACCTTATTTTTATTTCGGAGAGGTTTATTTGTCGTGCTAAGGTCCAGTGAACAAGTTTTCAATGAACTAGTCTTTTCCTTGTACATGACAAACAAGCGGTAATTTAGATTAGATCATATAATAGATCTTTGTCCATGTGAAATTTGAACTGACGTTACCACCTGACATGTCCTGATGGTTGTTCACTCACCATTTGAAAATTTAGATGCTACGCCCTTTGTACCTGCTACTAACACTACTTCCATACCCCTAGTGCTCACATGTTATTCTTGATTCAAACAACTTATTGTGTGTTTTCTCATTGATTGTGGCATTCCCTTTCATTTTCTATGTACTCATAAGCATTTGAGATTCTAGATGCCACGCCCTTTTATACCCCCTACTAACACTACTTTCATACCCATAGTGCACACATGTTCTCCTTACTAATATTCAAACAACTTATTGTAGATGTGTTTTCTCATTCATTGTGACATTTCCTTTTATTTTCCATGTGCTCATAACCATTTGAAAATCTAGATGGCACGCCCTTTTGTACCTCCTACTAACACTACTTCCATACCCGTAGTGCACACATACTCTCCTTACTAATTCAAACAACTTATTGTAGATGTGTTTTCTCATTCATTGTGGCATTTCCTTTCATTTTCCATGTACTCATAACCATTTGAAAATCTAGATGGCACGCCCTTTTGTACCTCCTACTAACACTACTTCCATACCCGTAGTGCACACATGTTCTCCTTAGTAATTGAAAGAACTTATTGTATATGTGTTTTCTCATTCATTGTGGCATTTCCTTTCTTTTTCCATGTACTCATATCCATCTGAAAATCAAGATGCTAAACCATTTTGTACCTCCTACTAACACTACTTCCACACCCATAATGCACACATGTTCTCCTTACTAATTCAAACAACTTGTTGTATATGTGTTTTCTCATTCGTTGTGGTATTTTCTTTCATTTTCCATTTACTCATATCCATATGAAAAATCAAGATGCTACACCTTTTGTACCTCCTACTAACACTACTTCCATACCCCTAGTGCACACATGTTCTCCTTGATTCAAACAACTTATTGTATATGTCATTCAATGTGGTATTTCATCGTATTTGCATGTACGAATGCAGGGAAGAAAATGCAAACTCTTTGCGGTTTGCATCGTAACATGTACATGAATGAACCAAGATATGTGTGTAGTGTGCACAAGTATAAGTAAGATGCATCTTAAATCGGCCATATCCACTTGTCAGATACATATACCATTCACTGTGATTTCTTGTTGGTTTGAACAAATCATATGTGAATGTGCTCTGAATATGACTGAATAAATCAAGTGAAAGTCTTGACCCAAAGATCAATTGTTTTGTCAGAAAATTCAGTTGCAATTTCTGAAAGTGGACATGCCTACTTCAGAACAAACAGATGGCAGTTTCGTCGCCACGGCAATTTTGGATAAATTTGGAACACATTTGCTGCAATTGCTGTCTTGTCCCCTTCTATCACTGGGATATAGATCACAGCAAGATTGAACCCATTACAAAGCACCTCCCATTGCAAGATGAATTAATCTGGTTGGCAAAACCAAACCTATAGATCAGAGAGAAATACAAAGCTATAATAACCATGCATATAAGAATTAGAAAAGGACTCACACATTTCTCATGAAAATCTAATCATAAACCCACAATTTATTGAGTCCCAGCAAACACACCGCAAAATAAGATTTACATCGGATAGAACTCCAACAACATCGAGCAGAAGATTGTATTCAAAATCAAAGAGAGAGAGAAGAAGCCATCAAGCTACTAGCTATTGAACCATAGGTCTGTGGTAAACTACTCACACATCATTGGAGGGCAGCAAGGTTGATGTAGAAGCCCTTCAGGATCGATTCCCCCTCCAACAGAGTGCGAGAAAAGGCCTCCAGATGGGATCACGGAAGAACAGAAACTTGCAGCGGTGGAAAAAATATTTTGGGTGGCTCTTTGTTGGTTAACCGATTTTAGAGAATTTATAGAGGTGGAATTAGGTCAGATGGAGCCTTGTGGGACCCACAAGGTACTAGGGAGCGCCTACCCCCCTGGGTGTGCCCTAGTGCCTTGTCGTCTCCTCGTTTGCCTTCTGGCCTCCTCCCGAAGCTTCTAGAGTCTCTCTTGTCCAGAAAAAATTGTCAAAATGTTTCGTACATTTGGACTCCGTTTGGTACTGTATTTTTGGAAAAACCAAAAACAGGCAAAAAAAACAGCAACTAACACTTGGCACTGGGTTAATAGGTTATTCCCAAAAAATGATATATAATTTCATACAATTGCAAATAAAACATCCAAGATTGATACTACAATAGCATGGAACAATAAAAAATTATAGATACATTGGAGACGTATCAAGTGCCTGCGTGCCCATTGCAGGGCCGGTGTACCCCGGGGGTCCGTGCCGCTCGATGCCGGCCATGAGGACTTCAACTGTGGACTCAACGCTCTCACACTCAGACTCATCAGCTGAGTCCTTGTGGAGCCCATCAGAAAGGTCAAGGGCAGCCTCATCAGGCTCAAGAGCCGCCACATGCCCCGCCGTGGCCTAAAGGGCCACGGTGTGCTTGATCCAGTGCAGGAGCCGTGAGCGCCCAGAGCGCTTGCGACGGTGGCCAGCGGGAAGGAGAGGTGTCACCCGATATGGCACCGAAGACTGTTGGAGGAGAACTCCGTACGAAGATGCGCGGAAGTGCACCGCGCCACGGATGGGCAGTGACTCCACGTCCAGTGGGCCCTCTTGGAACCACGCCGAGTTATCGGCGATGAAGCTGAGCACTCCGAAACAGATCTCGCTGCCGACTAACATGATGATGATGATGATGAAAAATACCACCTGCGCCATATAATCGCTAGACGCGCAGCCCCACGATGGGCGCCAACTGTCGAGGTTTCGATCCTGACAATGAGTACTAGGGGTACGAAAGAGGGATATAGCCTAGCTATAGCGCAAGTGTAGCACTCGGTTTTTATGGTTCATGTTGGGCAACGTAGCAGAAATTCAAAATTTTCCTACGAGTCACCAAGATCTATCTATGGAGAGACTAGCAACGAGGGGAAGGAGAGTGCATCTACATACCCTTGTAGATCGCTAAGCGGAAGCGTTCAAGAGAACGGGGTTGAAGGAGTCGTACTCGTCGTGATCCAAATCACCGGAGATCCTAGTGCCGAATGGACGGCACCTCCGCGTTCAACACACGTACAACCCGGTGACGTCTCCCATGCCTTGATCCAGCAAGGAGAGAGGGAGAGGTTGAGGAAGACTCCATCTAGTAGCAGCACAATGGCGTGGTGGTGATGGAGGAGCATGGCAATCCTGCAGGGCTTCGCCAAGCACCGCGAGAGAGGAGGAGTACTTGGGAGAGGGGGAGGGCTGCGCCAGAATCTGTGGTGTGGCTGCCCTCCCACCCCCCACATATATATAGGGGCAAGGGAGAGGGGGGCCGGCCGCCTCAGATCCAATCTGAGGAGGGGGCGGCGGCCAAGGGGGGGAGGAGTGCCTCCCAAGTCAAGTGGAGGCCCTCCCCCTTAGGGTTTTCCCCCTCCCATGCGCATGGGCCTTGGGGGGGCTGGTTTCCCTAGCCCATTAAGGCTAGGGCAGCCCCCTACAGCCCATGCTGCTGTATTGGACGTGGTGGAATAATTTCCGGACATCCGGACCCCTCCGGAATCCTCCGGAACCTTCTGGAAGCTTCCCGATACAATATCGGAAAAACCCAAACTTTTTCCCGGAACCCGAAAAACAACTTTCCATATATAAATCTTTACCTCCGGACCATTCCGGAACTCCTCGTGACGTCCGGGATCTCATCCGGGACTCATAACAACATTCGGTAACCACATACAAACTTCCTTTATAATCCTAGCATCATCGAACCTTAAGTGTGTAGACCCTACGGGTTCGGGAACCATGCAGACATGACCGAGACGTTCTCCGGTCAATAACCAACAGCGGGATCTGGATACCCATGTTGGCTCCCACATGTTCCATGATGATCTCATCGGATGAACCATGATGTCAAGGACTCAATCAATCCCGTATACAATTCCCTTTGTCTAGCGGTATTGTACTTGCCCGAGATTCGATCGTCGGTATGTCGATACCTTGTTCAATCTCGTTACCGGCAAGTCTCTTTACTCGTTCCGTAACACATCATCGCGTGATCAACCCCTTGGTCACATTGTGCACATTATGATGATGTCCTACCGAGTGGGCCCAGAGATACCTCTCCGTCACACGGAGTGACAAATCCCAGTCTCGATTCTTGCCAACCCAACAAACACTTCCGGAGATACCTGTAGTGCACCTTTATAGCCACCCAGTTACGTTGTGACGTTTGGTACACCCAAAGCATTCCTATGATATCCGGGAGTTACACAATCTCATGGTCTAAGGAAATGATACTTGACATTAGAAAAGCTTTAGCATATGAACTACACGATCTTTGTGCTAGGCTTAGGATTTGGTCTTGTCCATCACATCATTCTCCTAATGATGTGATCCCATTATCAACGACATACAATGTCCATGGTCAGGAAACCGTAACCATCTATTGATCAACGAGCTAGTCAACTAGAGGCTTACTAGGGACATGGTGTTGTCTATGTACCCACACATGTATCTGAGTTTCCTATCAATACAATTATAGCATGGATAATAAACGATTGTCATGAAGAAGGAAATATAATAATAATAACTAATTTATTATTGCCTCTAGGGCATATTTCCAACAGTCTCCCACTTGCACTAGAGTCAATAATCTAGTTCACATCGCCATGTGATTAACACTCACAGGTCACATCACCATGTGACCAACATCCAAAGAGTTTACTAGTGTCACTAAACTAGTTCACATCATCATGTGATAAGACTCAATGAGTTTTGGGGTTTGATCATGTTTTGCTTGTGAGAGAGGTTTTAGTCAACGGGTCTGCAACATTCAGATCCGTATGTACTTCGCAAATCTCTAGGTCATATTGTAAATGCTGCTTCCACGCTCCACTTGGAGCTATTCCAAATGGTTGCTCCACTATACGTATTCGGTTTGCTATTCAAAGCCATTCGGATAGGTGTTAAAGCTTGCATCGACGTAACCCTTTACGTCGAACTATTTATCACCTCCATAATCGAGAAACATATCCTTATTCCTCTAAGGATAATTTTGACCGCTATCTGGTGATCCACTCCTTGATCACCTTTGTACCCTCTTGCCAGATATGTAGCAAGGCACACATCAGGTGCGGTACACAGCATAGCATACTGTAGAGCCTACGTCTAAAGCATAGGGGACGACCTTCGTCCTTTCTCTCTTTTCTGCCGTGGTCGAGCTTTAAGTCTTAACTTCATACCTTACATCTCAGGCAAGAACTCCTTCTTTGACTGATCCATCTTGAACACCTTCAAGATCATGTCAAGGTATATGCTCATTTGAAAGTATCATTAAGCGTTTTTGATCTATCCCTATAGATCTTGATGCTCAATGTTCAAGTAGCTTAATCCAGGTTTTCACTTGAAAAACACTTTTCAAATAACCCTATATGCTTTCCAGGAACTCTACATCATTTCTGATCAACAATATGTCAACAACATATACTCATCAGAAATTCTATAGTGCTCCCACTCACTTCTTTGGAAATACAAGTTTCTCATAAACTTTGTATAAACTCAAAATCTTTGATCATTTCATAAAAGCGTACATTCCAACTCCGAGATGCTTAGTCCAGTCCTTAGAAGGATCACTGGAGCTAGCATACCTTTTAGCATCCTTAGGATCGACAAAACCTTTCTGATTGTATTACATACAACCTTTCCTTATGAAAACTGGTAAGGAAACTCGTTTTTGACATCCATCTGCCAGATTTCATAAATGCAGCTAATGCTAACATGATTCCGACGGACTTAAGCTTCGCTACGGATGAGAAAATCTCATCGTAGTCAACTTCCTTGAACTTGTGAAAACTCTTCGCCACAAGTCGAGCTTCATAGACGGTGACATTACCGTCCACGTCCGTCTTCTTCTTAAAGATCCATTTATCTCAATGGCTTGCCGATCATCGGGCAAGTCCACCAAAGTCCATGCTTTGTTCTGATACATGGATCCTATCTCGGATTTCATGGCTTCTAACCATTTGTCGGAATATGGGCCCACTATCGCTTCTCCATAGCTTGTAGGTTCACTGTTGTCTAGCAACATGACCTTCAAGACAGGATTACTGTACCACTCTGAAGCAGTACGCATCCGTGTCGACCTACGAGGTTTGGTAGTGACTTGATCCAAAGTTTAATGATCACTATCATAAGCTTCTACTTCAATTGGTGTAGGTGCCACAGGAACAACTTCCTGTGCCCTGCTACACACTAGTTGAAGTGATGGTTCAATAACCTCATCAAGTCTCCACCATCCTCCCACTCAATTCTCGAGACAAACCTTTCCTCAAGAAAGGACCGGATTCAAGAAACAATCCCTATTGCTTTCGGATCTGAATTTGGAGGTATACCCAACTGTTTTGGGTGTCCTATGAAGATGCATTTTATCCGCTTTGGGTTCGAGCTTATCAACCTGAAACTTTTTTCACATAAGCATCGCAACCCCAAACTTTTAAGAAACGACAACTTAGGTTTCTCTAAACCATAGTTCATACGATGTCATCTCAACGGAATTACGTGGTGCCCTATTTAAAGTGAATGTGGTTGTCTCTAATGCCTAACCCATAAACGATAGTGGTAATTTGATAAGAGACATCATGGTACGCACCATATCCAATAGGGTGCAACTATGATGTTCGGACACACCATCACACTACGGTGTTCCAGGCGGTATTAATTGTGAAACAATTTCCACAATGTCTTAATTGCGTGCCAAAGCTCGTAACTCAGATATTCATCTCTATGATCATATCATAGACATTTTATCCTCTTGTCACGATGATCTTCAACTTCACTCTAAAATTACTTGAACCATTCAATAATTCAGACTTGTGTTTTATCAAGTAAATATACTCAGTATCTACTCAAATCATCCGTGAAGTAAGAACATAATGATATCCACTGCGTGCCTGAGCACTCATTGGACTGCACACATCAAAATGTATTACTTCCAACAAGTTGCTTTCTTGTTCCATTTTACTGAAAATGAGGCTTTCAGTCATCTTGCCCATGTGGTATGATTTGCATGTCTCAAGTGATTCAAAATAAAGAGAGTCCAAACGATCCATATGCATGCATATACACCAATAGACATGGTTCGCATGTCTCAAACTTTTCAAAAACGAGTGAGTCCAAAGATCCATCAACATGGAGCTTCTTCATGCGTTTTATACCAATATGACTTACATGGCAGTGCCACAAGTAAGTGGTACTATCATTACTATCTTATATCTTTTGGCATGAAAATGTGTATCACTACGATCGAGATTCAATAGACCATTCCTTTAGGTGCAAGACCATTGAAGGTATTATTCAAATAAATAGAGTAACCATTATTCTCCTTAAATGAATAACCGTATTGCGATAGACATAATCCAATCATGTCTGTGCTCAACGCAAACACCAAATGACAATTATTCAGGTTTAATACTAATCTTGATGGTAGAGGGAGCGTGCGATGTTTGATCACATCAAACTTGGAAACACTTCCAACACATATCGTCAGCTCACCTTTAGCTAGTCTCCGTTTATTCCGTAGCCTTTTATTTCGAGTTACTAACACTTAGCAACCAAACCGGTATCTAATACCCTGGTGCTACTAGGAGTACTAGTAAAGTACACATTAACTTAATGTATATCCAATATACTACTATCGACCTTGCCAGCCTTCTCATCTACCAAGTATCTAGGGTAATTCTGCTCCAGTGGCTGTTCCCTTTATTACAGAAGCACTGAGTCTCGGGTTGGGGTTCAACCTTGGGTTTCTTCACTAGAGCAGCAGCTGATTTGCCGTTTCATGAAGTCTCCCTTCTTGCCCTTGCCCTTTTGAAACTAGTAGTTTTACTAACCATCAACAATTGATGCTCCTACTTGACTTCTACTTTCGCGGTGTCAAACATCGCGAATACTTCAAGGATCATCATATCTGTCCCTGATATGTTATAGTTCATCACGAAGCTCTAGCAGCTTGGTGGCAATGACTTTGAAGAAACATCACTATCTCATCTGGAAGATCAACTCCCACTCGATTCAAGTGATTGTTGTACTCAGACAATCTGAGCACAAGCTCAACGATTGAGCTTTTCTCCCATAGTTTGCAGGCTAAGAAAATCGTCGGAGGTCTTATACCTCTTGACGTGGGCACGAGCCTGAAATCCCAATTTCAGCCCTCGAAACATCTCATATGTTCCGCAATATTTCGAAAAACGTCTTTGGTGCCTCAACTCTAAACCATTTAACTGAACTATCACGTAGTTATCAAAACGTGTATGTACGATGTTCGCAACATACACAGACGACGTTTGGGGTTCAGGGCACTGAGCGGTGCATTAAGGAAATAAGCTTTGTTCTGTCCGCATAATCGCTACTGTCAACTTTCAACTATATTTTCTCTAGGAACATATCTAAACAGTGGAACTAAAGAGCGAGTTACGACATAATTTGCAAAGAACTTTTGACTATGTTCAGGATAATTAAGTTCATCTCATGAACTCCCACTCAAATAGACATCCCTCTAGTCATCTAAGTGATTACATGATCCGAGTCAACTAGGCCGTGTCCGATCATCACGTGAGACGGACTAGTCATCATCGGTGAACATCTTCATGTTGATCGTATCTACTATACGACTCATGCTCGACCTTTCGGTCTCTTGTGTTCCGAGGCCATGTCTGTACATGCTAGGCTCGTCAAGTCAACCTAAGTGTTTCGCGCGTGTAAATCTGGCTTACACCCGTTGTATGTGAACGTAAGAATCTATCACAGCCGATCATCACGTGGTGCTTCGAAACGACGAACTTTCGCAACGGTGCACAGTTAGGGGGAACACTTTCTTGAAATTTTAATGAGGGATCATCTTATTTACTACCGTCGTTCTAAGCAAATAAGATGCATAAACATGATAAACATCACATGCAATCAAATAGTGACATGATATGGCCAATATCATTTTGCTCCTTTTGATCTCCATCTTCGGGGCTCCATGATGATCTTCGTCACCGGCATGACACCATGATCTCCATCATCGTGTCTTCATGAAGTTGTCTCGCCAACTATTACTTCTACTACTATGGCTACCAGTTAGCAATAAAGTAAAGTAATTACATGGCGTTGTTTAATGACACACAGGTCATACAATAAATTAAGACAACTCCTATGGCTCCTGCCGGTTGTCATACTCATCGACATGCAAGTCGTGATTCCTATTACAAGAACATGATCAATCTCATACATAACATATCATCCATCACATTCTTCTTGGCCATATCACATCACATAGCATACCCTGCAAAAACAAGTTAGATATCCTCTAATTGTTGTTTGCATGTTTTACGTGGCTGCTATGGGTTTCTAGCAAGAACGTTTCTTACCTACGCAAAACCACAACGCGATATGCCAATTGCTATTTACCCTTCGTAAGGACCCTTTTCATCGAATCCGTTCCGACTAAAGTGGGAGAGACTGGCACCCGCTAGCCATCTTATGCAACAAGTGCATATCAGTCGGTGGAACCTGTCTCACGTAAGTGTACGTGTAAGGTCGGTCCGGGCCGCTTCATCCCACAATACCGTCGAACCAAGATTGGACTAGTAACGGTAAGCATATTGAACAAAATCAACGCCCACAACTACTTTGTGTTCTACTCGTGCAAAGAATCTACACAATAGACCTATCTCTGATACCACTGTTGGGTAACGTAGCAGAAATTCAAAATTTTCCTACGAGTCACCAAGATCTATCTATGGAGAGACTAGCAACGAGGGGAAGGAGAGTGCATCTACATACCCTTGTAGATCACTAAGCGGAAGCGTTCAAGAGAACGGGGTTGAAGGAGTCGTACTCGTCGTGATCCAAATCACCGGAGATCCTAGTGCCGAACGGACGGCACCTTCGCGTTCAACACACGTACAACCCGGTGACGTCTCCCATGCCTTGATCCAGCAAGGAGAGAGGGAGAGGTTGAGGAAGACTCCATCCAGCAGTAGCACAACGGTGTGGTGGTGATGGAGGAGCGTGGCAATCCTGTAGGGCTTCGCCAAGCACCGCGAGAGAGGAGGAGTACTTGTGAGAGGGGGAGGGCTGCGCCAGAATTTGTGGTGCAGCTGCCCTCCCACCCCCCACATATATATAGGGGCAAGGGAGAGGGGGGCCGGCCCCCTCAGATCCAATCTGAGGAGGGGGCGGCGGCCAAGGGGGGGGGGAGGAGTGCCTCCCAAGTCAAGTGGAGGCCCTCCCCCTTAGGGTTTTCTCCTCCCATGCGCATGGGCCTTGGGGGGGGGGGCTGGTTTCCCTAGCCCATTAAGGCTAGGGCGCCCCCCTACAGCCCATTCTGCTGTATTGGACGTGGTGGAACAATTTCCGGACATCCGGACCCCTCCGGAATCCTCCGGAACCTTCTGGAAGCTTCCCGGTACAATACCGGAAAACCCCGAACTTTTTCCTGGAACCCGAACAACAACTTTCCATATATAAATCTTTACCTCCGGACCATTCCGGAACTCCTCGTGACGTCCGGGATCTCATCCGGGACTCCGAACAACATTCGGTAACCACATACAAACTTCCTTTATAACCCTAGCGTCATCGAACCTTAAGTGTGTAGACCCTACGGGTTCGGGAACCATGCAGACATGACCGAGACGTTCTCCGGTCAATAACCAACAGCGGGATCTGGATACCCATGTTGGCTCCCACATGTTCCACGATGATCTCATCGGATGAACCATGATGTCAAGGACTCAATCAATCCCGTATACAATGCCCTTTGTCTAGCGGTATTGTACTTGCCCGAGATTCGATCGTCGGTATGCCGATACCTTGTTCAATCTCATTACCGGCAAGTCTCTTTACTCGTTCCGTAACACATCATCGCGTGATCAACCCCTTGGTCACATTGTGCACATTATGATGATGTCCTACCGAGTGGGCCCAGAGATACCTCTCCGTCACACGGAGTGACAAATCCCAGTCTCGATTCGTGCCAACCCAACAGACACTTTCGGAGATACCTGTAGTGCACCTTTATAGCCACCCAGTTACGTTGTGACGTTTGGTACACCCAAAGAATTCCTACGGTATCCGGGAGTTACACAATCTCATGGTCTAAGGAAATGATACTTGACATTAGAAAAGCTTTAGCATATGAACTACACGATCTTTGTGCTAGGCTTAGGATTGGGTCTTGTCCATCACATCATTCTCCTAATGATGTGATCCCGTTATCAACGACATACAATGTCCATGGTCAGGAAACCGTAACCATCTATTGATCAACGAGCTAGTCAACTAGAGGCTTACTAGGGACATGGTGTTGTCTATGTACCCACACATGTATCTGAGTTTCCTATCAATACAATTATAGCATGGATAATAAACGATTATCATGAACAAGGAAATATAATAATAATAACTAATTTATTATTGCCTCTAGGGCATATTTCCAATAGTTCAGGCCCCTCTCGGAGGAGGTAACAGCCCTACGTCTCGCGCTCTGAGGCTTGTTTCTCTTAGGGTATATGATTACAAGGAATGCTTAACCCTTGCCATGGAGAAAGAGGGCGGCTTATATAAAGTACGTCGCAGCCTCTTCATTGCCATGTTACTAGGGTATGTTAATGACTATAATTATGGCAGTTACAGGTGTTAATAGCCATGACTACGGCAGTTACAGGTACCGGTAGCCATGACTATACTTGAAGACTTAAGACTATTCGACCATTGCAGCTCCCACGTGGCCCTTACGTCTCTCTGTCCGAGTGGCGGTGGCTGGTCCGACTGGTGGGAGACGTCTGAGTGTCATCGGTGTATTTGAGTGGATCTCTGATGGTCCGCATCCGAATGCGTCTATGGCCCGGGGACCCTCTAATGATGACGTGGGACCCTAGGTGGGTCTTAGATGCCAGGACCTTAACCCTACCAATAGTAGTTAACCCCATCAGTCACCTAATTCTGCCAACGCGTCCGCTGAAGGTGACCGGGCGGACCTCGTTTCTCGTGTTCCACAACCGCATCCCTCATATGCCCCACCCCAAATTCATACCAAACCATGCAAACGGTGTTTCTACGTACTGCAACATAGAATACCCCAAATTCATACCAAACCATGCAAACAGTGTTTCTGCATACTTCAACATAAAAACATAGCAATCCAACATAGATAAACATAGTCCACTACTCTGATACAAAAGTGTCGCCCGAGTTCATCACTTAACATTACTAAAAATCAGCTAATATCGAGAGGGGGAGGGGATTTCACCACTTCCTCCATGCCAGACGCTCCCTCTTGGAATCTTGGCGGTTGGACTCGGTGTAGGCACTAGCGGCTCCGGGTGCGCCGTCGTCGTTGTCGTTGTCTGAAGCGGAGGAGGAGGACGAGATGATGATGTCCACCATGCACCGGGCTTCGTGGTTCTGCTCCTCCCGGAGCCGTGTTGCTCTCTCCATCGTTGTGGCCCGCTGCCTCGCCAACTGCTCTGACTCCTCCAGCACCACGCGGAGCGCCATCACATATTTGCGGTGACGACTGCATGCATCTGTATCTGTGGACGTGTACGAGCGGTGAATGGCGGCGTGGAGGACCTCGTCATCATCGCTGGTCGAGGGAAGAGGCTATGGCGCGGATCTTCTTGATCCTCCCTTGGAGCCGTGGCTGGTAGCCGCCTCCGCTGTCCGCTTCTTTGCAAGGCGATACACACGGCCGATGGACTCTGGCTGCGGTTTCGCCGGCAACAACACCGAGCGGCGCCTCGGAGGGGCAGGTGCTGGGTGGCGCCTGGCAGGGGCCGGTAGGGACCGCGTCAGACAAGCGCGGGGCACCGTGGAGCTGCAGATAGCCACTTGGCTTCTCGCCGACGCCCCGTAGGAGAAGTTGCCGCCCCGGTCCAGCAACGACCGGCGGAGGGGAATGTGGAATGCTAGCCCCTCCTTGCCAGGTGCCGACGAGCCATCGAAATCTGCGGCGGCCTTGAGCCACTTCGGTAGGTCAGATTCACTGTCGGACATGGCGGGCCGGGGAAGACGAAGTGGATTTGGGGGGAGAAGTGGAAACGTCGAGTGAGTACGGACTGAGTTTGACTAGGGTGCTCGTCGATTGTTGTGGGCCATAGCGGGCCAGACCTACATGGCGGACGCGCCCGAGCGCCCCCATATCCGCCCCATATTTGGCCTGGATATGAGGGTACCGGTCAGCGCAGGCATTTGAGGCCTGATGTCTACTACACAACCTTCTTCTGGTAGACATTGTTGGGCCTACAAGTGCACAGGTTTGTAGGACAGTAGCAAATTTCCCTCAAGTGGATGACCTAAGGTTTATCAATCCGTGGGAGGCATAGGATGAAGATGGTCTCTCTCAAACAACCCTGCAACCAAATAACAAAGAGTCTCTTGTGTCCCCAACACACCCAATACAATGGTAAATTGTATAGGTGCACTAGTTCGGCGAAGAGATGGTGATACAAGTGCAATATGGATGGTAGATATAGGTTTTTGTAGTCTGAAATAATAAAAACAGCAAGGTAACTAATGATAAAAGTGAGCGTAAACGGTATTGCAATGATAGGAAACAAGGCCTAGGGTTCATACTTTCACTAGTGCAAGTTCTCTCAATAATAATAACATAGATAGATCATATAACAAGCCCTCAGCATGCAACAAAGAGTCACTCCGAAGCCACTAATAGCGGAGAACAAACATAGAGATTATGGTAGGGTACGAAACCACCTCAAAGTTATTCTTTCGGATCAACCTATAAAAGAGTTCGTACTAGAATAACACCTTAAGACACAAATCAACCAAAACCCTAATGTCACCTAGATACTCCATTGTCACCTCAAGTATCCATGGGCATGATTATACGATTTGCATCACACAATCTCAGATTCATCCAACCAACACAAAGTACTTCAAAGAGTGCCCCAAAGCTTCTACCGGAGAGTCAAGAACGTGTGCCAACCCCTATGCATAGGTTCATGGGCGGAACCCGCAAGTTGGTCACCAAAACATACATCAAGTGGCACATGATATCCCATTGTCACCACAGATAAGCACGGCAAGACATACATCAAGTGTTCTCATAAAAGACTCAATCCGATAAGATAACTTCAAAGGGGAAACTCAATTCATCACAAGAGAGTAGAGGGGGAGAAACATCATAAGATCCAACTACAATAGCAAAGCTCGCGATACATCGAGATCGTGCCATAGAGAGAACGCGAGAGAGCACGAGAGAGAGAGATCAAACACATAGCTACTGGTACATACCCTTAGCCCCGAGGGTGAACTACTCCCTCCTCGTCATGGATAGTGCCGAGATGATGAAGATGGCCACCAGTGATGGATTCCCCCTCCGGCAGGGTGCCGGAATGGGCTCCTGAGAGGTTTTTGGTGGCTATAGAGGCTTGCGGTGGCGGAACTCCCGATCTATCTTCTGTTCTGGAAGTTTTACGATACGTAGGTATATATGGGTGCAAGGGGTACGTCGGTGGAGCTTCAGGGCCCCCACGAGGCAGGGGGTGCGCCCTAGGGGGGTGGGCACGCCCCCCACCCTCGTGGCCAGCTCCCGTATCTTCTAACGTAGATTCCAAGTCTATCCGGTGGCTTTCCTTCCAAAAATAACTTCTCCAGTTGATTTCGTTCCGTTTTGACTCCGTATGATATTCCTTTTCCTCGAAACACTGAAATGGGCATAAAACAGCAAATCTGGGCTGGGCCTCCGACTAATAGGTTAGTCCCAAAAGTAATATAAAAGTGGAAAATAAAGCCCAATATTGCCCAAAACAGTAGATAATATAGCATGGAGCAATCAAAAATTATAGATACGTTGGAGACGTATCAAGGCCCGTTTGAGGCGTCTGACTGGCTCAAAATTTTGTGACCGGCCAGTGACTAGGCACTTAGGGTCAGTCCTTTGAGCCTGACACTTAGGGTCGAGATATTTGAGACTGGTTTGGAGCGCCCGGCTGCTCTAAGTTTTCCCAAATCGGCTCCTCAGCCACAATCCATTCGAAGATGTCTACGTCCACATCCAACAGCGCCGATGCTACGTCTTGAGCTTGCGTTGGTTTTCCTTGAAGAGGAAAGGGTGATGCGGCAATAGTAGCGTAAGTATTTCCCTCAGTTTTTGAGAACCAAGGTATCAATCCAGTAGGAGGCTCCTCAAAAGTCCCATGCACCTACACAAACAAACAAGAACTCACAACCAACACAATAAAGGGGTTGTCAATCCCTTCACGGCCAGTTGGGAAAGTGAGATCTGGTAGAGATAATATGATAAGAGAAATATATTTTTGGTATTTTATAATATAGATTGGAAAAGTAGAGATGCAAATAAAAGTAGATTGAAAGCTTATATGATAAGAGATAGACCCGAGGGCCATAGGTTTCACTAGTGGCTTCTCTCAAGATAGCATAAGTATTACGGTGGGTGAACAAATTACTGTCGAGCAATTGATAGAAAAGCTCATAGTTATGAGGTTATCTAGGCATGATCATGTATATGGCATCACGTCCGTGACAAGTAGACCGACTCCTGCCTGCATCTACTACTATTACTCCACACATCGACCACTATCCAGCATGCATCTAGAGTATTAAGTTCATAAAGAACCGAGTAACGCATTAAGAAAGATGACATGATGTAGAGGGATAAATCATGCAATATGATATAAACCACATCTTTTTATCCTCGATGGCAACAATACAATACGTGCCTTGTTGCCCCTGCTATCACTGGGAAAGGACACCACAAGATTGAACCCAAAGCTAAGCACTTCTCCCATTGCAAGAAAGATCAATCTAGTAGGCCAAACCAAATTGATAATTCGAAGAGACTTGCAAAGATAACTTAATGACACATAAAAGAATTTAGAGGAGATTCAAATATTTCTCATAGATAAACTTGATCATAAACCCACAATTCACCGAATCTCGACAAACACACCGCAAAAAGAGTTACATCGAATAGATCTCCAAGAAGATCAAGGAGAACATGGTATTGAGATTCAAAGAGAGAGAAGAAGCCAGCTAGCTAATAACTATGGACCCGAAGGTTTGTGGTAAACTACTCACAACTCATCGGAGAGGCCTTGGAGATGATGTAGAGGCCCTCCGTGATCGATTCCCCCTCCGGCGGAGCACCGGCGAAGGCTCCAAGATGGGATCTCGCGGATACAGAAGGTTACGGCGGTGGAAATAGTTTTTCATGGTCGCTTCTAATGTTTTCGGGGTACGTGGGTATATGTAGGAGGAAGAAGTAGGTCGGTGGCCGCCCGAGGGGCCCACGAGACAGGGGGCGCGCCCAGTAGGGGGGGCGTGCCCTCCACCCTCGTGGACGCCTCGATCGTTTCTTGACTTCCACTCTAAGTCCTCTGGATCACGTTCGTTCAAAAATCACACTCCCGAAGGTTTCATTCCGTTTGGACTCCGTTAGATATTCCTTTTCTTCGAAACACTGAAATAGGCAAAAAAAAACAGCAATACGGGTTGGGCCTCCGGTTAGTAGGTTAGTCCCAAAAATGATATAAAAGTGTAAAGTAAAGCCCATAAACATCCAACGGGTAATATAATAGCATGGAACAATCAAAAATTATAGATACGTTGGAGATGTATCAGCCGATGAGGAGATGCTGCCGCTCATCCCTTGCCCAGACTACTGGGGCAACCAAGTCATTACGTGGATTGCTCCGGGCAGCCAGAATGCTGGGAAGCGCTTCTACAAGTGTGTGAAGAGAGAGGCAAGTTCTTGAGTGCAGCTTGTTGTCCTAATAGCTCCTGCGGCCTGATTCCCTAAAACCCTAAATAATCAGTCGAGGACCAAATATGACTTATTAGGTAAGGTTGATCACCACTACGACACCCAACAGTCGAGTACCAAATATGACTTATTGGGTAAGATTGATCACCACTACTGTCGTGGAAATAACACGTCAGATGTCCTTAGTGTGAGGAATTAGTCGCGAGGCCAACGCATCTACGTGGTAGCTTGAGAGGGGTTGAGCGGAATCGAGAGATGCAACACGCAAGACAAATATTTAGACAGCTTTGGGCCTCGGGAAACATCATCCGGTAACAACCCTACATGCTGTTTGAGGCTAGATCTCATTATCATCACGGGGGAGTCGCCGTAAACCGGCTCTCCTCTAGTTGTGTCTAGCCCTAGAGATTGTTTCTTGCTTCTCCCTCTTTGGGGAGCCCTGCCCCTCCTTATATAAGTTGAAGGAGCGGGTTACATGTAGAGTCCATCTCGGACTAAGACTTAAACTATTTTGACTTCCTTTCCTGGGCTTCTTAACGTCTGCCGGTTTAACATTGTCTGCCGGTTTAACATTGTCTGCCGGTTTAACATTGTCGGCCGGTTTAACGTGGTCTGCCAGTTTAACATGGTCTACCGGGTTATGATTGTCTTAACACCTGCTGGTGCTACCATCTGTCTTAACTCTGCCGGTTTAACACTTGCCGGTTGTCGGTGTCAAAACCGGCGGATCTCGGGTAGGGGGTCCCAAACTGTGCGTCTAGGCGGATGGTAACAGGAGACAAGGGACACGATGTTTTACCCAAGTTCGGGCCCTCTTGATGGAGGTAAAACCCTACGTCATGCTTGATTGATATTGATAATGTGGGTATTACAAGAGTAGATCTACCACGAGATCAAGGAGGCTAAACCCTAGAAGCTAGCCTATGGTATGATTGTTGTAATGGTTGTTGTGTCCTACGGACTAAAGCCATCTAGTTTATATAGACACCGGAGAGGGCTAGGGTTACATAGAGTCGGTTACAATGGTAGGAGATCTACATATCCGTATCGCCAAGCTTGCCTTCACTGCCAAGGAAAGTCCCATCCGGACACGGGACGAAGTCTTCAATCTTGTATCTTCATAGTCTTGGAGTCCGGCTGACGATGATAGTCCGGCTGATGATGATAGTCCGGCTATCCGGACACCCCCTAGTCCAGGACTCCCTCAGTAGCCCCTGAACCAGGCTTCAATGACGATGAGTCTGGCGCGCATGTTGTTCGGCGTTGCAAGGCGGGTTCCTCCTCCGAATAATTCATAGAAGATTGTGAACACCAGGATAGTGTCCGGCTCTGCAAAATAAATTCCACATTCCACCGTAGAGAGAATAATATGTACACAAGTTCAATCTGCTGACGTATTTTGTGGCATGACATCACACCACTACCAAGCCTTTACTTGAATCGTTTTTTACTATACCTCCTCGGCGCGTTTTGTGAAGCGGTTTCCTTGGCACGTCTTGTCGAAGCAGAGATCGTGTTCCCCTTATTCCGGGATTCTCATCAATACAGACGTGGGTAACCCAACCACGCCATTGATGGTGGCGCTTGGGAGATAAGCGAGTTTTACCAGGCCGGTGGGGACGCATAGTTTTCGTCCGCCCATATATAAGGGGATAAGGATCCACCCTTTCACCTACGCCTTCTTCCTCCTTTGCTTATCCATCTCCGCGCACTCGAGCTCCAGCGCCCAAGCCCGCACATCTCGTCTCAACCTTCTCCAAATATGTCCGGAGCGGGAGGCAAGTGGATGGTCTCCTCCGTCACGGAGGGGCATATCCAGAAGCTGCGCAGCGCCGGATACTTGTCCAGCGACATCGCGCATCGGCTCCCCGAAGAGGGAGAGCTCGTCCCCACCCCCAGGCCCCATGATAGGGTAGTATTCCTTCCCCATTTCCTCCGCGGACTGGGCTTCCCACTTCATCCCTTTTTCCGGGGGCTCATGTTCTACTACGGCCTAGATTTCCATGATCTGGCCCCGAATTTTATCCTCAACATCTCGGTGTTTATCGTCGTGTGCGAGGCCTTCCTCTGCATCCAGCCCCACTTCGGCTTGTGGCTCAAGACCTTCAGTGTCAAGCCGAAGGTTGGGAAGGGCAGCCAAGCGGAGTGCGGAGGCGCCATGGTGGGCAGGATGTCCCACGTTACGTGGCTGGAGGGCACCTTTGTGGAAACCATCAAGGGGTGGCAATCGGGGTGGTTCTACCTCACCGAGCCGCGTGATCCCGAATGGGCAGCGGCCCCTGAATTCAGATCCGGCATCCCCACATGGCTCACCTCCTGGAAAGAGAGCGGCCGGATTTGGGGCGATTCGGAGGAGCTGACCGGACTCCAAGCGTGCGTCCAAAAGCTGGTGGACAAGAAGCTCAAGCTTGTCAACGTAGTCCAGGTCATGCTCATTCGCCAGATTCTCCCGTGCCAACGACGGGGCTTTAATATGTGGGAGTTCGATCCGGCGCAACACCAGACTTTGAATGGGCTCTTCGATACTACGTACGAAGAGGTCTGAAAGGTGCTATTCAAGGGCGCCGAGGCTCCCGCATCCGCTACCGAAGATCGCAGATTCAGCTCGCAGCGTCCAGCTGACGAGGTAAGTGATATTGTCCTTTACGGGACGCTTATTATTCATAGTTTAACTCTATGCGGGATCTAAACTCCCTTTCCTTTGACAGGACTGGCTGAAGAAGACCGAGCAGTTCATCTGTCCGGCTCCATTGCCAGAGGACCCAACTGACGCCCGCTTAACGGGACTGCTGGCTCCGGCACCCCACGTGGTACCGGAGAAGAAGGCCAAGAAGAAGGCCACGGGGACTCGGAAGAGTTCCCGTTTTCAGGTGCTATCGGACGATGAATCCGAGGCTGACTCCTCCCACCAAGGCGAGGAGGAGAAGAAGAAAGCCTCTCCCCCAGCGGGGGGAGGGAAGAAAAGGAAGGCCTTCCCAACAAGGGAGGCCGAAAGGTCCAAGAGGGGAAGGACTATTCCCCCGGACAGCTCCGCCAACGTCAACGCTGGCGATGAAGAGTGGCCCTCAAGGGCCAGGCCTCCGGCAAGATCGTAAGTATCCGGATTCCTGAATGATTTATAATTTCTCTTCTGTGTCACATAGTGTCCTTCTAATGCCGCACGCTGCCTGTAGTCCGGCCGATGATGATCTCCCCGCTTCATCGAGCGAGTCGTTGGCTCCGTCGGATGTAGACTCCATCCCGAATGCCTCCACCCCTCGCGATGCTGAGGACGCCGAGGTGGGATCCCGAGAAGGGACCCATCAGGAGGAGGCTCTGGAGGCGCCACAAGGCAGCCTCTCGGACTTTGCGCCGGACTCCACGTCGGAACCCGCAGTGGTTCCGAAGTCCGGCCGGCGGCCCCTTTGCAAGAAGGGCAAGACCATGACGCCGGCGGCCTCCGTCCAACCGGAGGCGCCGGACAACTTGTTGGAGGCGCTCAAAGGCGCTTCCATCAAGGAAGAACACCGCAATATTATGAGTGCGGTGATTCAGAAGGTTCAGCTTGCCAAGAGCGGGCTGACCGAAGCCTGCAGTAGCCTTCTATCAGGCTTTGAGGTAAGAAGTTAAAAATATTGAATGTAATACCGCATAGACAGTAGCCCCTGATGCTCGGTTCGGTGTTCGGAAAGAAAAGCCAGACTGAGGATCTAAAAAAAAAGATATATGCAGGGTTGCTAAAAATTATGTCAATATGGGTTTGTAGGCTGCGCTGCTGACCTCTGCCGCACTGACTGCGGAGGTCGGTGCTTTAAAGCAGGAGCTCGAGCGGTCCGAGCAAGAGCTCAGCCGTGCCAAGAAGCAGCTCGAGGATAAAGAAGGTGAGTAACACCACTTTGAATTTTTACCTTACAGAAAAGGATTTAGGTTGCGACAAAAAATAACAAGGATAACGTGGGTACTGCAGGGGCCACGAACGAGGTGGCAACCCTGAGGGAGGCTGTGTCCGCGGCCGAAAGCAATGCGGCCGCGGAACGAGCAGAGCGAGAGAAGCAGGAGGCGCGGGTGGCGGAGGTGCCGCAAGAGCTCCAGGCTCTCGTGGAAAAGCATGAGAGTTTGGAGCGTGACTCAAAGACTCAAGAGTCCGAGCTTGCCTCGGCTCTCAAAAGTGCCAAAGCTGCCAAGGCCGAGGCCCATAAGTCCCTTCAGGAAATTGAGGAGGTGAAGAAGATAGCGGCGGGTAAGGCATTTTTCATGCAAAGCAAGCATGTGAATGTAATGTACCTGTTACTTACCCGAATTCGGAGCTCTCCAGGGGCGTTTGCAGATCTGCCTCACAGCGTGTCTGATGCCTCCGCATTCTACCGAGCCGAGGAGGGGAGCTCAATGGAGAAGGTCTTCTGGTCTCAGTATGCTGAGGCCGGCCATCCGGTGCCCCCTAGCGACCAGCTGAAGCAGCTGGTCGAGCTCCACAAGGTAGCCGAGCAGGCCATGAAGGGCCTCATAGTTCGGCTGTGGCCTGGAGAGGCCATGCCTGGGAGCTACTTCGGCCTCATGCGGCGGCTGGTGGATGCATGCCCCTGGGTGGAGGTCATCAAGCGCTCCGCCTCTATTGAAGGTGCTCGTCGGGCCCTTGCCCGTGCAAAGGTGCACTGGGGCAAGCTGGATGCGGAGAGGCTTATCACTGACGCGCCGCCAACGGGCAAGGTGTATCGTACGCCCGAGATGTACTATAAGACTGTCCTGAAGGGTGCCCGCAAGATTGCGGATGAGTGCCCCAGAGATGTAATTATTGAGTAAACTCGCAATGTGTTATCCTGTGCACTGAAAACTTTGTTCATGTGCGCTAAGCAACGCTTATTGATTTAAAATATTACCTTTTGTGCGGCCATTTATTAAATCTGAGAGATGGCAAGTCGTCGGCTTCAGGCCCCATGCCACGAGTGCTGGGGTGTTCGGGATAAACTTGAGCACTCTTGTTCCCATTTTTGGGTCCATCTAGGGAGGCGCTCAACACAACGAACAAGGCAACCGGACTTATAATGCTTGAACACTCTCACTTAGCCATAGAATTCTATAATTTTAAATTTCAGCGAAGCCCCTAGTATTCGGAAGATCGAGTTCGGGGCGCTATCCACGCCTTGGCCGGACATTATCCGGTTCTTCGCTCGAAGCGGCATAAGTCTTTAAGGACTCGAAAAGACCTCTCGATCAGCGACCAGTCTCTCGCCTTATCATGATAGTCAGTTTTAGCTTTCTCCACTGAGGCGTTAACCCGGCTCAACCGGGGCGCAATCGCAGTGGTTCTCCCAGTGCTACCTTAGCCGACAGAACGGAACGTAAGGTGCCAAACATGGGAGCCAGGCAAACCCAACTATTGACCCAAGACATGATTCGGAGCCGATTCATATAATGCTATAAGTTCGGGGTGCCGCACTTGTGAAAGTGTTCGGACTTATCACACCATAATGCGGGTAACATAAGCCCCTGGTGTATTCGGCCGTACCAAAATATACGGGTGCAAGATGTCATAGATGAACATATATGTAAAGTAATGCAATTATATGCAAAAAGTGCTGCATTATTTATTCGAGGAGTTCTGCTATGAGTGCGGAATGATACAAATAGTGAGGTAAGCAAGGGATTGGACTAATTAAAGGTGTCTCCCTCCAGGGGTAGGCTGCGGAATGGTGTATTTAACAAATTTAATGCTTGTAGTAGAGACCACCTGAGTGTTCGTCGCAGCCTTTGTCCCTCCCTGGCTGTTGCATCATGAGTTCGGCAGGTTCGCCGCCGGACAGAGCCTCTGGTGGACGGAGTCCTATATATAAAAAGAAGAAAAAATAAAAAATAAAAAGAGCGACACACTAGGGAGCCCCTGGTGTGGTCGAACCGCACTCTGGGTCTGTTGTGGTCGTGCCCCTCCCCCTATGCCCATGGTATCTCCAGAGCGTAATGATGTACGCAGAGAGCTTGTCTTGCAATCATGAGAGGGTTGGGGTTGGGGCCGCATTGCTACGCGTGCTCGGAACGTGCCTGGTGGTCTTGGTTGATGTTGCTCCAGGCGCGTTTGGCCGTGTCCGGTCGTTTAACGGCCGGACTCGAAAAGTGCCTTAGAAGGCTTCTCTGTACTTCTGCTGCGAGAGCCGCTGTATGTTCCTCCGTTCGGAGGGAGCGTTCCGTGTTTCCGTTGACTGTGATGATTCCACGAGGGCCTGGCATCTTGAGTTTGAGGTATGCATAATGCGGCACCGCGTTGAACTTTGCGAACGCGGTTCGTCCGAGCAGAGCGTGATAGCCACTGCGGAACGGGACTATGTCGAAGATTAACTCCTCGCTTCAGAAATTATCCGGGGATCCGAAGACCACTTCCAGTGTGACTGAGCCTGTACAATTGGCATCAACACCTAGTATGACGCCTTTGAAGGTTGTCTTTGTAGGTTTAATCCTTGAAGGGTCTATGCCCATCTTGCGCACTGTATCCTGATAAAGCAGGTTCAGGCTACTGCCGCCGTCCATCAGGACTCTCGTGAGGTGAAATCCATCGACGATTGGGTCTAAAACCAATGCGGCGAATCCGCCATGGCGGATACTGGTCGGATGGTCTCTTCGATCGAAAGTGATCGGGCAAGAGGACCATGGATTGAACTTTGGGGCGATTGGCTCCATCGCATATACGTCCCTTAGTGCATGCTTCCGCTCCCTCTTGGGTATATGCGTTGCGTATATCATGTTTACCGTCCGCACTTGTGGGGGGAAGCCCTTCTGTCCTCTATTGTTCGGCGGCCGGGTCTCTTCCTCGTTATCGCTGTGCAGCCCCTTGTCATTGTTTTCGGCAATTAGTTTGCCTGCCTGCTTAAATACCCAACAATCTCTGTTGGTGTGGTTAGCTGGCTTTTTGGGGGTGCCATGTATTTGGCAAGAGCGGTCGAGTATTCGGTCCAAATTGGACGGGCCCGGAGTGGTTCTTTTGAATGGCTTCTTCCGTTGACCGGGTTTAGAGCCTCGGAATCCAGCGTTGACTGCCGTATCCTCATTGCTGTCGCCGTTAATGCGGCGTTTGTTCTTGTTTCGACGCGACCTGCCATTGTGGTCCTTGGTATCCGGACTGCCAGCATTTTTACTGAGGTTGTTGCTGCGAGCTAGCCAGCTATCCTCTCCCGCACAGAAGCGGGTCATGAGTGATGTGAGGGCTGCCATGGATTTCGGCTTTTCCTGTCCTAGGTGCCGGGCCAGCCACTCGTCGTGGATGTTATGTTTGAAGGCTGCGAGGGCCTCTGCGTCTGGACAGTCGACGATTTGATTTTTCTTTGTTAAGAACCGTTTCCAGAATTGTCTGGCCGATTAGTCTGGCTGCTGAATTATGTGGCTTAGATCATCAGCGTCTGGTGGTTGCACATATGTGCCCTGGAAGTTGTCGAGGAATGCGGCTTCCAGGTCCTCCCAACACCCAATTGACTCTGCGGGCAGGCTGTTGAGACAATGCCGAGCTGGTCCTTTAAGCTTGAGCGGGAGATATTTGATGGCGTGAAGATCGTCGCCGCGGGCCATATGGATATGAAGGAGATAATCCTCGATCCAAACCGCGGGGTCTGTTGTGCCATCGTAGGATTCAATGTTGACGGGTTTAAACCCTTCGGGGATTTGATGATCCATTACTTCGTTAGTGAAGCATAGTGGGTGTGCGGCCCCTCTGTATTGAGCAATATCACGACGTAGCTCAAGAGAGCGTTGTCTGCTGTGTTCGGCCCGGCCGGAGTTGTTGTATCCGGTGCGACGGTATTCATCGTGGGTCGTGGGGCGCCCACGTGATCCATAGATAGATCTGGATTGTCTTGCCTTGTCCTCCAATATATCCCGCAAGTCCAGCGCGTTCCCCCGTGGCTTCGTATTTTTTGAGTGGTGCCGGGATACGGTTCTGGTGGAGGGCCTAGATGCCTCTGTCGCGGCCACGAGGTGGTCGGTCTGCCATATTGTGCACTGGTGGTGAAGGTTTGTATGCTTCCTCCTCTAGTCGGGGGAGCAACTTGCGTTTTGGGTAGCTTTTGGAGGGGCGTTCGAGTTCATTCTCTTCGGCCGCGAGGACCTCGGTCCATCTGTCGGCTAGCAGGTCTTGATCATCTTGAAGCTGTTGCTGCTTTTTCTTTAGACTATTTGCTGTGGCCATTAGCCTGCGCCTGAAACACTCTTGTTCGACGGGATCCTCAGCCACGACGAATTCGTCGTCTTCGAGGCTTGCCTCGTCTCCGGAGGGAGGTATGTAATTATCATCCTCGACCTCTTCGTCTGCCGCTCTCTCGTGAGGGCATGCTTCTGCATCCTCCTGCGTTGAATCTTGCTGGAGGGGGTTGTCTTCAGCACTTTCTAGGGTGTTGTTATCTCCTGTGCCGGAATCTCCATTCTTGCTGTGGCGGGATTTAGAGCGGCGCCGCTGACATTGGCGCTTGGGCTGTTTCTTTAAGGAATGTGCCTCCGCTGCTTCTTCGCCGTCCCCATCTTTTGGGGTGTCCACCATGTATATGTCGTATGACGAGGTGGTCTTCCAGTGCCCTGTAGGCGCTGGTTCTTGATCGTCTCCGGCATCGTCATCCATACCGTCGATGTCTTCGGAGTCGTAGTCTAGCACGTCGGTTAGAGCGTCGACAGTGGCTACAAAGTGGGTGGTGGGAGGGCTTTGAATTTCTTCGTCGTCCGCATCCCAACCATCCTGGCCGTAGTCCGGCCAGGGCTCTCCGGATGGTGAGAGATGCTTTAGCGATTTTAGGATGTCGCCAAAGGGTGAGTGCTGAAAGATGTCCGCAGCGGTGAACTCCATGATCGGCGCCCAATCAGATTCGATTGGCAGGGGCGCAGGAGGTTCGGAGTCCGCCAGGGAGTCCAGCACCTCGGAGTTACAAGCTTTATAAGGGACGAGGTCAGTGTTCGGCTCCATCGCCGTGGAAGTTGCAGCTCCCGAGGTGGTGTCCAGCCACCTGTCCTCGATCTGCGCGATCGGCTCCGGACTATGGGTCGGAGCGGATTCGTGTGCGGCTGTCACATCCCTAGTTCTGGTATGCACTAGGTGAGCATCATGTTTAAATTTCTGAAACTTGAATTGAGGAATTTTGAAAGCCTCAGAATTTAAATAACAGTAGGGCAAAAACCCTAAAATCTCATTCATTGTTTCCAAAATGCTCTTCATAGATGTTTAATATTTTTGGCAAGGGTTTTGATCCAAACCAAAAATAATGAACATTTTAAAAGGATTTATTTTTGGGACTTTGAATTTAAATTAATAGCTATTTGAATTTGAATTATATTCATACAATTGGAATATAATTTCAAATACCCCTGATATGTTTTATGAGCTTTTGGAAAAGTCCATATAGCAAAATAAAAATATTCAGAGGAGTTTTTGACATTGTTTGAATTTGTTTAAATTCAAAACAATGGCAAAAGATATTAATAAAAGAAAATACAACAATAAAACAGAGCAGAGAAAACTTACCTGACGCCACCAACCGGCCCAGCACTGTAGCTGGCCGGCCCAGCCCACCAGGGGCTCCTCCCTGTCGTCTTCCCCCTTGCCAGGAGGACGAGCGCATGGCCGGCATGCGCGAGCACGCGTCCGGCCACCTCCTGCCTGTGTGCTCGCTGCTGGAGACGGCCCCGAGCGCCACGACACCCCTGAAATCCCCTCGACCCTCTCTCACTCTCCCTGGATCCCTCCGTCTCCTCTGCTCTCTCCCGCAGCACCACCGACACGCCACCATCGCCACCGACGCCGATTGCCGCAGCCACCGGCCACCCCTCGCCCTTCCGCTGAGCTCAGGAGCTCCGCCTCGATCCCCTCTTCCTCCCCACCGAGCCAAGCCCCTCGGGAAGCTCTGCATCGCCTCCACGCCATCATCTTCATCCTCGACCGCCGCCGATGGTCGCCGCCGATTCGCCGTCACCCGTGCGCCCCCGAGCTCGTCGATGACCCCACCCGATGCGCTGTGAGATCCTCCGTATTTTCCCCTCCTCCCCGAGCTCCTTCCTGTCCTCTAGCTATGCCAGCCGCCGTACCCGAGCGCCGCCGTCCGCCATGGTCGTTGCTCTCGCAGCCACCGTGCGTCTCCGCTCGAGCTTGAGCCTTCGGCATGCTCCTGGAGCAACGGCGAGTCCAACGCAACCCCTAGCTAGCTCCCCCATGCACTGGAACCACGCGGCCGCCCATGCCCGAACTCCGGCCACCGCATCACTCGACGCCGTGCTCAACTTCGGCCGCCCCAGCCTCCGCCACCGCCACCATTGGATGCGCCACTCCACCCTCTCCCCGTAGCTGCTCCCTGCGCGCCAAAAGAGCCCCTGTAGGTGGTTCCCGACGCGCTCCGCCACGTCCGGCCTCGCCGGTGGCTAAACGCCGGCGGGTTGACCGCTTTGACCGGCGAGGTTTGACCCCGTCTGTCCAGGGGTTTGACCCCTCTCTCTCACGGACATGCGGGCCCCGGCCCCTGTTAATTAGCTATGTGTTAAAATTAACTTAAGTTAATCCCATAGTCACTGACGTGTGGGTCCAGGGACTAATTATCCTAGATTAACTTTTAGTTAGTACTAATTAACCCTGTTAGCTGACTGAGTCACTGACCAGTGGACCCCACTGGTCAGGTTTGACCTGGACCGGCCCGTTGACCTGCTGATGTCACATTGACGTCAGGCTGACGTAGTAATCCTTTTCTGGAATTAGTTTAATTCTATTTATTCAGGAAATTCCAGAAATAGTATAAACTTCTAAAAAATCATAGAAATTCAACCGTAACTCCAAATGAAATAATTTATATATGAAAAATGATCAGAAAAATCCAATCTATCCATCTATACCATTTTAATGCATGTTAGAACAACTTATGTCTACTGTTTAGGACAATTCAACTAAATGGCATTTAAGAAATCACATATGGAGTTGAATTTGAACCAATGGTTCAAACCAACTCCATTTAACTTGCTGCTAGTTGCATTAGCTCAAACCACAACATATTGACATGTCATGATCATGCATCATATTGAGCATTACATTGATTGTGTTTCCTTCTGTGATGCCGGTATTTGTCCCCTCTCGATAGACGTGATACCGACGATGAGATGGATGACACCGATGAAGAGCTATACTATCTTCAGAAGTGCCAGGCAAGCAAAACCCCCTTGTTCATTCTGATGCAATCCCACTCTCTCGCTCCTGCTCTCTTTTACTGCATTAGGTCAACAACGATTCATCTGTTACTTGCTGCGGTAGCTGAACCCCTTTATCCTCTGCATGACCTGTCATTTCCACAGTAAATAGATGAAACCCACTAGCATGAGTAGGAGTTGTTTGAGCCCTGTTGTGCCTACTCATTCATGCTTGTTTGTCATGCCTGCTACTGCTTAGAATTGAGTCCGGTCTGATTCATCGGGGATGAATCGGAGGTGTGTAAACATGTCCTACTGTGTGTGAGCTAAGTGTGTGAACACGATTTGGTAAAGGTAGCGGTGAGAGGCCATGTAGGAGTACATGGTGGGTTGTCTCATTGCAGCCGTCCTTAGGAACTGAGTTCTGTGTTTGTGATCCATGAACAGCTACTACCACTCATTGGGATCCTTAATTGACCGTCTTGGCTTCTTAATCACCCTTGTTCTCTGTCCAGGAGTTGCAACTAGTTTCTAGTGTTTGTAGGTAGTGTTAGTAGTCTACCAAGTGGCACCCGGTACAGGTGGGCTTGGGAAAGACTAGGCACAGTGGCCCGGTGTACCAAGTGGCACCCGGATGGTGGACTTGGGAACCCTGCACACATCGTTTGGGGCCGTGAGCGACACCCCGGCCGGATCTCCTTGCGGATGGAACCCGAATAGGCGATAAACCTGGATGAGAGACTTGAGTGTTTAGGTAGGCCGTGGCCGACACCCTCGCCAGGCTTCCGCTTGAAGGTTGCCGAGTACATGTCGTGTAAACGGCAGTAAGTGGTGAGAGCGTGTGTGAAGAAGTACACCCCTGCAGGGTTAACATTATCTATTCGAATAGCCGTGTCCGCGGAAAAGGACTTCTGGGTTGCCTGTACAGTTCATAGACAAGTGAAATTGGATACCCTAAAATGCGCAAGATAAGCATGAGTGCTATGGATGGTGTTCTCGTAGGGAGACGGGAGCGGATCCATAGTGGTGTATTGATATGGTGAATATGTGGACTCGTGTGCGCCACCTCAAAAGAGTTACTTGCAGTCGTAGTTTAGGATAGCCACCGAGTCAAAGCTGGCTTGCTGCAGTTAAACCCCACCATCCCCTTTGTTGATAATGATGCATATGTAGTTAGTTCTGATGTAAGTCTTGCTGGGTACATTTGTACTCACATTTGCCTATTTTATGTTTTGCAGAGAGACTTCAGTCTCGCTAGTAGTTCCGCTTGGACTTCGACGTTTAGCTTGTTACCTCAGCTACGATCTTGTGCCCTCAGCAGGATCTAGTAGATAGTCAGGCTTCTCAGCCTTTTTCATTTCTAGATGTCTGTAATCAGACATGTTAAGCTTCCGCTTGTGCTTTGACTTGTATGCTCTGAATATTGGGTCATGAGACCCATGTTTGTAATATCTTGCTCCTCGGAGCCTAATGAATAAATACTTGAGTCGTAGAGTCATGTTATGATGCCATGTTGTATTTGCACATATCGAGCATATTGTGTGTATGATATTGAAATGCTTGGTATGTGTGGGATCTGACTATCTAGTTGTTTATTCTTAGTAGCCTCTCTTACCGGGAAATGTCTCCTAGTGCTTCCACTGAGCCATGGTAGCTTGCTACTGCTCCGGAACTCTTAGGCTGGCAAGCATGTGTCCTTCTTCATTCCTGTGCCTGTCCCTTCGGGGAAATGTCACGTGATGAATACCGGAGTCCTGTTAGCCCGCTACAGCCCGGTTCACCGGAGTCCTGCTAGCCCAGTGCTACAGCCTGGATTCACTCGCTGATGACCGACACGTTCGATTCTGGGTCATGGATGCCTGTCCCTGTAAGTTTGTGCCACTTTGGGTTTACGACTAGCCATGTCAGCCCGGGCTCCTTATCATATGGATGCTAGCGACACTATCATATACGTGTGCCAAAAGGCGCAAACGGTCCCGGGCAAAGGTAAGGCGACACCCGTAGGGATACCATGCGTGAGGCCGCAAAGTGATATGAGGTGTTACATGCTAGATCGATGTGGCATTGAGTTGGGGTCCTGACAGCTTTGGTATTAGAGCTTGACTGCCTGTAGGATTACCAAGCCAAACTGGTCGAAGTTGAGTCTAGAAATTCTTTAGTTATATAAGGGAATTGATTGTGGGATGGAACGTAAGGCTCTTTTTACTCCTTATACCTCATGCCCTCTGATCCGAGTCATCTTATGTTTCCTACGGGGTTAAGAAACTAGGCTTTCTCTTCTTTCTATCAGGATCACGTGTTACTAATCCGTAGACTTATAAGATTATTGGATTTAAGCCTTAGTTCAGCTCCTACTACTTGCGTATGTTAACTGTTGATCTCGAAACCTTGATATTATGCTTCTGAGTGGTTATGCCACCATTTCTGTAGCATGTCTCCACTCTTTTTGAGCATTTACAGCCGTTATGCTGTCCGAGTCATCCCAGGTTTCTAAATAGTCTGATGCATTTGCAAATTCCTTTTTACCGTTCTGAAGATCATTTGTGCCAGACCAACAACACTAACTAGTGTGTTGAGGTATTTCATTGCCTCAGCATTATGTTGGAGCTATTATTATGACCCTAGGTGTCTAGGTATCACCTAGTAATCTAGCAATGCTTGTATTCCCAGTGTGATGATTCTGGCCATCATTCTCGAAGCATCCCGTGATGCCACCTAGTAGTAGGTATTCTACTCCTTGGGTTTCGAAACTGAGATTCACCCCACCTACTTCATGTTGATAGTGTCTACTAGTTCCTTTAGGATATTAGTAACCTTTGCGAAAGTCCTCGAGGTCCGTGGTATTTCCTTCTTCCAAATACCATGAACCATTCTTGGCAGGAGTTCTTTTGAACTAAAAGATCACAACCAGAGTGCTCTTGATAAGTTTTCCATTCCACATTGTGAATCTGCCTGTCCTTCCTCTTCAGCATGGGTTATCCGGAAGAAATATGCTGAATTTGTTCGGCATACTAATCCATGCATCCACAACTTAGAAAATTGTATGTTCCTTTGAGTTGTCCCCCTTAGTCGTCTTCTGACCCTCGTCTATCAATTGATAGTCAAGAGTAGTTGTGCACTCGAGCTCATCGATGCTTATTACTCTTGTGGCCAGTCAAGACATTCTATTCGGAATGACTAGGAGAAACAAACTCCGGTACCTCATCCACATCCAGGATTGGGTCAAAGTAGTTGTACCTCGCAGATCAAAATGCAATCCAGCTTTTGAATTCTGCTCCACCTTGGAGTATTACCATCTTTATATCAAGAATATCATGGGAATTGCACACCATCCTATGAACTCTTGATACAGTGATACTCTCTCCATCATTTTTCATTTCTCGGTCCCCGTTTTGTTGTAACCGGAATGCCGACAAGTGAACTGTGATGTGCTAAATCAATACTCTAAGCAACTTGTTGCTTGGTAGTTAATGGACAATACTCTCACTCTTAGCGTGTTGGTTGTTGAACCATCACCCTAAGGTTGATCGTGCCACCTAGTCCATTTTCCTGGTGCACTCCTTGATTGATGAGTTAGGATTTTGTTAAGTCCTCACTTATTTGATCATATCGTCTTGCCCTAAAAAGCAAGATTGTTCTCGAGCTTAGTAACATATCGGTGGTTCGTGATTTTCCGAATATCTTCTCGGAAGTATCGCCAGGTTGTCTCCTGACTACTATGTTGAGCTCGTGATCAAGTTGGCTTCTTGTAAACCACCCCTTCTCCAAGAATCTGTGTTGGATACCCCTGAGCTAGTTGGTTGAGCTAGACAACAACTTGGAGAGTTGGAAGATGAAAGCTTGTCCCGCTTAGTTCATTTCCATAGGGATATCCTTGCGTTTGTGTGTTTGTTGGAGAAAGATGATATCTTCACTGATTGATCCCGATGGTCAATTGCTGGATCTATTATGTTATCCAATCTTTGATTTGAGTATGGGCTAGCGTCAAATCAAATCAGAACCAACGATATTCGTAATGTTGTCTTACTCGTGGTTGTCTCCTCGAGCATACACCATTACATCCTTTGGTCTGACCAATGCTATCACCATGGTCACACAATTGTGGAACTCCAATTATATGGAAACCTTGATGAATTGTTGTTGAGCTCATCGACAACATCCTGATCTCCTCCATGATTTTGTTGAACATTAAAGCTAGTGTTGGAAACTTGTGTAAGCATTTTCTTCATGCCCCGTTCATGAAGGATATGTTTGGATGAAAGAAGTGACTTTCTTTAATTCACGTGCACTTGATGTAAGTTGTCGACGTGGATCTGAGAAAGATTGTTTTTGCTTCCTCTGGAATCGTCCCAAGTTAGTCACGCCTATATGCGAAGTACTCTATGGTTTGATAGGTTGGCCGCCTCCATTCCATATGTGTTTCCTAGCACACCAAGCCACTGATTGATTTGTTCAAGGAGAAGAAGTTCCTTCTTAAGAGCAAGACTTATGCAAGGACTTTGATATCCTCGATGATGGTTCCCAACCTGAACTCGTAGTGTTTTATTATAAGACTACTATGTGTTCATGCTTGTCTCGGACAACACGTTCACATGTTGTAGCAGAACCAGCTCATGTTTTGGAGCTTGCTATCGTAGTTCACTCCCCGAGAATCTTGCAACGTCGTCTCGTCAGTTTGTGTTGCAAATTTTCTTTTCCAGACATGCTGTCTGAAATGTCCTGTTACCAAACAGATCTGAATCTCAGGCAGATATGATGGTTGGAACTATTCCAAGGTCTATGATGTAGGTCCCCACAAGGTTGATGTTGGCCGACACACCTAGTCGTAAGATCTATTACTGTAGCATCTTAACTGAGCAAGTTGACCATCCTCTCCATAAGGATGTCGTGCGACTTATTTTAGAAGTTGTTCCTTATGGATTTTTGTGCTTCCGAAGTCCGACCTTTACTTGATGGCCATGTTGATGTTTTAAGCATTGACCATGGTACCTAGTACATCAAGGAGAACATTAGAAGCGGAGTGCTAAATGTCTCTCGGTCGATCATCCAGATTTTGTGACCTTGGCATTGCTAAGGTGAAATTTGAGAAGGTGTTATCTTCATTTGTATCTGCATCATCCATCACTATTCATCATGGTAGTCTGTTGTGTTGCCAGGATCCTTGACACGGATATTGGTAAAACCTTGATGAATACGGAAATGCTCAAGTTCTTGAGGGCACGCGCAAGCAAAATCATTCCTTGCGTTGTCTTCAACAAGGTAACCCACATCATCCATCCTAGTCTGGGTATGACATTCTACCGAGCTCCCTTAAACGATCGCTCGAGAATTTCCTTAGGCTGGTATAAAGAGTTTCAATGATCTCTAAATCAAAGGTAATTATTTTTGCCACTTAAGGGATGATCCTATGAGTCACCTCCTCTAAGATGTCTCATTATGGTATCATGGCAATTCAACTCCTCGCTGCGATGACAACTATTCACCACCCTCTCAAGTGTGAAATTGTTGACTATCTAGTGAACCTCCGTCATCTGTTTCACTCCATTCCCTTTGGAGATGTAACTCGTGTCTCAGCTCTAGGGATGTTTCTATGTCTCACTCCGTGAGTTAATCCTGAGTTGTTCGATCTTCGAGAAGATTGATCCCTCTAGAGTTTTTCCTTTCCTCATGTTGTCATGTTGGTTGAAGTTCTCGGGACAAGACCTCGAGACAATGATGGTGATCGAGTCAACATTCTTTGAAGTGCCACCTGGATCGTGAAGATTATGTTGGCTTCCGATTCCCCTTCGTCTTACCCTACACTTGAATCTCGGGACGAGATTCTTGTTTAGTAGGGGTGAGCTGTCACATCCCTAGTTCTGGTATGCACTAGGTGAGCATCATGTTTAAATTTCTGAAACTTGAATTGAGGAATTTTGAAAGCCTCAGAATTTAAATAAAAGTAGGGAAAAAACCCTAAAATCTCAGTCATTGTTTCCAAAATGCTCTTCATAGATGTTTAATACTTTGGGCAAGGGTTTTGATCCAAACCAAAAATAATGAACATTTTAAAAGGATTTATTTTTGGGACTTTGAATTTAAATTAATAGCTAGTTGAATTTGAATTATATTCATACAATTGGAATATAATTTCAAATACCCCTAATATGTTTTATGAGCTTTTGGAAAAGTCCATATAGCAAAATAAAAATATTCAGAGGAGTTTTTGACATTGTTTGAATTTTTTTAAATTCAAAACAATGGCAAAAGATATTAATAAAAGAAAACAGAACAATAAAACAGAGTAGAGAAAACTTACCTGACGCCACCAACCGGCCCAGCACTGTAGCTGGCTGGCCCAGCCCACCAGGGGCTCCTCCCTGTCGTCTTCCCCCTTGCCAGGGGGACGAGCCTGTGGCCGGCGCGCGCGAGCACGCGTCCGGCCACCTCCTGCCTGTGTGCTCGCTGCTGGAGACGGTCCCAAGCGCCACGACACCCCTGAAATCCCCTCGACCCTCTCTCACTCTCCCTGGATCCCTCCGTCTCCTCTGCTCTCTCCCGCAGCACCACCGACACGCCACCATCGCCGCCGACGCCGATTGCCGCAGCCACCGGCCACCCCTCGCCCTTCCGCTGAGCTCAGGAGCTCCACCTCGACCCCCTCTTCCTCCCCACCGAGCCAAGCCCCTCGGGAAGCTCTGCATCGCCTCCACGCCATCGTCTTCGTCCTCGACCGCCGCCGATGGTCGCCGCCGATTCGCCGTCACCCGTGCGCCCCCGAGCTCGTCGATGACCCCACCCGATGCGCTGTGAGATCCTCCGTATTTTCCCCTCCTCCCCGAGCTCGTTCCTGTCCTCTAGCTATGCCAGCCGCCGTACCCGAGCGCCGCCGTCCGCCATGGTTGTTGCTCTCGCAGCCACCGTGCGTCTCCTCCCGAGCTTGAGCCTTTGGCGTGCTCCTGGAGCAACGACGAGTACAACGCAACCCCTAGCTAGCTCCCCCATGCACTGGAACCACGCGGCTGCCCATGCCCGAACTCCGGCCACCGCATCACTCGACGCCGTGCTCAACTCCGGCCACCCCAGCCTCCGCCACCGCCACCGTTGGATGCGCCACTCCACCCTCTCCCCGTAGCTGCTCCCTGCGCGCCAAAAGAGCCCCTGTAGGTGGTTCCCGACGCGCTCCGCCGCGTCCGGCCTCGCCGGCGGCTAAACGCCGGCGGGTTGACTGCTTTGACCGGCGAGGTCTGACCCCGTCTGTCCAGGGGTTTGACCCCTCTCTCTCACGGACATGCGGGCCCCAGCCCCTGTTAATTAGCTATGTGTTAAAATTAACTTAAGTTAATCCCATAGTCACTGACGTGTGGGTCCAGGGACTAATTAGCCTAGATTAACTTTTAGTTAGTACTAATTAACCCTGTTAGCTGACTGAGTCACTGACCAGTGGACCCCACTGGTCAGGTTTGACCTGGACCGGCCCGTTGACCTGCTGATGTCACATTGACGTCAGGCTGACGTAGTAATCCTTTTCTGGAATTAGTTTAATTCTATTTATTCAGGAAATTCCAGAAATAGTATAAACTTCTAAAAAATCATAGAAATTCAACCGTAACTCCAAATGAAATAATTTATATATGAAAAATGATCAGAAAAATCCAATCTATCCATCTGTACCATTTTAATGCATGTTAGAACAACTTATGTCTACTGTTTAGGACAATTCAACTAAATGGCATTTAAGAAATCACATATGGAGTTGAATTTGAACCAATGGTTCAAACCAACTCCATTTAACTTGCTGCTAGTTGCATTAGCTCAAACCACAACATATTGACATGTCATGATCATGCATCATATTGAGCATTGCATTGATTGTGTTTCCTTCTGTGATGCCGGTATTTGTCCCTTCTCGATAGACGTGATACCGACGATGAGATGGATGACACCGATGAAGAGCTATACTATCTTCAGAAGTGCCAGGCAAGCAAAACCCCCTTGTTCATTCTGATGCAATCCCACACTCTCGCTCCTGCTCTCTGTTACTGCATTAGGATAACAACGATTCATCTGTTACTTGCTGCGGTAGCTGAACCCCTTTATCCTCTGCATGACCTGTCATTTCCACAGTAAATAGATGAAACCCACGAGCATGAGTAGGAGTTGTTTGAGCCCTGTTGTGCCTACTCATTCATGCTTGTTTGTCATGCCTGCTACTGCTTAGAGTTGAGTCCGGTCTGATTCATCGGGGATGAATCGGAGGTGTGTAAACATGTCCTACTGTGTGTGAGCTAAGTGTGTGAACACGATTTGGTAAAGGTAGCGGTGAGAGGCCATGTAGGAGTACATGGTGGGTTGTCTCATTGCAGCCGTCCTCAGGAACTGAGTTCTGTGTTTGTGATCCATGAACAGCTACTACCACTCATTGGGATCCTTAATTGACCGTCTCGGCTTCTTAATCACCCTTGTTCTCTGTCCAGGAGTTGCAACTAGTTTCTAGTGTTTGTAGGTAGTGTTAGTAGTCTACCAAGTGGCACCCGGTACATGTGGGCTTGGGAAAGACTAGGCACAGTGGCCCGGTGTACCAAGTGGCACCCGGATGGTGGACTTGGGAACCCTGCACACATCGTTTGGGGCCGTGAGCGACACCCCGGCCGGATCTCCTTGCGGATGGAACCCGAATAGGCGATAAACCTGGATGAGAGACTTGAGTGTTTAGGTAGGCCGTGGCCGACACCCTCGCCAGGCTTCCGCTTGAAGGTTGCCGAGTACATGTCGTGTAAACGACGGTAAGTGGTGAGAGCGTGTGATAAGAAGTACACCCCTGCAGGGTTAACATTATCTATTCGAATAGCCGTGTCCGCGGAAAAGGACTTCTGGGTTGCATGTACAGTTCATAGACAAGTGAAATTGGATACCCTAAAATGCGCAAGATAAGCGTGAGTGCTATGGATGGCGTTCTCGTAGGGAGACGGGAGCGGATCCATAGTGGTGTATTGATATGGTGAATATGTGGACTCGTGTGCGCCACCTCAAAAGAGTTACTTGCAGTCGTAGTTTAGGATAGCCACCAAGTCAAAGCTGGCTTGCTGCAGTTAAACCCCACCATCCCCTTTGTTGATAATGATGCATATGTAGTTAGTTCTGATGTAAGTCTTGCTGGGTACATTTGTACTCACGTTTTGCCTATTTTATGTTTTGCAGAGAGACTTCAGTCTCGCTAGTAGTTCCGCTTGGACTTCGACGTTTAGCTTGTTACCTCAGCTACGATCTTGTGCCCTCAGCAGGATCTAGTAGATAGTCAGGCTTCTCAGCCTTTTTCATTTCTAGATGTCTGTAATCAGACATGTTAAGCTTCCGCTTGTGCTTTGACTTGTATGCTCTGAATATTGGGTCATGAGACCCATGTTTGTAATATCTCGCTCCTTGGAGCCTAATGAATAAATACTTGAGTCGTAGAGTCATGTTGTGATGCCATGTTGTATTTTCACATATCGAGCATATTGTGTGTATGATATTGAAATGCTTGGTATGTGTGGGATCTGACTATCTAGTTGTTTATTCTTAGTAGCCTCTCTTACCGGGAAATGTCTCCTAGTGCTTCCACTGAGCCATGGTAGCTTGCTACTGCTCCGGAACTCTTAGGCTGGCAAGCATGTGTCCTTCTTCATTCCTGTGTCTGTCCCTTCGGGGAAATGTCACGTGATGAATACCGGAGTCCTGTTAGCCCGCTACAGCCCGGTTCACCGGAGTCCTGCTAGCCCAGTGCTATAGCCTGGATTCACTCGCTGATGACCGACACGTTCGATTCTGGGTCATGGATGCCTGTCCCTGTAAGTTTGTGCCACTTTGGGTTTACGACTAGCCATGTCAGCCCGGGCTCCTTATCATATGGATGCTAGCGACACTATCATATACGTGTGCCAAAAGGCGCAAACGGTCCCGGGCAAAGGTAAGGCGACACCCGTAGGGATACCATGCGTGAGGCCGCAAAGTGATATGAGGTGTTACATGCTAGATCTATGTGGCATTGAGTCGGGGTCCTGACAAAAATTATCAGAAAAATGCAATCTATCCATCTGTACCAGTTTCATGCATGAAAAACCAAGTTATACCTGCTGTATAAGTGAAACACTAAAATGGCTTATATAAAGAGCTTATTTGGAGATGCATTTGAACCAAATGAATACTAGTTGCATTAGCTCAAACAGCATCACATCTTCATGCCATGTTCATGCATCATATTGGTGCATATGCTTGTGTATTGATTTTTGGCACCGTTCCTTCTCGATAGGTCTTGCTCCGGAGACCGTTCCAGAGTACCTGTCTATGAAGCAGTGCCTCCCTTGTTGATCTACCAGGCAAGCAAACCCCCTTGTTCATTCCGATACAATCCTACTCTCTCGCTCCTGCTCTCAGTTATTGCATTAGGACAACAACGATTCATCTGCTACTTTGTGCTGCGGTAGTTGAACACATTCCTCTGCATGACCTGTCATTGCCACAGTAAATAGTTGAAACCCACTAGCATGTGTAGGAGTTGATTGAGCCATGTTGTGTTCCTACCATGCTATGCCTGCTATTGCTTAGAGTTGTGTCAGGTCTGATTCATTGGGAATGAATTGGAGTGTTACGATATGTTCTGATGCTGAGAGTGAAGTGTGTGAACACGATTTGGTAAAGGTAGCAGTGAGAGGCCATGTAGGAGTACATGGTGGGTTGTCTCACTGGAACCGTCCTTAAGCACTGAGTTCTATGTATGTTATCCAATGACTCGATACTACCACACATTGGGTTCCGGTAACTCGACCCCTCTCGACTTATTAACCAACTTGATCTCTGTCCAGGAGTCGCAACTAGTTTCTGGTGTTTGTAGGTAGTGCTATTTTTCTACCAAGTGGCACCCGGCAGGGTGGGCTTGGGACAGACTAGGCACACGTGCCCTGGTGTACCGAGTGGCACCAGGATGGTGGGCTCGGGAACCCTGCACACATCGTTTGGGGCCGTGAGCGACACCCCGGCCGGATCTCCTTGCGGATGGAACCCGAATAGGTGATAAACCTGGGCTAGAGTCTTGTGTGGTTAGTCAGGTCGTGGCCGACACCCTCGCCAGGCTTCCGCTTGAAGGTTGCCAAGATACATGACGTGTACATGGCGGTAAGTGGCGAGAGCGTGTGTGAAGAAGTACACCCCTGCAAGGTTAACATGATCTATTCGAATAGCCGGGTCCGCGGTTATGGACTTCTTGGATGCTTACATGGTACATAGACAACTTGAAGTGGATACTATAAAATGCTCAAGACAAGTGTGAGTGCTATGGATGGCCTTCTCGTAGGGAGACGGGGATGAGTCCATAGTAGTGTATTGTGTGGTGATTAGTGGACTCGTGTGCGCCATATCACCTCAAAGAAGTTCTGGTAGTCGTAGAACAGGATAGCCACAGAGTCAAAGCTGGCTTGCTGCAACTAAACCCCACATTACCTTATTGATACAAATGCATGTATGATAGGATCTGATGTAAGTCTTGCTGAGTACCTTTGTACTCATGTTGCTTTATTTATGTTTTTTCAGCGGAGACTTCGGTCTTACTAGTGTTCTCGTGGACTTCGACAAGTAGCTTGTACCTCAGCTACGATCTTGATCGGACGTTGTAGATAGTCAGGCTCCTCAGCCTTTTTCATTTGTAGATGTTTGTACTCAGACATGTAATGCTTCCGCTTGTTGCTTGATTGCTCTGAATGTTGGGTCATGTGACCCCTGTTTGTAATAAATGCTATGATGGCCCTTCTGAGCCTTATCTATATGAGTTGTTGAGTTATGTTGTGATGCCATGTTGTACAGCACATACTTGCATGTTATGCGTACGTGTAATGTGTATTGCTATGTGTGGGATCTGACTATCTAGTTGTTTATCCTTAGTAGCCTCTCTTACCGGGAAATGTCTCCTAGTGCTTCCACTGAGCCTGGTAGCTTGCTACTGCTCCGGAACACTTAGGCTAGCCGGCATGTGTCCTTCTTCGTTCCTATGTCTGTCCCTTCGGGGAAATGTCACACGATGAATGCCGGAGTCCTATTAGCCCGCTACAGCCCGGTTCACCGGAGTCCTGTTAGCCCAGTGCTACAGCCTAGATTCACTCGCTGATGACCGACACGTTCGATGCTGGGTCATGGATGCCTGTCCCTGTAAGTTTGTGCCACTTTGGGTTTACGACTAGCCATGTCAGCCCGGGCTCCTTATCATATGGATGCTAGCGACACTGTCATATACGTGTGCCAAAAGGCGCAAACGGTCCCGGGCAAAGGTAAGGTGACACCCGTGGGGATACCATGCGTGAGACCGCAAAGTGATATGAGGTGTTACATGCTAGATCGATGTGGCATTGAGTCGGGGTCCTGACAGCTTGCGGCCTCCAAGGTACTGTCCGGCGGCAGAGTTAGATCATGCCCATCGCGACAGTGCGGCGCGCTCGGCTGCGGCTTGGATCCATCAAAGATCAAGTCTCCGCGGATATCGGCCGTGAAGTTTAGGCTTCCAAACCTGACCTGACGGCCAGGGGCGTAGCTTTCGATCTGCTCCAGATGGCCAAGTGAATTGGCCCACAGTGCGAAGCCGCCGAATACGAAGATCTGTCCGGGGAGAAAAGTCTCACCCAGGACAGCGTCGTTGTTGATTGAAGAAGCCATCAAGCCTATCGGTGACGACACAGAGGAACTCTCAATGAAAGCACCAATGTCGGTGTCAAAACCGGCGGATCTCGGGTAGGGGGTCCCAAACTGTGCGTCTAGGCGGATGGTAACAGGAGACAAGGGACACGATGTTTTACCCAGGTTCGGGCCCTCTTGATGGAGGTAAAACCCTACGTCCTGCCTGATTGATATTGATAATGTGGGTATTACAAGAGTAGATCTACCACGAGATCAAGGAGGCTAAACCCTAGAAGCTAGCCTATGGTATGATTGTTGTAATGGTTGTTGTGTCCTACGGACTAAAGCCATCTGATTTATATAGACACCAGAGAGGGCTAGGGTTACATAGAGTCGGTTATAATGGTAGGAGATCTACATATCCGTATCGCCAAGCTTGCCTTCCACGCCAAGGAAATTCCCATCCGGACACGGGACAAAGTCTTCAATCTTGTATCTTCATAGTCTTGGAGTCCGGCTGACGATGATAGTCCGGCTGATGATGATAGTCCGGCTATCTGGACACCCCCTAGTCCAGGACTCCCTCACCGGTTTACCGTCTGTCTTAGCCATCTGTCTTAACTGTCTGCCGATTTAACACCCACCGGTTTACCAAGCCCCGGCCGGGTTACGACTCCAGCCAGGTCATACCGCGGGGTATATCCCCGACATTAGCCCCCAGTTTAATTTGGATTTATCCATGTTAAACTGATTCTGATCATCCTTAAGTCCTTGTCACTTCCTTCTTCTAGAAAATCCGGTTTAATAGGCCACCTTCATAATCAATTTGCTGACATTGGTTTGTCAGAGAAATATTGTGAAGAATAACTTCTTTGACTCAGCTCCCAATGCTTAACAAAAATATTGGTCTTTGAAATTCTGATCTTCAGCCGGTTTAAAAATGTAAAACTTTGTCGGTTTATAAATATTGATGGCACCGGATCATAACTGTTTGTTTAACATTAGCTTTTGAAAACATACCTCTTATATACCCATCACTTGTAGCCCCCAAATCTTAAGAAGGTAACGTAGTAACAACTTAAGATTTGCTTCAATATGAATGTCACAAGCTTCAAGAAATCCAGTTTGTTTATCTTAATCATTAGTCAGAACTAAGTATTCCACATATGTAGCCCCCAAGTGCCAGGTTGTCATGCTTGCAGCAACCTGGGACTTGTAATTTCCTGATGCTCATAAAAACTTCAACCAGTGTAGCCCCCAACGGCCGGGTCATTATGCAATAATGAGCAGGGACTTTGTAAATATAATCATGTAAACTTTGAACAACAATGGTGTAGCCCCCAAGGGCCGGCTCAGTAAGATAATATTGAGCTGGGACTTGATATATACTTCAATGAAAATAACATCATATGATGTAACCCCATCATGGGGCTTGAATTCACGTCCACAAGGTTAAGAGCCTTGTGCTTTACCAACTGAGCAGTGGACCCTTCAATGTAATAATGCTTTGTACCTTAAATTGTTGACAGAAGCAATTGGTAGCCCCCAAGGGCCGGATCATTATAATGTGATGAGTAGGGTCTTCAATAAGGTGCGCAAACAATGACTTTGCATTAGCCCCCAAGTGTCATGGTGCATGCTTGCAGCGACATGAGACTTGTATATTAGATGTAATCTCAATTTGAATAATATAGCCCCCAAGTGCCGGATCGTAAGCCTGCAGCGACTTGGGACTATTCCTTTGTAGAATAAATCATACCATTGATAATATGATAGCCATTGCGCTAAAGCGACTTTGAAAACCTTAATCATAATACTGGTTATTGACAACCATAATAAAAATCCAGCCAAGTTGGCTCTTTGAATAATATACCCAATGATTTATAAGCGCATAATTCCAATGGCGCAATCCACATATATACTGGCGACTTATAGTCCAAAGCCAGGTCGGGTCAATAAACACCGGATTATAAGTGATTATGTACTGACAACTTATAGTTGAAAGTCGGGCCGAGTTAATGAACACCGGGTTAATTTGATGACTGATAGTCATGCCGGGTCAATAGACACCAGTTCAACATAAAATTTATCAAAAGAGAAAAATCTTGACAAAGGCAAATAAAATCGTGTAGTCGAGGCTTTTCAAGGACTGCCAGGCCCAAATTCGAGGCTTTTCATGGCTGCCAAGCCGCTGAGTTAAACCATTTGACAAAGCCTTTTAAGATGGACCTCCAACTAACCAATCGTCGTTTTAACTTTGACAAGTTCAGGGTCTGTATAAGATTGACTTGTCAAACGGTCGGCGGGTCATGCCAGGATTACCTGGATAGGAGTGGCTTACTTGATGAAGGGAGGTTAACCCGGGGTTTTAGGTGAATACACCAGGCTTCCAAGCCGTGGGTCGATACCTAATTACAAGGGTCCTTTCAAACTCTTTGTTGCATTGCACAAAGTGCCCCCAAGTAACTTTGTGAGCTGTGCTCTATGGGTGCCTATGTTTGAGCTGTGCTTAGCAACAAGACTCTCTTTGGCCCCTTGGGTGTGAAGCTCCCAAGCTTTGTTGTGGCGTGATAGCCGGATTGATGGACAGGACTCCGCTTTGCAAGCAGGAGCCCCCATGTGATATATTTCAGAGCTGTGCTCGCTGGGTGCCTATGTTTGAGTTGTGATGTGCAACAAACTCTTTTTGGCCCCTTTTGACTTTTCTGAGAACTCAAACTTTGCGAGAGATATTTCTTCTTGAACCGGATGTTAACCCAGATGTTTGAAAGCTTCAGTGAGGCTGACTTCCTTTGAACCGGATTTTGAACCGGAATCCTTTCCGATGACCTAGAACTTCTTCATTGAGCCGGGATTTTGTCATATACTTTCTGAGCCGGAAATTCTCTGATGACTTTTAAATTTTCATCAATATAACAGTAGCCTCCGAGACCGGGTTATCTTTCCCTTCAACAGCCTGGGGCACTTGAATTTGCTGAAACTGGCAAGACTTGCTGAATCATATCATCGTAGCCCCCGAGTCTTAAGATGACTCATGGAGTTGTCTTGAGACTCTCTGTACTTGACCATAGCAGAAGGTATATATCATTGGTGTTGGTAACACAATGTAAATCCATAGAAGGTTGAGATGACTGCGGTTATAAGTGATCCCTTTGGAATTGTGCCAGTAACTCGGCCAGTGGGTCATCCACGCTGATTGTTTGAAATTACCCAAACTGCAGTGGCAACGATTTGTACTCCAATTCATTGAGCCATTCGGTGGAAGCTGATAATATATTATAATCTGCTCCAAATTTGTTGAAATAGACCGGACCGCAGGGCAGCTATTTACAAACGCAGTAGCTTGGGTGCTTCTATTGAGTGGCACGGCCAGGACAAATTTCCGCGATATAACATCATTTGGAAATAAATAATTGCCCTGCATACAAAAAGATACAGATCAAAGTAATTGTTTCTTTGATGAAAACCATATTGTGCTAATAAAATAAATTTAGACGGATATCACCTGATTCCTTTTTATGACGGATCATCTGTCCATAGATAATTTTTCAGTACTATCACTGAATTCCCTTTGATCCATATATTTATCCAAAGCATATTTGTGTTGACACTGCCGATCTTCTTTTTCATTTGATCTTCACGTGGGTCGTAGTAGTACTCTGTAGTACTAACTGATTTTGCCCCCATGCATGTGCATCGGAGTCAAACAAGTAGTTTGACCCTCTCTTTTCAAACAACGTATTCAAGTTTCCTTCCAATGGTGTAAACCTATGTCTGAAGCTTGACAAACAGATTCAGACTGCAGGCGGCTGGTGTTGGGGTCTCTGTAGTAAAGCGCCTGTAGCACTTTCTTCTGAAGTAAATAGAACAACCTAAACCACCGGCCCTGATCGGTAAAGGTAAAGCCGTCAGCGAGTCTTCTTAAGGAGTGGCAGAGGCGGTAAGTGGAAGCAGTTGGTGTGTGTCCGGCTTAAAGCGGAACGAGGCCGGGTTGGCAGAGATGGGTCACGGTGGCGAAACAAACCGGTAGCACAAGGTGAAAGCCTAGACAAAACGGCGACAGCCCAGAGCAAAGATGAGAGGGGGCGGCTCAACGCAATGGGTCACGGCGGAGGCAACCCGGAGGTGGGGTGGTTTGAAGCAGAGGCGACTGCTCACGGCGGCTCACGGCGACTCAGAGTAGCGGAAGCTGTGGCGAAGTCCGATGATAAAGAGCGGCCGGCTGGCAACGGAGTTCAAGGCGAACGGCAACTCAGCGAGGAACATCACAGGGGCGGCACTCGAGATGGCGCGAGGCTGTGGCGGTTCAAGACCGTAGTGGCATGGGAGGGCAAGGGAGCCCAAGGCCAGGCGGATGGTTGATGCGGTGCTTTGGAGATGGCGGGTCATGCGCGGTGCAGCCGAGATAAAAACGGATTTTGATGGACGCAGTACAGACAGCCACGAAGTGTACCGGCAGCGGCTTAGCCCTGCCGCGGCTAAGAGGAAGCTTGTCATGGAATTGTCACGTCAGATGTCCTCATGAAAGGACTTAGTTGTGGAGCCATCACAACTAGGAAGCTTGAAGGGGTTAATCGGGACAAAGGACACGAGAGGTTTATACTAGTTTGGCCCCTTACGGTGAAGGTAGGCCTACGTCTAGTTGGGTTGGTATTGATGTTTCGATGACCAGGGAGCGAGATACGCTATGCCCGGCTCTCGATGAGTTGTTTCTTGCCCTAAGCCGCTAGCAGGTCGTCCTCTTATATACACGGGTTGACGCCCTGTGGCCTACAGAGTCCCGGCCGGCTTATAAACAGTGTCCGGCTCGGCGACTAGTTAAATCTACCTTATGATACAAGTCATGCCATTATGGTGGTTTACTTCAACGGGCCTTAAGTCGCATGTGGGCTTTAAGCCCTTTATTGAACCGCCATCTTCATGCTTGGTCTTGGTCTTCTTTCTAGTGAGTGCTCTTTGCGTAACCCGGCCCCTCCTGGGCGGCTTACACAAATAGTTATATCCCCAACATTAGGCCCCAGATTGATTTGAACCTGTTCATGTCAATCTTAAAATACCTTATGACATAAATCTTCAGTCTTCTGACTGTGCAAAAGGTTTTCTTTAACCCGCCATGACGTCATCTTTTGGATCCGTGTTAACCCGCCGTGACGTCATCTTTTCTGAAATTCCTTTTTTATTCCACCATATCCTCCAACGGATCTTTGCCTTTATTGACTGTTCCGAAAACCGAGGCATCGGGACCGCTGGATAATAACTCTTATCTCCTCGTTTCTTGCACCGTCTCAGTTATCCTTTCCTTATAAATAGGCGCGACCTAGGTATTCCCATTCTCCCCCTTCAGTCGTCTTCTTCCTCTCGCTGCTTCTCTGTCGCTCAAGCTCCGCCGCCGCCGCCGTCACAGATCTTCTTGTCTTCACCAACTCAGGCCGCTGCATCAACCTGGTTTGACCAGAGAAAACACGACGACCCTCCGCTGCAAACCTGCATCCATAAGTCTCCTCTTTCCTGCTTCTTAGATCTACATTAAGACCTTCGAGTTCCTCATGTTCTTCGATGTTCGTTAGTTTCCTTTCATAGATTTCATCACCCCCGCTCTTTTTGATCTTGAATATGGTAAAAACTGATGCAGTAGATTTCCCGCACCTATTTTGAACGCAAATAGATCCCTTTCTGTCACACAGAGGCCCCATTCGAGCCATTGAGCTTCATCTACGCCAGTCTTAGGTCTAGAAATTTTCTTGCTAGAACAGCTTTTTGATCTCAAATAACAGTAGCAGATTATGAAACCTGTTTGTATCACCCGGAAAACTACTTCTGTCGAATACGCTTAAACATAACTATCTGTGTAACCGGTTTAAATAAATGATACTGATCTGTGATCCTGGCCTGCTTCTCATGACCTTAAGAAATTGGAACTGCTTTTGATACATGTAGCGGCTTAAATACTGTTGCATAGTTATCCTTATATCATTAGGCCCCTTCTTAAGCCGCCACCTTGAATAATTATGATATTTTCTCCCGGGTTAAAATTGAACCGCAACCTCTTATTTTGTCGTAGGCCAACTGTTGTCATGGCACCTAAGGCAACCAAAGCCCCTGTGACCTGCAATTGGGTCCCATCCATAGTCACTAAGAGTAAACTGTCTGAATTTGTGAAGTCTGGCCATCTGCCAAAAAAGGAGGTCATGTCTTATCGTGCCCCTGACCCGTTTGAAGAGAGGCCTCAACCCAAAGAAGGGGAGGTAATAATTTTTACGGATCATATGAACCGGGGATTTGCTCCTCCCAGCTCAAAATTCTTCAGGGAGGTTTTGAATTTCTTTGATCTTAGACCTCAAGACATTGGACCCAATTCCGTGTCAAATATTTGCAATTTCCAAGTCTTCTGCGAGGTGTACCTGGGAGAGGAGCCAAGTCTGCTATTGTTCAGAGAGCTTTTCTACTTGAACCGGCAAAATGAACTTGCCAACGGGCCTAGTCTTGAGCTTGGCCGCATTTCAATTCAGCAGCGGAGAGATTGCCTTTTTCCTTATGCTGAACTGCCGAGTCATCCAAAAGATTGGAACCAGACGTGGTTCTATTGTCAGGATACTTCACCAGCTGATGAGAGCCCTCTGCCCGGCTTCCGCGCCCTGCGCCTTGAGTCCAACCATCCTCTAGCGGACAAACTGACTGCTGTCGAGCGTCTGCCTCTCAATCCCACCATCAAGAAGATCAAAGATCTTTTGGGAAACGGTTTAAACGGCATCGATCTGGTCCGAGTCTGGGTCACTTGGCGAGTACTTCCATTAAGCCACCGTTCCGGCTTAATGTGTACTTACACAGGCGAAAAAGATGATCCACTGCGTCATAGTCCTGACGACTTACCAGATGATGTGGTGGATGCTACGACCCAGTTGCTGCTGAAGGAGGGCACTGTAACTAGTAATGCCTTTGGCTTACTTCCCTTCTGCAAGAAGAACCCGGCCCCTGGAGTGAGTTATCAATCTTAATAAATAATCCTTGCTATGTATACCTTATTTGTACTCATAATTCCTTATCCTTTTCCACAGGCCGATGACAACTTCTAGAAGGTCAAATATGACCATGAGGCTGCCAAACAAGCCAGGGCAGCCAAGAAAACCGAAAGGAAAGCTGCCAAGACGGGAACCTCAAAGAAGAAGAAACCCAGCGCCTCCGACTTATTCAAATTGGATGATACTTCTTCGGATGATGAAGAGGTAATCCTTTAATTTTCTTAACTCGCTTGTCGTTATTTTACTGACATTCTATCTTTTCAGGAGAATACGGGGAACAGTCAAGTAGTTGACGAAGAGGTAACTATAATCTCCTCTGACTCAGAGCCTTTGCCAAAGCAAAAAATCCGAAGGGTGACCCGGAAAGTAAGATTTTCACATCCTCTAGCTTATCAAGATCCTCAATTTCTTTTGAAGCAACAACAGCTTGAAAACTGGAGGCAGACCCGGACCAGCAAGGATGCAGAACTCCCCTCCGGCTTACCTGATGTAACTAGGAAGCGTAGGAATGAGGTTATCTCCGATTTACATTCTATTTTACCTTTGGCGGGTTTAATTCATCAACCTCTCAATTCATCTGACTCCAATTATCAGGATTCTTCTCCTTGTTCCGGCGAGTCTATGCAATCAAACATGCCGGCTTTCAAAACTACTCCCGGGTAATGTAACCTTATTTACTTTAGGTTTTATCTTACTTATGCTTTAATATTCATCCTTCTACCTTTATTAACAACATGCAAGTAAAGCCCAACAAGAGGGCAAGGAAGAATAAGCCGTCCCAAGACCCGATTGTTACTGAACCGGCGCTTGACATGTCTGCTCCTGACAGTTCCTCTCATCAACCACCTCCTGAACCGGCCTCTGGTATTCCAGTGCCAACCTCTGACCCGCCTACCGAAGAGATTCACAATAACTCTGATAACCCAGAAGCTCCTAGCCCGGTCAAGACAAATGATCCAGAAGTTGAGATTCTGAAAAGTCAGTTTGTTGAACCAGGGCGGCTGACTGTCCTTGCCAAATGCACTGCCAAGGAAGAACTCATTGAATGCCGAAAGGCCAAGCTGGACATTACTAACTATACTCACTTAAGTATTGGTGATATAGTCTCAGGCTATCTGAATCAAGTACATAATAGTCATGACCTGGAAATTGACATGGTGAAACAAATACAACACAAATCTGAGGTATAATTTATGCTATTTTCCTGAATCTTACTTACTGTACCAGCCCCCAAGTCTATTGCTTATGAGTAAATATGTTGTAGACTTAGAAAGCTGCTTACTGTTGGTTTGTCCGGTTTAAAGAGAAAATATTTAACCCGGATATAGCATGATAGTTTGAACTTGCGATACACATTAGCCCCCAAGTGCCAGGTATCTTTACTTGTAAAATGCTTGGGACTTAATATGCATGATCCGGATTTGTAGGTTAAAAAATTCATTAACATACATTAGCCCCCAAGTGCCAAGTATCTTTACTTGTAAAATGCTTGGGACTTGAATGTTATCTTACCGTGATTCTTACCATGATCCGATATCAATGCAGGCCACCATAAGTCAATTTGAGTCGGAGCTTGCTGACCTGGAGAGCCGGCTGAAAACTCAAGAACTTGAAACTCAGAAGGCCAACTCCAAATTTGAATTCAGTGTCTCTGAAAATGAGAAGTTGAAGAAAAAATTTGAGTCAGAGAAGAAAGCCTGGGCTGATGAGAAGGCTTCACTGGTGACTCGGGCCAAGACAGCAGAAGCATCTCTTGCAGAGGCAACAACCGAGCTGTCCGACTTAAAACGACAGATATCCCAAATGGTCTCAGCCATCTTCGGTAAGTTACTGTACAAAACCTCAAACATTGTAATCTTTCAATGACTATTGTAATCGTTATCTCTGACTCATTGTTATACTTACGAACACACAGGCCCCAGGAGCACCAACCTCAAGCAGAGCATGCTGATCAAACTTAAGGCGGTTTACACTTTGGTGGAACAACTGTACTCTGGGTCACAATGTGACTTAGCCATTGTAGCCTTATCAAATACCACTCCCCACCTTCTGCAAGACGTGCTGAAGCATCTTGCTGTGCTACCTCAGCGAATTCAGGATTTAAGGCGGGCATCTTCAAGAGCCGGGGCCATGGCCGCATTGAGCCGGGCAAAGGCATGGATGCCAGAGCTTGACCCGGCTGACCTCGCTCTTGGATACCCGAGCCTAAAGAGGACGGTACTATATTTGATGATCATGATTTCACCGCCTGTGTCAAAGTCATACGTCCCGTGGCTACCCTTATTGGGAATGATACTGATCTTACCAAGTATTCGCCGGGCTATGATAGCGAGAACCGGAGAATTCCAAACATTCCATATGACCAAGTAAGCCTGATCCCTCCAACGTGTAAGCATACTTTTGCCCCTGAAGTGGACCCAGCCGGTTTAATAGATGATGAGGCTGAGTTTGAAACCTTGAGTGGCATTGACTGTGCCTCGTCAACCTTCCAGGACAAAGCAACCGACGGAGAGGCGGAGAAGGATAACCCAGAGTCTTCGAGCCCGCCGAAGGAATGAACCGCCAGACGTTTTATAACTTTGCAAAAAACAATTCTTCATTTATTCAGACTCGGGAAGTCTTCTAATAGGGTAGTAAAAAGTTCTCAATGTTTGTCATGCCTTTGCGCATGTTCCTGGTGCTTAATACTTTCGTAAGCCGCCATCACTATATGTTTCTGGCTTATGTTGACCGTTTATTTCCTTGACGTTTAACTTTGCCTTGCCTTATCCTGCACATAAAACAAGCAAAATTTCCTTGGCGGTTTATCGCACCAGGGGTTACATAAAGTATTGATAACCCAGAACACGACCCAAAGACATCATATACAGGCCGGTTTATGATTATACTTGTTAAATATAATCACAATAGCATACCTGCGATCCCTTTGATAATCCTCCCTGCTCATATGATGCTTACCTGGCACTTAAAAAACCTGGGGTAATCAATATTAAACCGGAAGAAAAAACCATCTCATAATGTTTTCAAGAAGGTCTCAAGATAGTCAAAAATAATTTATCCTTTTGTTGGATGATAAACAACATTTACAGGCTTCTGATTCGAATACGATCAGTAAACCATTCCAAAGGGGTTAAGCTAAGATTCGGATACGATCATATAGCCCCCAGTGGCTTTGGCGATGCCGATCAAATGGGTATCGACAGCTATGTTCTCTTTGGTTCGAATACGACCTATGTTTGAACAGGAAGCCCCCAAGTGACCATAAGAGTTGTTTAATGAAGCTGATTCGAATACGATCCACGTCAGACCCAAAGGGGTTAAGCTATGATTCAAATATGATCAAGAAGCCCCCAAGTGGGTTTGGCAGTATGCCGATCAAGTAGGTATCGACAGTTATGTTCTCTTTGGTTCGAATACGACCTATGTTTGAACAGGAAGCCCCCAAGTGATCATGGCTAGATTCAGATATGATCATAAGCCGGATCAAAGGGAAAGCCGGATTCAGATATGATCCGCTCCCTGTTGGTAGTTTTCGCCACCTGATATTGAAGACATATAAACATTTTTGAGGAAACAAGGACAAAGGTCCTGCTTTATTGCTTTATATAATATGTACATCTTAAAAAATATATATACATCTTGAGAGCCGGTGGCTCAAGTATAGTAAGGCCAAAGATGGGCGATATTCCACGGCCGACGGGTCTCCTCCTCCGACTTATGTGAGTCTTTGTGCTCTCGAACATCAATGAGGTAGCATGACCCGTTGTTCAAATTTTTGTTGACCACAAAGGGTCCTTCCCAAGGCGGAGATAGCTTGTGCATGTCAGATTGATCTTGGATGATCCAGAGTACTAAGTCGCCTTCCTGAAAGGTTCTTCTCCTAACCCGGCGGCTGTGATAGCGGCGCAGGTCTTGCTGGTAAATCGCCGATCGGGCTATTGCCAAGTCTCGCTTTTCATCCAACAAGTCAAGTGCCTCTTGACGAGCTTTTCCATTATCCGCCTCCACGTAAGCCGTCACGCGGGGTGAGTCGTGTCGGATGTCACTTGGCAAAACTGCCTCTACACCATACACCATAAAGAAAGGTGTGTAGCCTATAGATCTGTTAGGCATAGTGTTGATGCTCCACAACACAGAAGGTAACTCCTCCACCCAACAACCCGGAGTCCGCTGTAAGGGGACAAAGAGCCGGGGCTTGATACCCTTCAGGATCTCTTGATTAGCTCTTTCTGCTTGACCATTGGATTGAGGATGAGCAACATCCGATACATCAAGCCAGATATGTTCTCGCTGACAGAACTCTTCTGTGGCTCCCTTGGAGAGATTAGTTCTATTATCAGTTATAATGCTATGTGGGAAACTGAAACAAAAGTTCACCTTTTTCATGAACTGAACCGCCGTGGCTGCATCACACTTACTGACTGGCTCTGCCTCAACCCACTTTGTAAACTTATCTACTGCCACCAGTAGATGTGTCTTTTTATCCTTAGACCTCTTGAAAGGCCCAACCATGTCAAGCCCCCAGACCGCGAACGGCCAAGTGATTGGGATCATCCTCAATTCTTGAGCCGGCACATGAGCTCGTCGTGAGAACTTTTGACAACCGTCATACTTACTGACCAGATCCTCTACATCAGCATGAGCCGTCAGCCAGTAGAAACCATGACGGAAAGCCTTGGCCACAAGAGATTTTGAGCCGGCATGATGACCACAATCTCCTTCATGAATCTCACGAAGTATCTCTTGTCCCTCCGCAGGCGACACATAGCATTGAAACGCTGCTGTTACACTGCAATGATGCAACTCACCATTAACAATCGTCATGGATTTGGACCGCCTGACGATTTGTCTCGCCAAAGTCTCATCCTCCGGCAACTCCCCACGGGTCATATAGGCCAAATATGGCACTATCCAATCTGGGATAACGTGAAGAGCTGCCACCAGCTGAGCCTCCGGGTCTGGCACCGCTAGTTCTTCCTCGGTAGGCACCTTGACAGAAGGGTTATGCAAAATATTGAGAAAGGTGTTAGGTGGCATCGGCTTACATTGAGATCCCAGCCGGCTTAAAGCATCAGCCGCCTCATTCTTCCTTCGATCAATGTGCTCCAGTTGATAACCCTTGAAGTGCCTAGCCACAACATCGACTTCACGACGATAAGCCGCCATGGGAGGATCCTTGGAGTCCCATTTACCTGATACCTGTTGGGCCACGAGGTCTGAGTCGCCTAAGCACCTTACCCGGCTTAAATTCATCTCTTTGGCAATCCGGAGACCATGGAGTAAGGCCTCGTACTCAGCTGCATTGTTAGTACAAGGAAACATAAGCCGGAGCACGTAACAAAACTTGTCACCTCGAGGGGAGGTCAAAACAACTCCAGCCCCCGAGCCTTCTAACTGCGTGGACCCATCAAAATGAATAGTCCAATATGTGTTATCCGGCTTCTCCTCAGGTGCCTGCAACTCTGTCCAATCATTGATAAAGTCCACTAAGGCTTGAGACTTAATAGCAGTACGCGGCATATATTTCAAACCATGAGGTCCAAGCTCGATAGCCCACTTGGCGACTCGTCCCGTGGCCTCCCTATTCTGGATGATGTCTCCCAAGGGGGCAGAACTTACCACAGTTATGGGATGACTTTGAAAGTACTGCTTCAACTTCCGGTTGGCCATAAACACTCCGTAAACAAGTTTCTACCAATGCTGATACCTTTGCTTAGACTCAATGAGCACCTCACTGATGTAATAAACTGGCTGCTGAACCGTATGCTCCTTGCCAACTTCCTTACGCTCCACCACAATGGCCACACTGACGGCTCGTGAATTAGCAGCCACGTATAATAGCAACGGCTCTTTGTCAATGGGAGCCGCAAGAACCGGTGGTTCAGACAATTGCCTCTTCAAGTCTTCAAAGGCAGCATCTGTAGCATCATTCCAAACAAAAGTGTCAGTTTTCTTCATTATCTGATACAACGGTAAGGCCTTCTCACCTAACCGGCTTATGAACCGGCTCAAGGCGGCAACACGACCCGCCAGTCGCTGGACATCATTGATGCAAGCCGGTTTAGCCAGAGAGGTAATTGCATTAATCTTCTCCGGATTAGCTTCAATGCCTCTGTTTGATACCAGAAAACCCAAGAGCTTGCCTGCAGGTACACCAAATACACACTTGGCTGGGTTAAGCATCATCTTGTAAACCCGGAGATTACCAAAGGTCTCTTTCAAGTCGGATATCAAGGTTTCCTTTTCCCTGGACTTCACCACAATGTCATCTACATAAGCATGAACATTACGCCCGATCTGATTGTGTAGACAGTTCTGTACACATCGCTGATAAGTTGCCTGAGCACTCTTGAGTCCAAACGGCATAGATACATAACAGAAGGCTCCAAACGGAGTGATGAAAGCCGTCTTCTCCTGGTCCTTAACTACCATTTTAATCTGATGATAACCGGAGTAAGCATCTAAGAAACTCAAACGTTCACAACCCGCCGTAGCATCAATGATTTGATCAATACGGGGGAGAGTAAAGGGATCAGCTGGACAAGCCTTGTTTAAGTCCATGTAATCCACACACATCCGCCAAGTGTCGTTCTTCTTGAGTACAAGCACTGGGTTAGCCAACCACTCCGGGTGAAAAACTTCAACAATGAACCCGGCCGCTAAGAGTCGGGCGACCTCTTCCCCAATAGCTTTCCATCTCTCTTCGTTGAACCGTCGGAGAAACTGCCTGACCGGCTTATACTTCGGATCAATATTGAGAGTGTGCTCAGCGAGTTCCCTCGGTACACCCGGCATGTCAGAAGGTTTCCATGCAAAGATGTCCCGGTTCTCACGGATGAACTCGATGAGCGTGCTTTCCTATTTAGGATCCAAATTGGTACTGATACTGAACTGTTTAGAAGCATCGCCTGGGGGAAAGTCAACAAGCTTCGTCTCAGCGGCCGATTTAAACTTCAAAGTTGGGTCATGCTCAGTAGTTGGCTTCTTTAGGGAGGTCATATCTGCCGGGTCAACATTGTCTTGATAAAATTTGAGCTCTTCTGCGGCATAGGCAGACTCAGCGTAAGCTGCGGCGCCTTCTTCACACTCCAAAGCCACCTTTTGACTCCCATGCACAGTGAGGGTGCCCTTGTGACCCGACATCTTGAGCTGCAAATAAATGTAACATGGCCGTTCCATGAACTTAGCATAAGCTGGTCGCCCAAACAAAGCGTGATACAGACTCCTGATTTTAACCACTTCAAACATCAATTTCTCAGCCCTGGAGTCATATTCATCTCCAAAGGCCACCTCCAGTTCAATCTTGCCAACTGGGTAAGCCGACTTGCCAGGAACCACTCCATGGAAAACAGTGTTGGATGTTCTCAAATTCTTATCAGTCAACCCCATGCATTGAAAGGTCTCGTAGTAGAGGATATTGATGCTGCTACCTCAGTCCATGAGTACCTTAGTGAATTTATATCCACCAACCTGAGGTGCTACCACCAAGGCTAACTGACCTGGATTATTGACCCGTGGAGGGTGATCTTCTCTGCTCCATATAATGGGCTGTTCTGACCACCTCAAATAATGAGGAATTGCCGGTTCAACAGAATTCACGGCCCTCTTATGAACCTTCTGGTCATGTTTGCACAAGCTAGTGGTAAACACGTGATACTGCCCACCACTCAACTGCTTCGGATGGCTTTGATAACCCGACTGCTGCTCCTGTTGCCCTCCTTGACCAGACTGCTGCTGATTATTACTGCCTGGATGTCCCTGAAAGCCGGAGTTTGAACCACCGCCCGGGCCATGAAAACCACCAGCTCCTGAACTGCCGCCAGATCCGGAGTTGTCACCAAACACGTTGGAATTCTTAAAAGCCTTCATGATCGTGCAATCTTTCCACAAGTGAGTGGCGGGTTGTTCCCGGGTGCCGTGTCTCGGGCAAGGCTCATTAAGTAACTGCTCAAGAGATGGGCCTGACCCGCCAGATCGAGGGGGTGGCTTGCCCTTACGTCTCTGATTGTTACCCTGTGCATTAGCGTTGGCTACAAACTCTGGGTTGCCTTCCGCCTTACGCTTATTGCCGCCTTGATTCATCGGGTTATGATGCTAACCCTTTCCATTGCCGTCCCACTTTCCCTTCCCTGTCTTCTCATCATCAGACGCAGGATCCTTGGTACTATCCGAATCGGCATATTTGACTAAAGCCGCCATCAGCGTACCCATATCGTTGCAGTCATGTTTAAGGCGCCCCAGTTTCTGCCTCAGTGGCTCAAAGTGGCAATTCTTCTCCAACATAAGGACTGCAGAGCCGGCATCCATCTTGTCAGATGAATGTATTATCTCCTTAACCCGGTGTACCAAATGAGTGGTGGATTCACCCTCCTCCTGCTTACAATTCGTTAAGTCCACGATCGACATAGATTGCTTACAGGTGTCCTTGAAGTTCTGGATAAAACGGGCTTTCAACTCTGCCCATGAGCTAATGGAATTGGGTGGTAAACCTTTTAACCAAGACCGGGCCGTTCCATCTAACATCATGGTGAAGTATTTAGCCATTGCCACATCACTGACCTCCAACAACTCCATGGCCATCTCATAACTCTCAATCCATGCTCTGGGCTATAAGTCGGCCGTGTAATTCGGCACCTTTCGAGGTCCCTTGAAATCCTTGGGTAGACGCACGTTATGCAAAGCCGGTACCAAACAGGGAACACCACCGGTTCTAGTAGCTACTCCCGTCTCAACAGAAGTCGTTGGATACTCCGGGAAATCCTGATGAGCTGCCTATTGAGCCGCCAGCTGAGCCGCCCGCTCATTCTCCTGACGTACTCGGTCTTGCATCGGGTTATAGCCACCGGGTTGGTTACGGAGTTGGGCGTTGCTTGACAAAGCTTCAGACTCCATGTGCCTGCTATAACTCGGGCTCTGGTTCTGACGAGGTGGTGCTAACTAAGGTGGAGGGGTTGAATGAATCCTATCCCGGCTGTAGGAATAGGTCTCTTGCTGAGCCAAGGCCGTCTGGAGAAGTTCTCTGACCCTCTGGGTCTCCACCGCTGTCGGGTCATCACCATCTATGGGAAGAGCCGCCAAACGCGCCGAAGCCGCGATTAAGTTCTCCATGGGATCGGAAGAGTGACCCGCCGGTACCGGCGCATAATGCGGTGGTGCCATGCTCATATGAGGAGGTGGCATCTCTCGAGGCTGAACTGGTCCTCCAGCTCTAGCTGTCATAAACTGGTTGGTCTCGGGCGGGTTACATGGGCCAGCTCCGGGTGTAGCAAAAAGAACTCGTGGGTCATAGTTCGGAGGTAGACGGGACTGGGTTTTCTGATGTCTCCTCCTCATCACCTCATTGGACGCGTTTAAGCTAATCGTGAGCTGGTAAGCTTCGGACTATAGCCGCTGTGCCCGGGCATCTAGAGCCGCCCGCTCCATGGCTAACCTGGTGTCCTCAGCTCCTAAGGCCTCCTTGGCTTGAGCTATTTCCTCACGCACCCGTGCCACCTCCGCGTCATGCTCATCCTTGTTTGCAGGGATAACTGTGGCGGTTAACAGGGTCGTAAGCTTGTCCATGAGGTCTATCAGCACCTGAGCCGGCGGGCGCATAGGGCCTCCTGCCCCGGCCACTCCTGTCCCGGACATTATTGCTGCAGTAGCTGTGGAATTTGAACCGGGCTGAGTCCTAGCCATGAAGACTCCTGCCCATCTTGGCGGCTCACAGGGGTCCGGAATACTGGTGCCATCGGAACAGCCCCCAAGCACGCCGTCTTGCACCTGGTACAACGAATCTGTTGAACCGGCGGACGAATCATCGTCTGAGAGGACGGCCGTCTCACCATCGTCTTCAGATCCTTCAGAAAGTTCCGCTCCGTGGATGCAGCCTACGAAAGCACGCTTCATGACGGGTTGAGCTCGGGTCTTTCTCGCTCTCTGAGCCGTCTCGATGAGGTCGGTTCAGCTGTCCGGCTCAGGGCCCGGCTCTCCGATCCGGCCAATGAAGACGTGGATTCCACCGAAGGGGACCCGGTACCCGTACTCAATTGAGCCGGCGTCGGGGGCCCAGCCTTCGTCGTCGATGTAGATCTTGCCGCGACGGCTCTTGGTCATCCGGCCCACTACGTATCCCTTGAGCCCTTCGAAGTTGCCCTTCAAGAACTCAAATCCACCATGCGCTGGCCCCATGATGGGTGCCAACTGTCGTGGAATTGTCACGTCAGATGTCCCTGTGGAAGGACTTAGTTGTGGAGCCATCGCAACTAGAAAGCTTGAAGGGGTTAATCGGGACAAAGGACATGAGAGGTTTATACTAGTTCGGCCCCTTACGATGAAGGTAGGCCTACGTCTAGTTGGGTTGGTATTGATGTTTCGATAACCAGGGAGCGAGATACGCTATGCCCGGCTCTCGATGAGTTGTTTCTTGCCCTAAGCCGCCAGCAGGTCGTCCTCTTATATACACGGGTTGACGCCCTGTGGCCTACAGAGTCCCGGCCGGCTTATAAATAGTGTCCGGCTTGGCGACTAGTTAAATCTACCTTATGATACAAGTCATGCCATTATGGCGGTTTACTACAACGGGCCTTAAGTCGCTTGTGGGATTTAAGCCCTTTATTGAACCGCCATCTTCATGCTTGGTCTTGGGCTTCTTTCTAGTGAGTCCTCTTTGCGTAACCCGACCCCTCCTGGGTGGCTTACACAAATAGTTATATCCCCAACAAAGCTGCTCGCGGTGCAGCCGGAGAAGCACCGGCGAGTCGAACGACCAGGGCGCAACATCAAAGCCTGGACCGGAGGCGATGGGAGACCACAGTGGTAATAGGGCGGGGTCGACCCGGCGATAGTAATCGAGCTGCGCCGGTTCTACACGCGCCCGCGACGACAGCTTGGAAGCAAGAGGCCGTGGCCGGCTTAGCGCAAGTGTGCAGTGCAGATGGAGGTGAGGTGAAGGCCTAAATTGCAACAGTGGCGTCGGCTCGGAGTAAAGTTGATCCGGCTAGGCAGCTTTAGAGGCGACTCAAGCAACATCGGTTTATCCGTGGCGAGTGTTTCATCAGAGCAGTGGTAGGCGGTTCACCCCTAGCAAAGGTGAGGCGGCTGGCGCAGCGCGCTCGCTGCAGACACGGCAACGCAGGGTCACGATCATGGCTCGGTGGTGACGACTTGAGATGAAAGCGTCGAAATGGGCTGCAGTAGCAGCACAGGACCGCAGCAAGCCAACGGTGAAGTCCACGGCGGCGACTCAAAACACTGGACGGAGTTGAAGGTCGACGGTTCAGAAAACAGCCGGTTTGAAGGTGACGGACAACAATCACCGCCGTGACCCGGCGAAGCATCAGAGGTGGACGTCGAGGCCGTGGCTGGCTTCAGGTTGCGGTCCGTGCGGCGGTCCGAGGCGGACGACGTCTCTCTAGTGTAGGTGCTGACCAGGAGGGGCAGGGCCGGCTCGCAGCAGTTCGAAGCAAGCAGTGACCCGACAGAGGAGGTGAGGGGTGGCTCATGGGTAGAGGCGGATCGCGCGCCGCGGACTGGTGACGGAAGAAGCAACAGCGAGGCGGCTTGGCCGAGGACCGGCAGTTTGACTGCGGAGATGGGCGGGCCACAACGGTGACTCAAAGGGAAACCATGGCGAGGGACCGTGGCCGGCCACGATGCAGGTTAGAGGAGCGGGCGTGCCCAAGTGTGAGATCTCCAGCGTAGCAACAGCAGCTCGTCACGCGGTCGAGGTAAACCGTCTGAGGAGAGCGGTTACGGCTCAACCACGGTTTGGCATCCGGTGGCAGATTGTGGAGGGGCCGGCGTAGGGCACACCGTAGCCGTGGGCACACTGCACTGAAGCGAGCGATTGACCCGGGACTGGGAGCACCATGGAGATGGCTCGGGGGCGGTTCGGTGGAGAAGAGGGTGCGTGCAAGGCCTGGAGCAGAGGAGCAGCCGACCACGGCGACTCGGAGTCACGACAGATAGTTGTAATTTGACTGATCTTCAATTCGTAAGTTGATGGCCCGATTCAGACTTATCCTGTGGTCACACAGTTGGTATTTTCTTCTGACTCGGTCAACCTGCACTCGATCAATGTATCCGGACTCGACGCGTCGGCAAAAAACAAGCAGCAGTGGAGAACGACGTTCTAGGTGGCTCGTGATTGGTCCACAAGCGGCGGCGACTTACCTTGGAATATTATACTATCAGATCCAAAGACTGTCTGGCGAATTGTTTTACCCCTGGCTACAGCTCTGCTCAAGACTTTTCCGGGCCGGATTATCCTGTGATTGTTCCTTGCCAGAGCTTTACGAACTTCTTCATCCGAAAACTTGCGAATTTTCTCGAACCCTAAAAAAGATCCCTCTGATTTGTAGTGACTTGGTAATTACCGATGAAAATTGATCTGTTATCGCCGGGTTGGAGGTATTGCAGCGGCAACTTCTGTCCGTCATGGCCTTTACCATCGACATAGCAAAAATTGACCTGATTTCGTCGGATCACCCGGTTGCGGCAGCACGCATCTTGCAACTCTAATTTATTTTCAACTCAAATCTCACACTTCCAGATCCAAAGTAAATCCCGTGTGATTGTCTTGTGCCGGTTCTTCTACATCCGGCCAATCGCGAGCTTCATCGATCCCTAGATGAAATCCCTTCAAGAACTCAACACCACCATGCGTGGGCCCCATGGTGGGCGCCAACTGTTGTGGAAATAAGACGTTAGATGTCCTTAGTGTGAGGACTTAGTCACGAGGCCAACGCATCTACGTGGTAGCTTGAGAGGGGTTGAGCGGAATCGAGAGACGCAACACGCAAGACAAAGATTTAGACCGCTTCGGGCCCCGGGAAACATCATCCGGTAACAACCCTACATGTTGTTTGAGGCTAGATCTCATTATCATCATGTAGGAGTCGCCGTAAACGGGCTCTCCTCTAGTTGTGTCTAGACCTAGAGATTGTTTCTTGCTTCTCCCTCTTTGGGGAGCCCTGCCCCTCCTTATATAAGTTGAAGGAGTGGGTTACATGTAGAGTCCATCTCGGACTAAGACTTAAACTATTTTGACTTCCTTTCCTGGGCTTCTTAAAGTCTACCGGTTTAACATTGTCTGCCAACATTGTCTGCTAGTTTAACATTGTCGGCCGGTTTAACATGGTCTGTCGGTTTAATATGGTCTATCGGGTTATGATTGTATTAACACCTGCCTGTGCTACCATCTGTCTTAACTCTGCCGGTTTAACACTCGCCGGTTTACCGTCTGTCTTAGCCATTTGTCTTAACTGTCTGCCGGTTTAACACCCACCGGTTTACCAAGCCCCGGCTGGGTTACGACTCCGGCCAGGTCATACCGTCGGGTATATCCCCCACAACTACGGTACCCAGCAGTCGAGGACCACACCTCCGTCAGAGGATTCGACCACAGCAAGCACCTGACGATCCCACCTTTGGGGAAGACGAGGCTCAAAGTGCGATGCAGTTCAAAAAAGTTTATTCTGAAATTTATATAGCTGGAAATGGCTGCTACCGATATAGGTAACTACGATATTACTATACTACTACAAAATGCACCATGCCAACGAGACATTAACATGCAGACATGTTTAGAGCATATCTTTAGCAAATCCCTTAAAAGCTTGCTACCCCATTAAACTCCAACGGATACACAGGATGCGGGGGAAAGCGGTCCATTCAGATACAGTAAAAATGACCCGGCTCGTAAAAGTTTTACGAGCGGCCCATAAAACGCCCGCGTTTCCCCTATATATACGGGAGTGACCATGATTTAGGGTTCACATTCGGTATTTCACCTTTCCCCCTCTGTCGCAAATCGTTCCCTCTAGCGAGAAATCCCTTTGCCTCCGACTGATCTTTGCCGCATGTACATGCATACTACTCCCGCCCCATTGTCGTGCCTTGGACGCAGGAGGGGCGAACGAGGGGGGCGCAGCGGTTCGCTGCCGCGTAAGTGCTGCCATGATGATGAGGCCGAGAGCTCCTCCCTCTACCTGCCGATGGAGGGGTGGCACGGTCCTGCAAATTTCGTTTACGACATCCTGTAAAGGAAATTTGCGGTACAATGGACACCGAGAAAGAACAGATCCCAAACACATATGGCATATTCAAACTAGCAGTTCGATATTACAATCACCGGAGTTCGACACATGGAAGCAGAGTGAATAAACGAAATTAAACATAGATCTGAGGTGGTGCTCCATCAGCGAGTTGCAGAGCATGAAGGCGAGGTTGTACTCCTCCTTCAACGCCGGCAACCGTGCCACTGCAGCTTCCTCTCCAATGGTGGCCGCCTCCTTTGCATCAAACCACGCGTGCTCTGCCGCCCGGAGACGCTTGAGTGCGGGGGAGAAGATACAGTCTAGCCTATCGAAGTTGGCCCCCACCCATGCTCCAGCGCTGCGGGAGAGGGCGCCACATTTCCGTGCCTGCTCCTTGCGCCACTCCTCCACCGACAAGCGGAGGGAGCAGCTCCTGGCCTCATCATCGTTGCGGCGCTTGCGAGGCGTGATAACCCACAAGTATAGGGGATTGCAACAGTTTTCGAGGGTAGAGTATTCAACCCAAATTTATTGATTCGACACAAGGGGGGCCAAAGAATATTCTCAAGTATTAGCAGTTGAGTTGTCAATTCAACCACACCTTGATAAATTAGTATCTGCAGCAAAGTATTTAGTAGCAAAGTAGTATGATAGGGACGGTAACAGTGGAAAAAGTAACAATAGCAGTTTTGTAGTAGTTGTAACAGTAGTAACGGTAAAGTAAATAAGCAAAGCACAATATGTGAAAAGCTCATAGGCATTGGATCAGTGATGGATAATTATGTCGGATGCGATTCCTCATGTAATAGTTATAACATAGGGTGACAGAGAACTAGCTCCAATTCATCAATGTAATATAGGCATGTATTCCGAATATAGTCATACGTGCTTATGGAAAAGAACTTGCATGACATCTTTTGTCCTACCCTCCCATGGCAGCGGGTCCTAGTGGAAACTAAGGGATATTAAGGCCTCCTTTTAATAGAGTACCGGACCAAAGCATTAACACATAGTGAATACATGAACTCCTCAAACTACGGTCATCACCGAGAAGTATCCCGATTATTGTCACTTCGGGGTTGTCGACTCATAACACATAATAGGTGACTATAGACTTGCAAGATAGGATCAAGAACACACATATATTCATGAAAACATAATAGGTTCAGATCTGAAATCATGGCACTCGGGTCCTAGTGACAAGCATTAAGCATAGTAAAGTCACAGCAACATCAATCTCAGAACATAGTGGATACTGGGGATCAAAACCTAACAAAACTAACTTGATTACATGGTAAATCTCATCCAACCCATCACCGTCCAGCAAGCCTATGATGGAATTACTCATGCACGGCGGTGAGCATCATGAAATTGGTGATGGAGGGTTGATGATGACGGCGGCGACGAATCCCCCTCTCCGGAGCCCCGAACGGACTCTAGATCAGCCCTCCTGAGAGAGATTAGGGCTTGGCGGCGGCTCCGTATTGTAAAACACGATGAAACTTTCTCTCTGATTATTTTCTCCGCGAAAGCAAATATATGGAGTTGGAGTTGAGGTTGGTGGACGTCCAGGGGGGCCATGAGGCAGGGGGCGCACCCAGGGGGAGCCCCCCCCCCACCCTCGTGGACAGGGTGTGGGCCCCCCTGACGCTATTTCCTTCACCAGTATTTTTTATTAATTCTGAAAAGTTGCTCCATGGATTTTCAGGTCATTCCGAGAACTTTTATTTCTGCACAAAATCAACACCATGACAGTTCTGCTGAAAATAGCGTCAGTCCGGGTTAGTTTCATTCAAATCATGCAAGTTAGAGTCCAAAATAAGGGCAAAAGTGTTTGAAAAAGTAGATACGAGGGAGACGTATCAACTCCCCCAAGCTTAAACCTTTGCTTGTCCTCAAGCAATTCAGCTGATAAACTGAAAGTGATAAAGAAAAACTTTTACAAACTCTGTTTGCTCTTGTTGTTGCAAATATGTAAAGCCGGCATTCAAGTTTTCAGCAAAGATTATGACTAACCATATTCACAATAACACTGAGGTCTCATGTTTACTCATATCAATGGCATAATCAACTAGCGAGCAATAATAATAATACTCGGATGCCAACACTTTCTCAAAACAATCATAATATGATATAACAAGATGGTATCTCGCTAGCCCTTTCTGAGACCGCAAAAGATAAATGCAGAGCACCTTTAAATATCAAGGACTGACTAAACATTGTAATTAATGGTAAAAGAGATCCAGTCTAGTCATACCCAATATAAACTAATAGTAATGCATGCAAATGACAGCGATGCTCTCCAGCGGGTACTTTTTAATAAGAGGGTGATGACTCAACATAAAAGTAAATAGATAGGCCCTTCGCAGAGGGAAGCAGGGATTTGTAGAGGTGCCAGAGCTCGATTTTGAAATAGAGATGAATAACATTTTGAGCGGTATCCTTTCACTGTAAACATAACAACTATGAGATCTCGATATCTTCCATGCTACACACATTATAGGTGGTTCCCAAACAGAATGGTAAAGTTTATACTCCCCCACCACCAACAAGCATCAATCCATGGCTTGCCCGAAACAACGGATGCCTCCAACTAGCAACATGGGACTGGGCATCCCGGTTACCATCTGTTTTCTCGTGAATGAGGAGTGGAGTCCACTCTTGAGAATAACCCACCTAGCATGGAAGATACAGACAAACCTAGTTGATACATGAGCTGCTCGAGCATACAAAACAAAATTTCATTTGAAGTTTTGGAGTTTGGCACATACAAATTTACTTGGAACGGCAGGTAAATACCACATATAGGAAGGTATAGTGGACTCATATGGAATAACTTTGGGGTTTATGGAGTTTGGATGCACAAGCAGTATTCCCGCTTAGTACAGGTGAAGGCTAGCAAAAGACTGGGAAGCGACCAACTGAGAGAGTGATAACAGTCATGAACATGCATTAAAATTAATCAACACCGAGTGCAAGCATGAGTAGGATATAATCCACCATGAAAATAAATATCGTAAAGGCTATGTTGATTTTGTTTCAACTACATTCGTGAAGATGTGCCAAGTCAAGTCACTCAATTCATTCAAAGGAGGATACCACCCTATCATACCACATCACAACCGTTTTAATAGCATGTTGGCACGCAAGGTAAATCATTATAAGCTCCTAGCTAATTAAGCATGGCATAAGTAACTATAATCTCTAATTGTCATTGCAAACATGTTTATTCATAATAGGCTGAATCAGGAATGATGAACTCATCATATTTACAAAAACAAGAGATGTCGAGTTCATACCAGCCTCTCTCATCTCAAACAGTCCATCATATATCGTCATTATTTCCTTTCACTTGCACGACCGAACGATGTGTATAATAATAATAGTGCACGTGCATTGGACTAAGCTGGAATCTGCAAGCATTCAACTCAAGGGAGAAGACAAGGTAATATGGGCTCCTGGTTAAATGAACAATCATGCATACTAGAGCCACTAAACATTTTCATTATGGTCTTCTCCTCTTGACCCCCAAAGGAAAGAAAAGAAACAAAATTATTTACACGGGAAAGCTCCCAACAAGCAAAAGAAGAACGAGAAATCTTTTTGGGTTTTCATTTTAATTACTACTACAAGCATGGAAATTAAACTAACTATTTTTTTGGTTTTTCTTAAGGTTTATCAAACAGACAAGAAGAAAGCTAGAAAAAGAAATTAAACTAGCATGGATAGTACAATGAAAAAGTATGAGCACCGACAACTAGAGTGAGTGTGTGAACATGAATGTAATGTCGGTGAGAAATACGTACTCCCCCAAGCTTAGGCTTTTGGCCTAAGTTGGTCTATGGCCATGGATAGCCTGATTGATATCCAAAGTTGTAACTGGGATCGTACTGAGATTCAGTAGCCAATGCCTCCTGAGTTGCGGCATGGCGGCGAGCTGCCTCCGTCCTCCTCTCGTACTCGGTTGCCTCCTCCCTGGTTACAACATATCTTCTTTTTGCTTGATAATCAAAAAGGGCAAGAGCAGGGAGAGTAATATGGATAGAGCGACGTCTATCAAAGATTAGTCGATACTGGAGGAATTGTTCATTCCTCATAAGAAAATGATGACTGACCATAGCATTATAATCTAAATAAGCAGGAGGCAACTCTATATCACCCTCACGTGGAGGTATACCAAGATAATTAGCAACATGGGTCACATAAATCCCTCCAAACAAATCTCCAAATAAACCATTATTATGCAATCTACGGGTAACGATTGCCCCCAAGTTGTAATCTTTATCACCAAATACAGCACTCTTGAGAACACAAAGATCAGGAACACACATGTGACATGCTTCATCCTTACCGTTGATGCATCTACCAATGAAGAGAGCAAAATAATGTATAGCAGGAAAATGAATGCTCCCTATGGTAGCTAGCGCTATTCATGACCCACAAGTGTAGGGGATCTATCGTAGTCCTTTCGATAAGTAAGAGTGTCAAACCCAACAAGGAGCAGAAGGAAATGATAAGCGGTTTTCAGTAAGGTTTTCTCTGCAAGCACTGAAATTGTAGGTAATAGATAGTTTTGTGATAAAATAAATAGTAACGAGTAGCAAGTAAATAAAGTAAACAAAGTGCAGCAAGGTGGCCCAATCCTTTATGTAGCAAAGGATAAGCCTGGACAATTTCTAATAATGAGGAAGGAGCTCCTTAGGACATGTTGGGAATTATCGTCAAGCTAGTTTTCATCACGTTCATATGATTCGCGTTCAGTACTTTGATAATTTGATATGTGGGTGGACCGGTACTTGGGTACTGCCCTAACTTGGACAAGCATCCCACTTATGATTAACCCCTATTGCAAGCATCCGCAACTACAAAAGAAGTATTAAGGTAAACCTAACCACAGCATTAAACATATGGATCCCTATCAGCCCCTAACGAAGCAACGCATAAACTAGGGTTTAAGCATCTGTCACTCTAGCAACCCATCATCTACTTATTACTTCCCCATTCCTTCCTCTAGGCCCAAATAATGGTGAAGTGTCCTGTAGTCAAAGTTTACATAACACCACTAGAGGAAAAGACAACATACATCTCATCAAAATATCGAACAAATACCAAATTCACATAACTACTAATAGCAAGACTTCACCCATGTCCTCAGGAACAAATGTAACTACTCACAAAGCATATTCATGTTCATAATCGGAGGAGTAATAATATGCATAAAGGATCTGAACATATGATCTTCCACCAAGTAAACCAATTTGCATCAACTACAAGGAGCAATCAACACTACTAGCAACCCACAGGTACCAATTTGTGGTTTTGATACAAGATTGGATACAAGATATGAACTAGGGTTTTGAGAGGAGATGGTGCCGGTGAAGATGTTGATGGAGATTGACCCCCTCCCGATGAGAGGATCGTTGGTGATGACATTGGTGATGATTTCCCCCTCCCGGAGGGAAGTGTCCCCGGCAGAACAGCTCCGCCAAAGCCCTAGATTGATTCCGCCAAGGTTCCGCCTCATGGCGGCAGAGTTTCGTCCCGTAAGCTTGCCCGCGATTTTTTCCAGGGTAAAAGTGATGATATAGTAGAAGATGGACGCCGGAGGCCCACCAGGGGGCCCAGGAGATAGGGGCGCGCCCTATAGGGGGGGCGCCCCCCTATCTCCTGGACAGGGTGTGGGCCCCATGGCCTATTTCTTTCGCTCAGAAATTCTTATTAATTCCAAAAGGTTGTTTCGTGGAGTTCCAGGACTTTTGGAGCTGTGCAGAATAGGTTTCCAACGTTTGCTCCTTTTCCAGCCAGAATTCCAGCTGCGGGCATTCCCCCTCTTCATGGTAAACCTTGTAAAATAAGAGAAAATGGCCATAAGTATTGAGATATAATGTGTAATAACAGCCCATAATGCAATAAATATTGATATCAAAGCATGATGCAAAATGGACGTATCAACTCCCCCAAGCTTAGACCTCGCTTGTCCTCAAGCGGAAGTGGAAATCGAAAAATATGTCCACATGTTTAGAGATAGAGGTGTCGATCAAAAAAATAAGGACATGAGGGCATCATGATCATTCTAATAACAGCAACATATATAGATTTTGTCATATGATTTCCTATGCTCAAGTAACAAGCAATTCACAATGTCAAGTATGGTTCAAAAACTTCATTGGGAACTAACAAACTATAATCTCAGTCATTGCAGCAATTGCAATTTATGGTAACATCAGAAAGAGTCAATAATAGAGCTTTTTAGCAAGCTCACATACTCAACTATCTCGTAGTCTCCTACAATTGCTAACACTCACGCAGTACTTGTGGTTATAGAGTTTCAGCCGGACACTGAGAAAGATAGGGGCTTATAGTGTTGCCTCCCAACGTATTCACCTTTAGGTGATGTCAACAATAGTGGCCCCTGCTAACTTACATCCAATTGGATATATGCATCATGATCTTTCAAACACGAGGAGCTTGCCAAAGGATAAAATGAAAAAGGAAAGGTGAGGATCACCTTGACTCAAGCATAAAGTAAAAACATAAAGTAAAAGATAGGCCCTTCGCAGAGGGAAGCAGAGGTTGTCATGCGCGTTTAGGGTTGATGCATAAAACCTTAATGCAAAAGAACGTCACTTTATATTGCCCCTTGTATGTGGACCTTTATTATGCAGTCCGTTGCTTTTATTACTTCCACAACAAGTTCGTACAAAGATTATTTTCTCTGCACTAATAAGTCATACATATTTAGAGAGCAATTTTTATTGCTTGCACCGATGACAACTTACTTGAAGGATCTTACTCAATCCATAGGTAGGTATGGTGGACTCTCATGGCAAAACTGGGTTTAAGGGTAATTGGAAGCACAAGTAGTATCTCTACTTGGTTCAAGGAATTTGGCTAGCATGAGGGGGAAAGGCAAGCTCAACATGTTTCGAAGGTCAATGACAATATACTTTAACTGAGATGTTGGAAAACATAAACCATTACATTGTCTTCCTTGTCCAACATCAACTCTTTTAGCATGTCATACTAAATGAGTGCTTCACAATCATAAAATATGTCCAAGATAATATATTTATATGTGAACCACTCTTTCCTTATCACTTCCTATTAATTGCAACGATGACCAAGGCTACATTCATCAACTCTCAACAATTTTTATGCCTCATACTTTCTATGTGTGAAGTTATCACTATCCACAAGATCAATATGAACTCTTTTATTCTTTCTACTTTCTCAAGATCATAGCAACATAGCAAAGCCCTTGACTCAACACTAATATTTATTATAGATAGAACACGGACTCGATTTCATAAAGAGATCACAATGCAAAACTCAAAACTACTTGATATCAAAACTTCAAACTACTAGATCAAGATACTACTAAAAGGATGGAACTAAACAAAGCGGTAAAGATAGGAGTGTGATGGTGATATGATACCGGGGCACCTCCCCCAAGCCTGGCAGCTGCCAAGGGGAGTGCCCATACCCATGTGATTATTTCTCCTTCTTCATAGTTGGTGTTATGATCTTCTTGGCGATGATGCCCTTCAGGATACGGTTCTCCTCCTCGAGCTTATTGACTTGTTGTTTGAGGTCCATAATTTCTTTACGGAGCTTGCCCGTAATGGCCAAAGCTCCTTTTACCCAAGGATGCTGCATAGCTTCTGGAAAACAAGTGAAACACTTTTTCATATTTTCATAAGAAAGAAATCTAGAGTTGGAAGGGATGATCGAAGCAGGGACATCCAGGCTAGGTAGTTCCCCCATAGTGAATTCTGCTCGGAGACGAGAGGTAACTTCTTCCTCCATGGCATCTATCCTTTTCAAATCAGCCTCCATCTCATCCTCCGTCGATGGTTCAAAGTGATAGGCATCGCTATTTGCTCCTGGACCTGGCGTTGGGTGAGACACCCGGCTCTCCCCAACTGACTCCTGAGAAGACATCTTGCTTTATTCTGCAACAGGAACAACTCGAAACGAAAATAGAGGATATTTGCGTGATACGGTGTCAAAACCTTTGGGAGTATATATAATGAATTTTTACCAACCAAAATACGTAACATGCAAGAAAACGGAGGCCGTGAGGCACACGAGGTGCTCACGAGAGAGGGGGTGCACCCTACAGGGGGGGGGGGGGGGCTCCACTCTCGTGGGAGCCTCGTGTCTCTTTCGGACTACTTCTTTCTTCCTAAAATTCTTAAATATTCCAAAACTGATAAAAATTGCCATTGGAGTTGTTTTGGAGTCGGTTTACTTACCGTACCACATACCTAAACCTTTTCAAAGTCTAGAACATTCCGGAAAGTGTCCCTTATGTATTCCTCAGGGGTTATGGTTTCAATAATATTGGTTTCAACATTGATAGGATTACCTGAAATATAGTGTTTAATTCTTTGACCGTTTACCACCCTCGGATTTGTGCCTTCGAAGTTGTTGATTTTTATAGCACCAGAACGATAGACCTCCTCGATAACGTAGGGACCTTCCCATTTTGAGAGAAGTTTTCCTGCAAAAAATCTTAAACGAGAGTTGAATAATAACACATAATCTCCTATGTTAAACTCACGCTTTTGTATCCTCTTATCATGCCAGCGTTTAACTTTTTCTTTGGCTTGGCATTCTCATAGGCTTGGGTTCTCCATTCATCAAGTGAGCTAATATCAAACAACCTCTTCTCACTGGCAAGTTTGAAGTCATAATTGAGCTCTTTAATAGCCCAATATGTTTTATGTTCAAGTTCAAGAGGTAAATGACACGCTTTTCCATAAACCATCTTATATGGAGACATACCCATAGGATTTTTGTATGCAGTTCTATAGGCCCATAATGCATCATCAAGTTTTTTGAACCAATTCTTTCTAGATCTATTCACAGTCTTTTGCAGAGCTCTCTATTGCTCAACTCTACTTGACCACTAGACTGCGGATGATAAGGAGATGCTATTCTATGATTGACATCATACTTAGCAAGCATCTTACGGAAAGCACCATGAATAAAATGTGAACCACCATCAGTCATAAGATATATAGGGGCTCCAAACCTCAGAAAAATAACTTCTTTAAGCATTTTAATAGAAGTGTTATGATCAGCACTACTAGTTGGAATAGCTTCGACCCACTTAGTAACGTAATCAACAGCAACTAAAATATGTGTATAACCATTAGAGGCAGGAAAAGGTCCCATATAATCAAAGCCCCAAACATAAAACGGTTCAATAACAAGAGAATAATTCATAGGCATTTCTTGACGTCTACTAATGTTACCTATTCTTTGACATTCATAAAAAGATAAGACAAACTTACGAGCATCCTTGAAGAGAGTAGGCCAATAAAAACCAGATTGTAGTACCTTGTGTGTAGTTCTATCTCCAGTGTGGTGTCCTCCATAAGATTTAGAATGACACTTGCGTAGGATATGTTCCTGTTCATGCTCAGGCACACAACGTCTAATAACACCATCTACTCCTTCTTTATAAAGGTGTGGATCATCCCAGAAGTAATGTCTTAAATCATAAAAGAACTTTTTTCTTTTGCTGGTATGTGAAACCAGGCGGTAAATATTTAGCAACAATGTAATTAGCATAATCAGCATACCAAGGAGCAGTACGAGAAGCATTGACGACCGCTAATTGTTCATTAGGAGAGCTATCATTAATAGGCAGTGGGTCATCAAGAACATTCTCTAACCTAGACAAGTTATCTTCAACGGGGTTCTCAGCTCCCTTTCTATCAATAATATGCAAGTCAAATTCTTGGAGCAAGAGAACCCATCTAATGAGTCTAGGCTTAGCATCTTTCTTTTCCATAAGATATTTAATAGCAGCATGATCAGTGTGAATAGTAACTTTGGAATCAACAATATAAGGTCTAAACTTATCACATGCAAACACAACTGCTAAGTACTCTTTTTTAGTAGTAGCATAATTTCTCTGGGCAGTATCAAGAGTCTTACTAGCATATTGGATAGCATTCAATTTCTTATCAACTCTTTGCCCTAAAACAGCACCTACAAAATAATCACTAACATCGCACATAATTTCAAAAGGTAAATTCCAATCAGGTGGCTGAACAATAGGTGCAGTGATCAAAGCTTTCTTAAGTACTTCAAATGCTTCTAAACAATCATCATCAAAGACAAAAGGAATATCTTTTTGCAATAAATTAGTCAGAGGCCTAGAGATTTTAGAAAAGTCCTTAATGAACCTCCTATAAAAACCGGAGTGACCAAGGAAACTTCTTATGCCTTTTATGTCCTTGGGACATGGCATCTTTTCAATAGCATCAACTTTGGCTTTATCAACTTCAATACCTCTCTCGGAGATCTTGTGCCCCAAGACAATGCCTTCATTAACCATAAAGTGACACTTTTCCCAATTCAAGACGAGACTAGTGTCTTCTCATCTCTGCAAAACTCAATCAAGGTTGCTCAAACAATCATCAAAAGAGGATCCATAGACAGAGAAGTCATCCATGAATACCTCACAAATCTTTTCACAAAAATCAGAAAATATAGCCATCATGCATCTTTGAAAGGTAGCAGGTGCATTACATAAACCAAAAGGCATACGTCTATAAGCAAAAGTACCAAAAGGGCAAGTAAAATTGGTTTTAGATTGATCCTTCGCTGACACACGTATCTGAGAGAAACCAGAATAACCATCTAGAAAGCAAAAATGTGTGTGTTTGGATAGTCTTTCTAGCATTTGATCAATAAAAGGTAGAGGGTAATGATCTTTCTCAATAGTTTTATTTAACTTACGGAAATCAATTACCATCCTATAACCTGTAATAATTTTTTGCGGGATCAATTCATCTTTATCATTAGGAACAACGGTAATACCTCCCTTTTTAGGGACACAATCGACACGGCTTACCCATTCACTATCAGCAACAGGATAACTAATACCTGCCTCAAGGAGCTTTAGTATCTCCTTTCTTACCACTTCCTTCATCTTGGGATTTAATCGTCTTTGAGGATCTCTAACTGGTTTGGCATCATCCTCCAATGTAATTTTGTGTTGACATAACATGGGACTAACGCCCTTAAGATCATCCAGAGTATATCCAATAGCTGCTCGGTGCTTCTTCAGAGTTTTCAATAATCTTTATTCTTCTTTCTCTGAATGGTTAGCACTAATAATAACAGGATATATTTCTTTTTTCATCAAGATAAGCATACTTAATATTATCATGTAATGGTTTGAGTTCAAACACGGGACCACCCTTGGGTGGAGGGGGATCCCCAAGAATTTCAACGGGAAGGTTATGTGTCAACATAGGTCCCTGTTTAAGGAACAATTAATCTATTTCTTCCCTTTCCTTCATAAACATATCGTTTTCATGGTCTAGCAAATATTGTTCTAACGGATCAGTTGGAGGAACAGCAATGGAAGCAAGACCAATAATTTCATCCTTACTAGGTGGTTCCCTTTCACGAGGTTGTCTACTAAACTTAGCGAAATTAAACTCATGAGACATACCATCTATGCCAACAGTGACAATATTCTTTTCACAATTAATCTTAGCACTAGCAGTATTCAAGAAGGGTCTACCAAAAATAATGGCACAAAAATCATCTTGTGGGGAACCAAGAACAAGAAAATCAGTAGGGTATTTAACCTTCCCACACAAAACTTCAACATCTCTAACAATCCCAATAGGTTTAATGGTATCCCTATTAGCAAGCTTAATAGTAACATCAATGTCTTCTAATTCAACGGGTGCAATGTCGTGCATAATTTCTTTATATAGATCATAAGGTATCGCACTAGCACTAGCACCCATATCACATAAGCCATGATAACAATGATCTCCTATTTTAACAGAAATAACAGGCATGCCTACGACAGGTCTACGTGTCTTAGTATAAGGTCTAGCAATATTAGCAGTCTCACCCAAGAAAGAAATAACATGCCCATCTAAGTCCTCATCAAAGAGATCTTTAACCATAGCAATACTAGGTTCAACATTAATTTGCTCAGGAGGTGTATAAGTCCTAGTATTACTCTTACGAACAACAGTCGAATGTTTAGCATGATCCTTTATCCTGACAGGAAAAGGAAGTTTTTCAACATAAGTAGTAGGAACAATAGGATCATTATAGGTAATAGTCTTTTCTTCGACTGTAATAGGTGCAACTACTTTCACTTCAACAGGACGATTATATTTAAACCACTTCTCTTTAGGGAGATCAATGTGAATAGCAAAAGATTCACAGAAAGTAGCTACTATCTCAGAGTCAAGTCCATACTTAGAGCTAAATCCACAAAAAGCATCGGTATCCATAAAAGATTTAACACAATCGAACTTAGGTGTCATACCTGACTCCTTACCATCGTCAGAACCCCAATCTTCAGAGTTGCGTTTAATTCTTTCCAATAAGTCCCATTTGAAACCAATAGTCTTCAGCATATAAGAACCAGCACAGGAAGTATCGAGCAGGTTGCGATTATCAGGAGAAAGCCGAGCATAAAAATTCTGAATAATCATTTCCCGAGAGAGCTCATGATTGGGGCATGAAAATAACGTTGACTTAAGCCTCTCCCAAGCTTGAGCGATGCTTTCTCCTTTGCGAGGCCAGAAATTATATATGTAATTACGATCATGATGAACAAGATGCATAGGATATAACTTCTGGTGAAATTCCAACTTCAATCGCTTATAATTCCAAGATCCCGTATCATCACATAGCCTATACCATGTCAATGCATCTCCCTTCAAAGATAACGGGAAGACCTTCCTTTTGACAACATCATCGGGAATACCTGCAAGCTTAAATAATCCACAAACTTCATCCACAAAGATAAGGTGTAAATCGGGATGCAATGTTCCATCTCCTGCAATTGGATTAGCTAGCAGTTTCTCTATCATACCCAAAGGAATCTAAAAGTAAATATTTTCATAAAGTTCAGTAGGTTGAGGAGCAACTCTTTGCTCTTCTGGTTGGTGTGAAAATACCCCAAACAAGCCCCTCAAAGGATTAGTTTCCATAGTGACAAGTAACAGAAAATTTCAGCACACTATATAAATGTTTCCTTACCAAGTTCCACTCACCAAAAGTGCTACACTCCCCGGCAACGGCGCCAGAAAAGAGTCTTGATGACCCACAAGTGTAGGGGATCTGTAGGGGATATTACCACTGGGCGTAAACCGGCCTACCTGGGCCGGGTTAGCTTCATTAGTAGTATAAAGGTGATCAAGCAGATGAAGGCCCAAGGCCTGTAGTCGGTTTAGAACCTGTAGCCGTAAACCGGCTTGATGTGTAAACTTGCATTGTAAGTTAGGAATAGAGAGAGACCAACCGGGATACGAGTATGAACCGGTATGGGACTCCATGGACCGACAGGCGTCACCCGTGTATATAAGGGGACGACCCGGCTGCGGTTCAGGACAGACAACAACAACTCGAGCCTAGGCGAAGCTTGTTTGCTCCCTAGCCATCGAAACCACATCAATTCCATCACAACTAGACGTAGGCTTTTACCTTCATCGAAGGGGCCGAACTAGTATAAACCCCCGTGTCCTTGTGTCCACTTTAACCCCTTCAAGTTAACCCGTAGCGATGGCTCCACGACTAAGTCCTTTATCTAGGACATCTGCCGTGACAAATCCACGATAGTTGGCGCCCACCATGGGGCTATCGCACGACGGTTTGATGATCTTGGAGGGCAAGCTCAAAGGACTTGAAGGCTATGCTGTGGGCCAGATGACCAAGAGTCGTCGCGGCAAGCTCTACATCGACGATTCAGGATGGGGTCCCGAAGCCAGCTCGATCGAGTATGGATACCGGGTCCCCTTTGGTGGCATACACATTTTCATCGGTAAGATTGGTGAGCCTGGGCCTGAGCCGGACATCTGCACCGACCTCGTCGAGACGGCTCAGCGTGCGGGATCTACCCAGGTTAAACCGGCCGTGAAGCGTGCCTTCGTTGGAGTCATCCACGGAGGAGAGCATGAGGACGAGTCAGAATAAGGTAGCGAGACCGTCGTCTAGACGAGTCCTCGACCGGAGAGACTGAATCATTGTACCAGTTGCAAGACAACCAGATTAGGGGCTGTTCCGATGGCGACAGTATTCCGGACCCCCCAGATCAGATCAACCGGGTTGGAATATTCATGGCCGGCACACAGGCGGCGAATCACTCTTCGACCGCAGCAGCAATGCTCTCCGGATCAACAGCGGCAGTGGCAGCAGGGGCGGGAGGCCTTGTGCGCCCACCGGTTCAAGTTCTGTCTGACCTGTTTGACGCGCTAGCGGTACTTATGGCCGAGGCCAATCCGGCGGATCAGGAGGCCCATAATGCGGAGGTTGCAAAGGTGAGAGAGCAGATCATGTAGGCCAAAGCCGACCTGGCAGTAGAGAAAGACCGGATGGTTGCAGAGCGGGCCGCTTTAGACGCCCATGCCTATAAGCTCATGCTCGACCAGAACGCATCACATGAGGTCTTGAAGCGGAAGCACAGGTCACGCCTGTCGTTAGGGTTTGACCCTCGAAATTTCTTTCATACTCCGGGAGCAGGAACCAGTAATCCGCCAGGGCACCAGGAGGTAAACCGGGTCGAGGCACCAGGGCCAGGAGCGACGGTCCAACCCCGCCTGATGGAACCTCCTCGGCAGAACATTGTGATTCCTCCGCCGGTCCAGACACCTCCAGGTCATTATTCTAATCCTATGGACAATCTTGTCGCAGCTGCTGCGCGATTAGAAGCTATCCCGGTCGAAGGAGACTCTCCACAGGCAATAGAGACGCGCCGGGTTAAGGAACTTCTCCGGACCACTTTGATTCAACAGGAGGCATATTCATACAGCCGCGATCGGATTCATTCCACACCTCGTCCGAGCCGGAGCTACTGTAGGTGCCTGGATGAACCGGCCATATCAAGCAATGCGCGGGGCCATGAAGCGGCCCGTGGCAATAACCTGGCAGGTGGTGTTCGCGATGCTCAGGATGTAGTGGACCGGGTACGGGCACGAAGGGAGGCCGAGTTAGCAGTACAGAACGAGGCGGATCAGCTTACACCGGTTCGTCCTACCACCTCAGCCGGACCAGGGGTTGCATCCAGCTTAGGAGTACCCTATTTAATCCCCGCTTTATGCAATGTACGCCTGCCTAAAGACTTCAAGGGTCCGCGCAAGGTGCCGAATTACACCGCTGATTTATCTCTAGAAGCATGGGTAGAGAGTTATGAGATGGCCATGGAGATGCTGGATGTGGAGGAAACCGCTTGTGCAAAGTACTTCACCATGATGCTTGAAGGCACGGCACGTACTTGGTTGAAAAGCCTGCCGCCTAATTCTATCAGTTCATGGGCCCAGTTGCGGGCCCGGTTTATCCAGAATTTCAAAGATACATGTAAGCAGCCTAAGTCCATAGTTGATTTGGCAGCTTGTGTTCAGGAGGACGGAGAGTCAACAACCCATTGGGTACGCCGCGTTTCGGAAGTCTTGCACTCATCTGACAGGATCAATGCTGACTCGGCGATCATAACCCTGGAGGGCAACTGCCGGTTTAAGCCTTTAAAGTTGAAGTTGGGGCGTATGAAGCGGTTCTGTAATGACATGGGAACTCTCATGTCCGCTTTAGTGAAGTATGCTGATTCTGATAGTACCAAGGATCCCGAGACTGATGATGACGAAGCAGGGAAGGGAAAGAAGAATAGCAATTCCAAGGGGCCTCAATATAAACCGGCGGGCCATGGAAACGGAGGCAAGCGTAAAGCGGATGGAAGCATGGACTTTGTGGCTAACACTAATGCGCAGGACAAGGGTCAGCGGCGCAGAGGTAAAGCGGCGAATTGTAATGGGGCTCCAAATCCTAACCCGGATCGCTTAAACTATTTGTTGAATCAGCCCTGCCCAAAACACGGGACGAAGGAGGCGCCGGCTAACCACCTTTGGAAGGATTGTTACATTATGCAGGAATTTAAAAACTCTAACGCCTTCCGGTATGACCGTGGGTCAGGTGGTGGCTCGGGATCCAGTTTCCATGGGCCGGGTCACGATGGAGCTTCCGGTTCAGGTTTCAATCAGGGCAGTAATAGTAACCAGAACAATCAGAGCAGTCAAGGGGGTTACAACCAACAGCAACAGCAGCAGCAGTCGGGTTATCAGAGCCAGCCAAAGCAGTTGAACAATGGGCAGTATCACGTTTTCACAACTAGCTTGGATAAGCGCGACCGGAAGCTTCACAAGCGTGCGGTGAACTCTGTTGAACTGGCTGTACCACGTTACTTACGCTGGTCGGAGCAGCCTATCGTGTGGAGCAGGGAGGATCACCCCCCCCCCCCGATTGACAACCCGGGCCAGTTGGCATTAGTGGTAGACCCTCAGGTGGGAGGTTACAAATTCACCAAGGTGCTCATGGATGGAGGGAGCAGTATTAATATCCTGTACTATGAGACATTCCGCCGCATGGGGCTAACAGACAAGGATCTCAGACCGTCTAATACGGTGTTCCATGGTGTGGTTCCTGGCAAATCGGCATACCCTGTTGGTAAGATAGCCCTGGAGGTGGCTTTCGGGGACGAGCATGATTCCCGATCTGAAACACTAACCTTTGAGGTGCTGAAAATCCGGAGCCCGTATCACGCCTTGTTTGGGCGGCCAGCTTATGCCAAATTCATGGCACGGCCTTGTTATATCTATTTGCAACTCAAGATGTCGGGTTACAAAGGGACAATAACGGTTCATGGGAGCCGCAAGATTGCTTTGGAATGTGAGGAAGGTGATGCGGCCTATGCAGAGTCGGTTTGCGCCACGGAGGAGTTGAAATATTATAGGGACAATGTTGATCCGGCGGACATGACCCCTTTGAAGAAGCCCACTACAGAGCATGATTCAGATCTAAAGTTCAAATCGGCAGCTGAGACCAAGCTTGTTGACTTCGTGCCCGGCGATTCGTCCAAGCAGTTCACTATCAGTGCCAACTTGGACCCTAAATAGGAAAGCGCGCTCATCGAGTTCATCCGTGAGAATCTGGACATTTTTGCATGGAAGCCTTCTGACATGCCAGGTGTACCGAGGGAACTCGCTGAGCACACTCTTAATGTTGATCCCAAGTATAAACCGGTAAAACAGTTTCTCCGCCGGTTTAACGAAGAAAGGCGCAAAGCCATTGGAGAGGAAGTGGCCAGACTCTTAGCGGCTGGCTTTATCATTGAAGTGTTCCATCCAAAGTGGCTTGCTAATCCGGTGCTGGTTCTTAAGAAAAACGGCACTTGGCGTATGTGTGTGGATTACACGGATCTTAACAAGGCTTGTCCAGCGGATCCTTTTGCCCTCCCCCGCATTGACCAGATTATTGATGCCACGGCGGGTGTGAGCGTTTGAGTTTTTTGGATGCATACTCTGGGTATCATCAGATCAAAATGGCGGTTAAGGACCAGGAGAAGATGGCGTTTATTACTCCCTTTGGAGCCTTTTGCTATGTATCTATGCCTTTTGGGCTCAAGAGCGCCCAAGCCACTTATCAACGGTGTGTACAGAACTGCCTGCATAAACAGATCGGCCATAATGTGCACGCCTATGTGGACGATATTGTAGTCAAGTCAAGGCAGAAGGAGACGCTGGTTGGTGATTTGAAGGAAACCTTTGACAACTTGAGGGCTTACAAGATGATGCTTAACCCGGCCAAATGTGTCTTTGGTGTTCCGGCAGGCAAGTTATTGGGCTTTCGTGTGTCCAATAGAGGAATTGAGGCCAATCCGGAGAAAATTACGGCTATCACCTCCCTGGCTAAGCCGAAGTGTATCAATGATGTTCAGCGTTTGGCGGGTCGGATCGCCGCACTGAGCCGGTTTATCAGCCGCCTCGGAGAGAAGGCCATCCCTTTATACCAGATGCTGAGAAAGACAGATCAATTCATCTGGAGCCCGGCTGCTGATGAAGCGTTGGAGGACTTAAAGCGGCAATTAGCCAATCCGCCCGTTCTTGCAGCTCCGGTTGACAAGGAGCCATTGTTGTTATACGTAGCGGCCAATGCTCGCGCAGTTAGCATGGCTATTGTGGTGGAACGCATGGAGGCAGGCAAGGAGTATCCGATCCAGTGGCCGGTTTATTATATCAGCAAGGTGCTCATTGAATCCAAGCAAAGATATCCGCATTGGCAGAAGCTGGTATATGGGGTTTTTATGGCAAGCCAAAAGTTGAAGCAGTATTTCCAAGGGCACCCCGTCACAGTGGTCAGTTTAGCTCCCTTGGGCGATATCATACAGAACCGGGAGGCCACTGGCCGGATTGCTAAGTGGGCCATAGAACTTGGGCCACACGGGCTGAAGTATGTGCCTCGGACAGCAGTAAAATCTCAAGCACTTGTTGATTTCATCAATGATTGGACAGAGTTGCAAGCACCAGAGGAGAAGCCGGATCACACATATTGGACTATCCATTTTGATGGATCCAGGCAATTGGAAGGCTCGGGGGCTGGAGTCGTATTAACTTCCCCACGAGGTGATAAGTTTTGTTATGTTCTCCACTTAATGTTCCCTTGTACTAATAATGCAGCTGAGTATGAAGCTTTGCTCCATGGTCTCCTGATGGCTAAAGAGATGAATCTAAACCGGGTTAAGTGCTTCGGTGACTTGGACCTCGTGGCTCAACAGGTGTCTGGCACTTGGGATTCTAAGGACCCACTTATGGCTGCATATCGTCGCGAGGTGGATATGGTTGCAGGTCACTTCAAAGGTTATCAGGTGGATCACGTGGATCGTCGAAAAAATGAAGCGGCGGACGCTTTAAGCCGGTTGAGCTCTCAGCGTAAACCGGTCCCGCCTAATGTCTTTCTTTATGTGTTGCACAACCCATCAGTCAAGCTCCTAGGTGAAGCGGATTTGGCTATTCCTGATCCGGAGGCTCAATTGGTGGCAGCCCTGCATATTATACCGGATTGGACAGTTCCTTATCTTGCGTACATGAACCGGGGAGAGTTGCCAGAGGATGAGATTCTAGCAAGGCAGATAGTCCGGTGATCCAAATCTATGACCATTGTCAATGGCGAATTGCATCATTGCAGTGTATCAGGGGCGTTTCAACGCTGCGTCTCTCCTGAGGAAGGCTGTGAAATCTTACGTGAAATCCATGAAGGGGATTGTGGTCATCATGCCGATTCAAAGCCTCTGGTGGCAAAGGCGTTTCGTCACGGGTTCTACGGGTTGACAGCTCATGCTGATGCGGAGGACTTGGTTAAGCGGTGTGATGGCTGTCAGAAATTTTCAAGGCGTGCTCATGTGCCGGCTCAAGAATTGAGGATGATTCCAATTACTTGGCCATTTGCAACATGGGGGCTGGATATGGTCAGACCTTTTAAAAGATCCAAGGATAAGAAAACCCACCTTTTGGTGGCAGTTGACAAGTTTACCAAGTGGGTTGAAGCGGAGCCTGTCAGCAAGTGTGATGCAGCTACAGTGGTGCAGTTTATTAAAAAGGTGATTTTCTGGTTTGGCTTTCCACACAGTATCATTACTGACAATGGTACCAATTTATCTAAGGGTGCTATGAAGGAATTCTGTGAACGTGAGCACATCCGACTTGACGTATCGTTAGTGGCTCACCCCCAGTCCAATGGGAAGGCAGAACGGGCTAATCAAGAGATCTTGCGGGGCATCAAACCCCAGCTTATGGTTCCATTGCAAAGAACACTGGGTTGTTGGGTTGAAGAGCTACCGTCTGTGCTATGGAGTATCAATACTACGCCCAACCGATCTACAGGATACACGCCATTTTTTATGGTCTATGGAGCAGAGGCGGTTCTCCCTTGTGATATCCGGCATGATTCACCTCGTGTAGCGGCTTATGTTGAAGCGGACAATAAGACAGCACGGCAAGACACTTTGGACCTGTTGGATGAGGAGCGTGACATAGCGGCTGCCCGCTCGGCGATTTATCAACAAGATCTTCGTCGCTATCACAGTCGCCAGGTTAGAACCAGAACTTTTCAAGAAGGAGATTTGGTGCTTCGGCTCATCCAAGACCAGACGGATATGCACAAGTTATCCCCACCTTGGGAAGGACCTTTCGTGGTCAGCAAGAATCTGCACAACGGGTCATACTATCTGATCGATATTCGAGAGCATAAAGACTCACGCAAATCAGAGGAGGAGACCAATAGGCCGTGGAACATAGCTCATCTTCGGCCTTACTACACTTGAGCCATCGACTCTTTCTATGTACATATTATGACAGTGTATATATTATCTTTGATATAATAAAACCGGAGCCTCAGCTAAAGCGGGGTCTCTGTCCCTTCATATCATGTGTGGTTACATGGAGTAGTTCTGTTTTAAAGCGGCCTCCGGTTTACCCCTTGAAATTTGCTTTTCAAAAAAGCTCTATGATATCACTTGGGGCCTTGGTCGTATCCGAACCAATGCAACACCTTTTGATAGGCGAAAGCCACCAGATCACTTGGGGACATGGTCAAGTCTGAACCAGTCACGCCTCTTGATCGGCCTAAGGCCACAGAATCACTTGGGGGCTTGGTCGAACCCGAACCATTGCCACGCCTTTTGATCGGCATAAATGCCACGGTTTCATTTGGGGACCTGGCTGACTTGAACCATAGCACACCTATTGGGGGCTTGGTCTTGTCCGACCATGGTAACACCATCTCATCAGCTCAGTAAAGCATGTTTTTGCAAACGGTTTTATCATTGCCTTTGCTTCTATATTTCCGTTATAATTATTCTTCAATTTTTGTTGTGTTTCCCTTAAACCAACAACACTATTTACCGGTTCAGCTGACGGAATTCAGTTCATTTTTAATCCGGAGAAATATGCCCGGTTTAACTTTCCTGTTAAAATCATGAAGTAGCACGGGGGCTTATAATGACCCAGCACGGTTTACATGGTAAGCCAGCATTTTAAAAACATGGGAGTTGTTTTCTCCCCTTTGATGGTAATGGTTTATAAAACCTCTCTTTCAAGCCTGGCTAAGCCAACTTCATGCCCAGCGATGGCAGGTATTTTTGTATCACATATTTGATTATATATCTTAAATACGTTGATGATATATATATATAAAGGTCATAAACCGGCCGGCAGTATAACCGCCACCGAAGTTCAAGATTTTCTGATTGCAGGAAATATAAATTGAAGGTTTCAAGCAAAAGCATTAGTACTTATGCACGAAGGCATATTCAAGGCAGAAGTATTGCCTATCCTATTACAAGGCAACACGGTGCCCAGATAGGACCATTGTTGTTCTGATGGATCATAATAAAGCAGCTACTTAAACCGGCTTCCGGTTCAAGCCTGTTCATCGCCCAGGTCTGATGGTCGTGGGTCGTCCCGCGCCGCTTCAGCTTCCTCATCTCTATCCATTGGCTGGAAATCAACAGTGGTCCAGTCGATTCCCATTAAAGCTTGAAATACAGCCTCTTCGTGGATCAGAGAAGACGGTTCAATATCAGGAGCGTAAGTATGCTTACGGATTGGAGGAATCAGATTTTCCGCTTCAGGAGTTGGTGCAGGCACTCGTTTGTTCTGCTCATTGTACTGCGCTTGATAATGCGACAAGTCTGCCTCTTCAGCCAATTGACAAGCCAGAGGGCGTACTGCATGGTTTATCGCCCTCAAGTCATCCTTATTGAACTCGGAGCCGTCTTCCTTC